>CM042239.1:41768942-43267067 GCA_023566225.1 Romanogobio albipinnatus
CCATATGTTCTGTACAGGAAACAGAATTAATTAGTAGTCTCGAGTCTTCTGGTTTGAGTCATTCGTTCAAGTCTCCATAGGCTGAATGCAGAAACAGTTCATCTCTCAAGTCTCGTTCTTTTGTCACGTGACGGCCGCGTTGGATACAGAAATGAGTTAATTCCTTTACAGTCTATGGTTAATTCACAACCTTCCATACAAACAAGTGAGTAGTTTTTTATGTTTGTTTAGTTCAGTGTTTTAGCTAGTATAGTTGATTTTCCTATGAAGCCTGGACACATTGGGTTGTTCAGAACGGATAGGCATAACAAATGTTTATTGCACATATCTTCTGATGATTTTATAATAAATATATTACAACATGCAGTCAATAATACAACTGTATATGTTGCGAGACACTGAACAGGGAAGCAGTCACGTGAAAAAAGAACGAATGACTTAAACGAGAAGACTCGAGAGATTAACTAATCTTTTCTGTTTCCGGTGACTACATAGCCTTGCCTATGGGGCTGGGGCTTGATGAACGAATGACTCAAACCCGAAGACTCGAGAGATAAACTAATCACTTCTGTTTCCGGACACATGTATTGCATATGAGGCTGTCATGGCCCAGATCAGACATGATGATGGAACTAACAGCTTCGAACCCAAAGACACGAGAGGTGAACTAAACTTTCCAGGGAACAGACGTGATTAAATGTGAAGTGACAAAAGAAAGAATGATTTGGATCGGGAGGTGAGGTGAACAGACTGCATACATAGACTGAAGCAAGCTAATAATTTCTTTCTCAAAGTTTGGCCATGGCTGCATTAGCTTATAGTTTATGTTTTATTCCAAAAGTACTAAATGTGTTGAAAAATGTAGCATGTAACATTTTAATTAGATTCTGCTGAAATGAACGAAATGACTTGAAAAAAAGATTTGTTAATTTTGCTGAACGAGATTCAAAGCTCTGAGTCAGTAAAATGATCCAAACTTCCCATTACTACTGCCTGGGTAAAGATTTTTAATAACCTTTTTTTCAGGCTTCTGATTGGCCAACATGGCTTTACGGTTAGGATTATATTGCCACCTGTTGGTTTGGCATGCTCTTAGCCCTTTAGGCGCCAGAGGTTTTTTCCTAAAACGTTCGATTTTGACATCTTAATTTCAAAAGGCTATATCTTAAAAGTGATAAAAGATAGAGACTTTCTGTAAATTAGAGAAATATTAAGGATGACCCAAAGTTTATGTAGAGATTACATTTTCCCATCTAATTTGCATATTATGACGTCATATGGTGGTGGCCATCGTGGATTATAGAATTTTCATGAAAAGTCACATGTTTAAATGATAAATGCAGCACTTCTTTGCCCCCAAAATGTCCCTCACCTTCTGTATGCTATATTGCACAATACTATTGTATTGTATATATATTTTGAGCACGTTGTGTGGAGAGGATTCCTTTCTCCTGACCCAGACCCAATTGTTATTAACGTTATTGATAAGACTGAACTTGAGTGATTTATATGAATGGTGTGCTGTGTACCACCCAGCCTTGAATTGTAAGAAACTTGTTCTATAGAAACAAATTGCCACTTTTCGAGTACGGAGGTGGGTGCCAACTTTTGTTTTAATAGTTTTCTCCTGTTTTTGGTGTAGTAAGGGAGATAGGGATAGTTCCCTGTTTGTTTGTTTATTTATTTTTCGTTTGTTAAGCAGGTAAGTTTGTTACTTTAAGTTACTTTTTTTGTTGTTTTGGCTTAACCCCCTTCTGAAACATGACTATGTCTATTTGTTCTTTATTTCTTGCTAATATAAGAGTAAATCTCATTCTACCAGATTAAGTGTCTTGGTTGGAGATGGGAAAACCTCTTTGTCACTCAATTATTTAACTTTGTTCGTCGTTCCTAATTCCCCTAGACTGGGGAGCGACGCAACAATGCACAATAGTTGAATTATAGCTCAACAACAGCTCACCAAGGGAATAACCTTTTCTTCCTCTCTGCACCTCTGTTTTAGTCTCTCGTAGCAGGTCTGTGGAGATGTCTGCAGGTAAACTGAGCAAAAACAAATGGGAACACACATGTATTAGTAATATTACACAACAACAATTACAAAATTGTATTTATTCTCATCTAACAAGCAACAAGCAGTCCAATACAGAAATATTTGCCATACCAATAAGGTCCACAGGAATAGCAATGTTCTTTATGATCCACTCAAACCATTCACTTAAAACAGCAAAGTCCACCTCAGGCATCTTTCCACTGTCAACCAAACCAAATAATAGGGTTTTATTTAACGTTAAAGGAACACACCGACTTTTTGGGACTTTAGCTTATTCACTGTATCCCCCAGAGTTAGATAAGTCCATACATACCATTCTCATCATCATGCCATAACTCTGTCTGACGCACTCACTGCTAGCCTAGCTTAGCACAAAGACTGGAGGTAAACAGCTCCAGCTAGCCTACTGCTCAATAAGTGACAAATAACGCCAAAATGTTCCTATTTACATGTTGTGTTGTGATGTGTATAGTTACATTGTGTACTAAGGCCAAAGGAAAATGAAAAGTTGCGATTTTCTAGACAGATATGTCTAGGAGCTATACTCTCATTCCAGTGTAATAATCATGGAATTGTGTGCCGTACCATGGGTGCAGCGGCGCAATGATATTACACAGCGCCTGAAAATAGTCCTCAGCACGCTCTCTGTGCAAGCAGGTTGTCACGTTGGTTATGTTGACGGAAGTTAGTTTATTTTCAGGCGCTGTGTAATATCATTGCGCCGCTGCACACATGGTACGGCACAAAGTTCCTCGATCATTACGCTGGAATGAGAGTATAGCTCCTAGACATATTGGCCTAGAAAATCACAACTTTTCATTTTCGTTGGTCTTAGTACACAATGTAACTATACACATCGCAACATGTAAATAGGAAAATGTTGGTGTTATTTGTCACTTATTGAGCAGTAGGCTAGCTGGAGCCGTTAAACCTCCAGTCTTTGTGCTAAGCTAGGCTAGCGGTGAGTGCGTCAGACAAACACGGAGATGAGAATGGTATGTATGGACTTATCTAACTCTGGGGGATACGGTGAATAAGCTAAAGTCCCAAAAAGTCAGTGTGTTCCTTTAATAGCTACACATTTAATGATTAGTATTTGTATGTCAAATAGTTATTTGATTCCTAATAAAATATACCTCTTAAAAAGGTTTTCCACAAAAATGTACTTGGCGCTGTATATAGATCTTTCCAGCATTCTGGTTGGCAGTGACTGGTATGATATAAAGTAAAACAACAGATTACCGCAGTCATGATTAGCATTCCATTTCCTCTATTCACACAGAGGGCAGAGGCTCATTTCAGTATTGCAGAACAGAAACAGATACATGTTAAGCTTCTGAACAAGACTGACTGTGGGGATGTGAAAGAGGACTTGTACGTGCCATTGGTTTGACATGGCGATCCAGCATTGTGAGTTGCACATATGTCTGGAGGGTGAGCCCCCATCTGGTTGGGTCCTGGTACATCAATCCCTGTGACAGAATAGAATACCAAATTACACTGCAAAAGTTAAATAGAACAGCTTCTTAATGCTGATCAAAGGTGGCATAAACGCATGCTTAACTTTGTCTGGCTTTTATGTGGCAACAGAATTTTGAGCAGGCACAGAGCAGCCTTAACTCAACTGTGTAAAAAATGCATTAAGGTAATCAAATACAAGTCTAATGCCAAATTTACACTGCAAAGCTGGCGCAGAAACACTTCTGAAGAGGCATTTTAGTATTATTACACAGACTGTTTAATGCTGCTCAGGGGTGACATAAGCGCATTTACAAAACAATTACAACTGTATGATTTTATACTATGGGCTGAGGTGGTTCAAAGCAGGCATCATTTATTCTGGCTTTTATGCTGCATTGAATATTTACACAGAATTTTGAACAGGCACAGAGCAGCCTTATAGGGATAGTTCAAACTAAAATGAAAGTTATCACAATTTTACTCACCCTCTAGCCATGCTAGGTGTATATGACTATATTCTGTCAGAAGAAACACAATCAGTTACATTAAAAATATCATTGCCCTTCCACAAGCTTTATAATGGTAGTAAATGGCGGTCCTGAATCCTGAATTTTGTCCTAAAAAGTGCATCAAGCCATCATAAAAGTAATCCATACCACTCCAGTGGGTTAATGAAGGCCTTCTGAAGCAAAGCGATGTTTTTTTTGTAAGCAATATATCCATATTTAAAGACTTTATAAACTAAAATAACTAGCTTCCAACAGACAGCCTATGCAAGTCAACTTGCGCCAAAAGAGTAACCCCTGATGAGATTTATGACGTAGGATGTAGGAGTAGCGTAAACTTTGATGCCTCTCGCAGTTCAAACTCAAGCTACTCTTCTCTTATATTGAAACCCAACAATTCTCTTTAAAAATGCTCGTTTTAGACTTCTAATTTGTGACCAGTGTTTTGTTTTGCTCCATCCTCTGCGCTTCCGTGTTCGTCAATACATCATGCGTCAGGTCAGGGGTTAGGGGCCATTCACACAGAACGCGTTTGTTCAATCCAATGTGCTACGTTTCCATTGTTGTTCTATGTAAACACGCGTTAGACAGAAGTGTATAACCTGTTGCCTCTGGCTTGGCGTGCTCAGTTGGGGACACTATATTTTTCAACTAAACATCGAAATAAATCTAATTAATAAACTAATTTAACCATGTAAACTAAATTACTGATCTAAAGCCCACACTGTCACCGTATGGAAATTGAAATGAACTGATGACATCAAATGGCTATACAGCTGAATAAAATTAGGCTGCATTCTTTTCCTGTTTAACACTGTAAAGCTGCTTTGAAACAATCTACATTGTTAAAAGCGCTATATAAATAAAGTTGACTTGACTTGACTTGACTATAACCGTTGCGCTCGTGTCTGCCGTCATTTGCACCGTCTCGTGCATGACACAGCGTTCTAAAAACACAGCGCTCAAGTTAAAATCAGTTCAACATTTGAAAAATGCGCCTCTGTGTGAAAGCGTGTTCTGTGTGAACGAGCCCTTACGCTTTCGTCATAAATCAATGCGTACGGCCTGGTTTTATTTTATGTTCTTTTTAGTTATTTTATTTATAAAGCACTGAGAAGTGACCAAAGTGTTGTACAAGTCAGATAAACACAACAGAAAAATATGTAACATAATAAATAAGACCATCAACATCATTTAAAAGCTAAAGAAAACAAAAAGGTTTTCAAGAGAGATTTGAAAAGTGATAGGGAGGGAGCAGCCCTAAGTTGTGCTGGCAGGCTATATTTTAGTTTATAAAGTTTTAAATATGGATATTTTTCTTAAACACATCGCTCTGCTTCAGAAGGCCTTTATTAAATTCCTGGAGGCGTATCCTCCAAAAAATCAGGACTGCCATTCACTACCATTATAAAGCTTGGAAGCATTTTTTTTTATAAAAAAAAAATATTGTATTCATCTGAAAGAAGTCATATACACCTAGGATGGTTTGAGGGTGAGTAAATCATGGGATATTTTTGGGTGAACTAACCCTTTAACTTAACTTTAGTCTGTGTAAAGATGCCTTAAAGGGTTAGTTCACCCAAAAATGAAAATTCTGTCATTAATTACTGTCATTAATTGCTTACCCTCATGTCGTTCGACACCTGTAAGACCTTTGTTTATCTTCAGAACACAAATGAAGATATTTTAGTTGAAATCCGATGGCTCAGAAAGGCCTCCATTGGCACAATGCACTGTACACTCTCAAGACCCATAAAAGCTACTAAAGACGTCATTACAAAGTCCATCTCACTACAGTGGTTCTAAAATAACTTTATGAAACGACTAGAATAGTTTTTGTGCGCAAAAAAACATAGATAACGACTTATATAGTGGTGCATCATGAAGCTTCGAAGAGTTATGAATCAGTGAGTCGATTCAGTGGTTTGTATTGCCAAAGTCACGTGATTTCAGCAGTTTGGCGGTTTGACACGCGCTCGAATCATAAATCGACTCGCTGATTCATAACGCTTCGAAGCTTCATGATGCAGTGTTTTGAAATCGTTATCACTATACAAGTTGTTATTTAGGGTTTTTTTGCGCACAAAAACTATTCTCTGCGCTTCATAAAGTTATTGTAGAACCACTGTAGTGAGATGGACTTTGTAACGACGTCTTCAATACCTTTTATGGGTCTTGAGAGTGTAAAGTACATTGTGTCAATGGAGGCCTTTCTGAGCCATCGGATTTCAACCAAAATATCTTCATTTGTGTTCTGAAGATAAACGGAGGCCTAAAGGGTGTCGAACAACATGAGGGTAAGCAATTAATGACAGAATTTTTATTTTTGGGTGAACTAACCTTTTAAAGCATACATTTACTCTGAAAAATTGGCACAGAAGCACTTCTGAACTGAAAATGAGGTGTTTTTACACAGACAGTTCAGAGGTGGCACAAATGCATTTACACAACAATTTTAACTACATATATACGAGGGGTTTAGGTGGGTCAGAACAGGCATACTTTAGTCTGGCTTTTATGCTGCATTACATCTTTACACAGAATTCTGAGCAGGCACAGAGCAGCCTTAACTGTGTAAAGATCGTGGGAAAAAAGACAAAGCTCGTTAAATCTATAGTAAAGTCCTGCTGGATCCCTACCAATGGATTGCAACCTTGCACATCTCTCCATTTAGACACAGGCTCTGTCAGCACCTGAAACACAAGACGCATTTTAGTAGTCTATGAAATAAATGAATAACAAGAATAGAGGGAGAGAGATTACAGGTACTGTGAGAAATATCATTTATTATACATTTACTGCATTACCTCAATGTCACCGGTTTTGCTGAAGTACTCAAGACATGTTGTCTTTCCACTCGCAATATTTCCCTCTAACCAAATCTGAACAAAAGTGGATGTAAATTTAAAAAAATAAACAAATTTAACAATATTATGTTCACTGTGTTCTCGGGCGTATAAGTCACCCTCTTTCAGAGTCTATTTACAGTGGTAACTCACCACTGACTTCTTCTTCTCGCCGTTTCTAACCAGTTTTCCTTCAGAAGAAGAAAACATAATGAATCTCTTCTCGGACTCAGCTTTAGATCGACGGCACCCGTCAAAGGATCGAGGATGTACAAGGCAACAAGCTTATAAGCTCATGTCAATTATTTTAATGCAAAGCTAACGTTACCTGTGCATAATGTAGCTCGGTTAGTGAAGATTTTAAGAAAATATGAACAGAACTAAAACATTTATAATAATGAGAGTTGTGGTCGCAATTATATTGCGTAGGACGGAAGCTGGCGCAGGACCTACTGTGATCGAGAGATGTGCTGCTGCTGCTGCGCCAATGCCCGATGAGATCCTTTCCTCCTAGTGCAGGTGTTTGTCCGACAAGTGCATTTATCGACAGAGATTTGTGTGAACGCAGAGGTAAGACAACACGACAAAACGTTTTTAACGAGTTAGCAATCATCTCTCTTGTTTAATCCACGTTTAGTAGTTACATATACAAATAAGCAAGTGTGATGATGGTCAAAACTTGCAATGCTACGTGCAACATTAATCAGCAACCAAAACATGTCAAAATAAAAGTCACAATTTTTAAATCGTCATAAAAATGTAATTATTACAAAGTAAGCCATTATTATTATTATTATTATTAACATTTTTATTATACACTTGCCTGAAGTCAGTGGTAGACATTTTGAGAACACCTTAAGCTTACTTTAAAAAACTTTTCTATTTATTCTTGAATTCACTGGCTAGACAAACAGTGTGTGTTTATTATGCACACTTTCAATACTGTGGGTGTTCCTTACACACACAATTACATTATTGCATGTTCTCTCAGTTAGTTCACTTCAGGAAGCCTGTTTGTTTGTATCTTCCTTATCAGAACATGATATAGACATGTTAATTACAAAACTAATTTGAAACCAAATTAATATTATTATTAATAATATAAGTAAATTACTGCAGCGATTATTTATATATATATATATATATATATATATGCTTTTTTTTTACCAACAAGTGGCACCCTTTAGCCTTCTTTTTAAGCCCAGGTTAAGTTTACTGTGTGTTTCAGTTTTACCTTGGGTATTTGTGAACATTTATTTATGGATATTGTAGCCTCAGTCTTTGGCTTAGCCTACCGGTTTTTGTTTGTCTAAAATGCGCTAATAAAGACTTTATTAACATATTCTAAGCCTGCATTTTGTGCTTGTGAGAGCTTCAATTGGGCATCCGCGTGGCGAAATAGCCTAAGCCTACTAATACAAGTGGGAAATCCTTTTACCTTTTGAATGTTGAGCGTTATACATTTTTGAATAAATGCTGACGCGGGACAAAATGCCAGATTTCCCAACACGTTGAACTGAGCAATGACTTTGTACCATTTTAATAGGCTACTAACGCATATAGCTCAGTAATGTCCGTTTTATGTATTTTCTGAGAGGGGGCAGGATTTTTGTTGGTAAAGTTGGGGGAGAGATTAGATTAGATTCGATTAGACTGGATAAACACATGCAACATCTTAATTGTTAAGAAAATTAAACAAAATAAATGAATAAGTCAAGCCTTTATTACATACAGCATTCATAAAAAGAACAGTTTGCGGCGGCCATAATTGTCATCACAAGTCGGTGGGCGGGGCTACAGAAGCATATTTATCTGTAGAGGCTGCGTTTACGTAAATTACGTAAGAGATCTGCTTATTCTAAGAGCTCTCGTTTTCTGGGCCTGGTGTCAATAAAAGCTTTTCTTTGACTAACAAGGAAGTTTTCAGCTCTGAAACTTACAGGATATTCTTATATTACCATGACCTTTTATATATCAAAAGCTCAAAGGAAAGTTGATTTCTCAGTTCATCACCCCTTTAAAAGAAAAGATGAGTATTTAGTCATTTCCTGTGACAAAGAGGAAACACGATCAGGAAGTAATGTTTCAGTCTGTAAAGCTATGTTTTGAGAACAACTCATCGACATAAAACATACAAACAAAGACCATTTTGATGCCACAATGGAAGTTGATTTTGCCTTTTTGAAGTCCTCAAAAGGTCTACTGAGAGTAGCCGAAATGGTGAGACGTTTATAAAAATTTACATGGTAGATTATTGCACACTTATATCTTTAATACATTTTGGGAAGGACAAATGCTCAGACAATCACTGACTTATTTAAATAGTACAGGGCACAGACATGAGCTTGCTACTTTATACAACATTATTTGAAAGGGAAACCGTGTAAACCTGCATGAACTAAAGGGGAAAAACAAGGTCATTTGCAGAATGGTAAGATTTGACACAATGTAATACATTCAAAGAATGTAAAAACGTCACATCTATTCACAAAATCACATGTCCATTACATTTCAATCATATAACATCTAGTCTAAAACCATCTTACTTAACATCCTACTAAATGTCTTACTGGAATTCCTTAATCAACTCTGGAGTATTATTGTCTTGGCAGGTGTGTGTTTTTGTGGCTTTTGTGTGTTATGCAGTGGCATCTAGGCCCCCCTACATTGCAGCAACATGCATGGAGTTTTTCATCACATTTGGTTTTCTTCTGCTCTACCTACTGAAACTCAACAAGATGTTCACTTTCTTCTTCTGGCCCCTTATTGTAAGAGCATGCACTTGATTGAATGAATGCAAATATACCTGCAACTTCAGTTCTTATTGCAAACACAACTGTAGGTAATGAACTTTTGCTCTCACAGGATGTGTTCAACTCAGTCTTTGCAGCTGTACTGATGTGTATTCTTAGCCTGGTAGCAGTTTCCACATACACAGTGAAGGGCACACTGAGCGGAGGGGTGAGAATGTACACATCCTCCATTCCTGGAACTCTCTCTTCATCTTTTTAATAATGACGTAGACCTTAAATCTATCAGACCTTTTCAAAACTGTTCCCTCCTTGTGAATACTCATTGCAAATGACCCAAACATTATGACAATGTGTTTCTCACTACAGAATCTTTTGGTTGACAGATCGTGGGCTTTGTGGCGGCAGGCTTTTGGTCTTTGGATGGCTATATCCTTTTCAAGAAGATCACATTCAACAAGCCAATAACCACCACAGAGGCCCAAACAGGGAAAAATTAAAGCTCTGCAAGACCAGCTCTCTCATTTTGTGAACGGACCATTTTTGTAACCAAAATAAGATAGTAAAATACTTGTATGTATGCACTTCTCTCATGAATAACTGGATTTTGGACTCAAAATAAATGTGTTCATGTGTATCATTTGTCTCAAAACGGTTAACCCTGATTGATTTCCTTATTCCAAAAGTAAAACTGTACTTTTTTTGGAAAGATTATGTTATCCAGAATTATTATGCAAATTTGGGGTTGACCCCAGCAAGAACCTATTCATGTTCAATAGCCTAAACAATGTAGCCTATTGAAGAATAGGCTATGCTAATTCACACAATAGGTTAATTACATTCAGTGGTTGCATTTATGACTGTTATGCCTGACTGACCTCAAATATTTTTCACGAGACTTCTAAAAACATAATGAAAACTTTATCTTAGACCCAAACCCTATGGGTTAAATCTGTTCAGTTCAGATAGGAAATATGTGCAGTTGTTGCACGGATATCTTTACATTTGCTAGACTCCTGTGAGAGATGTTTCGCCCACATTCTCTGTTCACTTATTAACGGTCTCCAGATTTAGGGAATGCAGATGCTGCTCTTTTGTGTGCTTCGTTTCCGCAGTCATTATTTCCGTTTCCACTCTGTGGAAAGTTATGCCGATTTGCGGAGAGTAGCTGTCTCATAGCGGATAGTAGGAGGCATCGCTGTGAACTTTATTCGGGAACAGAAAAGTTTCGTCAGCGTGATGGGGGACATCGAGGCGTCGGATAGTAACCGACCACGGCAGACCGTAATTCATTCTCTTCTCCCGAGTAAAGAATTCATCTCTTCCCGAAAAGGACTTCTGCTGCTCGGTGAAGTGGTACGCTCTTCGACTTTTATTTGTTAAATATCCATTATATTGTGTAATTGCATTGTTTTATGGATATCTGCTATGTCTGGTGTGGATTTTTTATTCTTTCTTTTCTTGCTGTTGGCGTCTGGATACAGACACTTAACAAAAGTGCTTTCTGCGACATATCTTGGCATTCTACTGATTTTAGTTTTTTTTTTTATCGATCTGTTTTTCACTGATTATTCTTTAATTATCTTTAAATATGTTTGTTCTGAAAGGTTTCTTTATTGAGTGAATAAAGGCAATGAGAATGAGTAAATGAGCTGTTGTCTACAGCTTTCAAACTTTCCTTATTCATCTGGGGGAGTTTTATCGAGGCTAGGCTTTCTTAGAGGTCACCAAACCTAGGCCTACTTTATATTTTACGCAAAATATTGATGTGCTAAACAAGTAATTAATATACTGTTACAGTCCAGACAAAAAATTGTCCATTTGCTATATTTGTTCTTTGCCAAAACCAAGTTCCTAAAGAGTTAAAAGTTGAAATGAAATCTATGCCATATTGTGAATGATTGTGAACTTGTAATTTTTTATCAAAATGTCACAACTTGATCTTCCGGTGAAAACGACAGTCTCTCTGGTGATGTATGCTGGACTTCTCCAACAATCATTTAGTCCACTTAAACCCGCCCCTGCTAGCTTTTGTTCATCTGCACAAAATCCAATAAATAACAAATTGATAGAATCAGGTTCCCACCCTGCATTTGTAATTTCGCTAAGCCGTTGCCAAGTTTAGCCTATATTACACAACCTTTTGGTCACATTAAAAAAATAATGGTTTGTGAGCATAGACTGTAAAAAAAGATGGACAGCACACCTTAACTTTCTTCCATTGAAGTAAGTGAAGCCGCCAGTGTCAACCTCCCGCAGTTTCTCTTGAAGCCAATACGGAAGTGACATAAACACCCTTAATTATGCAGAACTTTAATACTTTATATAATGCCACTTCGAGTGACAGGTGGTTAGCCATTTATCTGCTGTCTGTTAGTCATCGCGTCACTTGCTCCGCCCACGTCTCGCCTTTTTGCACATTTTGCCCACGCGCTGCCAAGATGGCAACGGCCAGCTCGACGCTACTTTACGCTTCAAAACTGCTCATCAGAATCCTATGGGTGACGTCACGGACACTACGGACATCTTTTTACAGTCTATGGTCTGACATGTTAAATCGTGAGTCTGCGCAGTAGCAAATTAGAGCCAGAGTCTGCGCAGTAGTGAGCGCAAAGTGGAGCCGTGATATCAAGGTCCCGTCCACATTCCCGCCTAATCAATCACACGCCCCTGAATTTTTTGTGAAATAAACAGATATGGAAATATAGGAATTAAGGTTAGTAAGCTGGTGATTACTTCGCTCAGATAAGCTGGCAATCATGACGTCACACCCTGTTTTTATGGCATCAAATAACAAAACCAAACTTATTTAAAGAACAAACACTTGAACTAACATCAGCGTGATAAAAACGGCCTAAAATTACAGAAATTATCTTTGGAAAAAATGTATTTGAAGTGTAATTTGATTGTTTTGTTTGTCTGTGTCCCATTACATTACATGGAGAGGGTGTGGTTTATGACCTATACTGCATTCAGCCACCTGGGGGTGATCGAGATGCTTTGGCTTCACTTTTCAGTGTGGCACGCTTGGTTGCGAGTTGCAGTTTCTTGGGCTTATTTTTAAAAATATGGTTGCTTGTTAGGAAAATCTGACAAGCAACTTCATTTCTTTGCATTTATGATTGCTGTTTTCTCCAATACATTGGTTGACAGTGTCTGCTCACAGCTAATAGCCAATTAGTGCAATAATACATGTGCTGTAGCATAATTCATCCTCCCACATCCCGCCCCCTCCTCCCTCTCATTGGAGAAAAATTGTGTTCAACGTGCAGGCATGTGACGTTGTAATCCAAACAATAATAACTAGTAGACGTAAATGCCACTAACAGAGATGTACAGAGATGGAGACGAATCATGGGAGATTATGGGCAGTGCAGGGGAGGAGAGGGACCTCATTTAATTTTTTTTAATATTTGTATTATGTATTAATCATTACAGGCTATAATAAAACAAAAACAAGTATACTAATACTAACAGTAGATACATAGGTTTGAATTTATTATAAATATGTGGCTCCCCCTTAATCATCTTTTTCTCCTTTTCCATCTCCAAACCTGTTCTGCTCACAGCTGATCGGACTCATCGGAGGATAGTGCGTGCTCTAATTATGCCCTTATTATAAAACAATAATATTGAGCTTGTTTTTGAAGGTGCGGTTGCTTATCTCTGTCTTGTGAGAAAACACAGACATTTAAACTTTCCAAAAAAAGCTCCTTGATCACTTTAAGAACATCCAATTTATGCTCTACTGTTATATCGGGTCGCTGGTCAGCTAACTATGATTGTGGGCTGGAAATAACTTTAAAAAAAAAAAAATAAATAAATATATATATATATAATATATGTATATATATATATATATATATATATATATATATATATATATATATATATATATATATATATATATATATATATGCTTGTCTGAGTTTGTTCCTTTGTTCAGTTTTCCCGCCATTGTCATTATGAGTTCATTCCATCACCTGTGTCCAGTTAATTAGTAATGCCTAGCACCTGGGTCTTGTCAATTACCTTGTTTGCCTTGTTCTCAGTGTTTCTTCAGTGTTTGTCCGTCGATGTCTACGTATACTGTTGTTTGAGTGTTTCCTGAGAGTCTTTGCTTTAAAGTTCCTGTTCCAAGAACTGAGTTTTGATCAACACTAGTTTGTAACAGGTCGATGGAAAGAAATCTTTTGGTTTCTTTTTCTCCCATCATGGACCTCCTCGCTGTGACCCTTCTCTGCCTGAAGCAGGAAGACCGTCCGCTGGAAGCGCACACACAGGAGTTCCTCGACCTGGCGTGGCAGACTCTGTGTGTTCTACTATGCTGGCCTGAGTGAGTGGTCGAAGGCATGTGTTCCAGTGGGCAGTCCAAAGGAGGATTTTGCTGCATTTGTGGAGTAGGTGCTGGTTCACAACAACTCCCCATAGACCATCGGCCTCGCAGAGGAGGACATCGTTTCCAGCCCCACTTCGCTGCCAGAGACCAGCCAACCACCACCAGCGAGTGACACAATGGAGATGTTGCACTAGCCCACCGCAGACCGTGGAGTCTGGCCACCCGAGAGAGATGAGCCCGTACCGAGGATAAGGACAGAGTGTGTTATCGCCTCGGAGCCCGGACCACCTACAAGGTCTGACCAGGTGCGTGAGCCGGCAACACACGTCGCTGAGGGAGTGATTGTGGAGCTCAAGCGCTGGGAGGAAAGCCCCGCCCACAACAGTATTGACTGAGGTCGCTCATTTTTTCTGACAATTTACTAGACTTTTTTGGAGAGGTTAGACCCAGTCCCCCTGTATCTCCAGCGCCCCCTGTATCTCCAGTGTCTCCATCCTCGGAGTTCCCGCCCAGCCTCCCTCTCCCGCCTCCTCTGTCAGTCAGTTCCTCAGCCCTGCCTCCGCTGATGTCCTTCAGCCCCTCTGCTCAGACCACATGCTGTGTGGACCCGCCCTGCGTCCTCAGTCCATCAGCTCCAGCCAGCGTAGAGAATCCCCTGTCGTCGCCGCCAGTCTCTGCACCCTGCACTCCATCGCGGCCTGTCGACACTTTGGCTACGCCCTGGCTCCTCCCTCCCTCGGCTCCACCAGAAAACTCCAGCCATATGGCTTCTCCGGGCTCCCTCGTCTCTCTGGCTACGCCTTGGTCAGTTGTCGACCGGCCTGCACCTTCAGCTTCGTCTGGCTCCTCCTTCCCCTCAGCTTCGCCTTCGTCCTCGGTCCCACCGGCTCAGCCTCTGTCCTGCGGTCACCGAGGTCTCCTGGGCCTCCGGTCTTGTACGGGCTCATCGACCCAGCAGCTCCTCCAGTGGCTCCTGCATCGGTGCCGGTTTCCTTGTCGGTCGTCCCCAGGGTGTTTTCCACTGAGTCGTCGACACCATGGCTCCTCCCTCCTCCGACTCCGCCCTGGGTTCTCGACCTTGCAGGCCTTTGGCATATCACCTGGCTTCTCTTGCTCCAGGCTCCCCACTGACTCCTCCTTCCTTCCACGCTCCCATGGACTTGTTCTTTAATTTGGACTGTTTTTCTTGGTTTTGGACTCTGTGTTTTCTCCTGTTTGTTTCCTCGCCCTCCTCCTGAGCCCCCACCCTCCCTCCTCAGATGTTCCCTTTACGGTGCGAGGGCGCGCCTACTCTGAGGGGGCGTAATGTTACATGTCTAGTCTATTTTGCTTGTCTTTGAGTTTGTTCCTTTGTTCAGTTTTCCCGCCACTGACATTATGCGTTCATTCCATCACCTGTGTCCAATTAGTAATGTCTAGCACCTGTGTCTTGTCAATTACCTCGTTTGCCTCTGTGTATTTAGTTCTCAGTGTTTGTCCGTCGATGTCTACATATACTGGTGTTTGAGTGTTTCCTGAGAGTCTTTGTCATTAAAGTTCCAAGTTATCTTTCGCCTTTGTGAGTTTTGATCAACACTAGTTTGTAACACTATACAATATAGGCCCGTCCACACCAAGGACAATAATATTGTTTTAATAATCGTTTTAATTCCTCAAGAATAGGATATTATGTTATTATGTTACCTCCAGTAAAGGTACTACCTTCCCCCCAGCCAAATCATTACCTAAAATGAAAGACACCCCCTTCACTGGTAATGCGGGACGCACTCCTACCTCCACAAAATCGGTCACCAAGTCAGACTTGAGATGGATACGATGTACAGGTACCTTTGTAATCTCCATACTGAAACTCTGCACTAGTCTGCTAGAGCCTACTGACGATTGCCCTGAAAAAGGCAACACGTCATCACATACAAAAGACTGTGCAGCTCCCGTGTCGCGCAACAGCCAGACTTCCACCTGGTCCTCTTTCTTGCCTGTTAATGAAACAAAACCCTTTTAGTAAGAAAGGCAAATAAGTGGGGTCTGGCATATCAACTCCCTTTTCAGAAAACAAGCATGAATTCACAGAGTTTACCAATGCAACTTCTTTCTTCTGAAAGTTCTGTTTGTGCTTCAAAGATAAACAGTCTGCTATCACATGTCCTTTCTTATGACAGTAAAAACAGTCACGAGTCTCTTTAGACTTCTCACTATTTTGCTTAGGCATCTGACCATTCACTGAAGACCTCGACAAGGAACTCCTCTCAGCATTTGCTACATGAAAAACGTTTTTATGCGTAAGCACAAACTCGTCTGCCAACACAGCAGCCTGCGAAAGGGTCGCCACCTTCTGCTCATTTAAATACAGCACCATCCGTTCGGGAAGGCACTGCTTAAACTCCTCAAGTAACAGAAGTTCTCTAAGTGAATTAAAATCATCAGCCTTACTAGAATTGCACCATCTATCAAAGAGAACCCCTTTCTCTCGTGCAAATTCTACAAAAGTTTGAGTACCAGTTTTCTTGCGATTTCGAAAATGTTGCCTGTAAGCCTCTGGTACTAACTCATATGATCTAAGTATGGTCGATTTAACTACCTCATACTTAAGACCATCTTCCAAAGATAGGGTAGAATATACTTCTAATGCTTTTCCGACTAACTTGCATTGCAAAAGTAATGACCAAACATCCTTCGGCCATCCTAAGGAAGTTGCGATTCTCTCAAAAACGTTAAAATAACTATCCACTTCAGATTCTCTAAAATTCGGTACCAAAGCAATATGCTTTCCCACATCAAATGTGGTAGAACCAGAATTGGCCGAATTATTACTCACCGAAGAGAAGTGCTGCTGCAAAGAGGAGACCGGAGTAACCCTAGCCGCTTCGATCTCCAGCTTACGAAGCTTCACCTCTTTTTCAGCTTCAATTTCAAGCCTGCGGATTTGCAGACGCAGATCCAGCTCTTCTTGGCGGGCTCGTGTTCGTTCTTCCCCCTCCATGCGTGCAATACGCACCTTCGTGTGTAACTCCCCTCTCAAACTGGGAGTACCTGGAGAAAAAGGTTCAAAAGGTGGCAAAACAGCTCCGACAGTGGCCTCCGCCGCAACCATATCTACCTCCTCTTTACCTACTTCGCACACATCTTGCCCCTCGCCAAAAGGATCGGTCTCTCCGTCAGGCAGTTTCAAAATTTCCAATTCATACAGCCGATCTATCACTTCGGCTTTAATTTGTCTCTTTAGTGACTGTTTCGAAATAGAAATCTGAAAGTGGGTAGCTATTATCAACAACTCATCCTTCCTACAAGTTTCAATCACCTCCAACAAGGGATTATCAACGAAATGCTGCAAATTAAACGACATCAGAAAGCCCAATATCACCACTTGCATTAACATGCTCTAATGGAAAAAAAATACCCTCTGAGTTAACCACTGCCAACCGCACCAAGTCTCAGCCATAATCAAACTTTCACACAATTCAATAACAATAACAAACAACGAGCCCCAAATTAGGTTGGAATCACTTTCAGAATGATTTTTTTCCAGCTAATAAATGATTAAAACATTGACAGCTGATCAGGCATGTGAAGTATTTAAAGTGGCAGAAGGAGCTTCCTGCTAAGGCAGATTGATAATTACTGCGGTCCCACTTTTTATTAAGTGTCTTTAACCACCACCCAAGTTCCCTTACACCTTAATCCTAACCATACCAAAAACCTGTCCCTAACCTTACCCATATCCCATCGTAATAGCAGCAAAAAAAGTATTTTTTTGATGACACCTGATATTAAGTGTGACCATTTCTGCTTCAGTAATTAAGTCTGATGTTTTTGTCTTTTAAAGGTCTAGTGCACACACCCTGGCACAAATATTGAGCAATAAACAAAATAACAAGGAACAATATTTGAATAAAAAAAGGCATCCTCATGTTTCCTGTCTCAGGTGCTGTCGTTCATCAGCTTTGTGTGCTTTGCTGCTTCAACAGCAGCTGCCTTCGTCACAGCTCCCTTCATTGAGTTCTTGGCAGCCCTCTTCCTGCTGTTTGCTTATTCTACAAAGTTCAATGAGAGATTTAAGGGCTTTCACTGGCCTCTCATGGTAAGTTTACTGACCTACAAAATGACTGTACTGGATCAAATTATAATATTTGGCCATGAGTACCAAAATTCTGTCCTCCTTTCCAAATGTCCATGTCTGTTGTTTCATCAAGGACTTCCTGCGCTGTGTCAGTGCATCCATCATCTTTTTCATCATCTCTATAATATCTGTGTCAAAATATCCGGATGGAGCCTCAAAGGCTGCTGGGGTAAGCTCACATCAGTTCAATCAAATCCTCTTTATCGGCGCCATCAGTGACAGCACCGTTTATCCATGATTTGTACTATAGTTACTACATGTATAGTACTTAGTTGTGTGATGTTTAGACTGGTCTCATGTGTCTCTGTTTCTCTTTGACTTCTTAGGTCTTTGGATTTGTTGCCACAATAATCTTCGCCCTGGACTTTTATTTCATCTTTAATGAACTGGCCAATTTCCTCAAGGGAGGTGACCCCAACGAGGAGCCACCAAACACACAAGGTATTAATACAGATCTCTTATTTATACTACCCTTCAAACATTTGGGGTCAGTAAGATTTTTTATTTTTGAGAGAGAAATTCGTACTTTTATTCAGCAGGGATACATTAAATTGATCAAAGGTGGCAGTAAAGATATTTATATTGTTACAAAATATTTATGTTTCAAAAAACTTTTGGTTACACTTTCTTTTAAGGTGTCTTTGTTACACTGTAATTATACATTTAAGCACTGAGTAATAACTATAGGGTTAGGATTAGGTTTAAGGTTAGCATGTAATTATGCATAATTTATAGTTATTACTAATTAAATTATTACTAATTACTATAGTAACTGCATGTAACATATGTAACAATGACACTGTAAAAACCTTTGTTGATTGTTTGTTGATTATAGAATGCTAGAAAAAAGTTATATTACAGTTTCCACAAAAATAGTAAGCAATATAACTGTTTTCAACATTGATGATAATAATATAAAAATGTTTGTTGAGGACAAAATCAACATATTAGGTTTTTTTTTAACCCCTTAACTGTCACCCCCCTTTTTGAGAATGCACATGAAAATACACTACCCAAACTTAAAGGGCTGTAATTCAAGAATGCTTTGGAATATAGACCAAAGTTTGGTCTTGTTTTAAAGCGGACACTCTGCAGATTATCGCTGAAGTGAAAGCAATTAAAAATATGAAAGTATGGAAAAGGTATGGAAGTTTAAATTTACTGTAAATACTGTACTGTACTAAATGTTTTATTTTATATAAAATATATATTTTACAAAAATGTTTTAAACTAAAATTACTATCAAATCAAAGCCATATGTCTAACCAAGTTGTGTACAAAAATTGAAGTTCCCATGAGATTTTGTTTAGGCACTGTACCACAAATACCCACCGGGTGTCCATTGATTGTTTATTTTTAATGCATTTTCCTGTAAATGTCTGTCCAAATATCACTTTCATCACAAAATGGTCACCAAATATGGAACCTTGAGACTCAAGACCTTTCCGACGATATGTGTTTTGTCAAGATTAGAAAAGATTTTGATTATAAAGTAGTTCAATTAAATGTTGTAATATGAAACATGACACCGCCCACTAGGGGAGGAGCCCACTAGATGGTAACGCAACGTCCCAACCAAAACGGGTTTCACAGGATGAATTTTGAGTTTGCAAGCTTTTGAATGATACCTAATTTATGATAATTACTCAAATATATGATATGAAAAAAGGCGATCAAAAAAAGAGTGCCAGGTGTCCCGCCTGCGGGACGGTGACAGTTAAGAGGTTTTAAGGATCATGTGACACTGAAGACTGGAGTAATGGATGCTGAAAATCCAGAATTTACAATATATTAAAAAAGAAAACAGTTATTTTACAAGGAAAATTAAATTCACAATATTACAGTTTTATAAAATAAATGCAGCTTTGGTGAGCATAAGATACATCTTATTTAAAAAGCATTCAAAACAAATTCTTATTAAAGTTCTCTTTTCTCTGCTGGGGTCTCATTCGCTGTAATGCTTGCACGCCATACCACACCACATCAAAGTGAGATTACTGAGACTAGTCACAGGAAGTGGAAGCGTGATGTGGTTTCTTATCAAGCGTGGTTTTCATAAATAACCATCCTCAATGTAGCTTTTACTCTAGTTTTGTGACCAGACAGGCTAAACTCCTTCAGAATCATTTATGAATTAATATGTAGTAACAAACCTTAATGCATTGTCGTATGCATTAAACTTCCATGGCAGATTATTTTCACTGGGAATTCCCCATCTAGTTTTTCTTTTTCCTGTTGTTATTCAGATGCTATCCTTCTTCATTTCACTTCCAAAATAACATATTCTTCTTCCTACCAGATGATGACTCAGACTCTGACTCTGACTAAAGCTGTGTTTGTGTCCAAAATCCTGGTGTGTGACCACTACAGTGCCTGATAACCAAAACAGACTTTTCTTTTTTTTTATTGTTCGTTTTGAATTTCTGCTTTTTGTGACTAGAATCAAAAAGTCTATTTCATATGTTACACCACAGAATAGAAGCTTTAGAGTTTTATATGGTCTTTGTACAGTATATACATCATACAATTGAAGTCCCTGTCATTTGATTTTCCCAAAGCTGTGAATTATTCCAGTGACATAGTTTCACATCAATCAAGATTGTTGACTGATTTTATTTTTATTTTTTTTGGAAGAAATTGTACCATTTTTTGTCAGTATTGTACCATTTATCATGTTTATGTACTGCCTCCAACAGCTTCGGTGTACTTAAAGTATGATAACGTGTGATCGCTTTCAGTTTTTACAGTATGTACGAGCCTTTTTCTATTACTTTATTTGGGAACTGTGTGTGTGTGTGTGTTTACTAATTAGAATTGTTTCTCAAAATATGTTCTCTTAAATTGTTTTAAAAAAAATTACGCATGATGTGGTGATGAAGCCCTATATTGAGAATAATAATGTTTTGTAGCAACAAAATAAGTTTACATCATACATGAAATTAGCAGGTGGTTGGCTGGCCACAGTCACCTGTCTCATTTCCACACGTCTACACATTGGTGTTTGTCTTGTAATATTGATATAATGCCAAAGCACTGCAAAAAGGGCAAGATTTGTCTCATTGTGCTCACCTAGCAATGTATTTTTCTCACAGTGGCACGGCTCAACTATTGAACCTGTATTATAAACGTGAGCTTCAGCAGTGCATAAGGGAGTGTCTCCTGGTGTACTATAGTATTTTAAGGCATGCTGCATGCGCACATATGTAAACCACCTGATAGTGTTTCTATGAAGAGTGGATATGCTTTAAGAACATGCACTGTCAGATTGCCACATCAATAAATATTTTTTGTGCAATTTTTGTAGTGTTTGTTTTAAGCACAACGGAAAAAGACGGAAAATAACTAAACGGTCTGTGCGGCAGGAGCATGGTCCAAAAGTGTTGTACCTAATCTCTTAATGAGTCATGGGTGTTTTGGGCATAATGTTCAATAAACCAATCCGAGTCTCATCTCCCATTCCCTTTAAAAGCCAGTTGCGTTTGGACCATTGTGGATTCGCAATTTACAAAGCGAAATTTGTGAACGCAAAGACTGAACTCTTCTCCCGAGAAGAATTATTTTATTTTTAATATTTAAAAATGTCGTTTTCAGTCGCCTCAAAATAGCAATTATTTGAAAAATTTTACCAAAAAAAAATCTTTGAAGAACTTCTACACGCAGCTGGCACCCCGGTTGGGAAACGCTGATTTAAACAACGTGGCGCTGGACGTGAAAATGATAACTGGGTTGGGCTGAAACTAACAAAAAACACTTGCTTCGCACTTGGGGTCGCATTGCGCCGGGTGTATGATAGGGCCCCTAGAGTTAGATAGTGGTGAAATGTGGTGTATTTAAGTCAATCTGATTTAAATGCAGTGTACCGTAGTAAGGCTTTTCTCCATTTAAAGATAAACAGTCCATCCAAATCCATTTATTTGAGGGAAAGATTGCCATCACAAATATTTTCAAACCATTAGCATTTTGTAAGTCTATGCACAACTCTATAAATACAAAAATACAAATTTATAGCACTGTTACATGGAATAAAACATTGCTTTCTTGAATACGGGAACTGTCAACAAGAAACAGTACAATCATTATCAAAATTTGAGTCCCTCAAAATGTCAACATAGTTCCCATAGTTCAATGATTTATGAGTTGAATAAACATGTCCAAACCATATGGTCAAAATCAGGAGTCATTTCGATGCTAAAATCTTCCAAAATAAGAAGTCTAGCATAGTCAAAGCACAGTGAAAGCTTTTACGCATTATTAAAGCATAAGTACACAGCATTGCTTTCAAAATAGGACAAATGAACTGTGACTTTAGCACTTTAATGCAGAGTCCTACATTAAGACGTAAATTCTTCTTGTGATTGTCTTTCAACGTTTTCAAGCCCACACAGTGTTGTTCTGTCTACACCTCAACGTTACTTCATTTCAACATTGGTCTTATTCCAAAATGTGAAGGTGACTTCATTGAAGAACTTCAGAAAGTAAGACATAAGTATGACTATAAACCAATATTATGAATGATCGTTTTCTAGAGGGGAAAATCATACCATTGCACTACAACTTAAAATCTCTGGTAAAACACACATTTCATTCCCCCGACAAAGCCGTTCCATGACATCCTTTTAAAAAGACCCACTAGAGGATCAATAAAGCACTTTATAAAAACAGATTTTCATACCAAGGATCAGTTCATTAAATGTTTGAATTTCACACCCACTTAAACTGTTATTCTGCTAATGTTGTCGTAACATTAGTGTCCAGGAGCATTTTGACTAGTCAAGCCTCTACGATTAAGGCACACAGACAAAAGTTAAACAGTTAAGCTGATGCATTCATATGTACTGCAGTACACTTGTTCCTTCAAATACACTCTGTTAGTTTCAGTCATAAGAATTCATACAAACAGGAACCCTTCATGAACGTTATATCATACACACGGATACATAATATATACACCTTCATCAAAATCTCTACCCTTGCTTAAATCAATATATACAGATAACTGGACAGGGTTGAGTGCACAGTGGAGTACAGAAACACCCACAAAGAACAAAACCAATAGACTATGCACACAAGATTTAGTATATAAAAAGTATCTAAAGTTTAGTATCTAAAAAGATTCACCTTCACCCACACACACAATTTGAAAGCTGTTGTCAGTTTTAACGCAGGGTCACATTCACGAGGTGAAATAGTACATTTGGTACAATGTAGCTACCAAAGCTGTGGTATTACAAAAAAATATTTAACATTAAAATAAATACTGGTGCTCCTAACATCTAGTTACCTCATCTTTACAGAAAAACAACCCAATCCAACTGCAGTTTACTCAAATGTGTTTGGATACAGGAACACAATAGCAGAGAGAAAAAGCCTTTTTTTGTTGTTTGTTCATAAACCCTCCCACAAATTCCCATTCCACCTCAGTCAGAAGGATCACTTCAATCAGTTGATCTTTGACAAGACACATTTTAGAAACAGTTGCAATGCTTTCATATTAGCCAGCTGGGAAGGAAGCTAGAAGGGGTTTCAAGTGGTGACTGACAGGCTTTGTCTGTTTTATTGCAGACATAATTAAAACCTTTCAGGTTCTCTGCTGCGAGAAGTTCAGGAGCACAGTGGAGTGAGTTTCTGTCAATATTCATCCAGATCACGGGAAGATAAAGCCCTTAATTAGCGGAAAGATTTAAGTATACAGTCACATGACGATGGCCTGAGGCTGATGGTAATGAAGATGCCAGAAGTTTGTTCCACTTTAAACTTTTCACACTTTTTGTTTGTTTGTTTGTAAGTGCTCATCCTCGAGCCTGCCCGTCATCAGGCTTTCATCACGAGGATACACAGAAGAACACACTGTGACAGGAATGCAGACAGTGCTTTGCTTGTCTCAGTCTCTATTGGTTTACTGCAGTTCAGGCCTCGACTCCACCTCTCCCCGTGAGGCTGTGCGGGCACGGATGTACTCGCTGGTCTGCAGGGGTCCGTCTCGTGAGTCCCCGAGACGCCATCTCCGTACTGCCAGATATGTGTTCAGGCCATATACTCCCATCACCAGGAACCCAAAAATCTGGACAAAACACACAAAATAACTGTAAGAGACTGGAGGAGGAGGATTTCAGCTTTAAACCATGAGATTTAAAGGAATAGTTCACCCAAAAATGAATACTCTGTCATCGTTTACTGACCCTCATGTCGTTCCAGGCTTTGGTTAACCGTCAAAAAACAAATTATCATATTTTTAATGAAACCTGAGAGGTTTCGGTCCCTCCATTGAAAGGCCAGGTAACCAAAACTCAACAGATCCCGAAAGGTTATAAAACGAAACACATACATAGGACACATCACGTTTGGTAAACACGCAAGCTCAAACGCATGAGAAACACATGATCTTCCGTGTTTACCATATGCGTTGAGTCCTATGTATGCGTGTCGATCGATGTTTAGATAAATAAAAGCCTACATTAAATCTGTTCAGCATATAAAGCCGACTTGGATTAAACCGCTAGATTCACATGGATTCATTTTACGATGCCTATATGACCTTTTTGGATCTTTTAAGTTTTGGTGACCTTGACTTTAAATGGAGGGACAGAAATCACTTAAGTTTCATTAAAAATAACTTAATTTGTGTTTCAAAGATTAACTAAAGCCTTATAGATTTGGAACGGCATGAGGATGAGTAAATACAGAATTTGTATTTTTGGAATGTTAACATTGAATCTACTATATTTCTAAATAATATCAACATGTTTTATAGTATATAGCAATATATGAAGTCAATGAGGTTGATAACAGCAAATACTCTCTCTCTCTTTCTCTCTGGCAGGCTGTGAGAGCTGAAGGAATTTGCCATGCCCTGTGGTTCAGAAAAATCCCCGGGTGTTAAAGTGGTTTCCCACTGAGAACATCTGTATCATAAAACACTCAGCACAAATCCCTAGCTTTTGACTTCTAGGGTGTTGGTGGATATTGTGCTGAGCTCCGGTCATTCTTTGAGAGTCTAAAATCATAAAGGTAAGGATCTGAGTAAAAGAACCTGTTCCTGTTTCAATATTGTGATTCATTTTGGCCTTTCTACTTCTCTGGGCATCTACAACAAACCTCTTCACAGACACACACGAGAGGTCAGCAGCCTCGACCAAAACACACAAACTAACTGGAAAGCTATGTGCGTATGGCAGCTTCAGTTCCATCATACTGTAAACGTGCCAACCCAGATGGGATCGGTGGTCTTTTTTTTAAAGCATTTTCTTTGGGGTATTTGTTAGGGGTGGTTAATCTGTCTGATTTCCCGATTCGATTCGATTACGATTATTGAAGTCCCGATTCGATTACAGTCGATTTTCGATTATTAACGATTCTCGATTAGCGATTATTAATTTTCCATTTCACAACAGTAAACGAAAATACACTACAAAGTGATTGCAGTATAAAAAAAAAGTCAGCTACTGAATTACTTAACTCTTTTATTGAGTAACAACAACTCAAAGCACTTGTCGTGTAGTGTCATGTAGTTACACAGAAATGAATACATCACATTGTGCTGTGACTCATCAAGTTGAACTAAACAATAACAAATAAATGAAAGGCTTATTTCCTTTAGGAAGTAGATCAGAACCAACATACTGTAGAAATTGGACAATTTTCTTCTAGAAAGACAACGTGTTCAGGTGGAGGAAGACTGCAGGTTGCAGTCGAAACATGTCAAGGTAAAGAAGAAGTTTTTTCTCCAAACACCTTGTCTTTCTAGAAGAAAACTGTCCAATTTAATCATTAAGAAGACAAAATGAACATTTTTGAACAACTTACTGTAGCTTCAGCAGCAGCTTATATACTGTACTGTAGAACACAGTGACAAAATGTCAAGAGTGATGGATGCGGTGCGCGCGTGAGGGGGGCGGGAACGCGTGGAACGCTCGAGCTCCTCTCGTTCGTTTCCTGACGTGAAAAAGACAAAAGGGGGAAAAACGGGTTCGTGTCGGAGGAGTGTCGAGGCCCGTTCGGTTCCGTGAGCGGGAGCCGCGGGTCGGTGCAGCGGAGCGTTTCCAGCATCAGTCCGGCTGTGTGTGTGTGTGTGTGTGTGTGTGTGTGAGATCCGCTCATCGCGTCCTCAGGATCGCCTTAATTCCGCGAATGTGCGCGTCGATGTGTGTCGCGCTCGCTCATCTGAAGCGCTATCTGCGGATTGAAGGCGTTTATTCGGTGTTTGTGCGCGAATCTGAGCCGTGCTAACGCGCTAATGCTAATGTGCCTGAGCTCCAGAGGAGGCGAGGCGGGAGGATTTCTAGAGTGTTCCCTCAGAATCATCTCAGCATTAACGACAGATTTACATTCATCTAATGAACACACACACACACACACACACACACACACACACACACACACACACGGTGGTAGAGTCAGGTTTAGATAAATAAAAAAATCGATTTTTGAAAATGTAATAATCGATTCATGCTCGTCCATAACATACTCGCGATTAATCGATAATCGATTTTTTTCACCACCCCTAGTATTTGTTGGGAAATCAATGGGATTCTTACGGAAGCCTTTTTCTGCCACAAAGTAAAAAATAAAATAAAAAGGTAACTGCGATTTTATATCTCGCAACTGCCACTTTGTATCTCACAATGTGACTTTTTGTCTTATTTTAAACTTTATCTCACAATGATCTTGTTTTATTTATTTTTAACTCTGACCTTATATAAATTCTGTGGAATTGACTTGGAACAGAGCTGAGATTAGTGCTACACTTTTACTGACAGCTGAAAGCATAATCAAATTAGCTAAAATATTTTATTAACAAACACAATGCTGATGCGTGTCTGTGGGAAGCTTCTGTGGATCTAGTAATGAGTGATGCAGTAAAAAGTTGACCCACATTCGAAATTCTGAGACAGAAACAACATGTAGGAAGAACAAAACTGTGAGTGAAAAGAGAAATTGGATGGAGAAATAGGAAACAAGGTTCAAAAAACTGTTACATATCAAAGAAGCAAAGATCGTGACGATGACTTCTCAGAACTTCCCACTGTCTGCATGTCCAGGACTCTCTCCAGGAACGACTATGTGCTCCATTTTAGCCACACGAGGGCAGCAGAGCCCTGGCAGATTAGGGCCCCACTTAAAATACTTGAGAAATGACTAAACATTTGAATTCAACCACAACCACAGGGACAGAATTCATGAAATAAAGAGCAGAGTAAGCTTGATAGGTACCACAGCTGCAATCTCTGCTCCAGATTGATGGTTGAGAGCTGCCAAAACCACAGAGGCCAGAAAGAAGAACAAGGTGCTGGTGGCAGTGTTGATTAGATCCTGCAAGAGAGAAAGAGAGAATGTGATTAGTCGGCATGAAACATATATAATTATGTGTCATAATTCTATCCAAGGGACTTGATTTTGTCCATCAGGAATTGATTGGACCATTGTGGTTTGCTATTGCTGTGATCTCATGTGAGTGACATGTCATGTGACTACAAACTGGAATATTAGCTGGTGAAAAAAATACATACAAATTTGCACATACTATACATCTTGTTCTAAGATTGAAAATAATCTCTCATCTGTAAAGACAGGACTGTAAAGTTGAGACTCCTACAAATCTGTCAAATCTCCTACAAATGACAAATTATTTGTGTGCAGAGAAAAGGAAAACTGTATTTATCTGTTTATGTGGCCATGTTCGTAGTAATATCAACATTTACACATTCACATGTTTGGAGTAATATGGTACTCCAGAAAACCCTTTCACGAGTTCACACTTATACAAATAATCAGATATAATAAAATGTGTATTTGGTGTGTTTTGGCCCGAACCCAGAGTATCCCCTGTATTTTTTGATTAGGACAACCAAGCAAGTGTGAGGAGATGGGGAGCTGGGATGCAGGAAAACTGGCGAGGAACCAAGGTGAGTTGGCCATGTATATAGGCCTCATCTTGTCCTAATTGGATAGGCAATTTGAACGTGTTCCTCTCGAACTTTGTTTATGAAACATAATTTAATGACCACAGAGTGAAAACAAAGGAGCTGACAGTGAGGTGTGGTCATGTTGACGGCAATGATGTAGTTTGACAGGCAGGGGGAGCTAAAAGCACCAACTATTAACTACATTCATTCAAAGGACCCAGAAAGCGACACATTCTTGTTGTCATGTGATGAATTATGCCTGTGGTTACAATACCAGTGCACCTCTGAGAACTTAAGAAGGACAATTTGTTACATATACGGTTACGTGACGCAAGTTTTATTTTTACACTACCATTCCAAAGTTTGCATATGCAAAAACATGCTAATTTAATAGCACACGCAACGAATGTCCAATCTTATCTCGTAACAGTATACAGAGGATTGCGTCTTCCTGATGTCAGTTTCTTTGTAACTTGTTAATTAAAAGGATAGTTTACCCCAAAATGAAAATTCTGTCATTAATGAATCACCCTCATGTCGTTTCAAACCCGACACAAATGAACACAAATGGAGATCTTTTTGAAGAAATCTAAGAGCTTTCTGTTCCTCTGTTGACAGCTACACAACTATCACTTCTAATACACATGAATCTTCTGAAGAGACACGGTCACTTTATGTGATGAACAGACTGAATTTAGGCTTTTATTCACATATAAACATTCATCAATTCTCACCATCAATTATGAAAAACAGAAGCTCAAACATGCTTGCAAGAACCAATGAGGTTCATTCTCGCTTGTTTGTCGCAAGAAACAACAAGGTTTAAGATCTCTGATCAATGTTTATGTGAATAAAAGTTTAAATTCAATCTGTTCATCACATAAGGAGATCAAGTCTCTTCAGAAAATTTGGTCTAAACCGCTCAATTCATGAGGATTACAAGTGATAGTTGTGTGGCTGGAGGGAGAGAAATCGCTCAGATTTCATTAAAAAAAAAAAAAAAAAACTTAATTTGCGTTCCGAAGATGAATGAAAATCTTACAGGTTTGGAACAACATGAGAGAGAGTAATTAGTGACAGAATTTTCATTTTTGGGTGAACTAACCCTTTAGGCAATCATTCAGAAACCAGTTCAGGTCTATCAAGAGTAACCTGGCAATTTCCATGATAACTAAAACATAACTCAAAACCCCTGGGCCCTCATTTATCAAAGGTGCGTACGCACAAGATTTGTGTGTAATGAGTGCGCAAGTTTCACGCAAAGTGTGGGATCTACAAACTTGTACTTATACGTAGAAATGTGTGTAAATATAAGCACACCTCTGAGCATGCTTACGCAGAGAATCTAGTGGTAGAATAGCGACACTACACATACAAAGAATTGAAGAGTCTGACAGTATGAACTAAGCAATCCACATATGTCCTGTGTTTCCTTTAATTATAAAACACTCATTGTTTTGTTTTTTTTCTTCATTTTTGTAGTATTAAACACGATGCGTAATTGGTGTCAAACCCTATTAAAGACAGCTGTGACAAATGTTGGATGCAATTATTTCCTTGGACTCAACCAACATCCAGTTCCCTTACCGAAGTCCTCAAGCCGAAATAAAATTGCGCTTTCAAGCTATCGCCAGATTCCCAAATATAATTGGAGCCATAGACTGCACCCACATCGCCATAAAAGCACCATCAACAAACAAATGTAATGATGCATATAGAAAAGGGATTCGTGCAAATCATTTGTGATGCAAATTTGTTGTTGTCAAACGTTGTTGCACGACTTGTTGATTCTTTATTTGTAAAGTTTAAATTTTTTTTGAAGGGAAGTGTCTTCACCATATATGGTTCATTGGAGGCGCTTCCGAATGCTAATGACCGTGAACGAGCATGGTACTTGCGCACATGTGGGATTTATCAACAATGATTGCTTACTCATGTGCGTAAGAACTGTGTGTGCAAGTTTGATAAATACAGATTTTCTTGTACTTAGGCACATTCTAAATTTAATAAGTAGGATAAAATATAGAACCTTTTCTACGCATTGTTGATAAATGAGGGCCCTGGTAATTCGTGAGAGCCGCAAGTGAGCTGCATTTAGTACCACCACATGCAAAAACTTGTGTACATATAGCTGTGTGCAACCTATTTGCATAATTGTTAGATCACACAAACACAGTACCTTTTATTCGGGCCATAAAGTCATTCATTTACAGTCATGCCGTTATGTGAGTCGCTTTCCCATTTTTGTTTATTGCTAAAACCCGCTGTTTTTGTGTGTCCCTTTAAATGCAAATGAGCTGCTGCTCCCAGCCCCATTTCAAAAAGAGGGCGGAGCTTCAAGAGCTCCAGCAGATCCCACTACCTCATTAAGACAAGCACTGAAAAGTTCGAAAGAAAATTCAGCCTTTTATGTTCAAACCGGAGTTGGACAATGATGGAGAGAGATTTAAGAAGAAGTGACAGCATGTAGAATGCAACAGGACCCTTCATGGTTAGTTGATGAATTTATGTAGCTGATGGGGAGTTAACCATCTTCAAGTCATTGTTTAGCATGTTCCGTCATGATAATCTATAAATCTCTTGTGTGGGAACTGTTGTAAAATGCAAACAGAGCCAGAGAATGTGCTGCATGGAGATTTAACAGGTATAGTTTAGTTTAATTACGGTTATAACATATGTTTTCATCTTGCTTTTATGACATGCTATTGCATTTGTGTTACGTACTGTATTGCAATAAATATAACAGATAGGGCAGATAAGACAGATAGGGCAGCTTGAACAGACTTATAAATGTGCTTTACTACAACAACTCTTCAGGCTTGTTCGAGATGCATTGCCACTGCCCAGACTGAACAGGGTATGACATCAAAGTACTCTCCAATCGTAGTGATGCCACTAACCCGTGAATAAGCTTGTTGTAGTCCCTACCAGCCGTTTGTTGTAGTCCTTAAAAAGCGATTTCTTTGAACTTTGAGTGTTGTAACTGCAGATGTTGTTTATGCTCAAACAGAAACATTACACACTAACAAAAGTTTTAAAAAACTGATATCATAATCACCCACCCGAAGCTTTGTGAAAGCCACCCATTGAATACTTTCACAAAGTCAAAGCTTTTAGGAGAGGGTGAGAATGGGAGGAACCCAAATTCTACTCTGTTCACTCCTCCTGAGCGTTCAGAGTCTGGAATAGACGTGGGTTTTGTCTGAGCCATGGCTCTGTAGGGGGTGAAATGTAAAAAGCCCTTCAAAGCACATCACAAACTGAACTTCATTGGCTGGCACCTCAAATTTCACATCCCAGGCCAACGCACCATGAACCGCTGGCTTTGATGTCTTCAAGTGAACACAGACCGTCTTCTCCTCTCGGCTCGAAGCAGTTGTACATGCAGTATGACGCTTGTGGACAGTGGGACGTGAATCTGATGGATGAGGAAAGGGACTGACTGACGTTCACTACATTTGTTGACCTTGTACATATTTTTTTGCCTTAGGAAAATTAAACATTTGGTTTTCTATGATGTAATGAACACCGTTGTTGTGAATTAAACTTTTGCGATAAGATAAGCTACAAATTTGAAAAAAATTATTTATGAATATCTTTGATGCATCTAATTTTTTCATATAATACACTTAAAAATAAAAATAAATCTTAACATTTTGTTGAAAATTGTTATTTATAAAATTACAACCATATAATTAATTATATTTAACATCCCACTTTAAATTAGGTATCTTTAACTACTATGTACAAATATTCAAAATAATCATTTGATACAATGCACTTATTATGTACATACATGTTTTTACATTGCACTTGGGTTATTGACAAATAAAGCTTAAAAAGGTGTTGTTGTTTTTTTAATCTAATGTGCATTTTTGAGTCATGAATATTGGGCCTCATTCATGAAACACGACCAGAACGAATTTGTGTGTAAATCGTTCGTAAAGCCGCTCTGACGTAAATTTTCGGATTCACGAAAATGTTCGTATTTTCAAAATGTATGACGACATTGCATTTTGATGCATTATGTACCATAATAATAAATACGGAGCAAATCAACTCTTTAAATATTATTATAATTTTTTTTTCAACGTTGGATAATAGACAGCTCTCATCACTGTCACTTTTTACCAAGCCGTCCAATCACAGTGGAGGAGGGGCGGGACAAAAACTACACCGACCAATCATCCCACTTGTACACTGACTGAACAACAATAATGGAGAAGTTAATACTGATTTTTACTGCATTTTTTTATATTCAGTAATATTCTTCAAAGATACTAGTAACACATTACTGCCATGGATATTCTGTATCATAGCAATCAAAGTATCTCAACTGGAAAAACGTTGCCCTTGCAAATCGTAGTCATGCGCCACCAGCTGGCCGTTTTCAGAAGAGCACCAGGCCTTTTTTAGCTGGGTAAAATGCTTTGGTGGACACACAATAATTTAATATTTATTGCTAGTAGGCATATAGCCAATTAGTCTCTTTAGCATTTATGCAAAATACTGGAGCCAAACCTGAGAAAGAAGTCCAGAAGATTCCACAGCGTTCCTGCACACGTCATTTGCAGTTGTAACTCATGGGCGGGGATTATGCTAATTATGAATGAGCGTGCACGAGCCCTATTTACGTATGTTTGGAAATCATTAATACACACGTTGTACTACCGAATCCGTGGTATAGGAAGTGTTTGTGAATCAGGAGGAGAGTTTTCGTAAATGTCAATTTTACGCGTAAATTACTCCGAATTTGCTCATATATTTACAAAAGTTTCATGAATGAGGCCCAATGTGTTTAAACGAGTTTCAGTTGTTAACATTTCAAATGTTTTGACTGTTTTTATGTCAGGTGGTACAACCAAATCGTTGTATATTGCTGTAGTTGTACCACCTGATATGAAAAGTCTATCAACATACCCATACTTGAAATGACCAGTCTTTACCAGTATTTGAGAGAGATCTACAAACCTTTTCACTATGCCACAAGGATCAGTTTGAGTCCTCTGGATGATGCTTTATCATATTTACTACTACTTTGTCAATTCATAATAAAAGAGCCATGTCTGTTTGCAGTTGTGCCAGCCTGACATTTAAGATAGAAATTGCTGGACAAAAGTTTTTCAATCATCTCAACAATTTTAAAACTACTGATATTTATCAAATGTGTTTATTTGAAAGGTTTCAAACCTAAAATGATGCCATAGTATTTTGTTTTAAATTGTTTTATTACTAAGACACCATTTAAAATACTGTTCTTAGTCTGTTCATTTGTTCAAACAGTTGTACCACCTGACATGTTGGGGGTTTATGATAACACAACACAAAATAATATTTATTATTTAAATGTACTAAAAATGAATTCAAACTAAATAGGTTTTATATAATACAGTGATATATGTCATGAATTTATCAAATTATTTTAAAAGGAAATAATGCACAAAAATATGCAAGTCATGTCATTGACCTACTTATATTATTATAATTATCTAAAAGATAAAGATCATTAATTTCTGTATTAACATCTATAATTACACTGTTGAGCCTTTCATTTACGTTTTAACCCACCCTTAAACCTGACCCATTCCACTAACCCTATCCTAAACTTACCCATATACCTCAATAGCAGCAAAAATGTTTGCAATACAACATCAACAACACAATAAGTGCATTAACTACTATGTACTTGTGTCAAATAAGAGCAAAGACACCTAATATAAAGTGTGACCATATGGAAAGTAAATATCTGAACTACTGATTTGACCAGGCATTTGACCCTATCAGGGAAAAAAAAAAAGAATTTGAGCCTTAAATCAAAAAAGTAACATCCAGATTTCCCACACTACAGAACATTAAAGTCTCCAGTTCTTGCTCTTTATCCTTGAAATCTACATAAATACACACTCTGAGAGGAGCTGGGTGGTTTATCTGTGTGCAGCCAATAAGCACTCCAGCGTGACTTAGGCATGGCCACCCATGTGACAAAATGCATGATGGGAATAATTGCCCATACTGTCTCACATGATTCTCTCTCCCCCTCTCTCTCTCTCTCTCTCTCTCTCGCTCTCATACACACACACTCAAGCGAAACCATGCCCATCTCACACGCAATATAGAACACTAACAATATGCCAAAACCAGGATACGGTCTCAATCATTTAAACACATGCCAAACTAGCCTTTGCCTTCACACATACTTCAACAGATGGATCAAATGCAAGCCAAACCAAACTCTGAAACACACAATGTTAAAAACTGCTGACGCATTTAAAATATTCGAAGTGTAACAACACAAAGCATATGCCTGAGGTTAAACCAAAGTACTAAGTCCACAGAATTACTTAATGAGGAACCTACATCACACTAGCTTTATAATCATTGAGGTTTACACAACTAATAAGTTAATGCAGGTAATATGAGATTGTACACAAACAAAAGCAGTCATGAGTGCCCTTGAAATGCACTCTCAGGAGTGTGTGTGTGTGTGTGTGTGTGTGTGTGTGTGTGTGTGTGTGTGTGTGTGTGTGTGTGTGTGTGTGTGTGTGTGTGTACTGGACTGCATGTAGAGAAGGCAAACTGGCCTCAGGAGGGGTCTAAAACTGGGAAATAGTGCTCACTAGGGATGGGCATTCGATTAAATTTTCTTAGTTGATCATCAGAGAATTACCGATCGACTATCGATTAATCATTAATATTTTTATAATAAAATTAATTATTTAACTTTTATAATTCAAAAATTCAATGAATACAAAAATACAGCGTGTTTTTCCTCGATGAGACCTTTATTACAAGATCAACTTGTGGCAGACCTGATTATTTTGCACTGAAATGAGTCTGACACAATAGTCTGTCGGCTCTGATAGTGCTGCATCACGTGCACCATCATAGTACTATATTTTCGGAAATCATAGGCTATGTTGTCAACTAGTGATATCATCACAAGAACGTTTGAGGAATATGCAACATAATTTGGACAATTGTTTTTGTCATATGTATTATACCAACTGACAGACACTATCATTTCAGCCGCTCTGTGCAGCTCGAACATAGGATCAGCTCAGCTTCGCGGCTGAGGCTCGAATAGACTATTATTAACTTAAAGCTTTTACTCTTAAACACAAAAGGCACGTCCACTTTAATAAAAAAGGAATATTTATTAAACAAGCCAGATCAAGAGCATAAAAAAACGCTCTCCCAATTAAATAAATAATATTCAGCAGCAAACTAGCCTTCTTCAATCTCTCTCTTCTCCAGCGGGTTGGGCTAATCCAAAAGAAGTGGAAACAAGGGGGTGTTCTGAAGACAGACTGTTACCTGTGAAACAGGGATGCTCTGAAAACACCCCCATTAGCAATTAGTGCTCTCCATCTGATGAAATGAACGCGGCAAAACCGACAGTACAGATCCACTTTTGCAGCACGACTGAAGCGTGGTGTTGTGACGCTTCCCCTCATGTGTATGTTGATGGGCGTTCCTCAAGTTTACTGCTATGGACGTGCGTTTGAGCCAGCGGGGAATGAAAAACAAAGGACCAGCGAGAGACTTCTCTTCACCAGTGGGTTGGGCTAATCCAAAAGAAGTGGAAACAAGGGGGTGTTCTGAAGACAGACTGTTACTTGTGAAACAGGGCTGCTCTGAAAACACCCCCATTAGCAATTAGTGCTCTCCACCTGATGAAATGAACGCGCCGCGGCAAAAAAAATTGTTTTTTGGTCGAGCCAGAACGTATCGACTAATAATCGACTGGGAGATTACAGCCCTATATTAAACATTGATCAAAATTAAAATAAAATTTATACAAAACAAAATTAAATTTAAAGAAAGACTTTCTAGAAAACACAATTCAATTAAGTGCTCAAAATCCATGTCCCCAGACATATGCGCATCTGATGTTTACTCATGCTGCTCACTTTTCATAATTAACATAATATTTATATTTCAAATATTATATTTATAATAATATTTTAGCATAGCCTAACTATTTGAAACAACATTTTTTTAACCCTCTGTCCAACGAAGTCGTCGGTGATGGATTTTTTTTCCTTTATGACAGCGCGGAAACAAATCACAATACTCCATAATGTCTAGCCATACTACAGATAAGTGCAATACATAATTATAATAAACAGTAAACTCTCTACTTTTATTTGTGTACACTCATAATAACGGCAAAGGCCGTGGATTCTGGGAACAGATTATTTTGCACTCCACTCCAAACGCTGTCTTCATTTAAAAAATATATTTTGTTTATTAAACGCAAAAGTTTTTCTAAATTCAGTTTATATTTCCAACAAACGAAATTCCAAGCCAAAATAATGAAGAGTTCTTTATTAAACTCATAAAAAACAATAGAATATAAAATGCCACAATTTATCATAACACCTCATATGTGCCGCTCAAGTAGCCTATAAGGTGCCTTCCTTGCCATCAATGCTTGGATAACACACAAGTCTCTTTCCATTAAAAATAATGGCGCGCGGTGGCTGGGATATGCATAAACCTAACAACATACGTAACATAATTTTTGGAATGACTTATCACAAGAAGAAAAAAATTGTTTTAGTCGCATAACATCAGTTAATGGAAACGGCGTCATTTCACAATATTTTTTTATCGACCTAAAATATTGCAAAAGTTTTGGGCAAATCTGTAATGGAAATGCTGCGAATGATGTAGCTCTCAGCTGTTAAAGTGGTCCAGTCTGTAGTTAGAGCAACTCTCTCAGCTTTGCTCAATTCTTTTAACAGCTGCTGCTTTCGTTCTTCGTAGTGAGTTTCTACCAGTCTGGTGATGGTACGTCGTGATGGAATTTGATATGCTGGTTCCAATAAATGTATCAGTTCTCAAAAAACCACTGCCCTCGACAATACTTAAGGGAAGAATATCCAACTCAATGAACTTGCAGATCCCTTGGGTAATTTTCTCTGCTCGTTGTGCATCACAGCTCTGAGTCCGTGCTAACGCCGTCTTGATGCTAGCTAGGTGAGAGCAAGATGCACTGCCACCGACATTAACCAGGGACGGATGCACTTTGTTTAAGTGGTACATCATTTGAGTCGTGGCCGTGTTGTACTTATACACGGCATTGCAATGTTTGCAGTGTACTTCACCACACAGTGAATTTAATTGAATTGCTTCAAGACTCACACTATGCAACGCAATCTGCATTAAACTAGAAAAAAAATGCATTAGATTAATCGATAACAAAGTAACGTGATCGACGTAATTCTTAACGATCAATTATCGATTGTCGATTATCATGCCCATCCCTAGTGTTCACACTGGGTTCAGAGATCTCTGATGTATTTAACAGCCACTGCGGCCTTCCAAGTTGTTAACAAAGTACTTTTTTGGAAGAAATAATAATTTCATAAAAATAATAAGAAGAATTCCGCTTTGCATCACAGGAATCAATTATATTTTCATTCAAATATATTAATATAAAAAAAAAGTAGTTTTAAATAGTAGTAATAAATCAAATGAATGCAGTGAGCATAAAGACTTCAAGAACATTTTAAAAATCTTACCGACCCCAAACTTTTGAAGAGTAGTGTACACTTAGGCAGCATCACCTTCAAGAGCAGCGAATGAGTGAGAAAAAAGACTTCACATTTGTATACCCATTAGTGTGTTATTAGGAGACAGAGCATCCAGCACACTGTGGCCAAAAAAGGTTATTTATGCACAAGAGCCATCTTCAAGCAGAGATTCAATGTTAAAAACATGCATATGTGTGCAAGAAACAGAGAATTAGGCGGGGTCTTAGCTGAACTTCTGCACCGTATACGGCCTGTGCCAAATATTCTCAGTGGTGCGTTAATACTGAGTTACACACTGCTTTAGGCATCAGGAGGCCCATAGATCTTGGAATTGTGAAAAAGAAAATCCATTCCAAGTTTGCAGGGCACCATAACCTGAATCCTGAAAGTTCAGTCATATCTCTTCATCCGCCTCGTGATGAGATTTAAGCTTTAAATTAAGCTGCTAAAAGCTTTTCCTGGACTTTCCTTTGGTGTGCTGGGACTCTCTGATGCTCTGTGTGTAAGAGAGACAGCATGATGCTATATTAACCCTTGTCCTTCATCTGGAAACGCTCCCTATACAGATAGTTCACAAAGCAATAAAAGGTGTTTGTCGATGGAAAATCATCTTGATAATATAAGAAAAAAATCAGAAAGAAATATTACATCTACTTGGGCTGCGTCCGAAAGCCTGCCCTATCATCGTTTTCGTCCGAAGTTAACTCTCTCTCTAAACATTATTTTGGACGGACTTCCAAGGTACCATAATGGTTTAAGGATCTACAGCAAGATAAAGATAGCTTTGGTGATGACTAAGCAAATATTTAATACTACAAAACTAAAAAATGACCGTGAACGTGGAAAAAGTTGGTAAAAAACATACATTTCCACACAAAGTGACCAACAACCTCAACTTTCAGATGGCATTTTTATTTTTATTTTTTAGCCGAACTGTTACTGAATCAAATGGGACCAGATATCCCCAGATATCATGCTGCCTTCTAAAATCGATCAGATGAAGGTTTCTCAGGAGACAGGATGTGACATGATCATAAGATTCGGGCGTGCCATGTTGCCTCCCTACCTCCCATATGCTGCCAGCTGAGGCAGTATTTTCAGCTTTCGAGTACAGCCATAGTTAGTTGAATAATAATAATAAATATAGCTGCGAGCAGCAATTAACGGGGCCAAGCGCAAACAAGCCAATAAAACATGCCAACATAGCTGAGAGTGTTAGACCAACTGCAACAATGAGCAATTAAAGGCATTTTAAGATGATTTTAGGCAAAATGGCTAAAAAATATATACAGTCACTAATAATATGATTTAATGGTTTGTCACTTTTGACCAATAGGTGGCGCAGTAACAAAATTGATGTGGTGTGGTCAGAGTGAGATGACGATGACAAAGGCAAAGTTTGTTGTCAGTATGTCAAAGCATTACACAGCCTCAAGAGTCATTTTGGCATCATGGCTCAAATTTGTCGCCGCAGTATATGAAAATGGTTTTGTCTGTTGACACGAAATTAATAACTTTTTGCTGTAATAGTCTGAAGATGTTACGATTCCATTTTGGTGAAAATCAGACAAATGGTCTTGGAGGAGTTTGAAAAAGTAGGTTTGTAAAGGAAATCAAAATGGCGAACAGAATATTTGGCCAAATATGGTAAAATTGGGATCTATGTTCTTGGCATGACCCAACAAATCTATTAAATCCAGTTTTATGACAATAGTCAAATTTAATCAAAAGTAATTAGCATTATTGGAAAATTAATTATAACTTATAAAGCAGAGGAAAAACAAATTTTGTTTCTAGCCCTTATGGTTCAAAAGTTATTTGCCAAAATATGAGTCAAAATTTGGACAGGTGGTGGCACTAGAGGGATTGTTTTAGAGATTCCAAAATTGGTGTGGTTAATGCTGGGACTGTCCTCTATCTGTGTGCCAAACTTCACAACTTTCCCGCAACCAGTTCTATGGGCTGCCATAGACTTTCGGCTGAATAATAATAATAATAATAATAATAAAGTGCAAAGAAGAAGACAAGACATGCCAAAATGGCTGGCAATGTCAGATCAACTGCAGCAATGAGCAATTAAAGACCTATTAAGGTGATTTTAGGCAAAATAGCTGTAAAATTATAAATACAGTCAATAATAATGATTTAATGATTTATCACTTTCAACCAATAGGTGGCACAGTTTCGAAATTGATGCGGTGTGGTCAGAATAAGAGAACAATGACACTTGCAAAGATTGGTGTTAATATATCAAAGCAGGGTGTCAATATAGTGTCAATATGTCATTGCAGAGATATAGCCTCAAGAGGCCTTTTCATTATAAGTATGGACCACATGGCGGTGCTGTTTTGAAACCTTTTAAGTACCTTAGAGGCATGGTGCTGATGGAACATACTAAGTTTCGTAATGATACACCAATTCATTTGTAAACCATAGCATTTTATATCATAATGCTGCATTGTAGTCAATGGAAATTTCATGTTTTGTTCTATTATAGCGCCACCAAGTGGCACAATCCTACCATTTTGTGTCCTCGGAGTGAGCCCATACATGTCTGTGTCAATTTTGGTGAAAATATCTTGTTTCGTTTGGGAGTTATAGACATTTATATGAAAAACACATGAAAAATGACTGACACCTGACTTTGATTGGATTTTACACCCCCTTACTATCAATATTTTGACATTTGGGTATTAATGTATAGATATCGACCTATGTTTCCGAACTTCTGACGCTGGTTTCGTCTCGATCGGACTAGCGGTTTCGAAGATATCTAAAACGCTGCACAAACCATATGCCGAAACCTAGCAAGTCTGGTATCGTTGGACTCCTCAAGGATTCAGGAGACAAAAAAAGTTACTCCCATGAAAATAAGTCAAGTTCCCCCAAAGTTATAAGCATTTGAAAAAAAAATCCACTAGGTGGCGCTGTTTCGAAACTTCTTGGGCTCATTCAGGGCATCGTGCTGATGACACATACCGAGTTTCGTAACAATCCGTTCATGTGTTCATAAAATACAGCATTTTAGCACATAATTCAAAATGGCCGACAGTCAAAATGGCCGATATGGTAAAATTGGATATATGCCGTCCTGAATCTAACGAGACCACTTGTTGGATTTTTGGACAAACGGTTCAAAAGTTATAAGCAAAAACAGCCAATTTTTGTATCTCCGGACCAGTAGGTGGCACTGCGCCGAAACGCTGCATGTTGCCTCAGGTCATACTTGTGATGACATGTACCAAGTTTGGTTTGAATACGATAAAGCGTTGCGGAGATAGAGCCTGACTTTCTTTGTCGATTTTATTTCGTTTTTCAAGAACAGTTTGACTAATCATCTTGAGTCTAATACGTTTTTGTCACAATAGTCTGAAGATGATCTGGTTCAATTTTCATGCAAATTGGAGCAACGGCCTAGGAGGAGTTCGCAAAAGTAGGTTTTTTGGTTAATTAAAAATGCCGGGAAAATTATTATGACAGAATCGAATTACGGAATTACGGAAACAGAATTACGTCATAGGGATGCAATCGAATTGGCTTGAGCCAAGGAATCAGAGGTAAAAAGAATTTTGTTTCTAGCCCTTATGGTTCAAAAGTTATTTGCCAAAATATGAGTCAAAATTTGGACAGGTGGTGGCACTAGAGGGATTGTTTTAGAGATTCCAAAATTGCCATGGTTAATGCTGGGACTGTCCTCTATCTGCGTGCCAAATTTCACAACTTTCCCGCAACCGGTTCTATGGGCTGCCATAGACTTTCGGAGGAATAATAATAATAAGAAGAAATCTAACGATTTCAATAGGTGCCCGCACCTTCGGTGCTTGGCCCCTAATAATAATAATAATAATGTCTTAATGAGTGGGATTTCCAAATTACACATCTTTAATGCATCTTTAATCTTCTCGCGACTGGCCTGTAGTTCATGTTCAGTAATGACACAAAACCATAGGTTTACTGCAAAGCGTCTCAAGTCTCAGAGAGGCCATTCCATTAAAGCACACAATGTAAAACCAAACATTATCCCGTCACCTCACAAAGTCAAATCTCTCCTCATTTCCTTCTAAAATGCACCATCTATTTCTAGTTGTGTTTAGTGAACGCTGGCCGTGCTTTTCTGTATTATATATATATATGTATATATGTGTGTGTGTGTGTGCGGTTAGAGAAGGTTTGTGAATTGGTACAATGGTGCCAGCGTACCACCGCGAGCTGAATGCGCTCATTCTACTGACCTATCACTTTCAATAATGTCAGTCACCATGCCAGCCCCCTTTGAGCCTGGCACTGTATCACACCATCAAAGCACTCAGCGGGAGTAGGGGGTGCTGTACAATAGGCGGACCGTCCCACACAACCGCCTCTCTGGAACCAACTGCCACAAGAAACCACCAGCTAGCTTGGTGCGTATGCTCCAATCTGCTGCCATCTAACCTAAATCAACGTTAGTAGACATGAACCGATTCAGCGCAAAAAGATTTTAAGACCTAAAACGTCTGCCACAGTTGTGTTCTTTATAAGGAGAAGTTTAATTGCTGCTGGGTTTGGGAGGATTTTATCTCAAAATGAGACCACAATTACAGGACCAAAAAGTACCATTTACTTTTAGCGCTGTGTTATGTGAAAGTTCCTGAAGCACAGCAGCGGGGAAGTTACAAAAGCCAGAGATACAAACATGAAGGAGGGCAGGAGAGCAAGGCTGTTACTTAACAAACCCCTGTCCCAGTGCATCCATTCCAGAACAAATGAGAGGCCTGGGCCAGTGGGGTTTGCCTGGCAGGAGCTGATGCTCAATCCAAAACCTCCAAAGCCCCACCACAGCTGAAATGTTCCTAAATATCACAGCTCTTCCAATGAGCCATGGCAATACCAAGAAAACCCCAACTCGTCAGTATTCAAAACACACAAGAGCGTACACACTCACATGCATCGACTGGACATCTCAAAAACCCTGTTTAATATCTTTCCCATGACCAATACAATCCGGCTCTCAACATTTCCTGACCTCAGTCCATCTTTTACCCCCCACCATTTCAAAACAAATTTAAAGTGAAGGTCTTGTCCTAAATCAAAATGTAATTCTCTACGCTTTTTTTTATACATGTATACTTTATACTTGAGGTTAAATTAGGGCTGCACAATTTTACATGTTTCTTTCACATAAGCACAATCAATAGAATATCAACTCATATTCATACTCATAAGAGTTCATTTGACCTCATCTAGTTTCCTGATTTATTATATTTATCATATACATTAATACATTACATTATGAAAACTGGTAAAACCTTAAAAACCTTCTGACAAAAGTTAAAAAAATTGAATTCCTAATTTTAATTCCAAAGTATTTTAAAGTGTTTCTATTAAAACAACACAAATTTGTATTGTAGTACAAAGGTTGTGTAAATGCATATTTTCAGCAACCATAATCGCAAACAATATAGTCAAGATTCATGTTTGGCTTTATTATATTTCGTCACTGAGAAAGTTTGCTCGCAGATTTAAGGTCCTGTCCCAAATGTCACACTTGAAATGCACTGTTGGGGTAACAGTTTAGGACCCAGGACCAGTAGTGAAAAATGAAGATCAAGAGTCAGGAGTGCAAATAATTAAAGAGAAATTTACTGTTTTGCAGTTTCATCAGCAGAAGCCAGCTTCAAGTCTCACAAAGGAGTTAGTAGGCCGTGCTCCATCTACCCGCCTATCGTACATACAATTTCTCAACAATTATACAGTTTTCAAGGTCTAGCCACGTCATTACTGCCAGGTGGATGATTCTGACTGGCTCAGAGAAAATGGACAGTCATGGCAAATTTCCACACATTGTCAGCTAATCAGATTCACGTGTACATCTATCACTCTGTTGACGCTTTCACCCCAGAATTAGGCACGTATTGACCTTCCAGTTCTGGAGCAGGCACCAGCTTGTCCAGAACAACAAGTCCACCCATCTCTTAGGATGCCCGTAATCCACCTCCAATACTGATCTGTAACACGGAATATAGCGCACATACACAGACACGCAGTCTCTTCAAGGTTGGAGTTGGTTGAGCTCTGATCCAAGTTTCCCAAAACATACTGATAACGGGTTTTCTCTCAGGGAAAGGTACAGACAATAAGACAGGCCAATTCTTTAGTGTTTCAGTAAAAGGAAATATAAAATGAAATGAAATGAAAGACAAATCCATATTTCATATCTGGAAGCTGGGCTTAGTGAGCAAGCACTGTTACTGCACTCTCGTCGAGTTAGAGGTGTGTGATGCATCCAAAATCCAAACACACGACATGTTCTGAATAGGGATGCTCATATTGACCGTTTAACCATTAACCGATAGTATGAAATTTGACCGATTAATACATTATCAGTTAAATGGTTTAAAAAGTTTTTTTTTTTGCTGCATGGTCACCACATTTTTATAATAAACAATATTGAGTCTATAAAACACGAAAGAACAATAAATATATCGGTGAGAACACTCTTTTAACAGCCTATACACACTGGGACTGCATTTGACTGCATATCACAATTTTCCCAATGTTGATTCTTCTTGCAATCGTAATGCAATGGACTGTGGCCTACATTAAATCTTTAAATAAAAGTTTTACACAGTCATATACAATAAACGAGCTTGCACAGTGACAGGAAATAAAAATTAACGCAAAAAACCTTTGAAAAAAAGCAAAAAAGCAAAGCAAAGCGGAGTTTCACTCATGAACTGCTTAGCGGTAAAATGACGTGAGCTCAAATCCCTCTCTGACATTTCGCAGTACTGTAGCCTACTATGCTTGTAGCCATTAAAACACGTAATTAGTTTCAGTTTAAATATTATAATGTTATTTTTTAATTTAATTTACGTTGAAAAGTGAACAGGACACATAAGATGCATAATGTCAGAAGACGGGGGTTTTCAATAAGTTCAATAACACTTCAATAGGCTTTCAACAAAAAAAAACTTTTCTTTAAAGTGAATTTCTTTTATGTATAAATTGTTTAATCTATGTTTAATCAACCAAATTGCCCGGATTTGATAAATAATAAGCAAATAGCCTATAACAGACAATGACAAGGAGGAGGCGGCAGCGCAGCGTGAACAACGGCTTAAATGAACTACTAAAAAAGAAAAAAAAACTTAAGTCAGGGGCAGCCCTAGCTATTTATTTCAGATAGGCTTATATTTTATCCAGCATGTCACAAATTAAGTTCTGGGTTGAGCGTGCGGTGCTGAGCGGAATGAACTTCAGAATGAGCGGAATCGTTTTAAAAACATAATTCAACAAATAAATAATACTTTTTAATGGGCCGCTTAAAATGTTTATTACAAATAAAAATGAATAAAATGAACAAAAATTTGCAATCCTTTGCAGCACCCCCACTTCCCATGGATTGAGGTAGGCCTGCTATTTTTATATGTTGAAAAAAACGTAGTTTGACAGGAAAAAAATTATTCCGGTTCTTCAAAGCTTCAAATGGATTCAGTGTTTTCGTTTTGTCATCTTAATTTGTTAATTATTTAAGTGAAAAATATTTAGTGTAGGCCTATTTATTTTATGCTTTTTAAAAATATTTTATTCAGTTTTTCTCTGTTGTCAGAAACGCTGCAGGTGCGTGAACATTTGATTATGTGAATCCAGGTTCTGATGTTGTTGTTGATCCGTATGCTGCGGTTTGCACAGTAAAATAAACCTGTGGAAAAAAGTGTGTTTTTAACAGGTCACAGACACTCTTCAAATGTATATTTATTTAATGCCAATTCAATATTATAATCTTATCAGTTAACAGTTAATAATCGGATAATGAGCGGCGGTTGTCGGTCGGGAAAATTAACCGTTTTGAGCATCCCTAGTTCTGAAATCAAGTGTTTTGGCGAAACATCACACATCCCTAGGACAGACTCTCAGGCACCACTCAGAGACCAAATACAAAATTTAGAAAATATGAAGGAAGAAACAATCATTGGTCCTATTGATTAATCAAAATCATAACTGGAAAGAGTCATTAAAAGGCTTTGATTATGAATTTAAGTAGTATATATATATATATATATATATATATATATATATATATATATATATATATATATATATATATATATATATACACACACACACACACACACACACACACACACACACACACACACACACACACACACACACACACACATACATATATATATATATATATATATATATATATATAGAGAGAGAAAGATGAGACGTATACAGTGACGTAAGACCTGGCTCTGTTGTGGCTCTCTAGCCTGTGGAAAAGCAAACGGTTCTTAGAAGGCTCCTCAGTTGAACCAACTATGAACTGGGACTAGCTCTAGCTCCGATCTAGCTCTAGCACTGCCTTGGTGGAAAAGAGGTATGTAAGAAGCATATCAAGGTTCTGGCGTGGCCTGATTTCTCACCTTTCTTAGGATCATTGAGACCCCACGAGGTGAGATCTTGCATGGAGCCCCAGTCCGAGGGAGATTGACAGTCATGTTTAGCTTCTTCCATTTTTTAATAATTGCTCCAACAGTGGACCTTTTTTCACCAGCTGCTTGGCAATTTTCACGTAGCCCTTTCCAGCCTTGTGGAGGTGTACAATTTTGTTTCTAGTGTCTTTGGACAGCTCTTTAGTCTTGGCCATGTTAGTAGTTGGATTATTACTGATTGTATGGGGTGGACAGGTGTCTTTATGCAGCTAACGACCTCAAACAGGCGCATCTAATTTAGGATAATAAATGGAGTGGAGGTGGACATTTTAAAGGCAGACTAACAGGTCTTTGAGGGTCAGAATTCTAGCTGATAGACAGGTGTTCAAATACTTATTTGCAGCTGTATAATACAAATAAATAGTTAAAAAATCATATATTGTGATTTCTGGATTTTTTTTTTAGATTATGTCTCTCACAGTGGACATGTACCTACGATGAAAATTTCAGACCCCTCCATGATTTCTAAGTGGGAGAACTTGCAAAATAGCAGGGTGTTCAAATATTAATTTATTATTTTATTATTATCTTATTTTCCTCACTGTATGTATATATTATATATATATATAAATAAAATTATATTGAAGCAGCGCAGTGGATTTTCAGAATCACCTTTCAGCACTTTTGGTCTTGTGGATGTGGACTTACAATGGCTGTCCGCGTGCGTTAAGTCCATGAGACCGTAGGGTGTCCCGTTTGTCATTTTAGGATTCAGAAGGGTTCTCGCGAGCACCCCCTTTATGCACCCTCGATGCGCACTTTTGCTGAGGCTGCACTGGAAAGAGCTCTGCAGCAGACTTCTTCCCGACAGTCAAAGTGGCATTACATTACGAAAGTGCAGACACGTAGGAAGACCGCAAATGTTTAGGGTGCCATTTGGGACAGTGCAGAAACAGCAGAAGCGGCCTCGAGAATGAACACAGACTGGCTGCAATTAAATTTTTTAGCTGAATATCGCAATGGAGCTCACTAAAATCGAACATGTATATTTAGTATTTTCAGATCATCAGTGCTTTGTTGGAGTGCAGTTGCCAGGTTGGGAAGATTTCGTAAAACACTGGGTGGAAAATATAAAGAGGTTAAAACTCTGCAAAACTTGTGAAGACTTGTTACCGGTGCAAGATAAAAGACATGTCAAATGGGAAAAAAACGGAGATAAATAAACACTGGGCCAATATCGCATTCGCAAATGACGCCTAATAACTCGAGAGAAGCAAAAATCATGATCACGATCAAAAAGCCCTACGTTGAAAGCATAAATATAGGACTTTTTGAAACCAGTTTGCAAACAAGGGTTCAACTTTCTCCATCTACTGTACGTCTGGGTGGGCACATGAAATATTAAAGAAAACAGAAATTTGAACTTAAATTGGTAGAGGCACTTTCTTCTTGTCTGTGTGAGGTTAAGCACATATTATTGTGTATACCATTATGCAATGAGATAGTTATGGTTGGATGTAAGTTGCTGTTACTTTTCTTGGTACATGCACAGCTCTGGAAATAAAACTCTACAGCCTTTTCCATCATAAGCTCTGTAATAGATCCACAGCACTGAGGTCCAATTATGCTGAGCTTTGTGTGTGAGTGTGTGTGTATAGGCAGGGGGACAAAGGGAACCATGCCTTATTAATCTTTCAGTGAATCAGTAAATTCATCTCCCAAGAGCAGCCATTCATGTTTGCTAGAAGCGGGTTTAATGAGAGCTGTGAGCACACAAGCTCCCATTCTGAGCAATACGAACCCTGTGTGCATGGCCTCCGCCACAGCAGCACTGGACACAAGAGAGCAGCTTATTTTTTTTAGCATGTCATGGCAACAGAAAACCCGTTTAATTTATGCAGACATCTGATCGCAACAAATAACTAATGCTTTCTCATTGTCTATTATCACAAGCGCTTCTTTAAAGTATTATGCTGGGGTGTCCAAACCTTATCCTGGAGGGTCACTGTCCTGCAGAGTTTAGCCTCAACACAGCTGCCTGGAAGTTTCTAGTATGCCTACTAAGGGTATGTTTTCATGACAACAATGTACTAAAAACGGAAAAGTTATTACTTTGGGGGTTTTTTTTGCGTACAGACAACAACACTTTTAAAACAATACCCGTTCACAAGGATCCGCGAAAACGGCTGAAAAAGCTGTGTTATGCGTCCTAGGCCAGTAGTTGGTGATGTCACTTTGTAAAGAAACACTATTGCGCATATAGACTGAACACGTAATACGCATATGCACGACGTCACCATTTTCACAAATTGGAATTTTTGTTGTTTACATGGAAACTTGTACTTTGAAACCCGGTTTCAAAAGCTTGCGTTTTCAGGGCACCAAAACACCAACGTTGTGTAAATGAGCGGCCAAAACGCATAAAAGGCTTTCCATTTTTAGAAACTGTGTCGCGTAAACAGCCCCTAAGATTTGATTAGCTGGTTAAGGTGTGTCTAATTGGGGTTGGAGCTAAGCTGTGCTGGGCTGCATTTCTCAAAAGCATTGTGAGCTAAGCTGATCATAGAGACCATTGGCGGCAATGGTTCTATGATCTACGATGCTTTTGGGAAACGCAGCCCAGGACAGTGGCCCTCCAGGAGCAGGATTGGACAACCCTGCACTTCCTGGTAAATGAGTTGGAGCTGGTTGAAGCTAAAATCTTTAAGGTTTTGGACCTCCAGGAGCAGGATTGAACACCCCTTACATTATGCCATTAAAAAATGGATTTAAGGAAAAAGAGTTGTACAAGAAAAAATGTTTTGTTTTGTGTTTATAGCAAATGCCACATCAAATGCCAGAAACCACAATAATAATTTTTTTTTTAAATTAAATACAAGTCATATTTTTGGGGCAAACTATCCATTTAAAAGTCTAGGATTTTGAAGTTGTGTGTGGAAATTAGAGCTGGGCAAACGATTCATCGCGATTAACCCTTAAATGCATGACCGTTTCGCCAAACATTCTTACATATTTGGGTCTTTAGCGACCCAAATCTATATCTAACATGGATAAATCTCTACCTGGCGCGATAATATATAAAACTCCTGATTAGAGTAACAATTACAGAAGAATAAAATAAAACATTTTTCGTTACCTTTTGGATCTTGGAAGGGTTCAGTTTGAGCAGATGTTTCATACCATCATCACTGTCCTCGTCAGAGCTCATTTGCCAGTACATTCAGCATCTGGCTCATATTCGCGATCTCACGTATATTCTCAAAACTCATTTTCAACGCCTGACAGCTTCTTGACCAGATCCATCATCAAGTGACAGTGACACTAATATTTGAATGTGTTCAGTACTTGCTCTGCAGTAAATCGCTGAACCATTTCAAATTTTGCAGATAATAATTATTATTGTTTAGTTTAGGTGTATTATTGTTTATTGTTTAGGTAAATATGAGTGAAACGTCACTCATCATTGCGTATCAGACATTGCCACCTTGTGTAATAAAGGTGAATTGCACTTATTTCGTCATTATAGATTAATTTATTATTGTGCAGAAAAAAAAATATGTACAGTCTTACACACCTCGGGTCGTTAGCGACCCTATACAATTTTGACAAAAAACTAGTGGAAAAACGGGCATTCAATATAATTGTATTTTTTTTTCTTGTTATATTGTTTATAATGGATTGATTGAGGAATACTAAGAAGGTTGATGTCTAACTTTAAAAAATGAATGAGGAGGAGGGTAGTGAATGATGTCCCGGGTCGCTAGAGACCCGAGGTATGCATTTAAGGGTTAATCGCATCCAAAATAAAAGTTTGTGTGTATATATGTATATATGTGTGTGTGTACTGTGTATAATTATTATGTATATATATATCGTCGCTGTCCGATGAAAACCACGTATGTCCATTTTGCCGATTTTGAGATTTTTCGACGGATTGAATGTCCAGGTTCATTTCCGTATACAGTATGCGTCACATATCTAAATGGCCAATGAAAAGTTGTGAAATCATGTCATCTGATTTTCACGTATATCCATTTGGTGTCAAAGCTGTCAATCACGCCGCGTATTTCCCGCCCTGTGGAAGCATCTCGCTGGTCTCGCCGGTCTCGTGAAATTGTTTCATCGAAGCTCAGCACTGGATAGCCGATAGTACGACATTGAAGCTCTCCGCAGTTTAGTTCTAATCTAGTTCTTCATAGATTAGTGTGCTTGCTAGTATGTAAATAAACTCGGTCTCTTTGATAAGATTCAGCCTTTTTTTCTCAGTCAAACTGATCAAATTATAGCCTGTAATGCTACTGTCATGATTGTCACTAGAACATGCCTCACTCATACTGCGATCACCGCTTGCCAGAGGCTGAGAATATCCAGCATGTATTCCTCTGTATTCCTCACGTATTCCTCTGCTGAAACGCGACTTTGCCATTCTAATTAATGATCGGAAGAACGCGTATCGACCACCGTTACTGTAAAATATGCACGTATGTCCATTTAAACTCAATTTTGGTCAAATGTGGATTATATCATTACACTGGCAAGAATATGGTTACATGTAAAGATGCTGTACCAAGTATGACAACGCTACATTCAACTGCTTTTGAAATACAGTGTTTTTTTCACTTCCTGAAAAGTAAGCGTTTTGGACATACGTGAGTTTCATCGGACAGCGACGAATATATATATATATATATATATATATATATAAATACACACATTCATGTATATATTTAAGACATATTTGCATGTATATACTCTATATATATATTTATATAATTTCTTATACATAAATATAACAAATATTTCTTAAATATATATATATATATATGCATGTGTCTGTATTTACATATACATAATAATCATACACAGTACACACACACATATATTATGTAAACACACTTTTATTTTGGATGCGATTAATCGTTTGCCCAGCACTAGTGGAAATCAAATCATTAAGTTATAAAGAACAACATACTGTTAGATTCCAGTTGACATGCGGCACTTTGGTGTGCAGGTTCAGGCTGAAGATGAGGAGCAAGACGCTTGTGACAACAAAGGCACTGCAGCTGACAAACTCAAAGAGGTAGACGCCGGCACAAGGTGAGCACATCATTATGGTCTCAATAGAGATGAAAGAAATGAGAGCCAGGACCTGCAACAGAGAGGAGAAAAACGATTATTTTAAAACAAAACAACATGCATTCGTCCCAGCAGTAAACAACTTGCTTCTTCAGAAAATCAAAGCCAGCATCTATTGTTATCTCTGTGCAAATCATGGTGTCTGATTTAAGAATACAATATAATACAATGTAGTCCTTTGTGAAGAGCAGTGAAAAGCCACAAGAAAGTATTTTTTCTCAAAAGGTTGTTTCAAGGAATAAATGACTCATCTACATTCAGGGCTTACTTTGTAATACGTTTTCCACATGGTCATAACAGAGCCTTGTAGAGTATGTTGAACCCTACTGAAGTCGCAGAGGGTTCACCAATGTTTTCCTGCCGCATTTGTCAGTAGACCACAGCACGGGAAGAATTCTGAGGTTAAAATGCTATTTAGGTGTTATGCAGCCTTGACTCTCCAGCATAAAACCTCAGACAGATTACAGGTTGGCTCGCTCCAACAGGGGAGACAGAACCACTGCCACAAAACATTCCAACATCCAGACGGGGGCCGTTTCCAGCTGGCCCGGACCGGATGCTGTCATACGGAAGATGCACACATCTAGATATGGAAGTACAATGTGGAAACCTCCCTACAAAATTAATGATTTCTGTGATGGATGTAGGCTTGCTAATGGAACGACAGTGATAGTCAGCCAACAAATTTAGCCTCTCTTGATGCTGAGGAATAAAAGCAAAACCATCAACTGGACCATGACCCTATGGGGTATCCAATTGGATCCGTATGGAATGAACCTGATGGCAACAGTTTAGGCATTACTTGACCAAAGTGTGGACTCTTTGGAGAACTGCAACGGGCTGAGGGTACCATTTTTGAGTGGGACCAAAAAGATAGTTTTTAATTTGTGGACTAAAATATTGAATGCTCAGGGCCTCTCAATCAACTTGTCAATCAATAAAGAAAATCAGACCCACAAAAATTCTGCATTCTTTCTCCAAAGCTCATGCTGTGCATTTGAAATGCAAATCGAGTCGAGCATCAGCCAGCATGACTGCAATTACCGAATGAGAACTGAACAGATCAAAGATTTCCCATGGCAGCAGTCACCTGGTCTACAATGAAAAAAGACTTTCCTCTTTTCTTTTACACAAACGAATATCAAAAGACTTTCCTCTTTTCTTTTACACAAACGAATATCAAAAATGAAACATTTAATGAGGTAAAGTGCATGTTATACTTTTGCAATTTCTGAATTATCTATGAGAACAAATGCTATATATACACACACTTATCAAACTCAATTAGCATAGTTTTGTAAAGATTTCTTATAGCTTTACCATTGGCTTCAATAATAATATAAATAAATATAATTTAAAATAAAATATGACATGTTAATGTGATTGCTATGAATTGTTTTATTTTGACTTCTGACTCAGCATCTTGTTAAGGCATCAAATTACGATTTACATTCTCTTACTAGTTCCCTCCCTTCCAAATGGTTTATTTATTCGGAACTGAAACATTTATACAAAGCAACCAACAGTAACTCGCAAGGGGTGCCTTGTTAAAGGGGCAGTTTACCATAAAATAAAAAAAGTTCTGCCATCATTTGCTCACCCTTATGTCATTCTAAACCTGTACGACCTTCTTTCTTCTGTGTAACCCAAAAGAAGATCATGTTCGTAACATCCATTGTATGGACAAAAAAAAAACAAGACATTTCTCAAAATATTTTCTTTGCACTGGTTTGGAATGACACGAGAGTGAGCAAATGATCAAACCATTTTCATTTTTGGGTGATCTATACCTTTAAAGGATTCGTTCACTTTAAAATGAAATTAGCCCATGATTTACTCACCCTCAAGCCATCCTAGGTGTATATGACATTCTTCTTTCAGACGAACAAAATCAGAGTTATATTAATAAATATCCTGGCTCTTCCAAGCTTTATAATGGAAGTGAACAGGGCCCATGAGTTTGAAGCTCAAAAAAGTGCACCCATCCATCATAAACGTACTCCACACGGTTAATAAAGGCCTTCTGAAGCGAATCGATGGGTTTTTGTTTATTATTCCACCGGAGCCGTGTGGAGTATGTTTATGATGGATGGATGCACTTTTTTTGAGCTTCAAACTCACTGCCATTATAAAGCGTTGAAGCATCAGGATCTTTATTAATATAACTCCAATTAACAGTAAGTAGATTACTTCTAAACACTAGATTGCTTCTAAAATTCTATGTAATTAAATATTCTACAGAATTTCATAGGAAGGCTGAATGTTATCACAAAGCTTCAAGTGCCATTTGCCCAACTGACACAAACCCTTCTTTAATATCACATCCGGCTTATTTGCACTGATCCCATTTGGCAAGTGTGGACCAAAGATAAAAATCATATAAATATAAATGCTCATGTCCTCACACTCCTGTCACAGTGCCAACAGAGCCAGCATCACTGGTCGACTGTCATGCACCATCAAAAAGACAGGCTAAAGAGGTGTATTTGAAGATGAGGTCATTGATCTTGATAAACACAGCACGGCTTGTGTCCCACAAGGCAGCAGGTGTCAGGCACACAGAAAGCCTAAGATTTTAAGTAATGTTTATATGGCACTCCCCACCCTCCACCTCCAGCTCCTTCTGCTGTCCTTCACAGCCCCCCTACATTAAGCAATCAGCAAGTTCCTTGCAGCAATGACCACATGGAGTCAAATCCCCAGTTTGTACACACGCCATCTGTTGTGCCCAGAAAATGAATGGTGGGAGGCTTGGTCTGACAGCTTGCATTGTGTTCCAAGAACTCCTCCTTAAACGGAAATGAGCCGTCCAGCTCCCACCCAACAGTCTTCTCCTCGCCTAAAGGGAATTGCTCCTTGCACAAAATTTAAACCACTAAAGCTGCTTAACCTTGGAGATGTTCGCAGAAAAGCAAACTCTCCACATTACATAAGTTTCACAAGAGCGAGTGGAGAAATACACAGGCAAAAAGCATCTGGTAAGTCCATCAACTCGCTACATTACGGAGAGCTCTTTCATTATGTTTAACTTTCCCTTATCATAATGGAAAAACTTTATCCTTTATGGTAAAATGACATATTTATGATGCTACTTCACTGCCTAAGACAGCTCCAAAAACATCTACAATTTTCCTCATGTCAGAATGACACAAGGTGAAATCATAGGGTTAATAAACCCTAATGTCTATAGGGTTAATAAACATAGCCATTATGTTAAGACTGTCTTAAGATCTAGCATGAACCAGCAGTTTGTCAAAGGGTATTCAGTCTTACTTTTCGGCGTCAAATTAGGTCTATCTACGTTTTGATGTAACTGATTTTTTGTTTTTGTTTTCAAAATGTGATGTCTAACTTGTAAGACTAGTCTTGCAACCGGTGTGGCTTCATTCTCAGAACTTGCACCGACAGTGGAAAGGTCAATAGTTTTGCCCTTCAGGGCTGAACTGTCTAAATTGGCAGGGTCCTTCCTGGACAAACTGAAAGAAAGCCATACAAAAACAAAAGGTTGGAGAGTATCTCTGCCAAAGGACACGTTATACAAGTTTAATTTAGTGAGGTCAGCTAGTTTACCCACATAGTAAAAAGTTATATAATCAATAAGTTATGACAACATATGTTTTTACATTGCTTTAACTCGTCAAAATAAGTTAAGCAATTTCAACTTTTTTAAATATATTATACAAGATTCAACTCTCTTTTTTAAGTCAGTTTAAATGTAATTTGAGTTGATTGTTCTTAAAAATGTAAGGCAGCAACTTTTTCAAAAGTTCAGGGTCAGCTTTTAAAAAAATTAAAAAAAATATTTTTCTTTTTATCAAGGGTATGACAGTAAAGAAATGTTTAATGTTTATTTTTATAACAACAATTATAATTCTATTTCAGATAAATGCTGTTATTTTGTACTATCAATCCATCAAAGAATCTTGAAAGAATTTAGCATGTTTCCTCAAAAATATTAAGCAACACAACTGTTTTCAACATAGTTGAGTAATAATAATAAATGTTTCTTGAGCACAAAATCAACATATTAGAATGATTTCTGAAAGATCATGTGACACTGAAGACTGGAGTAATTATGCTGAAAATTCAGCCTTGCATCACAGGAATTAAAATTACATTCTAAATATATTCAAATATGTATTTTTTTTTTTAAATAGAAAACATTTTAGTCATTTTAAACTGTAATAATAATGTTTTACTGTATGATTATTGATCAAATAAATGCAGCCTAGATGCTTTCAAAAACCTAAAGACCAAGATTATGCTCATTTTATTGAATAGTTATGTACTGTTAATTATAAATGTATTTTTAATTGTAGATGTATTTATAATTAAAATGCTTTTGATTTACTGTAGCTATTAGACAGCTTGCACCCCGTAGAATCTTTTCTGTCTAGATTTGCAAAAAACACATGATGTAAACCCTAAAAAACATCCACAAAGGAGGATTATATTTTTGTAGAAGCCCAACAGATTATATTTGAATACAAAAGTCCTATGATTATTTTTGTTCTTCTGTGAATGGAACGGGGTGATCCATTGATATTAGCCAAGAAAACCACATCTGCAGATGGACAAAACATTTCACAAAGATTAAACAGTCAAAAAGTCTCCTCCTTATCCTAATCCCACAGGGGCCTTAGGTAAATCATTGGCCACTACATGGAGAAACAGCCATGGTTGAATATTCTTGGCAAGCCAGCAGCAGGAAACATGCAGCCATGTGAAAAGTCCTGTGCTACAGATCAATCTGCTCCCTTTTTCCTAAAAAACATTCCAAACAATCCAAATAGCACTCAGACTGATAGCAGGACAGAATGAGGACATATCCAGTGGAGTCGCACACAAAAACATAATAATGTGACAAAAGCAAGAACATAATAAAAACTAAAGTTGAACTAGCGGAGCTCGATACAGCCACGCATATATGCAATGGGTAATATATTAAATCTCTTTTTTTGAGGAATGATTGATTACATATTCAAACAAGTCTGATATATTATGGTCGCAGATCAAAACACCCCAAGGGATATCACTGGAATGTTGCAATTTGAAAGTTATGTGGGAACCTTCTGAATCATATCCTGTTTAAAATGTATAGCTCAGTCTTTTATTTTGAATCATTCCCTCTTACTAAGCTGTTCATTACTGCAGTATGAAAAGTCCCATACCATAGAGTCTACCTGAGCGAAGAAACGGCCCATAGACGAGGCGTTTCAGCTTCACTGAGCATTATGAAACATAAACATCTCAGGTGTGTGATTAAACAAACTAGAGGTTTGTTCTTCAACTTTTACTTCTGTCCATATGGTAGACTGATATTTTTTGCTAAAACTGCAACTGGTCAGAGATTTCTCGTAAGAGTCAAAACAGGTTGAAGAAGCTGGTTTTAGATCAGCAATAACCAGAGCATTACTAATACTACCAGTGCCTGCCTGTAATTTGACTCCACAGGCAAACGAAGCTCCTGGGTTCATATAAAACAGCAGATAGAAAGCCACTCATTATGTTGATGAGATAAAAGTGTTGCGTATACTACACATGCCCACTATGTCAGCTAGTACATGTGCTTCCAAGTATTATCACTTAATAAAGCCGTCTGTCTGTGAAGTCATTTGCCTAGAGACGCACATACACACAGAAAACTGGATTCATTAAACAATCTTTGAGCAGACAAGCTATCTTCTGTGCTTGGCACACAGGTTGTTTCCTTTGGCAGCGTACACAAGCTTGTTTCACCTAATGACTTCCTTAGTTTCACTCTGTTTTCCCCGTGCATGCAGTTTCTTAACTGTGCATCACCATGAGGGCCTGATCTGAGATGCTTTGCTTTTGCTGAGCCAGCAGAACAACATAGTCAATTTTCTCTCTCTCTCTCTCTCTCTCTCTCTCTCTCTCTCTCTCTCTCTCTCTCTCTCTCTCTCTCTCTCTCTCTCTCTCTCTCTCTCTCTCTCTCTCTCTCTCCTTAAGCTTCCCACTCCTTCTTCGACATCTGGCAGAGGTTCACAGGCAGAAAGCTCTTATGCGAGTTTCTGTTATGTTTGACCATAGTGACTCTATAGCTTTTTGGGTGTTCTGCCAATCAAGCGGGCCTAAAGTGCAATCTGAAAGTTAATTCATTCAGACTCCAGGCATCCTTTCCCTCCGTCAGCGATGCATTCCAGAGATTGTGATGCCTGTCGGCATGTATCCAACAGGAAATATTTTTATTTAAAATCCCCCCAAAAAAAGGATATCTGCCCTCCTCACACTAATCCAATATGAGAAGAATGCTATCAGGAGTGAATATCTAACTGAAATATGTGGAAAACAAATCCATCATCTTATGCAGAAAGATAAAAAAATAAATGTTAAAATAAATAGCACTATTTGGGTGATGGAAACATCCGTTTTGCCTTAAATATTTTACCTGGAATAAACTATACAATTTAAAATGTGTCTTGCTTACACTAATACAGTCATGAGAAGACAACATGAGAAGAATGTAATCAAGAAAGAACAATTAAATCAAATATGTAGAAAGAAAGAAAGTTTTATGATAAGTTTATGATAAGTCATCTTTACTTTTGCTGCCCTGCTCACACTGACTCTGTAGCAATACACCTTGCTGAAGTTCAGTAATGAAAACCTTTCTAGGCTCATAAGTTTTTCATGATAAGGAGAAACACCACGACTATTCGAACTTACCACTTCGACAACTTTTAAAATACCGAAATGTGATTTGAGATAGTCCAGGTCACACCTGATGGCCCTGAACACGTTTCTGGAGTGCACGGGCTCGGTGGTCGGCTGATACGGACTATTGGCTCCTGAAATCATCGAGGTGTTGGAGGCCTCGCCATCAAAGCCCTCTGCCTCCTCGTTATTCCTCATGCTGAACTCTTTTATCTCCACGACCCGCCCAGATACAAGAGTAGGGTCCGACACAGCGATCCTCCGGTCCTCTGAAAACAGCCAGGCAGAAAACAATGTCTCAAAAAAGAACAACCTCGTTACAAAACGGGCACCGTAAACTTACAGATCCCGAGCCCAAACACTACATCCACCTCTCCGTAATCTCCAAACCCATCCCTGCCTTTGTGCTGTGCTCGGTTTCTGTTATGAATAGAGCTGAACGGGCTCGAATGGTCACGGCTGTTCTCATGGCAGTGTCCATATTTCACGGTTTCTGGAAGCAGAATGTAACGTTGCTGCGAGTCTCCGCCCCCAAACTACGATCCTGCTTGGAAAGACGTTTTCAAGTAAAGTCTTTACGACTGATGTCAGAGAAACAAAAGCACAAAATAGTCATAATCATAACGCCAAGCTTTGAGTTAGTCTTCCCCTATGCATGTACAGAACGCAATAGCCTGATACGATTCATCAACTGCGAGACGACACAGTAGATTAATCTGTCGCTATGGAAAGCCGTTTTAACACATATTCCTTAACACGAACTTAAATTGGAATACTACTAACTGTGTTGCTGGTAAAACTGCTGAACATTTAACTATCGTGAATATCACTGGTTATTTATCTTGAAATAAACATCCCACCCTGCAAGAACTCATTTCCAGGAGGAAGTGCAGGAGACTTCCGAAAGAGGTGGAATATGTCTGGAATAAAGAGTCCATGATCAATGTTTAGAAGTGATTGTTTCAAGAAATGTAAAGCATTCTGGCTTGTCTAGTTTTCTCCTGTTCTGTGAGAGATGTGTGGAGAGGGGGGGGTGGATGTATTGTGTTCAGCTGTTTTTCTGATAGTTTGAATGTGATTCTTCATCTGTTTGCCTACATTGTTTTGAACTATGCTAACGGTTTTGCGGTTTGTTCGTTCTCAAACTCCAACATTAACTTATTTTTAATGAATAAAAATGCCATTATTTTATATGAGGAAGTTAACAATTGTATTTTATAGACAAAATATTTTAATTTGTCTTGTATATATTTTATATTTTTATGTTACAACATGCCCCGCCTATGGGAATTCTGAAGCCCAAATGGATTTACACAAACTGAGAAATTCAAAAAGTCTTAGGTTGTGCCCAGCCTTTCCCTATTTGTTGCTGAAGTTGAAAAAGATAGTCATTACATGATTACTTACTACTAATCTACCAGGCCCACCTGTAACACAAAATACTAGGTAGTTAAATGAATACATGTTCATCCAGCTTGCCACATTGTGGCTGTTTTTAAACCCTATACAGACAGCAGTTGATCCTTTTTCTTATTTAAACGTATGCACTTTCTACCAGCTTAATATGTAGAGACAATAAGTCGTTTGTAGATTGGTTTAACCCAAGAATTGTAAATGCAGACATTAATATACATAGGCCTACCACTTCGAATATATTCTAATATGTATATGCATACACACAAACACATCGAGTTAAAAGTGTAGTCATGCAACACATTTTATATTCTGTATAAAAGTTTGTTATATGACTGAGCTTTTACATAGAACGTGTGTAGCGTTAAGATTGCATTTTTGGAAATGTGTACAAATTTTAATCAAACATCTAATACGGACACCAAATAATTGATAGAAACTGGGAGAACAATACTGACCCCTACTGGTTTGGTTCCCAAAAAAAAAAAAATCATCTGAAAACAGGCATTTCTTAAACCGTTTCAAATGATCAGTCTCAATAGACGTACTGAGAACCAAAATATAAAACATTTGTAGTAATCAGTACCGTTTATGCTGTGCATCTTCTGAAATGAACTGACATAAGCAAAAAAGAACAAAAACAAAAAACTATCACAAGATATTTGTAGTCTGGATTTGTATTTTATTTAAGCCAGGACTGAAAAAAAAAAGACATTTCCTTATCTTGTTTGCATTAAAGAAAGATTCCACATACTGCATCAAGTTAAAGCCATACAATCAGACTCACTTTACGGTATAGACCAAAACAGTCTTTTGTGTGAATAGAAAGGTCTTTCAATTCATTTATAGAAAATTTTGGAAGCCAGAGCATTTTCTCAACATTTTCTTACTTACAGGGGGGTAAGTGCATATTAGAAGGATTATACAGAACAAAGCGGACAACATCCATCCTAGTCTGAATGAAACGCATACAAAATGTGCTGTTCATTATAGAATTGCAATCAACCCCAAACAAGGGAAAGAAATCAATGAAGCTGAAGCCAAGTAAACTTGTTTCTTTTGGTGGCCACCCTAAGACCTTTTATCCGTTGTGGGTCTCCTTTGGGAAAACAGATGGGTTCTGAGTTAGGAAGTACTTCAGGCATCTCAGGAGCAGCTTGTTAGTTTTTCAATTTCTAGTCCTTTAAGTTTTTGCTTATATTTGCACCAAGCTACAATTAAAGAATCTGAAAAAAAAGTTGTTTTTTAATGCCAACAATGTGTTGCTTTTTAAAATGTAACTAAGACGAATTAATAACCGTTCTTCACTTCCAGTAAAACAGTTACAACGCCACGTCTTTTGGTGGAAAAAAGGAGCCATGTTCACACAGGAATGTGTCAGTGATACTTAGTGAGATTTCAGTCACACAGCAAACGCAGAATGCAATGAAATACTTAAGTTAGTCTTAAGTGCATTTAAGGTTATAAGAGTAGAATGTTACATGTGATCGGAGGCTTCATTAGTGACAGCCAAGAAATTCGAAACAAGAGGTATATAGTCCAGACTTAATGTTGTGCTTGAATATCAGCAAATGCTTTAGCCCTGCCCATCATAAATGGAAACCGTTAAGCAATATTACGCAGAATAAATGAACATTTCATTCGAGTTCCTTATCTCTAGTTTGGTATGAGATTTTTCTAACACAAGTTCATGCAAAACAACAGTAAACTCTACATGTCTTGTGGTCTATTCCCTTGAAGAGTTTAAAAAAAAAAGGACAAAGACTTCAAACTCTAGTGGGGGAAAAAAAAACAAAAAAGTAATCGGACATTGAACACAGACCACCACAGTAAACAGAGGATCCGTTTTGGAATGATGGCTTCTCCAGGCTCGGCCAAGAGCGGCCACCTGGGAGAAATTTAGGGCAGCTACTCGACAAAGACATAACATGTGGATTCTACATCTTTGGTTCCAGATTCCAATTCTCTGCGTTTTCCTTTTTCATCTGAAAATGTAATGATCATTTAAAAGCCACTTTAGCTGCTCCATTTCTCCACTACAACATCAAGGTTAAAAACCTTAAGAAAACCATTACATCATGTCTGTGGATGATTAGTCAAGCTAAACCAACTAAATGTGTTACATGTTCAATGACCAAAAACAAAAGAAAAAATGTTTGCTTGACACAAGAAATTCAATACGATACAGTATCAGTAGTGGAAGAAAATGTTGAGAAATTCACTATGAAGACGGACGAGGCTGTTGTATGGACTCAAACCTACCCTGAGTGAAGAGACAGAGCACGTGGAGTGACAACAGTGAACGCTACACTGAAGGCAAAGTCGTCACTTCCAGTGGGCACTGAGGCAGGGCACAAAACAAACATGCGTCGCCTACACTGCGCAGAAACCGGGAATGTTTAACATGAATCAGTCCTCAAGTTACACATTTCTAAGGACTGACAAAAGACACAATGTACAGTCTGTCACTTGGCCACATGAGAATGGTGCTAGTGGTTTAAGCCACAATTTCAAACCCGCCAAGATGCTAAACACCTTTTATGTGGACACTGACGAATTGAAAGGCAAGCTCCCTATGGCAGCAAAAAAAGAATCTAGGCAAATGGAGTAAGCAAAATGTGTAATTTTAGCAATAAATCAATGACCACAGACAAAAAAAAGAACAAAAATAAATTAAATCAAGCTGGATAAAAAAAAAAAAAAAAAAAAAGAACAATTGACTGTTGATGCTACAGTGCAATTCCACTTTTGGAGACAAGCACCTCCACTATGACACAGGCACTTGGGAGTTATACTAGGAAAGATGCTGCCCTGCCCCTCTCCTCCAAAAACAACCACAGCCAAAAGAAAATGCTCAGCCTGATGCTCGTTTCATCTGAAATAGTTCTCCATAAATTGTTAAAATAATTCAATTTAATACAAAATCAAATCAAAGCTCGTATAGCAAATATTTAGCGCATATTTACATAATTCAAAGCGGCGGTGTGGCAATGTCTGCCATTCCTGTATGCTGAAGGCCAATGGGTATTCGTCATTAGTGTCATGACATCAGTGATGCTAACCATGTTAAGTGAAGCTTAACGTCTCACTGATAAAACACAGGAAATAAAAGCTTGCTTTGCTTTCTTCTTTATAAATACATCAGCATAAATGCAACTATATTTGTACACACTATATTCTTTTTGCAAGTACTTCTTGTTTTCGATGAATATGTTTAGGCTTTTAGCAGTAGTTGTAGCAGATTACAACACAAAGTGCTTGCTCGTTGAATGCAGAAGTGCGTATCTGCTCTCGTCAGGAGGAGGGGAATGGGTGCCGTTAAAGGTGTCCCAAGCTAAGCAAGGGCCCACACTTTAGAGGTTCGACTGCCTCCTTAAGGAGAGAGCACCCATTACCTGACCTGCCATGCCACACCAAAAATTAAATCACCACAAATGAACAAACAAACATAGAAAGGGGTCTGGAAACGAAAACAAAGAAAAGCGGTAGCATCTTTACAAAAATCTACCTCTCTTTCCCCCACAACATCAGAGCCTGTACATCTGACATAATCCCAACACTTTCGATCTGTTTGCTGATTGAAACACAAGGTGGGGGGGAATTTTGGTCATGAATAGCATTTTTTTTTTTTTTCTCCTTTGTCATTACATGTTAATTTCCAGAGTGGACAATGCTGTCGATGTGTTCATGCCTCGTTCTCCGTCGCTGGGGTGTCGTTGGCCGTTACCATTGAGTCAGGTTTACGAGACATTCGGTCCAGTTCCGCCTGGACGTCAGTCAAACCCGGCTTCTGCCCTTGGAAAAAAGAGAGAAAGAAAGAAAAAAACAGAGTAATCTCCTGTAGTTTCTGTTTTGTATATAGAAATAACAGGTTAGTTATGTGGGAACCAGTTCGATGGATGTGGATGAGTGCTGCATGCTGGTATGCATTCAAAAGGGGCATGCTGAGCAGCTACACAAAAATGCAAACGTACTGAGACTGACATGAAAAGGGAAAGAAAAAAAAAGGGGTTCTTAAAGCACTACTTCATTACATGCTGGGGCCATAACGCCGGGTAAAGAACAGAAAAGTGTTAATATATTAGAACTTCATGTAAACCACTGTAACAAAAAGTGCAGTTGGTATGAATTTGGCATCATTCTAAGTATGAAAACCAGCGAGTATGAGATATCACCATCACTCACACAGGCTTTTCAGCCCATTCCTTCTGCTTACTCTCTCTGGCTCTAAGGGTAAAACTCCACAAAAAACAACATTGTCCAGAGGGAACAAAAGAACATTATGACAGAAGGTGATCAGGTGAACCTCATGAAGGATTGTACAAGTCATAGTTCAACCCAAAATCAAAAGGGGGAAAAAAAGTATATGTCCATGTATACCTAGTTTGAGAGACTTTGCATTCAAAAATAGGCCTATTAGTCACTATGAGCAACACTCACAAAAATATCAACCTATCGCTCCTGAAACTAATTTTGATAACTTTTTGTCAATTTCATGCAATTCAGACAAATGTTTTGGGACAATTTGTGTTTTGCATAAAGAAACTGAAGCCAATACTAACAATTGGGTGCATTTTTTACACCTTTTCCCAAATTCTCACTACTTAAAAAATATAAATACATTAATATTACTCCCATTACTGCAAAACAGTAATGTAGTTATAAAAATCAAGACTTTATTCACATACATTATATATATTTGAATTCAAATAAATGACAAATGTACGTGAAGCGACATCAATACCAATTTTTGTCACGCAGTTAAAAGGGTCATGAACTGGCTTTTTTATTTATTTATACTGTTGTCTGAGGTCAACTTATGACTTATGTTTTTTACATTCAAACACATCATAATGAATAAGTTATAGGCTATTTTCTACCCTGGTTTTGAGCATAGCTCTTGAAACGCTCGGTTTTTATGGGCGTGCCGCATTGAAGACTTGTAAGTAAACACCCACTGCTACATTACATGTGAGGAATTTTTTTGAAAACATACAATGTGGAGAAACGGCAACCAGAATGTATTTCACTATTTAAGATTTAAGCCCTGGCCCATACATGTTAAGAGTCTGATCACGATGTGGAAGTTATGTTTAGTTAGACACGTACATAACTCACATAATTGTGTTGCATCATTTAGACCCAGCATTGTTTTTTAATTTCATCCTGTCTGCAAATCCAGTCTCTTGTTTACAAACTAATCCGGTAAAATTAAACGAACAAATGCAATGTCTTCCCCACATGAGCTGGATCTTCATTAAAAATAAAGTTCAACCATGCATTTTGGAATCCGAAGGAAGCTTATGGCATGTTTGAAGTGTTCTCAATTGTTTGAGTGTCACATGATCCTTCAGAAATCATTGTAATATGCTGATTTGCTGATCAAGAAACATTAATGATTATAATCAATGTTGAAAACAGTTGTGCAAAAAAATTTTTAGGATTCTTTGATGAATAGAAAGTTCAAAATAACAGTATTTATCTGAAACAGAAAGCTTTTGCAACATTGTACTACCGTTCAAAAGGTTTGGGTCAGTGAGATTTATTTATTTATTTTTTTGGAGAAAGAACTTTGGGGAAAGAATACATTCCTTTAGCAAGGATACCTTAAATTGATCAAGTGACAGTATAGACATTTATAATGTTGCAAAAGCTATACATTTCAGATAAATGCTGTTTTTAAATAAGTAAAATAAGTATTTGAACACCCTGCTATTTTGCAAGTTCTCCCACTTGGAAATTATAGAGGGGTCTGAAATTGTCATCGTAGGTGCATGTCCACTGTGAGAGACATAATCTAAAAAAAAATAAAAAATCCAGAAATCACAATGTATGATTTTTTTTAACTATTTATTTGTATGATACAGCAGCAAATAAGTATTTGAACACCTGTCTATCAGCTACAATTCTGACCCTCAAAGACCTGTTAGTCTGCCTTTAAAATGTCCACCTCCACTCCATTTATTATCCTAAATTAGATGCACCTGTGTGAGGTCGTTAGCTGCATAAAGACACCTGTCCACCCCATACAATCAGTAAGAATCCAACTACTAACACTAGAGACAAAACACTAGAGACAAAATTGTACACCTCCACAAGGCTGGAAAGGGCTACGGGGAAATTGCCAAGCAGCTTGGTGAAAAAAGGTCCACTGTTGGAGCAATCATTAGAAAATGGAAGAAGCTAAACATGACTGTCAATCTCCCTCGGACTGGGGCTCCATGCAAGATCTCACCTCGTGGAGTCTCAATGATCCTAAGAAAGGTGAGAAATCAGCCCAGAACTACATGGGAGGAGCTGGTCAATGACCTGAAAAGAGCTGGGACCACCGTTTCCAAGGTTACTGTTGGTAATACACTAAGACGTCATGGTTTGAAATCATGCATGGCACGGAAGGTTCCCCTGCTTAAACCAGCACATGTCAAGGCCCGTCTTAACTTTGCCAATGACCATTTGGATGATCCAGAGGAGTCATGGGAGAAAGTCAAGTGGTCAGATGAGACCAAAATAGAACTTTTTGGTCATAATTCCACTAAACGTGTTTGGAGGAAGAAGAATGATGAGTACCATCCCAAGAACACCATCCCTACTGTGAAGCATGGTGGTGGTAGCATCATGCTTTGGGGGTGTTTTTCTGCACATGGGACAGGGTGACTGCACTGTATTAAGGAGAGGATGACCGGGCCATGTATTGCGAGATTTTGGGGAACAACCTCCTTCCCTCAGTTAGAGCATTGAAGATGGGTCGAGGCTGGGTCTTCCAACATGACAATGACCCGAAGCACACAGCCAGGATAACCAAGGAGTGGCTCTGTAAGAAGCATATCAAGGTTCTGGCGTGGCCTAGCCAGTCTCCAGACCTAAACCCAATAGAGAATATTTGGAGGGAGCTCAAACTCTGTGTTTCTCAGCGACAGGCCAGAAACCTGACTGATCTAGAGAAGATCTGTGTGGAGGAGTGGGCCAAAATCCCTCCTGCAGTGCAAACCTGCTGAAAAACTACAGGAAACGTTTGACCTCTGTAATTGCAAACAAAGGCTACTGTACCAAATATTAACATTGCTTAATTCTACGTGGCATTGATTCAACAAGGTGCTGAAAGCATTCTTTAGAAATGTTGGCCCATATTGATAGGATAGCATCTTGCAGTTGATGGAGATTTGTGGGATGCACATCCAGGGCACGAAGCTCCCGTTCCACCACATCCCAAAGATGCTCTATTGGGTTGAGATCTGGTGACTGTGGGGGCCATTTTAGTACAGTGAACTCTGTCATGTTCAAGAAACCAATTTGAAATGATTCAAGCTTTGTGACATGGTGCATTATCCTGCTGGAAGTAGCCATCAGAGGATGGGCACATGGTGGTCATAAAAGGATGGACATGATCAGAAACAATGCTCAGGTAGGCCGTGGCATTTAAACGATGCCCAATTGGCACTAAGGGGCCTAAAGCGTGCCAAGAAAACATCCCCCACACCATTACACCACCAGCCTGCACAGTGGTAACAAGGCATGATGGATCCATGTTCTTATTCTGTTTACGCCAAATTCTGACTCTACCATCTGAATGTCTCAACAGAATTCGAGACTCATCAGACCAGGCAACATTTTTCCAGTCTTCAAATGTCCACTGCTCGTGCAAATTGTACTTTTTCCTATTTGTAGTGGAGATGAGTTGTAACCGGTGGGGTCTTCTGCTGTTGTAGCCCATCCGCCTCAAGGTTGTGCGTGTTGTGGCTTCACAAATGCTTTGCAGCATACCTCGGTTGTAATGAGTGGTTATCAGCTTGAATCTGTCGGCCCCATTCTCCTCTGACCTCTAGCATCAACAAGACATTTTCGCCCACAGGACTGCCGCATACTTTTTACCTTTTCACACCATTTGTGTGTGAAAATCCCAGTAACTGAGCAGATTGTGAAATACTCAGACCGGCCAGTATGGCACCAACAACCATGCCACGCTCAAAATTGCTTAAATCACCTTTCTTTCCCATTCTGACATTCAGTTTGGAGTTCAGGAGATTGTCTTGCCAAGGACCACACCCCTAAATGCATTGAAGCAACTGCCATGTGATTGGTTGATTAGATAATTGCATTAATGAGAAATTGAACAGGTGTTCCTAATAATCCTTTAGGTGAGTATGTATATATATATATATATGTGGTGGGCATAGATTGTGGTGGGCATAGATTGTTTTTTTTAATCTAGATTAAGATCACTGAAATCTTGGAATTAATCTAGATTAATCTAGATTAAAATGGCTCATTTGAATTCTGCTGAAGGCATTCAGAATATGTGTACTCGTAAGTGATCGTTTGTCTTTTTGTAGTTTGAATAATAAATAACTTCTGTCCCTTTAAGACCTGACACATGCATGGATCCCAAAAACTGTTCCTGTGAGCTGGTTACAACTGTGTTTACGTTAAAACTCACCAAGATGGGCATTGAGACATTTTTGAGTGTATTTGACCATTAATAAGCTGGAAAAAGGAACTCATTTTTGCACTTGCATGTCAGAGGAAGCTTTATTACGGTATGTGTGTGTGCGCTTCAGATGCGAAATCTGCAGGAATTAGTAGAATTAACGCTATGTGCAAGCCCGCGCGAAATTAAGACCGGTCACACAACCGACAACACTAGTAGGCTTACACACAGGTTTCGAAGACTCGTTCTCTCGCCCCTACAGTGCAATTCGGCTAGGTGTACATCCGCGCCAAAATATCATGGTGAAAGTCATCATAGCTTGCGTAGTATAGACCCAGCTCCCAACCCAACTTTGAGAATAGATTAACGGCGATATTTTTTTTATCAGCCGATAAGAGTCTCATGTTAACGCAGCACGTTAACGCCGATCATTTATATATATTAAATATATATTTATACATATATAAAAATTAGATATGACCCATACATGGCAGTACTTTGTGAGATTCACCTGTTCCTAGACTTGAGGCTGGCAAAGGAAGAATTTACCTGTTTTCTTGGCAGAACCTTGTACAGCCGCTCCTGCTCCTGCTCCTGGTGTCCCAGGACTGCCCGGAGCACCTGTCTTTTTACTTAGAAGACTGTTGAAGAAGTTGGCCAGCACTCCCTCATTTGCTGCTGCTCCTATAAACACACACAAATTAAATATCATGACCTCGAGAGACAATGGGGAGGCCCAACTGACATTCATTTACACTGCGCTATTGAAAAGCACATCCAGAATTAGAATTACCACCATTATAATACTGAAAGGGCTATGGTTTTGGTTTCAATGACACTAACTACAATGCTCACAAGCTGGCTATCAACTGAAAGATGGTGAACATTTTTAAAAAATGTGAAATATGATACCTGATACCCTACAGAGCAGTAAGGTTTAAGTCAATTAAAGTTTATTTAATTAAAGTGACTGAATCTATTCCTGCTGGTATGTGATATGCTGTCCAGCTGAGCTTAATGATGGGAAAATTACATTTTTTCCCACACCAACTGGAATATACTGTTTAGGGAATTATTCCAACGGTCTCCTCAGGAGGGCAGTGTTTTAAAGAGGTTAGAAGAACACTGCAAGACAGGGGCAGAGGGATGATCCAGCAAAATGAGATGAGTGTGGGAGAGAAAGAAAGAGAGAAAGAGAACAAAGTGCTCATATTTAGACTCTCACGAAAACACTGTTTTCGCTTGACTGCACAATCATGTGTTATTTGTGCCGCCCTGATGAACAGAGAGCCATGGGATCACAAAGCTTTCATTTAGGTTCTACATCAAATGGTACATGTAATCTTGCTAGGCAAGATATCTTACCTTTCATGTTGGGGTCTGGTTTCTTCACCGAGGTCATGGGTGAGACACTAGCCACATTTGTGGGCCCTGTTCGGCCTGTTGGCCGGGGTGAACCAGATGCAGTCCGGGCAGGAGACTCCTATACACACACAAACAAACAAAAAACAGGTGTCAGGAAAATGCAAAAGCAATTCAGCAGATTTAGATTTCTCGCTACACAAAATTATCACTAAAGGTGAATCTAAAGTGCAATTTTTAACAAAGCGAAAGGATTCAGTGGCTTATGTAAAATTACAAAGCACAAGTGTCAAAATATTATCACACAAAATCCTCAAAGCAGCATAACAGTGCACACTTAAGTGTGTGAGGCAAGTGTGCGGTCTAAAGTCACACTTACTGTTCCTCTTGTGGGTGTGGCCGGCTGCTTGGATAACAATGACTGTAATAAAGTAAGAGAAGACATGAGAGCTGAGATACTGCTATGTAAAGCCTTAATAAAAAGCTTAAATCATTATTTTGAAATACTTATGCTACCGTTCAAACATTTGGGGTCAGAAAGATATTTTTTAATAAAGAAATTAGTACTTGGATATTCAGCAAGTATGCGTTAAATTGATCAAAACTGATAGTAAAGATATTTTTACTGACATTATGATGACATTTTAATAAATGTACAAGTTTGTATTATACAACTAGAGTTCTCTAGCTGATACACAACACGGTTTGTAATCCATGTCACACAAAGTGATCTTTCATTTCAAAGACAAAGAAACGAATGTACTTGGTGAAATCAAAAGCAGCCGCTTAATAGCGGTGACAGTGTTTATATGCAGCCTAATATTGTGTTAAAGACCATTCTCAATAAAAGCCCCTCACATAAACACGGTTCCCAATTGATTAAACCACATGGAGCTGTTCAGGACAAGACAAGGCCCACAGTGAACATCCAGAGAATGTGCCAATATGTAATATCCATTAGGAATCAATTATTATTTTAAAATAACCAAAAACTCTGCAAGTAAACAGTATACTGCACTCCTGAATAAAAACACTGAAGAGGCTTCACCAGCTCCTGACAACTCTGGAACTATGAGGGAAATTAAACATGTCAAATGGATTTCACTGTATCTAATGAGGGACAGCCGGAGAGGTCTGTGAGAGATGCAAGTCAACGTCAGTGAAGAGATCACTTGATTGATGGAGGTACGTTTTGGCTGCCTTTCTAATGTGTAACTTAAGAGTGAAAGAAGCCTTATCCTAAAACTGAAGTCAGTTCAGTTACCTGCTGTTTCATGAGGAAGACCTGCTCATCCTCTGCACTGATTTCCTTGTCATGCACCAACTTTAGAGACAAAAAAAAGCAAATTTTACACACACAGTAGCCGATTATGGTGAAATTCTCATTCCTAGGTTTTCTCTCTTCTCACCTTTCGTACAGGAGGTTTCGTTATAAAGTCCTCAAAGGGATCTTCAGGTCGAACTGTTGTGAAGTTTTCATGCAGGATCGCAATTTTCTTGTCATTGTCCCATCCAGATGGACTATGCAGAGATATAAAAATGGTTTTATTGGAACAAATTTTACGGACTCGCACCAAATTGAATTAGACATGGTTTTCTTGCATAAACAAGATAAAAAGATAAATGCAATGTTTTTAGGGGATTTCAGAGAGCTCACATGAACACAGTGTCTTTCTCCACCACTAAGGCAGGCGTTGTAAACTGGAAGTCGTATATTTTGTGCACCATGTATTTGTAAAGAAGGTCCATGTTCTTCTCCTCTTTGACCGAAGTGTAAATCAAGCCAGCTCCATCTGTGATGCTTGATTAAGGAGGAGTACACTAAAAAAAGGTTTGTCATTTTTACAGAAAAAAATGTAACTCTAAAAATGCCACAGTAAAAAAAAAAAAACACATTAATCTGTTAACTCGAAGTTACCTCAGCATGTATGGTAAAAAACTGAACAAAAGTAAAACTGATAAATTCCTGTATAATTTACAATGAAAAAGAATGAAAGGACATTCCCATCCCTAGAAGTCCCTACATTATACGTCACATATAATATTTATATATAATATTTGGAACACCTGTTCAATTTCTCATTAATGCAATTATCTAATCAATCAATCACATGGCAGTTGCTTCAGTGCATTTAGGGGTGTGGTCCTGGTCAAGACAATCTCCTGAAATCCAAACTGAATGTCAGAATGGGAAAGAAAGGTGATACAAGTAATTTTGAGCGTGGCATGGTTGTTGGTGCCATACGGGCCGGTCTGAGTATTTCACAATCTGCTCAGTTACTGGGATTTTCACACACAAATGGTGTGAAAAGGGGAAAACATCCAGTATGCGGCAGTCCTGTGGGCGAAAATGCCTTGTTGATGCTAGAGGTCAGAGGAGAATGGGCCGACTGATTCAAGCTGATAACCACTCGTTACAACCGAGGTATGCTGCAAAGCATTTGTGAAGCCACAACACGCACAACCTTGAGGCGGATGGGCTACAACAGCAGAAGACCCCACCGGGTACCACTCATCTCCACTACAAATAGGAAAAAGAGGCTACAATTTGCACGAGCTCACCAAAATTGGACAGTTGAAGACTGGAAAAATGTTGCCTGGTCTGATGGGTCTCGATTTCTGTTGAGACATTCAGATGGTAGAGTCAGAATTTGGCGTAAACAGAATGAGAACATGGATCCATCATGCCTTTACCACTGTGCAGGCTGGTGGTGGTGTAATGATGTGGGGGATGTTTTCTTGGCACACTTTAGGACCCTTAGTGCCAATTTGGCATCGTTTAAATGCCACGGCCTACCTGAGCATTGTTTCTGACCATGTCCATCCCTTTATGACCACCATGTACCCATCCTCTGATGGCTACTTCCAGCAGGATAATGCACCATGTCACAAAGCTTGAATCATTTCAAATTGGTTTCTTGAACATGACAGAGTTCACTGTACTAAAATGGCCCCCACAGTCACCAGATATCAACCCAATAGAGCATCTTTGGGATGTGGTGGAACGGGAGCTTCATGCCCTGGATGTGCATCCCACAAATCTCCATCAACTGTAAGATGCTATGCTATCAAAACGGGCCAACATTTCTAAAGAATGCTTTCAGCACCTTGTTGAATCAATGCCACGTAGAATTAAGGCAGTTCTGAAGGCGAAAGGGGGTCAAACACAGTATTAGTATGGTGTTCCTAATAATCCTTTAGGTGAGTGTGTGTATGCGCGTGTGTATGCGCGTGTGTGTGCGTATGTATGTATGTATGTATGTATGTATGTGTGTATATATGTATGTATATATATATATATATGTGTATGTATGTATGCATGTATGCATGTATGCATGTATGTATGTATGTATGTATGTATATATATTTATATTAGGGGTGTAACGGTACACGTATTCGTATTGAACCGTTTCGGTACAGGGCTTCCGGTACGATGCACGCGTGTACCGAACGGTTATGAATGTAATCTTTAACAGTTAACAGTCGGCTTGTTGTAAGCGCGGAACACACTTCAATCCAAGTTCCCACACGAACATATTAAGTATTCAGTCCATTTTATCACGAAATTCAAAAGATAAATGCCGTTTTAACGCTCTTTAATGTGATGTGACTGATAGACGCGTATCAGTTCAACTTAAAGCGGCAGCGCGCGGCGCGAGTCAATGCGATCATAGACGCGTATCAGTTCAACTTAAAGCGGCAGCGCGCGGCGCGAGTCAATGCGATCATAGACGCGTATCAGTTCAACTTGCAGGCAGCGCGCGAGTCAATGCGATCATCTCTTCCTAAAGAATAAACATAAATTAATACATCTTAAGGTATGTTGAGGATACATTACAAATTACTGAAATGTATCATGTCGTGTAATCGCTCCATCTGTGTTTCAACCGCGGAAAGACAATAAAACAGCTTGTAAACAATGTCATGCAGAATCACGTTTACTCAGAAGTCATTCAGTGTCCACAGCTGTTAGCTCACTAGAGAAATCAACTCTTTCACTGAATACATGCACTATATTAGCCGTTATATTAATTATATTAGCCTATATATATATATTCATTATATACTACTAAGCCTGTTAGTGATGTCTTGTTTATTTAATGTATGTTTAAATAAACCTGTCATGAAAATTACAGCCACTAAATGATTATATTTCAACAACGAATAAAAATAATTAGATTTAGAAGTTAATGCAAAAACTGCCTTATGTGAAGCTTATGAGTGTTGATTACTAGATCTAAAAATAAATAGCAACTGAATTTAGGGTAATAGTTTGGGCTCTGTTGTTAATCTTTAATAGCTGTCAGAGCATCTGACAAGGCAAGCCGCTTTAAAATATACATGTTAAAGGGACAGTCATCATTTACTCACCCTCAAGTTTTTCCAAACCTGAATGACTTTCTTTCATGCAGTATGTTGAACGCAAAAAAAGATATTTTGAAGAATATGGGTAACCAAACAGTTGACGGTAACCATTTTTTCCATACTATGGAAGTCAATGGCTACCGTCTGTTTGTAACTGTTTGGTTACCCATATTCTTCAAAATATCTTCTTTTTTAAACATCAAAGAAACTCATACAGGTTTGGAACAACTTGAGGGTGAATAAATGACAGAATTTTTCATTTTTTGATAACCTATCCCTTTAACTATGGGCCCTATCATTCACCCGACGCAATGCGACGTGCAAGTGTTTTTTGCTACTTTCAGCCCGACAGTGTTATCATTTTCATGTCCATGGGCGTGCTGGTCTGAAAACGAGGTGTGTTCATGCACATTGCTATTTTGAGGCGACTGAAAACGACTGTGCCATTCAGCAACAAAAACCTGGTCGAAAGTCAATAGTGCAGTATTTTTTGTGTTATTTAAAGGGCATAGACTTTGGTACTTCAAGTAGATTCGGTATACTAACATTAAAACTTACAGTTGGAAAATGTACATGACCAATATACCGCCCTGTAATACCTGAAATATTATGATGAATTTCTGGCAACCACAGCTGCCAGTTTTTTGCAGTACATGTAAAAGGATTTTTTTTTTTTTTTTTATATTACAAAAACATAAATATTGAAAATATTGAGTGTGTAGGATACACTGTAGACAGAACCGCCGGATGTGTGACTGAATGAAGTCAAAGTGCTCCTCCTTGTAGTCGTGCTCCTTCTCCAATACACTGACAGCATCACACTAAAAGACAGAGACAGAGATAATCATTCAGGGGGAAAAAAAAAACTGTCTTAGGTGCAGTGTGTCTAGAGCATGACTGAACACAAGGGTGAAAATTGCCATATTTGAGTGAACCATCCCTTTAAATTTATTGAACCTCTATATACCGTTTGTTTTTAAAAGACAGACACACCATCCTAAAAATAGCAGACAAGCACACACATGCGTAATGGGACTCATTACAATGCAGCAGCCATAATGACTCAGGTTGTGGCCGATTGCCAGCAATAATCGTTTTGGCAGGAAGAGGAGGAGCCAACTAGGCTGCTTAAAAATCCAGGAGGTTGCCATGACCATCACTGCAAATGCAAACTCATCTCTGCATGTCAGACACCGCTGACCTTCTACTGAACGACAGGACATACTCTCTCACTTAATAATAAACACATCCTGTTTACAACACTTCAATTTACAAATGCGGAAACAAAGCAATGCAATTTTTAAACGGAGTAAGCTAAAACTACTCCTGATATCTTGAAAAAGATCATTTTAAAACCTTTTTTTCTCCATACAATGAATGTCAAAAGCATCCAATGTTGTTTGGACCTCAGCATTCTTTAAAATATCTTATTTTGTGTTCACAGAAGAAAGAAAGTCATAAAGGTTTGAAACAACATGAGAGTGAGTAAATGTCAATTTTCATTTTTGAGTGAACTCTCCATAAAGGTGTTGCAGTAGACCAGTGAAATGCTGCCGTTTTCGCAGATCTGTAACGATGATACTAATGCATATCGATAAGAACGAAATTTGTGCTTTTGAGTAAACTGGAAAGAACTGCATTCTGAAATTCAATCAGGCTCTATTCTCCTCTATCCTAGGGTGAGGCTGTTTGATCACTTTGCCTCTTTAAGTTGACGAGAACAAAGAGCGAACATTTTCCTCTCAGACCTAAACCACCTCATTTAAAAACGGGTTGTCTTTCATACTCCCAGGGCTGCAGGGAGGATAACAATAGAAGAAAACATTAAGCATGTTCTGATCCGAGAGAGCATGTGAGGGGAGCATGGTGAATCTGCAGCTCTGGACCTGCGGGCTACTGAGACTCCATGAAGAGAGCTTTTCATCCATTTAAAGACACTCAATGATGCATCAGAAACAACATTCCCTTAACATGGAGCAAAACTCAAAATAGCTGCTCAAATTGCCAAAACTGTATACCTACAAACTCCTATTTATATGCACAGGACGTACATTATCGTTCAAAAGTTTGGAGTCAGTAAGATGTTTTTTTTTTCTAGACTTTTATTGAGCAAGAACAAATTACACTGACCAAAAGTGACAGTGACAGATTTCAGTTTTAAATAAACGCTGTTCTTTTGAACTTCCCATTCATCAAATCCTGAAAAAAAGTCATCATGATCATCATCAATGATTTCTGAAGGATCATGTGACACTGAAGACTGGCATAAAAATTAGCTTTGGATCACAGGAATAAATTAAATAAAAAATGTATTATAATATATAAACAGTTAAATTGTATTATTTACTGTACAGTTTTAAAATATTTCTTTGTAATACACACACACAAAGAGAGAGCACTACAACTCTATTAACATATTTATTGACATATCGCTTGAGACTTACTGATATAAATGTTAAACTTTATTTGGAGTACTTCTTTACTGCACATTTCTTAATAATAAGCCTAAAATATGTTTGGATATCATTATTAAGGATAATATGATCACTGTATAATATCAGTCTTTAAATGCAAGATATTTAAAGTGTATCTAAAGTATACTTGTAATAGTTCCAGTTTAGCACAATCAAATATACTTAAGTATATCTTTAGTTGGATCTCAGCACTACTTCCAGACAACATTAAGTACAATTTGTTGTTCCATGAGTTTTATTGACTCATTTTTGAACAGTATTGCATGTTTACACACACACACAAAACAATAATGTGTTACATTGTGTTACAAACACTTGTAAAACTAAAAAAGTGTGCTTCAATAATGTGATTAATTTTGAAACATTTATTATGCTGATTTGTTAAGATAATAAAACACCTATTGGACCTAATGTTGCGGGTCAAATGATCTTACCACTTTCACCTACCTTTGTGCAAACTATGAGCACTGGAATGCCCAGGTTGTGTGTGAGGACGTTGTCTCCCAGGGGCAGCAGCACACTCTCATCTTCTCCCCCGGCTGCTGGCCCTCGTCTCTGGGGCGAGCTCGGCGTGGCTTCCTCTGGTTCTACATATTCCTGGAAGGCCTTAACCACTGCAGAAAAGAGAGCAAGACACAAGCAGGGTCAAACTTTTATACATATATTTACAGTAAACATTGTCAGTAGGTACATCATACAGTTGACGATAACAGAAGCATCGCATTACACATTACTATTTACAAAACACTGCAATTTAATCCATATTTTACAACAAACCTAAAAGGCATGCCAACATTTAAATAAGCAAAGGCTTCAAAGCATGCAGAGATTTTCTATCAATAAGTAGACAATGGGGTTTAAACAATATATTAGATTGATGACAACAACAAAAATAATTTATACTTCCAAATTTCTTTAAATGGCAAAACAATGCATTTCCAGTGGACCAGCAAAAGTTATAAACTCTACAAAGACTGCATTCAAGCTAATATTAGCTTACTAGCAGCAATAATGCATTAATTTAGCTGTTCTTGAAAATGTACGAGTAGTTCATCAAATGACTGATGACTTGAAATTGTCATAACTTTACAGGTTTTAAATATTTACATGTTGATCAATATTTATATAATAGATGATGAACAGATTTAATATAGACTTCTAAAGTGATTGAGTCTCTTTAAAAGACTTGGATTAAATCACTTGATTTATATGGATTACTTTTACGATTCCTTTTTGTGCATTGTGTGAAATTGATTGTGTGAACTCAACAGATATGAGCAAAATTTAGAAATGGGGTCAGTAAACGAACAGAAATTAAATTTTTGGGGTGAACCATCCCTTTAAATATTAAATAGCCCCAACTAATAAAAACCCATACAAATATAAAGAACATCCACAGATTTGGGACATTCAGGTTACACAAGACCCAAACAGACGGTCTGTACCAAAAAAATAAAATAAAATAAAGATTTCAGCATAGGCAAGGATTTGTAGCATGGTTTTTGGCCCAAACAGTTCATTATCTGTTGTGTAACTGTCTTGAATCAGCCGAAGCCTGTAGAAGAGCAGCTCAGATGTGAGCAGAGCTGACAGCACATTCTCAAGACCCTGTCTAAGCCCTACATTACAGAACACAGGAACAGCAAACAAAATCAATGTTAGTCACTGCCAGTCTGATACACAGGAATATACGAAAAGGGCATGGTGGTCTGGTGATGTGCAGAAGTAGGTGGCTGGAATGGTCTTTTATTGGTGGTAGAGATTGAGGAGGGGGTGAGGGAGGGAAAGGGGGAGGAACTTCCTCAGGAACCTTAAGAATGCAGCTCCAGATGACCCAGAAACCAGGCAAGCTGCACAACTTCCTCTAACATACTGTTAATGGAACTACATGCTGCTGGAATAACAGACACGCCAGTCTTAAAAGCAGATTCAACATATACTACAGTTTAAATGATTTTTTCTTAAAGAAATTAATACTTTATTCAGCAAGCCAAGGACATATTCAAATGATCAACAGTGACAGTAAAGACATTTATAATGTTGCAAAAAAAAAAAATTCTCAAATAAATGCTGTTCTTTTGAACTTTCTATTCAAATAATCCTGTAAAAAAGTGCTACATTATGGTTTGGTTTCCACAAAAATTATTATGCGGCACAAAAGTTTCAACATAATAAGAAAGCATCATGTGACACTGAAGACTGGAGTAATGGCTGATGAAAATTCAGCGTTGCCATCATAGGAATAAATCATTTAAAATATATATTTAAATAGAAAATAGTTCAATTAAAATGGTAATATTACACAATAATATTACTATTTTTACTGCATTATGTAAATGCAGCCTTACCAACCCCAAACTTTTTAACAGTAGTGTATAAGCTGGATTCATCACTCATGAATCTCTTTATGAACTGGTTCTATCACACTCAATTACCCACACCCAGTGATGTGGAGTTTATATACATGTTTCCACAAGAGCCAGAGATCAAGATATCTGTTGCGAACCAATAAACTACGAGTCCATTTGGAAATTAATTATTTCCAAAAGGCAAGCCGATGTTTACCATCAAGTAATTCTTCTTAAATTATAATAGCCAATAGGCAAGAGTTCAATATCACATGTCACCATCTGCAGACATTTTTAAACAAAACCTTGATTCTACTGCCTCATGTTATCTCCACAGTTCTCTAAACAAACTTAGCGAAAACATTTTTTTTAATAACTTGAACAGCCTGTTTTCAGCCATGTGGTAAAGATTTGAATCTGTAACTTTCTTAATCAATATGACTGTAATAACCTTAATCAAAAGAAGCACCAGTTTACGATCACTTTATACTGTTGACTTTGACCAGCTTCCACAAAGGGTAGGGAGGGACGTCAACAGAATACACACGTCCAGTGTGCATTTGCAGGTATTAATAATCCGTCAGAGTGCTAACAAGTGCATCTAAAAATCATGATGACAAAAAAAAAACTCAATTTTTAAATACCAATTATAGTGTTGTTTTTGTAAAAAGCATTTACAAGTCCACATTTATCCTTTGAACAACATTTAAAAAAATTACTTCCAAAGTACATCCAGACATCTCTACATTAAAAAAAAAAGTTAGATAAAGTTAAAGTTGGTAAATGTGTTAGCTGAATAAGAGCTGAGAGACGGCGTGTTTTAGCACAGTGGTTTGAGTTGTGCTTGGGTGTTGTGCTCATGCCCTGCTTAGAGCAACAAGTTGAATGCCAGGAACGTCTGACTGAGCAGACCATGATGCAACGCCTTGTAAGAGAGGCTGAACCGTCCTTCCCACTAGAGTGCTGACATCACTGAATCCGCTCAGATATAAGGAGTGAGCAGAGGCTGCCCTGCTTGTGCTTCCTAAGTTGATCTCAGCAGTGCTTAAGGAAGCAACAGCCCTTTTTCAGGGTGGGTCAGTTTTACAAAGCTTAAAGCAGCTTGAGGCTTAATGTGTCGGTACACCAATTATACATCCAACATTTGACAATTGAGGGATGTGGACTTGAAAAATAAAATATACACTATGTTCAAAAGTTTGGGGTCAATAATATTTGGTGGATTCGGAATGGCGCCGAGGATGGCTGCTACGTTGCGAGCTCCGCTGGAACATTGTAGTTTTTTGTTTGTTCTGTTTATAGTTCTTATGTTTTTCGTCTTGGATGTTGTCTGCCTTACTAAGTACGACAGACAGACACTTTTGGACATTGGTTCGGCAATCGCACACCGAAAACCGGACTTTAAATTCTTCAGTGACGACACGCTGCTTACAAACACAGCAGCGGATCCCTTTGTCTGGACGGCCCGACCACGCAAACGCCGGAGAAGAGGGAAGAGAGCCGGTGTACTTATCAGAGTTAGACGCCGCGCAAACCGACCCCCGCTTCCCAGTATTTTACTGGCTAATGTTCAGTCTCTGGACAATAAACTCTGCGAGCTGAGAGCGCGGATCTCTTTCCAGCGAGACACGAGGGACTGCTGCATTATCTGCCTTACAGAAACTTGGATGTCCGCTGAGATTCCAGATTCGGCCATCGAAACCACGGGGTTCTCCGTGCACCGAATGGACAGAGAAAAAGATCTCTCAGGGAAAAGCAAAGGCGGGGGTGTATGTTTTATGATCAACCGATCCTGGTGTGATCAGAGGAACGTACATTCTATCAAGTCTTTCTGTTCTCCTGATCTGGAACTTCTCATGGTTCTGTGCCGACCATTCTGGCTACCGAGGGAATTCACCGCGGTCATCATCACAGCTGTGTATATTCCCCCACAAGCCGACACAGACCGGGCACTAAAGGAACTGTATAGGACAGTGAGTGAGCAGGAAACCGCGCATCCTGACGCTGCGTTTATTGTGACCGGAGACTTTAACAAAGCCAACTTCAAGCGCATCGCACCCAAATACCACCAACATGTTAACTTCAACACGCGAGGGAACCGTGTTTTAGACCACTGTTACTCCCCCTTCAAGGATGGATACAAATCACTCCCACGCCCACCATTCGGCAAATCAGATCACGCGTCAATCCTCCTTTTGCCCGCTTATAGGCAAAGACTCAAACAGGAAGCACCCGCCCTCAGAACCATCCAGTGCTGGTCGGACCAATCAGATTCTATGCTACAGGACTGTTTTGATCACGCGGACTGGGAGATGTTCCGGTCGGCCTCTGATGACGACATCGAGGTCTACGCTGATAGCGTAACGTGTTTCATCAGAAAAAAAAAAAAAAAAAAAAAAAAAAAACGTGTTTCATCAGGAAGTGCGTAGATGACGTTGTTCCGACCAAAACAATTCGGCTGTACCCTAACCAGAAGCCGTGGCTAAACGGGGATGTTCGCGCGGCACTCAATGCGCGAACCTTCACCTTTAACTCCGGTAATGCGGAGGAGCATAAACAAGCAAGTTATGCCCTCCGGAAAACCATCAGAGCAGCAAAACGGCAGTACAGGGACAAGATTGAAGGACAGTTCAACACCACCGACTCCAGAAGCATGTGGAGGGGAATTAACACCATCACGGACTATAAAGGGAACACAAACTCCACCGTGAACACCGCTGCCTCTCTCCCGGACGAGCTCAACACCTTCTATGCTCGCTTTGAGGGAACTAACACCGCCCTCGCGGAGAGAGAGCTCGCGGCTGAAGATACAGAGGTTGGTGCACTCTCCGTATCTTTAGCGGATGTAACCCGATCCTTCCGGCGGGTGAATGTCCGTAAAGCAGCGGGTCCAGACGGCATTCCCGGCCGTGTGATCAGAGCGTGCGCGCACCAACTGGCTGGAGTTTTCACGGACATTTTTAACCTGTCCCTCTCCCTATCTGTGGTCCCCACATGCTTCAAAACGTCCACCATTGTGCCTGTACCTAAGCAGTCAAAAACCACCTGCTTAAACGACTGGCGTCCTGTTGCTCTGACCCCCATCATCAGCAAATGCTTTGAAAGAATAGTCAGAAACCACATCTGCTCTGTTCTCCCCCCCTCACTGGACCCACTGCAGTTTGCATACCGCACAAACCGCTCCACTGACGATGCCATTTCATCTACAATACACACTGCTCTCTCCCACCTGGAAAAGAGGAACACGTATGTGAGAATGCTGTTTGTGGACTACAGCTCAGCATTCAACACCATTGTGCCCTCCATACTTGACATTAAACTCCGGGCTCTAGGCTTAAACAGCCTGTTATGCAGCTGGATCCTGGACTTCCTGTCAAACAGACGCCAGGTGGTCAGAATGGGCAGTAACATCTCCTCATCACTGACTCTCAACACTGGAGCCCCTCAGGGTTGTGTTCTCAGCCCACTCCTGTACTCCCTGTACACACATGACTGTGTGGCAACCCACAGCTCCAACACCATCATCAAGTTTGCTGACGATACGACGGTGGTAGGTCTTATCACCGACAATGATGAAACGGCCTACAGAGAGGAGGTGCACACTCTGACACGGTGGTGTCAGGAGCACAACCTCTCCCTCAACGTCAGCAAGACCAAGGAGCTGGTGGTCGACTTCAGGAGGAATGAGAGAGAACACCGCCCCATCACCATCGATGGAGCACCGGTGGAGAGAGCCAGCAGCTTCAAGTTCCTCGGTGTCCACATCACAGAGGAACTCTCATGGTCCGTCCACTCCGAGGCCGTTGTGAAGAAGGCTCATCAGCGCCTTTTCTTCCTGCGACGGCTGAGGAGGTTTGGAATGAACCGCCACATCCTCACACGCTTCTACAGCAGCACCATCGAGAGCCTGCTGACTGGCTGCATCACCACCTGGTACGGCAACAGTACCGCCCGCAGCCGCAAAGCCCTGCAAAGGGTAGTGCGCACGGCCAGCTGCATCATCGGAGGTGAGCTTCCCTCCCTCCAGGACATTTACGCCAGGCGGTGTGTGAAGAGAGCTCAGAGGATCATCAGAGACTCTAGCCACCCGAACCATGGGCTGCTCTCACTGCTGCCATCAGGCAGACGGTACCGCAGCATTAGAACACGCACCAGCCGACTTCAGAACAGCTTCTTCCCACAAGCAATCAGACTACTTAACTCCTGATCCATCAGGATCATAACACACACTGGACAGAATATCACTCCGCACAACCCACTGTAGATACACACACATTATATACACATGTATGTATCATTTATTATTTATCATTTATCATATAGCACCTATTGTACATAATTGGATCTCTACTGTGAATAATAATGTATACTGTACATTGTATATTATTATTATTATTATAGCTTAATGTATACTGTTTAATGTATGTTTAGTGTATATTGTTTAAAGTATATTGTAAGTATGTGTATATTGGCTAAAGCTGTGAGAACTACACTCACATTGTGTAAATTATTTATTGTTTATTGTAGAGTTTTACTGTGCTGTGAGTAATTGTGGGCGCATCAGATGTGTAATCTGTTGTTGCTTAAATGTTGTACATGTCATGTCGTGACTACTATGTTGCTCGGAACTGCACCAAGAATTTCACCTGCTGTTGCACTTGTGTATATAGCTGTGTGACAATAAAGTGAATTGAATTGAATTGAATTGAATTGAAATATTTCTGTAATGTTTTTGAAAGAAGTCTCTTATGCTCACCAAGGCTGCATTTATTTGATCAAAGGCACAGTAAAAAAAACAGTAATAATGTGAAATATTGTTACAGTTAAAAAAAACAAATGTTTTTATGAATAATATATTTTTATATATATTTTTTCAGAATTCTTTGATGAATAGACAGTTCATACAAACACAATATTTGTTTGAAATAGATATCTTTTGTAACATTATAAATGTCTTTCATGTAACTTTTGGTTCATTTAATGTGTCCGTGCTCAAAAGTATTAATTTCTTTCAGAAAAAAAAAAATTTACTGACCGCAAATATTTTGAATGGTAGCATATTAAAATCATCTTCTGACAGCAGAAATAAGCAAATGAGGAACACAGATAGGTCACCAATATCAAAATGGCAACTTCAGAGGATCATATAACAGCCTAGATAAAATAGATTAAATAGTATTTGCAACACAAAAAAGAGAAAAAACTGTAAATATGGGATATGAATGATGTTTCAATGAACCATTTAAAACCTCATGTTTTAACTGTAAAAGTAAAACATTGAAAACCATCACAGAATGCTTGGTTTGTATGATGAAAACATATTAAAAGGATGAACGTCATACAATAAGGTGGTCAACACTGCCTGGGACATATAGAGCTAGTGATTCGAACTGCCATTCAAATTTGTTGTAAAACCACTGGGCTTTGTATTTCATATGAAAGCTAAAAAACAACACCATTGCCAAGCCACTTCCCCATTCTGCTGTCACAGCCCTGTTTATAGGGCACACGCAGAAACAGTCATCCTCAGAAATAGCCTCTCACTTCATGTCTGAGCACTCTGCCTCTCTCTTCACACTGCGAAAACATTCAGACTTCCCAAACGCTACTGTGCCAACCTAATGTTTTCATAGAGCAAAACACCTTCAGTCATCAAACGCATGGTCAATCAAAAGTTTTAAACTTTTAAAATCCAAACTATTCACTTCAAGAAGTTTGGGGTCAGTGCAATTTGGAAGAAATGATTGCAGTTATTCAGCTAGGACACATTATAATGTTCAAAGGTGACAGAAGACATTTATAAATGTTACAAAAGATTTCCATTTCAAATAAATTCAGTTTTTTTTATTTTCGATTCAAAGAATTCTAAGGGGAAATATCAGAGTTTCAAAAACTGTTTTCAACATTCATAATAAATGTTTCTTGAGCAGCAAATCAGCATATTAGAATGATTTCTGAAGGACACTGAAGGCTAGCCTGGATGCCAGACGAACTTAGCCCCGCCCACAATTTTTTTTGCACGGGCAGTTCGGTCTGGACTTGATCCATAGAGAAGTAATTATGCCCGAACAGAAACTGTTCGGACCAATGAAATTGTCAGGGCGGGCTCTAGACTATGATGGACAGATGATAAACAGTAACGTAATCATCCACGTCATCAAAGGCGCTTGGGTTGAATTTGTTCTAATCCTAAACGGAGAACTTGTTCGTATATGCATTCACCTTTACTATTTCTCTCAGAAATGATGATTGTGTCGGTAAGTACTCTGTGTATCCTTAAATTCTTTTTTACAACACCGGCAAAGATCGTTTACACTCACTTCTTCTTCTAAGGTGACTTATTCTAGCGTGCGTGCAGATTTCTCCGGGAAAAATGACATTTTGGGGGTAAAATATGTGTTATTTTGGCTGGACTGCCTGTTATATTTCGCATTCCTGGGTCTGTATATCACATAATTGGGGTCGCTTCAACCCGCGGACTTGGCAACACAGTGCAGTTGAGTTCTGTTGACGTTTGACAACTAACGTTATGCGTCGCTCCGTTGCTCTGATTGGTTGTAGGTCTATCCAACTGAGGTCTTTCCTGGTTCGGTTTAAACACGCCCCATAATCACAGCCCAACGGAGCAGTATCAGACTCAAATTCTGACTAGAATTGAGTATGACGACGTCAGGCTAACTGAAGACTGAAAGAGCAGGAAATTACATTTTAAAATATATAAAATAGAAAAACAATATACTTTTTTTTTTACTGTATTTTGATCAAATAAATGCAGATTTTATAAGATTTTTTTTAAATCTTACCGACCCCAAACTTTTGAACTGCAGGGAACACTTTATTTTCACATGACTTTCTATATTACTTACTGTGAATTCACAACAGAAATAAATATCCTTTAATGTTTAAGGTTCGTTCTTCACTATCAAAAAACATGAACCTCCACACCATGTGTGTTATGATGAATGTATTACTGTACCACAACTTTCTGCACAATCCGTTATTGACTGTACGGTTTCTGCTGCTAATTCTCCTCCCGATGTCAATTTGTAAATGTAGCAGCCAACGTCACTATGTTCTACTGAATCTACACATTAACATATGATCAAAACAAGGAACGATTCTCACTAGGGATGTTAACCGATGACCGTTTGACCGATGGTTGACCGTATCAACGTTAACCGATCAAAGTTGTCAGTTGTCGGTTAAAAAAAAAAAAAGTGATCTCTAAATTAGGCTATTATAGACAGTGGACTAAACGCTACTACAGTTAGCCATCTCATTCCAAAATCTTTTTGTGTGAAGTGAACAAATCCCTCACACTCAATTTATCATAACTCGCCTGTTTGTACTTAATAAACCAATAAAAACATTTGGCGCAAAGTCACAGCGTTTGGGTTTGCGCGCTCACAAGGTTTGCAAAAAGTAAACAGGCTAAATAAAACACTCGAGGTTAGACGGCAGTATGAAGCGTGCAAAGAAAAGTAGTGTGTGGGACCATTTCACCAAAAAGAACGACACAGTTGTTCTGTCCGTTATTAGAAGGCACACAGTGAGTTGGACCTTCCTTGGCCGGTGCGTCTTTTACGCATTCTGAAGGTGCCTGTTTTATCCATTGGTTTTATCGTGTTGCAGTCTATTAGACAACATTCCGCATAAGATGGGCTTACATTTAAATATATATGAAATTAAATATATTACATCTACATTTCAGTGGTAACACATAAGGTGTTGATCATCATCTTTCTTTATTATTGTTAGCACTACCTCGAACTAAAGCGGCGTCTCTTCGGAGCTGTCATTATCTTAAATGAGTCACGGCAATGTTTCAAATGAGCTTCTAACGCTAGACAATAGCCTTTATTTTCAACGCGATCACCTTGTGCCCAAACCATTTCGAAACTAAGGAGCCATTTGTCCTCCGATTACAAACAAGCTCCTCAGCGCCGCGTTTGCGGGACTCATGTTTCGCACTGTAGGGGATTTTAAAAAATTGACGTGAGTGGAAGGCAGGCGGCGCCTGGACAGTGTGTGAGTGTGTGTGTGTGTGTGTGTGTGTGTGTGAGAGAGCGGGAGGCAGAGCGGCAGAGAGATGCGACAGAGTTGCGAAATTGCAGGCGCGGCTCGCGAGTTGCGGCTGTTATTTCAAATAGCGCTGCATATTTTTTTAACTAATCGGTTAACCGGTTTCAACCGGCTAATGAGGCTCGGTGGTCGGTCAAGAAAATGTTTCGTTTTCGCCATCCCTAATTCTCACAAGAGAAGGTACATTTGAAAACTGACATAAATGTTAAGCTCTACTGACATTCATATTCCCACCTGCCTGATATGGGTTGACATACTGCACAAAATGTCCTCTAGTTGAACAAACATCCTTCACTTGAGTAGCATAAAGACAGCTGGAAGTAGATGCCATGCACACACCATCACCCATAATCACACTTTAATCTGAATGACCTTTACAAACAGTAAAGTGTTGGTACTACTACATCCAGCAGTAAAAAGAAAAAAGAAGCAAAACAGCACTTACTCCTCTGCTCCATCTCTCTCATTTCCTCAGGTGGGATCTTCAGTTTGTCCACGTGTTCACGCAGCACACTCGCCCACTTCTGCAACGACTCCATGATGGTCCAAGGCCGTGACATGTCCACCACAAACACAACTAGACTGTCCTTCAATGACTCAGCGGTCACTGCAAACTTCAGCAAGCCTTTGTGGTACAGGTCTCCATCCAGGATCCACACGCTGCAGCGAGTTAAATCTGGAAGAGTTTATTGTGCATATTGTTATTGTAAAACTGCATTTTCTACTGAGTAAATGTACCCAAAATATGTTTCATGTCATTCTAGTCTAATGTAATTTGTTTACAAAACAATATATGAATACATTTCATAGTGTGACCTATTAACACAAAACAGGACATGACTAAAAACAAAACTATGACAATGAATCACACACCAAAGCTTCATAATCCTTAAATATTACTTTGTTAATTACTTTAATTCTTTTAATCACCTTCTTTAACCCAGTTTAAAATGACTTACCCTCTCTGTCTTCATCCTGGACGCTCAAGTACAAGTATTCCAGCCCTCTACCTTTCTTACTGTGCTCGGCTCCTTGAAGTTTTGACATGAGTGTCGTCTTTCCTGAACCATCCTCCCCTAAAACATCACCAGAAATCATATCACTCATAAATCATGACACATCGGTGCACTGAATAATAAAATCCTAAGAGTGTTAAAGGTCCCATGACATGAAAATTTCACTTTATGAGGTGATTTTTTATTTTTTTTATTTTTAACAATTCTTTGTGTGTTTTTGAAGCTTTGCAATATATTGTGCAATATAACATGTGTTCATGTTTCGCGTGTAAAAAAACATAGTATTTTTCACACAATTTACTTATCTGTACACCGCTGTTTTCACTCTCCTAAAAACGGGCTGACGAGTTCCTTGTTCTATGAAGTCCCTCCTTCAGAAATACGTAACGAGTTCTGATTGTGCCAGCGGTTCCTGTGTTGTGATTGGACAGCAGCTTAGCGCACATGGCACGGTTCCTGTGTTGTGATTCGACAGCAGCTTAGCGCAAGTTGTACGGAAAGGTCACGCCTCTTAACGGGAGATATATGCGCTCAATGATCTCTACAGCGTCCCAGGGAAAGCCAAACAAAGGTGATTTGACTCCGAGATGAAAATAACAGCGTCTCGACAACATGGTGACAAACACACTGAAATGCAGCACTTCCTTTTCTCCACGCGACCGTCCTCTTCTCCACGTGGGACAGCAACAAGACCACGCCCCCTTTTTTCGCGTATTCTTGTGGGCGGAGGTTAGTCTGTTCTACTGACGTCATTTATGAAGGAAGTACCAGGATGTAGTCCAAGCCGGCCGTTCGCTGTAGGCTTTGAAAGGGAACTTCTGTTAAATAAAATATCTCGCTTGGCATTGAACTTTGAGCTTTATAATTTTACAGGTATTATTTATGCTCTAACAGCAACATTACACACTAACTAAAGTTTGAACAATGGGATCACGAAGAACGGGACCTTTAATATGAGTTCCCCTAGCCTGTATATGGTCTAGGGCTGTCAACGAATATTCTAAATTCGAATACATATTCGAATACTTTTTAAAAAATGAATTTCGAAGGTGAAAATTAATATTCGAATAAAAAAAAAAGTGGAAAAAACGCCCGCGGTAGTAGAGGCGTGGCTGTCTGCTTTGCGAGTGGGCGCGCTAGCGCGCCTGAAGCCTTGTTTATACTTTGGCCTGGCTCCGCAGCGCGAGCCCCCGCTGACTGCGCGCGCTCCTCCCCAAACAGACGAGACTTGACGTGCTCGCCGTTGTGCTATTCTTTGAAGCGACAGAGGGCGACTCTGAGTAATTGTTCTATAAACTATCAGGAAAAAGTGTCGAGAAGAAGTGGGCTAATATACACAGGTGACGATATTTATTTTAGTACACTTCACCGAAAACCACACTACAAAAGATTCATGTAAAACAGATCAAAATAAACCTTGATATTACTTGTGACATGAGAACAAAATGTATGTAGAAAGGTAACGTTAACTTATACTTAACTAAATTTATGATCTCTTAAATGTTTCCTAATTTCACTAAACACTTTCGTGAGTTTTCACTTAGTTTTGTGAACTTTTCTTTATAAAACTAGCTTGTTTATGGTTTTGTAGGCTCATTTTGTAAATATAAGCAACTAATTTGTATGTGCAAACTGGACCACCCTTACTTTGCATCGCCCGCCACCAGCTCTTTGTCTGCAACACGACAAGAGGCCGTAATGGAGAAATTAATTTCGTTCATTTGTAAGGACATGAGAGCGATCAGTGTCGTGGAAGGGGCAGGCTTCAGGGAGTTCTGTCAAGCAATGGAACCGAGGTACCATAACCCTAACATTACTAAAGTGTAGGGTACTGTACTGACTGAAGAGATGATGCATGAATAAAGGATAAATGCACTGCTTCCACTGGTTTGATTATTTACCGTTTCATGTCAAGGAAAAGTCCGATGCTTACCACAGCACAGCTCGCTCGGAGCGTTCAATATGCTGTAAAACTTCAATTAATATTTGTTTCAATCACTGAATGAAGCCTGCTATATTTGGGACAAGAGTCGCGACCTTAAATTGCTTGCACAAAACTCTTGATCAGCACTCAAAATGTGTTTGTTTATTTAAACCGTTATGCGCAGAGAGCGTGAGGGCGAGAGAGAGAGTGAGGTCTGCGGTCTTGGTCATTAGTTGATTTACTTGTTTTTGTAGGTAATACGTTGTCAAATATGTTTAAACTTAAATAGACTACCTATACAAGTAGTCTCTTTGTATTAATTTGTCCTGTTATTGACGTAATGCATTGTAGAAATGACAATGTGCAACCAGATGTTCGAATATTTGTGGGGTTTTTTAGGGAATATTCAAACGTTATTTTTGAGCAATTTTGACAGCCCTAATATGGTCCCAGAGTGGCTAGAAATTTTGATAGGTGTAAACCGAGTTCTGGCTGTCCTGCTCTGCCTTTGAGAAAATGGCAGTTCAGACGAGCCGATCTGGAATCTTCCCTGAATGTCGTCATAAAGGGAAAGGTTACCTCCCCTTCCTCTGCTTTGCCCGCCCAGAGAATTGAGAAAATGGATTCAGTTTATTTTTCGACAGCACCGCCACAAACAGTGAGTAACAGAGTTCATTAATGCCTGATCTGTGATCAGTGATTTCTGATGTGTAGCTAATCATTCAAGTTCACACAGAATTTCTTTCTAAATCGCTTAGTACTGTTTATGCATCGGTGAATCAAGCCAGTGACTAAACTATCAACTTCACAACGTTTCTCTTAGTAGCATGAAACAAATCTGTTATTTAAATTGTGTTAAACTACAGCGAGCGATCAAAGAACACTCTCTTTATAATGTTCGAGCTGTCAATCACACGTCGCAAGAATATCTGCACACTTGCCCAAACTGCCGTTATAATGAATGCCGTTAGAATGAAGCTCTTACTGTATTCATATCGATATTGTGTTTGCTGTTAGTTGTGGTGAAAGCATTTTGTGAGAAAAATAGCGTCGCAATGACGAGATCACTGCATTCACACGATCAACAGACTGCATATGTACTCAATGCTGATCACTGCAGCTTTTCATGTGATGGGAAAAGATATAAAAATAATGCTATAATCAACACTTTCACGATTCGTTTCTCAACAGCTGTAATAGTAAAAAAAAAAAAAAGATATTAAAAGTATTCGAGAGGGGTTCCATTAATGCATTTCAAATGCAAAGATGTCAGCCAATCACAGAAGTGGCGGCGTTTACACTTAAGTCTCACAGCAGACACGCCCCTTAAAACAGAGCATTCAAGCCAGAGGGCTAAAATCAGGATAGAAAAAAAAAAACTTTTATTTCTAAATTATGACATTTTATGATGTAAAAATCATACTAACAATACAAGTACACCTCAGGAAACATTATAAAATAATTTTAAAAATCCACATCATGGGACCTTTAAGACAAATAATTATTTCAGCTTTATGCTTGGGACACAGTTAATGGGATAAAAGGGATTCACTCACTCATGTCATTCCAAACCTGTATTACTTCCTTTCTTTTGTAGAACACATGAAAATATATATTACGTTGTTTATATGCGTTTTTTGTCCCATGCAATGGAAGTCAATGAAAGTTTGATTAGCACCAGCATTCTTTAAATTATCTTCGTTTGTGTTCCGTAGGGAAAAAAGTAAGCCATACAGGTTTGGAACAACGCGATGGTGAGACTTTATAACAGAAATATCAGTTTTGGTATCCTTTACCAGCTTCATACATTGTATTCAAATATATTTGCTGAAGGTTGCACATAAAGAAGCGTAATGTTACATGTCGACATTGTACTCAAAACACAAATGCGCTTTTAATAAAATATGAATTTGGATTGAGAACAATATTCAACAAAAAATAAACAAAACTTACATACCGAAAAGCAATATATTTTTCCCAGAGGGCAATTTAGAGCTTGAGCGTGTGGAAACTTCGCTGAGGATTGAAGACCTGAAAAACAAAACAAACGACCACCGATCACATGCCATTCATGACATCAGCATACATGGGCTTTAAAACGTGTAAAGTAATTGAATGTGTAGTTTCGTCTGCAGATTCCTGTAACTGGGTAATATAATGTTACCAAAACATCCACAAAAGGCCGTTACTACAATTAACCTCTCACACAAGAGATGGATGTCAACCAACCGTTAGGTCCCATCAGCAACGCAAAGCAACTGTCAGTTTCCTAAAACTCATCATAAAACAACCGCCACCCGCATTTAAATGTAATTAGCCAAGCAAAGCTTAATCAGAAACGACTTGAACACTACAGAACTCAAGTAACGTAACGTTAAACCGTTGAGTTTAAACAAATGCTGGCCAGTGAGCATGACATGAGCATATAAACCGAGACAATCTGCGCCCTAACGTCTCAAAAGACTTTCTTTATGGTTTAGCCCGCTGTAGACGTTGCTGTAAGTTTATGTGAAGTGTTTTGGGCTCATCCGGGACCGGCGTCTGAACTGGGCAGCACCCGGCTGATGACAAAGCAGCACATCACAATGTCAAATAAACGGAATCCTTGCTAAACCCGCTGCTCTAATGGACACGATGAGGGTACGAGCATACCAGAGGTTTTGTCCTTCCTCATCCTCGTTGCTGTTTTCCATAGTGTCGCCTGTCCCGGCTGCGCCCAGTAGCTTCTTCTCTAAAACGGGAGCCATCTTGAGTGGAGAGGCACAAAGGGAGGCGCACACTGAGCGCCTGAGGACCTCACATCCGCGAGTGACCTATCCTACTACGACGAAGGACTAGCTCATGATTATTAATTACGTACCGTGTCTTTCCCCCAATTAAAGAAGACGTTAGTAAGTTGTACATTAATGTTTATTAGACACATGAAAGGTTGGAGTTCGTTTCCAAATGAATAAAAAAATGTAATATTAATGAAGAATGACTTCCCCGTAGTAAGAGTAATACATTATCGTAGAGTGCTCTTAGAAATATAAAATCAGAAACACAACTTAACAAAAACCCGAAAAGAAGAGCAGGAAATGTCACCGAATGGTTTATCAGAACTCGTACGTTTTGCTTTTCTTGTTTTAAATACTATGCAGAACACATGAAATCGTAAGTTTTTGCACTGATGTTTGTAATTATGATCAGGCATTTGAAAAGGCAGCACTATCCGCGTTGGCTTGAATGATGTCATTTCAGACTTTGCCGCGCGCTCAAGTGTGTGATTCGCGCGCTGATCTGAGGTCAGTTGTGTGGTTTGGGGAGAGAAAACTGGTCCAGGCCTGGCTACGCCATAAACGAGTGAACTAGACACGACGGTTCGCGAATCCGTCTGAATCGGAATTCTTCATATCAAATGCAAATTGTATATAATATAGGCCTGTCACTAGTTATGATCCACGATATAACGCTTATTGGTATCAGGCGTACTTATGTGTAGTACAATTGATGGTCTTTAAACTTTGGCTGTTCGTGTTATTTTATGAAGATTTTAATCTTTTGTTTTGTTTAATTCTATCGATAAATGTTTTAGCATTTGTAATTGCAACCTCAAGAAAATGATTTAAAATGCACGGAACAATATATAAGTAGGCTATACATAGTTTTTTCCTAACCAAATAAAGCACATTTCCTCATGTACCGTATGCAGCATAATCCAGAACAAGGTTAAGTGTGTTTTTTCTAGCGAGAAAAGCTTCATTATCGATAAAGTGCAATGACGACATCTGCCGGTGGAAAGATCACATGACAACGAGAGCTTAGACCCATCATTTTTCCAACAGAGGGTACATAGGCCTACAGTATTCGAAAATAATTAATAGGCTATGATTTAAAAGTAGTAAATATTAATAGCAGTAAATTATATTTTAGGGTCATGTGGATAGGACAAAGAAATGCAGTTATAAAAAAAAAGTTCACTCTAAAATGAAAATTAGCCCATGATTTACTCAGCCTCAAGCCATCATAGGTGTATATGACTAAGAAAAATATCCATATATAAAACTTTATAACATAAGCTACTGCCAGACCGCCATATTCAATTCATGAAAAAAGTGTAACTGGCACAACATATGACGTCGGACGCAGTGTTTGAACTGTGAGAGGCTTGAATACATGTTGAATACGGAAGGCGGTCTGGCGGAAGCTAGATATTTTACTTTATAAAGTTTTTAATATGGATATTTTTCTTACAAAACTCGATCGATTCGCTTCAGAAGGCCTTTATTAACCCCCGGAGCCGTGTGGAGCACGTTTATGATGGATGCATGCACTTTTTTGAGCTTCAAACTCAATGGACCACTGCCATTATAAAGCTTGGAAGTGTCAGGGTATTTATTAATATAACTCTGATTGTGTTCACCAGAAAGATATACACATGGCTTGAGGGTGAGTAAATCATAGTTTTCATTTTAAAGTGAACTAATCCTTTAAGTGTCTCAAGACAAAAGTGCCATTAGTAGATACCTGAAGACACAAGATGAGCATCACACCATTAAAGAAATGATCAAACGATGATGTCCAGACCTGGTAAAACAGGTATTTAAACATACAAAGAAGAAACTAGCAGACTAATATAACAATAGGCAAACATGGAAAGAATAGAAAATAAAGACCACAACTAATGGGTGTGTGTTGTAGGTGCTGAGATAATGAAGGGCACTGTGGTCCACATCATTCAGGCCAAAAAATGAAGTGTTGGGGTGAAGGGATGACAGCTGAGGCACTGCCGTGATTATATCTAGAGTCGATTCCCTCAGGCTGCTCCATATGGCCCGGCAAACTGAAACTGTGCTTCACTGGCAAGAGTGGAGGGGTAAGACCGGGGGTCTCCTGGGAGAATTAGCATGCCAAAACCCTGACTCATATAGAGGCCTGTAACTTGACCCTCTTCCTTTGATTCTTTAGCCATTAACACCCTGCTGTCAAGAAAACATGTCCTTTTACTGACATGAGGCGTCAAACCCTCAATTGTAAACACATTTTAACTCATTATTGTATGCCTTTTGTTGGTTTTTAATTAGTTGTTGTTGTTGTTTTTATAGTTTACTATAATGACCCTGATAATAACTAACTGCAGTGAATCTTCAAGATTCAGCTTTTCATCTATAGCTTTCATTAGGCTTCCACTTGAAGTTGTGCAAGAAAAAAAGCATCATTTTTTAAACGTTATTCCTGTCATCCTGTCTCTGATCAATATTCGCATCCTCTTGTTCTCGGGCTTTGAGATCTGGCATTTACTCCGTATGCACCATCATTCTTCAGACACTAGAGGCTGCTGTCTCAAACATTTTTGTTGTTGTTTCATTGACATGAGACTTATGATTAATCACAGATATGACATGCTTGCCAAACATTATATAGGGCATAAAGCTCACAGATCATAAACCTTTCAGCATTTCACAGAGTCTGGGAACTCTGTAACCTTGAACTCTCTCTGCCTGGGATAGCTGGGCATTTTAACAAATGACCAACATACCAGCTGTGTGACCGAAATCAAAACAGTGTGCAGTTTTTAGACACGAATGTGGATAATTGAAACTGTCAAGAAACAAAACATTTACACTTTTCATTTGACACCACAAGCTCATGTTTTAAGTATCTGACAGTAAAATCCTGAATTAGATTGTTTCATTTCTAGTCTTGACAAAAAAAAAAATGCAAGCTGTACTGTAAAATGCAGAACAACAGAGGGGAAACTAGTTTCTCACGACCATCTTTCATCGCATTCCATTTGTCTAGCAGTGATGGAAGGGCGGCGCTGGTTCATTCCTCCCCTCAGTGTGATTTCATCATGAGCCTGGGTAAAAAAAAAAAAAAAAAAAAAAAAATATATATATATATATATGCTTGTCTTGTCTACATAAGGACTGATAATTATTGACACAGACCATCTTTTGTACACCTGTATATAATTGATCATTATATATCATATATTGATATATTATATTGATCATATAATTGGTCTACTACATAATTCATTACTCCTCAAAATTAAGATTCTAAGCTATTGTAATGTTAAGAATCACATACTGTCTACGACAACTACTTACTGTGATGTCTGTCTCAGATTTAAACACACATTCAACATATGCTCAATGGTTGGAGGGCACATACGATGCAATGTTCTCATATTAGTGAAGTCCCCTTCATTTATATAGCGCTTTTCACAATATAGATTGTTTCAAAGCAGCTTCACAGTGACAATAGGAAATGAATGGAAGACAGATTGTTTTGGCTGTACATCAGCTCTAGAAAAAAGTTACGGTCCAGCTAAAGTAATCTTTTGATCGATTCATTTCCGTTGTAAATAATCATGTTATTATTTTATATTATATATTAGCGCAACATCATTAGAATGGTGGATGCTTGTTGAATCTGAAGCCTATTATAAGGTGAAGAAATTGGGTTAATGTTTGTATGTATTCTGCATTTTATTTACATATTTCTAGAGTAGGCTACATATGAACGGGCCTAGTAGAATTTCATTGCACCTCTGCCTGTACTATTAACACCAAGCAGCCAAATTACACAAGAGTGCCATGTATCGGACAGCTTGAAGTGGAATGTATTATTAGGAATGACCTCATGGCTCTCTTACACTTTTCTTGACTTCTCTGCCTCTTAACAATATTGTGGTGGTTTGCAGACATGCAGAGAATTTCACTCATTCGGCGTCGTCAAGAATGTCAAGAATAAAGGGGATTGTTAATGACTAATAACTCATTTACAAATGCATTGTAAATCTTTGATAAGCAGTTATAACTGCATGAATAAAAAGGGTGACTCTAATGCAATGAGCCATTTTAACTCACATGTTATAAATGCTTAATAAATGTATTTAGTCACACTTATTTAACTCAAAACCTACTTTCCACTTTACATTAAGGTTCACTTTCATAGGTTATAAATGTTTGTAACTCATTAATAAATTAAGGTTCACAATTAACTAAAACTGGAATTAAAATACTCATTATTAATATCTCATGTATGTTGTTTTTTTTCTCCAAAATAAAGTTTGATCATTTCATCTTGATTAACAAGATAGGCATCATGAGTTTTTTTTGTGTGGAATATCATGGGTAAGACAGTATTTTCTGGTAAAGAGCATTTTAAGAAAAGTACCAGTCATGAGATATAAATGAGAAAACCACAAATACAACACCCTTCAGTTTCACTAAGATTGATTCCATGTTTGCTGCATCATGAAATAAATCAAGAATCTGGTTTTGAGTTAAATAAGTGTGAATAAATACATGTATTAAGCATTTATAACATGCGAGTTAAAGCCACTCTTTTTATTCATGCAGTTATAACTGCGCATCAACGATTTTTAATGCATTTGTAAATGAGTTAACGAACACATTTATAAACCCTTTACAAAGGGAACCTTAATGTAAAGTGTTACCAGAATGTCTTTCAGTTTCTGTCTTAAAGCAATGGTCACATTTAGTTCTTCCTTTAACAGAATAACTGCTTAGGACAGGATCAGTCTGTGGACGTCTTTGCTCCATTTAAAACAACACTGTTCAACTGAATGTGAAGGCCCCGCTTACAATTCACTTCATTCTCCTCTCTTTCAGCCTTGGGGGTGGAGAATTGCTGTAACCCCTGTCTTTACACACACACACAGAGAGAGAGAGAGAGAGAGAGAGAGAGAGAGAGAGAGAGAGAGAGAGAGAGAGAGAGAGAGAGAGAGAGAGAGAGAGAGAGAGAGAGAGAGAGAGAGAGAGAGAGAGAGAGAGAGAGAGAGAGAGAGAGAGAGAGAGAGAGAGAGAGAGAGAGAGAGAGAGAGAGAGAGAGAGATGCATGCTAAAAACCAATCAGGCAGGTGGAAAAAAAAGGCAAATCCACAAACTTCAAGTCAAAGGAATACGGTTGCTATAGTGATCACTTCAAAAAGTGAAAGAAAAGGGGGCATTATTCCCAAAACCCATTATAAAGCCCATCTAATCTAGTAAAATATGCACCCAACGTGAGGGGGAAGGGGAGGGAGGAGGAGAGGGAGGGTATATGGATTGTGGGCAGTGGGCAGGAGAGACTGTGATAACGACAGATGTCTCACAAACCGTGGGTTTAACAGGAGGGGTGAAAGAAGAAAAAACGCCCAGTCGCAGATTGGACCTCAGGGAGAGAGCAGGACTGGCTCTGACTGAATCACATTCACTACTACAGGAGAAAAGAAAGTACTTTCAACGCGCTCTTTCACGCGGATTTGAACAGAAAGAGAGAAACAGGTTAGTAACATGCCAGTCGCGATTTTGTAGTCTCTTGAAAGCGTTTTATTGGGGCTGGAGATAGGCTATAGTTGAACGCAAGACTGCACGAGCCGTTCTTTGTTCTCGTTCTTTTCATTTGTCACTCGTGAAAGCTAAAAATGTACAATACCATATTTAGATTATTAAGTAACTGAACGTGATTTATTTTTATGGGAATATCTGAATGTCACTTTACAAATGTCACATTAAATCTGTATTATCATGGGAATGTGTGACTGGTCTCATAAATGTAGCTATGAGTTAAAGTAAGTAGCTAAGCTAAGATTTTATGTATCTTTAAATGGAGCTGTGGGTTACAGGTAGCTCTTACTCAGTTTAACCCATTGTATTTCAATGGGAATGCATTTCTTTCTATGGAAAGCATTGTTTTAAGGAAATGGGAAGCGTTGATTTGTACTAATAAGAATTTCATATTCAGACGTGAGGAGGAGCTGGTCGGTAAGGGTAAAAAGGGGGAGGGGAGGGGGGTGGGGGGTGGTGGGGATTCTTAAAAAAAATGATCAGTCATTTTTCACTTTTAGCATCATTTCACATTGTTATAACCGGCAGTCATGGGGTAGGCTTGGTTTGAAATAGGCTACTTGCACCACATCTTCAAGGGCATAACTTTCAGACCATTATTAAGGAGATTTCTTGACATCATTTTAATGAGTAATTTCATCAAGCAAGATTTGCAGGAACAATGGAGGCTGTGAAGCATACCGGCAGGGCGCTGTAAGAGGCTCTAATAAAAACTGTCCTTAGTGAGCGCAGCACATCTCAGCAGTTGGACTCGTTTGCAGGTTGGACTGGGGCATGACTGCGTATCCGGTCTTTGTTTGCCCCAGTGCAGTACTATGGACAGCTCCTATTGTAACCCCAGCATGCTGCAGCTTAAGTGATATTAGACTACCGACTTGCAATAACTGCAGGTTTTTAAAATTTGCAACTGGTGACATAGCTGTTGCAAGAAAAAAAAACATTTTAATCTACCTCACACTTTCATCATTCTTTAATAATATATTTGAAACCAATTCCATATATATTTGAGTATTTAAATAATAAACGTGTTAATTTAATTCATTAGTTATGGAAAAAATAATGTGTTAAAATGATTTAACGCACTCGGCCACCCGCCCCGCCCCGCCTCAGACCTACATTTCATACAGTTGATTGGTGAACATGATGCAGACCAAGAATGCAGTCTTAAATCAAGATATCAGGGCAAAATGTTATTATAAATTATTAGATTTTGTCGCAATATCACACAAGTGCTGTGCAAGTGTGACATCGATTTAGCTGTTTGAAGGAATCAAATTAATGAATGACTCAATAACTCACTCATTTTGGGGCAAATTAGCTTGAGAGCGCAGATGGGAGTGGAAATGTTGTGTGTGATCTACTGACAATGTGCACATTAAAGAACACAGACGCAGTCGGATCATTTCCATTTATTTAATGTGTATATGTCCTGTTTAAGACTTTTGGGGGGCTGTTAAATAATGGTGCAAACACCAGTAAATTGACTAGCGCAAACCTTAGTAAACCGCGTTAAGTGATTCAAATAGTCTCCTCCCATAAATTTTGCGTCTGAAAGGGAAACTCCTACAAATGCATTGCAATAAGGTCAGCCACAAAAATAACTGTGACCACGCCTTTTTTTAGTGATAATTTTTCACTGCTTGTCTTTAGTGATTCCTGATTGTAGATTTTTTGCACCAAAAGAGGGTTTGCGCTTGGCGCAAGCTGTTAGTAAACCTGGCCCTTAGACATTTACCGCCTTTATTTAGAGTATAATTTTATTAAAATAATATTAATTTCATATTTTGGGGATAGTTAGCCCAAAAATGAAAAATCTGTTTATTTACATTTATGTTTATTTACATTTATGGTTTCAATACCAATTAAGATGCAGCTTCTGAGAGAAAATCATGGTTGTTTTAACCTAAAAGTTTATGTGTAATAAATTCTATGTTGAATCAAATCAAATATTTATTTTTAAAGCTATTTTTAAATTTGATGGTATTTGATGCTTTTCTCATTTAACACAATAATGATTTTAAAATATCTTTTGTGGGTAGTTTCTCAGACAAATTTTCACTAATTAGAAGAAAAAAAGATTATTGAATTATAAAAAAAAAAACGAATTAGATTCAGCGCCAGTAACAAGAAATTAATATTGTTGTATGATGAAACATTTCATTGGATTCAAAAGAATGAATCAAGTAGCATCAGTAGCATTGACAGATGTGGCCAAATGTAATTCAGTTCATGTTATCTATAATCAGGCATTCCCCAGAATCTTATCTTTTCACCTCCCCAAACTAAGCACCTTTACTAGACATGAAACAGGCTTGAATGTGAATGTGAAACAGAAGTGAATGACTTTTATATGAATATTTTTACATTAAATTATATTGTTTTTTATTTATTGTAGTAAAACTGTATAGAGATTGATAAAATTACAAGTGAAGACATAATAAAATACACTGACCTGTTGGTTCTGAACTTTGCAGTAGGTTAGGGCGAGCTTTCTAAGGATTCAGACATTAAAAGTATTCCAAATCCTTCTAGCCCATTGTATACAATAATCACATGCTGCCTTAATACTGTAAGACGGGGTTTTTTAATAATAACTTTTTTTACAAGAACTAAGTAACATTCCCATCCAGTAACCGTTTGTCATTAAGTCCTTCTTGCCATTCTCCTCCTCCTTAACAGAGCTGGACTCCATTCAAAGTCTTTGCAGAGATTGCATTTGCTTGAAATGACTGAGTGAGTGCTTTTTAAATGAAGAAATGGGCTGGGTCATGTGGGCATATTGGTTATTTGCCGGTTGCCATTTTACATGATCCCGTAGCTCAAACAGTAGCGCATGGCGCAAGCAACACCAAAGTCATGGGTTTTGATTCCAAGGGAATGTATGGACTTGTACACAAAAATGCATTGAATGAATGCAATGGATATTGCTTTGGATAAAATCATCTGCAAAATGCATAAATGTAAATATATTGAAATGCAGTGATGTTTATAGCTAACATAGGATGTTCTTCTGCTCCCACAGGACATAATGGGAGGCAAGTTAAGCAAACGGAAGAAGGGATATGATGTCAGTGACCCTAAAGAGAAGAAAGAGGAGAGTGCTGTGGCAGAAGTTGAATCAGCGGAGAAGAAGGCAGAGACCCCTGTGACTGAAGCGGAGGCTGCACCACAGGAGTCTGTTGCGGCACCAGCTGACAAAAGGCCATCTCCTTCAACAGCACAAGCAGAGGTGGAGAAGGATGATGCTGCACAGAAAAAACAGTGGCTACAACAGAGGCATCTACTGCTGCACCTAAGGAACCAGAAAGTGCTCCAGAGGAACCGGCAGCTGTAAGCCAGCAGCTGTGACAGAGCCACAAGCAACAGAGGTACCAGCTATCTGCATCAGCGGGCAACAGCAGTAGAGACAACAGCTTCTACACAAGAGGCACCAGCAGCAGAGGTACCAGCAGCTGCAGTAGAGATACCAGCAGCTGCACCACAGGAATCAGCACCTAAGGAACCAGCAGCTGCACCAGAAGCATCAGCAGCTGAGGAGTCTTCAGCTGCACCTAAGGAACCAGCAGCTGAGGAACACACACCTGCGCCCGAGCAGCCAGTGACAAAAGAATCAGCAGATGCACCTGAGGAACCAGCAGCTGCACCAGCAGCAGAGGAATCTGCAGCTACACTCCAGGAACAGGCTCCTGCACAAGAGGCAGCAGTAACAGAGAAACCCTGTGGTTGAAGAGCCAGCGCTGCACTGAAGACACCAGTAAAAGAGGAACCTCCAGCTACACACGAAGAACTTGAGACGGTGCAGAGGCACTAGTGGCAGAGGAACCTATAACACTATCTGAGAAACCAGCAGCTGTGGCCGAGCACCTGAGGAACATGCAACTGCCCCAAAGCTGGAAGAATCTGCAGCTGCACTTGAGGATCCTGCCCCTGTGCCAGAGGAGCCTGTATCATCGCCTCAACTTGCAGCTTTGCCAGTGGAACCTGTCACAGAGGAGGTAGTAGAGAAAGTGGTTGAAGAGGTTGAAAATGCCAGTGAAACCACAGAGGTAACACCAGAACCAGAGGCCGTCACTGAGGCAGTAGCTCCAGAGCCAGTGCCTGAACCTGTTTCCAAGGCATTGAGCATGGCAGAGGTTGAGAGGGCTGTGCCTTCCCCAGAAGAACCCACACCAGTCATGGAGCCTGAATCTGCTGCACCTCCTGAGGTCACACTAACAGAAGCACATTCTGAGCCACCCGCAGAGCAACCGAACCTACGCAGAGCAAAAGATTTCAGAGGAGTCCATTCCACTATTGTCATCTTGGAGTCAACCTCGACCAATGAGCTCTGCCTTGAGGAAACTGCCCGACTGTCACAGATGAGAAGCTTAATAATGGAGACTGTGAGAGTGCTGGCTCAGCAGACACATCTGTGTCAGCTCCCCTGAGGTAAATGGGGAGTGCCATGAGCAGGCACCAGACATCAGCGGATGTCCTTGAGTCACCGGTTGAGGCATGTGTAAATGGTGTGAAGGACAAAGAGCCCCTCAAGAGCTGAATGACTGTGAAATGAAAAAGGACTTGAGTTTGGCTGGTGACTTTCAGGTTCCAGCTACGATTGGCCGACATGGTAGAGGTGCCACAGTGAGTCGATTTAATCTGAGGAACAAACCTTAAATGTGAATCCCATATTGATGCAAACAAACAAATGAGGCGTTCTGAAAATAAATGTGAAAAATGCCTGTTGTGTTCTCTCAGGCGAAGGAATTTCTGGTTAACCAAAAAGAAAGAGTGCAAGAAACAAAATAAGAATGAAACGGTGAGGGTGAAAGCCTAAAAGGAAATGGGAGGGAGTGAGGGAGGGAGTGTGAGAGAGAGAGAGAGCGGATGATCTTTGAAGTCTTTGTGGCCGGTGTCCTGCTGTCATTGCAGAGGGTGAGCTTGCAGGCCTGGTTGAATATGTAAACCAGGGAGATGATGATTACATATGAACAGAAAATAAAATGTAAAAAACAACAAGACTGCAGAACAGAAATGCGGGACAGTAACAATGGTAAAAATGAACAGAATCATCTTTTTGTGTGTGAGCCTGATGATATTAAAATGGTTTATTGGATTAGCATTTAATAGTATATAATCTAATCTTGACCACATTTCTGTCACCATGTAATACGGAGATTTGAGGATGAAGCATCTGAAAAAATTAATGTTGGGATAATCAGTGGGTAATGTTCATTTTAACTTAATGGCTTGGCTTAGAAAATAAAACACTCTGTTATACCTTCAAAATTTTTTTTGTTTTTTGTGAATGTTGTGCTGTATGGATGGAACCTGTTAGTAATACTTAAAAAGAGTATTTCAAATAAATGTATGATGCAATCTAATGCATAGAGCAAACCGATCTTGTCCCAATAGCATGTGCAGCGTTGGCTCTGAATTAATAAAAGAGTAGTGCACTGTAGACAGCTGCAACAGTTACGTTCAAGGCCTGTTTTCCGCCATTTTGTGTGATAGTAGAGATCTGACTGGCAGGTCACCATTTCAACAATGTCCCAAGAGTCATTGACTTTGTAAATTTGTTCTGTGGGGCTGGGCCTCAAATACGTGTTGTTTTTAGTAACATGGAACATGTCCATGAATGCAAATGTCTGTTCAGAGGCTTAACTCAGAAATCAGGTTGTGGTAGAACAGGGAAACTGATTTTTATTCTTCACAGGAGGGAAGAGGTTTCAGATAAATAGAGGGTGATGCTGTACAATGCAGCAGACCGCAGCGGGGGGAACGGGACTGGGAAAGGTCTCTTCTTGATAGGAGGAGCTCTGACACAGTGTAGAAAGGGAGGAGAGTGGCCGTGAAGATAATAGCTTCAGACATTTTTACATGTACCCATACACACAAATCTATATAGAAAGGAAAACACACGGACAATGTAGAACATGCAACATGAAGAGCTAAAAAAACCCTACTATCTCACCTACTATCTAAAATAAAAGTGGGGCTTTCGCACATAAGTGCTAATGCACAGAACTGATTTACAGGGTATTTTGTTCCGTGTGTGTGTGTGTGTCTGTTAGCATAAGAGAATCATGAGAAAGGCTTTGCGAGAGAAGAGCAGGAAATATCTGAAGGTTCCCAAGTGTCCTCCGCAGGCACCATAACGAGCTCCTCCACATACCAAGCACGAATTCTCGGGTTTCTTAAAAGAGAGAGAGAGAGAGAGAGAGAAAAAAAAGAAAAAACACAGGCATACAGATTTATGAAAGGAATGTTCTCTAAAGCTGAGGGGGGCGGGGGCGGGATGGGTGAATGAACTCACTGACTTCAGTGTGTTTTAGAGTCACCGAAAAACGTATTATGTTTAACATTTGTGCAATGAGAATGGTTAGTATTAATGTGTGTGTGTGTGTGTGTGTGGGGGGGGGGGGGGGGGGGGTATCTCTGCTTTGCAGATTTAAGTGGAGAGGTCCAGTGTGAGGAATTCTCTGTACAAGGTGTCCAGTTTCCTCGTCCCGTCTTACTGTGCTTGGGGAGCAAGGTTCCTTCCTTCCTTCAACTTTCTCGCTCGCTCCCTTCCTCCCGTATTCCCCCTCTCTTTTCCTTAGCTTTCATGCACAACAGATGAGAGGCCCTGCTTGCATCTTGATTTAAAGACTCTCTACACAGTGCATAGTTGTGCAGCCGCAGCTGCAGTGCTTGGATACACCAGCACTATGTGTTCTATACTGGTGCCTTGGCACAAAACCCAATGTGCTTTCCTGTTCCTGACACATTTGATCTTTCACTTTCACTACCCATAATATAAAATACCCTTCCTTGTTATAAATGAAAGCCCTGGCACATGTATTAAAAGTATTATGCTATTTAAATAGATTTAATGTAGCCATATCTCTATCTATGTTCTAAATGCATCTTATTGATCATATTGTGAATGATTCATCCATGCATTCTTTAATTTTTAATCAATATGTCATAACTCGATCTTCCAGTGAAGTGACATACTCTCTGGTGATGCAAGACTGTCCAAATAATTTAGTCCAATCGCTTAAACCCCTTTCAATGAACTGGAACTTGAATGATCGGCCTCCATCCAAACCAACAGCTAATGACCAGTCAACAACCAAAGCCCTATTTTTTTTTTCCTTTTCAAAAATCAATTTCATAGAGAAATATCTGTTGCTACTTCTGTTACATCTTGTCTTTAACACTTGAACCGCCCCGGGGTCGTTGTATACCTAAAACCGCCAGTGGGTAAAATGTACCCATGCACATGACTACTGTTTTGATATGGCTAAATATATTATGTCACTGTATTATGCCACTGTCTTCACAAAGCAATGTCTAGAGTCATGAAATTATTATTTTTAGACCATGATTTTATTTTATTTTATTTTTGTCCTGTTGTTTTATGCTATTTTAAGCAGGCTACACTAATCACTTTTTGGTGAAAATAGGCTAAATTAGCCTGCAATGACAACAAGAATTAGAAGGAAATAAATACATATTTGGGTGTATTATTGGGTAATATTATAATTAAAAATGTCATTATCCACATATTAAGATAACCCATGTTATTTAAAGGACTAAAATACCCTAAATAGATAATAAAGAGCAATAATCCAACGCACTGCATAGGATGTATGACACAACGGAAAAATTCAAGCGCACAGTTTCACCAAATTAATTATTAATTTGTTTAGTTATATCATTTATAATTTGAATAAGAGAACAACAAATAAAAATTGTTTTATTCATTAAATCATAGATTGTAAATATTCTTTTTCAGGGGCGGGCAGACTTGAATAAATAGCAACACGTTAACAATACACAATAAAAATGGCAAAACAAAAATTAACAATTAATCCAAAGTTTGAAAATGTATGAATAGGCTAAAACATCTTCATTTGATTGTGTGTTGTTTGACTGGAATGATATAGGGGTACATTTGACCTGTTGGCGTTTTTAGGTATAAATGCCCCATTTACATCTGGTTCTATCTAAACAATTTTTAACAACAGGGGATTGTAAATAACACAATTTTTGTGAAAGTCCATGACTGGGAGACTTGGATATTTTATTGAAAATCATGTACATTTGAAAAACAGCCATGGGTAAATTTTACCCTGTGGCGGTTCTAGCGTTAAAGAAATTGGAAAACACACAAATTTAGCATTTTCACAAAAATGCGTTGCCAAAAATGTTGTGTGATATTTTGTTGTAGTTGTGTTCAGGCTGGAATGTGTCAGAGAAAATAATATACTACAATACCAAATATTTACTTGCATTTCTTTCTTTCACTTTAAATTGTTCGATTTTTGAATGGCGATAAAGTGGTGAAAGGGAGAAAAAGAGCGCCCTGACGTAGATAAAAAAAATTGGTGGTTTCTTTCAAAATCCATATCACATGACTACAAGAAGGCCTTTTGATCCCTACAGATGAAAGTCAATTGGTGACTGTGCCCAGGTCACACCAGTATTGCAGCAGTAGGCCTACATGCTGAAGAAAAAGCCTCACCCAAATGAACCGCTTCTTTCTAATACGGATTTCTATCCTTGAAAGGCTAGTTCAAAAACCAAAGTGTTAAAAAATGGTACAAAAACTCCAAGGGGGATTCCCATTGTTTTGACTGCTCCTCTCTTATTCTCTCACACCCTTTGTGATTCATGGCCTGGCAATGCTCTGCCCATCTGTGCAGCTGCTCTATACGGCTCTCATTATATGCGGGTCTGCAGAAGGCTTTCAGCGTGAGCTCAGTCATACTTACAACCAGTATTGATCCACGAGTTAGCTTAATGGCCACCGAGAGGGCTGGGTCTGCCTCCTTACCCTTTCCCCTCTATTGCTCTCTCTCCCTCCCCCTGCTTATATAGATTGCACAGTTCCCCGGCCCGGCCTGTTGTCTATTCAAGCTCTGCAGCACACTTTTGTAACATACCCAGCCAAATGCACATTTGAGATTTGAGGAAAGGGAAGGACAGTGTGAGAGTGGAGGTTCTCTCTCTCTCTCTCTCTCTCTCTCTCTCTCTCTCTCTCTCTCTCTCTCTCTCTCTCTCTCTCTCTCTCTCTCTCTCTCTCTCTCTCTCTCTCTCTCTCTCTCTCTCTCTCTCTCTCTCTGTGTGTGTGTGTGTGTGTGTGTGTGTGTGAGCTGGTGACAACCCCAGCATGGAGCCTCTATGGGGAAGATGTGTCTTTGTCGTGCCGCCCAACCCCCTTCTTCTCTTCCCTCTCCCCTTAGCCATTAGGAGAGAGAATTTTATACCCTGACACTCAATCATTCTAGACCATTAAACAGTGGAAAGACAAACCAGAAGCCACGTGCTAAGCAGAGCTCATTTTCCCCTAAACTGCGCAACAATCCAGCCAAACTGATTGTGTTTGATGTTACACTGTAAAATCGCTAAACTAGGCAGTTGCTATAAGATCAAATGGCATTTTTAGGTGTAGATATGCAAACACACACATAGAGTTAATCAGTATTAGGGCACAGACCCAGTTTGCACATTTGTTAGGGCTAGCTGATTTCAGCTGACACGATTTCTGCATTCCGGGAAAATGATTATCAGGCTGGTATATGGTAATCATACCTTCAGATTTGTCAGTAATATTTTACTGGGGCACAGTAGTATTTCACTGGGACTTGTGGCTCTAGCAATACCCCTGACTCATATTGTATCTTGCAAAGTCATAGTTAAAATCAACTCCACGATTGGATGACCCAACATACCCATTCCTTTACTCAGCCAGGTAAACACTGGCACTGGGTATGCAAGCAGTGTGTGTGTGTGTGTGTGTGTGTGTGTGTGTGTGTGTGTGTGTGTTTAAGATTAAATATTAAAACTATGTTGAGCTCAGTCACCTTGAGAAAAACTCCAATGTAGGCAGGTTAGAAACAGAGAGCCATTGAAATCTCACATTCCTGCCCTTCCATGCAGAAAAGTCTGCTGGTCACAATATTCGAAACCTACAGTACCGTCGTTATGTAATCAGAGGGAAGTAGCAGTGCTCTCTCATCAAAACTACTTCTTCTTAAAGTAAAACAATACAACCACATTCACATGCTGGCTAGTCAAATGTACATCCTAATAAACTGGGTTGTCAATGATTCGATTATTCCAGAAAACTGAATTTATCATATTTCGTGAAATCATCCTGAAAAAATCATACTCGCATATGAACTCAAGTGGTGTGATTTTGGTTTAATGTCTTTATTACTTTTTCAATTACTGATAAAGACAGGAAGATTTTTTTTGGCACTTGTGCAACAAAATAAAGAGCAAATGATGCACAATTTCTGCATAACTTTGCAATATCTGTGAACTTTATCGTTTTTGTGCTGCCACAAAGACTGTTGCCTTGTAAACCAGCAAAATAAGTATTATTTAGGAGGCTTTTCACTATTATTCATCAAAAGAACTCAAAAACTTTATAGTCAACATTCACATTTGAAACTTAACAACTTGAAAAGTCTGGGATTAAAGAAATTCCCAATGGTAAATGTGACATTGTGAGCTTTTCTTATAACTGAGATTATTTCAACTTGACCTGAAGGCAGTAAGAAAGAGTGGGATAAAGCGAAATACATAAAGAGATTGTATATTTTAAAATCGCCCAAACCTGTATAATTTTATTTGCTCTGGGGAACATCAAAGATATTCTAAAGAATCTTTCAACTATTTTTGCCCATACAATAAAAAGAACCCAGGTTCATTGTAAAAACGTGCCCTGTGGACATTTGGACATTTTGCGACACTTTCAAAGTGAAATGTCAAGTGAGTGGCACTGAAAGCTCAGTTTTATCCCAAACTGCTACATTAATCAAGATACTTACGACTGTTGTAGGTATCAAGACAGTTTGGAAATTACATTTCCAGCAAGGGACGCTGAAAGGTTAATCCCTTACAATGTTTGAAAAACGTTAAATCCTACCCTAAACTAACCAATAGCATTAACAAAATCATACGGGAGATAAAAACGCATTTGCCATTTAGCTTGCTTTGAGCTTTGAGCTCATACCCAAGCACTCTACATTACAGTGCTGTACCATGTGAGCAACCAAGCAAGTTTACTATGCATGCACATGCACTATTGTTTTGACGTCGTATAGCACAGTATTGTGCAAGGAACTACGTGAAAATAAGGGTGCTCACACATCTCTAGTTCGGTTCATTTGGTCCGAACCAAGGGCAAACAATTACACATGATATTGTAGCATTTTTCAGCTTTTTTGGTTCCTTTTCACACCACAATGATTTGGTCCGAACCAGTTGAAACCTATGGTTGAAATGAACCAAAACGCAGTCACATGACAACATCCACATCACTCAATGGCCATGGCGTATTTCCTAAACTTTTTTCCCTGGCCATAATCTATTACATTGTTTGTATACACCACAATATGCAAACAATACATTTCTATAATGAAGCGGGGATGTGACTTGAAAACAACTTTCTAATGCACTGCAAACGGCGAGCGCGCATCGCTCGTCACTTCAAGCGAAGATCGTGCTGTTGTTGTGAGTTTTCGAAAGTTGGGACCTAATATGGTCATCAGACCAAATTTCTAGTGATGTGACGTTTGACACCGAGGCTTCGAAGCTTGTATCAAAAAAACGAAACATCTCACAGTGAAGCACTGTATCGGAGCTTGATTCGTTTTGCCATAACCACGTGATCGATGACGTCCGAAGCTTCGTTTTCTCCCTCAACCACGTGACTGCTTCGTAATCTGATTCAAAAATAGCGCAAACCCCTTTGTGCAGGTTTCGCGTGTCATGCACTTCGGTAAAACGGTAGTGAACTGACACTGAAACAGACGATAAGCTCTTTTGAATTTTGAGCATGGAACCAGCCAAGAAAAGAGGCCGTTCGGAAGTCTGGCAGCATTTTCAGGTTGTATCAACAAATAAAGTAAGCACATTGTTGTTATTATTATTATTATTATTATTAATATCAAGAATTATATTGTAAAATAATAAATAATTAAAAGAATTAGGCTAATAGTAATATGAATAAATATTTACACAAATACTTTTACGCATATTCAATGTATAATAAAATATATTATGTTAAATAATAGGCTTAGCCTATATAATGTATATGAAAAAAATACAATACATGTTACCTCCTTCTTTAGGTTGAATGCCGGATTTGTTCTCAACAGCTTTCTTATAATAACAACACATCCTCAATGTTGAGACATATCAGAGCTAAACATGAGAATACATTTTGTGAAAGTGGACCAGCTACTTGCAACCAAGGTATAACACTTCTGATCTTTTTTTTTTTTTTTTGTCAATTGCTGTTGTTATATATATATAAAGATATCTTAAATAATGCATAGTTATGTATTATTTAAGTTATGTTTTAAATACTTTACTTTATTGCAGGGATCAGAAAACAAAAGATTGATGGGGCCTTGGTGAACATGGTTGTGAAAGATTACCAGCCATTTTCAATTGTTGAAGATGCTGGCTTCAAAGAGTTTGTAGGTTTGTTGGATCCAACCTACACTCTTCCATCCCGCCAGGCATTAAAGAAAATGGTGGAGGAGAAATACAAGATGGCCAAAGAGAAGGCAAAAGAAGAGGTGAAAAAGGCCAAAGCTGTAAGCCTCACATCTGATATGTGGACATCTCTTCATATGGATGCATATCTGGCAGTGACATGTCATTTTATAAATGAAAATGATCAGCTGTCCACAGTTTTATTGGGGGTTGGAAAATTTTCAAAAAGTCACACTTCTGAAAATATTGCAGAAGTGAAGTCAGCTTTGATGGAGGAGTGGGGCATTCAAAACAAGGTTAGGTGTCTGGTAACTGATGCTGCAGCCAATATGATTGCCTGTGCCAGCATCCTGAAGCTCCGCCACACAAACTGCATAGCACATGCTTTAAACCTGATTGTGAAGAAGGCAATAGAACAAACACAAGGATTGGAGGACATTAGACTAAAGGCACGGAAGATTGTGGCTCATTTCAAGTCTAGCACAACAGCAAGAGAGAGATTATTGGTTTTACAAAATCAGATGGGCAAACCAACTCATAAGTTGATTCAGGAGGTGGATACTCGTTGGAACAGCACATATGCCATGTTAGAGCGTCTCTTTGCTCAGAGGGAGCCAGTAGGTGCTGCTTTGGTAACTCTGAAGACAAACCTCACACCTTTGACTTCAGAAGAGTACCAGAAAGTAAATGAATGTATTGGTGTAATGTGTCACTTCAATGAGGCTTCCACTGAACGGTCAGAAGAGAAGAGAGTGTCAGGGTCAAAGGTGATTCCTCTTGTAGGAATGCTGAGGCATGCAATCAGTACAAAGATCTCACAGGTTCAAGAAGAGACGGCTGTGCAATTGTGCAACAACCTCATGAGACTTCTTTCTGAGAGGATGTCTACATATGAGACTATGAGCGTCATGACTCTTGCAACTCTGCTTGATCCACGCTTTAAAACTATAGGTTTCTGCAGCCAGTCAAATGCACAGACTGCTGTGAGACGTCTCAAAGCAGAATGTGCTGCAATCATTAGAGCAGGCCAAAACACCCCATCCACATCCTCTCAAATCCCCTCATCACAACCAGAAACAACAGAAGCCACATGCAGCGATGTAACCCATTCAGGTACTGTTTGTTGTATTGTGTGTGTGTGTATTTGGCATGCATCATGCATAGCTATTGCAGAGAATTAAATTACATTTCAACCAAATGTAATTTTTTGTTTTATTTGTATTGTTCTGTCTATTAGGTCTGTGGGATCTACTGGACAGTCATGTTGTGGAAACCAGAAAAATGAAAAATGCAACTGCAGATGCCACAGTTGAAGTGCAACGCTACCTCAGTGATCCAAATATTCCACGCACAGAAGATCCCCTGCATTTCTGGGCTACCCAGAAGGGTGTCTATCCACATCTTCATCATCTTGCCCTGGAATTTTTATGCACTCCTGCCTCCTCAGTCCCATGTGAGAGAATATTTTCAAAGGCAGGGGAAGTAGTTAATAAAAAAAGAAATAGACTTAGCCCCCGCACTGTTGAACAAGTTCTGTTCCTTAATAAAAATCTTTGATTTCTTCAATTTCCCACAAAATAAAAACTCCCCAGTTCACAAGCACTTCACCATTCCACAATTATTTTCTTTTATTTTGATTATATATGCCTACATGAGCCTTACCTATGAATTCATAGGTTTAGGACTAAGGCTAAAGTTTATGAAAATAAGGCTGCATGTGTTGATCAAAGCAGATTCATAAAAATTGTTTCTATACACGTTAATTTGTTTTCATAAATTCATTAATAGGCTCATTTGTTCACATGTTGTAAGTAGCCTACTAAATTAACAAATGAAAATAATTTTTTTTTTTTTTATTGCTTTTGTGGATTTCACAAAGTGAATTGTTACATGAAACAGTCAAAAAAATGAATGGGTCCTCTGGCACAAGTAGCTCTTCAACTTTTGACCACAAGATGTCGTTAGTGTGCAATGTGTTGAAAAGCTTCGAGTAATGAACCTTTTTATGATACAGTTGAGGGGAAAGCCTCAGTGCTTCACAAAGCTTCATTTAGCCATCACTACAAATTTCTATGAGGCTCCGCACCTCCTCACTACTCCAGTTTGTCCGCGAGCTGCCATGCTAAAGCGCAAACTGTCAACAAACACTTCCTCATCACATAATGCACAGCGCAGCTGACTACGGCAGCTGGTTTAGTCCAAAAATGATCAGTACTTTTTGCAGTTGGGTCTGATCGAGGTCGGATCACGTTCAAACGAACCGCTCCAGAGTTTGTTTGAAAGCGTACAGAGACCAGCTCTTCAATGAAGTCTCGGTACGCTTGTTTGGTCTGCTTTTGGTGTGCACCCGAGTTCGATTGCTGCTTTCACACCTGACCAAACGAACCGCACCAAAGGGGAAAACAAACTCTAGTACGATTCAACCGAACTAAATGAGGCAGGTGTGAAAGCACCCCAAGTCTTTATTAACCCTTAAAGGGAATGCTGTTTTAATCATTATTATATATTCAGGTCTTTAACAACCTGGACCTATATCTACCACGGATGCATAGGCGTCGATTTCGGGGGGGACGCGTACCCACCAAATTTCATCACAAGTCCTTTTGTACCCACCACTTTTTTTTTTTTTAAAACCCCGAGGTCAATTTTACGGTGAAGCATTGCTGCCACATACATATTATTTTCTCCACTCAATTGTGTCGTAATAACGATATCTTATGTCGTTTTAACAACATCTTTTGTCGTAAAAACGTTTGAAAAGCAGAGGCAAGCTCCATAAAATAGGCTCTTCCGCTGCCTGTATCAGTGGCAGAGCCCATAGCACGAAATTGTTGTAATGTATTGATGTAGCCTACAGTTCTTAACAGCCATGGGTAGCAGGTGCCATGGACCGCTCATGATTAGCGTAATGACGGACCCCGGTGCAGCCACAAATATCATAACTATCTATAGGCCTACTGTAATTAAGACATTCAAGAAATGTATTAAAAAGAAAGACGCTTTCAGCCTTACTCAAAGTAGAGCCCTACATTTCTGCCCGATTTTTACGCCCCTAGGGCCGGGCTTCGGGCCAATTTTCCAGTCATCGCCTACCTCAGACGCGGGTTGGGCTTCGGGCCTTTTTAGGCTAGTGTTTAGAGGACGGCGCTATGCAACACGCATCGCCGCAAATGAGTAAAGCAAGCCAACACGCAAACTGCCACAAGTGAAACTGAAAATAAGCTAAGTCTTAGATGCTCAAAAGCACAATCATCTTCATTAAAACTAATGAGACTAAAGGCTCTTACCAGTGTTTAGGTCGCTCGTTCTCATAATGCGGTCTTTGATGTTGAAATGAGCTGATGAATAAAATGCTCATATCTGTTGCTTTCGTTGACATGAACTCCGTTAAATGTGCATATAGCACGGGAATTGAAGATCGGATTTATATTCATTTCTCGGAGAGGTGTAAGGTAAGACAACCAGTATGTTTTTTTATTATTATTTGCTTCGATTGTGTAGCCCGTTTCCTTTGCACGCGCCGTTGCGATCTGCCTGCCTCATCTTGTCAAAAATGCCTTTTTACTGTGATGGTGGTGATAGTAGGCTAAACGTTTAAACAATGCTTTAAGTGTTTTATATGGATTTTATAAGACAAGTCAAGTGTTGATTTCAGAGGCTAAAGTGTTGGGTTAACTCACTGTCGGCCGCTGGCCACTTGGTTGTCACTTTAAAAAGCTAAAATTTAGTTTAACAAACAAAAAAAATGCTTCAAACTATTTTCTAAATTAACTTAATAAAGAAACGAAACAAAATATAGCCTAACTACTTTGACAAGTGTTAATTTGAGAGGCTAAAACTGGGTTAACTCACTGTCGGCCGCTGGCCGCTTGGTTGTCATTTTAAAAAGCAAAAACTTTAGTTTAACAAACAAAAAAATGCTTCAAACATTTTTCTAAATTAACTTAATAAAGAAACAAAACGTAATATAACTACTTTGGCATTAAACTGAACTATTTTAATGGCTGCAACTAATGTGTAATAGGGAGGATAAAAAAAGCACGGGCTCCAGTCTGACTCAGGCTGATAATATTGATGAGCTGTCGGACAGAGGCCGGGCTAGGGCCTCAGTGTCTCGGGCCAGGGCCGGGCTAGGACCTAGTTTTGAGGCCCGTGCAGGGCTCTAACTCAAATGGCCGCGGAAACATAGCCAGTGGGTTCGTTACGCACATCAATCCATATTTTGCTTCTTATGTATTAAATATACAGGCAATTAGTTTATGAAACCTTGATTTAAAAAAAATACAATTTATAGAAAACGAAATTCACTTTAAAGAAACGATTTCTGCAAAACAACACTCAATAAAAATCATGTCTGACCCCACTCCATGTCTCCAGACATATTGTGTGTCTTATAGCCTATCTTACTCATGCTGCTCACTTTTCATCATCAACATATGAAATTAAAACAATAATATAATAGGCTAATATTTAAACATATAGCCTAACTATGAATCTAAATAGGCTACATTTTGCATGTACATAGCCTACTCCACTCCAAACGCTTCAAAAATGTATTTTGTTTATTAAACGCAAAGTTTTTAATTTCAAATTTAATTTCTAAATTCAGTTAATATTTCCAACAAACCAAATTCCAAGCCAAAATAACGAAGTGGTAAAAAAATGAAAAATATTAAAGAATTCGCGGGCGCTGTCGGCATGAGTAAGATAGACTATAAGACCCGCAAAATGTCTCTCAGCTGACATTTTTATTTATTTACATTAGTAAGCTACAGGACATAGTCTTTCAAAACATGACCAGCGCGAAAGAAAAAAAGTGAGAGAGAAAAAAAATTAATGAATCATGTACCCAGCACTTCTGAAAATGCACTTCTGAATGCGTCTCTGTCCCCAGCACATTTCAAACCAAACTGACGCCCATGCACGGATGAATCTCCAAGTGCCGCAATAGTATAAAACTCTCCTGATATTTCAAATAAAGCATATTTTGTTACCTTTTGGAACTCAGAAGGGTTACATTTGAGCAGATGTTTTATACCATCATCACTGTCCTCGTAAGAGCTAATTTCCCAGTACATTCAGCATCTAATATTCACAACCTCAACCACATTCTTAAAACTAGCCTTTTCAACGTCTTCAAAATCAATGTTTTGATCGCTGACAGCTTCTTCACCAGACCCACCATAAAGTGACAGTGACACTACTTGATTGTGTTCAGTACTTGCTCTGCAGTAAATCGCTGAGCCATTTCAAGTTTTGCTGATGATACTTCCTATTCTTTTGTTTTATGCCCGTGGTATCTATGAGTGGAACATCACTTCATCATTGTGTATCAGACATTGTCACCTTAAGGAATAAATAGATAATCAGAGATTCAATTATTGTTGCACAGAAAAAAATTATACTCACCAGCGAGACATTTTACAAAAGAAAATATTTAAAAACATTCTCTGATCATTCTATTTGTCTTGTTTTATTGTTTATAATGAATAGGAATATTAAGAAGGTTGATATCTAACTTTAAAAGTTTGAGGTGTATGACGATAAAGACCCACGGTACGCGTTTAAGGGCTAATCAATAATTCAACAACCATGATTTGTGTTAAAAGAAATAAAAGTTGTTGGTTTTTAGTGCTCAGTTCAGCTGGAAACTGCAGTGGACTGTTTGTATAGGTAGGTTTTGTTGTTAGTTAGTTTTTGTATGCATGTTTTTCCAATAAGCCTGCTGCAACAAAAGTAACTGTTATTACTGTAATTTCAGAGCAAACTCATTAGTCTCATTTGTTGAACACATAGTACTAGCAGTTTGACTTTAGCCATAAAAAGGAAAGGCAGTATGACTCTGTCCAGCAGCGCTTGTAATAAACAAGAGATGACCTTGGATTTTAGGAGCATGAGAGTGACACTGCTAAATCAGAGGCTTTGCTTACTTAAGACGGGGCTGCCAGAGAACCTGTCGCACTGAATTATTTATCAATTAGATGACCGTTAGCGGGGACAGAGAGAAGAGATTGAGGGGGATCGAGGGAGACAGGGAAAAATAACAGCAGTTTGTGTGTCTGTGTGTAAAGAGAGAGAGAGATGTGTCCGGGTGTGTTGCCAGATAAGAGTTAAGAGAGATAAGAGAGAAATGTCTGTTTGTATGGTGTGTGTGTGATGCAGTTATCGGTTCTGCAGGGCTTTTTTGTTTTTGGAGGCTCTTTATTATGGTCTGCACAACTTGTCACTGGACGCACATGCTAAAGCCCATTGATGCAGGTACAATGTACAGAGTTTGTGTGTGCAGATGTGGGGAGGAGAGAAAGGCCTTTAGGACAGAACAAATGTGGCCTGTTTAAGCTAACATGCTATACATAATCGAACACAGACACTAACTGACACTGATAAAGCTGGGATGTTACAGCTCAACAACACTATCATTTTCACCATCTCTAACGGAGTCTGAGTGAAACAGAAAGCCGTCGTCAGATCATGAGACCTCGCAGACCACCGCAAACCCTGTTCTGCACTCCAGCCATTCAACATCAACTTCACAGACTTTTACAGTTAAAAGTGCCAATTGCCTTTTTGATCATTTTTGTTTTCTCCACACTACACGTGCATTAATTGGAACTGCATGACAAATCAAAATCATTCATTTTAGCATGATTTGAGCTAAAGAAGCGACATTTATCAGAATTAATATTTTTTTCTTCACATTTTATGATTAGAAAATTGTATGGTTATCGTGACAAACAGTCAAGTCATCAGTTTTTCCTTATTCCATCCAATCTGGATGTACGTAACTCAAATATCAGTGACGCCCCTGATTGTGTACAGAAACAACACACTGCATCAAGCCACAGATGAGATATAATGCTGAATTTGAAGGTCTCACCCCCTGTTTGTAATATCAGCAGGCATTCGAATCCGAAGAGCTTTAAATGAGTGTGACAACCCTTACCGAGGGTTAGTACTAACACACAGGCAACAACAGAAAGAAAATTATTCTTTTATTCTTATATTTATATTGACAAAACTCTAAGTGAGTTGTAATGTCCTCTGGTTATCTTAGCCGCAGTCCATTATGAATACAGTTTTTCAGGCTCTTTACAGTGACACTCAACATAAACACACACACACACACACACACACACACACACACACACACACACACACACAAATGTGTCTCAAGAGAGAAAACAGTACCTTGTTTTTCCATGAAGCACAAACTAGCTAAAATATTGCGTGCTGCTCTTTCTTCCCCTTAGATTGTGTGAAATATAAGTTTGTAAAATAAACTAGCTTAAGTTTCACTAATGGCATACTAATCTATGAGATATAGTCATGTAATTGGTATGGGTTCTGCAGAAAATAATACAAATAAATGCAACAATAACATATAATAATATAAAATATAATTATTTTGAATTAATCTTTATATAATCATCACACCAAATATAAATGTGTATTTATTTACATATACAAATAATTAAAACAACATATACTTTACGGTTCAAAAGTTTAGGGTCAGTAATATTTGTAAAAGTTTTGAAAGAAGTCTCTTATGCATCACCAAGGCTGCATTTGTTTGATAAAATATACAACAAAAATGGCAACATCGTGAAATATTACATGCAATTCAAAATAGCTTAGTTTTCTATTTTCATATATTTTAAAAAGTAACTTATTCCTTTGATTACTCCAGTCTTCAGTGTCATGTGATCCTTCAGAAATCATTCTAATATGCTGATTTGATGCTCAAGAAACATTTCTTATTTTTAGCAATGTTGAAAACAGTTGCGCTTACTGGAAACTTGAAGAATTAATTACTTTCAATAAAATAAATTAAATAATAATAAAAAAAATAATAAATTACCGTATAATGACATTTCTTCTTATTGTTATTATGTTGGAAACATACATTTTTTAGGATTCTTTGATGAATATAAAGTTAAAAAGTTCATTTATTTTAAGTATAAATCCTGTGTGACATTATACATTTCAATTGCATCCTTGCGTAATATCAATTTCTTTAAAAAAATCATACTGACCCCGTACTTCTGAACGGTAGTGTACAAATATATTTGAAGTATGTCATAGAGTTTGTATCATTATTTCAACAGAGACTGAAAGAGAGGAAGAGTCATAGAGAAAGGAGGGGTTTAAGAAAGAAACAGGGGCTAGAGAGCGAGAGAGTATAGAGAATAAATGCAGAGGAAGGCGGTTGGCACATTAGGGAGGGAGATCCTGCGGTGCAGCTTCAAACAAAAAGGCCCACTATGAGTGCGATCACTGATTACCAGTCTGGTGGTTGGGCCTCATTAAATCCTTTCTCTCTCTGTCACTCCCTCTTCCTTTCTCAACCTCACACACTTCTCACCTCCTCTTCTGCCGCCCAGCCATATGTCCATACAGCCGTGCCCCCAGGTGCAAAGAGCAAAGCACAGGATGATGCAGAGAGAAAAATTCACGTCTGTTAAGACTCCTGCAACCTTGATCCTGCAGAGGCATCGCAAATAAAGAGCAGGAGAACTAGAGAGAGAACAAGAAGAGTTATTAGAGAGAACATTTCATTTATCGAGATATTCTTAAGTGCACCACTTCGAGGGCAAATGCTGGAGCCGACATGTAAAATCATTAGCTGTATCACTTATCTTCACATCATTACACAGACTATGAGAAGAGAAACTAGAGAAAGCACGGTTGATGTGTGTGGTTTTTTTGCTGGATGTTTGCAATCTTTGGTCTGGCTTGATACCATAACCAATGAGTTGGATCCATAACCAATGAGTTGGATGTGTTTCTGAGGAGGCCATCAGAACCACTGGAACCATGCGGTCCTGACAACCCTTCCCGAGCTGTTGTGGGCCTCCTTAAATGCAGATTTTCATGCTGAAAGTTCATGTTATCATCCACAAATGTGATTTGTACATGAACAATTATATATATATATATATATATATATATATATATATATATATATATATATATATATATATATATATATATATATATATATATATATATATATATATATATATATATATATATATATATGAATAATGTTGTTAAACAAAGGTACGATGCTGCTACACTTAGAAAGAAAAGGTACAAAAGCTGTCACTGGGGCGGTACCCTTTCAAAAGGTACACCTTTGTACCTAAAGAGTGCATATATGGTACACAATTTGGTACCAAAAGTGTACAAGTGTACAAAATAGTACATATTAGAAACTTTTTAAAGGGTCCCGTCTCAGTGACAGCCAGAGTGTACGGGTCAATTTGACCCTGTTTATGCTAAATAATTCCTCTACAAAAGACCCACACTCTTACTTACCTTCACTAGCTTCAAAATGAGTAAGACTTGCTACCCATGATGCTCTTGAACATCTGCTTAAAGATGACAGTGATGGTGAATTTGAAATAGGTGAGCAATATGTCATAAAACAAAAGAACACCATCTGATTAGGAAGAAACTGCTGAAAGGAAGATGTTTCACCCATGTTCTTCACCCATTAGGAAGTCACACTAAAATGTGATCTCAAAACATTATCAAAATTATATATAGAGATCTTTATAAACTGTTGTTGATCTTGAGTATAACAAAGTATTTAGCTAGGAGGACATCTAGTCAAATGTGTTGTTTTTGTGTGTTTATTTTTATCACAGCAAATGTAAAATACGCACACATAAACCAATCAGGCAAAACAGTATGACCTAATATTGTGTCGGCCCCACTTTTGCTGCCAAAACAGCCCTGACCCGTTGAGGCATGGGCTCCACTAGACCCCTGAAGGTGTGCTGTGGTATCTGGCACCAAGATTTTAGCAGTAGTTCTGTAAGTTTCGAGGTGGGGCCTCCATGGATCGGACTTGTTTGTTCAATTGGATTGATTGAAATCTGGGGAATTTGCAAGGCCAAGAATTATCCTGCTGAAAGAGGCCACAGCCATCAGGGAATAATGTTTCCATGAAAGGGTGTACATGCTCTACAACAATGCTTAGGTAAGTGGTAGGTGTCAAAGTAACATCCACATGGATGGCAGAACCCAAGGTTTCCCAGCAGAACATTGCCCAAAGCATCACACTGCCTCCGCCGGCTTGCCTTCTTCCCATAGTGCATCCTGGTGCCATATATTCCCCAGGTAAGCAATGCACATGCACCCGGCCATCAACGTGATGTAAAAGAAAGACCAGGCCACCTTCTTCCATTGCTCCGTGGTCCAGTTCTTATGTTGCCGCTTTTGGCGGTGGACAGGGGTCATCATGGGCACCCTGACTGGTCTGCGGCTATGCAGCCTCATACGCAACAAACGGTGTATTCTGACATATTTCTATCTGAACCAGCATTAACTTCTTGAGAAATTTGAGCTACAGGAGCTTTTTTATCGGACCACACGGGCCAGCCTTCGCTCCTCACGTGCATCAATGAGCATTGGCCACACGTGACCCTGTTGCCAGTTCAACCCTGTTCCTTCCTTGGACCACTTTTGATAGATACTGACCACTGCAGAACACCCCAAAAGAGCCAAACTCGCTCAAATCCTTATGCTTGCCCATTTTTACTGCTTCTAACACATCAACTTTGAGAACAAAATGTTCACTTACTGCCTAATATTTCCCACCCAATAACAGGTTCTGTGATGAAGAGATAATCAGTGTTATAACACTTCATAATGTTATGCATGATCGATGTACCCATTCAAAAGTTTGAAATTTTAAAATATATTAACATATTATTTCACATTATTGTTTTTTTTATTGTATTTTTGATCAAATAAATACATCCTTGGTGAGCATAAGAAAGAAAATGTACTGACCCCAACTTTTGAATGGTAGTGTATGCATTTTTTATTTAAGTTTGGACTTCATAGAAAACGCATGGCCTTTTGGATGCAGCTCAGTTCCTACTATGAGCACCTTATTACTGACAATAAAGCAATTACACTGAAGTGTGTTATCACATACACATCCTCATACACAGCCTGTGGTAGTTCTTTTCAGCAGTTCTGTAATTAGATAAATATAGGAATAAAGGAAGTATGCAAACATGATACGCCACATCTGCAAGCACAAGAAAAAAAAAAAAGAGAGAGAGAGAGAGAGAGAGAGAGAGAGAGAGAGAGAGAGAGAGAGAGAGAGAGAGAGAGAGAGAGAGAGAGAGAGAGAAACCATGTAGACAAGGAGTGGTTTAACAAAGAAAATTAGGAAACAAAAGCAAAAAAAAGGAAATGAAAGGATAAGTAACTTCCGAATGTAATACAACACAGACTCCCCAACACAAATAGTAATAAAATATACTACATGTGATTTAAGTGCAAAGAGAATACCTGGGCGGATTAAACATATTATGCAGCATCACTCAAGCAGCACACATTTCTGGAAATATTGAGAACATTACATTAATGTATTTGGCACCTTTGTCCAAAAAGTGCATTAAAAACATTAGTATTTATGTTTATAGCAACTCCATCCTCAGGGATTGTTGAAATATTTTTGAGCAGCAAGCTTTTCTAGAGAAGGAGGTAATGAAATCTGAAAAATTCTATTTTGTGGTCTCTAAACATGTAATCCTCCTGTGAGGCTGCCAGGGACAAATCCATTTTTAACATATGTTTTCAAATCTAATCTCTCACTAATTCATTATAATCCAGAATGTGTTTTTTGCCAACGGACACTTTATACCTTTCTAAAAGCCACTGAAGATATTCGGATTAAATGACGTTATAATTATATTGTATATATATATATATATATATATATATATATATATATATATATATATATATATATATATATATATATATATATATATATATATATATATATATATATATATATATATATATAATTATTATTATTATTATTCTGGAGAAGTACATTTTATGAAAGTGAAAGAGAGAAGATACAAATGGATTTGGATTCTCCATTAAAAAGAAGAGAGAGCCTATGTTGATGAAGACAGACATTTTGGTGTGGAGTGTTTTTGTCTGTCGCTCACACAAACACAAACAAGGACAGACCGACCGCACTGCAAGAGAGTGCTTATGCCTTCAAGACACGCAGCCATTTCTGCACGCACACACATACACAGTAAAATCCAGCCACCCAAACACTTGCATAACACTGTCTGATCCTCGTTTTGTGACCCTGCAGCATGCCAAACACAGCACTGATGCGGTGGGGTGAAACAGAGGTCCTTGTCTGTCTCTCTGTCTGCCTGGTGGGAAGGAAGTCGACATCTCGTCTAATAACACCACTCTACCCGATTTCAGAGCTCCCTTAAAATCAAAAATTGTCAGTGAAAGCAGGTCATCTTCAGCTCATAGCATTACTCCGCATAACACTCATTCAGTGAGAGGATTGTTCCTGTGCTGATCAAAGTCGGACATTTTGAGCATGAACTGGATAATCTGAAATCTTTCAAACAGGCAGGTGAGCGATAGCATCAACAATAATATCCCCTTAATAACAAACAATAAAAAGCTGTTGTTTTATCCACCCTATAGTCTAGGATTACAAAGCTGACTGCAGACTGACCTCTTCCTGTGAGTGTGATAGAGTGTTTTTGGCAGTGAGAAAAGCACATAAGAGAGTGGATGCATTACACACTCAGTTCTGACCATCAATGTGATCAAACCCTGAGATAATTGAACAACAAAGCCAGTATTAAATACAAGAACTGTATTAAAGTTTAAGCCTTCATATTGCCTTCATGGCACTAAATAAGAAAGAAAGAAAGAAAGAAAGAAAGAAAGAAAGAAAGAAAGAAAGAAAGAAAGAAAGAAAGAAAGAAAGAAAGAAAGAAAGAAAGAAAGAAAGAAAGAAAGAAAGAAAGAAAGAAAGAAAGAAAGAAAGAAAGAATTTCAATCCTGTACTCATAAAATTAAGTTGTTTTTAATGTAATTTATTTCCATGAAGACCCTTTCACATCTTATGATCCTTTTGGACAAAAAGTTATTTATAGTGGGAAAAGGTTCTTCAGATTAATAAAATTATCTTCACACTAAGAAAAAATGGTTTTAACAAATGTTCACTGAAAGGCTTTTTGCGGAACCAAAAATGGTTCTGCTATGGCATCACTGCAAAAACCCTCTTTTGTAATCTTTATTTTTAAGAGTGTGTTTGCTACCTCCAATCAAATTCAATTGAATTGAATTTTGAATTGTGCAAAACCCTGCTGTGTTGGAGCTAATAGTAGCTAATAAAAGCAAATTCACAAGTGCTGTTTTTCTTGATTTAACTAAAGCTTTTGATTTGGTTGATCATTATTTGCTTTTAGATAAACATCATATTGGTCTTTCTGAAAATACAGTTTTGTGGTTTAATTCATACATCCACAACAGAAAACAACGTGTTGTCTTAAATGGAAACAAATCTGATTTTGTGATTCAAAAATGTGGTGTACCCCAAGGTTCAATACTGGGACCACTTCTTTTTCTATTTATGTAAATAATTTATAATTTAAATAATAATTTATAATTTGATTCTTAAAAACGATATTCGGTTACTTAACGTAACCTCGGTTCTCTCTAGAAGAGGGAACGAGTATTGCGTAAGTTCCTTACGCTACGGGAAAGTATTCTTTCTTCGAGATTTCTGAAAACCCAAAATTATCCTTAATTTTGTAACATTGTCAACGCAGTGCGGCAGCCTGGCAGACCATAGCAGGCTAATCCAACGTGCTATTGGCTGCTCTGCTGGCATCTGCAGCAGCCTATCGGTGAGCCTGCGTGACGTGGCGACCAATGAGGGCGCTTCGCGCCCACCTTGCCTCATTTGCCTACAGGTGGGGCGTGGCCACGTGTATAAAAGCGGGGCTCGCAGGCTGCATATTCGGTTTTCGTAGTTCTGAAGCGTAAAAGCCCGTGGGGCGCACGGCAAGGAACGCAATACTCGTTCCCTCTTCTAGAGAGAACCGAGGTTACGTTAAGTAACCGAGTATCGTTCTCTTACGAGAGGTTCTCTCATATTGCGTAAGTTCCTTACGCTACGGGAACATATTGTCAACGCCGTGCGCGCCTCGCATACAGCATATGTATCCCAGGGAACCGGGGAAAGAAACACTGCTCGGGCAGGGTGGCCGGTAAGGAAACGGGCCACCGCATATACGGACACTTCATTTGAACTGCTGTTACAACAGGTGGTTACAACACCCTGTCCCATGAATGAGGGAACGGCACCTGCCGGTCTCCTTCAAATTCACCACACCTTGTCTCATGAATGAGGGAGCGGCAATGCCGGTCGCCTTCAAATTCACAATACCTTGTTTTATGAGTGAGGTAACGGCACCGCCGGTCACCTTCAAACTCACAACAGCTTGTCTCGTAAATGAGGGAGCGGCACCGCCGGTCTCCTTCAAATTCACATAAGCATAGTACCGAACTTACTACCAGTATGTGAGCTATGTCTGCACAGAATCACTGGGCAGAGCTAACAGCCCTATTAAACTGATAACACTTTCGCCTGTAAGGCAGGAACTTCCAGATTGTAGAATCTCACGAATGTAGACGGGGAGGCCCAGCCTGCCGCCATACAAATATCGTGGATGGAAATCCCTCTGGCCCAAGCCCACGAAGAGGCCATGCCTCTAGTGGAGTGTGCTCTGACACCTGACACCTGCTGCAATCGCGTCCACTATCCACCTGGACAGGGTCTGTTTCGAGGAGGCGAGACCTTTAGTGCGCCCTCCAAACGAATAACTGCTCAGAACGCCTGAAGGCGGCGGAGCGTGTGACGTAAACCCTCAATGCCCTGACAGGGCAGAGGACATTGCCACCGTCCCCCTTGTCGGATGCTGGCAGAGCCGAGAGGGAGATAATCTGCGCCCTGAAGGGAGTGCCAATCGCTTTGGGGACATACCCATGCCTCGGCCTAAGAATGACCTTGGAGTCATTTGGACCGAACTCCATACACGTCGGGCTCACTGAGAGCGCGTGTAGATCCCCCACGCGTTTCACTGAAGCCAGAGCTATCAGGAACGCGGTTTTGAGCGAAAGGAACCTCGGTTCCACGGCTTCGAGCGGTTCGAAGGGATGAGCCTTCAAGGCCTCTAGGACCAAGGCCAGATCCCATATAGGAACCGATGGGGGCCGCGGGGGATTCATCCGTCTAGCTCCCCTGAGGAAACGGATAATAAGCTTGTTCCTTCCTAGCGTGCTGCCTTGCGTCGTCCGAGCGAACGCTGCTATAGCCGCTACATACACCTTGAGCGTGGAAGGGGACCTGCCCAGTTCCAAAAGCTCCTGGAGGAAGGAGAGCACCCGCTGGACCCCACATTGCTGTGGATCCAATCCCTTGGAAACACACCACTCAGTAAACACCGACCACTTAGAACTATATAACTGCCTCGTAGAGGGGGCTCTAGAGTGTGAGATCGTGTTCATAACCCCTTTGGGCAGGTCAACGGGTATCCGTTGGTCACCCATACATGCAGAGACCATCGCTCTGGATGGGGATGCCAAACTGACCCTCCGGCTTGAGAGAGGAGGTCTGCTCTCAGCGGAACTGGCCAGGGGGGTGAGTGTGACAGCTTCACCAGCTCTGGGTACCAAACCTGGTTCTCCCAGCGCGGCGCTATGAGGAGCACCGGGCGGCACGTCTCCCTGATTTTCGCTATGACCTGGGGCAATAGGGAAATCGGCGGGAAAGCGTACAGCGGGAGGCCGGGCCAAGGCTGGGACAGCGCATCCTCGCTTTTGGATAGAAACCTCGGGCAGCGGGCATTCTCTCTCATTGCAAAGAGGTCGAGCTCCGCTCTGCCGAATAGGCGCCATACCAGCTGGACTGTCTGGGGGTGTAGGGACCATTCGCCTGGGTGAATGAGGCCCCTGGACAGCTTGTCCGGGCCCACATTGAGGTGGCCCGGTACGTGCGCGGCTCTTAGCGAGCGCAGCGAGCTGTGTGCCCACACGAGAAGGCGTTCGGTCAGTTTGCCCAGACACCTGGACCTGACCCCGCCCTGCCGGTTCACGTAGGACACCACCGTGGTATTGCCCGACCGGACCAACACGTGGTGGCCTCGTATAAGAGGGAGAAACTGCTTGAGCGCGTTCTCCACCGCTATCATCTCCAAACAGTTTATGTGTAGGAGTCTTTCTTGGCTCGACCAGAGGCCAGAGGCCGATTTGCCCTCGAAAACGGCGCCCCAACCCAAGGTGGAGGCGTCCGTCGAGATAATCTTGCGGTGTGAGATGGCTCCCATCGTCACTCCCCGCTGGTACCAGTCGGCTACTAACCAGGGCTCCAGGGCTGAAACGCAGCTCTGAGTCACTCTGATCCGGAAGCCTCCGGACGCCCAGGCTCTGTGAGGCACTCGGGCGTTTAACCAGTGTTGCAGCGGGCGCATGCGCATTAGGCCCAGCTGGGGCACTGCTGCAGCTGAGGCCATACGTCCCAGCATCCTCTGAAAAAGTCTGAGAGATGCGATTTTGCCCGGCCGGAAGTACGCAGCCGTGCGTCGGACCTGACGCGCGCGTTGGGGTGACAGGCGGGCTGACATTGCCACGGTGTCTAGATTCAAACCCAGAAATGAGGTTGATTGCATGGGCACCAATGAGCTCTTGGTCCAATTGACTGTGAGCCCCAGGCTGTCCAGATGGCTGAGCAGAACTGCCCTGTGGGCGAGGAGCTCAGCCTCTGACTGCGCCAGGATGAGCCAATTGTCCAGATAATTCAAAACTCGCATCCCCTGCCTTCTCAGGGGAGCGAGGGCCACGTCCATGCACTTCGTAAATGTACGGGGTGCTAGCGACAGGCCGAATGGAAGGACGGTGTATTGATAAGCCTGGCCGTCGAAGGCGAATCGTAAGAATGGCCTGTGACGTGGCGTTATCTTGATCTGAAAGTATGCGTCTTTCAAATCTAGGGAAATTAGCCAGTCTCTCGGGCGAACATGCGCGAGGATCTGCTTGGTCGTGAGCATCTTGAACGATCTTTTCATAAGAGCTTTGTTCAGACGCCTCAGATCCAGAATCGGTCTGAGCGACCCATCCCTTTTCGGAACGAGAAAATACCGGCTGTAAAAGCCTGACTCGCTCATAGAATGGGGAACCAGTTCTATAGCCCCTTTGCAAAGCAGTGTGGCTATCTCCGCTCGAAGTAGATGTGCTACTTCCTCACTCACTCTCGTCTCCGTACACGCAAAGAAGCGTGGGGGGCGGCGAGCGAACTGCAGAGTATAGCCGTGCTTCACTGTTCTCAGCACCCATTCTGATACACCTGGAATGGCTTCCCACGCTCTCGCGTGTGCCACACGGGATAGAACGGTCTCCGGGCTCATAACGCCGCGCTTCGCGGGTTCGATGGCCTGTATAGGAGGGGCGGGCGCGCTCTCTGTGCTGTGGGCCTGGCGATCGCTCGCGATGGCTGGCCGCCCTACACACTGTGTCTCTGCTGCTTCGAGCGGGGAGAGCTCTGTGCGTGGCCCTACACTCGTCGTTTCGGCCACCATGGGCGGAGAACAAATGGTGTGTGGCGCGGCGCATGGTGCCGGGGGCAGAATGTTCGCGAAAATGTGTGAGCGCGTTTGAGCGGGCACAACTCTTACGCGTGGAACATGACCGGTTAAGAGTGGCTGTGTGACAGCGCGTGTGGTGATTAGGCGTGGGCGCAAACAAGCGGACACGTGACGTAACTCTAGCACTCGAGCGGCCGGTGGCCGCTTTATGTGAGTGAGAGACACGGGATTTGTGGTGCTTGGGTGCAGGGGTGAACACAGAAAAGTGGGCACGTTTACTGCATTTGAAACACATACGGCGTGAGCCGTGCAACCAGGAATAATGCAACTTTTGTGATTTCTCTGGTTCGCCGTAAAAACGGCGGTTGTAGACAGGCGAGAGGGCAGCTTTGCCGGCTCGTTGGCTGCGTGAGAACCATCTGCAGCAGCCACAGTGGTGGGGGCTGACAGGAAGAAGAGTTTTGACGGTGGTCCGGCCGCGGCGGGACTTAACCGTCGTTTCCCCCCTCTGGCTAGGAGGGCTTTGGAGGCTCGGGCTTCAGCACGATCCTAGGCCGGGGCCCCAGAGGGGGAGGCGGCTTGCCTCTGCTGGAAGAGCGCGATCTGGCGCGGCCACTCGGTCTTCGCTGAGACGAAGGGGGCCGCGCTGGGCGCTGCGCGGAGCTCGGCGCTGGCTGGTCAGGAGGATGGCGAGTAGCAGAGCTAGTGCTAGCGCCGGGGCGTCGAGGCAGGAAGAGGTTCATCGCTTGCGTCGTCTTCTGTACCTCAGAGAAACGGTCGACGATCCCCTTGACCGCTGGGCCGAAGAGGCCGGACGGGGAGAGCGGGGCGTTGAGAAAAGCTGCACGCTCCGTTTCTCGCATATCCGCGAGCGTGAGCCAGAGGTGCCGCTCAGCTACCGTGAGGGAGGCCATAGAGCGTCCGAGGGCTTGTGCTGCGGTCTTGGTAGCGCGGAGGGAGAGATCCGTCGCGCTTCGCAAATCCGTGACCAACTCAGTGTCTTTGCTTTTCTCGTCCAAGTCACGGAGGAGATTAGCCTGGAGGATTTGCAACACAGCCATAGAATGCAAAGCAGACGCCGCTTGACCGGAGGCAGCGAAAGTGCGGCCAATCAGCGATGACGCCACTCTGCAGGCCTTGGACGGGAGAGCAGCCTTTGAGCGCCAGCCAGAGGGCGGGCAAAGGTGCGCTGCGACCGCCTCTTCCACCGGAGGGATAGCATTGTAGCCTTTCTCAGCCGCGCCATCAACTTGTGAGAGCGTCGATGAAGCCTGAGACGAAACCCTCGCGGAAAATGGCGCGTTCCAGGACTTTGCGAGCTTCTCGTGAAGCTCTGGCAGAAAAGGTGCAGTCCTGGAGGTGGGCGCACGGCGGCGACTGTTTAGGAAGCATCCGTCAAGTCGATTCGGCGCTGCCACCTTGGGCGGAGACCATTCGAGGCCTAGCTGCTCGACAGCCCGGGTGAGAAGGCGCAAAAGCTCCGCTCCTCCACCAATCCTCGCTGTCGGAAGCCATAATGGAGCAGCTGTCGGCGCGTTCCGCAGCCGCATCCGCCTCATCCCCGGAGGCGGTAACAGACATGGCGGCCTGGGGTGGGGGCGGGGAAGGCGAGAGAGAAGCTGGCGGGAAAGGTTCCGGCGAGCTTTTCTCCGCGAACTCCGGTGTCTGATGTGAGCGGCGCTTCTTCCTGCGCGGCTTGACAGGGACTGGAGGGACATCATCCTCGAACTGATCGAGTCAAGCCCGCAGGGTCGACATCGTCAGGTCCTCGCACTCCGGGCATCCGCCGGCAAGGAGTGCGGCAGCGGCGTGATCATGGCCCAGGCAGAGAGCGCAGATCACGTGGCGGTCTCCGGAACTGAGCTGCGCGTGACACGAGCCGCAGTTGGAACGAGACATTTTGCATCAAACGCTCGGCTCTTTTTGAGAAAAGTGTGACGCAGCGGCGACGACACTTGAGCAATAAAAGGATATGGGCTGCCGGATAGCAGAGCAGGCACGGATGGCTGAAGGTGGCGAAAATGCAGCCGGCTTCTTCAGACGCTGTCCTCTGCTTGCTAGTCTGCGCGATCAACGGCGGCGGTTTCCAGATCCAGCGATGCGAAGGGCTTCGCTGAAGAAAAGAAAATCGAATATGCAGCCTGCGAGCCCAGCTTTTATACACGTGGCCACGCCCCACCTGTAGGCAAATGAGGCAAGGTGGGCGCGAAGCGCCCTCATTGGTCACCACGTCACGCGGGCTCACCGATAGGCTGCTGCAGATGCCAGCAGAGCAGCCAATAGCACGTTGGATTAGCCTGCTATGGTCTGCCAGGCTGCCGCACTGCGTTGACAATGTTACAAAATTAAGGATAATTTTGGGTTTTCAGAAATCTCGAAGAAAGAATACTTTCCCGTAGCGTAAGGAACTTACGCAATACGAGAGAACCTCTCGTAAGAGAACTGTCAAGCTTATCTTTATGCTGACAATACCGTCATATATTCTCATCTCTCCTCTGCTGTCTCATCCTCCCTTCCCTCATCCTCACAATTATCCTCTATGGATGTCAACACTGCAACTGACACTTTATGCTCCACTTTAACTTCTTATCTAGACAGTATTTGCCCTCTTTATTTTAGGCCAGCACGAGCCACTCCCTCTAACCCTTGGTTATCTGATGTTATTCGTGAACACCGGACAATACTTAGGGCAGCAGAGAGAACATGGCGTAAATCTAACCACTCATCCAATCTAGGTAAGTATCAGTCCCTGCTCTCATCTTTCTCAGATGAAGTACATGCAGCTAAATCTTCTTATTTCCAAAACAAGATCAACACCTCAAACTCACACACACTGTTCAGAACATTTAACTCTCTCCTCTGCCCTCCCCCACCACCTCCCAGAGCCTCCCATCTCCAGACAATTTTGCACAATTCTTCACAAACAAAACAACAACCATCAGCAGTCAGTTCTCACCCACGCGCACTGTGGACTTTAGTTCAGCCACATCCACAACCAAACATCCTCTCTTCTCATTCTCTACACTCACTGAGACAGAAGTATCTAAACTTCTCCTCTCTAGCCATCTTACCACCTGTCCTCTTGATCCCATTCCCTCACACCTCCTTCAAGCCATCTCTCCTACAATCCTACCAGCACTCACACACATCATCAACACATCTCTCTGCACCGGCATCTTCCCTACCACATTCAAGCAGGCTCGGGTAACTCCACTGCTTAAGAAACCCACATTAAACTCATCACTCATAGATAACTACAGACCTGTTTCTCTCCTACCATTCATAGCAAAAGCTATTGAACGAGTTGTTTTCAACCAGGTTTCATCCTTCCTATCACAGAATAATCAGCTGGACATCAACCAATCAGGTTTCAAAAGGGGCCACTCCACAGAGACTGCACTACTGTCGGTCACCGAAGCCCTGCGGATAGCTAAAGCTGACTCCAAATCATCAGTCCTTGTCCTGCTCGATCTATCTGCGGCCTTTGACACGGTCAATCATCAGATTCTTCTGTCCACCCTCTCATTACTGGGCATCACAGGGACTCCACTCCTTTGGTTTGAGTCCTATCTCACAGGTAGGTCTTTCAAGGTTGCCTGGAGAGGAGAGGAATCCCAAGCACATCAACTGACCACTGGGGTTCCCCAGGGCTCAGTGCTTGGTCCTCTCCTCTTCTCCATCTACACTACTTCATTGGGACCCATCATTCAGGCACATTGCTTCTCATACCACTGCTATGCTGATGACACTCAGCTCTACCTTTCATTTCACCCAGACGACCCCACAGTAGCTGCACGAATCTCCAGCTGTCTGGCTGACATCTCTGCATGGATGAGAAAACATCACCTGCAGCTCAACCTGGCAAAGACCAAGAGTTTTTCATCTTCCCCGCCAGTCCCACCATACAACATGACTTCACCATCCAGTTAGGTACATCCTTTATTTCCCCATCAAAGTCAGTCAGAAATCTTGGAGTAACATTTGATGACCAGCTGTCCTTCAGAGAACACATTTCTAAGACAGCTCGCTCATGCCGGTTTGCGCTCCACAACATCAAGATGATTAGACCGTTCCTAACAGAGCACGCAACACAGCTTCTTGTTCATGCCCTGGTTATTTCTAGACTTGACTACTGCAATGCGCTTCTGGTTGGACTCCCCTCTTGTGCGATCCAAACACTTCGAATGATCCAGAATGCAGCAGCACGTCTTGTCTTCAATGAGCCCAAAAGGACCCACGTCACACCTCTCTTCATCTCCCTGCACTGGCTACCACTCGCTGCTCGCATCAAGTTTAAGGCGCTGACGCTTGCATACAGAGCCAACACGCGCTCAGCTCCTGCTTACTTTGACCCCATTCTACAAATCCACACCCCCACCAGACCCTTCGCTCAGCAAAGGAATGACGGCTTGTGGTACCATCACAGAGGGGGAAAAAATCCCTTTCCAGAACATTTTCATTCAACGTTCCCAGCTGGTGGAACAATCTTCCCAACGCCATCCGAAACGCAGAATCATTGACATCATTCAAAAGTCAACTTAAAACTCAGCTCTTCCGTGAGCACTTAACCTCATAATAAAAAGAAAAAACACTTTCCTTTCCTCTTTCTCTTCCTTCTTCCCTCCCTACTCTAGCCTGTGCTACACTGAGCAATGTACACGGTCTCAGGATTTCAGGCTCTTATTGCGCTTCTCGACTCTTCATGACCAATCGCTTCATGTACCCCCAAGTTGTAAGTCGCTTTGGATAAAAGCGTCTGCTAAATGCATAAATGTAAATGTAAATATGCATCTAATTCTGATTATTTACAAGTTCAACTATCTCGTCAATCTGATTTTAACACTGTGCAAGATTGGCTTTTGGATAATAAATTATTGCTTAATAAAAACAAGTCATATATTATGATTTTTGGTTCTAGACAGAAGCTTATATCCAAAACTTGTTCTTGTGTTGTATCATGTAATGACGGTACTCCTTTGCATAAAGTTGATACTATTAAATATCTTGGTGTATGGCTTGATTCTGAACTTTCTTTCAAATCACATATTAATCATGTTTTATGCAAAGTCAATATGGGAATTAGTACTTTATATCGGTCGCGGGATTGTTTTTCATTTAGTGTTCATAAGAAACTTGTTTCTCAACTAATACTTCCATCCTTTGATTATTGTGATGTGGTTTATCAAATGGCAGCTAAATCAGATCTTGACTCGCTTAATACAGCATATAATAGAATTTGTAGATTTGTTTTGGGATGTTCTTATTTCACTCATCACTGTTCAATGTACAATGCACTTCAATGGTCATCTCTGTAGCTTTTTGAAATAGGTTTTATCCAAATTTTATATAAACGTTAAAATGCGAAATAATTTTTTATTTACAAGATAACTGGATGGCCCTCACATGCATTGTTAAGGCCATGCGACAACAATAGGGCATACACTTCAGCTACAGTGTGAAATCTCTTTATTGTTGCAGTATGCCTACTGTTACTATTTAAACCAAATAAGGTACAATGCACAGTATTCAGTTAGACGGTATTTCATTCTAAACAGCCATTCTCAGGAAGCTTAGCTTAGTGCACAGATGTGTGCTTTCTTGTGGTACATCTGAAGTGGCTCCCTCCCGTGGATGTGGCAGTTCACTACACAGGCATCTCTACACACTCTTAACAAAAAATAAATAAAAAATCAAGATTCTGACCTGGCTCTTCCCCTACCCCTTCTCCCCATCACCCATCACCCACTCCCCATCTCATCTCCTCTCTGTTCCCTCCCCCTCTCTTCTCTTGCTGACTGCTGCATTGTAGGTAGTATTATGCTGGCACAGTGTATACAAGCTTGCTGACACATGAAAAGCAGCACAGCCAGACACCCTGACAAATCTACACACACATATGCACATTGCATCCACACACACACACACACACACACACACACACACACACACACACACACACACACACACACACACACACACACACACACACACACACACACACACACACACACACACACACACACACACACACACACACACACACAACGCTCTGGAATAATCTTTTTCATGTTGCATAAATGCTGATGTGCTTTCAGTGACTGCAGAGCTTACAGGTCTGTTGGAAATTAGTCCGTCTGGTGCTTCCTACTGTTCTCAGCAGGCTCTTTTTCAGCCTTTAATTATTAGTGGTGCTTTCTAAAGGGTGATTTCACATGGACATTTATTACAACAAAACTCATTTCAGATGTACCCTAAAGTCATACTTAGTCATAATAACCTGGGCTCTCGGCTCAATGCTGAAACGTTATTATGCTCATAATATTATTTTCGAATTAATTTCATTCACCCTTTATTCACCCTCACCCTTCATTTCACCCATGTGATGCTGTTTTGCACTCTTTTATTTTCTACCTGTGTGTATAGGTAGTTGTGCCTCCTTAGAGGAAGGAATAGCAACAACCATGCTCTATCCATGACCCCCAGAAGTGCAGGCCACACCACGTATCTGTGGAATTCTCTGTCTCTCCATGTTCATCAACACCTCACTGTAGAGCCTGACAGGTTCAGAGGGAGAGAGTGGATGCTGTGCCAGTGAAGCACACTGTCACGCTCAGAGTTTCCCTCAAGGATGTGCCATTGGTTATTAGAAGGAATTCCATGCATAGCTGGGATTGGTGAGATTTTTTAATCAAATTTGGCAGTTTGACCCAGGCCATAGTCTACTGAAGTAAAGATAAGAGGCCCCATTTTCGAAGGGAAGAGACAAAGACAATGTATGTGAATTTGTGAATTCTCTCTGTAGCCCCTTGCTCTTTAAGTCTTTTCCATCTCTGGCTCTTGTTTTCCCAGCATGGCCTCCAGAAAGTTTCCACCCAGTAGGGAGGTGCGTCCTGCAGTATGGGTCACTGGGTTTGCACTTCGGATAACTCTCCCCCACCTCTCGTGATACACACACATACACGCTCTCACACACTCCACACGGCTCTCCGGCTCAAGGATGAAATAAAACAGCTTCGCTATCAGCACGTGAATTATGAATGATTAATTCAAACGGCATGTTTGAGTGACAGGAAGTGTGTGACTAAGAACAGGTGTGTGTATGTGCCTTTGACTCTAAAGAGATAACAGTGATGGCAGAGGAAGGGAATGCAAAAAAACCAGGGCGTCATTGATAAGAATGCCAGGTAATGCATGTCTGCATGTTTTTACTGTTCAAAAGTTTGGGGTCAGTATGAAAAAAAAGAAAAAAAAGAAAAAAAAGAAAACTTTTATTCTGCAAGGTATACGTTAAATTAATCCAAAATGACTGTAACGACTTTTATATTGTTACAAAAAAATATATTTCACATAAAGTTGCTTTGAACTTTATATTCAGCAAAGAATCTTGGAAATAACATGCATCACAGTTTCCACAAAAATATTAATCAGCACGAATGTTTTCAACATTGATAATAATAATAATGTTCCAGTTACTAACGTGACCTTGGTTCCCTGAGATAAAGGGAACGAGCATTGTGTCAGTTTCTGACGCGTATGGCGAATTTTCTCTCAGAATACTGAAGCTTGATTGGCTCACGTCTGTGCACATACACAGATAAATGGCAGAGGGCGGCAACGTCGAATTGCGCATAGGCACAGTAGCATTGCAAGCTATGCAATGTTCGTTCCCATTATCTCAGTGAACCAAGGTTACGTTAGTAACTGGAACGTTCCCTTTCGATACGGTTCACTCGCATTGCGTCAGCTTCTGATGGGCATGGGGAAAGCAATTCAATAGAGCAGAACGAAAGCCGCCCTGGCTTCCAGATATAGGCACTTAAAATATGTCTGATAAGACAGGCTCAGGTCAAGAGCCGGAGCCAGTGGGTCATAATGCCCCTTAGAACCCCCGCTAGACCAAGCCTAAGAAGAGGCCATTCCCCTGGTGGAGTGGGCCCTCACCCCAATAGGGCACTGCAAGTCCAAGAACATGTAAGCTAGCGCTATCCACTATTGAGTGGGATAGTCTTTGCTTCGTAACTTGCAGCCCCTTCGAGGAGCCTCCGAAGCACACAAACAGTTGCTCTGATTGCCTGAACTGGCTAGAGCACTCGATGTACTCCCTAGTACAACCAGAGAGAGAAATGACTTGTGCTCTAAAGAGTGTGGCAAGTAACTTGGGCACATAGCCTTGTATAGACTTATGGACAACCATACTGTCATTGGGCCCAAACTTAAGGCAGGAAGCATCCACTGAAAGAGCATGCAGTTCGCCAGTTTGCTTGACTGATGCCAGAGCCAGCAGAAGGGCGTCCTTTAGTGAGAGAGCCCAAAGGTCGGCTGTTGTGAACCCTCAGGACAATAGATACAGTATGTCCCAGGAAGGTACCATGTCAGGACGAGGCAGGTTTAGCCTCCTGCTCCCCTCTGAGAAATCTGACCACCAGGTCGTGTTTCCTAACCGACTGACCAGCTATAGGAGTGTGGTACACCACGATAGCCGCCATGTATACCTTGAGCATGGACGGGGTGTATCCGGGGTGTATCAGCTGCTGTAGGAAAGAGTGAATAAAAGCAATCTCACAAGACAGAGGGTCAGAACAGGGGGTTGAAAGGTGAACATATTGGCGCTTTTGGGGTGGTCCGGCCTCAGCGGGTCTTAGCCTCCTCTTCCTTGTGCTTAAAACATCAGGGCTGCTTGGCTCAGGACTAAGTTCTAGCTTAGGGCGGGGTCCCTGGCGCTTGGAAAATGAAAAGCGCTTTGCTGGGCGCTTCACCTCGGGTTTCGCTTTCTGCTGGTGTTGAGTGGATGTTAGCGCCTGCTTGGCATGCTGCTGAGTCGAAGACGACTTAGGGTGTCTTGAAGCAGCAGAGGAACTTGCCCTCTTTGGCAGGAAGTGGCGCATTGCTTGTGATATCTTCTGCACTGCTGTGAAGCGCTCAGGAAAGCCAACCACTGCAGAACCAAATATGCCAGAGGGAGATACAGGGGAGTCCAGGAGGGCTGTCTTGTTAGCGTCCTAAATCTCTCAGCATCCTGCCCAGGCCTGGCTGAGTCCGTCTCTTCAGGCGGCAGGGGGGTAGAGTCATCGCCGGAGTTAGCCCAGTCCTCTGCATCAGATGCAGCCAGAGAAATCGTGCCGTCAAAATTTTAAGTCGGAAGCGACGAATGAAAACCGAATGAAAATGCAGCCTTAGTAAGTTTAAATGTTTAAGTATTCAAAAATATTTGAATCTCTAAGTTAAACTAAATACATTTAGATGTTGTTGTCTGAATATGTATGCTGGACGAAGCTGATCTACAATTACAATATCTATAGGTCTATTAATCTGACTTTATTAATCTAATCTAAATCAATCACTAATCTTTCAGTCGGACAAAATCTTTATATGACATGACATTTTAAAAAGACAAATTAGTGCTTTAGTCTGACTGAATTTAAACTTTTGAAGTGCATGTAAACTTACATTATGTGTTACATCTGTGTGTTTACATTAACACTCACTGTAAACTGCAATACATGCAAATACTTAGGCCAGCAAGATTAGACAGCAAGAATATTTTACTATGTAAATGTATTTTTGCATATTACTGTTGCACTAATGTTAAAATGCAATTTCTTTTAATAGTATTGCACAGTATTGTAAATAGCAAGTATTTCTGTAAAATTAGAGATATGGCGGTTCCATTTTCAGAGCTCTGTGAAAGATAAATATTGCCACATGGATAACATCTCTGAAAAATGAGGGTCTTCGTGATGCTGAGGGTTTCTCCACACTCTGAGATCTATCATAGTCTAGCTGTAGTTTGCTTTGGAGGGCTTACAGTGTATGGCTTTTCAAGAGTCATTGTTTAGAGAAACACGCAGATAAAATGAACATGGGGTTCTTGTGGCCAGTTAAGGGTGTGATACATGTTTGGTCTCAGTGAGAGCTGGAGCTGATGAATGTGTATTTGTGTGAATAGAGTAACAAGACACACTAGAGAAGAGTCCCATAGAGGGGGCGATAAGAGGAAGCACCTGGGGCCAGACAGAGAGTTGGCTGAGGAGGGGTGCCTTGTGTATATAAAAGAGAGAGACTGAGCACACAAGAGAGTGCTGAAATTTAGTTATCAGAATGTGAGAGTTAAAAGGAAAAAACGGGTTACAGGATTGCAAAGTTGGTCACTTCACTGTATAAAAGTGAAATGATGTGTGACAATCTTGAGTTTGTGCTCCACAACAATGCTGTTGTGTAGAGACAGGGGAATGAAATATAAGCACAATGTATAGAATACATAATGCACACAATTTGCACAATTAAAATAGTACACAATATAAATATTCTGCTCAATTGTCATTCAAAAGTCGCCTCCCACGCCTTGCATGAACAAGACGCCAGAGCCCACTGCAGACAGAGAGCCCGAGCCTGCCACGATGGAAGAGCTAGAGCAGGTGGACTGAGCCAACCATCGCCCTGGAGCACAGGCACACAGTGAGTCTGATCAGGTATGTGAGCCTGCTACATCGTACATCGCTGTGGGGCTGCTTGCAGAGTACGAGGGTTTGGAAGTGGACATTTCCCTGAGTCTTCTGTATGGTAAATAAACACAAATAAACATGGGCTAACTCAAGAGTCCACATTAGAGGACACTAAGGAGACTCACTTATCTGTCCAATGAAAGTGCTAATCAAAGGCACTATAAAATGGATGAAAACACCTCAGATTTATATGATCTAGAACTTCAAGGACAGTCAGTTCGTGATCTGTCTCATTGTTCAGACAAGCTTAATACATTCTTCACCAGCAAACCAACAGCATGTTTCATTACTGGATATTGGCCTTCTAATAACTACAGCTGTTGTATCTCTCTGCATTCGGTTACTGTAATCCTCTGGTCCAGTTTGAGTCTCTAGGAATTGATCTAAATTGGGCCTTCCAACCTCTGACCCTGAGCATGTCTGAGAAATGGGGCCTGGGTGCCTGTAACCGCAGCTGTGTTACATAAACACAACATAAACTAGGCTGTCTGTCACGGATGAGACTGAAGATCCCATCACAGGCACAGTGGAGCCTCGCTGTGTACTTAAATACGGCCCTTTTTACCAGCCTGATTAATAGCCAGTCCGCTCTAAAAGCTAACTGTTAGGACACTATAGGCTGCTTCATGCCTTCTACTGCACATGTTCTTTAAAACTCAATCTGCACACTGACTTAGTGACAACACAGAATGTTAATTGACTCTTCAAAGACTCTCCACTTTGCCATAATACTCTTGGAGTGCACTAAAAAAACATGCACCATGCTTTTTGGACATGTAATTCCATGGTATTCTTTGAATTATCATTTAGATACTGTGGTATATGTAAATTGTAATCATTTTAGATTATGGTAAATAATATATATAACAAAGTTCCATGGATTTACCATCATTGTATTATAGTACTGCCACAGTTTTTTGTCTAAGGGCCTCAGCATGTTCAGGGAATGTTTTGCTTTATTAATCCAGCCCAGCTCCACCAGACCCCAGGAGAGATGGAGAGACATAGCGCAGTGCTGGCAGACAGCCAGGCAAATATCCAAAATAATAATCAGCAGATTTCAGCAACATCCCTGCTCCCCCGCTCTCCCTTACCTTACCCTTTGTCTGTGTTTATAGACATAGATCTGATGTATACAAATATAGGTGCAGTGTATGGACAGATGTGCTGATTTATATGAGCATTCACTGAACAGCCTGGAAAATTAGCGCACCGAAAATGGATAGAAAAGAACCACTTGTGCTGTCTCAGTGCTTAAAGATTGGCCCATTGATTTTCACATTACAGGACTGTCCACACAAACATGGCAACTCATCTATTGTTCACCTCCTCCTGTGTGTGCAGATAATGCACCACCTAGTGTCCTTTGCTCAGATCCTGATAATGTGTGAATGGAACAAAGACACAATGTATGTGTATGCATATGATATGAGTGTTTGGTTGACCATTCAGGTTAATGAATATATGTATAGAGATTATACATACATATAGCATACGACCTGTACTCCATAAGATCAGGTTCCTGCACACACAGACACACAAGTAAAAGAATGTAGAAATGCTACAGTAAAAACTTTCATGGGTTTTTACTGAATGTTATTGAACTATACAGTAAAAACTGTAAAATATTTTAAACAAATTAAGGTAAAAATAGGTAAAAAAGTATAAATGACCATACAGATTACATTCAAAATGACCTGTAGTAGCCTACAGTTAAAAAGCAAGGATGCATTAAATGAATCAAAAGTGAGAGTACATTTATAATGTAACAAATGTAGAAAGAATTTCTACAACAATATTAAGCAGAACAACTGATTTCCACATGATAATGATGATAAGATGGTTCTTAAGCACTAAATCATCATATTGGACACATTTCTGAAGGATCATGTGACACGTAAGACTGGAGTAATGGCTGTTATAAATTATATACAATTATATTTTAAAACATTAAATCAGTTTTTTAAATTGTAAAACAGAAAACTGTGGACAGTAGTGTAACTTTTGAACTGTATATTTTTAGTGTAAAAATATGCATCGCCTTAAACAACCCTTGTGCTGCGTTGAAAATCCTCTACCTAATTTGATGTTCTGGGTCAAAAATGATCAGCCTTTTAAGTTGCTTGTAAATCTCTCATTATGCTATATTATTACCAAATATTGAATTCAGTCATTTTGACAACTTCTTTTCTTTGAATTAGCACATAATGAGAGATTTATAAGCAATTTTTGTTGGCCTGGAACCCCAAAGTTTTAGTCATGTGTTATAACATTAACTCACATTTTTGGGACAAATGAAAACCAAAACACAACATGAGGGTTAAAGGATATCAGAATTCTGAGCTTTCTCATTTTAATTTTCTTGAACAAGCGCAAAAAATTGATTACTATTCAATTTTCTCACACATTCTCAGCTTTATATTCCTCTATTTGTGTGAGTCCTGGACTTTCCCGCTCACATGGCAAATAGAGAAAGAATGCAGTATGTATGTGAATGAATGTGGTGATAGTATTGCTCCATCACTGTCTCTTTATCTCTAGAGCAGGCGTGTTTATGAGAGACTGTGTGTCGCTTCTGGATGTTTCTGGCCTCAGTCATCCATATTAATGAAGAAGAGCTGCCCTGTTCAGCATTTCTGCCAAAGGGAATGGATTCTGGACATGGATATTCAGGTTCGATACAGCTTCATATGAAGACGTAAAGTGCTTTACTGCAGATTTCTGAAAGAACATTATGTCAACCATGTAATCGCTGTGGATGAATAGGGCACAGCAATGCATATGACATGTCATTCCTGTCATGCCTTAAAGCCACCATTACTCATTATAGTGTAGTTGTAGTGTTGTTAAGATTAAGATTGCATATAAAATGTGAGTGGCAGCCAATTAAGTAATATGCACAGTGAAGTAAAAACACATTAGTTAACTAACTTTTGCAAATATAATGCATTAAGCTAATTGAAACCAGATTTGGTTTGCTCTACATGGTTCTTCAGTTATGTTCTTCAGACCTTCTTCTTTACACATTTAAGACATCAGGAGAACCATCCGGAGAAATGTTCCATACAGCAGGATTTTAGTTTCAAAAAGATGCTATATTAGGAGCCGTTTACATGACATCAACTAAAAATTTTACATGACAATGTCATTTTGGATGCCTGAAAACGCAAACTTTTATTGTTTGTTGTTATTGTCCCCATGACATGTAAACTACAAAAACACGAATTTGTGAAAATTGTGACGTCATGAGCATATGTATTATCAGTCTATATGCTATATATATGTCTATATCAGTCTAAGTTTTTCTTTATAAAGTGACATTGCCAACTACTGGCCTGGCATGCAGAATACGTTTTTTGTAAAGGTTTTTTTGCAGCTCCGTAATGGTGACCGTTTTGATAATGTTGTCGCCTGTATGTGAAAAACACAATGGTAAAACTTTAGCATTTTTAGTACATTATTGTTGTGTAAACGTACCCTTAGAAACCAGAGCTGAAATCAAATACTTCTCTATATAGTATGTGAAAAAAAGTACGCCAACTGAGTAGTATACGTCCGAATTCATAGTATTCGAAAAACAGTAGGCGAAAAGTACCCAGATGACCTACTACTTCCGGCGAGATTCTGAAGTGCGCATAAGATGGACACTTTACTATACCATGAGGCCACTGGAGACGATTTATGAATGGAGGCTATGGGAGCAACTGACGCTGGTAGGTCACATGATCATGACAACATGGCGGATTTTGTATGTCCGGATTACATTCATACATACTATATACAGGGAGTGCAGAATTATTAGGCAAGTTGTATTTTTGAGGATTAATTTTACAACATTAATAATTAAACAACAACCATGTTGTCAATGAACACAAAAAACTCATTAATATCAAAGCTGAATATTTTTGGAAGTGGTTTTTAGTTTTAGCTATTTTAGGGGGATATCTGTGTGTGCAGGTGACTATTACTGTGCATAATTATTAGGCAACTTAACAAAAAACTAATTTATACCCATTTCAATTATTTATTTTTACCAGTGAAACCAATATAACATCTCAACATTCACAAATATACATTTCTGACATTCAAAAACCAAACAAAAACAAATCAGTGACCAATATAGCCACCTTTCTTTGCAAGGACACTCAAAAGCCTGCCATCCATGGATTCTGTCAGTGTTTTGATCTGTTCACCATCAACATTGCGTGCAGCAGCAACCACAGCCTCCCAGACACTGTTCAGAGAGGTGTACTGTTTTCCCTCCTTGTAAATCGCACATTTGATGATGGACCACAGGTTCTCAATGGGGTTCAGATCAGGTGAACAAGGAGGCCATATCATTAGATTTTCTTCTTTTATACCCTTTCTTGCCAGCCACGCTGTGGAGTACACGCGTGTGTGATGGAGCATTGTCCTGCATGAAAATCATGTTTTTCTTGAAGGATGCAGACTTCTTCCTGTACCACTGCTTGAAGAAGGTGTCTTCCAGAAACTGGCAGTAGGACTGGGAATTGAGCTTGACTCCATCCTCAACCCGAAAAGGCCCCACAAGCTCATCTTTGATGATACCAGCCCAAACCAGTACTCCACCTCCACCTTGCTGGCGTCTGAGTCGGACTGGAGCTCTCTGCCCTTTACCAATCCAGCCACGGGCCCATCCATCTGGCCCATCAAGACTGACTCTCATTTCATCAGTCCATAAAACCTTAGAAAAATCAGTCTTGAGATATTTCTTGGCCCAGTCTTGACGTTTCAGCTTGTGTCTTGTTCAGTGGTGGTCGACTTTCTGCCTTCCTTACCTTGGCCATGTCTCTGAGTATTGCACACCTTGTGCTTTTGGGCACTCCAGTGATGTTGCAGCTCTGAAATATGGCCAAACTGGTGGCAAGTGGCATCTTGGCAGCTGCACGCTTGACTTTTCTCAGTTCACGGGCAGTTATTTTGCGCCTTGGTTTTTCCACACGCTTCTTGCGACCCTGTTGACTATTTTGAATGAAACGCTTGATTGTTCGATGATCACGCTTCAGAAGCTTGGCTATTTTAAGACTGCTGCATCCCTCTGCAATATATCTCACTATTTTTGACTTTTCTGAGCCTGTCAAGTCCTTCTTTTGACCCATTTTGCCAAAGGAAAGGAAGTTGCCCAATAATTATGCACACCTGATATAGGGTGTTGATGTCATTAGACCACACCCCTTCTCATTACAGAGATGCACATCACCTAATATGCTTAATTGGTAGTAGGCTTTCCAGCATATACAGCTTGGAGTAAGACAACATGCATAACGAGGATGATGTGGTCAAAATACTCATTTGCCTAATAATTCTGCACTCCCTGTAGAACATACTTTTTTAACCATTGCGAAGTTCGTTCAAATTCAAATGTAGTACCTACTCACATAGTATGCAATTTCGGACGCAGCCCAGGTTACTATGTAACACTAAACGTCTAAATGTTTCTCAATCCAGTACGACCTGCAAGTAGAGCTAAAATATATAAACTTCTTTCCAGCAAGAATCAGTGTGGTTAGTGTTAACTTAATTGAAATAAAGCTGAAATAAAAGAAAACTAGGGGTGCGTCTCAATCAGCTACCTAGTAGTCAGGGCACTGATCAGGGAGTCAGCCATTTTACGGGTTGTCTCAATCGCAAATGCACTGTTAAAACCAGGGAGCACACATAAATCAAGTGAGCCAACTCCCTAAACATAATCATGCGTGATAGATGTTTTTTTTTTAAAGAAAATACAAACCATTATTTTATTATATTTCAGCATTAACAGGCATCGCTAGACAGGTAAGTTAATGAACATAATAGCTAACATTTAACTATAATTTATTTGCACCTGAAATGCGTAACAAGTATTTATAAATAACAAACATGTCAGAAATATCAGTTTTGCTGTTGTTCATAAATACCAGTAGTGATGTTGTATAATAAGGACGTTGTCATGTCTCCGGAAATCAGTCGTGTTTAAATGTGTAGTGAGCCAGGGTCCTTGTGTCTTTTCCTATAGCTGAAATCATGTAGGCTACACGATATAACTTTACTGATTCATGACCTCGAGAACAGTGGCGGTTCTAGACCACGGTAACTAGGGGGGCCAGGGCAGGGGCCACTTGTGCTTTTAGGGGGCACACGTTTACATTTATCTTAACCAGTAGTTAAATAGATAGTTCACTTAAAAATGAAAATTCTATCAGCATTTACTCTTTCTTATGTTGAACACAATATTAACTTATTTATTTTATTAAACTGTTGTATAAGATTAGTATCGCATTTGCACTCATGCTATTCTGGGTAGAAAAACAGAACTTGTGTGATATTGCACTCGTTACTCATGTTATAGCCTATTGCTTATAGTCTATATCATGATGTAAATGTGTTTCGATTAATTGGTTAAGTGAAAGTTGTCATGCGGACCTGGGTGAGCTGAGCTCAGGGGAACTGAATTCGAGACTGCCTGAAGGAGGTGGTCTGAGTTCAGTTTTGCAAATTGCGCTCGGGCTGTGCAGCGATTCATGTGAATGTGAAAGCAACAAGGACTCAGGTGTGCAAGAAAAGTAACCTGCGCATGCATTTTATCTGATGATGAACTAACCCTTTAACTTATTTTCCGGATTATTGAAAGTTTTTTATTTGGCCATGTACTGTATCACTCTGCAGTCTCTACACGTGAAGTAAAATCATTTCAAGTTCATTTATATATTTGAAAAGTAATGTATCTGTAATATGATCATGCATGCTCAATTTATAAAAGTAAAACTAAACCATTTTTTTTTACATGTTTTGTAGCCTACCTGCTCTCTGTTAGCGGACTCTTCGCTCTTCACTCTATATGTGAACAAGACTGAAATTATATTATTTTCTGTATCTTTTCTCGGGTATGCCTATCTCTGTGGTGAAACTCTGTCATAGTCGCACATGAACGGTTCTTTCATTGCGTTGGTCATAATTTATCTTTGGCTGCATCTTCCTAATTCGGAATATGATCAAAGATTACATAGCCTATGTGGACGTGTTCGGAGAAAGTAGCAATTGAAAAATTATATTTTAACTACCAGTATGTTTGAATGAACGAAATGACTGAATGGAATTCAAAGTCATCAAGTCAGTCAAATTAATCTACAGTATCACTGCTGCATATGGGTGAAGTTACACACAACACAACGTGTATAAAGAGAGCTTATTTTATCAAGTGCGTAGCAACCATTATAGCCCGCGTTTTACAACTATTTGAGCGAATGCAGACTGAGTGACGAATCATTCATAAACAGACTACTTGCGCACCACAGCGCGCAGCCTCCTCATTGCTTCTCTGCATTGGTTATTGGTTATGACACAATAAAGTACTCTTTTCCTCACATACCGCCACAGCAAAACTGTATCCTGTTGTCCAGCGATTACCTCCAAGCATTACCTTCACTCTCCATGTTCATCTGTCAGAGGTTGAGGTGTGTGCATTCAACCTGGTTTCCTCTTCACCAAATCCCACGAGTGCCTGCACCTGTAAGGAAAAGACATTCCATCACTCTAAAATCCAATGAACGTCAAGTCTTTACTGTGTGTCTACTCACCTGTTTATATTGTCTGTTGCTTTGTGCTGTCTTGAAGAAACTGTTAACCATTCCTCTTTGTGTTCCGAGTATACATTCCGTAACAGAAGACCGGACCAATACAGACTGCAGCATTATGGGCCTTCTCCTTATCCCACTAAACCCAGCTGATCTACTACTCACCATCTCCCAGGACCACCGACCGATTCAGTTATATGTTGAGGAGTTCCTTCAGCTTGCCCACCAGGTACCATGGAATGATGGGATGTTGGAAACTATAATCTGGAGTGGTTTAGATGACCCATATTTCTCCAGGTACCAGCATGTTCTACACCAGGTACTCATATACAATACTTGGATTATGTGCTGTGGCTGAGTGGTTCTTCCCTCACTGATGGTGAAGTTGATGAGGACACCACTACCACTTGGCCACAGTCACCCTTGTCAACTCCAGAGTCTCCGGAGTTGTCTGGAGCCCAGAGACGCACACGCGGCCCCTGTCCCCGTCCGGAGCCCAGAGACGCACACGGCCCCCGTCCCCTTCCGGAGCCCAGAGACGCACGCGGCCCCCGTCCCCTTCCGGAGCCCAGAGACACACGCGGCCCCCGTCACCTTCAGGAGCCCAGAGACGCACGCGGCCCCCGTGCCCTTCCGGAGCCCAGAGACGCACGCGGCCCCCGTCCCTGTCCGGAGCCCAGAGACGCACGCGGCCCCCGTCCCCATCCGGAGCCCAGAGACAAACATGTGCCTGTCCCCGCCCGGAGCCCAGAGACGCACACACAGCCTCTGTCCCCATCCGGAGCCCAGAGACAAACATGTGCCTGTCCCCGCCCGGAGCCCAGAGACGCACACACAGCCTCTGTCCCCATCCGGAGCCAGGAGACGCACGCGACCCCTGTCCCCGTCTGGAGCCCAGAGATGAACGCGGCCCCTGTACCCGTCCGGAGCTCAGAGATGCACGCGGCCCCTGTCCCCGTCCGGAGCTCAGAGACGCACGCGGCCCCCGTCCCCATCCGGAGCCCAGAGACACACATGCGCCTGTCCCCGTCCGGAGCCCAGAGACGCACACGCGGCCCCTGTCCCCATCCGGAGCCAGGAGACGCACGCGGCCCCTGTCCCCGTCTGGAGCCCAGAGACGCATGCGGCCCGTCCCCGTCTAGAGCCAGGAGACGCACGCGGCCCCTGTCCCCGTCTGGAGCCCAGAGATGAACGCGGCCCCTGTACCCGTCCGGAGCTCATAGACGCACGCGGCCCCTGTCCCCGTCCGGAGCCCAGAGACGCATGCGGCCCCCATCCCCATCCGGACCCCAGAGACACACGCGGCCCCCGTCCCAAACCCAGAGACGCACATGCGCCCGTCCCCGTCCGGAGCCCAGAGACGCATGCGGCCCCTGTCCCCATTCGGAGCCAGGAGATGCACGCGGCCCCTGTCCCCGTCTGGAGCCCAGAGATGAACGCGGCCCCCTGTACCCGTCCGGAGCTCAGAGACGCACGCGGCCCCAGAGACGCACGCAGCCCCCGTCCCCATCCGGAGCCAGGAGACGCACGCGGCCACTGTCCCCGTCCGGAGCTCAGAGACGCACGTGGCCCTTGTCCCCAATAGTACCCGTCCGGGGCTCAGAGACACACGCGGCCCCAACGCAGCCCCCGTCCCCATCCGGAGCCAGGAGACGCACGCGGCCCCTGTCCCCGTCTGGACCCCAGAGACGCACGCGTCCCCGTCCGGAGCCCAGAGATGCACGCGGCCCCCGTGCCCGTCCGGAGCCCAGAGACGCACGCGGCCCCTGTCCCCGTCCGGAGCCCAGAGACGCACGCGGCCCCCGTCCCCGTCCGGAGCCCAGAGACGCACGCGGCCCCAGTCCCCGTCCGGAGCCCAGAGACGCACACGGCCCCTGTCCCCGTCCGGAGCCCAGAGATGCACGCGGCCCCCGTCCCCGTCCGGAACCCAGAGACGCACATGCACCCGTCCCAGTCCGGAGCCCAGAGACGCATGCGGCCCCTGTCCCCGTCCAGAGCCCAGAGACACACGCGGCCCCTGTCCCCGTCTGGAGCCCAGAGACACACGTGGAACCTGTCCCAGTCCGGAGCTCAGAGACGCACACGGTCCCCGTCCCCGTCCGGAGCCCATAGACACACAAGGCCCCCGTCCCCATCCGGAGCCCAGATACACACTTGGCCCCTGTCCCCGTCCGGACCTCAGAGACGCACGCGGCCCCCGTCCGGAGCCCAGAGACGCACAAGGCCCAGAGACGCACAAGGCCCCCGTCCAGAGCCCAGAGACACACGTGGCCCCTGTCCCCGTCCGGAGCCCAGAGACGCACATGCGCCTGTCCCCGTCCGGAGCCCAGAGACGCACGCGGCCCCCGTGCCCGTCCGGAGCCCAGAGATGCACAAGGCCCCTGTCCCCGTCCGGAACCCAGAGATGCACACGCGGCCCCTGTCCCCGTCTGGAGCCCAGAGATGCACGCGGCCCCTGTCCCCGTCCGGAGCTCAGAGACGCACACGGCCCTTGTCCCTGTCTGGAGCCCAGAGACGCACGCGGCCCCTGTCCCCGTCCGGAGCTCAGAGACGCACGCGGCCCTTGTCCCTGTCTGGAGCCCAGAGACGCACGCCGCCCCTGTCCCCGTCCGGAGCCCAGAGATGCACGCGGCCCCTGTCCCCGTCTGGAGCCCAGAGATGCACGCGGCCCCTGTCCCCGTCCGGAGCCCAGAGATGCACGCAGCCCCCGTCCGGAGCCCAGAGACGCACGTGGCCCCCGTCCGGAGCCCAGAGACGCACACGGCCCCCGTCCGGAGTCCAGAGACGCACGCGGCCCCTGTCCCCGAACATTTTATGACTTTTTTTTTTTTTTTTCTTAATTTGATGCAACAGTAATAAAATACTAAGTATTGGTGTTATAAATGTACTAATAGACCCTTTTCACAGACTGTGATGACGCGTTTTAATGGTCATCAATATCGTAAATCCAGCAACGTTTTTGGTATTTTCATTTTTAAAAATATAAACAGTATGTACATTTATAACACTAATACTTTGTATTTTATTACTTTTGCATCAAACTGCTGCTGTGAGGGTGTTTCTAATACAGCGTCTATGGGAGTGATGGCAAAAATTTACATATTTCTCTCTTTTCATTGCCGATATCAATCACACTCTATTTTTTGCCCAGAGCCCAGAGACACACGCGGCCCCTGTCCCCGTCCAGAGCCCAGAGACACACGCGGCCCCTTTCCCCGTCTGGAGCCCAGAGACACACGTGAAACCTGTCCCCGTCCGGAGCTCAGAGACGCACACGGTCCCCGTCCCCGTCCGGAGCCCAGAGACACACAAGGCCCCCGTCCCCGTCGGAGCCCAGAGACACACGCGGCCCCTGTCCCCGTCCAGAGCCCAGAGACACACGCGGCCCCTGTCCCCGTCTGGAGCCCAGAGACACACGTGGAACCTGTCCCCGTCCGGAGCTCAGAGACGCACACGGTCCCCGTCCCCGTCCGGAGCCCAGAGACACACAAGGCCCCCGTCCCCGTCCCCGTCCGGAGCCCAGAGACACACTTGGCCCCTGTCCCCGTCCGGAGCTCAGAGACGCACGCGGCCCCCGTCCCCGTCCGGAGCCCAGAGACGCACAAGGCCCAGAGATGCACAAGGCCCCCGTCCAGAGCGCAGAGACACACGTGGCCCCTGTCCCCGTCTGGAGCCCAGAGATGCACACGGCCCCTGTCCCCGTCTGGACCCCAGAGACGCACGCGTCCCTGTCCGGAGCCCAGAGACGCACGCGGCCCCCGTGCCCGTCCGGTGCCCGTCCGGTGCCCAGAGACGCACAAGGCCCCTGTCCCCGTCCGGAGCCCAGAGACGCACGCGGCCCCCGTCCCCGTCCGGAGCCCAGAGACGCACGCGGCCCCCGTCCGGAGCCCAGAGACGCACGCGGCCCCAGTCCCCGTCCGGAGCCCAGAGACGCACGCGGCCCCCGTCCCCGTCTGGAGCCCAGAGACGCATGCGGCCCCTGTCCCCGTCCGGAGCTCAGAGACGCACGCGGCCCCCGTCCCCGTCCGGAGCCCAGAGACGCACAAGGCCCAGAGATGCACAAGGCCCCCGTCCAGAGCGCAGAGACACACGTGGCCCCTGTCCCCGTCTGGAGCCCAGAGATGCACACGGCCCCTGTCCCCGTCTGGACCCCAGAGACGCACGCGTCCCTGTCCGGAGCCCAGAGACGCACGCGGCCCCCGTGCCCGTCCGGTGCCCGTCCGGTGCCCAGAGACGCACAAGGCCCCTGTCCCCGTCCGGAGCCCAGAGACGCACGCGGCCCCCGTCCCCGTCCGGAGCCCAGAGACGCACGCGGCCCCCGTCCGGAGCCCAGAGACGCACGCGGCCCCAGTCCCCGTCCGGAGCCCAGAGACGCACGCGGCCCCCGTCCCCGTCTGGAGCCCAGAGACGCATGCGGCCCCTGTCCCCGTCCGGAGCTCAGAGACGCACGCGGCCCCCGTCCCCGTCCGGAGCCCAGAGACGCACAAGGCCCAGAGACGCACAAGGCCCCCGTCCAGAGCCCAGAGACACACGTGGCCCCTGTCCCCGTCCGGAGCCCAGAGACGCACATGCGCCTGTCCCCGTCCGGAGCCCAGAGACGCACGCGGCCCCCGTGCCCGTCCGGAGCCCAGAGATGCACAAGGCCCCTGTCCCCGTCCGGAACCCAGAGATGCACACGCGGCCCCTGTCCCCGTCTGGAGCCCAGAGATGCACGCGGCCCCTGTCCCCGTCCGGAGCTCAGAGACGCACACGGCCCTTGTCCCCGTCCGGAGCTCAGAGACGCACGCGGCCCTTGTCCCTGTCTGGAGCCCAGAGACGCACGCGGCCCCTGTCCCCGTCCGGAGCCCAGAGATGCACGCGGCCCCTGTCCCCGTCTGGAGCCCAGAGATGCACGCGGCCCCTGTCCCCGTCCGGAGCCCAGAGATGCACGCGGCCCCTGTCCCCGAACATTTTATGACTTTTTTTTTTTTTTTTCTTAATTTGATGCAACAGTAATAAAATACTAAGTATTGGTGTTATAAATGTACTAATAGACCCTTTTCACAGAATGTGATGACGCGTTTTAATGGTCATCAATATCGTAAATCCAGCAACGTTTTTGGTATTTTCATTTTTAAAAATATATACAGTATGTACATTTATAACACTAATACTTTGTATTTTATTACTTTTGCATCAAACTGCTGCTGTGAGGGTGTTTCTAATACAGCGTCTATGGGAGTGATGACAAAAATTAACATATTTCTCTCTTTTCATTGCCGATATCAATCACACTCTATTTTTTGCCCAGAGCCCAGAGACACACGCGGCCCCTGTCCCCGTCCAGAGCCCAGAGACACACGCGGCCCCTGTCCCCATCTGGAGCCCAGAGACACACGTGGAACCTGTCCCCGTCCGGAGCTCAGAGACGCACACGGTCCCCGTCCCCGTCCGGAGCCCAGAGACACACAAGGCCCCCGTCCCCGTCGGAGCCCAGAGACACACGCGGCCCCTGTCCCCGTCCAGAGCCCAGAGACACACGCGGCCCCTGTCCCCGTCTGGAGCCCAGAGACACACGTGGAACCTGTCCCCGTCCGGAGCTCAGAGACGCACACGGTCCCCGTCCCCGTCCGGAGCCCAGAGACACACAAGGCCCCCGTCCCCGTCCGGAGCCCAGAGACACACTTGGCCCCTGTCCCCGTCCGGAGCTCAGAGACGCACGCGGCCCCCGTCCCCGTCCGGAGCCCAGAGACGCACAAGGCCCAGAGATGCACAAGGCCCCCGTCCAGAGCGCAGAGACACACGTGGCCCCTGTCCCCGTCTGGAGCCCAGAGATGCACACGGCCCCTGTCCCCGTCTGGACCCCAGAGACGCACGCGTCCCTGTCCGGAGCCCAGAGACGCACGCGGCCCCCGTGCCCGTCCGGTGCCCAGAGACGCACGCGGCCCCCGTCCCCGTCCGGAGCCCAGAGACGCACGCGGCCCCCGTCCGGAGCCCAGAGACGCACGCGGCCCCCGTCCGGAGCCCAGAGACGCACGCGGCCCCAGTCCCCGTCCGGAGCCCAGAGACGCACGCGGCCCCCGTCCCCGTCCGGAGCCCAGAGACGCACGCGGCACCCGTCCCCGTCTGGAACCCAGAGACGCACATGCGCCCGTCCCAGTCCGGAGCCCAGAGACGCATGCGGCCCCTGTCCCCGTCCGGAGCTCAGAGACGCACGCGGCCCCCGTCCCCGTCCGGAGCCCAGAGACGCACAAGGCCCAGAGACGCACAAGGCCCCCGTCCAGAGCCCAGAGACACACGTGGCCCCTGTCCCCGTCCGGAGCCCAGAGACGCACATGCGCCTGTCCCCGTCCGGAGCCCAGAGACGCACGCGGCCCCCGTGCCCGTCCGGAGCCCAGAGATGCACAAGGCCCCTGTCCCCGTCCGGAACCCAGAGATGCACACGCGGCCCCTGTCCCCGTCTGGAGCCCAGAGACGCACACGGCCCTTGTCCCCGTCCGGAGCTCAGAGACGCACGCGGCCCTTGTCCCTGTCTGGAGCCCAGAGACGCACGCGGCCCCTGTCCCCGTCCGGAGCCCAGAGATGCACGCGGCCCCTGTCCCCGTCTGGAGCCCAGAGATGCACGCGGCCCCTGTCCCCGTCCGGAGCCCAGAGATGCACGCGGCCCCCGTCCGGAGCCCAGAGACGCACGCGGCCCCCGTCCGGAGCCCAGAGACGCACGCGGCCCCTGTCCCCGAACATTTTATGACTTTTTTTTTTTTTTTTCGTAATTTTATGCAACAGTAATAAAATACTAAGTATTGGTGTTATAAATGTACTAATAGACCCTTTTCACAGAATGTGATGACGCGTTTTAATGGTCATCAATATCGTAAATCCAGCAACGTTTTTGGTATTTTCATTTTTAAAAATATATACAGTATGTACATTTATAACACTAATACTTTGTATTTTATTACTTTTGCATCAAACTGCTGCTGTGAGGGTGTTTCTAATACAGCGTCTATGGGAGTGATGGCAAAAATTTACATATTTCTCTCTTTTCATTGCCGATATCAATCACACTCTATTTTTTGCCCAGAGCCCAGAGACACACGCGGCCCCTGTCCCCGTCCAGAGCCCAGAGACACACGCGGCCCCTGTCCCCGTCTGGAGCCCAGAGACACACGTGGAACCTGTCCCCGTCCGGAGCTCAGAGACGCACACGGTCCCCGTCCCCGTCCGGAGCCCAGAGACACACAAGGCCCCCGTCCCCGTCGGAGCCCAGAGACACACGCGGCCCCTGTCCCCGTCCAGAGCCCAGAGACACACGCGGCCCCTGTCCCCGTCTGGAGCCCAGAGACACACGTGGAACCTGTCCCCGTCCGGAGCTCAGAGACGCACACGGTCCCCGTCCCCGTCCGGAGCCCAGAGACACACAAGGCCCCCGTCCCCGTCCGGAGCCCAGAGACACACTTGGCCCCTGTCCCCGTCCAGAGCTCAGAGACGCACACGGCCCCCGTCCCCGTCCGGAGCCCAGAGACGCACAAGGCCCAGAGACGCACAAGGCCCCCGTCCAGAGCCCAGAGACACACGTGGCCCCTGTCCCCGTCCGGAGCCCAGAGACGCACATGCGCCTGTCCCCGTCCGGAGCCCAGAGACGCACACGCGGCCCCTGTCCCCGTCTGGAGCCCAGAGATGCACGCGGCCCCTGTCCCCGTCCGGAGCTCAGAGACGCACACGGCCCTTGTCCCTGTCTGGAGCCCAGAGACGCACGCGGCCCCTGTCCCCGTCCGGAGCTCAGAGACGCACGCGGCCCTTGTCCCTGTCTGGAGCCCAGAGACGCACGCGGCCCCTGTCCCCGTCCGGAGCCCAGAGATGCACGCGGCCCCTGTCCCCGTCCGGAGCCCAGAGATGCACGCGGCCCCTGTCCCCGTCTGGAGCCCAGAGATGCACGCAGCCCCTGTCCCCGTCCGGAGCCCAGAGATGCACGCGGCCCCGTCCGGAGCCCAGAGACGCACGCGGCCCCCGTCCGGAGCCCAGAGACGCACACGGCCCCCGTCCGGAGTCCAGAGACGCACGCGGCCCCTGTCCCCGAACATTTTATGATTTTTTTTTTTTTTTTTTCGTAATTTGATGCAACAGTAATAAAATACTAAGTATTGGTGTTATAAATGTACTAATAGACCCTTTTCACAGACTGTGATGACGCGTTTTAATGGTCATCAATATCGTAAATCCAGCAACGTTTTTGGTATTTTCATTTTTAAAAATATATACAGTATGTACATTTATAACACTAATACTTTGTATTTTATTACTTTTGCATCAAACTGCTGCTGTGAGGGTGTTTCTAATACAGCGTCTATGGGAGTGATGACAAAAATTTACATATTTCTCTCTTTTCATTGCCGATATCAATCACACTCTATTTTTTCCCTCTTTTTGAAAGTTGTGAAATCACTACTGTGGCGTTTTTCTTTTGCTATTTGAGCAAATGGCCATACAAAAAATATATTTAATGTATTCTCTCATTCACAGCTATAATATTTAACCCAACTATGACGACTTCCGCTCTGAGAAACCCGGAAATGTGAAAAGGGTCTATTCAGTTTCCAAAGGCTTAATTGTGTTAACACAATTTTGTACCATACCATGCAAATAAGGGACTTAAAAATAGCAGTGTTGAATAGGGGTTGAATAATTTTGACATAGCTGTATTACAAAAAAATTATCAGTCTCCGGGAAGTTGAATAATTTGGATTGCACTTTTTTTTGTGCTCATTTCATCAATAACAATGCTCTGGCAAGCCACAATGGGGTTTTTAATGTTGAGCTTCTGATGTTTAGTTTTTCATGTGTTTGTTTTAGTTTACTGTTTTTAGTGTTTCAGTACATTATGTATTTAGTTTTATTAATTTTGACGGCTACAAAGGTGTTTCAGAGATTCAGATTTCAGCACTTCCAAAATCTGTGATTAATCACAACTCATGAACTCACAACTCATGTTTAATGTGCACGTTTTGATTATTGTTGCACAAAGAAGCATGTTACAGAGTATCTGTTTTGTTAAGCCTCAGTTTACGAAGTTCATATTACTGTGATAGTGTTTAGCTGTTATAAGTAGCAATATTGTTGAATTTTAAGTTTTTTTTGTGATCGTGCATTTATAAGTGATTGATTTAATATGTATCACAGGTATACAAACATTTAAGAAATTATAGCCTAATATAATACAAGGAGTCCTCAGATTTGATTGAATGAACTCTGTTACAAATGTGCAGAAGATTGCAATCTTGTCATACAACTTTGCTAATATCAAACCATTATGCATTACCTTGTGCTGTTTGACCAGTTGCTTCCGTTGATTCATTGATGCCTTCCACACATTATCAAAGTTTTCTTCCATTCGGGTCACTGTGTTGTCGTTGTCACAAGACCGTGGTGTCCAGAATCAGGTGGTTTGTCTTCGCCTGGCATCTCAGCTGAGACCTGTCCACTATGGGTGACCCTACAAGTAGTTGTGAAGTACCAGTGGCGTAGCTCTCAGCATCACTGATGCACACAAACCCTCACAGCATGTCAAGCTGCAAATCTTGTGAGGGACCCTAACCTACCCTACCCTAACTGGTTAAAAGCCATAACCGCAAATCAACTAACTCCTGAAAACATCCCAACAACCACGTAGCAATGGATGAAAAACCACAAGTCTAATCTAGCAACCGCATAAAACAGGTTAACAACCACGCAGAAAACCTTGGCAAACGCATGTCAACACACAAGAAACCACTGAAAACATCCTAAAAACCACAAAGCAAAGTGCTAAAAACCACTCAAAACAACCGAGAAACCACATATCAATGTACTGATCCTGACAACCACAGAAAACATCCTAGCAACCACACAACAATGTGAAAAACACTTACTGTATGAAATAAAACTTACTCTACAAACTATGAAATTATGACGTTCCTGCTGACACACGTCCACCGAAGAGGCTGCTGGACAGATGTCAGGAAGGATGGCAGCGTTCTTCAGATAGCACTCTTCCAAACCGTTGGGTCTTTGAGCTTCCGCAGAGATGCAGCTGTAAGGTTGATCTAACCTGATTACAGCTGCCAGCTGGGAAATGGAAGAGACGTCCTCCACCAGGTGTGTAGGAAGAGCCCTGGTTCTTCTCAGGCGACGCTGCTCCATGATGATGAATCAAGAATAACTTTCCAAATTTGACAAATTTATGAGACTTAGCAAATTGTAGAGTTGTGAGAACAGGCTTCAAGGCTTCAGGGACAGTTGTGTTGATTTCAAATATCAACTCAAATATCAAAAATCAACAAAGCTGCTGGACTAACATAGAATGTTGAGGCTCATTTAAATGTAAACAAGATTAGCCAATTAGAGCCCTATGTTACATGTACTATGCTTTTCTATTACTATTATAATTTATATATACTGTGTATGTATGTGTATATATATATATATATATATATATATATAGTGGCAAGAAAAAGTATGTGAACCGCTTGCAGAATCTGTGAAAATGTGAATCATTTTAACTAAATAAGAGAGATCATACAAAATGCGTTATTTTTTATTTAGAATTTTACATAAACATTTTTACATATAGTCCACAAGACCTGGAGGATTTTTCTGAAGAACATTGGGCAGTTTAACAGCTCAGGACAAGGGACTCAAGAACAACCATTAGACAACAAAACAAAAATAGCCGTGGATCATCCAGGGAACGACACACAGCACTGAGAATCAATGGTTCATAAACTTTTGAATGGGTCATTTGAATAAATTCAATAACTCCCTTTCACCTCGCTCCTTTGTCACGTGACAGCGAGCTAACTAGGGCAACATGTAAAGCGCTGAAGAGAGGATTTTTATGAAAGGGAAAGTGAGAGAATTTTACTTGCCCGACTGGACAAACTACATCAATAACAAAGAAAGGAATCACCAAGAACGAATGATTCTGATTTGATTTAATTTAGTGTAAGTTGCGATTGATGGTGGATAATAATGTAGCTACTATAATGTAGGCTACTGACGGTAAGGTAACAGCAGCACAAACAAAGATTGATAATGTGACATTGATTACATACATCAGTTCAATAAACAGTTCAAACTTAGTCACTTACACTTGCACATAACATTGACTGTTTTTGTTCTATTTCAGCAGTGAAAATAGTTCCAAACAAAGCGAAACCAACAAGTCTCACAGCAACACTGTTCCATTAAAGGTCCCGTTATTCGTGTTTTTTTGAAGCTTTGATTGTGTTTACAGTGTGCAATATAACGTGTTCATGTTTCGCGTGTAAAAAAACATAGTATTTTTCACACAATTTACTTATCTGTGTACCGCTGTTTTCACTGTCCTAAAAACGGCTGATGACTTCCTTGTTCTATGAAGTCCCTCCTTCAGAAATATGTAACGAGTTCTGATTGTGCCAGCGGTTCCCGTGGAAAGGTCACGCCTCTTAACGGGAGATGTATGCGCTCAATGATCTCTACAGCGTCCCTGTGAAAGCCAAACAAAGGTGATTTGACTCCGGGATGAAAATAACAGCATCTCGACGACATGGCACTTCCTCGTCTTCTCCACGCAGCACTTCCTCTTCTCCACGTGGGAGAGCAACAAGACCACGCCCCCTTTTTCGTGTATTCTTGTGGGCGGAAGTTAGTCAATAAACTGTTCTACTGACGTCATTAAAGCAGGCTGTACCAGGATGTAGTCCAAGCCGGCCGTTCGCTGTAGGCTTTGAAAGGGAACTTCTGTTAAATAAAATATCTCGCTTGGCATTGAACTTTGAGCGTTATAATTTTACAGGTATTATTTATGCTCTAACAGCAACATTACACACTAACTAAAGTTTGAACAATGGGATCACGAAGAACGGGACCTTTAAAGAATGATTCAGCGTTTGAATGAATCGGTTGAATCAAAGATTCAACGACCCTGTGGTGAGGGGGGCGTGGTTTTGCGAGGTCTGTGGGCGGAGAGAAGGAAAGGAACCGAGCGGTGAGTAAGCGGCTCAAGTGCAGATTACGAACATCTGTCTCTGATTTCAGTATTTGGCGTGGAGAGATCGCATAAAGCCAGTGCGAGAGAGAGACGGAGAGAGAGAGTTGGACTGGGACTGCGCTCGCAGTCTGCTTGATGGAGAAAGGAGAAAAGACTGTTTGTTTTGAGAACGTTTATTTGAAGCTGAGAGTTCTATACGCCCACTCGCACCTATTCTATAATAAAAGTTGCAAGTCCCAGTCTCGCCGACCCCTGTCTTCTTCCTTCCCTGCATACACGAACCTTCATCACACTGGTGCCGAAACCCGGGAAGGGAGAAGAACGCCGCCGCCATGGAGACCCCGTCAGGAACGCCATTTGCGTAAATCATCCAGTCGCTGGCCGGTCTTCATCACGAACAACATCAACAGCTGCTGGCCGTGAAGGAGGAGCAGGATAAGAAGTTCGAGCTGCTCCTCCAGGCTCAGTATGAAGACTGCCAGCTGTTCCGGAGCTGGATAGACCGGGAGGCTAAGGCCACCCGGTGGAGGACGGGACCCCCAGCCGAACCACCAATGACGTCATGGGCTTCGCCTAGAGGGCTGGGGGGTCCCCATCGGCTCGCTCGCGGCGGCTTCCCCGCCGGTCTCTCCGCGCCAATCATTTGAGCCGCTTCCTGCCACCAGGGCGGCGGTGAGGTCTGGGCCGGCTTGCTGGCGCTGCGGGGATCCCGGTCACTTGTTGATCGCTGTCCGGTGATGGAGTTCGGGACGCTGATCCGGGTCCCCAATGAGCCACAAGTCGCCCCCGGCCTGTACCAAATACCAGTGAGTATAAAGGGGGGTACGTATCATGCTCTGGTGGATTCAGGTTGTAACCAGACCTCCATCCATCAGAGTCTGATTCAACCCCGGGCATTGGTTAATCGCCGCGTGGTTAAGGTACGGTGTGTGCACGGGGAGGTGGTGAACTATCCGCTGCTGCCTGTTCAAATTCATTTCAGGGGACAAAAGCATAGCGTCGAGGTTGCAGTTAACCCGCACCTCCGGCATCCGATTATTTTGGGGACGAATTGGTCGGTCTTTAATAAGTTGATGGGTTATTTATGTTCGGATGCCGTTTGGGGAAAGAGAGACCGAGGTAGGACCGCGGTGGTTCAGTTGGGAGAAGCTCAGCCGGGACCTCGCGAACTTGATTCAGGGGAAACGAGCGCACTCCAGAGGGCTCTTCTCTCGGAGCGTGATGACTTTCCCTTGGAGCAATCCCGTCTAGTCTAGTCTAGCAACCGCATAAAACAGGTTAACAACCATGCAGAAAACCTTGGCAAACCTCAACATATATATATATATATATACATACATACACAGTATATATAAATTATAATAGTAATAGAAAAGCATAGTACATGTAACATAGGGCTCTAATTGGCTAATCTTGTTTACATTTAAATGAGCCTCAACATTCTATGTTAGTCCAGCAGCTTTGTTGATTTTTGATATTTGAGTTGATATTTGAAATCAACACAACTGTCCCTGAAGCCTTGAAGCCTGGGTTATTTATGTTCGGATGCCGCTTGGGGAAAGAGAGACCGAGGTAGGACCGCGGTGGTTCAGTTGGGAGAAGCTCAGCCGGGACCTCGGGAACTTGATTCAGGGGAAACGAGCGCACTCCAGAGGGCTCTTCTCTCGGAGCGTGATGACTTTCCCTTGGAGCAATCCCGCCCAACAGTCCCGTGATGAGATGCTAAAAAACGCGTTTGATCGGCAGATCGATCGGCCTCTGACTTGAAGCAGTGCATGCTGGTTAGAAATTTTGTCCGACTTGAGGCAGCGCTGACGCCACGTGACAATGACGTATGTCAACAAAGCACCACGAGAGCGATTGGACAGCAGCCGGCTAATACCATGGCTATAGGTGTGTTTGACATCGGCTGCGGCTGGATGGAGCCGATCGGCGAGAGTAGCCGTGTGCGGTGGGGAGGAGCTGCAAACAGAGACGTGAAGTCGGACACTTTCTGCATCCCGTAGTGACATTCACGCTGTGTTTGCATACTTTATCCAATGCACAGAGGTTTCAGAGACATTATTGTCATGTAATACTTTATGTACTGCTTAATACAGCATGTGTTTGTACAAGAATAAAGTTCAACATATAAGTCTACACTATCAATGAAGTGGGGTCTATGTTTGTTATAAACATGACAATATAACATCGCGACTACATGAAAGGAGGTTTTACTGTTATAAAAAACAGATTTGTGCGCATTAGTGGAGCTGAAGGTTTTAGAATAAACACGAAACACGTGTGATCGCTGTCATGCGGTGAATCCGGCCAATCGAGGAACAGTTGTGTCGTCATCAGAGTCCAGCCTCTTGCAGCTGCTCTGGAGAAACTGCACCAGCTGTATTAGCCGACTGCTCTCGAATCGCTCTCGCGGCACTTTGTTGACATCCGTCACTGTCACGTGGCGTTGGCAGTGCCTCAAGTCGGACAAAATTTCTAACCGGCATGCACTGCTTCAAGTCAGCCGCCGATCGGTCTGCGCATCGCTGGGTGAAGTCGAACAAGCCTTAAAGTGTTGCACACGTTGTAATGTTGTTTTGCCCTTCCCGGCCACCTTATTACTTAATACAGCCAGTGCAGTTTCTCCCTGGTTTCTATGGGTTTCTCCAGAGCGGCTGCACGGACTCTGATGACGACACAGCTGTTCCACGATTGGCCAGATTCACCGCATGATAGCGATCACGTGTGTTTCATGTTTTTTTTTTTACAGTCTATGGTTTATTCTAGAACTAGGGTTGCCAACCGTTCCGTATAATACGGAATCGTCCCGTATTTGACACATAAAAGTCTTGTTCCGTATTGAACTGATACGGAACGCACTTTGTTCCGTATTTTTGAGAATCAATTCAGTGCAAATCCATGACAGACATTTTCACAGTTTTTTACCGTTAAAATCACAGTCATTTTTTGCAGTGTGCGGTCGATAGGCCAACTAATATCTCCCCGTTTGTCTATGATCAGTAGTGATGGGGAGTCGACTCCAAAAGAGTCGATTCCTCGACTCTGAATAGCCCCAGAGTCAGGGTCGACTCCAGCACAGGAATCGACTCTCGGTGTGGACTCTGTTGCTGTGTCCGAAATCGCTCACTTGTTTAATAATTCTCTAATCCCTATAAAGTGCATGGCAGTTGAGTGCACTATAAGCAAGGAGTGAATGAAATGAAGCGAGGAATTCAGACACTGACGTAAAACATTGCGTCAGAGAGCTGTCGCTGCAGAAACTTCACACACATTTATTTGAGTGCTTACTTTAGAAATAGAAAACAGTCACAGCGACTTTAGTTTGTAATTATACATAGGCTTCCTCCATGCTAGCTTTAGTTTAATGGATAGTGCCTATTAATGCAATAAATATAAATTTGGTTTTCTATGGTTAACCTTGTGTTCATAATCATTAAACTAAATCAAAAAAAAAAACTCACATCAAGAAGAAATACATGAATAAGTGTACATTATTATATTTATATCTTTAACTCACCCTTTAAGACAATGATCATGTGCGTTTAGCCCCATCACTCGACAACAGCTTTTTTCATGACTTTTTTTTTTCCTGTGTAAAATTAGGTATCGGCAACAGCTAGGTAGAAACGCTGATAGCCACTCATCAAGTCATCGCTAAATTGGACTCATTTGGACGATCACGCTAAAAGGAGCGAGGTTTTAATAAGGGGATTTTAAGGCTTTGTGTTGGGGGAGTAATAATTTAAGTGTGTAACAACTGCAATTTTGTCTTATTTCTGACCCTGTTTTGATGTAAAGTAAATGGAGTCGAAGAGTCAAGTGACAACAGCGGGAAATATTGTATTATAATATGTTATATGAAATCTATTTATCTAAATGTATCAATTAGTTTGTATCAAATATGTCAACCCCCCCCCCCCCCCCCCCCCCTAAAACCTTCAGCTCAAATAATGCTCACAAATCTGTTTTTTATAACAGTAAAACCTCCGTTCATGTAGTCGCGATGTTATATTGTCATGTTTATCAAAATAAAACTGATAAAAAACGTAGACCCCACTTCGTTGATAGTGCTTATATGTTGAACTTTATTCATGTACAAACACGCGCTCTAAGCAGTACATAAAGTATTACATGACAATATCTCTGAAACATCTCTGCATTGCCAAATATTGCATTTATTTCACTTAATTTGATAAAGTATGCAAACAGAAGAAAGTGTCCGACTTAACGTCTCTGTTTGCAGCTCCGCCAGCCTGCACGCGGCTACTCTCGCCGATCAGTTGCATGCAGCCGATGTCGAACACACCTATTTATTAACAACTGCCTAGTTTTGAACGAATCGGCCGTTTGAAAGAATCGTTTGGATTAATGACTCAATGACTCACTCATTAAGACGGTCACCTGCCGCCACCTAGCCTACTGGCGGTTTAGTTTCAATAGCATCATTCTTTGCAACATTTCTTATTGGTATATTCAAAATATATTTAAAAAAACATTTATTTAATGCAATTGTATTTTTTCAGTATATATTATTTAATTTGATTGCCAACAGAGTGTCTTATTCTAATTTAATGTATTGATCCAATTTAAAATGAAAGATGAAGCATACATTTAATAAGATTGAGGGAAAAAATGCCCTGTATAACAGGTAAAAAAATGTCAAATATGCAGATTTAAATGGGCTATGATTGAACTGATACACTGTAAGAATATTGCTTCAGAATAAATTATATTTATAACACAAAAATCCTATTGTTTCCAGACAAGAAACTTTTTTTATTCTGACAAGATTGATTTGCACTTGACACACGCACGCACGCACACAATGTATAAACATTTTAGTTGGGTTACTCCTAAATTTTTGCTGGTGCTCCTAACTTATTGAAGTCAGGAGCACCAGTGCTACCAAGTAAAAAAAGTTAATTTCGAGCCCTGTAGAAATTACATACCTCATTAAAGCTGCGAGCAGCGATGACGGGCCCAAGCTGGTGCCATCTGCTTAACTGTGCACGGCAGGCAATAGGCATTTAAAATGGGAAAACATTAGTGATGTGTCGTTCATGAACGATTCTTTCCTTTTGAACAAATTCTTAATATGACTTGGGAACGACGAGTCGTCTCAGAGAGCGATTCGTTCATTTTGTATTGACCCGCGCATGCGCATTGCGCAACATCTTAGGCTATTTTTCAGATGTTTGTTGCAGATATCTTTTGATAATTGTATGAGAATTCCTAAACAAAAAATAATATACAGTCAATAATATGACTGTAATGTTGTATATGTTGCAAGACACTGAAACCGGGAAGCGGTCACGTGACAAAAGAACGAGACTAGGACCCAAAGACTGACTCGAGAGATGAACTGATCATTTTTGTTTCTGCATTCAGCCTATGGGGACTAGAAGGAACGACTCAAAGACTCGAAATGAACTGTTCAAATCTGTTTCCGGTGACTGGGACTTGTGACTGGGACTTGATGAACGAATTACTTAAACCCGAGACTCGAAATGAACTGTTCAAATCTGTTTCCGGGGACTGGGACTTGTGACTGGGACTTGATGAACGAATGACTCAGACCCGAGACTCGAAATGAACTGATCAACTGATCTGTTTCCGGACTCCGGAAACAGATCAGTTGATCAGTTCATTTCGAGTCTCGGAGACGCATGTGTATTACACGGCTGTCACGGCCAGATCAGAGCAATGAGAGCATCAGACATGACGGAACTAACGGCTCGAACCTGAAGACACGAGAGTAAACGATTTGAAAAAAAAAAAGAATTTGGATCTGGAGGTGAGGTGAACTAACAGACTGCATACATAGACTAAATCAAGCTAAGCAATTAATTAATAATTTATTTCTCAAAGTTTGGCCATGGCTGCATTAGCTTATAGTTCATTTTTTTATTCCAAAAGTACTAAATGTGCTGAAAAATGAAAAATTTAATATTTTAATTAGATTCTGCTGAAATGAACGAAATGACTTGAAAAAAGATTCGTTCATTTTGCTGAACGAGATTCAAAGATCCGAGTCCGTAAAATGATCCGAACTTCCCATCACTAGAAAACATAAAAGGACTATGTCAAAATCATCTGAATTCACCACATTAACTGCAGCAGTTAGTGCTGCTATGACCACAAACCACAACAGCCACATCTATGAGATCAATTAAATTGTATTAATTAATTTTATGTCAGATGATGTCAAATGTCAATTTCAAATGAGTTCAGAATATTGTACTAATGCTGATGTTGTATTATCCTAACACTTCTCATCATGTGTTTTTGACCTACCTTAGCTACCGTTTGTTCACCAATCTTATGAATCAAAAAGCGTGCTTTTATTTCAATATGGGTGGCAGGCAATAAAAAAAACATGGGCGTCGGAAGCAAAAAAAATGTGGGTGGGTCCTCAGAATTATTTTTACTGGAGTAGATGCCAATAAGTACAAATATACCACTTTGCTTGCTAAGCGAATAGGTTGGAAAGACAAAAGTACGGGAATCGCCATATCATTGAGAGCGTCGGTAGTGTAGGGGTAAGACGCACGGCATCTAGTTTTGACACAAATCGACCCGCGGTTCGAATTCGCCTATCGCCGAGTTCAATCTTCTCCCTTTTCCCATCACATATCAGATCGGAAAGGCACTTATTTTCAATAAAAATTACGAAAATATTAGAAAAGTGGAAATAAAGCGTCTAACATGTGTTTAATAATAAGTGTTTATCGATTAGGGGTAGGTAAACAGACATGTGCTGAATGTTAGAGACGATAAAAGTGACTGGGTCCAATATCATTGATAGTAAAAAGTGGGTGGGTCTTGTCCCACCCACAAACAATGGTTCCGACGCCCATGAAAAAAAGTATTATAAAAAAATTATAAATGGAGCCAAATCACAGAAACTGCAAAGATGATTTTAATATCAGTGCCAGGTAAGTGAAAGATGCGTGTCTAAATTTTATGGAAGTTTATTATAAACAGACACTTGTAGAGAATCATGTGAAATACATTTTTTTAATAAATGTGAATATCAGTAAATAATTCATTTAAAGACATGTGTCAAAAGTGATCTTTGCAAACACAGCACATGACCTTCTGTAAAGCACATGTATAGAAAACACACACGCATTCCTCTGTTAAAAAAGAGTTTTAACCCCCCCCCCCCCCCACACACACACAGAGAGGCATGCTTTTGTTGACAAACACCCATCCCCCTCCTTCACACACACACACACACACACACACACACACACACACACACACACACACACACACACACACACACACACACACACACACACAGAGCAGGAGGCAAAAAGACAGAGAGAGAGGCAGGTTATATCTCTATTTAAAGCTCAATGCTGCCGGCTTTTGGTGAATGAGGGGAGTGCAGACTGAGAGAGAGGGGAGATTCAAAATAAATATTTTAAAGAAATAAATATATTGATGTGAATAAACATTGTTTAGCGTGTTTTTAAAGCTATTTTTAATACATGGACACATGAAATGTCCTCATAAACCACGTTTACGTTGTAATACCAGTGTAATACCCATGTCATTATACAAATTTGTGTCCCTAATAAATCACATAAACAAGCACACACACACACACACACATAAACACACACACACACACACACACACGCAGAGAGAGAAAGAGAGTTTCAAAAATAACACAACACTGCCACCTTTTGGTGAGGGGAGGGCAGACAGAGAATAAATATTCAGAAGATTCAGAAGAAATATATTACATAAACTAAATATATTGATCTGAAAAATAGTATGATTATTTTAAATCCATCCAGGTTCAATTACCCAACAAAGTTTGTGTCCTCATAAATCACATAAACAAGCACACACACACACACACACACACACACACACACACACACACACACACACACACACACACACACACACACACACACACACACACACACACACACACACAAACACAAGAAGAGAGTAGCAGAGAGAAAGAGATGGAATATTTTTTTATCCTGTTTGAAAACTAACACAATGCTGCCATCTTCTGTTCATTGAGGGGAGGGCAGCGCACACAGACAGAATAGATTATTCAAATAAATATTTTAAATAAATATATTAATCTGAAAAAATAGTATAGTCATTTAGTATAGTCATACAATCTTAATTTAATTGAAATCAAAATATGATTTTGGTTTATGGGACACAGGAAATGTCCTCATAAACCATGTTTACGTTGTAATATGTTGTATATTTTTAAAGCTATTTGGTTACATTTTAATAAAACTTTATTTAGTATATTTTTAAACGCACACACACACACACACACACACACACACACACACACACACACACACACACACACACACACACACACACACACACACACACACACACACACACACACACACACACACACACACACACACACACACACACACACACACACACACACGTTGTAATGCCAGTGTAATACCCACGTCATTATACAAATTTGTGTCCTCATAAATCACTTAAACAAGCACACACACACATAAAGAGGGATTGGCAGAGAGAAAGAGAGATGGAATGTTTTTTTTATCCTGTTTCAAAACTAACACAATGCTGCCATCTTGTGTTCATTGAAGGGAGGGCAGCACACACAGACAGAATACATTATTCAAAGACATATTTTAAATAAATAAATATATTGATCTGAAAAATAGTATAGTAATTTTAAATTAATCCAAGTTCATATAACTGAACATACAATCTTAATTTAATTGAAATCAAAATATGATTTTACAAGATATAAGATAATTTATGTTCCCTTTTTTGTCCTTATTTAATCACTCGCCATGGCAACACCGTTTGAGATATCCAATATCCGGTCGCATTTTAGCATCTTCCGTATCTTTGATTCATGTTGACAGAATTCGGTGGAGATTGAATAAATTGCCTATGAAGAGAACGTAAAAACTCAGAGCCTAATTTATCCAAAAATTCACGTTCAAACCAAAATATCTGACTCCCTGTTGGTCGGAGCTAATGACTATAAATTAGAAAGTTGTCCGGCTCAAAGAGAACAATATATATACCGAGTTTGGTGACTGTAGATGAAACTAAGCCCCCCACTTTTGTCAAAAGATGGCGCTACTGAGCCCCTCCAGCACACCCGTTTCAAAGTCTTTGCCCTAAGTCTTCTGGACGGCATCTCTGATGTGTCTGTCGAGTTTCGTGCAATTTCAAGCATGCTAACAGTGTCAAAAACACCCAAAAAGATTTTTAAACTTTGACATGTTGCCATGGCAACAGTATTTAAAATATCAGGAATCCATTCATATGTCTATATCTGCCATGTTTTGACATTTATACTGATGAAGTTTGAAATAAATCGGGTGAAAATAAGAGTGATTTAAAGCATTTTTGAAAGTGACACACTTCCTGCTGCCAGTTGGTGGCACTATAACTTTGAATATTGGCATGTAGATGTCTTCAAGCCAGGACTCTTATCAACATGTGAAGTTTGGGGCAGATCGGACATTGTATGCCCGAGTTACAACAACTTCCTGTGTCATGGCGAAACATCAAAATTTGTGAGGCCACCACGGACACGCCCTTCAGCGAAAACCCAAGATCTTCGCAATTTAACTTCGCAAAGGCCTTTAGAATAGACAGTGCAAATGTGATGTTGATCTGATTAAATCTCTAGGAGGAATTTGTTAAAGTACAACGTCTGACAATGGCAAAAAACTGCACCAATTTAGGAAAGAAAATTCAAAATATCTCACTTCCTGTTGGTTTTTCAGATTTGACGACTGGGGACTTTTTTGTAGGTATTGGGCTGTTGAATGCGTCTATCGAATTTTCATACTCATATATGAAACGTAGCATGAATGGCGCTTAGTTGAAATTTTGTAGGTGGCGCTATAGAGCCTTTTTGCCACACCTAATTCTGAAACCCATATCATATGTAAATTTTCACCACTTCTGATGTGTGTGCAAAGTTTCATGAGTTTTCGAGTATGTTTAGGCCCTCAAAAATGCAATTCACTTGGGATAAGAAGAATGATGGGCTGAGCAATTACAATACGGTCCTCACACCTCAGGCCCTAAATATCTGATTTCCTGTTGTTCGGAGCTAATGACTAAATTAGAAAGTTGTCCAGCTCAAAGAGAACAATATATATACCGAGTTTGGTGACTGTATATAAAACTAACCCCCCCACTTTTATCAAAAGATGGCGCAACTGAGCCCCTGAACCACGCCTGTTTTTAAATCTTTGCCCATATTTACTGGATAGCATGTCTGATGTGTGTGTCGAGTTTCATGTAATTTGAAGCATTGTAAGAGTCTCAAAAGCATCGAAAAAGAAAATTATAGTTTGATGTGTTGCCATGGCAACAATATTTAGATTATCAAGAAGTGCTTACCAGGTTTACATTTGCTATGTTTTGACATCATACTGATGAAGTTTGAAGTAAATCGGGTAAAAATAAGATGAAGATTATAAAGCATTTTGAAAATGACACACTTCCTGCTGCCAGTTGGTGGCGCTATAACTTATAACCATGTGATCGGTCTCTTAAAACGAACAAACAGCTGAAGTTTCATCCAAATCAGTCAATGTTTGCAGAATTTATAACACACTTCCTGTTTCTTTTCTCGCCATAAATTTGTCTCCTCACCACAGCCAAACCGTTCGAGATATCAAAAATCTGCTTGCAATTAAGCATCCTCAATATGTTCACTTCATGCTGACCAAGTTTTTCACTGATTGGGTGAATTTTCTAGGAGGAGTATATCAAATTCCAGAGCATGCGTTTTCCGAACAACCCATAATAGCTCACTTCCTGTTGGGCTGACGTATAACAGCACAAAAGTTGTTCGGCCAGATGAGCTCCATATGTGTACCAAGTTTCATACATGTACGTGCAAGTGTGTTTGATATATGGACCAAGTATTCAGACCCCACTTAAGGGGGCGCTGTCGAGCCCCCCTGCCACGCCCTGGTACCAGCTTTGGTCCGGCCCTGATGGCCGCAGATTCCGATGTGTGTGCAAAGTTTCAAGAGTTTTTGAGCATGGTAAGGGCCCCAAAAGTGCCCGAATAGTCGAAAAAACTAAATTGTCCTTAGAAGAACAATAGGGCCATTCAGGGCTTGGGCCCTAATAATGTCAAGGGCTGCAAGTTGCAACTAATGATAATCAATTAATCTGTTGATTATTTACTGTATTTACATAATCTGATTTAAAAAAGGCTAATTTAATTTTTATATTTTTATAGAAAAAAAAAATATTCCACATCTTGCTCCAAATAGGCTACTATTTGAAATGTGTATTAAGTGACAAATTATATATTAGGCATCTCAAATAGCTAAATCCAGGAAAGTTATTCTAGTGGATCATTTAAAATGATTATAATTACAACAATATATTTTTATATAATTACTGAATGACTTATCCTTAAACTAAAATGAAAACTGAAAATATAAAAGCTAATTCAGGGTATTAATAAATACTATGGTATACAAAAAATACTAAAATAACACTGGCAAGTATTTTTCTAAAACAGCTAACCAGGATTTACAAACAAGGCATCCATGAGATGGTTTCAATCTGCTATAGTTGTTTAAACCATAAGTCATGCTTTCAATGTCACTCTTGGTCCAGAAGGGCTAAATCACCTTGGGGCAATTTCCATTTGGCTAGAAAATGAGTCTACCCCGTGATGAATATGAATAAAACTGCATTGAGCTGGTCTCTGCTTCTGTACCTCATACTTTGCACTCCAAAAATATATTTATTGTGTATACATGAATATATTTACAGTTTTGCTATTTGCACTTCTGGTTAGATGCAAACTGCATTTCATTGGCTCTGTACTTGTACTCTGAACGATGGCAATAAAGTTGAATCTAATCTAAAAGATGCAGGCTGAGCCTAGCAATCCTTCATAAACACGGCCCAGATACACCAACATCCTCAGTCTCAGTGTCAGTCTCAGTGAAAGTTTCGTAACACAGTCATCTAAATATTAGTGAGGAGAGAGGAGAGCGTTTAAACATTTCCGCTTCTGTGAAAACAATGAAGTGGTAACTGAACAACGTGGCTCGGTTTCTTATTAACATTGTCATGCTCAACAAATCAATTTAAGGAGAGCCTGCAGTTATGAATTATTCACTCTACACTGGAATGTGCAAAAAAGGAAAAACATGGGTCAGATTGTGCTCCAAAAAAAGAGGTAGGGTGCCCTCCACTGGATTTGGGCTTTAAAACACACCAACGGGTGTTTTCTACTTTTCCTAAACATTTTCCTGGGTAAACCAGGCCATTCTGAAGGATTCTTGGAGGCTTGGGAATGAGTAAAAATATACGTTTACGTGCCACTGATTGTGTCCTTTCCTGCGTCTAGACTCCCCGTGAGGAAAACCAAGCTATTCTCTGCAAACCACAGACAGCTGTCTGCTTTTAGACCGGCCATAGAAACACAGCACTCCACCCTACAACAGGAAATAACTCTGTAATCTACTCAAACAAACAGCAGCAGCTCACCGCACTAGAGCGGAGCACTGCTGGGACATATTTAGAAAAATTATATGACATATATATAAACAGCAGTTCTACAGTTGACCATGAGAAAATGTCACATTTATGTCTAACAATGTAGGCTGAGCACAAAGCGAGATTGCAGAGAGTGAGACATTGTAATTATAAAACGGTCTAACAGCCAAACTGCTGGTTTATGAAAACAATTTGCTTGTTGTACATGTATGACAGTGAAGAGAGACATTCAGCCTGTTGTGAAAAGAGCACACATACAAACGCTTTGGAGATACATGGTTTATTCAGAGTGCAGCATCAGTTCTGGTCTTGTCAGAAAGAGACAACATTGATCAAAGCCAGTATAAACAAACTTAAGCGCCAATTTGAGGCCAACACTTTGATAGAGGAATGAACAAACAGATGGGATGATTGAGCTACAGCTGAAAAGTAGCAGAGGTCTGTGACATGGCGTTATAGAGGAACGTGTTGTTGAAAGGTGCAAACTGGTGTGTGATGATTTTGATGGCTTCTTGAGCTGCTGATCCTGCAACAAAAGACAGACAAAGGGCCCCTTTACAACTGCCATTACCATGTTGTTCATATCTGGGTGGTTTATGGATATGCAGTAAGACTCATACAACCCTTGGCCAAACCACACTTAGAGGATGTTTACCAAGCTTTTTTACTTCATAGCAAACAAACAAATCACAGATGTGATGGGAAAAAAAGGTTTTGCTCAATAGCTTAACATTCTGTCTTCACAAAATATACTTTAAACAAATTAATTTACACTTTTCCCAGATCAAGTAGAGGAGAAAAGTATGGAATCACTTGATGTTGAGGAAAAAAAATGGAATCATCATCATCCAAAAAAAAAAAAACTTTTTTTTGTCATTTATGACAGCCTGAATTCTTTGAGGCATGGACTTTGTCTAATGAAAAACAATAATGCCCATCAATCTGGTTCCTACTTTCTCAAATAGCAGTTGATAGATCAGCTTTGCAGGATGGAGCCTCACAATGGACCTTTTTTTAAATTACATTTTTACTCATTCATACTCTTTGCTCTGTGTGCAAGATGCGTTGATTTCATCATCACCAAACCCATTTTCTTAGAAAGGTGTCCAAAATGTCAATGTACACCAGTGCGCTGACTGTTGAGGTAATGATTGCCATCTCCCCTGGTTATTTAACTGACATGCAACCCCATATCATAGATGAGTTGGGAAAAGTTGGGAAATCTTCAGGCAGTCATTTTTATATACAGTTGCAAGAAAAAGTATGTGAACCGCTTGCAGAATCTGTGAAAATGTGATTAATTTTAACTAAATAAGAGATATCATACAAAATGCGTTATTTTTTATTTAGTACTGTCCTGAATAAGATATTTTACATAAAAAATGTTTACATATAGTCCACAAGACCAAAAAATGCAGAATTTATTAAAATGACCCCGTTCAAAAGTTGATGAACCATTGATTCTCAATACTGTGTGTAATTCCCTGGCTTGTTCTTGAGTCCACGTGTTTCATCAGGAAGTGCGTAGAAGACGTTGTTCCGACCAAAACAATTCGGCTGTACCCAAACCAGAAGCCGTGGCTAAATGGGGATGTTCGCGCGGCACTCAATGCGCGGACCTTCACCTTTAACTCCGGTAATGCGGAGAAGCATAAACAAGCAAGTTATGCCCTCCGGAAAACCATCAGAGCAGCAAAACGCCAGTACAGGGACAAGATTGAAGGACAGTTCAACACCACCGACTCTAGAAGCATGTGGCAGGGAATTAACACCATCACGGACTATAAAGGGAACACAAACTCCACTGTGAACACTGCTGCCTCTCTCCCGGACGAGCTAAACACCTTCTATGCTCGCTTTGAGGGAACCAACACCGCCCTCGCGGAGAGAGAGCTCGCGGCTGAAGATACAGAGGTTAGTTCACTCTCTGTAACTGTAGCGGATGTAACCCGATCCTTCCGGCGGGTGAACATCCGTAAAGCTGCGGGTCCAGACCGCATTCCGGGCCGCGTCATCAGAGCGTGCGCGCAGCAACTGGCTGGAGTTTTCACGGACATTTTTAACCTGTCCCTCTCCCTGTCTGTGGTCCCCACATGCTTCAAAACGTCCACCATTGTTCCTGTACTTAAGCAGTCAAAAACCACCTGCTTAAACGACTGGCGTCCTGTTGCTCTGACCCCCATCATCAGCAAATGCTTTGAAAGAATAATCAGAAACCACATCTGCTCTGTTCTCCCCCCCTCACTGGACCCACTGCAGTTTGCATACCGCACAAACCGCTCCACTGATGATGCCATTTCATCCACTATACACACTGCTCTCTCCCACCTGGAAAAGAGGAACACATATGTGAGAATGCTGTTTGTAGACTACAGCTCAGCATTCAACACCATTGTGCCCTCCATACTTGACGGGAAACTCCGGGCTCTAGGCTTAAACAGCCTGTTATGCAGCTGGATCCTGGACTTTCTGTCAAACAGACGCCAGGTGGTCAGAATGGGCAGTAATGGGCTCCTCATCACTGACTCTCAACACTGGAGTTCCTCAGGGCTGTGTTCTCAGCCCACTCCTGTACTCCTTGTACACACATGACTGTGTGGCAACCCACAGCTCCAATACCATCATCAAGTTTGCTGACGATACGACGGTGGTAGGTCTTATCACCGACAATGATGAAACGGCCTACAGAGAGGAGGTGCACACTCTGACACGGTGGTGTCAGGAGCACAACCTCTCCCTCAACGTCAGCAAGACCAAGGAGCTGGTGGTCGACTTCAGGAGGAATGAGAGAGAACACCGCCCCATCACCATCGATGGAGCACCGGTGGAGAGAGTCAGCAGCTTCAAGTTCCTCGGTGTCCACATCACAGAGGAACTCTCATGGTCCGTACACACTGAGGCCGTTGTGAAGAAGGCTCATCAGCGCCTTTTCTTCCTGCGACGGCTGAGGAGGTTTGGAATGAACCGCCACATCCTCACACGCTTCTACAGCAGCACCATAGAGAGCCTGCTGACTGGCTGTATCACCACCTGGTATGGCAACAGTACCGCCCGCAACCGCAAAGCCCTGCAAAGGGTAGTGCGCACGGCCAGCTGCATCATCGGAGGTGAGCTTCCCTCCCTCTAGGACATTTACGCCAGGCGGTGTGTGAAGAGAGCTCAGAGGATCATCAGAGACTCTAGCCACCCGAGCCATGGGCTGCTCTCACTGCTGCCATCAGGCAGACGGTACCGCAGCATCAGAACACGCACCAGCCGACTCCAGAACAGCTTCTTCCCACAAGCAATCAGACTACTTAACTCCTGATCCATCAGTATCATAACACACACTGGACAGAATATCACTCAGCGCAACCCACTGTAGATACACACACATTATATACACATTTATTTATCATATAGCGTATCTATTGTACATTGGATTTCTATTTGTGAATATTGTATACTGTACATTGTATATTACTATTATTATTATAGCATGTATGTATGTTTAGTGTATATTGTTTAAAGTATATGTATATTGTTTAAAGCTGTGAGAACTACACTCACATTGTGTAAATTATTATTGTTTATTGTAGTGTATACTGTGCTGTGAGTAATTGTGGGCGCATCAGATGTGTAATCTGATGTTGCTTTAAATGTTGTACATGTCATGTCATGACTACTATGTTGCTCGGAACTGCACCTAAGAATTTCACCTGCTGTTGCACTTGTATATATGGTAGAGAGACAATAAAATGATTTGATTTGATTTTGATTTGAGTCCTTTGTTTGTCCTGACTCCTGAGCAGTTAAACTGCCCAATGTTCTTCATAAAAATCCTCCAGGTCCTGCACATTCTTCAGTTTTCCAGCATCTTTTGCACATTTGAACCCTCTCCAGCAGTGACTATATGATTTTAAGATCCATCTTTTCCCATTGAGGACAATTGAGGGACTCAAACACAACTACTAAAAAAGGTTGAAACATTCACTGATGCTCCAGAAGGAAACACGATGCATTAAGGGGGGTGAAAGCTTTTGAGCAGGATGTCCACATTTTTATTTTGTTTAAATATTTTTTTTTTTTTCCATTTAGTTCTGTCCTTCGAAAGCAACAGAAGATACCTGCATGTTTCCTGGAAGACAAAAAAGTACAATTTACCTTGATTTTCAAATTCAATAGGTTTTCACCCCCTGGCTCTTAATGCATTGTGTTTCCTTCTGGAGCATCAGTGAATGTTTGAACCTTTTTAATAGTTGTGCTTGAGTCCCTCAATTGTCCTCAACATGAAAAGATGGATCTCAAAATCCTAGTCACTGCTGGAGAGGGTTCAAATATGCAAAAGATGCTGGAAAACTGAAGAATGTGCAGGACCTGGAGGATTTTTATGAAGAACATTGGGCAGTTTAACAGCTCAGGACAAACAAGGGACTCAAGAACAACCATCACAAAACAAAAAAAACAGCCGTGGATCATCCAGGGAACAACACACAGCACTGAGAATCAATGGTTCATAAACTTTTGAATGGATAATTTTAATAAATTCAGCAATTTTTTGGTCTTGTGGACTATATATAAACATTTTTTATGTAATCAGGACAGTACTAAATCAAAAATATCTCTCTTATTTAGTTAAAATGATTCACATTTTCTGCAAGTGGTTCACATACTTCTTCTTGCAACTGTATGTTTCATTAGAACGGCACCAGACACAAGTTCCTGCATCATCTCCTTGATCAATGCAGATTCATCACTGAATAGCACTTTCATCCAACCATCTATACTCCAGGATTGAATCTCTTTAGCCCACTGTAACCTTGTCGTCTTCTTTTTTGGTGTTAGTGCTGGTTTTCTGGTTTCTTACAGTTCTGTCACAAACATTGTCTCCTGTTTCCGCCCATTTGTTTTGTTGTGCATTTTCTATTTTCAAGGCATACTGCTTTGAGTTTTCTATCCTGACGCTTTGATGTCTTCCTTGGTCTGCATGTATGTTTTCCTTTTGTAACCTTCCCATTTAGTTTATACTTGCACCAAATTTTAGACACAGCTGACTGGGAGCAACCACCTTCTTTGGCCACACTCTGTTAAAATTCCTTGCTGAAGGAGTTTTATAATCCTTTCCATTGTTTCAACTGACAACTCTCTCATTGGGGCCATATTTCCTTTTAATTAGCCAAGTCTAACAGCTTGTTAAGGTGTGCAAGGACTGCCTTTTAACTACTGACTAATTAGCCTTTTTGACTGAATGGAAATTAAAAGATGATTCCATAATTATCTTTCTCAACATTGAGTGATTCCATACTTGTTTTCCTCTTGATCTGGACAAAGACATGTCATTAATAAGAAGTGTCAGTACATTTTTGAGGTGTGTTTCATGAAGCCAAAACGTTAAGCTATTGAACAAAGACTTTTGTGTCATATCTGTGATTTGTTTGTTTGCTATAAACTAAAAAAGCTGGGTGAACATCCTCTAAGTGTGGTGATTCCATAATTTTTGCCAGGGGTTGGAAGTAATTGGATTGAGATGGCAGTGGAAACACTTATACATTTAAGGTTGGGTTAACTAAATATTTTCATGACCTAATTTTTACCCATGACCTTTTTATGATGCTAAATAGGAATTAGAAGTAAAAATAACAAAATACAATTGTAATGCGCCTCCATGCAAATGGACAAGGACAGACACATGAGCACCGATTTGGGGAAAGCAACCAGAGATACATATGAATAATTCATGGATTATTGTTCATTAAATCAGTTTACAGACCAGATCATACGACCATAATGTCTTTTGTCTTTTTCTCACCGTGAAAGCAGAAAAGAAAAAGCTGATTGCTTGGTAAGAATTTCATGAAACATATCAATGTCAAATGGAAATAAATAAAAGTCTGACAGAAAACGTACAATCCACTCTGTGAGTGACATATAATGACAGATCATTTATAGCTCATCACTCAGTACCACATACCACTTAAGCAGTTGAATATGGATAAAGAAAACACATTAGCATTTACATCTTTATTGAATGTGGTCGGAATACCAGCAGCAAATGTGGTTCCATTGATCCGATCACAAAATGAACTCAAGATCAATGTGTCTTAAATGGCTTTTGCTATGGTTAACTGCTATCCGACAGTTGTCTGATTATTAAACATTATAATAATGTCAGCAGTAAAACGGCCAATGAAGCGGGACGTATTTGCATTATATGATCTGCCTTTATAAAAATCCATATAGTAGAGGATGTCACAGAATACATTATGAGTGTATGATAAGGACTGTTTTTGCAGGCTCCTGGATAAATACATAAACACTCACCTCCCAGAAAAGCTGCAACAGTGTGTGGCTCAGCAGCTCCATAACGGCAGCTGAGAGAAATGAAAATAACATTTACACTGTTACCATTTTATTATAAACAATGGGACCAGGAGAACTTGGGCTTCTTTATTATCAATATTACAAAACAAATTTTAATATAAATATTTAGTTTGTGCTGCTTCTAAAACCAAAGAGGCATAACTCTAAGCTTAAACTTACAACTCATGGATGTAGTCATCTTTCACATTGACGTTCAGACCGTACTCCTGTAGAAGACCGTTTACACACAGCTTGAGTTTGTTAATGTCTTCCTCCACCTGGTAATTGTAGACACCTGAGAAAAACATTATACTCTATAATATCAATGAGAGAGTTCATATATATTAGTGCTGGGCAATCGATTAATCAGTGTATAATCGCATCCAAAATGTATATAATGTTTATGTAATATATGTGTGTGTACTGTGTATAATTATTTTATATATATATATATATATATATATATATATATATATATATATATATATATATATATATATATATATATATATATATATATATATATATATATATACACACATGCATTTATATATTTAAGAAATATTTGCATGTATATAATGTATATATATTTATATAATTTATATTATATATAAATATTAAGTACACACACATACATATATTATGTAAAAACAAACTGTTTTTGGATGCGATTATACACTGCCCGGCCAAAAAAAAAAAAGAGTCACTGTTTGAATTTAAATAAGTCAATGATTGGATCATTATTGCAGTGATTTTTATGTTCTAACATGTTATATGTTCTTTTAACCCTCTTGATGGAAATAACATCACAACATTTATTTCCATAAAGAAGTGTATCAACTTTTGGTCCAGATCTTCTATTGACAATGCAAGAGTCCAGCACTCTGTAAAGTCTACTCCAGCACATCCCAAAGACTTTCAATGAATTTAAGGGACCCACTTTATATTAGGTGGCCTTAACTACTATGTACTAACATTTTAATTAATCATTTGATACAATGCACTTATTGTGTACATACATGTTTTTACATTGTACTTACATTGAAAAAAAATACCTGCATGTAATTACGTCTGTAATTAATTTCTGTAGTTACATTTGTAATTACACAGTTGACACTTCCCTTACACCTAACCCTACCCTTAAACTTACCCATACCCCCACACCTGTCCTTAACCCTAACCCCATTTTTTTCACAATTTGAGCCTGATGAATCTTGACATTGTCATCCTGGTATATGGCCATGAAGTGTCTTCCTACATGGTTGTAAGAAGTGAAAAGCTACACACTCCATCAATTAGGGTTGGAACAACTGTTGCCAAACATATAACATGCTCAGGGCCACCGCTATTGGGGTGAAAGGTGGTGACAATTATAAACTAAATCCAGCCTCAAATTATGCTATATATTCCACTACTCTTATGAATCATTATAATATATATACACATGCCTGATAGTTCAATAAAAACCTCAAAAACATGCAATTTAGTTTTCCAAATCTCCTCTCTCTCCCCTGTATGGAGTCAATGTAGTGGAATGCCGTGCCCTGATTTTTTCGCTGCTCGATTTACTTTTGCGGTAATTGGACGCCTCCCGCACATTCCGGTATTTATTCTGAATATTTACTGTTAGACACCAGACTGACTGGAAATACATTTTATAGGTCTATTATATTGCTGGTATGCCTACTTTAAAAATGTTTATTTTATAATTTTATCAATTTCTTGTCTTTTGTTGTCTTGCATAATTGCTTGAGGACTGCAAATTAAGTAATTAATCGCTTAATGGCATTTTTTACATATAATATATATACAACTTTGTATATAAAAGCATTAACTTTTATTTGCATTTATTTATTTGTCCGTTTAGTTATTTTGTAAGAAATCCTTATTAGGTGCATGGGACCAAATGTGGGCCTCCATGCCCATATCTTATAGGCCTACCGTTACCGTATATGATATGAGTGGAGGGCATTGAGGGGGGCCCACATCAATGTTTTTTCAGGGGGCCCAGAATTCCCTAGCTAGAAACAATAATCTCTGCAATAATGATCCAATCATTGACTTTTAAGCATTTGCCTATTTAAATCCAAACAGCTAATTTTTTGGGGGCTGGTCAGTGTATATATATTTATTTATTTAATTAGTTTATTTGTCAGGGACAATGTACAAAATACATTAATCTTACAAAAAGATGTTTTGTACCAGAATTAGCTAATGCTAGTTTCCATCTGCAGTCCCCGGGCCGGTGCACACAATATTAAAACATTACATTACAAATAATGTATATTATATATATTATATATTAAATTTTATATATATATATATATATATATATATATATATATATATATATACCGTATTTCCTCAAATAAAACTGGGAGTCTTCGAGTGTGACGCACATTCCTGGTCTCTTCTATACTTAACCTAAACACTTTGCAGGGATTGCTTTGTAAATTAAATAGAGGATATAACTGATGCATATCTGCTATTTTAAATACTGTAGTGGGTTAGAAAAATAACGAAATTATAGAGTTTATATTGAGTCTATAAAACACGAAAGAACAACAAATATATCACAAAATACATTTCGTTTAGTATAAATTGTATCTTTATTTTAATCTATGTTTTATCAACCAAATTGCCCGGATTTAATAAATAAGCAAATAGCCTATAACAGACAATGACATGAGGTGGAAGCGGCAGCGCCGGCTTAAATGAACTACTAGAAAAGGAAAAAAACTTTAGTCAGGGCCAGCCCTTACTATTTATTTCAGATAGGCCTATATTTGATCCAGCATGTCACAGAGGGAGTTCTAGGTCGAGTGCGCGGTGCTGAGCGGAAAGAGCTTCAGAAATGAGCGGGATCTCCAGAAAAGCGCTTGATCTCCACTGGAGGAAATATTACCGCTCTATGCACACACCGCAACAGTCACAATATGACCTCATGTATGTTTTAAAAACACAATTCAACTTATAAATAATACTTTTTAATGGGCCACTTAAAATGTTTATTACAGATAAATTATTAAATTCAAAAAATTTGCAATCCTTTGAAACCACCCCACTTCCCGCGCCCCTGATGATATCTGTCCTCTGGAGCGCTATCGCTTTTCATTTAAAACGGTTTATTTAAAACAATTATTTTTTCAAATAGATGGAATTCGAAATACAGGTCTGCCCCTAATAAAAGCCTGTTTCAAATAAATGCCGGTGACCTTCTGCAGTTCAGGTAAATAAAGGCCCCGGCTTTTATTTGAGGAAATACGGTATATATATATATATATATATATTCTTCTGCACACCAAAGCTTAATACAACAATTTATAATAACTATTTTCTATTTTACTATATATTAAAATGTAATTTATTCCTGCGATGACAAAGCTGGAATTTCAGCAGCCATTTCTCCAGTCTTAAGTGCTCAAGATACATTAGTATTAGCAATGTTCAAAACAGTTGCTGTAAAGCTGCTTAATATTTTTGTGGAAACTTTCTTTTTTTTCCAGGATTGTTGGATAAATAGAACATTCTAAAGCATTTTTTTTTTTTTAAGATTCAAAGAAATCTTTTTTAACATTATAAATGTTTTTACTGTTAATTTTGATAAATTAATGCAGCCTTGCTGATCACACACACACACACACACACACACACAAAAAGGTACCGCAGTACCATGTCCCCCCCACAAATAATGATAAATCCAAGTTGAGTTTATCATACAAAAATGCTTGAAAATGTTGCCCATTTTGATAACTCTTCTGACCTGGGTAACGGGAGTGTTGCTGATAAAAGCGATCGACCGAGCGGAGCATGAGGTACAGAACCATCTCACTGTCCAGGCTGTCCATACAGGATGCTATGGAGACAGAAACAACTGGTTAAATACACACAGTAACACTCAAGCATGGATGTATACAACAACGAACCATCATATTCCCTGTTAGTAAATCAATCTAAACAATCCTGTACAGTGACCATAACATTTACAAACTGATATAAACAGAGAAAACGTACTGATTTCATCTTTATTGAAAGTGTCCGCGCTGTACTCTTCTGCCAGAGATCGGCATTGCACCACTCGGAGGAAAGCTGCGTTCTTACCTGTGGGACACAAAACACCACACAACATAGGCATTGCCCAAGGAAGTTATTGCTATGTGAAGAAAGCTGACTGTTAACATTCCCAAAGATGGGGGAAAAAACTATTTATTTTCAGTATTTGCTGGAACCATGAACATTACATCACACATGCAAACATACTGATGGAATAGGAAACAGGAAATGCTGTAGATCATGGCATTTTGCAATGTTGGTAAAAGTAAACTTTATTTCTGAAGCACATTCAAAGGGATAGTTCACCCAAAAATGTAAATGCTGTCATCATTTACTCACCCTCACGTTGTTTCAAACCCATAAGACTTTTTCAGAACACAAATGAAAATATTTTGAATTAAAAATACGTCAGGTCAGGGGTCACTATTCTGCCTGAACTCGACTCAAGTACGGCCGTTACCGGAAGCCAGTGATTATAGTTTACAAAATTATAAATATGGATATTTTTCTTACAAAACCGTATCACTTCGCTTCAGAAGGCCTTTATTAACCCACTGGAGCTGTATGAATTACTTTTATGATGGATGGATGCGTTTTTTTGAGCTTCAAAATCTAAGGTACCTTTCACTCCCATTAAAAAGCTTGGAAGAGCCAGGATCTTTTTTAATAACGCCGATAGTGTTTGGCTGAAAAAAGAAAGTCATATACGCCTAGGATGGTTTGAGGGTGAGTACATTTTTGAAATGTTGAATGTTGGAATATCTAGTTTCATGACAAAGTGCCACAACTGCTCCGATCGATCAGCTGCAGATCGGAATCGGCCGATAATCACATTCTATGGGTGTCTCTCAATCAGCTCCCTACTTCAGTAGTCAGGGCACTGATCAGGGAGTCGGCCCATTCCCTGATTAGTGCCATTACTACTGAACTAGGGAGCTGATTGAAACGCACCCTCGATCAGGAGTCATTAAAATAGGCCGATCTCACCAACAGATCGCAGATTGATGACATCAGAATTTAGCGCCGCAGTCATGTCATCCCCCAGTGTGAAGTTATTACTCGATCTCAAGAATCAAAGCATTTTAAGCCTTGTGATTTAAGAACAAGTAATTTGAAACCTCTCACGTGCAGTGGGAGAAAACAGTGCTCATTCAATATGAGTGTGTGCTGTATGAGGGCCCGTTTACACCTGGTCACTTCATGCGTTTTTACTGATCAGATAGCGATCTGATTTATCAAAATAATTTCATTTACACTTGGTCACATAAATGTGTCTCTGCAAAACGGGGACCCACTTTATATTAGGTGTTGTGCACTTATTGTGTACATACATGTTTTTACATTGTACTAACATTTAAAAAAAAAACCTGCATGTAATTACATCTGTAATTAATTTGTGACACTTCCCTTACACCTAACCCTACCCTTAAACGGACCCATACCCCCACACCTGTCCCTAACTCTACCCGTATCCCACCTTAATATCAGCAAAATTGTTTTTGCAATACAATTTGAACACAGTAAGTACATTGTACTTATTTTTTGATGTAAGTACATAGTACTTAAGGCCACCTAATATAAAGTGGGGCCCAAAACAGATATAAATCTGATCTTCAATTCCCGCGATATATGCAGATTTAATGGAGTTCACGTCACCAAAAACAACAGATATGAGCTGCATTTTATTAATCATCAGCTAATTTCAAAATCTAAACACCGCAATATAAGAGAGCGTGGCAACAGCACTGGTAAAATAATTTGGTTTCTTTAATTTTAATGAAGATGATTATGTGTTGAGTGTCTGCGACTTTACTTACGGTTTTAATTGTGGTAGTTTGTGTGTTGGCTTGATGAAAATATACTCAGCTGCAGTAGTGCTGTCATATCCGACTATAACATGACATATATAGCCTATAACACACTCTCACACATTTATTTTTTAGCATTGTTGGGAGGAGTAAAATTTACATATGTGGTTTCAACAACGGGATGCTTTTAAACTTGTTCAGTTTCATCTGGAATGTGGCCCAGACCACCTCCTGAAGTGGTTTGCGTGATCGGATTTAAATCCGTCTCGAATGCGTTTCGGAGGGCATATACACCTGGTCTGCACAAGATTGTGCAGAGAAAACGCATGAAGTGACCAGGTGTAAACAGGCCCTGAGAGATGGGTTCTGAGCGCAGTAAAGCGAGTAATTAATGTACTGGACTTGAATGGTCAAATACACATTAATGGTGTCAAAATGCCCATCTTTGCGAGTATCTTAGTAAACAACACAGTCGTTTATGTCTTAAGTGAACGTAACCAGTGCATTCTGTGTTAAAGTGAAAGCAGGCTAATAAAGCTGCTGCCGTCCTTGCCATTCATGTTAATCAAACTATTAATCACTATTGTGCATTGAATTACTTTATACAATTTATGTTGTATTCCTATTTCTAGTGCTTGAAGTTAAGCGCTCGAATGTTGATGGTGAATTCATCATAGCCGCAGATGTTTTGGATGAAAAGAGGAATCTCCCCAAAATGCAGAAAACCTCAAATCCTGCCTTGCCTACTTCAGTAGGACAAAAAAAAGGAAACAACAATCTATATCATTACTGTAAATAACGTCTGTGGTATTACTTATCTGGGAAAAACACTGACATTCAACAGAGACCTTATTATTACTTATATAAAGCTTGAATGATAAGTACCGGCATGGGGATCGGCTGATCATGATAACAGAAGAAATCGGTAATCGGTAATCAGTATCGGCTGCAAAAACCCTGATCGGAGCATCCTGACCCAAAACAGAAAATAATCTCATCAGAGAGTAAATTACGGAAGTGTGCATTCTGTACTCACAGAAGAGTTTGATTTCCTGTTCAGAGACGCTCTCGGGAGTCTTTGGAATAAACAGATAGTTCAGATCATTAGTGTCAATGTGCAAATAAAGGAGATAAACTGCAATTTTTACAAAAGAGAATGTTGAATTATGAGAATTATGCGAATACCTTGCCAACCGATTGTAGAAGCTTTTCAACATGTTTAGACACAACTGCTGTGTCCTTGATGGCTTTGTCTCTGTAGCTGAAATGGAAAGTGTCAAATAAATGCAATTTTACCAAAAACACAGTCAGCAGAATTTATCTGAAGCCAACAGATCATTTTTCACCTTATTTTCATCTGATATAGCAATAACCTGACCAGTATCAACTGTTTGTTAATTTACAATACCATGCAAGTTTTACAAACACATCACTACTAATGAAGTTTCCGGACGCATTGTGATTTGAAAGCTGAATACCTACACATTTTGTAACTTGATGAATTTGTCTGAATCAGCGATCATGTCCGGGATGGTTCCTCGCACCGGCAGGTTGCCGTTCCCCTCGTTCTGAACAAAGTCCCGCACTCCATGTGCCATTACCCAGAAGGATGCGCTCTACGATAAGACAAATTTAATATGCTGGTTAACTGAGGGTTTTTTTTTTACATGAGGCTACTTATTTACAGAAAGGGGTGCATTAAAAAGTGAAAAAACATACATTTTCTACATGGCAGATAACATTTTTAAATCAAAGAAAATGTATCTATTTTATAATTTTTCTATGTGGAAGGAAGTTATTTTCTGCAAATGCATGAGACCTCTGAATTTATTAGCCACTATTGGTAAATAAGTAGAAGAATAACAAAGTGCAGTAAACAGTAAAACTGCATATATGTATGCAGAATTTTCAGATCTGATTTGAGCTTTTAAATATATGAACTTTTGCAGCTAGGCCGTATGCAACTGCCTGACCCGCTGTGATGTATTCTAATCAAAACTATGAGCACAAAGTGAAAATTACCAATATTTTTGCACTAAAACATTATTCTTTAAAAACTATTTCTGAAAAGTGGGCAGTTATGTATAATTATGTCTGGAATATTTATTTTATAATGATTGCATTAGAAATCCAACTATGTTTTCCTTTCAGTCATATTAATGGTCATTTTATTTTGTGTAAATATATTTATGCATTCATTATTTACCACGGCGAATAAGTGGAAGGTAACAGCGACTTCATTTGAAGTTCAGATTACCACTAGGAGCGAAATGCAGCAATCGTATGTTGGAGAAAGGTGGCTTAGCAGTAGTTTTGCATATCCCTACTAACCTGTGAGGTAATGTTTTCACATTGTTCAGCATTAAAAATGTCCTCCGTTGCACTGGAGATCTACATCACAGTTGGACAAAGCTCAATAAATATCAAATGTAAGGAACAAAAACTCTAACTACAGCTCTTCAAATGTGAGGAGCTCCACCTTGGTGGGGTTCAGAGCCGTGTTCACATTCTTGATCGCCTCCTCAAAGTTCTCTTCATCTTCAGGTGTTCCGTTCTCCTTCTTTAGAATTCCTGAGAAAACACAGAAATGAAGGAAAACCCTCAACAATGATGAAATGTCAACATGGAAAATCTCTGATATGACACATTACATTACCTTCTTTAATGAGTTGTCTAAATGCTTCCTTCTCCTTATAATTCTTCGGTAACTGAGAATTGTGCTGGATCCAAAAACAAAACAAAAAAACATTTGGAGAAGGTCTGACATTTGGGAGGTCTCATGGTCAGAAAGCTTTTAAGAACATGTCAAAAATTACCTCACTATACCACTTTTCCAAGTATTTGGCAACCACAATGATCCATGGCGTATGACTGTGATCCTAAAACAAGATTAAAGTACATGCACGCCTTAAAAAGTCAGTCACATACAATAAAAAGATGAACGTTCTGGCATCTTTAATCTGACCTTCTTCTCCATGTTGTCCAGGTCATAGGACTCTACGTGGTGTTTGAGCTCTGTGAACGGCTGGTCTAGTCTCAGGTCCTCTAAGGCATTATCTGGATGAGACTCGACCACTACAGTGAGAGAAACAGACAGACCCTTTTAACATAAGGATTCGTGTATGTAAATGTTAGGGATATGCAATATTACTTTAAAAAAAATGTCTATGTGTCTAGTCAGTCTTTAAGTATAATTAGACTGGTTTAGGCCCATGCCCACCAGATATAATTATAGTCTTTTATAAGGGATATGAACTCACTAGTACATCTAGCAAGTTGTTGGACCACAAGTCAACCATCATATTGCATTGTCAATAAATTAGTCACTCAAAAAACATATTTTGCTTCAGGAAACTATGATTATTACCTGTGTGCTCCTTCACAATCAGCCTCATGTAACCAATGAGTCCATATGTTCTACATATAAGGAATGGCACAGCAGCCTCCCATAACACAGTGGCCAGCCTCAAACATGTGCTGTCAAAAAAGAAATAAAAAATAACATGTTAATATAAGCTGATCTGAAAAACCAGCATCTACAACCCATCAAATTTAATTACATGCCTCTTTTATTTAACACGCCTGTTTTGGGAAGACATTTAAAGGAACACAGCGACTTTTTTCATCATATCCCCCAGAGTTAGACAAATCCATTTATACCATTCTCATCTCCGTGCGTGCCATCTCTGTCTGACGCACTCACCGCTAGCCTAGCTTAGCACAAAAACTGGAGGTAAACAGCTAGCCTACTACTCAATAAGTGACAAATAATGCCAAAATGTTCCTATTTACATGTTGCGATGTGTATAGTCACATCGTGTACTAAGGCCGACGGAAAATGAAAAGTTGCAATTTTCTAGGCCAATATGTCTAGGAGCTATACTCTCATTCCAGCGTAATGATCGAGGAACTTTGTGCCGTACCATGTGTGCAGCGGCGCAATGATATTACACAGCGCCTGAAAATAAACTAACTTCCGTCAACATAACCAACGTGACAACCTGCTTGCACAGAGAGCGTGCTGGGGACTATTTTCAGGCGCTGTGTAATATCATTGCGCCGCTGCACCCATGGTACGGCACACAATTCCATGATTATTACACTGGAATGAGAGTATAGCTCCTAGACATATCTGTCTAGAAAATCACAACTTTTCATTTTCCTTCAGCCTTAGTACACGATGTAACTATACACATCACAACACAACATGTAAATAGGAACATTTTGGCGTTATTTGTCACTTATTGAGCAGTAGGCTAGCTGGAGCTGTTTACCTCCAGTCTTTGTGCTAAGCTAGGCTAGCAGTGGGTGCGTCAGACAGAGTTATGGCACGAAGATGAGAATGGTATGTATGGACTATCTAACTCTGGGGATACAGTGAATAAGCTAAAGTCCCAAAAAGTCGGTGTGTTCCTTTAAAAGAAGCCAGTGAAAATAATAAATAAATAATAAAAAAGAAACAATTTATTCAGATTTGTGTTTTATTAATAATACCTTTCTGGAAGCTGGACGCCAATTACCAGACTAAATCTGTGAAAAAACTCAGGGTCGTTGTCCAAAAGCTTATCGGGACTCTGAAGATGAAAAAGTAGATATAATTAGATGAAAACATGAAAAGACACCACCGCTCAAAATTTTGGACACACTTGACTGAATTTCTGTCACTCACTCACGGCAGTGTATGATTTTTTTTTTAACTAACATTTTAATTTTAAGCTTTAATCTCGGCAAAGGGTGGAAACCTTGAACAAGTAAGGAATAATTGACGACGGGCCATTCAATTATTAGAACAATAATCCACACCCGAGGTGGTGATGCGGTCACGACGCGAAGCGGAGTTTTAAAACTGTTAACGAAGGCTTGAGCCGTTGATAGCATTCTACTGCAGTTATTAATAAAGTTATTAGAAAGAGAGCGAGAGAGAGAGAGAGAGAGTGCTTGTGTGAATTAGGCTACCTGAATTAGACAGAAAAGCTTGCCTTTGATGTCCGCTTCCGTTTGTTGGTTTTCATCTGGACTGTCTAATACTGCTGCCGCCCAGTTGTTGAACGTTTTATATTCACCGTAAATATTAAGATTTACTTTAGGAAAATCGACTGTCATATTGTTGTTTTTTAGTCCTGTAATGTCCGTTATTACAGTTAACTATGCGAAGTGATATGGAACTGTAATGCGGTCAAGAGCTGCCTGGAACTACGTTCGCTGTGCGTCTCCCAGAAAATAATTGCACACCTCAGAACGTTCATCAGCCAATCAGATTCAAGCATTCAACGGCCCCGTAGTATAATCTAAAATATTATATTGGTTTGATTCGTTCAACATTGCGGTCTCTATATAATTCCTATACTTTCAATTTCATAATTTTGAGCAAGTGTGTCCAAACTTTTGCCTTTATATTACACATCATAATGCTGATAGTTGACTGACTGACTGACTGACTGACTGACTGACTGATTGATTGATTGATTGATTGATTATAGTTAAATGCCATGCCTATAGTTTAGCTACCATGGCTGTATTCATGGTGAGAAAAAAAAAGTAAATAAAAAAAAAGATGAAAGAACAAAATAAAAAGGTAAGTATCATCTTTGATAATAAAAAAATATCTAAAATTACATCTGGAGCCGGTTGATTCCAGATTATTTATAGTCACAATTTCTAGTATTTGTACAGCCTTTACATTTTTATTTAAATGTTGGCATTTTAGCAAATCATTTAATTTGATATTTAAAGCAGATTTGCTCAAATGTGTCCTGCGCTGCATCAAGCCACTCACATGATATCTGTCACCACTCAAATTAATGCACGCTCAGATTAACTGTACATGATGTGTGTGACTCCAATAAAATCATAAAGTAATTATTTCATCACAAATAAATCTCTCAATCAAGTGGCTGTGTCTATAGTATTATAGACTACACAACATAATATTATTTTCAAATTATTATTTCAAATTATTACTGCCCCTGGTTCAGTAAGGAACTCTTTTAATAAAGTAGCAGTAGCTGGGACAGAATTTTAAGTATCAACGTCGCTTAAAAAGATGCAATCTAATCCTGTTTACATGAAATAAGCCTGTCCCCGAGCAGGTTTAAACTTCCGGACCTGTTAATATGAAAGCAAGTCCAGGATTAGCTTCAAAGAACCGAACAATCCAAGATCATGCCAAATCGTCAACAATCAAATCCAGCTAACTGAGTTAGCAACGTATGAGAAACGGACCCCTGGTGTTAATACTGATAGTAAAATCAATACATTTTATGACATTAACTCTGACCTCTTCCACAAAGTTACCCGACACATCACTGTTGAGCTCCAGCAGCAGTTCGGTGGCAGCCTGAGCCCTGTTCTGTAAAATAAGAACAACATTATTCAGAATATGAAACACTAGGTTTGGGAAGTATATTTAATTGTCACACATACAGCTCTGCTCACCTTCCCAATACTGTTGTTGCTGAGAAAAAAGCTGCAGAAAAGATAAAAGCATGACCATGATCGCAAAAGCATTTTGCACACCGTGCAATGAAGGTATATATTTATCTATATATCACACTATATTTCTTAAACTTAAAATCGAATTGAGAGTTTATGATGAAACCAAACGAATGACCATCATGAGGCCAATACATGTACTTGTTTCCAACATCTTCCCCTGACACTTTGTGCCCATCAACTATGGTAAATGCTCCGATTCCTAAGAAGGAGAGCAGAAAATATCATTTTAACACAATAATCCATACAGATTGTCAGTGAGATGATTTGAGGTGTATGGTAGGAAACACTGATACCTGGCAGCACAAGGTTCTTGAGTATTTCAGTGCCGGATGCAGTGGCGTTGATGAGACACACATGGGCATTTTCAAGAGCTTCCTGCCCATGATCCCCCCACAACCTGATACAAACATACAACAACAACTCAATGACCAGAGTATAAGTATAGCATATCATAACATAATCTGGAAAAAGACACACAGACAGACAACAGTCTAGCAGATTAATGCATCTAGTGGTTTATCAGGCTATGGAGTTAGACTTTTTGACTTGTTGCTGTAATAGTATATTGAATTAAAGAATGAAACTCTGACATGATTAAAGCTCTTCACATGACCGGCGGGCCTCTATGTATGCCAACGTTAATGCAATACGAAAGGCTAAAACGAATGCTGAAAAAGAATCACTGAGCATATATTATTCTGTGTTTAAAAAAACAAAAACAAAGCAGACTGATTTATACCTGAGCTGGCGATCATACTTCTGCTCTTTGCTCGTTTTGAGGTCTGTCATGGTCCTCTGTCTCTGTCTGTGACGTCTCGAGCGCACCGGCACGTCGCTGTTTCACTATTTTGAGATCGACTGTCGCAGATTCGATGCAGACAGACATGCTCTTCTTCTGTTTGACCAGGAGGTGGAGCCATTGCGCCGCTTGAAAGTGAACGATATCCAGGGCCAGGCTCTTTTGATTGTCGTATCTCGAAGATTACATTTACGTTGTATCTCTTCTTAGGTTACGTTTTTTTTCCCTCTCACAAGATTTTGATTTGTGCAAAAGGACCGCAGAACTTCAGCGTATCAGTGTGTTACAAAATGAGACTTGTCTTCATTCTAATCGAATGGCTGATTGACAAACAGTAGCTCAATGCTACATGAATTCACTCTAATGCTGACATTCGGGTCAACCACACCACATTCTTTCACAAAATAACTACAGTTTATCTACACAACAACAACAACAACAAAAAGCACAATGACTCCATCCCCTCTTGAATCTAGCTGTCATCCATCAGTTGAATAACTTTTTGTGTTTACCTTTAAGAGAGCAGCCATACATTTGTGCACAAATGTTGTTTTATTTAGTTCATTTTAGTAAATATAATCATTAATCATTCAAGTAGCCTAGCTTGTCATTTGATTTATCTTATCAATAACTTAAATGTATGTTTATACGTATTTTCCTGATAGCTGCAATGCTTGCTATTATTGTTTAATCTTATGATGTGGGGTTTCATTGTATGTGGAATGTTTTTTTTCCTTTTTTTTTCTCACAAATTAGAGATAAGAGGAATATTGTCATTTCAAGGTTTCATATGTTGTTGTGTCTGGTATGACAATGCTTGAAGTCTGAGCATTGATGGCCAGTCAAGTTCCTCCACACCAAACTTGTTCATCCATGTCTTTATGGACCTTGCTTTGTGCACTGGTGCGCAGTCATTGTTTGAACAGGAAGGAGCCATCCCCAAACTGTTCCCACAAAGTTGGGAGCATGTAATTGCCCAAAATGTCTTGGTATGCTGAAGCATTAAGAGTTAATTTCACTGGAACTAGGGGGCCAAGCCAACCCCTGAAAAACAACCCCCACACCATAATCCCCCCTCCACCAAACTTTACACTTGGCACAATGCAGTCAGGCAAGTACTGTTCTCCTGGCAACCTCCAAACCCAGACTCATCCATCGGATTGCCAGACAGAGACACGTGGTTCGTCACTCCAGAGAACACTCTCCACTGCTCTAGAGTCCAGTGGCGGCGTGCTTTACACCACTGCATCCGACGCTTTGCATTGCACTTGGTGATGCAGATGAATGCAGATGCTCGGCCATGGAAACTCATTCCATGAAGCTTTCTACGCACAGTTCTTGAGCTAATCTGAAGGCCACACGAATTTGGGAGGTCTGTAGCTATTGACTCTGGAGAAAGTTGCCGACTACTGCGCACTGTGCGCCTCAGCATGCGCTGACCCTGCTCTGTGATTTTATGTGGCCTACCACTTTGTGGCTCAGTTGCTGTTGTTCCCAATTGCTTCCACTTTTGTTATAATACCACTAACAGTTGACTGTGGAATATTTAGTAGTGAAGAAATTTCACAAATGGACTTATTGCACATGCAGGAGGCAACCTATCACGGTACCAAGCATGAACTCAATGAGAGCAATCCATTCTTTTATGGAAGTAGTCTGCATGCCTAGGTGCTTATAGACCTGTGGACATGGAAGTGATTGGAACACATGAATTCAATGATTTGGAGGAGTGTCCCAATACTTTTGGCAACATAGTGTATTATTATCACTTTACTTGTTGAAGCACATGACTATTAAATAATTGTTAAGTAATATGTCATTGCGGTTATGGGTTTTGAATTAATTATGAATTAGTTAACAGTCATGTACCTCAACAAGTAAAGTCATAACATAATGATACCTTTGCAAATCATCAGCTAATGATTTAAAGCAGCTGGAAGTTGAAACACATGGCCTCGGCCATTGTGGTAATTAACACATTAATTGACACTATTAGTTAATTTTATATTTATATTAGGGAATTAATACATTATGACACATTTATCTAATAACAATTTATTTATTACTTTTTTTTTTACTTTTTTGCTGATGCAGTAATCATTAATAAATGGTTTATTTTTTGATGAGTCTGTGCATTATGCATGAATTAATGCATATTAGTTCACCCATATTGTAAAGTGTAACCAATTTATTTGTGCAATGAATTATGTACATTCGGATTTATGAAGGCAAGGCAAGTTTATTCTCAGAATGTGAGACAGACGCTTAAACTGAGGTTTAGCGAACATTTAACGCAATCCCATACTGTTATACAACAAACATTATAATTTAAACATGTTACAATGTATATAACATTTCCATTAATATTATTAAATATTTAAATATTATAAATACTATAATAGTTCTTGATGCACTGTATTGTTTTTGTACAACTCTACAACTGTACTGTCTGTGCCGGGGCCAAGGTTTTAAGTAGCTATTTTGGTGTTTTAAATTTTGAAAATTACAGTTCTAGAGTCAAGCCCAGAGTCTCCCAGACGGCAGCTCTGACTCAAACACATGATTTTGTATTGCATCAAATTCAGTCATTGTTTTGGTGTAACACTAGCATGCTGTCAGAGCAAAGTATAAATGTCTCAGTGCACATTTTGCTGGCTTTGAAATTTGTATTGCTGTCACAGCTGTTTTCACATGTGGCTAACTTACTATTCTTTCTGACTGTAGAATCTGTTATTTGACTGTGGAAAACAATAATGTGTTGCAAGAACCTAAACACTAAATTATTTAAACACTGTGTATTAGCTGTTTTTTTAAACTGCAATATTAAAAGAAAAAGTAGTCCAAAAGTCGCTGAAAAGCCTTAAAAAAGGTTCAGAAGCTCAGAATATGAGACAGATGCTTGAACTGTTGTTGCTTTGTGATTCATTTGAGAGAGAGAAAAGCTACACAGCAGACATGAGTCCATTGCTTTACAAGTCAGAGTGAAGTCTTTTGTCTTTGCTTTCAACTTGCATGTAATCATAAGTCTCATGTTACCAGGTAACTGTTGCATCTGCAGTAGTTGTATTTGTACTTACACTCACCTAAAGGATTATTAGGAAGACCTGTTCAATTTCTCATTAATGCAATTATATAATCAACCAATCACATGGCAGTTGCTTCAATGCATTTAGGGGTGTGGTCCTGGTCAAGACAATCTCCTGAACTCCAAACTGAATGTCAGAATGGGAAAGAAAGGTGATTTAAGCAATTTTGAGCATGGCATGGTTGTTGGTGCCAGACGGGCCGATCTGAGTATTTCACTGCTCAGTTACTGGGATTTTCACGCACAACCATTTCTAGGGTTTACAAAGAATGGTGTGAAAAGGGAAAAACATCCAGTATGCGGCAGTCCTGTGGGCGAAAATGCCTTGTTGATGCTAGAGGTCAGAGGAGAATGGGCCGACTCATTCAAGCTGATAGAAGAGCAACTTTGACTGAAATAACCTCTCGTTACAATCGAGGTATGCAGCAAAGCATTTGTGAAGCCACAACACGCACAGCCTTGAGGCGGATGGGCTACAACAGCAGAAGACCCCACCGGGTACCACTCATCTCCACTACAAATAGGAAAAAGAGGCTATAATTTGCACGAGCTCACCAAAATTGGACAGTTGAAGACTGGAAAAATGTTGCCTGGTCTGATGAGTCTTGATTTCTGTTAAGACATTCAGATGGTAGAGTCAGAATTTGGCGTAAACAGAATGAGAACATGGATCCATCATGCCTTGTTACCACTGTGCAGGCTGGTGGTGGTGGTGTAATGGTGTGGGGGATGTTTTCTTGACACACTTTAGGCCCCTTAGTGCCAATTGGGCATCGTTTAAATGCCACAGCCTACCTGAGCATTGTTTCTGATCATGTCCATCCCATCCCATTATGACCACCATGGATGTGGATCCCACAAATCTCCATCAACTGCAAGATGCTATCCTATCAATATGGGCCAACATTTCTAAAGAATGCTTTCAGCACCTTGTTGAATCAATGCCACGTAGAATTAAGGCAGTTCTGAAGGTGAAAGGGGGTCAAACACAATATTAGTATGATGTTCCTAATAATCCTTTAAGTGAGTGTATATAAGACCTTTTTTGTAACTCTAATAGTCATATATAACAAATAATATATGGCATTGTAATTTACATATATGAATATATATTTGCATAATTACAAATACGAATCTTCTGGGATAGCCTGAATATATATGAACTTCATAACAAAACTGCTTTACACACTGTTCTTATGATTTTGACCCATTCTTCCAGGATGATTTTCCCCACGCTGTACAAGTTTGGTGTCATGCACTTTAATTTTTAAACAGTGCCACAGGTTCTCAAGTAGACAGTGATTATATCTATGAATGGGTGCATTCACCCTGAGCCACGTAATGACCATGTAGCTGTGAGGTTTTATTCAGGGCAGGCAATGTGTACTCATGTTAATGATTCACAGGTAGAGGTCATTTGTAAGGTAATTGTCTGTTAGGGTAATTGCTTTTGATTTATGTAAACCCATAGCTTATGCACCACAGAAATGGAATACCTATGTAAACAACATTTTTTTTTTTTTTTTTATCAATTAGGCCTACATGTTTAAAAATAAAAATAGAATTCAAAATAATAAAAATAAAATCTGGTAATAAGCTAATAATCATTGATAATAGTCAAATGTTAACTGTAAATGCAAATTACAATACAGAATTTCTATTAGTCAGACATGGCAGCTTCCAAAACCTGGAAAATGCTGCCCTCAGAGGACAAATTTCAAGGTAGGAAGGCATCAAGGCACGTCCGAATCTAATGTTAGCTTCACTTCCTGTGTCCTGAGATACCGTCATCTGATTGAGTTTTAAAGGCAGCATAAATGTATCCTTTGCTGTCCTTGATATCCTTCAATCCTCCTGTGCGTTCCATTCTGTGACAGTTAAGAAAGTTGAAGAAAGTTGCATTTGCTGGTCAGTTTGTGTGTAAATGTACATTTTTGACCAACGTTTTCCAATTCAGATGTCATTTCTAGCGAGAAATTACTAGTAATTAAATATTTGTTTAGTTCACCAAAGCTCTCTCTATTTTGCTCTAGGTCATTAAACTGTTACACTGCCTTAGAAGTCTGTCCGAAATCAGTTTCGTGAGGTGCCTTCATGCACAAACTCTGCCTTACAAGTCATTGTCTGATAAGGCAGCGAGGCAACAAGTCAGCTGCCTAGGTTTTCGGACGCAGCCGTTGTTTTAAAGGTGCACTGTGTACATTTTAGCGGCATAGCTGTGAGGTTGCGAATTGCAACGGCCCAGCACTCACCCCTCCCTTTCGAAGCACATATAGAGAAGCTAAGGTGGCCGACACAACACAAAGATGTCTATCATTATAAAATACCAGTATTTGTCAAGAATACTTGTTAGGTGGTTGAAGTGTATTTCAGTGATATTGGCCTGGTTTTCTTTTACATTTAATAGTGCTGGATTACCAGCCATGCCCTCAGACGCAAGGGTCCATGCAGGGACAAGGCATAGTAAGACACCATCCCACCCACTGAGACTATAGAGTATAGGCCACTACAATTAGTTCTGTCCATGCAGTCATTTACACCCACAGGAAATATTCCTTGTTTGTTTTTAGAAAACACCACACTACATAAATTGAATACAATGAATAGGTTATGCAGCAGCATAGGTTTTAATTGCAACAAATGTAGCGTCGTTCTGCTGCATCCTGCTTGTTATGCTAATTCATACTACTCAAAATGAAGTGTGTCATTGCTGAACGTCTAGCCACATGACGACGGTAATGCTATGATCCCTTCAGAGTTCATTTTGGCTATAGTAGACAGTTCAATTAAATGCAACTACAAGCCTAAGTCAAAGTATTCAAGACAGAAGTCCTGAACAACACACGGTGCGGACAGTGCAATCGGCTTTAGAGGAGGCGGGGCCTACCTAAGCGGCGGATCAGCTCATCTGTCAATCAATCACAGCGCGCTTCATTCACCTGTTACCGCTGTCATTAGAGTCGGTCCACACACTCCACAGCAGCACTCAACACACTCGCCGACTGCACACATCCAGCATCTGATCCGCTGCTCAAAGAAGAGGGAGCAATGACTGGACACCAATGGGGATATGGGGAGGAAAACGGTAAGTTACGTGTGGTTATTTAATTGCCTCCTGAATTTTACAAGAAGGCATCAATCCGCCGTCGTTTTATAAATCAATTTTTACCTCTGCCAAACACCGTAGGGTAGCCTAACCGTTGTGTTTCGCGCATTAAAAATATAATTTTATTCCTCAAAATCTGTTTACAAAAAAAATTACATCAACACTCCAAAGAAAAAGTGACTTATTGCAACTTTTAACAAGAGCCATTATTATGACAGCAACAGATATGTTTTTGTTTTTAAATTTGAAAAATGAAGGCTTGCACGACTCATTTTTTCAGCTACTAGGCGACCAAGTTTTTGTGTTTGTTCTCATTCATTAATATGTCATCTGTTAGATTTAGTGTAGCACATTTTGCTGCCCAATTTACTGTTAATGCGAGATTAGCCCAGATATCTTTTAAAGGGATAGTTGCTGCTTAAACATAACTAGGCTTTAGGCCTATGCTATGTCAAAAGAACATTGTACACTCACAATAAAAATATATCACTGTAGACCTGTGCTGTGCGTTAAAAAGTTTAACAATGAATAGCTGTGACTGATTTTACTGTGTTAAATAATTGTCTAAATTAATCATCTTATTTTTGTTATTTTCTTCCCCCTCTTTATCACGAGGAAGTCTGACCGCACTGCTGGTTTCAACTTTGTTCCTTTATTAGCAAATTGTAATGTAATATGCACACATTTTGATGAAACAAAAGATATGGAAATGAAAGCTAGAGTTTGTCTTTAAAACATTTTTCTGTTTATTTTTGGATTTTAGTTGAAATTATCCATTAATAATAATACATGCACTTGTGTCCCCATGCTATAGATCCTATTCAGATTTTCCCCTTTTAAAGTTACAAATTACATTAATAAAAAGGGAACAATTTTAGATTATCATTTCTGTTATCATGATTTTGTATCGTAAATAAGTGATAGATTCTCAGTTTCACTCAAGGCTTGTATGTCAAAATAAACTGTAAAACTGTCAACCATGTATTCCCTTATGTTCTCAGCACATTAACATTTTTAATATTTAGCTTGAAATGGTACAATGCAATTTATGAAAGCTTAAACGCATATTATTTGTCTGACACTCTAATATTAATCTAAAATGTAACCAAAAATGTTGAGAAAGTCATCACACACACACACACACACACACACACACACACACACACACACACACACACACACACAATAACATCTAATATAATCTAGATAAGGCTAAACAAAACAATAGAGTAAGGTATATCCTTAAAATTACATTAAAAAAACACTGTGCTTTTGTTTACTGCTTTCTGGTTGGTTGTTAAATATTGTTTTCTAGGTCCATCAGAATGGCACAAAGCCTTTCCCATTGCCGTGGGTAACCGCCAATCACCTATTGATATAGTCCCTTCAGAAGCTGTATTTGATGCCAGACTGTCTCCTATCTCGCTGTCTTACAACAACTGCACCTCTCTCTCCATATCAAACAATGGCCATTCTGTAGTAGTGGAGTTCATTGACACAGATGAGAGATCAGGTTGGTATCAGTGACAACATTATTACTGCTTTAAAAATTTTACTGTCACATAATGATGTTCAAAGAAGAATACCGCTTTGAGCAGGCGATGTTTATTTCTGTTTTGCATGTTTGGGATTTTAACACATTTGTTCTTCCTCGTCACACAGCTCTCATGTCATGCAAGGGCCACTGAGAGATTCTTTAGAAGAATCTTAACCAGCTGAAAATTAGATGCTATGTAAAAAGATGAATGGCTGACTTACTGTACCAGTTTTGGTACAATTAAAACTCAAACTGTTTTGGTATTTGCAATAAAGCTGAAATAAAATAAAATATAAATATTAAATAAAAAACGTAAACTTATTTCAGTAAGGTGCAACATTTCTGATTTCCGTTTATACATTTATAAACGGAAATCAGAAATGTTGCACCTTACTGAAATAAGTTTAGGTTTTTTTAATTTAATATTTATAAATATTTAAATGTATAAAGGTGAAATAAAATAAAGTTAAATAGAAACATATTTTATTTAAGACAAAAACGAATTAAAAAATTACATATATTACATAAAAAAAATGAAAACATGAATAATGCTATTTTAGTATTAGTATTAAAGCAGACACTCGGCAGATTATTTCTAAAGTGAAAGCAATTCAAAATATGAAAGTATGAAAAAGTTATGGAAGTTAATTTACTCTAAATAAAAAATACTGTACTAAATATTTTTATTTTATATAAAATATATATATTTTACAAAAATGTTTTAATCTAAAATTACTATAAAATCAAAGCCATATGTCTAACCAAGTTGTGTTCCAAATTTGAAGTTGAAATCACAAAAATTGAAGTTCCCATGAGATTTTGTTTAGGCGCTGTACCAAAAATAGCCACCGGGTGTCATTGAAATTCCATTGATTGTTTTTCTGATGCATTTTCCTGTAATATTCTGTCCAAATGTCACTTCCATCACAAAACGGTCACCAAATATGGAACCTTGAGACTCAGACCTTTCCGACGATATGTGTTTTGTCAAGATTAGAAAAGATTTTGATTATAAAGTAGTTAAAATAAATGTTGTAATATAAAACATGACACCGCCCACTAGGGGAGGAGCCTGCTAAAAGAATTTAAAGTACCATTTCCATGGTAACGCAACGTCCAATTTCAAAACGGTTTTCACAGGATGAATTTTGAGTTCGTAAGCTTTCGAATGATACCTAATGATAATTACTAAAACATATGATACGAAAAAAAGGTGATCAAAATAAGATTGCCAGGTGTCCCGCTAGCGGGACGGTGACAGTTAAGATAACACTGGGTCATACTGTCATACTGTCATACTGTAACAGCAGAAAGTCTCTAATGAAAAATGCAGCTTTTTCTGCACCAATGACCCTGTCATTTCAGCTCTCATTCCACCTCACCATTTAAGCTAATGACTGTTATGTGAAATTGCACACATCAAAAATAGTTATAACTGTTCGCTCAACAGTCAATAAAGAGAGAAGCTCTTGAATAGGACAATTGTCAGCATTTGTGGTTTCTGAGCCATCATAAAGGTCTTGGGAAGCAATCGAATGATTACGTTGTCATTTGTTGAAATGTTCAAAGTGTCCCTTATGAAGCATCCCTCTCTGTGCGAATTAGATCTAGTAATTAAACAGACTGTTCGGCAGGAGGCACTTTGGGTTAAAGCCCTTAAAATCAACAACAGTGATTGGGTTGTTTTAACCCAGCGGTTGGGTTAAATGGTTGCTTAGAACAACCCAATCGCTGGGTTAATACAACCCAATTTCTGTTTTTTAAGAGTTACATTTTTTAGAGTGAAAGCATCGCTACAACTTCTAAAAGTGACCAGCAGTGTTTTAGCAAAAATTAATGTCACAAATCTGACAATATAATTTTAACATCAATGTAAACAAACAAAAAATGTAATGCGGCAGGTTTACTGTATTATTAGGCTGTCACTTTAAGACCTAATGCACGGATCCTATTGACACGCATTCGGTTTCTTTCCCCAACTGATATCGTTCACTTAAAGCATAACCGACTGTGTTTACATGAATACTCATCAAGACAGCCATTTTGACATAACTGTGTGTGTATTTGACAGTTCGAGTGTGTAACAAGACACGAAAAAAAGAACGGCTTGTGAGTACGTTTCGGTGTGTGTGTGTGTGTGTCAGAAGGCAGACGGCGTGAGACTGCAAGGAGTTGTTTTCAACGTCAAGCAAGTCACATAAGTAACAGCCGTGTGCCCAGTCTATTCTCTGCTATATGCGACGACCTAAAATGTACACTAATCACAATGATGAAGTAGCCTATTAAAACCATTCAGATATTGCGTGCCGTTGCGATATGCATATCGCGATATGTACATTTGCGATATTTCGCTAATTTCAATATATTGTGCATCCCTACAAAAAAGCATATAATGATCGTACAACAGAACTAAAGATACTCATGTGGCAGTGCCCGAGAGTGAGGAGTTGTAAAGAGAGTAAAGAAAGTGAGGCTGGAGACGGTCTCTTGGCTCCAGTGGTATCAGACTCACTGAACTAGTGGTTAGACATTGGGTTTGCAAGACACCAACCATCCATTTCATATCATGTCTAAATATGTCATTCACATCATTGTATCAGATGCAAATGTAAGTAAATGTCTAAATGTAAGGAGAGATAAAAAGGAGACCATAAGGTCATGAGTTACAGTGCTTCATGTCATTGTGTCTTGTTGTCTTTATCCTTCATTTCACTTTGAGTGAGTCAGACAAAAAAGACGATAGTCACTTTACATCAAAGTTATGGGATGTTCACACAGAAAATGTTTTTGCATTTCACTTCTCTACTTTTCCATTGTTTTCCTATGAAAATATGCCAGACAGATGTGTTTGACTGTTGCATGAATGTGTCCGCTTTTCATGCATGACGGCGTACTAAAATCGCAGCTCTCAAGTTAAAATAAATTACGTAACTTTAAAAAACCTCCAGCATCTTTAGACCTTATTTGAGATCTTCTTTCATTTAAATGCCCTGCTTAAACTGCTCTTTTCTTGTGGCAGTGATCCAAGGAGGTCCTCTGGAAAACATGTACAGGCTTAAACAGTTTCACTTCCACTGGGGATGCAAGGGTTGCCCTGGCTCTGAGCATACAGTTGGTGGGAAAACATACGCGTCTGAGGTGAGTCTGCTCGTGTTCTCTCTTACTGTGCTTTATCATGATCTTTTGGCGTGACCTCTGTCTCTATCCAGCTTCATCTGGTTCACTGGAACGCCATAAAGTACAAGTCCTTTGGCGAGGCAGCAGCAGCCCCTGACGGCCTGGCTGTCCTTGGCATCTTTCTGGAAGTTAATGTGAGTCAGCACTCATTTAAGAACCAAATAATACAGCATTAGTTCAGGAGCATGTGATCTGTGTATTAGAATTACATTATTCAATTTAGTAGTATAGGAAAATAAAAATCCATAGACGAAAGGGTATACTTTTTACTTATTTTCCTGTCAAAGCTAAAAATATCAGGTTAACACTATTTCGATATTCCACTTTAAACATTCTAATGTTTCAACTACTTGTCAACTACCAGTCATTAGATTATCAATAGACCGTCTGTTAACACCTTTTTTCAATGCTCTCCCAACAGACAATCTACTGACTATAAGTAATTTTGCAAGTACATGTCAACTTATTCTACTACCCCGAAGCCTAACCCTAACCTAACAGTCTACTAATACTCTAATGAGAGTTAGTTGACAGGTAGTTGCAAATTATGCCTAAAGTGGACCATCGAAATGAAGTGTAACCAAATTCAGAAAGGTAGTAAAGTGCAAAAATACTGAAATGCAAAAAGGGGACATTTACAGATGTTTTAACTTTATTTTTTGTACCCATTATAAAAATAAAATTTGAATTTTTTTTTAATGCTTTTTTTTTTTTTTAGACCGGTGATGAACACAGAGCTCTTCATCAGATAACAGATGCCTTGTATATGGTTAAATTCAAGGTATGTGTGAACTGGGGAATATATGAATTTCTTTAGGTTATTTTGAAGAAAAAAGCATGAATGAATTACTATATTAAAACAATAGAGGTCTTCAGGTAGCTTGCCAAATAGATGTGGTTCTTTAATCCCTGTTTTTGCATATGATTGAATTTGGAAACGCACAGATGCCTCTTTGCATGTGATTTAATTTGTAAATGTATGTCTTGAAATATGTTAATCAGTTTCTAAAGAATTCAAATGAGCCCCTCTCAGGGTTTTTTTCCCCCCAGAGTGTCTGTGACACCACTACAGATAAGTGGTTTAAACCCCTGTATTTTGAGTTTTTTTTTTTTTTTTGAGACGTTAATAAAATATATGATTATTCAGTTCTTTTATTTTTTTACCTTATCTATGCATTTCTGTCTTGGCATGAACATTCACATTCATTCATTCAAGTATGAGTCACATTCCTTTATTGTATTAGTTGCTTGGCATTTTAGGTGGTTTGCACAAAGACTATAACAAAATATGTATCTAATACCACTATTGCAGAAGACTAAATGTAATATTTTGAGAACTGGCTATCACAAAACTTATTGGGGCTTGTGTCCCCTACATCCCTGTTCAGAACATCTTTAGTTCTGCTGTACAATCATTCTATGTTTTTTTTGTTTTGTTTCTCTTGTAGGGAAGTGCTGTTGATTTTAAGGGCTTTAACCCAAAGTGCCTCCTGCCGAACAGTCTGGAATATTGGACGTACCCAGGCTCTCTCACCACTCCTCCACTGTATGAGAGCGTCACATGGATTGTGCTGAAGGAACCTATTTATGTGTCAGAGAAGCAGGTGGGTTGCTTTTGTGATTGATGCTTGCTTTAGGTTGCTCGCACGATCAACTTGATCGTACCTTATTTATAAACTGTATTGCTAGTGTTTGTCATGACCATCCTCTGGCCTATTGACAGATGTCGGTTTATGAAAATGAATGGTTGTGGAGGGAGATGGATGTGGGAAGCACTCCCGCTGAATCAAAATCATTGGTAGTGATGTAAATGAGGGATAATCCACAACATCCCAGTTGGTGATGATAGTGAATGTGGTCAGACATGATATCATCGTTGCTCTCGACGTGAGAGCATGTCTGTTTTCTGTAATTGGTTTTGCATTAGTAAATTATTCTTGATTAATAATTAAAGCAGTATATAATATTGCTGTGAAGATGGTGTTTAGTTAAAAACTAAAGCCCTGCTGTGTCAAGGCAACACATTAACATGCCCAATAACTATAAAGGATATACTTTATGGATGCGGATGGTCAAGGTATGTATGTTTAAAAGAGTCCAAGTGAGCAAAATGAGCGTGACTAAATGTGCATGTTTTGGCATTAAACACAGTTAAAATTCTACTGCTGATTGGTCAGTGGTCAGTGTATATTTTGGCGATTTGATTTTCCTTATAGAAACGGGTATTAAAAAACAAAAAATGGCTACTTTTTTAATGTTTTTAAACAAAACGAAAAACAAAAATTCAGCTTGATTTTTTTTTTTTTCCTTTTCAGAAGTAGAAAAATGAATAAACGGCTTGAATATTCAATTTCTAGATGTGGGTGGGAATTATACGCGCCTTTCTGCTGATTGGTCAGCCGAAGATCAAACTGTTCCATCATCAGTTCTTCCTCAGTTCCACACAGCAGAATAAAAGTCCTGCGCTGCTACAGCTGTACGGATTACCGCGTTTATTGCAGCTACATCTTTTATTCATCAAACAACCAGACTAACGAATGGCTCGACACAACCCGCACCGGGGCAGAGCCTATACAGGGCTACTACATTCTTCTGTGTAGACAGAAATGCACATACACTTCGCATCAGCTGGGTATGGCAGGATAGGCCTATGTGACGGCTGTCATAGCCTACCCTGGTTGCCCAGTAAAAATAAATTAATTAAGAAATAAATTAATTAGTTGTAAATTAAATATTTTAAACACTAATAAAAATAAATAGATTAAGATATAAATGTATTAGTTGTAAATTAAATATTTTAAACACTAATACAAAAAGGAAAGAATAATGCATTGACGTATGGCCTATAACGTTCACGTAAGAACTGTCATTCTGACTAACTGACAACCAGAGAACAACTTTATTAACATTAATTTTATTAACATTTATTATAATTGATATCTCAAAGAATGCGCTTGTGCGCTGAGCGAGCTGCTGCACATGCACACAGGAATGCAACAAGATTTTCACTTGCCATTTTGGTTTGTTTCTCACCAGCAAACCCTATAGAAGCTATAGCCTACCTTCAGAACGCTTGGAATTTAGCCTACGACACAAGTTGCATAGGATTATTTTACAAATTTGCATCCGTTTGAAAAAAATTGATGGGCAAATGCGAGTAAATGCGTATTCTTGATGCGTTTATTGCAACTTGCATTTCATCTCTATCTCATTAAACCACCAGACTAACGAATGGCTCGACACGTCCCAGGCAGAGCCTATACAGGAGTTTATTCTGTGTAGACCAGCGGCTTTAGACCAGCAAAGTGCCAGGGGGTCCGCAAATTTTCTATATCATACCGTATGTTCCGTCACATTTTTTATTATCATGAAACATGCTGTGATTTATTCCAAAGTGACTAAATAATGCATTTAACATCAAATAATCTAAATGTTGACTCGTTCGCTGTAGGCTATTTTGTTTCATGTTTGTGGTGTGAGCCAGATGTTCAAGGAGACCGAGGCGCACGCAGCGCATCCCGTTTTATTTATTTTTCAAAAGGCATGATTTTGTTGTCATTTTAAATGTGCCCAAATAAAATTATACACTGTACTGTTTCAATGATGATTATGATGTCCTATTCATCTGTAGCCTATGATGATGACAGTATTAGGCTAAGTTATTTCCAAATTTGAAAAAATCTAATTTAGTGCCGGCGCCTCACATTATTATCAAAATAAAACAATGACAGCCAAACATTTTAAAAATATTCTGCTTTATTTAATTCTTTTGTACCATGGTCAATGGTTGCAATTGGTCTGTTTGGCAAGTAGAATGCGCATAGCCTGTGGTGTTGTTGTAGCTATTTTATTTACTGGTAGCCCATTTTATACTAATTCTGAATGTAGGCTAATAATACAGTGCAGTTTTAACAACGATGCAACGCGCACACAACGCGTCTCTCTCAACATGACCAGGTGTGACACTCAGGTGCGACTTATTTTCTGGCAAATAGCGACAGTCGATTATAAAATTTGCAGGCTATTAATACAAAAATCATAGGATGGAGGCCATTTGCACACAGACACACACACAAAAAAAACATAGTGTTCATTGCCCCACCCACATGAATCACTGTTATAATTAGGCTATGGGGTCCTTGTAAATTTAAAATCCACGTATGGCTATACGCATGTAAAAGAGAAATAGGCTAGGCTATTGTAAGTGTTTATTTGGTAAATTAATGTAGGCTACCTCGCATCTCCCATACACTTCTTTGGCCTGTTTTGTTTGGATGGCCAACTCTCACAATCTGTGTGAAAGCGTGGAGAGAACGCACATGATGTGCTTTGGAAGTCTACTTGGCAGAGAAAATAACACACCGTTTTGCTTGACATCAATTAACACTCACTATTAACAAGATAAACTCAAAAACAAAAAGGTAGCTATAACAGTTGCGTATTTCCTGAACACTTCAATAGGCCTACTGGTCTGCGCTTGACTGTTGGTGTGTTTATCTGCTTTAGTTTATTTAGCTCATAGGCTACTGCAACTTAGGCTATTGGAACTGTGTGAACTGTTGTTCTCCGGTTGTCAGTCAGAATGACAGTTCTTGTGAACGTTATAGGCCCAACATACCCAAGTCAATGCATAATTTTTTTCATTGTGTTTAAAATATTTAATTTACAACTAATTGTATTAATTTATATTTTAATTATTATTTTTTAAACACTGGGCAACCGGGGTGGACAGCCGTCATATAGACCTAGCCTGCCATGCCCAGCTGATGCGAAGGTGTAGGACTATGAATTTCTATCTACACAGAAGAAAGCCCTGTATAGGCTCTGCCCCGGTACGTGTTGTGTCGAGCCATTCGTTAGTCTGGTTGTTTGATGAATAAAAGATTAAATGTAGCTGCAATAAACGTGTTAAGAATCGAGGAAATGAGGAAGAACTGATGACGGAACAGTTTGATCTTCGGCTGACCAATCAGCAGAAAGGGGCGTATAATTCCCGCCCACATCTAGAAATCGAATATTCAAGCCGTTTATGAATTTTCCACCTCTGAACGAAAAACGAAAAATCAAGCTGAATTCTTGTTTTTCGTTTTGTTTAAAAAACGAAAAAGGAGCCGTTTTTTGCTTTTTAATAACCGTTTCTATAAGGAAAATCAAATGGCCAAAATATATACTGACCGATTATCGTCCTCAAAAAAAATTCCCATGTTTTTGGTGTGGTGGTGACGCGTTCATGTAACCAGAGGGAGGCGCTGCCAATAAAGCACCTAAAGCTGTCAGTCAGCTCTCAGGGTGTTTTATACTGGGCACGTTTGCTGCGGTCTGAGCGTGATTCTTCCCTCCGCCTCCGCAGTGTTGGTCTGGTTTCACACTCAACTTGAACCCTAGTGCGTTTGCGTTCATCTAACGTCATCACAAACGTGCACGAGCATGATAGTAAACAGAACGTGGGTCAAATATATTGGGCTTTTTTAAATTAATTTGGTGCTATTATGTGCAGCTGAGTAAACAACACTTGGGTTTACCATATGTGTGTCGCTCGAAGGCGGCTTTGCTGCTTTCAAACAGACTCTTTTGAGGAGACGTGAATTGCCATTCATTTGCTGCCCTGATTGCACTCTATGCGCGAATACACTGCATAGCTTATTCTTCGATGCACAGTGTTTAACGTTTGTGCGATCGTATCTCAGGTAAATCATCAACACTATCATCACTTACATGTGTGTTATTGAACTAATGACATTACAATCGGCTAAAACGCATGCGATGGTAACGTTTCTTCCTGAACAAGTGCGCACCCGAGTGTTGTTCGCACATTCACGTGAATCGCAGCACAGCTCCGAGTGCAACCGAACTCTGGTTGTGTGTTCTCGGGTTCGATACCTCAGTGCACACCAAGCTCTGTATGAAAGCTTTCACATTAGCAATTTTTCATGCGAACCGTGCTCCATTTCGAACTAAACTGCCAGAGTAAAAACGCCCTCAGACAACAGAAGAAGAACACATCGTCTCACGTGCACACTGTAGACTTTAGGCATTTAACGGTTGCGGTAACTTGGGGCGATGTCAAATAACAGTCATATGTTTCAGCATGTTACAATAATTATATGGCTTGAGTTGATATAGCCTATTCCCTAATGAATTAAACAGTTTGTTATCATACAGATTGAGAGCATGAATGGTCTCTCTCCCTCTCTCTCTCTGTTTATATGTGTGTAGCCTTTACATGCGTGCATGCGGGAGGAGTTGTGATTTTCGAATAATTCCCAGCGATCTTCGAATATTATTTTTGCTTGAAATGCCCATCCCTACCCTACACCACAGAAATGAATACCTTTATTCAGAAAGGATGCATTGAACACAGAGAAAAGGGGTGTCAACATTGTACCTTTAGGGGTTCAACAGCTTGTCGTTGTCTTTGTACCTTTTTTACTCCTAAAAGGTGCATATTAGTACCTTAGAGTACAAATATGTACCTTAACATACTACTATGAACCTTTTTGTAGTAAAAAAGGTACAAAGATGTCATTTTAAGGGTACTGCCCCAGCAACAAGCTGTTGTACCCCTAAAGGTACAATTTTGGCACCCTTTTTCTCTGTGCGTATACTGATTAAAAGTCACAGTAAAGGCATGAATAATGTTCCAAAAGATTTATATTTCAAATAAATGTTGTTCTTTTGAAAAGTGTATCATGGTGTGCCACAAAAAACACTTTTAAAACATTGAGCAGCAGATTTCTGAAGGATCATGTGACACTGAGAACTGGAATAATGATGCTGAACAAATCAGCTTTGCCATTACAGGAATAAATTGCAACAAATAAATGAACAATAATATCTCACAATATTACTATTTGTATTGTTGTGTTAAATAAATGCAGCTTTGTTGAGCATAAAAGACCCAGATTTTTGAACAGTAGTGTATATCCTTAGTAGTGTATATAAGTGTCACATTACTGGATTTGCATTTCAGATACATATATCTACATGTATGCACTGTATGTCCATTGAAGAGACTGCTGTGGATTTGGTCTCCGGCTCTTGTCTAGTCCCTCAGACTTTGTACTAGGAAATTGCATTAGAGTAAGCATGAGCAGGTTGGCAGCATAGTCGTGACAGCGGCCTGGCGCGTCTGTCATGAGGCCACAAGACTTTGATCTTGTACAGCTTATTAAAATGTTTGATTGAGCTATAATTGGAAAAAGCTCCGGAGATTCCCAGCATGGAGAACCGAGCCTGTTAAATAAGATGTGGTCCCAGAGTTGATTTCTTTTGCAGTGCGGCTTGTCACTTTGCCAGGTTCTGTCTTACATGCTGTGCATTTCATGTTTTCTGGACTTAGATGGGAAAGTTCCGGATGCTGATGTTTAACGGAGAGGAGGAAGATGACCGAAAGCGCATGGAGAACAACTACCGACCACCACAGCCACTGAAAGGCAGGAAAGTGCAGGCCTCTTTTAAGTAGCCTGCTTGCCTATTGGTTGAAGCATGAATAATAAGGGTTTGGGGTATGTTCAGTTATGTCACTCTCTGTCTGCTGCTTAAAGGTTTTGGCCGACGACCTCGAACACAGTTTGACTTTCACATTGAGCTCTTTGAATCCGAGGTTCGAAATTTTTAGATCCCTGCTCATCCACCTTGATCAGGCTTGTGCATGAGATCCTTGTTGCAGGAGATATTTGTGCTTCCATAGGGTCCAAGCTGATGGGGTCTGATAAGCCGGCTGTCGTCTGCTCTCTCACTGCTATAGGAAAGGGTCGGTAATCCAGGAGCCTGAATTTTAACCCTTTAGTCTCCAACAGAGGCTCTTGTTAACTTTTGATAAGGCATGTGTCTTTTAAGCTGTTCATAATAAGGCAGATGGCGCTTCCAGGAACATAGACCTGCTGGTGGTGGGATGGCACTTTATTAACTCCGAAAGTTGCATTATTACACTGAAATGTCTCACTAATATACGTAGATAGCATTTCTGTTTATAATCGATTGTTGTGACTCCATGAAGTAAGACTCTTTTTATTAACACCCAACTGCAGTCACTGTAGTGAATTTTCCTGTGCTGTCAGTGAAGCCTTATAAATGCTTTTACAGTAATAGGAGGGTGATGTGTGGTGGATGAAAAGAATGATGGATTACACTGCTACAAAACAGTTCCTATATGTAATTCCTAATGGAATATCTGGCATGGCTGTGGGAGAGGTAGGGAAGATCTCTATAAGTGCAGTGCCATATTTAGACTCATCCTCTGGATAACACCCAGTTGAAACGACAGGGATTTTCCTTCGGGTGTATTTGGTGGCTATATTTAGGTGGATTTAATATATATTTTATATTGTATTTAGTCTTTATGTTAAATATGTACAAAATAAAAATATTTTAATAATCTATTTCTCATTGTTTCTACATTATTTGACATTTTTGTTGTCATTATATTTGCAGATTAAATGCTACTTATAAAAAGAAGCAATTGCAATAGCAAGATTTGTGCCACAAATAAAATGTTTTCCTATGCAATATTACAGTAAAGTATTTAGACTACTTAAAATGTATTTTGTAACCTTGAATCAAGTCGTAATTATATATAATAAAAAAAAGACAGCACAAGCACACATTTGAAACAAAATGTCACCTTTTTTAAAATTTTATTTTTATTACAAACAACACAGTTCAAAATGAAGACAAACCTATTTATAGACTGCTGGATGTCATGATGAATGGATTACTAAAAAAATAATTGACTTGGTTGTATGGTTTGCTATATAATGCAATTGTATAGCTACAATTCGTTTGTTTAACCAAGTCTCCAGATACCCTTTGGGACCACACTTTTTTTGTTGTTGTTTCTGTTCACTTTTCTCAAACTTTTGCCCACCTCTTCAAAGTAGAAGCCCTCTGGATGCAAAGAGATAGTAACAATTACTGTGATTCTAGACGGTTCTTTCTCCACAAATGTCCCTGCATCCTCTACGTGGTCGTAGGCTATTTCTGCACGACCAATCCTGCTAACATACGGTCACCAATCTCAATCCTTTGGTCCTGCTGCTTGCCTCAAAAATCAAAGAAGTGAAAAGAGGAAGCAAGAAGTGGCTCGAAGCATTCTGAACGTTTGTATGCATCTACTTCAGCCTGCATCGAGCACACAATAAGACCCCAAGTGTCTCATTTACCACTGTTGAAAAAAAGGAATGAAAAACACTCTAAAAATGCTGCCAAGCAAAATTACAGCGCAATAAAACACTACTGTTCCAGCTGAATATCCATTAGTTTATTTTAATCAGTCAGTTGGCACTTATTAGCGATTCATTTTTAAAAGCAGTATACTGAACCTCCTCTACAGATTCTTTCTGACTAGTCTGGCGACCTCATATGGTGATTAGATGGATTAACAGTTACTTGCAATGAGTGGTGGTAGGCCTACTCAACATTTTAAAGAAGTTGAGAAATATCTTTGGTTTGAAATAGCTAGATGAATTTGAATCAAATTGTTTTGATCCAGTAGGCATATGCTATATATATATATATATATATTCCTGCAGGAATACATGGAGACGCTAACCTAAAATCAAACTGCATACTGTAGTTGTTCGGCTTGTACGCTGAAAACTAGAGAGCCTAGAACGCTTTTGCTTTCCTGTAACAGCAGTTTTTTAAGCTCATCTCACGAGTCGCAGCCTTCAGAATTGACTGAGGCTGGAGAATGTTTAACCTTGTCGATCTGAGTCAGTGTGTTCCTGCAGCAGCAGCAGCAGCAGTCTTAATGTGGAATATTCAATAGCACAGTCTTGTTCCATCAAGTAATCAGGCTAAGGCTCATTACACAAGGAAATAAATGGTAATAAAGGGCGGATGATAATAATGAGGGAGTTTTACGCTTCCATTTATTTGTTTTACCTTCATTGTATGGAGTTCACTTTTAGCTCTATCCTCCTGGGTGCCACTGTCCATGTGTAAAAGGACATTATATTTTTGTGAATTTCTCTGAATCCTGTAAAGAGCACATTCAGGGCTTTTCTCCTTGGTCTTTAGAAATGACTGAATTATCAAATTTAGCACTCTTACGCAAATTATAATTTTTTGTAATAGTTTGTAATTATCATTTAAAAGTCAAATTTGCAAATGGTTTATTATAAATAAACATCTCAGGAAAATGTAATGGGGTTTCTAATCAAAATATTACTTTTTGTTACAAAACATGGCATTTATTTCATACTGTTTATCAGGCATTTTAGGAGACAGTGAATAGGGAAAGAAATTACATATCAACATTCCTATAAAATATAAAATATTATTATGAAAATTTTGCCAACTATTACTCCCATTATTACACTTCTTTTTTTCATTACATGTTGCTCCAAGAACACATTCATCTACAAATTAGAGACGGTGTATATACATTGCATTGAATGGGGAAAGTACGGCCACTTTACCCACATATTGCATTAAGTAAAATGGTATATCAATTAATTCCGTTATACTGTATCTTTCATAACATAGTTGAGAATCTTCTTTAAAAACAAAGTTTGGTTAAATAAATCCTGAAACCTAAAATCTGATTTGTGAATGAAAAAAAAAAAAAAAACTTTTTTTGTGCCTATGTTATATTTCATGTAATTTTTCCTGTTTCCTTTCCATGTAAGTCCTGGTGTCCACTAACGAGTCCTAGCATAAAATAAAAAAAAGATTCTCCATTTGTTTCTTATTCACTAAACTAAACAATGTATTGACATGAAAAAAATACTACATTAAAAAATATATAAAAATCCTGGGTCTTATGCTAAAGGCATTTTGCCACATAGATATATTTTCATTGAAATAAAAGTTTTGATAAAATTAAGTGAATATAAAACATACTGCAACTACAACTGTAAGGTTACTGGCGTTTTTTGCTTTTGAAAAGAAAAGAAAAAACATTTTACTTTAAAGGTTAAAAACATTTTTTGCACAACACTTCTTATTTCTGAAGGGTGTGTAATTATCATTAACCAGCAGATGGCAGCATATCCATAGCGAACATGTTTTAACCAAGCGCCATAAGAAGCTCTCAGTGCACGTTATTTTTACAACTGGAGACCTAGACTCGAATGACTTTTTCCATTAATCAATATTTTCAAATGATCTCTATGTCATTCTAATGTACTATATTCCATTATTTAATTGCATTAATAAGCAATGAACAAACCTGTGGATTATCATCATGCTTCCTTTCTCCAAGGTCATGCATTTCCTGATGACATCATAGTATCCGATTCTTCACATGAAGTGATGATATCATGCTTTTGGTGGCTAAGTAATCCCAGGTGGAGTCATATCTCTGTTGTCTGTTGTCATTTGAGCAGTCTGATTCATGGACATTTTTCTGTTTGTAGCTTCATTAAGAATTAATGAGGCTGGATGTCTAGTATATATTTAACATATTTGCAGAGATAGGATTCCCAGAATAGTCACTGTGCCGCTGTGTGCAGATCAGTGACACCTGAGCAAGCACAAAATGTATTGCTGCAATCAATGTTGCATGTAATGTAAACTGCACCTGGATGTCGTAAAAATAGAAGCAAGCTGATATTTTTGGCAACATGGATATCAATAATACCAACCACTGTCTCAATATGAGATATAACCAATATCACCCAAGGAAAAGCAAAGCTGACTCTAGATAGAATCACATGCTGTTGCTCCTTTGTTGATCATCAAATAAGAGACACGGTCGCAAATCTTTTTTTAATGAAATGTTATGGTGGTTTTAGAAGCAGCCTCACGTTCCTGATCCTGTTTATTTGACAGGCTAAGAATACACCATCAGACAACCATACACTGACGATTAGTCATATAATAGCAGATTTTGTTTGTAATTCACAGCTATTTACAAAGCTTTATTTAGCTGCAATATAGCAAGACTGTGATAGGTTAATGTGATTTCACCAAGTAGAACATGTTTCTGGATCCACATCCTTGATGATCCTGGAACGACATCCCAATCAACCAATCCGATTTAAGTTTTTAGTTAATGTCAAGTTTAGGCTTACGACAAGGGTTAGGGGCTTCTACACCATTCTTATTCACATCATTTTCCTCTGATTTTAAGGATAAATTATGGGTACGGTTAGGTTTAGGAGTAGGGATAGGGATAGGGTTAGGACTATGTTTTTGGACAGTAATATTGTTTCAGGAACATTATCTTTCTTAGCAAAATCAGAGCAACTAAATGTGATATCAAAAACTACTGTTAATCTAGTTGAGATTTAAAGGGACTGATCATCGTTTACTCAACCTTATGTCAAACCTGTTTGACTTTCTGTCATCTGTGGAACATAAAAGGAAGATGCAAAACAAACAAACATTTGTCACTGGTAATTGTGTAGCTTTTCATTCCTTAAACGACCATTATATCAGATTGTGAAAGAATGCTTGAGAACATGAAGAATCATTTTCACTCATGATTTGGAGTGAGTCCAGACCTTAAATTCATTAAAAGTGGGATGTGCTGAAGGAAACTTTACCGAGTGCTTGACTCTTGAATTGTCAATACAAGATCTTGACCACATTTTAAACACCTCTTGATGAAAATAAGATCACAACATTTATTTCCATCAAGAGTCGCATCAAATTTTGACTTTTGGAATTGTTTTTCAAAAGATTTTCAATTCATGTGTGAAAATTATTCTTCATGCTCTCTCCCAACCAGTCTTTCTCAATTTGAGCCTGATGAATTGTCATCCTGGAATATGGCCATGATGTGTCTTCCTGGTTGTTTAAGAAATGAAAAGCTACACACTCCATCAATTAGGGTTAGAACTGTTGGCAAACAGCAACTTAAAAATCTTTTTTGGGGGGGCAGGACAGACGGACGGACGGATGGATGGATAGATAACTATGACAAACCGATTATCTTATTTTTAATCCAGCTTTTTGCAAGCTAGAGTGAAGAGATGGTATGTTTGAGTCTTTTAACTGCAGGGGGCAGCATGTAGGTCAGCTTAAATGTTGCCATGGTTACAAACAAACAGTCCCGCCACTTCACATCAATATACCTCTTAACAAGCAATCTTTTGTCTTTGTACATCAGAAAATAAAAGGACACAGAAATATTTTCTCCGTTTCTGTGATGTGATGCTGCCACACATTTGTTTGCAGGTAGCCTACACATCATGTGTACCCAATCTTTGAGACCAGTGGGAGTTCTCTTCTCAACCTTGATCTTATTCATTGCCTGTCAAATCAGAGTTCATTGTGACAGTCACCATTAGTCACATCAGTGAAGCTACACACGCACGAAGCATGTATGATTACTATCAATAACTCATCATCGTGCTCCCTATGTTGGGGGTCAGGGACGATCCACGTATACTCTCCGACATGACTGACTGGGTCAGGTTACAGGCTTGACGGGGTTAATGCGAGTCTGTCCTGCTGAAATAGCAATGCTGAGAAGTGAGAAGAGAATCTCAGCAGAACCACAGGCATGCCTGTTTCATGCACAGTAACACTGGCAGGGTTTCTAAGAGGGAGTGATGATTCCCACACACAATTTTCATTGATGAGGATTACTTTATTACAGTCCTGGAAGCCATCATCGGTCATAAGATTCTGTCAGTCCGGTGGTTTTCCCAGTGATGATGAGGACGCGTGACATGGCTTGGCTGCGCTCTGCTGGCACATAGACCAAATGCTACTGATTCATAGTCGAGTCATTTGAATCAGCATCATCATAGCAACTCTGAACAGCAAAGCCGGTCATATTCCATGCATTTCGGTGTAGATAGCCTACTGGCACGGTGTAAGGGATATTCAAGGCTGTACTGTCATGGCATGGCTAGCAATATTTTGTAAAGGACACACACAACCAGGGTGTTCCCCAAGCCTTAGTGGGACATTTATACATTTGGAAAGATTTTAGAATTCAAATGTGAATTACATTTTTTCAAATAATCTTATACCAGCACTAACCAGAAATATGCAAAGCCTTCTCACCATCCTCCCTTCTCTGTTCATTAGGCATGCAGTGTCATCTCACTTTTAAACCCACTGACTATATCTATATATATATGATTTCCTCTCCCCCACACATTTAAAAATATCTGCATGTACAGTACATGTCATTCACTGAGATAGAGAATATAGTTTATTTCTATAATTCTGTTGAATTCCCTCATGCTGACCTAAAGATGCAGAACAAGTGACCACCATGTCTGCTTTCTGTCAGTTGAAAAGCCGCCCTCTTGAACATGCCATCACATTAACCTTTCTCTGAAAGAACAACACTCAGATGAGTCTGAATCCTCAGTCTCCCACCCGCACAGGTCACTTGTCCATTACACTCACGTTCTCAACTGCTAATGAAACGTGTTTTGATGTTTCAAAGGTCACTAAGAGGTTCAACCTTGTGTGTCAAATATAAAATGTCTTCCTGCAGATGAAACAGTAGAGCAACACCAAGGTCATGGGTTCAGTTCCCAAGGAAAACTGATCAAATATACACCTTGAATGCAATGTAGGTCGCTTTGCAAGTGTCTGCCAATGTAAATTAGAAATACATTTTATAATTAAATATACAAAATAATGATTGAAATGGCTGGGCAATTAATTGTAGTTAATTAAGTAGTTATTAATTTATGTTGCGATTATTATAGTTCATCATGAAATATTGTACATTCATTGAGAACCCCTCAAAACCCCTTAGTGGTTTTATGTAATGTATCAATTTAATACTTTTGGTAAATTGGGGCATTTTTATTTTATAAATAACTAATTATTGAGCATATTTAATGATATCTTGTCTAGTAAATCTATAAGCCTAAAAATCTATAAATCCCAAAGTATTCCAATGTAGGCCATTTTGGAAATATTACATTAAATAAAATGTAAAAATATCAATATAATTAAATGGCTGGGCAAATTATTAAATAATACATACTTATTATTATAGTTCTATAATACTTTTAATAATAATAATTTTAATCCTGATTATTTTAACTAAGAAAAAGGGGCCATCCTCTAATTTATTAATAACTAATTGCTAAGCATATTTAATGATATTTTGGCAATTAAATAAATAAGCATCACACCTCATAGTAGAAATCCAGAAGACAATACCATATAAGTACACTGCCGTGGGTTAGTTAACTAAAACTAAAATCATTATCTTTTCATTGTTTTAGTTTTAGTTAACTTATATGGTATTTATATACAGTGCATATTCACAGCGCTTCACTTTTTCCAAAAATTGAGCTCATGTGCATCCTGTTTCCACTGATCATCCTTGAGATGTTTCTACAACTTGATTGGAGTCCACATGTGGTAAATTCAGTTGACTGGACATGATTTGGAAAGGCACACACCTGTCTATATAAGGTCCCACATTTAACAGTGCATGTCAGAGTAAAAACCAAGCCATGAAGTCCAAGGAATTGTCTGTAGACCTCCGAGACAGGATTGTATCGAGCTACAGATCTGGGGAAGGGTACAGAAAAATGTCTGCAGCATTGAATGTCCCAATAAGCACAGTGGCCTCCATCATCCGTAAATGGAAGAAGTTTGGAACCATCAGGACTCTTCTGGCCATCCGGCCAATCTGAGCGATTGGGGAAGAAGGGCCTTAGTCAGGGAGGTGACCAAGAACCCGATGGTCACTCTGACAGAGCTCCAGCATTTCTCTGTGGAGAGAGGAGAACCTTTCAGAAGAACAACCATCTCTGCAGAACTCCACCAATCCGGCCTGTGTGGTAGAGTGGCCAGAAGGCACATGACGCCTGGAATTTGCCAAAAGTTAGGACTCTCAGACCATATGAAACAAAATTCTCTGGTCTGATGAATCTTAGATTAAACTCTTTAGCCTAAATGGCAAGTGTCATGTCTGGATGAAACAGGCACCTCTCATCACATGGCCAATACCATACCATACAGTGAAGCATGGTGGTGGCAGCATCATGCTGTGGGGATGTTTTTCAGTGGCAGGAACTGGGAGACTAGTCAGGATAGAGGGAAATATGAATACAGCAATGTACAGAGACAATCTTGATGAAAACCTGCTCCAGAGTGCTCTGGACCTCAGACTGGGGCGAAGGTTCCTCTTCCAACAGGACAACAACACTAAGCACACAGTCAAGATAACAAAGGAGTGGGTACGGGAAAACTCTGTGAATGTCCTTGAGTGGCCCAGCCAAAGCCCAGACTTGAACCCGATTAAACGTATCTGGAGATATCTGAAAATGGCTGTGCACCGACGCTCCCCATCCAACCTGATGGAGCTTGAGAGGTCCTGCAAAGAAGAATGGGAGAAACTGCCCAAAAATAGGTGTGCCAAGCTTGTAGCGTCATACTGAAAAAGACTTGAGGCTGGAATTGGTGCCAAAGGTGCTTCAACAAAGTTTGGAGCAAAGGCTGTGAATACTTATGTGCATGTGATTATTTCATTTTTTTATGTTTAATAAATGTGCAAAGATTTCAATCAAACTTTTTTCACATTGTCATTATGGGATATTGTTTGTAGAATTCTGAGGAAAATAATGAATTTAATCCATTTTGGAATAAGGCTGTAACAGTGAAGCGCTGTATACTTTCTGGATGCACTGTATATACTTATGGTATTGTCTTTTGGATTCTATGAGTTAATAAAAAATAAATAACCTATAAAAAACCTATATTAATAAAAAAAAAGCCTTAAATACATTTAAAATATTAATTAAAAACTACTAAATAATACTAAAATAACACTGCCTTACAAGGGTGAAAGTCATTCTGTACAACTAAATATTTGTACCTTAAAAAATATATGTATGTATTTTTCCCATGAACTCGGTGGAAAGGAAACTCATGCTTGTCACTGTCATCTTACTTCTCATACTGAGCACTGTGAGGTTTTCCTTGAGGAACTCCACCACAGGAGTCCATTACTGCAATAACATTTCTTCCTGGACGGCCTCCAGGACATACAGACTTTGACTGCTGTGTCACTCACTCTGCACTAAACACTATCTCCCAAAAGCCCAGCCACACTCAGGCCATGGGGGTCAGTCATGCAACCATCACAAGTTTCCACCAGAAGACCGGTCAGTCAAAAAATAGACCCCTCTGCTTTTTATAAATCAAAGCATCCCTATAAAAAGCGTATAGCTGGTTGGTGGCGATGGTGGTGTGGCCCTATCTTTAGCTTTTTTTATGCACTAGTGTTGACAGTAGCACTTGCATGCTTTCCAGTCACCATTCAATGGGTCACATGTCTGCCAGGGCTTTGTCGCTGGAAAACACCATCTTGAGAGAATAGCCTTTGCACGTGTGTTAACCGTAACAGCGACATAACTTAACGACAAATCAGCTGCTCACATTCTTTCCATTCAAATACTGCTTACTTAAAAATGCAATGCAGATACAAAATTTTTTTTTGTATTGCTTGGACAAATAGTGGCAAATATTAGTAGTGTAGTATCTGAGTTATGTGGTTTATATACTAGAGTAAAATATGTGAATAAAAAAATACATCACTTAAAAATAAATTTCACAAGTTAGAATGAGAGAGATCTATAAGGATAAATAATAAAATAATATAAAACCAAAATACAATCATTATAAATGCCAAACAAAGTGACACTAAGGTGTTTGTGAACTAGAGGAATGGATTCTGGTTGATTCCATCAGGCTCTCTCTATCAACTTTCGCTTTAGATGTTTAGGCAACGCAATCCAGAGAACCCAAGTTTCCAGAGAATTTGCTCAACAAAATGCCACCACCTTATCACCTGGTCATTTGGCAGCCGAGCTAACATGACACAGGAGTCCATGGCAGTTTACAGCAGGTGAAATAAAGGGAACTGAGTAGGGTTACTCCTGGCTCTTCTTCTGTTTTTCTACTCCAGTGTTTTCTTGGTAATGGCTGAAATAAACAGGTGACCGGAAACCAGTCTATGCACAGGATGCAGGGTGGCCATCCATCCATCCATCCATCCATCCATCCATCCATCCATCCATCCATCTTCTTCCGCTTTATCCGGGGCCGGGTCGCGGGGGCAGCAGTCTAAGCAGAGATGCCCAGACTTCCCTCTCCCTAGTCACTTCCTCTAGCTCTTCCGGGGGGACACCGAGGCGTTCCAAGGCCAGCCGGGAGACATAGTCCCTCCAGCGTGTCCTTGGTCTTCCCCGGGGCCTCCTCCCGGTTGGACATGCCCGAAACACCTTCCCGGGAAGGCGTTCAGGAGGCATCCGGAACAGATGCCCGAGCCACCTCAGCTGTCCCCTCTCGATGTGGAGGAGCAGCGGCTCTACTCCGAGTTCCTCCCGAGTGACTGAGCTTCTCACCCTATCTCTAAGGGAGCGCCCAGCCACCCTGCGGAGAAAGCTAATTTCGGCCGCCTGTATCCGGGATCTTGTCCTTTCGGTCATGACCCAAAGCTCATGACCATAGGTGAGAGTAGTAACGTAGATTTACCGGTAAATCGAGAGCTTCGCCTTACGGCTTAGCTCTTTCTTCACCACGACAGACCGGTACATCGACCGCATTACTGCAGAAGCTGCACCGATCCGTCTGTCAATCTCCCGTTCCATCCTCCCCTCACTCGTGAACAAGACCCCTAGATACTTGAACTCCTCCACTTGGGGCAGGAACTCTCCACCAACCTGAAGTGGGCAAGCCACCCTTTTCCGACTGAGGACCATGGCCTCGGATTTGGAGGTGCTGATTCCCATCCCAGCCGCTTCACACTCGGCTGCAAACCGTCCCAGTGCATGCTGGAGGTCCTGGTTAGAAGGGGCCAACACGACAACGTCATCTGCAAAGAGCAGAGACGAAACCGTGTGGTCCCCAAACCTGACACCCTCCGGCCCTTGGCTGCGCCTAGAAATTCTGTCCATAAAAATTATGAACAGAACCGGCGACAAAGGGCAGCCCTGCCGGAGTCCAACATGCACCGGGAACAAGTCTGACTTACTGCCGGCAATGCGGACCAAACTCCTGCTTCGGTCATACAGGGACCGGACAGCCCTCAGCAAAGGACCCCGGACCCCATATTCCCCCAGCACCCTCCACAGGACGCCGCGAGGGACACAGTCGAATGCCTTCTCCAAATCCACAAAACAAATGTGGACTGGTTGGGCAAACTCCCATGAACCCTCCAGCACCCTGTAGAGGGTATAGAGCTGGTCCAGTGTTCCACGACCAGGACGAAAACCACACTGTTCTTCCTGAATCCGAGGTTCCACTATCGGCCGAATTCTCCTCTCCAGTACCCTGGCATAGACTTTCCCGGGGAGGCTGAGAAGTGTGATCCCCCTATAGTTGGAACACACCCTCCGGTCCCCCTTCTTAAAAAGAGGGACCACCACCCCGGTCACCCCAGGGTGGCCAATCAAAGGTATTATAGATCTTACAGAAGACAGACACGGCCTATAGTTTAACCTCCTGCAGAACCAGAAACTATATTATATTATAATATATAACTTTGTATAAACATGATTCTCAACTATGTTATGAATATACTGTTTTACTTTATGCAATATGTGTAAAAATGTCCATAATAGTTTTTTCTCTATCCATATTCAATGTTCTCGGTGCATGTTGGAAAAAGAAGTGTAAAATCTCATATTTCATAGGAGTAGAGTAGATTCACTTGTCCAAGTCCTGATATCTTCTAGAGAGGACATGTATGAAATTGATGTTCTGTTTCATATCAGAAAGTCCTATTCTGATTTTTGAAACGTTTTCCTGAGATGTTATTTTTTTTGACAAGTATTTAAAATGAGATAGAATATTGTCATATTTCCATATGCTAAATTTGATCATTCAGTCAATGTCAGTCGTTTTTCTAAAGACCAAGGAGAGGGAATTGTCATAGTTAAACCTCCAAACATTTGGTATCTCTGAAGACTGTGATATAATGTCATCTACAAAAGACAAAAGTGTATACCTGGGTCTCTGGAGGATTAGGGAGCAGTTTAGCAATCATAATTATGAATCCACCGGAGCCTATTTGTGCTACCGAGTGATGGAACTGAACTGAAAAATTGATCAAATCAACTGAGAAATTAATATATTAAACCAGTCAAGTAATCATTAATGAACATGGATGAATAGATAAACAGTCAATAAAAGCAAATACTTAAACAGAAAATTATTTTAGGAATTGAAAACATAAAAAAAACTATTGTTGTTGTTGTTTTTAAATATATATGAAGTTGAGTTTCCAATCATTTTTCTATTATGACCTATTGATTTCCTACTGAACCATGAGGTGTCACTCAATCTGTGGCCATTCATTTCTTTAGAGATGTCATTGGACAACACTTTTTAATTAATGCTTTTTAAGAATAATTTAGTAGCCTAAGAAAAAGTGTTCATTAGCAAATAATGAAATTATATATTTGTATGTAAATAAGGAACATCCTTTTTTCACCTTCATGCCATGTGCTGTGGAATACAGAAGGCTATTTTACAAATATTACAAGTCTATATAACATCTCTTTATTCATTATAATTTATTTTTTGAGTTAACTTATTTACAGTGGAAGTTACATGATGTATTTGCTTCGGATTCAGCAACTACTACACCACCATTTGTTTTTTTAAATATTGTATAATCTTAAAGGGATTTAAACAATATAGTGCAGTCCCAGAAGTTCATGTGCAGAAAATTTCACTGTTGTCCATGTGGACGAGCCATGTAGATGACAGCAGGACATCTGCTGGTCTCCAGGCTTTAGGGGGGAACGGCAGGGGTCGGGCAGGCTTTCCAGGAGATCTAAGCTGAGCAGCTGTCCCACTGGCCTGTCTAAACTTTAATGCAGCCATATGGGGCTGTAGTTCCTGGAAGAGAACAGCAAGATTAAAACCACTGATAATTCTCTCACAGTGGGAGACAAAACAAAACTTTCAAATTGGGCTCTCTGCCATGCCTGCTCGTAAAGAAAGGGTCAGAGGTCAACTGTTTAAAGGGTGGGCCTGAGCAAATGGAAAAACTTCAAGCCCTCTACACATTTAAGAGCTATAAGGTTCAAGGCCTCTCATTGGGGACGGAGATATGATCATTAAAAGTGTTGAATGGTGTTGTGGATTTTAGTACTATTTATATGCTATGATATAGTATTTATTAAAATTCTGAAATAGCTTTATTTAACTTTTTTTCATCTAATATTTATATTTTATTTTATTTCAGCTGCATTTCAATTAAATTAAAATTATTAAATCGTTTTAGTTTCAGTTTTAGGTAAAGGCACAATATGTACGATTATTTTATTAAAATATCCAAAAACCACAAGAGTAATGTTATATATTTTGTTGATTTGTGTACTTACATTATCCCAAATGTTTCCAAGAATGTTTAAATCCAGAGAAATAAGCGTTTTTAACCAGGACACGGACCGTGTCTGTGCATTGCCTATTAATGACATCATACCCACGTTACCCTCTATTTTTTTTTTTGTCGAAACCATGGAAACACCAAAGACCCTTTAATATGTCTTTTTATTAGACATGCGAGCAACTGTTTGGACACATTCATTGACAGAAAACTAATCATTGTTATATACAGTGGTGTCCAAAATGATTAGAACACTTGGCTTCTGGGAGTCGTCTTAATGGGCCTGGATTCTTTTTCCAAGTGGACAAGGACCGGAAACATTCTTCTAACTATTTCCGGAACTACCTGCGACGGAAGGAATCTGCTGGAACATTAAAAATGACGGACTGGCCCCCTCAAAGTCTGGACCTCAACACCATCAAGCACATTTGGGGCGAGTTGGAAAATAAACTGGACAGATCTATTGTACATTCAAGGAAAGCCTTTGGCTTCAGTTGCAGAAGGCATGGGATAACATTAGTGTTACATAAGTTCTCAGAGGAAATATATTGACACTATGCCAGAGAGATGTGCTGCTGTAATTGCTGCAAAAGGTGGACATACCAAATATTAAAGTTAAAAGTGGATAAAAACAGCATGACTTACTTAATCTGATATTTGATGGTCAGAGCAACCATCTCCATTTTTCATGAACATTATACAATGAAATCATGTTTTGGAGGCAAAAAAAGGTCAATATTTTTAGATCTGTCAGGAGTTCTAATAATTTTGGCCACCAATTTAGCTCAACACGTTGTCATATTCAATTCTAGTCAGAATTTGAGTCTGATACTGCTCCGTTGGGCTGTGATTATGGGGCGTGTTTCAACCGAACCAGGAAAGACCTCAATTGGATAGACCTACAACCAATCAGAGCAACGGAGCGACGCTTAACGTTAGTTGTCAAATGTCAACAGAACTCAACTGCACACAGTGTTGCCAAGTCCGCGGGCTGTTCCCCAAAAAAACAGCAATTGGGCGGGTTTTGTTGTGAAAACTTGCACACATGCTGGAAGAAGTATAATCTTTACGATCTTTGCCGGTGTTGTAAAACATTATTTAAGGATACACAGAGTACTTACCAACATGATCATCATTTCTGAGAGAAATAGTAAAGGTGAATGCATATACGAACAAGTTCTCCATTTAGGATTAGAACAAATTCAACCCAAGCGCCTTTGATGACGTGGATGATTACGTTACTGTTTATCATCTGTCCATCATCGTCTAAAGTCCGCCCTGACAATGTCATTGGTCCGAACAGCTTCTGCTTGGGCATAGTTGCTCCACAATGGATCAAGTCCAAACAGTCATCAAATGTTATGGGCAGGCTGGCAAGTTCGGCTGCCATCCAGGTTAGCTCAACACAGTCTTATTGTTTACAGGCCCGGTTCTAAGCACCTATAGAAGGGTGGGCTGGCAGATATACCGGGTGGGCTTTTTTTTTTTTTTTTTTTCGCGACCCATAAACTATAGGCCTACAGCCATTTACATTCAAACAAGTCAAGCCAAACATAAGAAAAGCCTACTTGTATACAATTGATAATTTGACTCTATTCTCTAGATGGCACAAATTCATCTCAGCACTTTTCCACACAAACGCTTTTGATTATTGATGCGTATTCGCAACATTCTGCACTAATTTGATAGCTAGACCTATATATGGGAGGCTAATTAACTGGTTAACCAACCAACAAGAATTTTAACCAAATAATCGTTTGGTTGAAGAAAAAAAACACACACAAAAAAACCCAGGTAAGTCATGTATAAGTCACATTTAATTGCATTCAGAAATAATACCGGTAAAAGTACTACAAACATTATAAACACTACAAACATAGCTATAGGTTATTTTCTTTCCCCTCGCTCCACAACAAATTGTAACGAGTAGGAATATGGTGTGGCCCCTTTAAGAGCTGCGCGCTCCCTGTTGAACTGCCTGCGCTGTATGTGCGCACTGCGCCTCCAGCACTCCCATGTATGCAGGTTATTTTCTGTTGCTCAAATCAAGTTGTTTTGTTGATTAAGTAATGCTAGAGTTTGTGACGGACTGTTACTCGAGTTTCACGGGGAATAAAGTGGAGCTGTGAAATGTCCATCGCCTCCATGTCTACAATAGCCTAACTCCAGCTATCTCGATTTTCCTCTGGACACAATGCGTTACAACATCCTTTAAATGTAATGGTATTCAGAACAGATCAATAATTAAAAAATATAAGTATATATATATATATAAAACCAAAACGAAATTAATGAGAATCTGAAAGTAACCAGCGGTCACGATTATTTATTATAGGCTTTGTTCACTCATGTCCCAATACTGATGGAAAAATCATCCTCTTCACATGCGCACACATGTGAAAACATAAAATAGCCTACTCCGTCATTTTGGTCATCCAGATAATAAGAGTAGGACATCGTTCAAAACTGCAAAGTGTTTACTTACATTGTGCTATTGTAAAATTAAGAAAACAAGATGTGCAAGATTGTTTGAGGAGCGCGGCGCCTCACAAAAATGAACCAAACTCAACAGCACTGTTGCAGTTTTTCTTTCTTTTTGTCAATCTGTTAATTATTTAAGTCAAATATATTTCGCGAATTTATTCCTTTTATATGCCCAGACTGATTTAATGAAAACAAAATGATTCTTTTTTTATTTTTAATGTAGGCCCTAACTCTAATGTAGCTCCTTTTTTAAAATCATCCTGGCGACACGCCCAAGACCGGTGCTTCCATACTTTTGCAGATTCAAGCATAACGCGGCTTTATAAACGCACTCATTTAATAAAAAAAAAAGAAAGAAAGAAAACATTTTTTAAAAACTTGTCTCTATACCTGCATCGCGTTTTTAACCGCACAAACGCGTCCTGCGTGAATGGCCCTAAACTGATTAAAAGATAAACAGCGCATTTTTATTTCAGTGCTGTTATTTAAACAGTCAGCTTGCCTCGTAGCCTACATTCAGTTTACAGCATCAACAGCAAGCCAAAGAGGGCAAGGTTTCAACTGAACTATGCACTTGCATTTGAAACACTTACCGGTAGCTACATTATGTTCTAGCTCTGTCCATGCAATAAATGCACGTTCTTAAATGAGCGTGCATTTCAACTTGGCATGAATAAATAAATACAATCAGAGATGCATATTAATATTTACATGATACATATTCACGAATACAACATCTCGTAATTACCTTAATAGCACGCAAATATTTCTGCCCGTTTTCGTTCGTGTGACTGCAGCCTCTGCTTTTCTGCTACAGACTGAAGGGTAGTAGTTTAACGCGCGCGTAGTTCACAACGCTTATTTTCAGTTAATAAAGTAAACATTTCTGGTGTTATTTTTGTCGTCAAAACTTTCAACACCGAGCCCATCTCAGATTGTTTTAATCAATGCACAAATAGTAAAAACAAATGAACACTATCAGTTCCTAAATTCTGATTGGGTGGGCAAGGCAGACGTTTGGGTGGGCTCAGCCCACCCCTGACCATGCCTAGAGCCGGCCCCGATTGTTTAAATCTGGTTTTCTTGATTTACCGCGAGTACCATGTTTTACCATGCCTAATATCGATCTAGCTCACTACAGTGTGCAACAAGTGTATCATAGTAGCCGGTGAGCCAATGCACGGAGCATCATTATAACTTTCAACACACTCAAATACAATAAAACAGCGCTGCGTTACCCTACATACGCATGAGCTGAAGAAGCAGAAGCGGTTGTCTGTGGCATAATAAAAACTCAGCGAAATCAAGGCGTCATCAAGCTACGCCTTTGTTTTGAAGCGACCTCTAGCGGTGAAAAATTACATATATGTGGCTTTAACAATAACAACAGCAACAGGATGTTAGAATTACAGCAACAGTTCACCCAAAAAATGCACATTATCTTATCATTTACTCATGATAATGTAATTTCAAACCTGACTTTATTCCTTCTTTGGAACACAAAAGAAGATGAAGAATAAACTGTTTTTGTCAATACATTGAAAGTCCGTGGGGTCCAAAACAACATTGGTCCCCATTGACTTTCATTTTGTAGGGTGACACAAAGGTGAGTAAATGATCCCGTTTTAAAGGTACTGTTTTGGATGAACTATCCCAAATGTTTTCAATAAGATTTTCAGATGTCTGCAGTATGGCCTAATTAACTGTAAATGGAACGCTTTATACTGCTCCATTTTAAATCATTTAGAAAGCCAAATCACACAGAATAATAAAGAGTGAATCATTGTGGTGTTGGCATGCAATAGTCAGTGTGGAACATATCACAATGATAATGCACTTGGCCCACATGCATTCAGAGTAGTGGATGTAATCCCACACATAATGCCTACAGGTCTGCTCGTGATGGCCTGTGTTCACACCATCTAGTAAAGACTCAGACAGTGGGCGGCTCGTGTGGGCGACTGGGCATATGACTGTAGTAAAACTGAGCTCAGTGAGCTTCACTACCACCGGCAAGACAGAGCGGCCAGTGTGTGTAGGCAGGTTATGCTGTCACTGGCTCGCTCAGGAAAGAAAGAAGAGATTAAAAAAGAGATATAAAGTGAAAAATACACATATTGATCTGAGGACAGAGCTGTATTTGTACTGAACATTTTGTCACAAGGTGCATGTAATAATTGAGCAGTGGCTCTTCATGTCTGGCCTTATCTGGAACGAATCTTTTCATTTTGCAGAAGGACACTTTGTGAGAGCACTGTCAAAGGTGTAGATAAACGCAGTTATATTAAGTGCTAGTTTTGCTCAGCAGGATATCGTCAACACAATAGAGAATGACATACTAAATTGTATGTCATTCAAAAGGGAAAAGAAAGAGAATCAATCTGAATTAAAGCCTCAGAATTGAGCTGTTTCTATGACAACCGAGACAATGCAGCGAATGTGCCCCCTGAAAAATCTAACTTTCTATTCAAGGCACAGAAGAATAGCATAATTTCACTTGTATAACATTAAGATCACCCCTTGAGTTGGGGTATTCACTGTGCAGTAAAAGGGTGAAACTAAAATAATGTCTGCCTCCTAATGTGAAATACAACATGCAATGGTGCTTTTATGATTGGGAAATGTTGTGTTCTCACATATATCCCTGATTCACTGCTTCAGCCAGAATGTGAATCACAGCGAACCATTTCTCCAGCTGTGTGATCACGTCTCTGTGTTAGAATCGAGCCAATCCCAACAGCCACACTGTCTTTGGCGCTTATGTCACCAGTGTTGGCGCTTATGTCATCAGTCTTAGTAGAAAAAGAATAAACCGCACGCTTTTAACTAAAGCTGAACATCACTGAGCTAGACTGAAGTTTTGTGAATGATTTTTTACTTTGAATAGCCATTATTTGTCATATATTTTGATGATGCATTAGAGAGAAGACGCTTTAGTGCCATACCAGCATTGGCCATAAAGTTAAGGGTCACACTTTAGATTAGGGTCCAATTCTCAACTGACATACAAAATTCAACGCTAGCTCACGACCAATTCGTATGTATTTGTACAAGATGGCTAATTCATACAAATTCGTACGACCTCACTCGTATGAATTGGTTTGTCTATACTCCAGTGATGCCGTTTTATGGTTGGAGTTAGATAATTTGTACGAAATCATACGAATTGACCAACTCGCCATTCGTATGAATGAGGTAGTACAAATTTGTATGAATTAGCCACTTCATAAAATATATACAAATTGCTGTGAGATCGGGTTGACAAAATGATGTGTCGTTCAAAAGGGGAATTAAGACTATGACTTTTGCCTCAGTAAACTCCTAATCACTCCTTATTAATACACAGTAAAATCCAACAGTTGTTCTAACCCTTTTTTAGTTCACTTACTTAATGTCTCAATTGTAATCTAGCAATCTGCACTATTCACATAATATGTTGTTTACTCAGAAAACCCAAGTTAAGATTAATTGTTTGGTTTGACTGCCATTTTGTCAGTTTTTGAGGCGGGGCAATTCATTAATTTCCTCCACTTCTGCAGTTATCTTTCCCAAAGACATTTTGAATGTCTGAGAATGTTTTGAACTGACAAATCTGAGAGAATATCACATAAGCTGACTTCATGAATTGATGCTGATTTTCCTAAAATGTTTTTGCTTGACCACCATTATGGTGATCAGTGTTTCCTTTGGTTGGGTACTTGGAACTTATATTATTAGGGGCCAAGCACCGAAGGTGCGAAGGCACCTATTGAAACCGTTCCCGTATTTTCTTCTTCCGCCATGGGAGTCTATGGCAGCCCATAGAACCGTATGGTAAAAAGTTGTGAAATTTGGCACACTAATAGAGGACAGTCTGAAATGTCACCATAGCAATTTTGGTGTCTCTACCTCAATCCCTCTAGCGCCACCACCTGTCCAAATGTGTACTCATGTTTATGCTAATAACTTTTGAACCTTAAAGGCTAGAAACAAAATTATTTATTCCTCTGATTCCTGAGCTCATGGCGATTCGATTGCATCCTATGATGTCATGTCCCGTCTTTATAAATTTCCCGCCGTTTGGAATTTTCCCAAAAACCTACTTTTGCAAACTCGTCCTAGACGGTTCGTCCAATTTGCACGAAAATTGAAACAGATCATCTTCAGCCAGTGCCAGCAAAACATCATGGAATTCAAGTTGATTCGTCAAATTGTTTCCGATAAACGCGTAAACTAATTTTTACGTAGCGCTTGCGAAAACAGACGTAAGGCTGTATCTCCGCAACGCTTTATCGTATTCAGACCAAACTTGCCACATGTCAGCACAAGCACGTCTTGAGGCAACATGCAGCGTTTCGGCACAGCGCCACCTACTGGTCCGGAGATACGAAAAATGACTATTTTTGCTTTTTTTTGCTGAACCGTTTGTCCAAAAATCATAAAAGTGGTCTCGTTAGATTCGGGACGTCATGCCGAGTCGACCGACTGATCCAATTTTACCATATCGGCCATTTTGGCTGTCGGCCATCTTGAATTATGTGCTAAAACTTTACTTCGTTTTTGCATGCTTTTTTAAAGTAAGCAAATTTTACAGTGTAGTAAGTAGTGTTTGTTAAGTTTAGGTATTGGGTTTGATTAAGGATGTAGAATGGTCATGCAGAATAAGGCATTAATATGTGCTTTGTAAGTACCACATAACAGTCAATATCCTAGTAATATGCATACTAATAGGCAACAAGTTAATAGTAAGAATTGGACTCTAAACTAAAGTGTTACCAAGTTAAGAGTTATGTAAGGAATAATGTATATTCAGGTGGTCTGGAAAATTTCTGACCGCTCAATGCCAAAACTGATCAGAATAAAGTATTCCAGAGAGCTGTGTAATAAATGTAAACAGCAATTTTCAAGGTCTCTATGAATGTTAGGTACTGTTGCTGCATAGGTGGCACTGATACAGACTAGTCAACCCTTCTGTTCAACATGCTGGCATTTAGAGATCTTGACAAAGACAGACCATCTGATACGTAAAGTATGTTGCATTTTCCACAGTGTAAAACTCACTTTAATGCAGTTAGCATGACCAGGCACCATTTTCACTGAGCAGCAACTAGCCGACATCATAATGCAATAACAGAAAGGTCTATTCTATTAGCCCCAAGTCTGTATAGCTTTCTTTGAGAGATAACTAGGGCCATTAGCTGGCAGGCATTTTTAAGCAACAGGACCTCTTTCTGAAAATAGCAGGCCACCTAAATCACAGTAAATGCCAACTACAATATGATCATTTTAATGACAAAGTCTGCTATGTTGTTATGACACAAATAATAATAGAGGTGCACATACTGAAGATCTGGCTGAAGAGAGAAAATGTCATTTTATTTTATTTTTAAATAGGGAAAAGGAAATTACAAACCAATAAAGGGGTTCATAGTCATGACTCTTGTCCCACAATGTCCCTCAAACCCTCACTTGCACTTGCACCTGTGGCTAAACAAATAATGGCTGAAGTGGCTCTGAAGTGAGTCTTTTTAACTGTAGTATATTAATAGCCACTGCTAAGGACCTCTATGCAATGAATGACAGAAGTCAACACCCGATAGCTGCAACATCAAAACATCAAAACTGTTAGTTTTGAAATTATGTTTGAGATGGTGAATATGAGCCAGATGCTGAATGAGGTCTGACGAGGACAGTGATGATCAGGAGATGTTTATATTATCACGACAGGTAGAGATCCATCCGTGTAATGGGTTGCTAAAGACGCGGATATGTAATTATGATGGGAAAAACATTCATGCGTTTAAGGGTTAGTTGTAACACACATGGTATAAAACGTCCCACACATGCCAGGATGACGAAACTTAGTGTATTCACTAGTTGCCATATCAACATTATTAAGAGATAAAATTGCAGCAAAATTAAAAAATCTTTGGAAGATATTACTGAACATGTAACCATAGCAAAAGTACATTTCTTACTTAAGTTTATTTTTCATCTCTATTTTTTTGTTTATTTAAAATAAGACAAATCTGATATTATTTTAATCTTATATCTGTTATTTAACAGTTGAGATCGTTCTTTAATGCTGATCTAACCAGCAGAAGATAGGCTACGAGCCACGGTTTAACATTTTTCTGAATGGCTTCATGCATATAGTCATGTTAATAGTGTCCTATGTGGACATTTTCCCCAGGTTTTTGTGTTTTTTCTTGAAAATCGTATTTGAATGTGCAGCAACTATAGTTGCCGGTGGGCAAATATGTTATGCACCACTTCAATGTCAAATTTGACTAGGATGAGAACATTTGGCATCTAACTCAAAATAACTTCTTTCAACAGATCAATCTTTATTCATAAACAAATTTATTATGTATAAAAGTCGTAAAACATTCGATGCAAACTCAAAAAAGCTGCATCTATCTTATTATCTTTTGAATATAAAAACACAACAAACAACACATATCTTAAAAACAACAACAAAAGTCTTAAAGTGGTGAAACATAGTGCAGAATAAAGTACAACTTGCAGCCACAAGTTGCCCTGTAGATTAAATTTTACTATTAAATGTTTTTTTTAATTATTAGTATTCATAATCAGTTAATATTATGCATTTGTATTATTATTCTTTATTAATACTCACTATCATTTGTTTTAATCATTATTATTTAGTGTGCATTTGTATTAATAGTATTTACTAATATTCATTATCATTTGTGTTGTATCATTCATAATTATTATTATTTGTATTTCATTATTATTTAGTCAGAGTAAGTCTGAGCACATGAAGTGTGAGATACGGTGGCCCAGTAGTGCACAACACAACGAAATTTAAAAAGCATACATAAGTTCACAACACAACAAAATAAATCCACAACACAACGAAATCAAGCCACAACACAACGAAAAATCCACAACACAACGAAAAGTCCACAACACAACGAAATAGCCACAACACAACGAAATACCCACAACACAACGAAATAGCCACAACACAACGAAATAGCCACAACACAACGGAAATGCTCCCGACCACTCGGAGCGCTGTAAAGTTGCCACTGTTCTATAGAGTCGGCAATCTTACAAATAAATCAATACCACAATTAGTTTTAATAGTAAGTAGGCTAACCATTGTTTATCTATATGAAATATTAATTTAAAATCACCTACATGCATTATAGCTGCATATTTATGCTCGAGAATGCTTTGACCCGATACCACAGCGCTAAGGGAACGTCTACCAATTCCACCAATTGGTTGAAACGTATAATTTGTATGAATTAAAAGTACTTTTAACATTTAAAAACAGACATATTAAAATTCCACAGCTTGATTATATTGGTAAAATTGACTTAATAATGCACAACACAACATTGGAATTTGAAAATTAAAAAAAAAAAGTAATTTAATTCATACAAATTATGTTTCAACTTGGTGGAAATGGCAGACGCTCCCTTAGCGCAGTGGTAGCGTGTCAAAGCGTTCTCGAGTATAAATATGCAGCTATTATGCACGTAAGTGATTTTTAATTGATATTTCATGTCGATATACAACTGCACACTTAAAACTGATCGTAGAGTTTAAATATTTGTAAGATTGGCGAATCTATATAGAACAAGGCAAGGAAAACTAACTTTACCGCACTCCGAGAGTCCCCTAGTGGTCGGGAGCATTTCCGTTGTGTTGTGGCTATTTCGTTGTGTTGTGGACTTTTCTTTGTGTTGTGGATTTTTCGTTGTGTTGTGGCTTGATTTCGTTGTGTTGTGGATTTTTCTTTGTGTTGTGGCTTGATTTCGTTGTGTTGTGGTTTCATTCCGTTGTGTTGTGGATTTATTTCGTTGTGTTGTGAACTTATGTATGCTTTTTAAATTTCGTTGTGTTGTGCACTACTGGGCCACCGTAGTGAGAGACATGGAGTGGGGATAATTTTGTACACAGGAATATGTAGCATAGGTTTTCCAATTATGCACATGTGACTGAAGTTTTCTGTAAGGAAGTATTGTTGTTGTTTTCCTACCAATGCATATGACATGTCACAAGTTCTCTTTAAGACATATTTTGAACAATGAACAACAAGTTTCTCTATGCATATGTTCAAGGGTATATTGTGCCACGTGAAAGCATGAGGTATAGCGTAAACAACCTGCTTTTCTGGTAAACAATTATTTCACTGTTTAAGCAACCTATAAAATCCAACTGGGTGTCCAGGAAGACAGAGAGAGAAAGCTGGAATGAAGACCATCCCTCAGAAATTGTCTCTCTCCCAATGTCTGACTTAGAACAATAAAAAAGAAATCTCTTGGCAAAATAACTGGTGTCCGGTCCTGTGAATTAAACCACGGGGGAAAAGCTTAATTTTTAAGTCTAAAAATTGGCGTCACAAACAGGATTGCATCTTCAGCCATTTGTCTCAGCTAATCAGGTAAGACTTTTTTTCTTTCTAAATAGTTCTAAAGGCCCGGGTATACTTCGGCCGTCCGCGTTCGTGCACCGCCCGCATGACGTAATTTTCGTAACTTTCGTAATTTTTTTTGTGCCGGCCGCACACCCCGTCCGCGCGCAGCCCAAATTTCGAGACCGCGCGGACGGTCCGCGTGCAACAGCGCATGCGCCAGCAGTACAGAAGAGTCCACTAGGTGGCAATACGCACAGTATTGAGCACAGTGTTCAGCCGTCGAAGAAGAGTGTGCAAAGACCGGTTTAAAAACAACACGCTTTAAAAAAGAGAGAAAAACGCGACAATGGACGGCGAACTCGACGAGCGTTTGAGCAAAGAGATAAGAAAGTACCCACATTTGTACAATTCATGTTTGAAGGAGTACAAAGACGTGTTTAGGGCGGCAAATTCATGGAGGGAGATAAGCAAAACTATTGGAAAGGATGAAGCGTTTTGCAGACAGCGATGGAAGAATCTTCGGGACAGATACGTTAAAGCAGCAAGAAAACTGAAAGGAAGGAGCGGTGATCCAGGTGGAATCAAGCCCGTCCCGCAGATTGTGGTTATGCTTGGCTGGCTGTCTTCTTTTGTTAAACACAGAGAAACGGACACGAACTTCACCAAAGAGGTAAGGCAAACATTACATTGGTGTTCGATGCCACGTTTGTTATCTCTTCGGCTAACTTGCTAGCATACATAGCTTTTCTGACTTTTTATTTTTTACATTGTTTCAGATCGAGTTCTCCAGTGAACCTGGATCTTTGTCGTCGACCAACCTGGAATGCATCAACCCAGACCCCGATGACCCCATTGAACCAGTTGCCCTTCCGTCCTCAACATCATCTTCCTCATCAGACTCTTCACTGTCCATGTCTTCATCGGCATGCACATCTGTGTCGTCGCCGTCCCCTCTTGGCTCAAAGAAGAGGAAAAGAGAGCAGTTAACTCCTGTCCAAGAAGCCATAATGGCGAGATTGCAGAAGTACGACGAGGGCAAGGAACTTGAGGATGAAGATATGTGCTTTGGCAAGATGGTGGGGAAGAGGCTGAGCAAACTGTCCACGAGAAGCAAGGCCCACGCGTGTTTGGAAATTTTGCAAGTCTTGTTCAAGTGGCAGATGGAGGACTGTGACTCTTGAGAAAAAGACACTGTACCTGTTTTTTGATTTTTTATTTTTTTTAAACTTGTGCACTAACGTTTGTACTATGCACAACATATGCACATATCACACCTCAAGCAAAGCCTGTTTGTTTACATAGTTTTATGTAACCAATTTGCTTAAAGGTGACGACTGTTTACATGGATACACAAGTATATCTGTTCTGAATCGCCATGTTTGAACGTAACATTTGCACTACAGAAAGCTCTGGTTTATTTACGTAGTTTAAAAAAAACTTTTTATTTAGCGTATTGTTATTTGCATACTTTTATTTGTAAAATATTTGGCAGATTTAATATTTATACAATATTTATACAATCATACAAGCACACTTGCACAAATAACTTTTGTCTCATTTGTTACAAATGAAAGGGTGTTCATATGTACAGAATGATGGCAATTGTGTATGTCTATAAAAGAAAATATTTAAGCAAAAGTAACAAAGATTGCAAAGACAATATTTTAGGCACTGAGCAGTCCACATCTAGCAAATTTACTACTGGTCTCATGTTGTAATGAGCTTAGAATATGTTGTTGACTACTGTATACATATATGCATACTTTGTGTACGATATTTTGCTGATTTTCTCTTTATACAATAATAAAAGTACACTTCCACAACAAACTGTTTTTGTCTCAGATTTATTACAGAGTTGTCATATATACAAAATTATTACAATGTTTATGCATATAAACAATTCAAAAAAGTAAATAACAAGCAACAATACAAAGATAGCAAAAAGTCAACATTTTAGCCACTGAGCAGTCCGCATTGTGCTATTTCTTTCTTGTCTCATTTATTAATGTTTTTGGCATTTCGTTCTGTTCAATTACTGTTCTTCCACATTGAGCTGTCCTCTTCTGACGACTCTGTCCTGCCATGGCAGAGAGCCTTGGGGTGTCTGAAAGAAGGTTGCCAGGTTCTTCCTCGTCAGAAGTGCGGCTCGTGTTGTTCGAGCAGCAGAGAGGCGCCTTGAATCCTGAAGGTTGTTGTCGCCATCAACAACCCGTCTCCACTCCCCCAGAATTACATCTCCGTTTGTGTTGGTGCTGTCTGTGTAGTTTTGGGGAATGTACCTGGAGTTGCAGGGATTTGCAGCATCTTTGTGTGCCAAGAAATTGTGCAAAGCCACACAGGCCTTCACAATGTGCACAGTGTTCGTAACACTGCAATCATGACTTTCATGGCATACATGTCTTTACTATGTTTATATTTCAAAATGTTGGTTTTACCAAAACTTACCAGGATAAGGTCGCATTAGATTCACTTGGAGTGGAAAAGCTGCATCTCCAACAAGGGCGTAGGGGCTCAAAATGTCTGTGCCTGGCAGGGCAGCTGGAGGTGGCAAGCCCAGGGTTCCATCAAGGACTTTCGACCCAAACTCGCTCTCTTTGAAGATGCCACCATCGCTTTCACGCCCATACGCTCCAATGTCCACCATTGTAAAACGGTAGTGTGCGTCGCATGCCGCCATTAATACAACGGAATGTGTTCCTTTGTAGTTGAAAAAGTCACTACCGGCGTTTGGAGGGGCTCTGATTTGCACATGCTTGCCATCTACTGCACCAACACACAAAGGAAAGTTCCAAATGCGCCAGAAGTCCTGTGCGATGTCCACCCACTGTTCCTGCGACGGCACAGCAACATACTCTGGCTGGAGACACTTCCAAATAGCCTGGCACACCTCAGGAATTATTTTGGACACAGTCCGGCTGCCCAGTCTGTAGCTTGCTGCTATGCTATGAAGCGAGGACCCTGTAGCCAAGAAACGCAACGTCACTGCTAACCTTTCCGCTGCACCAACTGGAGCTCGATGTGTTGACTTGTGTTGAAGATTAGGTGCGATTCGATGCAACAAATCGTCAAACATGAAAGCCGACATTCGAAAATATTGAAAATGCTTTTCGGTGTCCATCCTCCGCATCTCTTGCACCAAAGTGCTAAATTCCCCATCCACAAGTCTCTTCTGGTTCAGCGGCCGCACACACCATCGTCTTCTCTTCTTCTTCTTCTTAATTTCTTCTTCTTCCAAAACGAGTAAACTTAGAAGCATATCCTTCTCCATCGTTTATGATTCTTCAGTATTTCTTCCAAACTTCTTGCAATGGTGGATGCACTACAGTTCTTCTCCGATCATGCCCAGCGAATGTCCCGTTGATAACAGGACTCAGTGCTGCCCCCCAATGTCTGGTAGAGCATAGGGAAAAAATGTACTGCGCATGCGTCGAACGCGATCATCCGCGCGCATCCATTGTGTAGTATACTTTGAAAGACGCGCGGACAGGGCTGCGCGCGTGACGCGTCCGGGCGCGGTAAGTGAAGTATACCCGGGCCTTGAGTCTGCCTGATGATGAGAGACATTGACTGAAACTGCTGAAAAGAACTGTGTTATTTGAATACCAGTTGTGTTGCCAATGAATATATGTGTCAGACATAGTAAAAGTAATTTAAATAATTAAATTTGATTTGGCTTATTTAAGTTGCTCAGATCAGTGGACCTTCAAAAAAATATTTGAATGAAGCTGGGGTAAAAGTGGATCTTGGTTGAAGACCATTTAGTCAAATTTCTGGTAGAATAAGCCATAAGGCAATTCAGAAATTAACTTGACATGGCTGCGAGGTGGTGAATATGGCGGATCTGCAATCATAATGTTTGCAGAATTTTATCCTAAAATATTTCACACACCACAGATCCATGCTGTTACAGACAGACGGGGAAGGTGCCAAGTGGTGTTTGGATTAAAAGCAGTTTAAAGTGGCAGGATCTGGATTCGAAAGGGGAATCGTGTTTATAAAGAATCCTAAAACGTTTTAGTTAAGCAGTTAAGCTGTTCAGTTCAGTTCAGTTCAACTTAATAAAGAAAAAAAAAACATAAGAAATTTATCTGAGTTAAACAACAAAAAAAAGGAAGAAAAACAACTGAAATATAAGGGAAACATTTCTTTTGATTCGTTACCTCTTTTTGTTCCTTCAATGTTTACGAGGGAAAGGGAGACAAACAGGACAACCCGTCCCTTCAGAATTCACCCTATAGGCACGCACGCACGCACGCACGCACAGTATACATACTGCTTAGAGAAGAACAGAGAGGAGCGAGGTAGCCCCTCCCTTGGAGATCCTCTCACACACACTCACACACAGTATACAGAGGAGCGAGGTAGCCCCTCCCTTGGAGATCCTCTCACACACACAGACATGCCAAAGTCCTGCTGTTTTAAGAGCACAGACAGTGACCAGTATTTGCAAAATGACAGAGAGTAGCTATAATAGCAGAACACTTTCTTCATGGTATCTGGAAAAGAAGAAAAAGAAGCAAACTACGTTTTTGAAAAAAGGACTTGACATTAATGCATCCATGGATGAGCAGTTAAACTGGTTCACGACCCAAAAAGACTCTATCAAGTTAAAAGTATTTCCAATAATGGCAGCTAATTGGATCATGAAACAAGGAGGAGTTTGTTGTGGTATTGATGGTTGTCCAGTTCCACTTGCTGAAGCAATGAAGCCACAAGTTGAAGCATATAACAAGTTGTGTAAAATCATGTCTATCACATGTACAGAGAAGGAAAACATCACCAGTGATGATTCATTTGATCCAGATTGGACAGATATAATAGCTGAAGCTGAAAGGAAATATTCACAAACATTAGCAAAATCAGCAACAACTATAACACCCGCTGTTTACAAGCCAATTTATCCAACTTTGCCTGAACAATATACAAGTTACTCTAAACCTCTGATGCAGCCTCAAGCTTCAAGCTTGAATGGAGTTGGGTTGACAAAATGTATATTGCTTCTGCACAAGCAGCTCCAATAATTACCAGATCTAAATCAACCCAGCCCAACAGAGACATGCTGCAATGTACTCCCGCTCGTACTTGTGGATCCGAATGGGGGGATGAGACAAGAGATGATGACATAATCACAATTGATAAAGTCGGTCCTGAATTTTCTCCACTTGCTATCAAAAAGGAACAATCTGAAATGATGACAGAAGAAAGACCATTCACATCAGGAGAACGTCAAGCCATTCTCACAGCTTTGCCTCCTCTGAAAAGACAAGATCCAAACACAGAGTTTTGGCGAGAATTAGATTCCTTGATTGAAGCACATCATATGACACTAAGAGACATACACACCATTGTGAAAGCTAAAATCCCAAGAGACCGATGGGAGCGCTTGCCAGTGTCAATAACAACAGCCCAATGGATGGACTTGTGGGTAGATGGCCAGGGGCGACCGCTGGGTCTTTGGCAAGCATTAGATGGATTCCAAAAAGAAATCCAAGAGATCTTGGGCAGCGGTAAAATCCCTTTCACATCAGTGACATTGATTAAGCAAAAGGACGATGAATCTCCAAATGAATATGCCTTGCACAAATGGAATGCTTATGAAAGATGGGCCCTCTGTGCTAAGAAAGATCCAGACAGAGATGATGTACAGTTTACTGACACACTCGTGGAAGGCTTTAGCTCAAAGTACCAACAAGCTTTATCACTTGGAGTCAACCCAGGAGAAACATTTGACCAAATTATGCAATGGGCTGGTCGCCTAGAGATGGCTATGAGATCAAACAAGTGTGGCAGAGGGAAAGTGTCTTTTCGAGTTTTTGCGTTCAGCTGGCGGTAATCTACACACATACGCAACGTACCATCTTTCTTTTTGACCAACATGATGGGGGAGGCTTAAGGACTACAGCTCTATCTGACAATATCTGCCTCCAACAACTGATTTATGTGCGTTTTTACCACATCGTACTCAGACGGAGGTATCCGTCGGTACCGTTGTCTAACTGGGACAGCATCTGTCAAAGGGATGTCGTGAGAAAGGAGTCGAGTCCATCCCAAATCACCTTCATGTGCCGAAAACACCGTCTGAAACTTTAACAACAGAAACCTTACCTGCTCCTGCTCAGTCTCTGTCAACATAGACAAATCAAGACTCTTGATTTGTTCCTGCACCTCAGGAAGAACGGTCGGAATCTGGAGATTTATTGACGCAGAAACAGATTTGAACTCTGAGAAACCACGGGGCAAACTCACAACAAATACACTATTCAAAGTGCCCAAAACAGCGTGCCGAAAAAGCATTACGTCAGTCTTACCTACATTAATAACAGGTACATAGACAGTGCCTCGAGTCACTCGCGTTAGTCCAGGTGATGCTAAAAGACCTGCAGGCAACCCAGTTTCTGGTGGTTCAAAAAGTACAGTTTCCCCAGCAAAGTGCCCAGAACAAGTAGCGGCCACAACTTTAATTGTGCCGCCCGGAACACGACACGGCCTACAACACGCAGTCGAAACCTTGCCTATCCGGCTAACTGTGGGGACAGTACCTGCCTGACAACAGTGTTGTAATGCTTGAAACACCGGCTTACAGGCCCATAACACAGAAGGTACATTGAAAAGGGCAGTACCGTGCTGGCCAAAGAGCTCCTGATAGCACCGCCTCAACACATTCATCCCCAAAATACCAGGAACTTGGGTACCGGTGCCACCAGGAGGGTCCCTAACCACCAGCACGCCACATTCTGGAATTATTTGACCGCAAAGCTCAACGTCCAACTCAATATATCCCACATACGGTATCAATGACCCGTTGGCCGCACGAAGCTGCAACCACTGACATGCCTGAAGACGATCCTGGCCCCATGGAGCAAACAGTTCTAAAAAACAACTTTCTGTAATGGTAGACACCATGGAGCCAGTATCGATCAAACAGGGCACCTGTACCCCTCCCATACAAACCATGAGGTGAGGACAGGATGCCATTAAGTGTGACAAGGGACCTACCATCGAGTCATGGTCTTTCCCTACCAAACTGTGACTGCAGTTCGGCGGGACCTAGTTTTCCGTCGGCTGAGAAAAGGGCTGTTGAGCCCTCATTGTAGAAGGTGACTCACGCCGAGCACGGGAGGAAGGAGGAATAACACGTTCTCCATCGCATTCACGGGCAAAATGGCCCGGTTTTTGACACCAACGGCAGATTAAAACCTCAGTACGGGAGGGCCGACGACCACTCTGAGGAAACCGCATGCCGGCAACACTCTGAGTGAGTTGATCCAATTGTTGCTGCTGTAATTTTAACATCTCACGCAACTCCTTCAACTCCGACTGAGAATGCCCTTGCACTCCGTACTGGATGCCATAAGCCATTGGAACTGACTGACTCCTCCCCCTCGCACCTCCCGGCATTCCCTCCCGTTCCCACCTAATCGCTTCCCCACGTACTTCTAAAAGGGTAGAGACGGGCTGGCGGCGACAACATGGACAACATGGATTTTAGCAGGGTGAGTGATAGTGATTGAGTGCGATTCAAAGGAGCAGTTGCCAGATAGAGAAGGAATGGGCTCAAATTTCCAATCATTTGAGATGAGCAGACCAGTACCTCTGCCCCTCCCAATCGTGCGAGAGGTGTGTGAAAAAGATAAATTATTTGAGAGAGCTGCAGGAGTGGCAGTGTCTTCTGGTTTGATCCATGTCTCAGTTAGAGCCATGAGACTGAGATGTGAATGAGTGGAAATAGATGAAATAAAGTCTGCTTTGTTTACAGCAGACTGGCAATTCCAGAGACCAATTGGAATGGACATTAATGTAGCAGAGGAAATAGGTACACTACGCAGATTATTAGGATTACGGCGTCTAGAATGTACTGAGCGTGATTTACGGGTGTGTGTGATAATAGTAGAGATTTGGAAGCACATTGTGAATATGGGTCAGAGAAATAAACAGATGAAAACAAGCAAAAACACAAAAGTGGACAAAGTATATAGCTATACTCAAGTGCCTTGTCGGTGTCCGTGCTCGAGTGGAGTCGCGCAGAGTAGAGTCGAATGGTCTTTACACTCTTCGGTCTTCACACGAGGGCTGCCGCGTAGTACTACTCAATTTATACTCACATTAAGTGTCGTCACATTAAATGAATACAGCTGGCCACTCCCAGTGAAACGCGTTAGCTCGCACGAGGTCAAGCGATAACAAACGAGACTACAACAAACAGCCAACTACACCAAACAGACAACGTTCTAAATAACAGCTGAACTACAGATCAAATGAGGAAAATGAAAACAGTACTCACAAACTAGTTGTTCTCCCTGATGTTCGATGCTTCTCTCTAACTCAATGTAAACAATGAACGCTCTATATAGCACGCTGGCTTATGGCCACGCCCAGTGAAACGCGTTAGCTCGCACGAGGTCAAGCAATAACAAACGAGACTACAACAAACAGCCAACTACACCAAACAGACAACGTTCTAAATAACAGCTGAACTGCAGATCAAATGAGGAAAATGAAAACAGTACTCACAAACTAGTTGTTCTCCCTGATGTTCGATGCTTCTCTCTAACTCAATGTAAACAATGAACGCTCTATATAGCACGCTGGCTTATGGCCACGCCCAGTGAAACGCGTTAGCTCGCATGAGGTCAAGCGATAACAAACGAGACTACAACAAACGTCTCGGTTACGTATGTAACCCTTGTTCCCTGAGGAGGGAACGGAGACGTACGTTAGTGACTAACGAATGGGGGGTTTCGCTTAGAAGCCTATCATCTTCGAGAATTCTTACTGCTGTTACTGCTGCAGGAGCCAAGACTGAACTCCGCATACCAGCAACACAGCTGACGTGGCAAAGGAAACGTACGTCTCCGTTCCCTCCTCAGGGAACGAGGGTTACATACGTAACCGAGACGTTCCCTTTCGTTCAGTCACTACGACGTACGTTAGTGACTAACGAATGGGGGTTCCAATACAACAACGCCACTCAGCTGTCATCCAGTGCCCTGCGTAAGTGTGAGTACCCTGTCGTAAGACTAGTACGGACGAAGGACTCCCACTTATCACAGGATTACCAAGGTACACTAGGAAGCATATCCCAGTGAGGGAATGCCAAGATGCCTACCCGTAGGGAGGACTTAAGAATACACATATGACCCGCTAAGGGCTGCATATGGAAGATCTCTAGGGTACCAGCCAGAGGGTGGATTTTTAACCCTAGGGGTGGCAGGGACTTGCCAAGGGAAAGACACCTGCTCACTGAGGAGGCTTACGGTGGAAATACTCGTGTGGGGGTCGCCAGAGGGGAACCATGCACACGGAGCACCTGGCCGGACATGAGGGTCTGGGCTCGAAAGGGCAGACTGAACTGATGTCGGCGTCAGCAGTGCTGGAGGAGCTCAGGGCTCTCGGGGAGCTCACCTGAGGAAAATATCGCACGTATCCAGTCCTTGGAGTGGAATGGCGAGCAAGCGAAGACACCTGAGCCTGGCCCATTATCGGCCACCCGTAGGGGCGAGTACATAGTCGGACACTGGCTCCACTCGGAGATTGTAGAATCTGGCGAATGTGTTGGGTGTCGCCCAGCCTGCAGCTCTGCAGATGTCTGTTAGCGAGGCGCCATGCGCTAAAGCCCAAGAAGAGGCCACACTCCGGGTGGAGTGTGCCCTAACCCCAAGGGGACATGGTCGACCTTGCTGCTGGTAAGCCAAAACAATGGTGTCCACTAACCAGTGAGACAACCTCTGTTTCGAGAGAGCACTTCCCTTCCGCTCTCCACCATAACAGACAAAGAGCTGGTCTGAGGTCCTGAAACATCGCGTACTGTCTACATAAGCGCGGAGAGCGCGTACTGGACAGAGCAATGCCAAGGCTGGGTCTGCCTCCTCCAAAGGCAGCGCTTGCAGGTTCACCACCTGGCTTCTTGGAACGGAGTGGTGGGAACCTTGGGCCGGGGTCTCAGGATCACGTGAGAGTTAGCCGGCCCGAACTCAAGGCACGCTTCGTCAACCGAAAATGCTTGCAGGTCCCCGACCCTCTTAAGAGAGGCCAATGCGGTCAGCAGAGCCGTCTTCATAGACAAGAACTTAATCTCAACCGACCGCAAAGGCTCAAAGGGAGGCCTCTGCAGAGCACTTAAGACTACTGAGAGGTCCCAAGAGGGAACGATAGGAGAGCGAGGAGGATTCAGTCTCCTCGCCCCCCTCAGGAACCTGATGATCAGGTCGTGCTGACTAACCTTTTTGTCTCCCAGGAGATCGTGGTAGGCAGATATTGCGGCCACGTACACTTAAGGGTGGAAGGAGACAGCCTTCGTTCCACCCCCTCCTGGAGAAACGAAGCACAGACCCGATCGGGCATTTCCAGGGGTCTTCCTGGCGGGAAGAGCACCATGTGACGAAGAGGTCCCACTTCAACGCATAGAGGTGTCGTGTAGACTCTGCCCTAGCGGAAGTGATGGTAGCGACCACCGCAGGTGGAGGGCTACTCAAACCAGCCGCGTCCCGTCCAGAAGCCACACGTGGAGCTTCCAGAACGCTGGACGCGGGTGCCAAGGGGTGCCCCGTCTCTGAGTGAGAAGGTCTTGACTCAGAGGAATAGGCCAGGGAGGGGCTGTCGCAAGGAGTAGCAGTTCTGAGAACCAGGTCCGGCCGTGCCAACGGGGCGACCAACATGACCTGCTCCTTGTCCTCCCTGATCTTGCACAGTACCTGTGCGAGAAGGCTCACTGGGGGAAACGCATAATTGCGTAGCCCCGACGACCAGCTGTGCGCCAGTGCATCCGTGCCGACCATAGGTCAGGGAAAAATACAGGGAGCAATGGGAAGAGTCCTGGGAGGCAACAGGACTACCTGTGCGTCGCCGAACCGTTCCCATATCAGCTGGACCGTCTGGGGATGGAGTCTCCATTCTCCAGGAAGTGGCTGAAGCCGTGAGAGCTCGTCGGCTGCACGGCTCAGGACTCCCGGGATGTGGACAGCATGAAGGGACCTCAGATGCTTCTGACTCCATAAAACGAGATGGCGGGCGAGTTGAGACATACGGCGGGAGCGTAGACCGTTGATGTACGCTACTACGGCCGTGTTGTCTGTCCTGACTAGTACATGTTGACCCCTCAGCAACGCTCGGAAGCGGTGCAGGGCGAACCGTACTGCCAGTAACTCGAGGCAATTGACATGCAGAAGGCGCTGGGGTCCTGTCCAGGAGCCCGCGGCTGCTTGTCCATTGCACATGGCACCCCAGCCCGTGGATGATGCATCTGTTGACACAACAAGATGCCTGGAAACTCGTTCTAAGGACACTCCGGTCCGTAGAAACTTGAGGTTCGACCACGGGGTGAGAGTCTGTAAGCAGGCCCGAGACACTTGTACCCGGAGCGTGCCAGACCGCCATGCCCATCTCGGGACTCGATCGCGTAGCCAGTGCTGAAGCGGTCTCATATGTAGCAATCCGAGCGGCGTCACCACGGCTGCAGATGCCATATGCCCCAGGAGCCTCTGAAATAGCTTCAGTGGGACCGCACTCTCGCCCTCGATTTGACGAAGGCAAGTCAGCAGAGACTATGTGCGCGCTCGCTGGTAAGCAGCACGCACCTGCGACCGAGTTGGAAACCAGACTGAGAAAGGAGATCCTCTGCACGGGGCAGAGTCGCTCTTCTCCCAGTCGACCCGAAGGCCCAGATGGGCTAAGTGCTGGAGCACTTGGACTCTGTGTCCGCAGACCTGCTTCGAGAGTGACCCAGTATGAGCCAGTCATCGAAGTAGTTCAGGATGCGAACCCCGTGCTGCCGAGTGGCGTAAGGGCTGCCTCGAAAGACTACGTAGAGTCACGAGGGGACAGAGCTGCCCGAATGGGGGGACTGCGTACTGAATGTCCGCCCCTCGAAGCAAACCGTAGGAACGGTCCGCGTCGAGGAAGGAGACATGAAGTAAGCGTCCTTCAGGTCGATCGCTGCAACCAATCTACCGGACGAACGTGTCCAAAGAGGCGTTCGCTACCGACATCCTGAACGGAAGCCTGAGAAGGATCGGTTCAAGATGGGCAGATCCAGGATTAGCCATTACCCACCGGTTTCCTAGGGTACAATGAAGCAAGGGCTGAGAAGCCGGACTTCACTTCGGCTGGAGGGACAGGCTCGATCGCACCCTTCGCCAGTAGGGTGACAACCTCTGCACGCATGACAGGGGATAGGCCCCATCATAGCGGGCGGCCTCCCCAGAGCGGGGAGGAACCTGCGCGAACTGAATCGCGTAGCCGCGCCTGACGGTCTTCGTGACCCAGCGGAACAGTCCCGGAAGCTGAAGCCAGACTCCCAGGAACTGCTCCAGCGGGGTCATTCGGACCACAGACGTACCCAGGGTGGGGCAGCGAGGCAGCGTTACCGGCCCGGACATGGGAGGCTGTTGGGCGTCCCGGTGCGGGGGCACGGTTAACTGCTGCGTCCTGACAGAGGAGACCAGGGAAGGACGCACGTTCCACTGGGGTCTGCTCTGAGAGGAGGCTGGCGAGAGAGAGGGACGAGAGTGGCGCGGCCCGGAGGCGGCACACACTGCCATCACCGGTCTCTGGGTCCTCAGAGACAGGAACATGAGTTCTTTCCAAGCGCTGCTAGCCCGGGAAGGATTTTCCCCCGGCCCTCCACCGGGGGAAGGAGAGGCCCTGCAACCATCCCCTGGAAAGAACTGGAACCCATCTCTGAGTTGTCCACCTCCAGCCTGGCGTTTAACCAGGCTGAGGAGCGGACTGGGCGACATCCTGCAACCACCTCCACAGTGCGGCCCGGAGAAGGCTGCTGCTGGGGCCGGACGGGAGGAGGGAGGGCGCCCGGACTGAGGCGACTGGGCCGGCGGCTGGTGCAGCAGCCAGCCACCGGGGCAGTACGTGTTACAGCCTCAGTCTGCTCTGGGGCGGCCGAGAACTGTTGGGCGCAGTTCTCAGCCGCGCCGCCGAAGAGGCCAGCCTGGGATATGGGCGAGTTGAGGAGGTGGGCTCAGTCAACCCCCCCATATCACCAGGTAAGGCCAGGAAATTCTCCCGGACCACAGCTGTGGACATCGCCTGACCGAGGGAGCGTGTGGCGACCTTCACCACCCAGAGGGCGGGATCAGTGGCGGCACGCAGCTCAAAAAAGAGCCCTGGGTCAGCTCCACCCTTGTGCACGTGCAAAGGGGCGGCGGTCTACCCCATAGCACTGCAGGACCACGCCACCGAAGTAGACGAGCCCACAGGCTTAGGGAGGGTGCTTAGGACAGCCACACCACGTCAAAGCCCTCTGTGGACACCGTAGTGTGCAACAGAGTTGTTCAACAGTGGGGGGGGGGCCCAGTGTACCCTAGGCCGCGGCCCCATCAAGGGCAGAGAAGGCGGAGGAGGGTGCTTAGGACAGCCACACCACGTCAAAGCGAAGAGAAGGCGGAGGAGGCCACCAAACGGTCACGGGAAGCACGGGGACTTCCAGGACCGCGTGATCTCCTCATGCACCTCGGGAGCGAAAGGCATTGGGGGCGGGGCCCAACAGCTGTCGGGTGCCGCCCACAAAAACCGATCGCGCAACCACGAGCACTCGCGACTGGGCGGAGTTCCACACCAGCGCGAGGCTCGCGGCTGCCCGAGATAACATGGCTATCAACTCTAGGTCAGATCAGGCAGTGCTGACACACCCGGAGGCGGAGCACAACCTAATCGTCATCCCCAAAGGATCTAGCCCACCTTGGGATGCGGCGATCGACATCTCGCCGCTATCTGGAGTGTGAACGAAACGAACGAGGCGTCAGAGACGGGCCGCTGTTTCAGTCCAGCACTCGCGGGAAGCGATGTGCGAGAAGGGGGTGTGGCCCGAGGAATGATCGTCGGGGTTCTTATACAACGCACCGCCCTCAGGTCACCCTTGCCACCAGCCAAAGTACCACCTCTCTCAGAGACGGTAGATTGGGGTGTGGCAGAGGGGACTCTCTCTCCTCGCGGAGATCACTGAATCTCGACCGCGACATCGCGATGGTCACGTTCCCGCAGTGGGAACATGACACATCCACAATCACTGCCCGAACGTGCTGAAGCCCAAACACGTCGAGCAGTGAATGTGCCCATAGACAGCAACGGAGATCGATCGCACCCGGAAGTGCACGGGCGAACCGTCTTGAAAAAGACGTGCCACGCACAAGCTCTTTTTGTGAGAGGAAAGCTCTGCAGAGTGCCGAAGCGCCCAGGGAAAACACACACAGCTGTTGCAGATCACTGCACAGATCAGCAGGCAGGCAATGCAAGATCGCTGGAATGCGCCGTCACACCAACACCCTGGAGAACCGCTTGTCTCGAAGACTGAAGAGAGGACTTCAGAATTCAGGCTTGTAGGAGTGAAGAGATGCTCTTGGCTCCAAAGCAGAAACATAATGCGATGTTGCCAGCGTACTTCCTTATATACCCACAGGGGGGGGAGTTACGCATGCAAATTCCGCATGCCCATGGCATTGGCACTGCCATTGGGCGCTGTTGAATTCTCGAAGATGATAGGCTTCTAAGCGAAACCCCCCATTCGTTAGTCACTAACGTACGTCGTAGTGACTGAACGAAAGGGAACAGCCAACTACACCAAACAGACAACGTTCTAAATAACAGCTGAACTACAGATCAAATGAGGAAAATGAAAACAGTACTCACAAACGAGTTGTTCTCCCTGATGTTCGATGCTTCTCTCTAACACAATGCAACTTCAGCATTAGGAATAGCATTGGGCGATTGCTGTTTAACCCTCTCCAGGAGAGTCATCAAGACCAGGGAAAACTCTAACAGAGATTTCCCATCTTGCTGCCTCCTGGAGAAAAAGGCTTCTTGGAGTGCTACATACGATTGAGAGCAACCATACAACTCACGTAAAATCACAATAATTTTATCCGGATCACCCCGTTCCCCATTAGGACGGTACCTAATTTCTTCCCGCGCTTCACCTTCCAAATGGTCGAAAAGAAAAAATGCTTTGTCAGATTTGGACAAATAACGAGCCCGCATACATGCCTCAGCCTCCTCCAACCACTCATCAATACCGATGCCAGACTTGCCACAAAATTTTGGACACCGTCTGTCCCTGGGCACAAAAACAAACCGGTCTGCCACAACAGTATCAATCTCAGCTGGCTGGGGAGGGTCAGGCATTGCTGCAGAGGCAACAGCAGGAGAAATACTAGGACCAGGTAACTCACCTGCCACCTGCTCACGCCGCAACCGGTCATTGTCGGCTCGCAACTGTGCCACTGATTCTCGCAACTCCTGCATCTCTTCCTCCATACTTATCAGAACTACACTCACCCCAGAAATAGAAAAGGGCTACTGATGGAGAAACACAACTTGTCCAAAGGATCAAAAACGCACACTGCTGTTTTGCTCTAGAGGAGAGAGAAAAAAAGGAAAAAAACAACAACAAAGTCACAACTAATATCCAAACACAATTTTACCCACGTCTCAAACAAAAAAAAATCCTTGCCTTACCAGGTAAACCCTGACGACTACGCCAAATGTGGCATATTTATCGAATGGAGAGGGATGTTAATCACCTACGTTGTTGCTACAGTTACTACGTTGATGGAAAGCGACATGCTGGATGGACTGTTGTGGAGGCTGATGGAACTGTTGTGAAGAAAGGAGCTCTTTCTGGGCAGTTTTCAGCACAAGCAGCTGAACTTACAGCACTTACAGAAGCTCTTGAACTATCGGAAGGAGATCGAGTCAACATCTATACAGATAGTCGTTATGCTTTCGGCGTGGTCCATGACTACCTTGCCCTATGGAAAAGACGTGGACTCATCACTAGCAGTGGGAGCGAAATACAACATGCTTCCATAATTCGTCGTTTGATTGCAGCATGCCACTTACCAAGAGAAGCAGCTGTGGTCAAAGTAAAAGCACATAAATCTGACAAGTCCAAGGAAAGCCAAGGAAATTTTGCAGCTGATGCAGTAGCCAGAGAAGTGGCTTTACTCCCTCCTATTCCTGTCATCGTGGTTTAAGAAAACAGGAAAGACAATCCTGAGCTCCATCTTTTGTCATATCAAACAGAGACAGATGAAGAGAAAGAGCAATAGATAAAAGCGGGAGCGAAAGAAGATGATCAGGGTATCTGGAGAATTCCAACAGGACAAGTGGTGATGCCTGTCGGAACAAGAAGAGAACTAATGCAGCTGTATCATGGAAAAGTGCATGCTGGAGCAAAAGCAATGAAAGCTCAAATCAGCGAGACGTGGTGGTGGCCGCAAATGATGAGAGACATTGATGATTACTGCAGGAGATGCTTGATCTGCATGAAAGCAAATGTGTGTAAAGGTGCGAATGTCACATGCACCCAGACCCACAGGGCCATGGACAAATCTCTAAATTGATTTCACAGGACCTTTGTCACCCAGTGGAAGGTACCAATACATTCTAGTAATCATATACAGATTTACTAGGTGGGTGGAAGCATTCCCTATGAAAACTTGCACTGCTGAAGCAACAGCACGAGTAATGGTGGAAGAAGTTTTTCCTCGCTGGGGTCTTCCATATGAAATTGATTCGGACAATGGAACTCACTTCACTGGAAAACTGATGATGAAAGCAATGAAACTGATGGGGATCAAACAGAAGTTCCATATCCCCTACAGGCCAGAAAGTTCGGGTTTCGTAGAACGCATGAACCACTCGTTAAAAACGGCTCTTACAAAGGCCATTCTGCAGACTGGCCAAGGTTGGCACAAGTTATTGCCTGCCATCTTGTGGAACTTAAGAGCGACTCCAAACAGAGTAACAGGACCCCTTTTGAACTGATGACTGGAAGAGCAATGGTTCTACCTCCTGATGCTCCGCCTCCCGCAGGAACAGGAGGAGATTCCACTTTGTTCCAAGAGAAGTTACGACACTATCTCACAATGATGGCCAAAGCTACCAAAGACAATAACAAAAAAGTGCGAGAGGCTCAGCAGCAATGGGATGAAAAACACACCACTACTGACATTCCACACATTCCCGAGTTATTCTCGATACACAACGACGATGGTATGCTTGTTTTTTACTTGGCATGTACCAAGGAAGCCAAGCCTTATGGACTCCTCGAGTTCAAGGAATCACTCGAAATGCAACTCTGAACATTTTACTCTACCCTTTATTTCCAAATGGGGATTATGGGATTGGGTGCCAAGCAATGATAAAGATCATGCCAAATATTGTAAGGACATCTGTGGTGGATTTAACTATTATCATCAATGTTACAAAAGCAGAGTAATCTGGCCAGTGAAAGACGGAGGATATTCTAGTAGTGGTCAAAGACGAGAAATTTGTTCAAGAGAACAATGTGAAATTGTGGGGTTAGACCTCATAACTTCTACTAATGTGGAAATTAACTTCATTTGGAATCGTACTCACATGCTTACATTATGGGACTCGTTGGCTCTAGGGCAGGGGTCGGGAACCTTTTTTGACCAAAGAGCCATTTTTTCATTTTTGGTTAATGCATTTTTCCAAAAGAGCCACAGTAAAAAATAATATTAAAGTATTATTAAAAAACATGCTTTTTTTCCCCAATCAAATTTGAACAATAGTAATTATTAGGTCCATAACTAAAAACAAACACATATGCAGCAAACAATAAATAAGTTGCAATATGGAATTAATTGTGCAGGGCTTTGTGAGGTTGAGTTATAAATCCTCTTAGTGTTTGTGAACGCACACAGTGCTTACATCTACTGTGTTTACGTGAATACTCGGCTTGGCATTTTGATATATTTCTGTAGCCTATTAATTTGACGTGCAGCCGAGGACAAAGCTGTGCTTGTCCGTGTTGCACTCGGAGCATGTGCACAGCATCCTGTCAGTAACTTATCACGCTTTCGCGACTTATCACGCTTTTATAATTTATTTCCGTCAACTGAAATCTGCGTGGATTATCATAAATACACATTTATTTATCACAAGGGTCTCTACGGCAAAAGCGAAAGTACCTGCGAGTGAAATGTTTCGAAATGTCTCTTTTCACAGCAGACCACCAGTTTCAATAAAAGGATATATTAACGTTTATATAGCCTACTTTTACATTTTCGCTGCTGTTCTAAAAATGGTTTTCGGTTACCTTTAACAAGCCACAGCTGCTTGAATCCCAGAGCAGAAGCTGTTACCACAGAAACGTAAGTGGGTATTGATTGCTGTCGCGACTCGTGACACTCGCGAACAGCACTGAACACGCGCGGCCGGTACAACTTGAATATTAACTTATATCATACGTTTCATTAACGGTAGGCTGTACAACAAGGGAATTGTAATTGGCTGCTTTTTTCTGCAGAGAGCGGATCTCTGTTGATGTGTCTCATTTTTTTTCTATCGATCATTTGTTGGTAAAGGGTGAGAGACCTGAGCCACATTATTTTGGTCAAAGAGCCAGGTGTGGCTCGCGAGCCATAGGTTCCCGACCACTGCTCTAGGGTGTATTTATCCCATAGTGTTGCCGTGTGAGGGATTCCTAAGGGATACTGCCTCGAAAACGACAAGATTTAAGGGAAATTATGTAAGAGTATGGCATTCAGAAGATGAGAATGAATATTGTGAGACTGAACTAGAAACTGGAGAAATTGGACGGTGTTTTTATCTTTCTGCTGAAAAGACAAACAAAGCTAAAACATGCCAAACTACAACTATTGCGCCAGCTCATGTTACCTTGTTAGCAAAAGAAGCCAAAGTCTTGATAAATGAAGCCCATATGGTGCGACAACGTATCAATTATAATTTGATATCCCTTCTTACCGTTTGATGATCAGTCATACTGTGGAAATTTCACACAAATAAGGAAATGGTTGGAAAAAGAAGTAAAATATTATACCTCTAAAGATCCATTAAATTGTCAAAGTCGTAAACCTTGGAGTATATGGGGAGACATAGCGGGGGTATTTGGTTCTGTCAATTCAATAAGTAATACTGCTCAAATGAATCAATTAAGTGAATACACTCAGTGGGTGGGAAAAATGACAGGAAAAGGACTCACTGGGACTCTTAAAGGTTCTTTACATATTATAGCAGCGGGTCAGCATCTTAACGATGCAGCGAAGGAATTGGCAGATGCATTAGTAAAATCGTCTAATTTCGAGACACATCGTGCAGCGTGTTTATTTTTAGCTCAGAATTTAAAGGATCAAATGGTAGAGGATGTTCAAGTTATTCGAATGGGTCAAATTCCTGAACGAATTGTGGAATCTTTGTTAGTGGTTTTCGGTAAACAACTTAATTTGACTTCTGCTAAACATATTCCATTAGTCAAAATTGCTATCGATGAAGATTCTTTGTCAGGTTCTGGAACATTACCTTTATTTATGGTATGGCCTCAATATGGAAAGCGCAATATAATGACAGTTAGACATTAGATTAGATTCCAATCAATGGGTGTTAGATAAGGTGATTCGGTGATTAGATTAGGGAGAAATGGATATTGGGCTGAAGGTGAAACACCAATGATTTCTACTACAGACTGTTGTGTCGATGAACATGAGTGGGTAATTTGCTCATGTTCTACAATGTTTAGTCTATCCCTCAATGGATCTGCAGTTTGGGAGGTAGTTCCTTTAGATCAAGCTACAGGTACATGGCAGGTGTCAGAAGCACAGTGGTGTATATTACATGATGGAATAAGTGAGAATATGATATACGGAGGAAAGTTGTGTCCAATTCCTCCTGATCCATTTTGCGTAGAGATTCTCTATCCTCTTCAATTATGTTCCACATGTGCAATTGCTGCAAGTAGAACCACAGTGGTGGAATAATGATTTAGTAGAGGAAAGGAATTATGAACTCCTTGAAATGGTTAAAAGAGTTAAGGAAAGTGTTAAAGCAGCTCAAGAGGAGGGAATTCAAGCAATGGGTCATGTTATCGTAGCAAATGGAGTAGCTACATTGATGTCTGAAAGGAAATTAGCACAAATTCCAGGGAATTTATCATGGTCGGAATGGATAGTTTTGATTATGGTTGGAGATGTTGTGTTCCTGTTAGTAATACAACTCATAAAATGTGTTACTAGAAGGAAAATTACCAAACCTGTCAGATTGGTTATTTCTAACCATAAGGATAAAACCGAGAATATGAAATACAGAGTGAAATAGGAGATTTTATACATTACACTACTTACAGAACACAACCTCACAAACAATCAGCACCTGCTTACTGATTCCCAACCCCAAGGGAAAGGAATTCTTTAACATCAACGTTTATGTTAGTTTGTTATTTTGGCCAGGAACTGAAGGAGTTCAGGTACCGAAAAAGTTCAGGCACTGGTGAAGATTCATTCGTTTTTACTTTCTTAGAAGATTGGGGTTCATATTAAATGCATACACATAGTTAAGCGACACATAGTTTGCGGGGACATAACATGGGTTTGGGTTCTTTGTTTTGTTTTATTCCTTTCAGTTGGGGACACTAACTTTTTCTAAATTTTTCAACTAAATATCCAAATAAATCTAATTATTAAACTAAATTAACCATATAAACTAAATTACTGATCAAATTACTGATCTAAAGCCCACACTGCCACTGTATGATAATTGAAATGAACTGATGACATCACCATTTTCTCCAGAATGGCTATACGGCTGAATAAAATTATGCTGCATTATTTTCCTGTTTAACACTGTAAAGCTGCTTTGAAACAATCTGCATTGTTAAAAGCGCTATATAAATAAAGTTGACTTGACTTGACTTCTATTTCTTCTGTCCTTGTGTTTATTTCTTCGTCTGCTATTCTTCTTTCTCACTATCACTTCAATAGGTTGGCCACCTGCAGGTGATGGTGTGGAACGGACGGCCGTAGTTCCAGAAGGAGGGAGATTGTAGATTAAATTTTACTATTAAATGTTTTTTTTTATTAGTAGTATTCATAATCAGTTAATATTATGCATTTGTATTATTATTCTTTATTAATACTCACTATCATTTGTGTTGTATCATTCATAATTATTATTATTTGTATTTCATTATTATTTAGTCAGAGTAAGTCTGAGCACATGAAGTGTGAGAGACATGGAGTGGGGATAATTTTGTACACAGGAATATGTAGCATAAGTTTTCCAATTATGCACATGTGACTGACGTTTTCTGTAAGGAAGTATTGTTGTTGTTTTCCTACCAATGCATATGACATGTCACAAGTTCTCTTTAAGACATATTTTGAACAATGAACAACAAGTTTCTCTATGCATATGTTCAAGGGTATTGTCACCAGCTGGAGTGCCCTTGAGAGCCGCCAGAGGGCACTCCACATAAGACTATGATCACTCACAAACTACATTTCCCATAACTCACTGCCCGGACTCATCATCACTTATCACTGATCACATTCACCTGTACCTCATTCACTGATTGCATGCACCTGTGTCTCACCATCCTATTAGTCTCTGTCTATTTATACCATGGTCATTCATTCACTCACCGGGAAGTCTTGTCTATACGTTACCCTGCATTTCTGAGCACTCTCCTGATTTTCTTGTTTCTTTTTATATCTTGCCCTGTTCCCTGGATTACTCTCTTGCCTCTGGTCCCTGCCTGTTTTGTTTGTTTGTTTGTTTTGACGGCCTGTCTGTGTATGACCCTTGCCTGTACTTTGGATTACGCCTCTGGATTGCCCTCAAATAAAGCTGCATTTGGATCCACCTTCGAGTCTCGGAGCAGTTCGTAACAGGTATATTGTGCCACGTGAAAGCACGAGCATTTATTAACACATTGAGTAACTATTTCTATGTGTCTAAATAATAAGATGTATAAATGTATATTTAAATAGTTTATTAATCCTTTACTTACACTTTCTAAATGATCGGATGAACCACTGACAACTCCTAAATAACTTTTGTAAATAATGTAATGCTTAATTTAGAAATTATAAATGGATCATTTATAAAGTATGAAAATACAATTATTAAACACATTATATATATGTTTCTAAATCAAGAATAAAGCATTTATAGCTGTGTTTATAAACTGCTTAGTAATGTCTATTAATGCTTTATAAATGACGAATTAACTATTTACTAATGCTTAACTAATGCTTCATAGCATGTAGTTATTATAAAGTGTTACCAATTTGTTTTGTTTGGATGATTCTAGAGACCTTCATGATTATGTAGATATATACAGGTGCTGGTCATATAATTAGAATATCATCAAAAAGTTGATTTATTTCACAAATTCCATTCAAAAAGTGAAACTTGTCTCAAATGTTTATTTCTTTTAATTTTGATGATTATAACTGACAACTAAGGAAAATCCCAAATTCAGTATCTCAGAAAATTAGAATATTACTTAAGACCAATACAAAGAAAGAATTTTTAGAACTCTAGGCCAACTGAAAAGTATGAACATGAAAAGTATGAGCATGTACAGTACTCAATACTTAGTTGGGGCTTCTTTTTGCCTGAATTACTGCAGCATTGCTGCAGCATACTGCGGCGTGGCTTGGAGTCGATCAGTCTGTGGCACTGCTCAGGTGTTATGAGAGCCCAGGTTGCTCTGATAGTGTACTTCAGCTCTTCTGCATTGTTGGGTCTGATATATCGCATCTTCCTCTTCACAATATCCCATAGATTTTCTAAGGGGTTAAGGTCAGGCGAGTTTGCTGGCCAATTAAGAACAGGGATACCATGGTCTTTAAACCAGGTACTGGTAGCTTTGGCACAGTGTGCAGGTGCCATGTCCTGTTGGAAAATGAAATCTTCATCTCCATAAAGTTGGTCAGCAGCAGGAAGCATGAAGTGCTCAAAAAATTCCTGGTATACGGCTGCGTTGACCTTGGACCTCAGAAAACACAGTTGATCAACACCAGCAGATGACATGGCACCCCAAACCATCACTGACAGTGGAAACTTTACACTGGACCTCAAGCAATGTGGATTGTGTGCCTCTCCTCTCTTCCTCCAGACTCTGGGACCCTGATTTCCAAAGGAAATGCAAAATTTACTTTCATCAGAGAACATAACTTTGAACCACTTTTTTTCCTTTTTGTCTTTAGCATAGTCGAGACGCTTCTGACGCTGTCTGTTGTTCAGACAGCTGAAACCCATGTCTTGCATACGTCTGTGCGTAGTGGTTCTAGAAGCACTGACTCCAGCTGCAGTCCACTCTTTATGAATCTCCCCCACATTTTTGAATGGGTTTTGTTTCACAATCCTCTCCACTCCAGGGTGCGGTTATCCCTAGTGCTTGTACACTTTTTTCTACCACATCTTTTCCTTCCCTTCGCCTCTCTATTAATGTGCTTGGACACAGAGCTCTGTAAACAGACAGCCTCTTTTGCAATGACCTTTTGTGTCTTGCCCTCCTTGTGCAAGGTATCAATGGTCGTCTTTTGGACAACTATCAAGTCAGCAGTCTTCCCCATGATTGTGTAGCCTACAGAACTAGACTGAGAGACCATTTAAAGGCCTGTGCAGGTGTTTTGAGTTAATTAGCTGATTAGAGTGTGGCAGCAGGTGTCTTCAATATGGAACCTTTTCACAATATTCTAATTTTATGAGATACTGAATTTGGGATTTTCCTTAGTTGTCAGTTATAATCATCAAAATTAAAAGAAATAAACATTTGAAATATATCAGTCTGTGTGTAATGAATGAATATAATATACAAGTTTAACTTTTTCAATGGAATTAGTGAAATAAATAAACTTTTTGATAATATTCTAATTATATGACCAGCACCTGTATATGTCAACAAAAAATACTTATTAGTAACATGAAAACTTTCTTTGGGATGGTTTGCCTTCGCTATGCTTCCTGGAAGTAGGGGTAGGAAGTTGGCAGCCTCATGTGACAGGAAGGAAGTTAATACCCCCCCCCCCCCCTTGAAATCCTTTATTTGGTTGTTTGCTTGCGTGTCATTAAGATATAAAACATGGATAATATCTAGAAAAATACTTACAGAAGGAAAATTACAAATATACACTGCGGCAACTATAGTTGCCGTTGTGCTTAAATATCCCAGTTACGCAAATGGTGTGCATTGTAACACTGCGTTACAATGAGCCCCTATTAGAAATATGCTATTATATTCTATACTTTTATGAATTATTTTGAGAAACCACGAGAAAAGGGTGAATAATGACTGAGTCAATGTTAGAAAGTATGAATTATTATTATGTTTTTAACTATGCTTTACAGGGAGTACAGAATTATTAGGCAAGTTGTATTTTTGAGGATTAATTTTACAACATTAATAATTAAACAACAACCATGTTGTCAATGAACACAAAAAACTCATTAATATCAAAGCTGAATATTTTTGGAAGTAGTTTTTAGTTTTAGCTATTTTAGGGGGATATCTGTGTGTGCAGGTGACTATTACTGTGCATAATTATTAGGCAACTTAACAAAAAACAAATTTATACCCATTTCAATTATTTATTTTTACCAGTGAAACCAATATAACATCTCAACATTCACAAATATACATTTCTGACATTCAAAAACCAAACAAAAACAAATCAGTGACCAATATAGCCACCTTTCTTTGCAAGGACACTCAAAAGCCTGCCATCCATGGATTCTGTCAGTGTTTTGATCTGTTCACCATCAACATTGCGTGCAGCAGCAACCACAGCCTCCCAGACACTGTTCAGAGAGGTGTACTGTTTTCCCTCCTTGTAAATCGCACATTTGATGATGGACCACAGGTTCTCAATGGGGTTCAGATCAGGTGAACAAGGAGGCCATATCATTAGATTTTCTTCTTTTATACCCTTTCTTGCCAGCCACGCTGTGGAGTACTTGGACGCGTGTGATGGAGCATTGTCCTGCATGAAAATCATGTTTTTCTTGAAGGATGCAGACTTCTTCCTGTACCACTGCTTGAAGAAGGTGTCTTCCAGAAACTGGCAGTAGGACTGGGAGTTGAGCTTGACTCCATCCTCAACCCGAAAAGGCCCCACAAGCTCATCTTTGATGATACCAGCCCAAACCAGTACTCCACCTCCACCTTGCTGGCGTCTGAGTCGGACTGGAGCTCTCTGCCCTTTACCAATCCAGCCACGGGCCCATCCATCTGGCCCATCAAGACTCACTCTCATTTCATCAGTCCATAAAACCTTAGAAAAATCAGTCTTGAGATATTTCTTGGCCCAGTCTTGACGTTTCAGCTTGTGTGTCTTGTTCAGTGGTGGTCGACTTTCTGCCTTTCTTACCTTGGCCATGTCTCTGAGTATTGCACACCTTGTGCTTTTGGGCACTCCAGTGATGTTGCAGCTCTGAAATATGGCCAAACTGGTGGCAAGTGGCATCTTGGCAGCTGCACGCTTGACTTTTCTCAGTTCACGGGCAGTTATTTTGCGCCTTGGTTTTTCCACACGCTTCTTGCGACCCTGTTGACTATTTTGAATGAAACGCTTGATTGTTCGATGATCACGCTTCAGAAGCTTGGCTATTTTAAGACTGCTGCATCCCTCTGCAATATATCTCACTATTTTTGACTTTTCTGAGCCTGTCAAGTCCTTCTTTTGACCCATTTTGCCAAAGGAAAGGAAGTTGCCTAATAATTATGCACACCTTGATGTCATTAGACCACACCCCTTCTCATTACAGAGATGCACATCACCTAATATGCTTAATTGGTAGTAGGCTTTCCAGCATATACAGCTTGGAGTAAGACAACATGCATAACGAGGATGATGTGGTCAAAATACTCATTTGCCTAATAATTCTGCACTCCCTATATATATATATATATATATATATACAAAATCCAAGACAAACTAAAATATTTTGTCAATAAAATACAATTATAATTTTTTTTTAAATAAAATATTGGAATTTTTTAATCATTAAAAATACACATTTTTTGAGTTTGACAACAAACGCCGCTAAATACAGCTATACAGGGAGTGCAGAATTATTAGGCAAATGAGTATTTTGACCACATCATCCTCGTTATGCATGTTGTCTTACTCCAAGCTGTATAGGCTGGAAAGCCTACTACCAATTAAGCAGAGTGCTCCAGTCCGACTCAGACGCCAGCAAGGTGGAGGTGGAGTACTGGTTTGGGCTGGTATCATCAAAGATGAGCTTGTGGGGCCTTTTCGGGTTGAGGATGGAGTCAAGCTCAACTCCCAGTCCTACTGCCAGTTTCTGGAAGACACCTTCTTCAAGCAGTGGTACAGGAAGAAGTCTGCATCCTTCAAGAAAAACATGATTTTCATGCAGGACAATGCTCCATCACACGCGTCCAAGTACTCCACAGCGTGGCTGGCAAGAAAGGGTATAAAAGAAGAAAATCTAATGATATGGCCTCCTTGTTCACCTGATCTGAACCCCATTGAGAACCTGTGGTCCATCATCAAATGTGCGATTTACAAGGAGGGAAAACAGTACACCTCTCTGAACAGTGTCTGGGAGGCTGTGGTTGCTGCTGCACGCAATGTTGATGGTGAACAGATCAAAACACTGACAGAATCCATGGATGGCAGGCTTTTGAGTGTCCTTGCAAAGAAAGGTGGCTATATTGGTCACTGATTTGTTTTTGTTTGGTTTTTGAATGTCAGAAATGTATATTTGTGAATGTTGAGATGTTATATTGGTTTCACTGGTAAAAAATAAATAATTGAAATGGGTATAAATTTGTTTTTTGTTAAGTTGCCTAATAATTATGCACAGTAATAGTCACCTGCACACACAGATATCCCCCTAAAATAGCTAAAACTAAAAACCACTTCCAAAAATATTCAGCTTTGATATTAATGAGTTTGTGTTCATCGACAACATGGTTGTTGTTTAATTATTAATGTTGTAAAATTAATCCTCAAAAATACAACTTGCCTAATAATTCTGCACTCCCTGTGTGTGTATATATATATATATATATATATATATATATATATATATATATATATATATATATATATATATATATATATATATATATATATATATATATATATATATATATATATATATATATATATATATATATAGCAGGTAATGTTTTAAGCTGTCATTGGGCCATGTTGTCACATTTCACACTTCCATTCTTTCAGGGTAAATCAAGGGAAAAGTATACACTGTATTAATGAAACAAAACAACATAATTGTACTAGACATGTGAAATTAATGTTGGAAAAAATAAATACTCTGAACCCCAAGTGGATTTACACAAACTGAAAAAAGTCAAAAATCGTTAGGTTGTGCCCTGCTCTCCCCTAATTTGTGAGTGCTAAAAAAGTATTTTCTACACAGTATGAATGTAATCCAGACATACTATGTTGATATTGTCATATGATCTACTAGCGTCAGTTGCATCGCTTTATTGCCATTCACAAATCCAAAAATGGATAGTAAAGTGAATGCACGCTTCAGAATCTTGCCGGAAGTAGCAAGTCACCCGGGTACTTTTTGCGTACTCTTTTATGTGTACTGTGAATTCGGACATACATCTTTTGTTATATACTGTTTTTGCCTACTATATGTTGCATGCTTAATTAGTCTAATAACCTGATGTTTAGTTAAAGTAATGTGTTTGTTACATTAATAAGATAGAATGAATGCTGGTTACTTTAAGGGTTAGGGGACGGGAATTGACGTAAACGTTGAATGTTTTACGACTGTTCGAAATGTGAGACGGGTTGGCGAACACAATAAAGAATTAAAGCTAGCACAAGTAAGAGTCGTATTTACATACATAACACTATATAGTAGGAAAGTATGCGATTTCTGACACAGCCAAAGTTACCGTTCATAAATTAATCAGTTCTTTTAACAAATTGGTTGATTATGATTATTCACTCACTGGTGTAATGATTGAAAAAAAATTGAGGATTGTAACCGGTTGTTGCAAAATGAGTGTGACAGTTCTTAAATTACATTTATTTTTATCCAAAGCGACTTACAGTGCCCTTATTACAGGGACAATCCCCCTGGAGCAACATGGAGTAAAGTGCCTTACTCAAGGACACACTGGTGGTGACCGCTGGGATCGAACCAGCAACCTTCTGCATATCAGTTCCATGGTTTAACCCACTGGACCACCATCTCACAAATTATTAACATTTCTAGAATTGGTGTGACAGAGCTCTAAATCACAAAACAAGTCCACGCTGGACTTGCAGAAAACTAAAGCCACATCAAAAGAATGTGATGTAAATTCCTCACTATACTGCTATACACTCATATATGGCAGTATATGGCAACAATCATAAAACCTGTGACCGATCATAACACATCATATCTAATGCTGGCGTCAGCATCTATGAACTCAGACATGTGTTAATTACCGATCTTTTATACTCTGAGAATTATGACTTGATTGGATAGGTCTGCATGTGATAAGTGACGTAACATTGAATCTTCCTGCCAGAACTTGCGCATAAGCTTCATTATGAAGCTTATGCGCAAATTGAACCATTTCGGTGGTTCAATTTAGATCTGGCATTCATGTAGTTGCTTAGTCTAAAAGAATGGAGGCTTAAAGATACACGCCTCACAAATGTGACAACGGATTGTATGGAAGCAACAGATGTAAGCACACAATGTGTTCCCAAAGAATGAAACTATTATTGGGTAATGAAAATGTACATGTTGAAGAGGACAACTGGATGAATATGCCACGCTACAGGGTAGGGTGATCTGATTCTGAATCACTGACTAAATTGGATTTCATGCTCGTCCCTCTCCAAAAAGCTCCACGGGAGATTGCATCACTCAATGTGGTGAGATTAAATGTGCATCAGATAAAGTCAATTACAATTTTTTCGGGTTGAAGAAGGCCTCTTTGATTTAGATGGCTAACCTTCACTCACCTTTTCCAATCTCAGCTGCGGTAAACAAGACGGGTCAACAGGAAGAAGTGGAGAGAGGCTAAGTGCCCGGGGTCCTATTAAATTAATCAGGCAGGCGAACACTTGGCTCAATTTGGATAGATTAAACAGGATTATAAATAGAAAGATGCAGTGCGTTGCTAATGTTGAATCCCGCCCAAGTGTGAACGCACGGCCTGTGTGGCTGCTGAAACTGGCAGGAGCAAGGATGGCCAATCTCTTATGCTGGCCTGCCCACTGTGGCATCGCTTTTAGGTCACCAGCCCCTGCCTCCACATGTGTAAACAGCAAACGATAAGGGCTGCCGATGCACCGCGCACATTATGTTCTCTGGAAAAGCAGTGAAGAGACAGTTAACAGAAAGAGGACAGTGTCCAGCTTTGGAAATGACGAATATTTTCCACAAAGTCATTTTCACTAAACCAACAGCATCATGGGTACTTCATCACCCTGAAACGTGTTTATATGTCACACACAGAGTTCACGGCTGCACTCTTCCTGGCCAAGAATAGAAACAGGACTTAATTCTGACTGAGAAATTTGGCAAAAAAAAAGAAAGAAAAGAAAAATACACACTACAGGACTCATACAGAAAGACAGACATTTTCAACCCAGGCTCATTGGGAAAACGTGCCTGTGGACATTTCTGCAGAATTATACAATATTTTATACAACTTTATTGTCAACCAAGTTTGAAATGTCTCTTCGACCACACCGGCTATCCAAAACAAAACACTAACTATACAACACAGGTTAAAAATCAATCAAAAAAAAATCTCAGGTCATTTAACCTTATAATTATGGTAATAATTTGTTTTGTGTTAACCGTTAACATATAACGTTAATCTATTCACATGTTTTCTCTCTTAAAATGTAAGCGCATGTAGGCCTATATGTCAGCTTTATCATATACGTGTAAAGAATTGAAGTCTGTCATGTAAAACAAGAGCGTATTGATGCAGTTCAGTCTGCCTGCTATTCTATCTGTTAATGTTACTCCTGATCGGAGGCTTACGTAAATATTTTGTTCATACGTAGATTTAGGCTTCAACTAAGTTTAATGGTGCAACGCAAAAATATTTAGTAGTGCATAAATTGTAACTTCGTGCCCATTTACGTCAAAACTAGGCTAGTTGTAACTTGCGCACAGCTGGTGCAACAGGTGTCCTGACAGGAAAGCTATCCGTTCCTTTATCGATACACGTGAAAAGCACCCGGGGGCATTACAGGGATCTGTTATGTTTAATCTATTAAGTTGCTATGTACAAGTTTATGTCTTTTCAATTAAATTGTGCAGTGAACTCCGTTGCCTTGAAACTCGGCTGTTCCTGCCTGCCAAAATGGCGTCGTAAACAGAATGGGTCACGTGACCTCCGGAGCTCTATATAGGACCTTAATGGTAATAACAGTTTATTTTCATTAATACTACTAACCTTAATATTATGAGGATACTTATTTTAATGTTATTTTTTATATATTATTTAATAAAAAAAATGTTGTCCTCTATCTTCCTGGTCTTATATCTTGTTGCCTCTATTTGGGTTTTAGGCCTACATAAAATAAAATAAAAACCCCAGCATGTTGTGTCAATTAATACATTTTTTTTAAGTTAAAATAGAAAGACATAATTTACCTGTCGAGTGTGTTGACAGTCTGTAGTTGTAGAGCTGAGCTATGAGGTGGCTTTGACAGTTATAGATTTGAAAAACAAAAAGGCGGGAACAAAGAACGTCTCGGTTGCCAAGACTGAACTCCCGCGTTCCAGGTAGCACAGCTGATGTGGCAACGGAACGTACATCTCCGTTCCCTCCTCAGGGAACGAGGGTTACATCCACATCCGAGACGTTCCCTTTCGTTCAGTCACTACGATGTACGTTAGTGACTAACGAATGGGGGTTCCAATACAATCCTGCCACTCAGCTGTCTTCCAGTGCCCTGCGTAAGTGTGAGTTCCCTGTCGTAAGACTAAATACGGACGAAGGACTCACGCTTATCACAGGAATACCAAGGTACACTGGGAAGCATATCCCAGTGAGGGAATGTCAAGATGCCTGCCCGTAGGGAGGACTTAAGAGTACACATATACGCTAATGGCTGCATATGGAAAACTCTAGGGTACCAGCCGCAGGTAGAATTTTTAACCCTAGGGGTGGGCAGGGGCTTGCCAAGGGAAAGACACCTGCTCGCAAGGGAGGCTGACGGTGGAAATACTCGTGTGGGGGTCGCCGGAGGGGAATCATGCACACGGGGCACCTGGCCGGACACAAGGGTCTGGGCTCGTGAGAGGGCAGACACACAGGTACCCTGTGTACCCTAGGCCGCGGCCCCATCAAGGGCAGAGAAGGCGGAGGAGGCCACCAAACGGTCACGGGAAGCACGGGGACTTCCAGGACCGCGTGATCTCCTCATGCACCTCGGGAGCGAAAGGCATTGGGGGCGGGGCCCAACAGCTGTCGGGTGCCACCCACAAAAACCGATCGCGCAACCACAAGCACTCGCAACAGGGCGGAGTTCCACACCAGCGCGAGGCTCGCGGCTGCCCGAGATAACATGGCTGTCAACTCTAGGTCAGATCAGGCAGCGCTGCCACAACCCGAAGGCGGAGCACAACCTAATCGTCATCCCCAAAGGACTCTAGCCCACCTTGGGATGCGGCGATCGACATCTCGCTGCTATCTGGAGTGTGAACAAAACGAACGAGGTGTCAGAGACGGGCCGCTGTTTCAGTCCAGCACTCGCGGGAAGCGATGTGCGAGAGGGGGGCGTGGCCCGAGGAACGTATCGTCGGGGTTCTTAATACCTCAGCACCGCCCTCAGGTCACCCTGGCCACCAGCCAAAGTACCACCTCTCAGAGACGGTAGATTGGGGTGTGGCAGAGGGGACTCTCTCTCCTCGCGGAGATCACTGAGTCTCGACCGCAAAATCGTGATGGTTCGCGCAGTGGGAACATGACACATCCACAATCACTGCCCGAACGTGCTGAAGCCCAAACACGTCGAGCAGTGAATGTGCCCATAGACAGCAACGGAGATCGATCGCACCCGGAAGTGCACGGGCGAACCGTCTTGAAAAAGACGTGCCACGCGCAAGCTCTTTTTGTGAGAGGAAACCTCGCAGTCGATGCCGAAGCACCCAGGGAAACACACACCAGCTGTCTAGCAGACCACCGCGCAGATCAGCAGGCAGGAAGTTTGCGATCACTGGAACGCGCCGTCACACCAACACCGACTGGAAAGCTGCTCGTCTCGAAGAAGCTGACAGAGTCTCAGAAGGCTTGTGATGAGTGAAGAGGTAGGTACTCTTGGCTCCGAAAGCAGAAACATAATGCGATATTGCCACGTACTTCCTTTTTTACTCACGCGGTGAGGCGGAGTTACGTATGCAAAATTTGCATGCCCCATGGCATTGGCACGCCATTGGGCGTTTTCTATATGCTCGAAGATGATAGGCTTCTAAGCGAAACCCCCATTCGTTAGTCACTAACGTACGTCGTAGTGACTGAACGAAAGGGAACCCTAAACTCTAACACAAAGAACCATTTCAGCATATAAAGTGTTCTTCAGGATGATAAGGTTCTAAATAGAACTGTTTATATGTGTAAAGAACCAGATTTTTTTGGAGTGTATGCTAATTCTAATCAACATTAAAAGGAAACAGGAGAAAAAAAAACATTTGTTGAAGCCACCATGCCATTTTAGTTGACTTCTACAAGTCTTTAAGCTTTTTATTTTTTAAATCATGACTGGTGTTTCAAAGGACCCGTTTCCGTGCGTTCAGCACTGCAAGTGCAATGCTTTACCAGGTGCTTACTATGGTAAACATAGTATTGTGCAAGGAACTACATGAAAATAACTCTTTATTAACCAGTAATCCTCCCCTGTAATCATAATTTGTGTGAACAGGAATAAAAGTCGTTGCCGTTTTATTGCCACTAGTGGTCATTTTAGCTGGAAACTGCAGTGAATTGTATGTATAGATACGTTTTTTTTTGACTGAGTTTTGCAAAAATGTAGATCGTCTTTCCAATGAGCATTTATTTCCTCTTTTATAATACACAATGTACATAACATTGACAGAGGTTAAAAGCAAAAGCTCACAGTTACAGCTGGTTGATAGTTTAATCTGGCCTGTTAGCCAGCTGTACCAATCTGATCCTAAGAGAACTAAAACAAGGCCAGAGAATCTAAATATAGCTCCTGCCTTTCACAGTAGGCCTATTATTAGGCTTGACCTACGAATGGCTGGGGCTTTTTTGTAAATGTTCTTTTGGGCTGCTGCCATTCAAAAACACACATTATTTTGCTACAAGCAATCCCATGAGGGATATGAATGGTCATGATCGTGTTGACAGTTCCAAAAGCAATCGGTGTTTTGTAATATTTACGCAAATGCTTTATTTTAAGATTACATTAGGGAACGTCTTAAATGTCTGTATCGGGAAGAAGGTAAATAATCAGCATGTTGTTTTTGGACATTACGAGTCTCTCTTTCTATTTCAGAGGATGTACAACCCTGGATGTGATATTATGATACGCTTTAATAACCAAATCGAAAAGAATACACTGTTCATCTGCTGCTTGTGAATTGCCTCAGGGCAAGAATCACAAGCAACATGACAGGAATTGCATGGGGCAATGTGACACGCTTACCGATATTTTGAAAAGCAGCCTTGGCTGGGGACACGACAACAGTGTGTGCTATACATTCAATGCCAAACAGGGTTCATTTACTGTCATAGCGGGAAGGCTGATGTTTGGCGTCACTCAGCGGCGTGTCTATTTTTGGCGCATTGAATGTCTATATATAGCATTCTTGTAAGGTCATCTGGGTCACGTTCGCGAGTGTCATCTCACCATAAACAGGAGACGGCTGGCTAAAAGGGATTGTGGGTAATCTTCCTGTCTCACTAAATGTGAAACTGTTTAAGGCTGGTTATTAACCCAGGGGATGGGATTATTATTATCCATCTCTAAAACAGCTTGGCCTGAAAAAAATAAAAAATAAACATGAATGAGGTTAAACTCTCTCTCTCTCGCTTTCTTGATGTCATTCTATCCTCTTCTCTACTTATATATGAGTGACCAAACAAAGCTTATTTCAGTTGAACAAAATTAATCATGAATCAAAAAATATTTAATTATCAATCCAATTGTTTTATGCCCCACTACCGTTTTTATGATTGCAAACAAGACATTTGAACTGGATTGTAACAGAAATATATAGAAAATTGTTTTAAAAATGTATGAACCTGAATCTTTTTTCTCTATATACAGTCAAACCAAAATGTATTCAGACACCTTCAACATTTTCTCACAGTTTATTCGCTGTAGTTTGGAAAATGGTAATAAAATATCACAAGAACTCAGAGTTCAACTGTGTCAGAACAAATTCATCTTGATTATGTCAGATAACTTTGATAGAAAGGCATGTAATGGATTACAATCAACCAATCAGCTGTTAAATTAAAGTGCGCAATTAGATAATACCAATTTAGGTCAACCAATTACCAAGCAATACTTAATTTAGTTCAGTCTGACTCTGTGGTGTTAAAGGTTGCATTAGCAATTAAAAAAACACTTAAGCAAAACATGGGCAGGTCAAAGTGTCTGAACAATTTTGGTTCTAAATTTTGATCAATTTTACTGGTAGTCCACTGTTTTTTGGGAATATGTCACAGTTAACTTTATTTTGCTATCCTTACTTACATAAATTAACTATAGTGTCCTGCACCCACTACTAAAATAATATATCTGGTGTCTTAATATTTTTTTGGTTTGACAGTATATGAGTGACCAAACAGAAGATGTTTTCAAATATTTCAGTCTTTATTTCAGTTCATTGATCAAACAACTCAGAGGGGAAACAAAATTTGTATTTATCAATTCAACATTTTTAATCACTACTAATTATAATAGATTATGATTGCTAAAAAGATAATGCAACTACATAGCATAAAAACCAATAAATAACATAGAAATATCTCACGTAGATAAAATTCTTGAATGCTTCACAGTGGTACTAACATTTCTTTGTCTAATATTTTAATATTTTACTAAAAAAAAGAAAAGAAGTATTGCATCAAAAGTAAGCAAATTGTACTTTAAAACAAAGAAATCCCTCAACGAGCTGATGTTAGTTTTCAAGACTGTGGCCAAATGACCGAATGGCCTCGAAAGCTCAGGAGTTACAGAGAGACTTTAAGTGGCACTCGTTCCTGGCAGCCTTTGTTTGGTGGTGTTGAATTCTGGTAGGACAGCCTCACAAATATAACAATAAGTATAACGCCTGTAAACAAGAACATAAAATGTGATTGCACAAACCGCAAATTGTGTTATCCTTTTCCGTTTCCAATCATTTCAGGATGTTTTGAATGAGCTGTGTACGTGTCTCACCTATAAGTCCCAGAGTTCCAAGCAGGATGCCCACTGTTGACTGAATGGTGGGCATGCCCTGAAGCTGTTTTGGTGCAGTTCTACAGTTCCCCCTCACGTTGCATGGACAAACCGTCACTGTGAGGGAGACAATGACCATTGAGTTCTTTTTAAATGCATTAGAAGGGCAGTGGTTGCACAGAGGGAAATAGGACAATAGGTGAGGGTGATTGCGTTGGTGAGGTCTTGTGGGAAACTAGCATGAGAGTCAGATAAGACATGACAGGGAGAGACAGGGAGAGAGAGAGAGAGAGAGAGAGAGAGAGAGAGGGAGAGGTGCCATGCCCCTGTGGCCATGCCATGCATCATTGGAGACTGTGTGAACAAGATGTTTCATGAGAGATTCTATTAAACCAATGGATGACACAAAAAAACACAGCATTTGTTCTCAACCTTATTGACCAGAAGGCCACCCCAAAGATAACTCCTCTTGTATTTCTGCTGTAATTATTATAATGCTGCTTGTGTTTATTTATTTTTTACTCAAAGAAACCGGTAGTGTAGATAAATTAGATTCATTTACCAATTTAGTTTTCGTTTCTTTGATATTCAAGATTAGTTATTGTGGGGAAATAACTATTAAAATAAATATGATAATACATTATTAAAAATGAAATGACTGAAAAAAGAACTACAAATATTATTTATTAATATTTTAATTAGTAAGTTTTTGCTTTTTTAAATAACAACACTGCATGTATTTAAAAATCGGGATACTTGGGAACCTGGATATATTTTAAAATTAACAATTTATTTTGAGATTCAAGATTCTGTTTTTCAATAAAAACAATAGTTACTGAGGAGAAATAACTATTAACATAAATATGATTTTAAATAACTATTGTGTCATTTATCAAACCAATTTCTGTAATTATTTTGTATTTTTAGCATGTTATTTTTTAAAATAAAAGCTTTATTTTTTTATATAATACATTCTGTGGTTAAAAGTCATCCAGTATAAAAGATTTTCTTCAAGTCAAAGACTTGAATTAAATAAAATTAATATGAATGAATTGTTTAATTTCCTTTTTAAATAAATTAAATTAAATTAAGAAGTACAAATTGTACCCTCAACTGCATGTATATTGATAAGACAAGAAAAAAAAAAAGTCTCACCTATTCTCACATCCACACATCAGACTCTTTATGAGCAAACAAGACTCAATTATTACAGATACTGACTACATTAGAGCTAAATTGTTTCACAAAAATTCTCTGAATGAACAGAGATTAAGCTTATTTGTACATTTTAATAACATGAATGATGTGACGCTGCTTGTTTATCATTGAGATGTGGCTGAATTGCGTTTTTATGTGTCGGGGAAACATTATGAGAGATCTAAAATTAAATATGCCATTTGTGATCTCCAATGAATATTACAGTCTCCAGTGAGTCCATTAACATTGTGTTCAGACAGCTGATAAATGCAACGCATGAATGTAATCAAATTCGTACATGATTTCCCTCTTTATGCAAACACGCTCTCTTCAATCATTTGGTTTTATTTTAGTCCATGTATGTTACCTGGCAGATTGATGAATGTGCTTCTGGGAGGAGAGCTGCTGTCTGAGATGGTAAAAGGTACGATATACACCTCTGGAGGCAGGTACGGGACATTTAAAGACAGGTTGGTGTGAGTGTCTGTGGAAACAATTAAATTCCAGCTTACATTTCTACAGGGTGACACTTTAGTGATAGTGACACAAAAGTCCACTTTAGACATTCATTCCCACAGTGCCCACATCACTCCAATTTTGAGGACCCTTCACTGGTTGCCTATTCAATTCAGAATTGATTTTAAAATCCTGCTATTTGTTTATAAATCCTCACATGATTTAGCCCCCATATATTTATCTGAATTGCTGCAACCTCATCCCACATTCCAGACTCAAATGCAGAGGGGATAGAGCGTTTCTGTGGCTGGGCCTTGGTTGTGGAACAATTTGTCTCCAGAAATTAGGTTAGCCCCTTCCTTGACCACTTTTAAGTCTCTTCTAAAAACACACCTGTTTTCCATAGCTTATAATTAATTAAAAAAAGGCACACAATATTAATACAAATATTTTAGCTATAAAATAATATGTTTTTAATAATGTCTACGTTAATATTTGTTCAAAACATTCACTTTATCAATGTTTGTACTATTTTGGTTTATTTTGATGAAAAAGATAAAAGATTTCATTTTTGTTCAGTAAATATACTGTCATTAAAATATTTTGAAAGCATTGAAGATCCCATAATAATTGAATATAGATTTACAGTAGTAACATTACATCATATTTTATTATATGATATGATTAATATCATATTTGTATAGTTTCATTATAAATATGGGTATTATCTCTAAGGTGGACACCCAGCTTTATATACAGTGGTGGTCAAAATTATTGGCACCCCTGGTAAATATGATCAAAGATTGCTGTAAAAATAAATCTGCATTGTTTATCCTTTTGATCTATCATTCAAAACATTTGCAAAAACCTAACCTTTCATTGAAGTAAAAGAATGGAAAGTCGGCGGAAAATCACATTATGAAATTTTTTTCCCCTCTAAAACACGTTGGCCACAATTATTGGCAACCCTAGAATTTTTTATGAGTAAAATATCTCTGAAGTTTTAGCACACCAGGGTAACTAGGAGCATGAAATTGTCTAGGTATGACGTCTTGTTTCACAGGAGAATAAATATGAGGAAACACAAAGGCCAAATTCCCTTAATCATCCATCACAATGAGTAAAACCAAAGAATATAGTTCTGATGAGCAGCAGAAGAGTGTTGATCTTCACAAAATAGAAAGTGGCTGTAAGAAAATAGCTAAAGCATTGAAAATCCCCGTTTCCACCAATGTTTTATTTAACTAAAGCTGTTATGAATATGCCTAGAAGAGGACGTGTGTCTATCGTCCTAATGCAAGGCGATGAGGATAGTTTGAGTGGACAAAGACTCTCCAAGAATCACAGATGGAAAATTGCAGAGATTAGTTGAGTCGTGGGGTCAGAAAGTAAAAAAAATAAAATAAAAAAAACCTACATCACCACATGTTGTTTGGAAGGGTTTCAAGAAAAATCCTTCTTAATCATCCAGAAACAAACTCCAGCATATTCAGTTGTCAGACACGACTGGAACTTCAAAAGGGACCTGGTTCTTTGGTTAGATGAAACTATAAAATGAGCTTTTTGGCAGTAAACACACCAGAGGGGTTTGGTGCAAACAGGGATAAGAAGTACCCCATGCCCACGGTTAATTATTCTGCTGGATCTTTAATGTTGAGGGCCTATTTTTTTTTGCTGGAGGCCCTGAACATCTTGTTTAGATACATGGTATCATGGATTCTAACAAATACCAACAGATTAAAAATCTAAACTTGACGGCCTCTGCTAGAAATCTTTTAATGGGCTGTGGTTGGATCTTCCATCAGGACAATGATCCAAAACAAACATAAAAATCAACACACAAATGTGTCACTGAGCACAAAATTAAGTTTCTGCCATGGTCATCCCATGGTGTGAACTGAAGAGAAGAAGCACCAAAGCAGGTAATCTAGAGGATCTGGAGAGATTCTGTATGGAGGAATGGTCTCTGATCTCTTGTCAGGTGTTTTCCAAACTCATCAGGCATTGAAGAAGATTCAGAGCTGTTATCTTGGCAAAAGGAGGTTGCAAAACGTATTTAATAAAAGGGTGCCAATAATTATGGCCAACATGTTTTGGAGAAAAGCATTTCTTTTATAATGTGATTTTCCCACCACTTTCAATAGTTTACTGTGGCGGAGGGGGCGTGGTTCTGCGAAGTCTGTAGCGGGAGAGAGAGATCGCGGAGGCGAGCGGTGAGTAAGTAGGTCAAGTGCAGATCACTTACACCTGTCTCTCGTTCCAGTAATTGGCGTGGAGAGACCGTAAAAGCCGCGGTCGGGAGAGAGAGACCAGGACTGGGACTGCATAACGCTGACGGGAGAAAAGAGAGAGAAATTGAGTTTGAGAGAAATAGTTATCAAGTGAAGTGAACGTTCTGAGTTAAACGCCTTTGTGCGTGTTATATGTGTGTTAAGTTTGTAAACAATAAAGAGCGCAGTCACGCCGACCCCGTCTTCTTCCTTCCTTCACCCACACAAAGGTTTACTACACTGTGCCGAAACCCGGGAAGGAAGAAGAGTGCCGCTGCTATGCAGACCCCGCCAAAGACGCTGCTTGCGGACCTAGTGCAATCGCTTGCCGGTCTTCATCAGCAGACCCACGAGGACCTGCTGGCCGTGAGGGCGGAGCAGGACAAACGCTTTGAGGCCCTCATCCGGGCCCAGCACGAAGACCGCAAGCTGTTCCGGAGCTGGGTGATCCAGGAGGTTCCGGCCACCCCCCCCGTGTAACAACGACTCGGCAGCTACCATCACCCTCTCGAAGATGGGCCCGGAGGATGATCCAGAGGCGTTCCTCGACCTCTTCGAGAGGTCCGCCGAGTCCCGGGGATGGCCCAGGTCTGACTGGCCATTGCGGCTCCTGCCGCTCTTGTCTGGGGAGGCGCAGGTAGCCGCCCACCAGCTGCCAGTCCAGAACCTCCTGGACTACGAAGACCTGCAGTGCGCCATCTTGCAGCGGGTCGACCGGAGTCCGGAACAACAACGACAGCGGTTCCGGACCTTGACCCTCAGCGACTCTGGCCGGCCCTTCGTCTTCGCGCACCAGCTCCAGGACTCGTGCCGCAAGTGGCTGATGGCCAGCGGAAGCGACGTCGAGGTAGTCATCGACCGAGTGGTGCTGGAGCAGTTCGTCGCGCGGCTTTCCCAGAAGACTGCGCAGTGGGTCCAGTGCCACCGCCTGACGTCGCTGACCCAGGCCATCCAGTTGGCGGAGGACCACATGGTGGCGTGCACCGGGGTCGGCGAACCCCTGCCATCGGCTTCTCTCTCTCGCCCTGCTGCTGTCTCTTCCCCTTCTCTCCCCAAACCTGTTCCTCTTCCCAGGTCGCGGGGGGTGTGGCCGCCTAGGCCAGCCCCACGGTGGAGAACGGGCGGGACCAGTGAATCGTCAGCACCTCCCCGTCCGGTCCAGAGGGGAGGGGCGGCCGGCTCGGATCCCTATCCCTCCTCCCCTGTTACAGCGCTCTCTTCACGCCAATCACCGGACCTACTTCCGGCCACTAGGGCGGCGAGGAAGTCTGGGCTGGCTTGCTGGCGCTGCGGGGATCCGGGGCACTTCATCGACCGCTGTCCCGTCATGGAGGTCGGGACGCTGGTCCGGGTCCCCGACGCTCCACAAGCCACCCCAGATCAAGCTGGCTTGTACCTGATTCCTGTGAGTATCAAGGGGGGTACTTATCAGGCCTTGGTTGATTCGGGTTGTAACCAGACCTCTATCCACCAAAGCCTGATTCACCCTGAGGCATTGGGTACTAGCCGCACGGTTACGGTGAGGTGTGTGCACGGGGAAGTGGTGAACTATCCGTTGTTGCCCGTGGATATTCTATTTCGGGGACAAAAGCATAATGTTGAGGTAGCAGTTAACCCGCACCTCAGGCATCCGCTGATTTTAGGGACCGATTGGCCAGCGTTTAACGTGTTATTGGGATAAATGGCTAGAGCCTCTGATGTTTGCTGTCCGCGAGGTCCCACAAGCCTCCACAGGGTTTTCCCCCTTCAAGCTTCTCTATGGGTGCCAGCCTCGGGGGGTGCTGAATGTCCTTAGGGAGACTTGGGAGGAGGGGCCTTCTGTGAGTAAAAATTTAATTCAGTATGTCCTGGACCTGAGAACAAAACTCCACACTTTGGGGCGGCTGTCAATGGAGAATTATAAAGTACTTATATTGCTCCCCACTTCCAATTCTAAATTACTCGCAAAGTGGCAAGGACCCTTTGTAGTCACACGGCGAGTCAGGGATCTCAACTATGCGGTGGTGCGCTCAGATAGGGACGGAGCACGTCAAATTTACCATCTCAACCTCCTCAAAAAGTGGTTAGAGGCGGAGTCAGTGTTGCTGGCGACGGTCGTAACTGCGGAGGATGATCTCGGGCCAGAGACGATACAAAAGCCTCAATCACTCGCTCTGGCCCCGGGGGGGGGGGGGGGGGGGGGGTCATGCGGGCGGTGGGGGTATGTGGTGGAGGGGGCGTGGTTCTGCGAATTCTGTAGCGGGAGAGAGAGAGATCGCGGAGGCAAGCGGTGAGTAAGTAGGTCAAGTGCAGATCACTTACACCTGTCTCTCGTTCCAGTAATTGCCGTGGAGAGACCGTAAAAGCCGCGGTCGGGAGAGAGAGAGGAGAGAGAGACCAGGACTGGGACTGCATGACGCTGACGGGAGAAAAGGGAGAGAAATTGAGTTTGAGAGAAATAGTTATCAAGTGAAGTGAACGTTCTGAGTTAAACGCCTTTGTGCGTGTTATATGTGTGTTAAGTTTGTAAACAATAAAGAGCACAGTCCCAGTCACGCCGACCCCGTCTTCTTCCTTCCTTCACCCACACAAAGGTTTACTACATTTACCGTCAATGAAAGCTAAGATTTTTGTGATTTTTAAAAAAATAAATGATCAAAAGGATAAACGATGTAGATTTTTTTTGACCGCCATATTTGATCATATTTACCAGGGGTGCCAATAATTCTGACTACTGTATGATATTTACCATCTGAATCTAACCATGTAATGTCAACAAGTGGAAAAGTCAGCCAGATATATATTATCATGTTTATTATTGTGCCTTTTGCCCCAACAGCAGGGGTGCCTTTTACCTCAAATACTATACTATATTCTTTGGTTATTGAAAAACTGTTGCTTTAATTGCCTTAAACAAAATTAAAAATCATTAAGAAGACCTTTGTCTCAAAATACAATTCAATAATTTTAGCGATTCTCATTTGCTACTTAAATCTACATTTAAAAAACATCAAATATTAGATCAAATTAGCACAGAATCAACTGCCTGCGATCGCGTCAAGGAATTAGGTGACCCAACATTAAGTCAAGTGGTAGAGTAATGCTACTGAGTAACTCTTATGGAAAAACTCCTGACTGGGCCTAATCAGGATTTGGCTGTGTGACGCAGAAGCAAAAACTTAGTCCAGTAAACAAGGGGGTGTTATCAGTCTCTGCTCACTCTTATCAATGGTCCAAGAAGCCCCACTAGTGTCCTTTGACACCAGAGTCCTTTAATGTGCTAGTCAATAGGGTCATCAGCACTAAACTAATACAGGATTATCTCTCTTGTCAGAGGTGACAAATATGTTGCCCATGGCCTCCACATTAATGCATACTGATGGAACAACCTAAAGAATTGTATAGTTAATTCTACACAACAGACAGCTCAATAGAGAATTAATGGGGAAAGTCACGTGAGAGAGGCAATGCCTCCATATCGCTATGATTGGATATGATTGGCTATGATTGGTTCACGCGATAAATCCTGCCTCTTGTTTTCGCACATGTTCCACATTTGCAAATCAGTCTGAATGAACAAAATAATGGCATTAATGGGAAGACTAATGCAAAAAGTAAGTAAACAGCTCAGCCACTGTAGATATCATTCTAAATTGCATGTTAAGAGTTTTATTTATAAGTTTTTGATGGGAAAATTCTTAATGCGAAACATATTTTGGGTTCCTCTGCACATACAGTACATAGAGTAGTAGGCTATATTTTTGATCCTCCAATATCACTGTCTTAGTGCATTAAGCCACATTAAATTCATATTCTTCATATTCTAACTATGTATATTGTGCATCATGAATAGGGTGTATACTTTAATTTGGTCTTATTACATTAGCACTTAGTACAAACCTGGTAAAAATAACTGGAGGAAAGCATTGTTCTGCCCTCCAGGTGGGTGTCCAAGTGTCATCTAGTGAAAACTATGAATAGACCTTCAAACTGAATTGCTTTTTAAAATCTTTACAAAACGTTCAAATACAGTCCAGTCAAGCCAACATTCAAAGTTTGCCTATTGAAAAACTTGCTGTTCTATTAAAAATGTACAATTGAATTTATGCATTTCTTAGAGTTCTAATTCATTTTCATTTCGAATCCTGTTTTTTTGGAATTGGAATTAAAAAAATGTATCCATCAGACATTAAAGCGGATGTGCTCATGTATCAAGAGTGGATACACACATGCAGCACACACACAGACACGTGCTCAGGGTGAAATATAAATTGAGTGCTACAGACGCCAAACTACGTCATTCCTCCCCATCATTCTCGACATGCTTTTATTATAGAGCAGGTAAAGCTGAACGAGTGAAAAGCGAGGTGAGGACAGAGAGAGAGAGAGAGAGAAAGAGAGAGGTGAGTGGGGAAAAAAAGGAAACTCACTGTTGGATGTCAAAAGATCAATTACATGAAAAGTCAATGGAAGTACACATTTAGCTTCTCAACCAACGACCCTAGCTGTGAGATCATATAAATTAAAGGCAACATAATTACTCCATGTTATTAGAGGACGCCTTTTTATCCATTAACAATGAAGAAGAAAACAAATACTGAGACAGACCAAGCAGAATAAATATAGAGCGCGTGTGCAAAAAACAAGTTAACAAAATCTATTTGATTCTGGTCCATGACTCAGACGCTGCAACTAAGTCAACCTGCTCACCGGCATCAGCTTGGCACATTAATGATGCCTAAAGCTATCAGGAAGAGAGCCATTACGCTTATTACATCCAAGGCGGATTCGTCTGAAGACACTAGACTTGGAGGGCAATTTCCTTCTTTTGTCAGTACACTCTTTTCCCCAGACCTGCACTGTGTGTGTAATTCAGCAGGTGGTAAGCATTTTACCCAATTCAGATGACGTCTCAATCTGACGCCACAGACTCTACAGCCACAGAACAGCAGTTTGTTTTTCATTTCAAATCTCTAATTTTATCCACATTGACGTCATTGCTAGAGGAGGTCAACATAACCGGGTATGTCAATGCTATTGTGATTATAGAACGTTTTAGAACATTATGGGAACGATGAAGTGAGCGAAGCTCTGAAATGTATTTTTGAAATGACTGACAGACAAATTCAGGACGGGTCACGTAGTTCTTGGGCGACAGGGACAGTTTGTCACTTCACATTCAACCCTAGTATTACTCAATAGATAGAGTGGCTGGAAGTGGGAGAGAGGAATAGACGAACCATTGATGGGAGTGAGCTTCCAGTTGCGACGAACAGTAGTGTCACTGCGGAGGGAGAAGTTGAGCCTTCCTCCATGCTGGGGCCCATCGCTATCTCGAGAGGCCAGAACCAGAGCCTGATCCTCCCAGCGAGGTGTGCACAGGTACTTCCAGGAGTAATCGCCCACCAAAACGGGGCTGTTGTCATTTACATCCAGAATGTGTACTGTCACTAGCGTGGATGCAGACAAGGAGGAATTGCCTGAAGGAGAGAATAGGTGACAAAATATGAATCATTTTCATCTTGACCTCTGTTTAGTGTGCATTTAATCTGTGTATTTCAGTATGTTACTGTGTCACTCTTAAAGGGACAGTTCACCCACAAATGAAGATATTTTCAACAATATTGGTAACCAAATAGTTTTGGTGATCACTGACTACCATTGTACGGACACTCCCATTGTTCACACACCACACCACATAATCTTTATTATACAGTAAATCAAGGCATGCATTATTAATCTGCTATGTATAAAGAGAGATGCAACTCCAGCCAGTGTTCAGTGGATTTAAGCTGGTTTGATAAAGCTGCTGCTTCCACCTAGACTGGGTAAACCCAGCCTGATCTTCCGTCGATTTGATTTCGCCCTGCAGCTCAGGCTGGAAGCCTGTACATTTTTCTATCCTGCTTCCGTTACATATCTGCGGGGACCAATCACAAACTGGATTTTTTTTTTCACAAACTGGACATTTTTTTTTTTTTGTGTGTGTGTGTGCCAAACTGGCACAAAAAGAGCCACCCGGCGCGCTATTGGCGGGTTTAACTAGACTGGGTAAACCCAGCCAGATCTGCCGGCGATTTGATTTTGCGCTGCAGCTGTACGTCACCCGGATCGTTGGTCTGATTGGTTGAAGGACTATCCAATTGCGTACAGATACATTTGAACTATGTCCGTTGATCACGCCTCTTGTGCAGTAGAAATTATATAGAGCAGACTCCCCAGACTAATGTTCAGTCTTAAAAGATTGAGCTTGGTCTGTTGATAGCTCTCTTCGCTGCAGTACACATTTATAACAGGTGTTTTAAAGCAGGCACTAACCTGATGCTAAATATTGGTCAGGAGATACATTAAAGGCTGTGCAGATTGAGATTAATGCTACAAAGCTGCAAGTCATGTTTTACCGAGAGATAAATGATTATAAAACAATAAAAACTGATTTTAAAAGGAATATCCAACTTTATAATATTATATTTTATCTAGCAAAGAATAGCTCTTACTGCCTGAATCACATTGGATGAAAAAGTAGCCTACATACATCCGGCATGCAAGAGGGAGAAAAAAAATATACCCCAAAAAAATCATTAACAAAAATAAAGCAAATAAGCCCTAATCTTCTTAAAGGTCTTGAAATAATAACTCTCATTAGAAAAAAATAAATAATAAGAAACATAAAGTAAATACAATTTTCCCATATTTGCTCTGCCACCTGCATCTGAAATATTTATTTATTTCAATATCACAGGTATTGATAAGGCTTGACCTCTCATAGACAGCCGCTATATTTCCCTGGCCATTTTTCAAAGAAAGCCCTGAAATATGGAATAACTAAAAAAAAAAAAAAAAGTTTGTAGACATCATCCTCAACCATACATTCCAGAAAAATGCACTAATGCAACTCGTTTCAGACAAACCTTTTAAATCAATAATAATTAATATTATATTTAATTTTATTTTAGCCTCTTAACTTTGGAAAAGGTTGAAGTCAATTTAAAATTGTATTTTTGTTAATATTTTGTAAACAGATATGAATATTTGACTAAAAATAGTTTAGATATTAAACAATGAATGAATGAATGAATGAGGCATTTATATAGAGCTTTCATATGTACTACTGTACACCCAAAGTGCTTTACAATTATGTCAGGGGTCTCTCCTCAACCACCACCAGTGTGCAGCATCCACTTGGATGGTGCGACGGCAGCCACAGTACAACGGCACCAGTACACGCACCACACACCAGCTATTGGTGGAGAGGAGAGAGGGTGATAGAGCCCATTCAATGGATGGGGATTATTAGGAGGCCATGATTGGTAAGGGCCAATGGAGGGAATTTGGCCAGGACACCGGGGTTACACCCCAACTCTTTTACGAAAACTGCCATGAGATTTTTAATGACCACAGAGAGTCAGGACCTCGGTTTAACGTCTCATCCGAAGGACGATTGGTGGACCAATACAAGAAATCCATCAAACAGCACACTTGAATTCATTGCTTTTTTTAAATATTCATACATATACATTTCTGAAAAGCATGTTGCACAATTTCCTTCCTACAGCTTTGTACCACTCTGTGTCCATTTTTAGACATCCTTGAAAGTCAGAAGCTGTCATATACTAAGATATGTGTATTATTTTTGCTTTTCATCTATAGCTTCTTAATTTCTCTCTCCTCTTATGCCCTAACTCTCATTTTCAACCCTGCTTCAACACTCAAGACCACACAGGACCAGGAGTTGTGAGTCATATCTTTTGTTCTTGTCTCATTTCTCTCCTTTCTTTCTCCCTCTTACAACATTTGTGATTGAGCATTCTGGACTGGAATGATTTCTCATCTGAGAGAGCATTGATGGGGAAGAAGGTAATTGGAGGGTGAACTGTATGACCTTCACATCTCAAATCTTTCCTCCACTCAGGTGCGGAGGAACAATGTGGAATTCTGTACCACACACACATGCTGCAACATCTCAGCTGGTGACTCATTCATCACTAGTTACAATGTCTGCGATTTCTCTCACGGCATGTGGATGTGGCCCAGAATTTTCATTGAGATTTGATACTGAATAGAGCCCGTCACAGCATTTTGAAATGTCAAGTGTCTTGGCAGCACTGATGATTTTGAAAAAGAGAACGTCGAGGGATGTTGATTTTCCCAGATGTCTTGCATTGATAGCCTCTTTTTATTGCACTTGCTCTGTATAATAACTCCAGTTTGATGGGCATGTTTTTTTCAAACAAACAACACGAATTGACAGCCCTCCACAGTGAATGCACAGCAGGAGGAGGGAGAAAAATATATCTTACGTCCATCTTCAGCCACCACCTCCATGGTGTAGGTGCTGTTCTCCTCTCTGTCTAAAGCCTGGACTGTCTTGAGCTCTCCTGAGTACTTCCCAATGGAGAAATACTTCTTAGTGTCTCCTCTCAGCGAATATCTGAGGAAAAAACAGTCAGAGTTTGAATCTCATATAATTCTCTTTCCTAATCATTATGGAATATAATAAAAAAAAAAGATGGCTTCGGTAAGGCATGCAGGGTTTCATGAAGGATGCAGATCAGTATAAATTACTTAACAAAAACACAACCTTTTCTCTGCATTTAAAATTTTGAAAATGTGATATTTGTGGTAACTGAGATTTATGTACATAATTATATAATTTTGTGAATCCAAACAAAAATGCTGTAAATACTGAAATATTTAATAACAAAAAAATATTGAAAAACAAAAACACCAGCCTCTATTACAATTTGTTAGGTATGCTTATAAAAACATTTCAAAATGTATAGTGTTTCCTGTGCATTCAAATCTATCACATGCCCTGACTTTTAACCCAACATATTCCCAAATACAATCACAATTTTATTATGAATATTATAACACTGTTTATGAATTATATTGTCCTTTGTCTCTAATAACCTGTGAAAAGCAAGTGGAAATATTTAGATTAATCATTGAATTTTTGAGTGGCCCAAGGCTCTTTTTAGTTTACGTATGACTGCAACATGTGTAAATTGATTCAGGGCATACATCAGTGTATAAATACCTTTTGTATTGTGACTGATGGTTATATTTACTGTTTATTTAAATTAGTGAAATATCACTTTACCTGATTGGATGAGAGTCAGGGTCATAACCTCTGATTGTGGCAATAACACGTCCTGGCTCTTCGCCTTCTCTGACAGTTACTTCATAGTGGCTTTGAGACAAAACGGGGCCTTCGTTGATGTCATCGATAAAAATGGTGACAGTGGCTGTGGATGCTGGTCCGTATCTGCCTCGCACCAGAGCAACTGGGTTCTGAGCGCTCAGTACCAGTATGTACTCATTCTCCCGCTCAAAGTCCAGCACCTACACGCAAGTGACACTGTTAGTGCATCACATATTTATTTTTTTCCATGCTTGGGAGGATGGTTTCAAGAGAAAATAATGCCACTCTGTAATTATAAAAAAGAAAAGAAAATGAACAAAAGGCAGTGCTCTGAATTTCACAAGCAGCTTTCTTAATCTGTACCAGCACACAGTAGTCCAGGACAAAATCATCACAAAATCAGAGAGTGTCTCACTAGTCATCACAATGTGTCCCTGTCAAACTGCATTTCTGAAAAAAAATGTGTTCAAATAAGTTTCTGAGTGACCCATTGTGTGCTGTGATGTCATTCATCAAACTGAAGGTCAGACATTTCTCTGGATGCGCACAACCTGCTGATGTCACTCTGACTGTATGTTATACACTGAGCTGTCTTCCAGGAAACATAGCTGTAATACGAAAGGTGCAAAATAAATGTCGATTTGGGAGTGGGTGGTAATGACGTCATTACTGATGTCAAAACACCTTTTGGCAACACTTTAGAATAATGATCCATCATTAATAAGTAACTATGCAGGAAGTAATGCAGGACTAATGAGTAGTACTACATAAGTAAAATCAAATGTATGACAAAGATAGTACCTTATTAGGTAATCAATAATTACTGAATGGGATTGGCATCACTAAGAACTAATATGTAACTATGACAAATTATAAAGAATGACTAATTAATTACTAATCACAACATTAACGTGTCTGATATGTGAGAAATAGTTGTTTTTTTTTACTCTCAATGTGATCATAAAATGCATCACTAATTACTCATGTGTTACCTAATCACTATGTAGGAACTAGGGCTGGACCAGAATATTCGAATATTCGTTCGATGGGTTGGTATTCCATTTTCAAATTTGTGATTCGAATATTCGTTTTTTTTTTTTTTTCGTGAACACCTGGCATCCCGCTTGAAACGGCTCTCATTTGCGCTTGCATATGTTTACACTATAAAATCACTATAAAATACAATATTTTTTTTCAATTATCTTATAGCCAAGCCATTTTTAATAGCCTCGTTATATATAATAAATATATCATAAATATATTTGCTTCTTCTTAGTGTTCCGCGATCATCTTGTAATTTAGCTCCTCGCTCTCATGAAGAATATGATCTGACTGCTGCTGCTGATGCGCTGTGGCCGTTAGTTTGGCTCAAGTGGCATGATCAGTTTTTTAAATTGTAGTTAGTCTTAGAGCCCTATACGGGCCTCAAATCTAGGCCCTAGCCCGGCCGTGTCCAACAGCTTACCAAAACTCTCGGCCTGAGTCCCGTGAATTTTTTTTTATCCTCCCTATTAGGCCTACACATCGTTGCAGCCATTAAAATAGTTCAGTTTTGTTTTTAATGTCAAAGTAGTTATATTTCGTTTCGTTTCTTTATTAAGTTAATTTAGAAAAATGTTTAAGGCATTTTTTGGTTTGTTAAATTAAAGTTTTTGTTTTTTAAAGTAACGACCAAGCGGCCAGCGGCAGACAGTGAGTTAACCGCACATGTTTGATCAATTTAGCCTATCAAATCAACACTGGACTTGTCTTACTTATAATAAAATCCATAGATATAAAACACTTCAAGCATCGCAATGTTATTTTAAACGTTTAGCCTACTATCACCACCACCACAGTAAAAATGCATTTTTGACAAGCTGAGGCTGATGCTGCTCGCAACGGCACAAACTAAACAAATAAAGTGAAGTGACATGTTTTTTATTTTTATTTTTTTATTTTAGTGCCATATAGAACCTTTTTTTTTTTTTTTAAACATTCCTCCCTTTAAATAATTGCAGCCATTAAAATAGTTCAGTTTTGTTTTTATTGTCAAAGTAGTTATATTTCATTTCTTTATTAAGTTAATTTAGAAAAATGTTTAAAGCATTCTTTTTGTTTGTTAAATTGCATTTTTTTTTTTAAGTAACGACCAAGCGGACAGTGAGTTAATAACACATGTTTGATCCATTTATACTCTTAAATCAACACTTGACTTATAATAAAACCCATAGATATAAAACACTTCAAGCATCACAATATTGGTTTAAACGTTTAGCCTATACTATCACTTTTTTGAACCACTTTTAGTGCCATATAGAACCTTTTTTTTTTTTTTTGAGTAAACGTGTTCAAAAATAAATAAATAAATAAACAGGCAGGTTGTCTTAACTAACACCTCTCCGCAAAATTATTATAAATCCGATCTTCAATTCTTGGGCTAGCCTATGCACATTTAACGTAGTTCACGTCAACTAAAGCAACAGATACAAGCTGCATTATAGGCTATTTATCAGCTCATTTCAAGATCAAAGACCGCAATATCAGAACAAGTGACCTAAGCACTGTAAGAGCATTTAGTCTCATTCGTTTTAATGAAGATGATTGTGTTTTTGAGCATCTAAGACGTTCGGTGTTGGCTTGCTTTACTCATTTGCAGCGATACTCTAAACACTGTGTGAGCCGTCTTGACAGTCGTGGTGTCATAGTCTCATGTTGTTTCCACCAGTGCAGCACACCTCATAGTTTCTTTTAATTAATGAATGTCTAAAATATAAAATGAAGGAAAAAGCCTGCATTTGAGGTATGATGTGAAAATTGGCCCGAAGCCCGGCCCCTGGGGCAGAAATGCAGGGCTCTAGTCTGTTCTATAACTGAACATAATTATTTTTACTAGCTACTATAATATATAAAAACTGGGAGGTAACAGACCTGTTTGTTTTGTATCACTATAGTTCATTGCCCGTTCGCGGAGCATATAAGCCCTGCCCGCGTGAGGCGCACCGCTTCTCCAGATTCCAGCCTTTATTAGAGAGAAGGATATGTTCAGCTCCTTCCCTCCGAAGCTTCGAATATTTGATGTTGATTACTACCAAAGCTTTGAAGCTCAAAAAATGTTATTCGGAACAGCCCTAGTAGGAACTACTAGTGACCTGGACCATTATTTTTTCATAGATATATCGATAGTAGATGCCTCATTCTACTGATCCGTGCAAGCACTAATGAGGCATCTACGTATACATCTATGACCAGGCTTGTATTTTGACCTCATTTAACGGAAGTTATGGCGGAGCTCAGAGATGATCACGTTCGTCAGATAAGAGGTAAAATAATAGCATAAAATCTGCTCGGTTTCTTGCAGAAACGGTTTGGTATTCATGGTTTGGTATCGCTTAAAGCCCTTTGAAGCTGTACTGAAACTGTCATTTGGACCTTGAACCGTTTGGAGCCCATTGAAGTCCATTATATGGAGAACAATCCTGGAATGTTTTCATCAAGAAATTATGAAATTTCTTTTCCACTTTAGAAAGAAAGACATGGACATCTTGGATGACATGGGGGTGAGTAAATTATCAGCAAAAGTTTATTTAAAAGTGAACTATTCCTTATAATTCTCAACACTTCACCTCTACCGTGTGTTTGTTGAAGAAAATCAACAAAAAACATCCTTACTATATTTGTCAGTGATGATGCAAATGTTAAACCTGTATCTTATGTTCCCAGAAAGAAAAAAATGAGTGAGAAAGTCAGACAGAGACAGAGAGAAAAAGACTAATGCTACTGACGGGAACAGCATTGCTGTTTTTTTTCCCACTAGTAATATTACATCTAAATGTCACTTAATTTAATTCACTAAGTCACTTTATCCACTTGTATTTTAGAGAGCAGACATCATTCTGACCAGACCCTGCTGTTCTGTCATTCTTTGCCTATATTACAGTTGTCATCCCAGCCACCACCATCAGTTGACCAGTGTACAACTAGGATTTACAAATAAAATGCAACCAGGACAGCCAGGAACCCGGTGGCAGTGTGTATGACAAATACACAGTCTTGTAGGTTCATGAAATTAGGAAAATCAGACCCTTCCTGTCTGAATAAAGTCCTTGCAAATCACAAAAATGAACGAAGTTATAAAATAAATATAAAATCTCTTTCCAGAAGCCTTGTTCTCTCTGTTCTTGTGTGGTGGAATGAATTTCCAACCTCCTCCCAAGCTAATCATCACTAATTGTTGTCTATTTTCTCAACTTTTCTGCATATCTGCTTCTGTTTATGCTTCTATGCTCCTTCATTGCTTGTGACGTTCCTCATCTGTAAGTCACTCTGGATAAAAGTGTCTGCTAAATGACTAATGTCAAAATACTTTTACCTATTTTTCTAATGCACTTTGAGAATTTCTATTAACAATAATGAATTTCTAAAATTATTACATAAAACTTTGCGCCCTTCCCATGCAATAATGAGTTGTCCTTTTGCTGCACTCCGAATACATGATAGAGTTCACCACACCTGTCACCATGGACAAGAAATTAGCTGTTCTCAATTAGCTGAGAAATTAGCTGTTCTCTGCCAATCCCTGCATAAAATTGAACACAAAACATTGTTTATATCTCCTGACAACTATAAAACACCAGCCAACTGCTCTAACATGCTTCAAAGCAACAGCAAATTACATTTGTTACTGTTGTTTAATTAAAACAGTCCTTCTATTGAAAAAATACCAAAAATACTTTTGTGGTCTCACACTGACTGTCCATGCTGCAAACATGGTATGCTGTAATTAGTGCTGACTAAGAATACAATACAATTACTTAATTGGGCACAGAACAACATCCGAGAGAGTAAACGAGAACACAGGTAAACACAATGTGAAACAAACGGCTTAGATCTTTGACATACAAATCTCTATCAGTTGAAATGTCACCACCTCCCAGCTTGCAAATCTGCTAAAAAGCTATTAGAACATGAAGAACATAAAAGATGTCAGAAATAGATCAAACTGGTTGTATATCACAGATAGGGTGAACAGAGGTCAAGATCAAGGGAATCACTGACACTAATCACATGCTTGTGGTGACCCTTCTGTGGAACAACTGCATCACCTGAAGGGAATGTAGGTCACGGTGCAGATCAGGCCTTGAGCCCTGGCTCTATGGAAAGCTAAAGAATGACTTAACTGTTTGTTTTTATACAAAGCCCCACTTAAAAATGCATGAAATTCATTGCGCTACATCTTTTCATAATTAACTTCATTTTTCTGAGCCATTACTTTGAACCAACTGGGCCCAAAGGCATTTCTAGTTCACACAGGTGCCAAGTTTTGTCTTATAGTAATTTTGAAAAGTATATACACAATTTGAAAACCAGAAAAACATATTTTCATGAAATATGTTGCTTGAAAAGTATTTGAAGAGTTCAGATGCAAAAGCCTCTAAAAGCCACTTCGGTCAAAAAGGAGACAACGATACTGAGCGAATGCTCTCCGCATATAGTATACGTTCATAAAATACTTTCACTTCAAACCCACTAAATCCCAGCCTCAGCCCATTCAGAAGTACCGGTACTTAGGTAGAAACCTATACATAGAAGCCTGACAAATATGCTTATTTTAAAGAAAAAAAACATCAGACGGACTTAGAGGCTTTTGCATCTGAAGTCTTCAATTTTGAACTCTTGGGGGTTGAGTGGTGAACAACTTAACACTTAAACTACTTCCATGCGCTTAACCTATAAAAATACCACCAAATATAAATGAAACTGTTCAGCAAAGGTAAACACAGAGATAATTATAGTAACTAAAGAGTATGAACAATCATACATTTTGACAATTTGACAATGAGCATCTGCAGTGTCAGTCCCTTTCTGAATGTGGCTCGCTTGAATGCGTTTACAACTTTCCGACAGAACATCAATTTCAGATCACAGATTAAAAGTTGGATAAACAAAGAACAACCACATTATGTCAGGGTGATAGCTCAACATTTTTTCTAATTCAGTGAAAAAGAACAGACCAACGAAAGTTCTTTTTTAAAGTCCTTAGCTCCCCTCAACTCACATTTCAAACTCTGTTGAAAGGTATTGTACTTTAAAGCACATCCTTTAAAATAAGTGCAACGCATATATGAATGGCAATAGTATAATCAGGCAGAGACGATACCTTATCAAGGATGAGTGCAGCTTCGTTGGTCTGTCTGTCTGTCACTAGAGTAAAAACCTCCTCCTCATTCCCAGATTCAAGTCTGTAGTCCACCTGCCAGCTGTCTCCACCCCACTCATCCGCGTCCCATGCTGACACTACAGTTACTGTGGTGCCCACTGACGAGTCCTCAGCCAGGTGGAAGGGTCCATACTAGGGAGACAGAAACAAATGAAAGATTTCTAAGATTCTATACACTTAAAAACAATGGCTCTTTATTGGCATGGATGATTCCAAACTTTAACATCAGGGTTCCTCAAACTCGATCTTGGAGTTCAATCCTAGCTCCAACCCAGATCAAACCCACCTGAGCAAGCTAATCAAGGTATTCAGTATCACTAGAAAAATCACAGGTAGGTTAGTTTGATCAGGATTGGAGCTAAACTATGCAGGACAGTGGCAATCCAGGACAGAGTTTGAGGAACCCTGTTTAACATCAATGAAACCTTTCCATTGCATAAACGGTTCTTTAGAGTGGAAAAAGGTTCTTCAGATTATTAAAGGGTTAGTTCACCCAAAAAGGAAAAATCGGTCATTAATTACTTACCCTCATGTCGTTCGACACCTGTAAGACCGTTCATCTTCGGAACACAAATTAAGATATTTTAGTTGAAATCAGATGGCTCAGAAAGGCCTCCATTGACACAATGTACTTTACACTCTCAAGACCCATAAAAGCTACTTAAGACGTCATTACAAAGTCCATCTCACTACAAGCGTTATGAATCAGTGAGTCGAATCATGATTCGGCTCGTGTGTCAAACCTCCAAACTGCTGAAATCACGTGACTTTGGCGATCCAAACCGCTGAATCGACTCACCGATTCATAACGCTTCGAAGCTTCATGATGCTGTGTTTTGAAATCATCATCACTATATAAGTTGTTATTTCGTTTTTTTTGCGCACAAAAACTATTCTCGTCGCTTCATAAAATGATTGTAGAACCACTGTAGTGAGATGGACTTTGTAACGTCTTTAGTAGCTTTTATGGGTCTTGAGAGTGTAAAGTACATTGTGTCAATGGAGGCCTTTCTGAGCCATCGGATTTCAACCAAAATATCTTCATTTGTGTTCCGAAGATAAACGGAGGTCTTACGGGTGTCGAACGACATGAGGGTAAGTAATTTATGACAGAATTTTTATTTTTGGGTGAAATAACCCTTTAAAATGTTCTTCACACTAAGAGAAAATGCTTCTTTTAAGAACTGTTTATTGAAAGTTTTTTGGGAAACCCCAATTGGTTCTTCTATGGAATCATGGCAAAACACACCATTTGGAGTCTTTATTTTAAGTGTGTATTCAATTATGATACAATTGAGAATAAACCATGAAGATGTGTGTGTTTAGAAAACAGATAGTAAGATAGTAAAGACTTTTATATTGTTACAATGGAGAGTATTTTAATCATTTATATTGTTGTCGATGGAGAAAGATGCTTTCTGAAGTCATATGGTGTAGTTACAACATCGACCAACAGGAGCTAACAACACCATGCTAACTAGACAACCTTGACCACTTGCTATATTGCTGTTGACCTTCAGAGCTACTAAACTCCTAACATACAGACATGACCCTCTCAAAATTGTTTCCATCTCCAGAGAGAGAGAAAAATAGGAACAGAAGAACCAGAATATTAGCTGAATGTATGGGCATTGATAGGAGAGTGCCTAGCAGAAGAGTAGAACATTTATGTGTGTTAATTTCGGCAAACAATCCTGTTCATTAATGTAAGTACAGCACAATTTTTCCAAACATCATCCATCTAAGAAGTTCTGGCTAAACGTCATTGTCAACGAAATTGGGGGATACATAATAAAATTGAAAAGGCACACAGCCAGTGAGGTGAGATTTATGGATGTTTCCAGAATGCAGAACAGAGCTTATTTCAAAGAGGATCTATATATACCTCTTGAATTCAAGCCAGCACCGCTTTTTTACCCCTCCACTGCAGCTGCCCTCCATCTTTACACCAGCACTCTGTCTGCACCCACATGCATCTCCTGTATTATTCACAACACGTAGGCGTAAACACGCAGGGTGTTTTCCAGAAATCAGGGACCACTGCTTGTCTCCATCCTGCATCCGCTCATTGCTCATCTCTTCTGGCCATTTTAGTCAGCGATCATCATCTCACTGTTTATTATTCAACTCGGCCACATCAATGAACAAGGATGATGACATAAGAAAGGTGCTCAAGGCTGTTCTGCATAAGTGAATGCGCTCATGTGCCATAAATAGACAGCGCTACAAATTAGTAAGTGTTCATATTTAGAACATCACCTCAGGATAAGAAATTCTTCCAAAAATAGTAGAATCAGACATGTTCAGTAAAAATGCTTTACATAAAGATCGCAGAATAGTATACTACATTTGCTCAATGATTGTAATTATAGATGCACTAATATTAACATTCTGGCCCATACACATAAGGTGATAATTTACTTTAATGTTCTGGTTGAAAACTGTATAAATAGCTCATATTAAAATTCTAAAATAGTTTTTCATTTGTCTAAATAAAAAAATAAAAGCTAAAATCAATCTTTTAAATGCTATGAGTGATTTTAGGCTTCAAAACATTACAAGTATAGTCAAAAATGTATATTTATTTTGAGATGTCCTAAAGGCTACATTAAACAGTGCTATTAAATGAATACAGATTTAAAGACTTTACCTTTGCCATGAACTAACACACACTTAATATAAATGTGTGTATAATCTCTAATATATGTAATATACTCCTAATATTGTGTTGGTCCCCCTTTTGCTGCCAAAACCGCCCTAACCCCTCGAAGCATGGACTCCACTAGGCCCCTGAAGATGAGCTGTGCTATCTGGCACCAAGATGTTAGCAGCAGATCCTTTAAGTCCTGTAAGTTGCGAGGTGGGGCCTCGATGGACTTGTTTACTCAGCACATCCCACAGATGCTCGATTGGATTGAGATCTGGGGAATGTGGAGGCCAAGTCAACACCTCGTTGAAAAGAAAAGAAAACGTGATTCATCAGACCAGGCCACCTTCTTTCATTGCTCCGTGGTCCAGTTCTGATGCTCACATGCCCACTGTTGGCACATTCGTCAGTGGACAGGGGTCAGCATGGGCACCCTGACTGGTCTGCGGCTATGCAGCCCCATAGGCAACAAACTGCGATGTATTCTGACACCTTTCTATCAGAACCAGCATTAACTTCTTGAGCAATTTGAGCTACAGTAGCTTGCCTGTTTAATTGGACCACACGGGCCAGCCTTCGCTCCCCACGTGCATCAATGAGCCTTCGCCGCCCATGACCCTGTCACCAGTTCACCACTGTTCCTTCCTTGGAGCACTTTTGATAGATACTGACCACTGCAGTACCTGAATATAACATAATTTCTGTCAGGACCATTATTGTCAAAGATGATTGACAATTAGCATATAGTTTTGGATTGGCGGTATGGTTCTGTTCTGGACAGGAACTCCCTGTGCATCCATGCAGCCTAGCATGGATAAGAGCAGGGAGAGCAGCGATAACCGTCACGATACGATATGTATCACGATATGGATAAATTTGGAATTAAATTTCTTTTGAGCAGAGTTTAGTAACAGTTATATCTGTTAATTGAATAACCAGTGTTAGAACAGTTGTGATAACTGAAAAACTATTTTGTTTGTGTCATTAAAAAAACTATGAGTTAAATGAAATAAATACATTTTCACACAAAAAAAAAACTTTGGAAAGGCTTGGTTCAATATTGATTATTTTGGATATATATCAGGTACAATACATGGCAAATTTTGGAATGTATAACAAATCTCGCAATAAATCTAAAATCTAAAACAAATTTGGGAAAACAAATCGTCTCGGTTACGTATGTAACCCTCGTTCCCTGAAGGAGGGAACGGAGACATACGTCGGAATCTATTTTCAGAGACCAATCTACTACCAATAAACATTGGCATGCGGTTAACGCACCACCGTGGGTTAACGTGCAGCGTGGGTATAAAACACGGAAGTGAACAACGCATACCGCTTTTACAACTGAGGAGCCGAGATGTAACTCGGGCCTGCAGCTGAAGCACAGCACCTGGCGACGGGACGAACGTCTCCGTTCCCTCCTTCAGGAAATGAGGGTTACATACGCAACCGAGACATTCCCTTTCAATCGGTCACGTTCGACATACGTCGAACTGACCAACGAATTGGGATCCCTACAAAAACGCCAGGGTGCTGGCCCTTCCAGCACCTTGCTTAAGCTCACTGGGTGCTCGCAGTTGGAGCAGCAGACAGAGCTTAAGGCAGGGAGGTCCGACACTGCTGTTTCTGCAAGACCCACTCAGCGTGACTACTGGATAACGCTGGGAAAGCGGGCCCGTCTCCGGAGATGGTACGCTGCGGAGCCACGTCCTCCAGAGGAGGAGAGGTGGAGAATACTCATACGGACTAACCTATCTGGGTAGTAACAACATATGGCAGTCTCTGGGGTGGATCCAACCTGGTCCCAGGTGGGAAAGAACACAACCAGAGACGACAGAGCGGGCTCTGTCAAGGGAAAGACACGGGGCTAGCCGAGTAGGGTAGCTGGTACCGTGGAGAATACACATATGGGGGTCGCTGTGAGGGGAGCACTACATATGGACCCAGCCTAACACACACGTTCCACAAGCATACGGGTGCAGGCCTGGCGTCAGACGGCCGCAACATCTGACACCGTAGGGGTGACGGAGGAGCTCGACAGGGTTCACCATTTCTGGGGAACACAACTGGAGAAGATAAACGCACGTATCCGGCCATAGGCGGGAGTGGCGTAGCAAGGAATGGGTACTTCGCGTCTACCGGCCGTTGGAGGCGAGTACACGGGAAGAAACCGGTTCCACACAGAGGCTATATAATATAGCGAACGTGTTAGGTGTCGCCCAGCCCGCAGCTCTACAGATGTCTGTTAGCGAGGCGCCTTGAGCCAACACCCAGGAGGAAGCAACACTTCTTGTGGAGTGCGCTCGCAACCCGAACGGGCAAGGCACGTCTTGCGATTGGTACGCTAAGACGATAGCATCCACTATCCAGTGGGCTAACCTCTGCTTGGAGACAGCCTTTCCCTTCTGCTGGCCTCCGTAACAGACGAAGAGCTGCTCAGAGGTCCTAAAGCTTTGTGTCCAGTCAACATAAGCGCGAAGAGCCTGGACGGGACATAACAAAGCCAGGGCTGGGTCTGCCTCCTCCGGGGGCAGCGCTTGCAGGTTCACCACCTGGTCCCGAAAGGGAGTGGTAGGAACCTTGGGCACGTATCCGGGCCGGGGTCTCAGGATGACGTGAGAGTTACCGGGCCCGAATTCTAGGCATGATTCGTTGACCGAAAATGCATGCAGGTCCCCCACCCTCTTGATTGAGGCCAATGCAGTCAGGAGTACCGTCTTCATAGACAGGATTTTTAACTCAACGGACTGCAAAGGCTCAAAAGGAAGGCCCTGAAGTGCTCTGAGCACCAGGGCTAAGTCCCAAGAGGGTAGCGAGATAGAACAAGGAGGATTTAGTCTCCTCGCAGCTCTGAGGAACCTGACGATTAAGTCGTGCTTCCCTAAGGATTTACCTTCAACTACATCGTGATATACCGCTATTGCTGCGACGTACACTTTCAGGGTGGAGGGAGACAGCCTTCACTTCAACCCATCTTGTAGGAAAGAAAGCACAACATTAATCGAACACTTCCGGGGGTCTTCGCGGCTAGAAGAACATCATTCAACGAACAGGTTACACTTCAAAGCATAGAGGCGCCTCGTAGAGGGGGCTCTAGCCGAAGTGATGGTGTCTACCACTGCTTGTGGTAGACCACCTAGAACCTCCGCATGGAGTTTCCAGAGGTCTGGACGCGGGTGCCATAGAGTGCCCCCTCCCTGAGAAAGAAGGTCCTTCCTCAGGGGAATCGGCCAGGGTGGGGCTGTCGCGAGGAGTGTGAGTTCGGTGAACCAGGTCCGGTTGGTGCCAGTAGGGCACAACTAGCAAGACCTGCTCCTCGTCCTCCCTGACCTTGCACAGAGTCTGTGCTAGAAGGCTCACTGGGGGAAACATTTTGCACTTCGGGACAGCCGAAGGCCAAGACTTTGTACTGATATGCCTTCCCCTCGAACGCAAAGCGTAGGAACGGTCTGTGTCGAGGAAGGATAGAGACATGAAAGTAAATTCAGGTCGATCGCTGCAAACCAATCTTGGGGACGGATGCATTCGAAGATACGTTTCTGCGTTAACATTTTGAACGGAAGTCTGTGCAGGGCCCGATTCAAAATGTGCAGATCCAAGATTGCAATGAAGTAGGGGCTGCAGAACCCTGACTTCATATCGGCTGAAGGAACCGGCTCGACCGCGTCCTTCGCCAGTAGGACATCAACCTCCGCCCATAATACATGGGCATCGCTGCTCTGCACTGAGGTGAACAGGATGCCCTTGTATTTGGGGGGCCGGTGCGCAAACTGAATCGCGTAACCGAGTCTGATGGTACGGATGAGCCAGCGAGACAGCCCCGGGAGCTCTAGCCAGGCTCCCAGAGACTGAGCAAGCGGGACCAATGGCACCACAGACGTACCCGGGGTGAGGCAGCAAGGTGGAATGTCTCACCATCTCCCTCCGAGCAGATCTCAGTTTGCCGGCAGACTTAGCGGGGCCCTGAGCGGGTTGGGGGGCCCCCTTGCGTCTGATGCCCTGCTTCCCGGGTGGAGGCGGCTGCTTGGGTTTAGCAGGGGCGGAGGCAGACGCAGGGAGACGCCCTCGTCGACAAGCAGATGGAGGCACTGCGGCCGACGACTGGGTGGAGGCAGCAGCTGGTCGTTGGTGCAGGATTTTTTTTTTTTTACCACCTCCATCTGCTTCTGGACCACCAAGAACTGCTGGGTGAAGTTCACGATGGCGTCGCTGAAGAGGCCAGGCTGACAGACATGGGCGTTGAGGAACCGAACTTTGTCGGGCTCACGCATATCTGCCAGGTTTAGCCACAGCTTCCTGGACCACTAGTGTGGACATCGCCTGACCCAGGGAGCGTGCAGTGACTTCCGTCACCCGGAGAGCGAGGTCCATCACCACACGCAGTTCCTGCGTAACCCCTGGGTCGGGACTACCCTCGTGCATGCAGGACAGAGGGCAGTGAGAGAGGGAAAAAACTTATACAGATTACAGACTTTTGGCGTTCCATATTTTGGCACCAAATAGTTCCACACTGCTAAGGTTTTCCAATGCACATCCGGGCAGTAACCCCCGAAAGCATGGCTGTCAACTCTGAATCTGATTCAGCATGAGCACACACTATTATAGTGGGAAACTCAGCATTATCACTATGGGACAATGAGCGTGGCCGCCCGACTTGACGGCACACGGCGCGCTGAACACTCAAGCCCCTAAGAAAGAGGCACGGTGAACAATGCGCCGACGTGGTCATGTTCTCATAAGGGAACATGAACCACCCACAAACAAAGTCTCAGCATGCTTGTGATGCGATAGAGGAGTGGGGAGCCCACGGGGAATGGTTACCCGGCAGGGAAGCCCCACTGTAATCCTCAGGTCACCAAGGCTTATTAGCCAAAGTAGCCCTTTTCTGGTACACCAGAAAATGAACTAGATCGGGGAATAAGCAAAGGGACTCAACCCCGTTTGAGGCATCATAGTCTCGACCGCGCAGGTAACGACTCGAGTGACGCGCTGAGTTGCCGTGGCAACCCCCGCTGTCAGCCGCGCCAGACGGCACACGGCGCGCTGAACACTCAAGCCCTTACGAAAAAGGTTTGAGACGAACAACGCGCCGACGTGACCACGTTCCCCTGAGAGAACACGGATCACCCACGAACGCCTCACATGTTTATATGCGAGAGAGATCGTGGCCGTCAAATGAGGACAGGAAACAACCGCATCCAGAAACACACGGTTTGAGTAACATCTTGAAAAAGACGCAGGGTCAAACTGTGTATGCTCTTTTAGGAATGGAAAATTGCTCTTTTAAAGTGCTGAAGCACTCAGGGAGATGGCCGCGGCTCCCCGTGGTCCGATAGTGCAAGCCCGCAGGTGAGCACTCAAAGGAAAACGCCCAGCGAACCAACACAGGAACTCTTTTTGCAGCCACTCGCTGACTCGCGCCGTCACGCCAACATCAGGAAGAGCACTTCTCCAGACCCGTTCTCTTGAGCCCTCTCGGCAGAAACAGTCTTGCGCAGGTAAGCAGCAAAACTATCTGCTCCGAAGTTGAAAGCGGTATGCGTTGTTCACTTCCGTGTTTTATACCCGTGCTGCGGGGCGGTGCGTGAACCGCATGCCAATGTTTATTGGCTCGTTTCTATACACTCAAAGTAGATTGGTCTATGAAAATAGATCCCAATTCGTCGGTCAGTTCCGACGTACGTCGAACATGACCGACTGAAAGGGAACTCTTAACTAATGAGTCAGTTGTACTATAATATTAAAGGTAAAAATGAACTGATTTGTACAAACACTTAAATGACACTAAATTACATTGTTCTTTATAATAATAAAGTTATAATTTTAACTTTACAAATTTAATTACATAATCATATACATATTTTTTTAAATATAAACATTTAAATTGTGGCTGTCATAAAAACTTGCCAGATTAATTCAAACATGCATTAAATATTGAAGAACATTAAAAATTACAATGAATATGGAATATGGTGCATATATTTAGCAAAATGCTCCTCTCTAGAGTCTTTTTCTGGCTGACTAATGAGTTTATGGACACTGGATATGTTTTTTAAATGTGAAATTACATGACATTGATTACAAGCTGTTTTACTGATACCTTTCAGCGTTTGAAACACTGATTGAGCGATTCCATGTGACATGATACGGGTTTCGGTAAGTTGTAGCTACTGTATCTTTTAACACACTTTCAGATGTTCATTCATGTTTATTTCACACTGTAACTGATATTAAGTATTAAGGCGGAAGAAAATATCCGTTCACGTGCGCTGCGCGCGGCCGCTTCTCTAGAGCTGAGCTGCGCCAAAGTGATCTCACTCCACAGCGCCAAAACGGTATTTATGTTTTAGAATTTACGTAATTTGAAATCTGAGACTTTGTTTTATATCAATAGCAACAAAGCACAAACAGTATCGCTATTTAATGGATGTGAGGCGCGCTGCAATGTTCCATTCATTTATTAAAAACCTCTTCTCCATTTTGAATGTCTTGTACTGCTGCTCGTCGCGTTCAAAAGCAAACAGTACCGATATGGCTGCTGCTGTATCGATACGTGCATCGTCAGGAGTTCATGACGATGTATTGTTGTATCGATATTCTGAGCACAGCCCTAATATGTATGCTGTGATAGACACTGTATTCCTATAGGTAGATGTAGATCAGCTGACAGTCAGCTGATGTGAGCTTGGCTGACGTGACCTGCCAGAACTAATGCTACGCTTGATTACTGAAATGCAGAATTAATGTGAATAAACGGTCCTAATTGGTGTCATCCAATTATGGCTGTGAACATTGTCCAATTGCAGTGCTCAAAACTAAAAAAAGAAACACGCACAGCTAAATTACTATATGTCTATAAGCCCAAGATTAAAGCATGGATTCCCCTTGAAAGCTCTTTATCTCATCTGTCTCTGTAAATCACATTTTCTAGAACAGGTCTTGCACGCACACTCACACACACACACACACATATAAAGAGAGAGAGAGAGAGAGAGAAGCTGACATCAACAACATCAAGTGTCCAAAAGAGAATTTATGTAATTCACAAAACTGAAAATAATATATAAAGGAGACATAGTAGTACCCATAGTGCACAGCCCTTACCTCATGATGGGAGAAGATAGGTGGGTTGTTATTTTCATCTAGAACTTTGACTATGACAGTGCATGAGCTGTTCAGCCCTGAGGAACAAGTCAGAAAACATATATAGTGAGGAAAATAAGTATTTGAACACCCTGCTATTTTGCAAGTTCTCCCACTTGGAAATCATGGAGGGGTCTGAAATTGTCATCGTAGGTGCATGTCCACTGTGAGAGACATAATCTAAAAAAAAAAATCCAGAAATCACAATGTATGATTTTTTAACTATTTATTTGTATGATACAGCTGCAAATAAGTATTTGAACACCTGAGAAAATCAATGTTAATATTTGCTACAGTAGCCTTTGTTCGCAATTACTGAGGTCAAACGTTTCCTGTAGTTTTTCAATATATGATTTTTTAACTATTTATTTGTAATAAGTATTTGAACAGCTGTCTATCAGCTAGAATTCTGACCCTCAAAGACCTGTTAGTCTGCCTTTAAAATGTCCACCTCCACTCCATTTATTATCCTAAATTAGATGCACCTGTATATAACTTTAATATAACTATAACTTTTTGGTCATAATTCCACTAAACGTGTTTGGTGGAAGAAGAATGATGAGTACCATCCCAAGAACACCATCCCTACTGTGAAGCATGGGGGTGGTAGCATCATGCTTTGGGGGTGTTTTTCTGCACATGGGACAGGGCGACTGCACTGTATTAAGGAGAGGATGACCGGGGCCATGTATTGTGAGATTTTGGGGAACAACCTCCTTCTCTCAGTTAGAGCATTGAAGATGGGTCGAGGCTGGTCTTCCAACATGACAATGACCCGAAGCACACAGCCAAGATAACCAAGGAGTGGCTCTGTAAGAAGCATATCAAGGTTCTGGCGTGGCCTAGCCAGTCTCCAGACCTAAACCCAATAGAGAATCTTTGGAGGGAGCTCAAACTCCGTGTTTCTCAGCGACAGGCCAGAAACCTGACTGATCTAGAGAAGATCTGTGTGGAGGAGTGGGCCAAAATCCCTCCTACAGTGTGTGCAAACCTGGTGAAAAACTACAGGAAACGTTTGACCTCAGTAATTGCAAACAAAGGCTACTGTACCAAATATTAACATTGATTTTCTCAGGTGTTCAAATACTTATTTGCAGCTGTATCATACAAATAAATAGTTAAAAAAATCATACATTGTGATTTCTGGATTTTTTTTTTAGATTATGTCTCTCACAGTGGACATGCACCTACGATGACAATTTCAGACCCCTAAGTGGGAGAACATGCAAAAAAGCAGGGTGTTCAAATACTTATTTTCCTCACTGTAAATTATCTATTTATAACAATATCACAGCATTGGTGACATTAAAATCAAGGGTCAGAAAAAGTCTTGCAAGATCTCATGTTGCTGTCTGACAGCATATCTGAAAAAAATGTGTCTCTAATCACGCAAACCAATCAGAGAAAATTGCACAAAATGACACTTGTTTAATTACACGGTGCCATTCTAACTAGACTAGTTTTGCATTGATCAGTGTTGGGAATATGTCGACCTTTAGCGTCCTCTGCTGTGATGGTGAGTGTGTACTGTGGAGCAGTGCCCTCCATGCTGTCCGCCTGCACTGTGATCACTCCCGAGTCCCGGTCCACACGGAACAAATTTCGAGGAGTCTCAGGCATCTGGCCCACCAGCCGATAAAAAATCCGTACGTTATCGGTTTTCGGATCGTCATTATCTGCAGCTTGGACTGTGAGAATCTCTGTACCTGTGAGCAGAAGATCATACCACTCATTAATTTGCTTTGTTTTAGTATTTACATAGGATTTAGCATTTATATTGTGCATGTATGTGTGTGTAACCTTTAGTCGCAAGCTCCTTGACCACAGTGTGGTACTGCATCTGTGGGAATGTAGGTCTATTGTCATTGGCGTCCCCCACCATCACTCTCAGCTCCACGGGCTTAGCAATCTCTCTGCCATCTGGCCTCTCCACCACTATGTCAATATGAAACTAAAAAGGAAAATAAAAAGAACATAGAAAGGAGTGGTAATCTAAATCTAAATAATCTGTATGTCATCTGTCTATTGATGTATATAATAGTCTGTGGCCTGGAGTACATCATGATGAAAAGAAATCATGCTCACTTAAATCCCAAAGGTACTACAGATTGACTATAAACATTTATTTAAAATAAAATTAGAACAGACTATTTGAACAAAATGTGTTTATTTCTGTCTAAAACACCTGTCACATACCTGTTATGACACAGGCAACTGAACTTAGTTATACATGAGATGTTCTATCAAAGTGGCTAGTTACAGAAGTACATACATAGACCTATTTACAGTAACATCATGAGACTTATGTTGCTATGTGAGTTACATACTGTACCTGGAGGAGAGAAGTCTTGTAACATCACTGTGTGATTAGTAAAAAATGATTGGGATTTCCCTGTACTACTGATGAAGACAGATACAAAGTTCCAGCTTCGTTTGACTAAATGTAAAGGAATGGATGAATGCAAAAACCTCCACAGGTCTCCACGTAGCAATGCTGGCCTACTCTTAAGTGATGAAAAGTCATGGAATTGTTGATATTTGGCTTTTGATTGACAATGTTGAGAACGTTTCATTACTCTATGGTCAATTGGACTATTTATTTAGGACTTTTCATTCACCTAACAATTCATTTGAGAGGAAATTATGTGGATTTTTTGGGCATAACATGCTGATTAGACAATGGCTTTATGTACACTACTACAATTCAAAAGTGTGAAGTTAGTAATATATTTTTTTAAAGGAATTAATAGTTTTATTCTGCAAGGATGCATTCTATTGATTAAAAGTAAATACAGTAAATGCATTTTAATTTTAATGATTAATTATATTTCAAATAAATGTTGTTCTTTTGAACTTTATATTCATCAAACACTCCTGAAAAAATATCATAATTATGTTTCTACAAAAACATTAAACAATTTTCAACATTTATAATACGAATTGGTTGTTGAGCAGCGAGTAAGCATATTAGAATTAATTCTGAAGGATCATGTGACACTGAAGACTTGAGTAATGATGCTGAAAATTCAGCTTTGCCATCACAGGAATAAATTGTAATAATATTTTGCAACAATTACTGTATTTTTGAACAAATAAATGCAGCCATGCATAAGAAACACCTCTCAAAAACATCTTACCAGTCCTAAACTTTTTAATGGTAGTTTCACGAGTTTGTGTGCCCATATAATCTTAGTGAAAAAGTGGTAAACAGATTTGGCTTGCTGTCTGCTATAGAGGGGCTCGGAGAGGATATTATACCCGAGCTCCGATTGCCCCCCTATAACAGGCAAAATTGTACAAAAAGGAGGAGCAGGGGAGGAGGGATGCTGCAAGGACTAGCACCGGGAAGAGGTAAGCTGCTGGTTTTATACCTTGTTATTAATGGCAAGATTAGATGGGCGTACTCCTCCAGAAATGATGTTTAATAACTTCACATAAATTCACTAGTTCACATAATCCTTGTCACGGTCTTACCGTGTTTTGTTTTCTGATTGTTGTTTATCACTGTCTGTCTGTGATTTGAGATTGTGAACACCTGGGCTGTGGGTATTTAATATGCCTGTTCCCTGACTAGAGGGGTGGGGGGTTGTTCGTGATTTTGATCTTGTCTTGCATCTCGCAGGTATGGGCTCGTGGCAGGTGCCTTGGGATTCGAACACCTCTATCACAATAAGATCCTCGTTTGTCCCGTCTACCTGGGAGTCATGATTGGACCAGTCGGCGTTTGAATGTTTTCCTTCTTATTTAATTTCATTAAGTTTCCCCTAGAATTATGTAATAAATTTATATCCTTGCAACCTTATTTATGTTGTGATCGCCCTTTTTGTTGCAGTTACGAGCCGAACTGTAACAAAATTGGGGACTCGTCCGTTTCAAATTTTGGTTGAAGATTTTCCCCGCTGATTGAGAACGCTGTGGTCGCGCGCATTGAACTTGACTCTGATTAGAATCACCTGCGTGCGCGCTGCTCCGTTTGTTAGTGCTGTTGGTTTGCAACCTGCAAACGTTTGATTATTCGCTGCCGAGTTTTTCCAAGTTTGTCGCATTATTTTGGTGAAACATCGGTAAGTAGCCTCTCTTCTCTGAGTTTGAATGCGATTTGTTATTGGGTTAATCTTGTTAGATCGTTAACGAGAGGTGAGATCGCGTTATGTAGTGGTTATTTATTGTAACGAGGTTAGATGTTTGTTTCTCATAAAGGGTGTCTTTTTCCTAGTAGGTTGTAGCAACGCATTTTGCGTTGATCCTTTGTTATTTTAGTTTGTTATTTTTGTGCTGAGGCTGGGCTGAGGGCACTGCCGCTGGACTGTATCTCTCTGGTTAACTGAGGGGTATCGGTGCTGTCGGTATAAGGGCTTAAAGGAACTCGGCTCTTGGTTGAAGCACGAAGATTAGGGTTGAGTTAGAGTGTTTTTTTTGAGGGGGTAGTGGGAAAAGACTGTTTATGAGAAATTAGAATCTGTGTTAAAACAAGGTTTGTGTAAGTTGTGGAAAAAATAACTAAAATGGCCTCAGGGTTAGAAGAGTTTTTAAAACATCCTACTGAGGATGAGTTGGACAAAATGTCTAAAGACCAATTAATAGAGGTAGCAGCACATTTCGACATTGGGATTACAGCTAAAGAAAAACGTCTAAAAGAGAGTATAGGACTTATTGTAAAATCAACCTTGGCAGATTTGGGTGTGTTTACATCTAGGCCTGAGAAACAAGCTGTGTCTGAAATCAAAGATCCTAAAGAGAATATTAATCCTCAAAAAAGTAGTTCTTCCTTAACTTATGAGCAGCAAAGAGACTTGATGCTCTTAGAAATGGAAAATAGTAAAAGAAATCGGGAACTTGAATTTCGTAAATTAGATATTGAAGCAGAGAGACTGCAGTTAATTAGAGAGGGTCAGCTGGAGGCTCGGCCTAGTATTGCACGACCACAAATGGGTAGCTCATTTTTGCAGGGTTTTGATGTTGCAAGAAGTCTTAATCTTATGCCCAAGTTTAATGAAGGTGAGTTGGACACTTTCTTTAGTTTATTTGAGCGTTTGGCCAATTTGATGGGATGGAAAGATAATGAACGAACAATATTGTTGCAGTGTGTGTTCCAAGGTAAAGCTCAGAAAGCCTATTCTACACTTAGTGTGGCGGATAGTCAGGTCTATACAAAAGTGAAGGAAGTGGTATTGAAAGCATATGAATTAGTTCCTGAAGCATATAGACAGCGGTTTAGAGTTTTGCGTAAAGGAGGGCAACAATCTTTTTCTGAGTTTGCAAGAGAGCTGCGCATTCAATTTGATCGCTGGTGTTCCTCATCTCATGCAGATACTTATGAGACTCTTTATGAATTGATGTTGCTGGAACAGTTTAAGAATACTCTATCTGAGGATGTGGCTGTTTTTATAACAGAACGAAAAGTTAAAACCGCAGAGGAGGCTTCAATTCTCGCGGATGAGTATGCTCTGACGCACAAGGGTGAGATGAGAAGGAATCGTTATCGTCGTGCAGAGACTTCTTCGGAGAATACTGAATCCCATTCATTTCTGATTGATGGTGGTAAGCCTGTGAGAAAATCAAAGTTCTCTGAGAAAGATGACCAGTGTGCTTACTGTCTTAAAAGAGGTCATTGGAAAAAAGATTGTCCTACTTTAAAAGCAAAATTAAGTCGTGTCAAGTCTGAACCAAAGCCGGCACTGTTGGTGTCTTCAGTAGTGTCTGAAATGGCTAGCCTTCCTGATAATGGTGATGAGCATATCCTCAAACAAGAAGAGTCAGGATTGTATAATGAAAATCAAATGTATGCTCCATTCATTACAGATGGTTACGTGTCTCTTGTTGGGAGCAGTAATAAAGTTCCTGTCAAGATTTTGAGGGATACGGGAGCCTCAGAGACATTCATTTTGGAGTCTGCTTTACCCTTTTCTTCTGATTCAAGTACTGGTGAGGAGGTGCTGATAAAGGGAATTGGATTGCAGAGTTTGTCTGTTCCGTTACATACAGTAGTTCTTCAGTCTGAACTGGTTAGTGGTACAGTGGTTGTAGGTGTACGACCGTCACTGCCAGTTGAGGGGATATCGGTTATATTAGGAAATAACTTGGCTGGGGGGCGTGTTTGGAGAGGTGTGCCACCGCCACCAATTGTAACCGCTTTTCCCTCTTTAGAGGAACAAACTGTTGTCACACAGTTTCCTGATGTGTTTGTCTCTTGTGCAGTCACTCGTGCTAAGAGCAAAAATAACTCTGTTTTGCAGGATGTGGAGCCTAAGCCTGAAGATTCGTCAAAGATATTGGTGACTGGTCTTTCTGTTCTCTCTTCTTCCACCTCACCCAAGGAGCTGATTAAGGCTCAACAGGAGGATGACACTCTGAAGGAAGTGTTTTCTTCTGTTTTGCCTTCTAAAAAGATGGGTGAAGTAGCAAGTGGGTACTTTGTTGAAGATGGCATACTACTTAGGAAGTGGCTATCTGGTAAAGAGGTAATGTTGGGTCAGGCATCTGTTCAAGTTGTTGTACCGACATCTCTGAGAGGTATGGTTCTGAAAACTGCTCATGGAGATGTAGCTGGACATTTCGGTGTTAATAAGGTGTACAATCAGTTGTTACATTATTTTTATTGGCCCCGAATGAAAAAAGATGTTCGAGAGTATATTAAAACTTGTCCGACATGTCAATTAACAGGTAAACCTAACCAGCCTCTCAAACCAGTCCCCTTGTATCCTATCCCAGCCGTGGAACCACCGTTCCAACATTTGGTGATAGACTGTGTTGGTCCGTTACCACCATCGAAGTCTGGTAACATCTATCTTCTTACTGTCATGTGTCAAAGTACAAGATATCCAGCCGCTTATCCTCTCCGTTCCATTACGACTCGTTCTGTGGTAAAGGCCTTGACTCAATTTATATCCATTTTTGGGATTCCTAAGGTCATTCAAAGTGACCAAGGAACTAATTTTACCTCTGGTATGTTTCAGGAGGTGTTGAAACAGCTTGGGGTGAGGCATAATCGATCTACTGCCTACCATGCCCAGAGTCAAGGGGTTTTGGAACGCTTCCACCAGACCTTAAAATCTCTGTTGCGGGCGTACTGTGTGGAGCTCAATCGTGATTGGGAGGAGGGTTTGCCATGGTTGCTGTTGGCAGCTCGGGAAGTGTTGCAGGACAGTTTGGGGTTTAGTCCAAATGACTTAGTTTTTGGGCATAAAGTGCGTGGACCACTTGCAGTTCTTCGTGATGGGTTACAGGAGGATGAACCTCCAGTGAGTTTGTTACATTATGTAAATGGTTTCCGAAGACGGTTGTTTTTAGCAGGGGAGATGGCTAAAGAGAATTTGTTGAAAAAGCAAAAGAAAATGAAGTGCTGGTTCGACCGCAAGACTGATTCCCGTGAGTTTTGTGCTGGTGATCAGGTTTTAGCTTTGCTACCACTGCTTGGGTCACCTTTCTGCGCTAAATTTTCTGGTCCCTATACTGTGGTTCGTAAAGTATCTGATCAGAATTACGTAATTTCTACACCTGAGCGTAAAAGACGTACTCAGTTGTGCCATGCTAATTTATTAAAACCATTCTATGTTCGTTCAGTGGTCTCTGGAGCAGCTCCAGTGGCTGTTGCGATGGCTGCTGTTTCTTCACCAGTGACGGCTGTATCAGAGGATGTTGTGACACCTGATGATTGTCTTTTACAGCCACGTTTAACGAATTCAGAGACTTTGACTAATTTGGAGCAGTTGGTGCAACATTTACCTGATCAACAAAGAACTGAGTTGATGTCGTTAATCTTTGAGTTTTCAGTCTTATTTGCAGATGCTCCGACTCAGACCCACCTAATAGAGCATGACATAGATGTCGGAGAAGCAAAACCTATACGTCAGCGCTTTTACCGTGTCTCTCAGGATAAGCAGCGTTATATACAGTCTGAAATCAACTATATGACTGAGCATAATATTGCTAAACCTTCTTCTTCTAGCTGGGCATCCCCGTGCTTGTTGGTGGGTAAACCAGATGGAACGTATCGGTTCTGTACAGATTACCGAAAATTAAATAATGTTACGAAACCTGATTCTTTCCCTCTGCCACGCATGGAGGATTGTATAGACCAAATTGGTCCGGCTACTTATGTCAGTAAATTCGACCTATTGAAGGGTTACTGGCAAGTGCCTCTTACTCCTCGTGCTCAAGAGATTGCATCATTTATCACTTCATTTGGATTATTCTCTTATTCTGTGATGAGTTTCGGCCTTAGAAATGCTCCTGCCACTTTCCAGCGCCTGATGAACCAGGTGACGTCTGGCTTAGAGGGCTGTGCTGTATACTTAGATGATGTTGTAGTATACAGTCAGACCTGGGAACAACATCTCTGTCGTGTCCGAGCTCTGTTTGAACGTCTTGCTGACGCTCGACTTACGGTTAACCTGGCGAAGTGTGAGTTCGCCAGGGCAACTGTAACGTATTTGGGAAAAGAAGTTGGGCAAGGCATGGTGCGTCCTGTGCGGGCTAAGGTTCTGGCCATTGATAACTTCCCTCCACCAAGTACTAAGCGGGAGTTAATGCGTTTTTTAGGCATGGTAGGATATTACAGGAGTTTTTGTCCAAATTTTTCATCCGTAGTAGCTCCTTTAACCGATTTGCTGAAAGCCAAAGTAAAATTTGAGTGGTCTTTACTGTGCCAACAGGCATTTGAAAATGTTAAGAGGTTGCTCAGCACTGCACCCGTCCTGGCGGCTCCACACTTTGAGTCACCTTTTCAGATCCAGGTGGATGCTAGCCAGGTTGGTGCTGGCGCTGTGTTAATACAGACTGATGAAAATGGAGTAGACCATCCGGTCAGTTTTTTTCTCTAGAAAATTCAATTCGCATCAAGTACATTATTCAACCATTGAAAAGGAGACTTTAGCTTTGATTTGGGCATTACAACATTTTGATGTTTATGTGACAAGTGGTACATCTCCTATTGTGGTTTTTTCTGACCATAACCCACTAACTTTTTTACATTCTCTGCAGACCCCAAATCAACGTCTGGTTCGATGGGCTCTCTTTTTACAGCCTTACTCCTTGGATATTCGGCATATACGGGGCGTGGATAATATCCTAGCTGATACCTTGTCCCGTGCTCCTTATGACTCTTGCTGAGGTTGAGGATCTCAGTAACTGGTCTCTTTCACTTTGTATTTTCTCTCACCTTAAATATTGCTTTTCTTAGGCGCCAAGAATTGCTGGAGAGGGAGATATCAAGTGTGAGACGGGAGAGAGAACTTTGGCCGAGTACTGAGTTGGTGTTGAAGTGTGTTGGTGATGGGATTTCACTTTGTCATTCTAAATGTCTGACCTTTTTGAGAACCGGGTTATTTACTGAGGCCCTTAGGTGAGGTCCTCCTTTTTTATTAGGGGAGGTGTCACGGTCTTACCGTGTTTTGTTTTCTGATTGTTGTTTATCACTGTCTGTCTGTGATTTGAGATTGTGAACACCTGGGCTGTGGGTATTTAATATGCCTGTTCCCTGACTAGAGGGGTGGGGGGTTGTTCGTGATTTTGATCTTGTCTTGCATCTCGCAGGTATGGGCTCGTGGCAGGTGCCTTGGGATTCGAACACCTCTATCACAATAAGATCCTCGTTTGTCCCGTCTACCTGGGAGTCATGATTGGACCAGTCGGCGTTTGAATGTTTTCCTTCTTATTTAATTTCATTAAGTTTCCCCTAGAATTATGTAATAAATTTATATCCTTGCAACCTTATTTATGTTGTGATCGCCCTTTTTGTTGCAGTTACGAGCCGAACTGTAACAATCCTCAAGCATGAGACTGATTTGGAGCTGTGTTCAAAACGGACTTGAGTGCAAAACTTTGCTCATGCTCGATCCCTGCTGGACTACTTGTTTAAAGTAAGAAACATAAATGGACAGAAAAACATCAGCAATAAATGTTATTGGGGTTAAAAATGGAGTTGGAGGAACGCCAGAGTGAGTTTTTATAGTTCACACTTTTGTTGTCTTATTATTTAAATAATTAACAGCAAACCTGTTCATTCTGTTCTAATGAAATTCAGACCGGATTTACCACATTTAGCACTGAAGTAAATCTCTAAGTATAAGTATGACTGAATTGTTTGTCTTTCACCTGGTCCTGTGTTTCTCTGTCCAGAGGTGCATTCAGATAAATGATTCCTTCCCTGTTGATAGTGAACAACATTTCTGGAAACTCTCCCTCAAGACTATATTCAACTGGACTGCCACTCCACTTCACCTGCAAAAACACACACAAAATACACAACACAACCAATCAATACTATTGACGACATTAGTTAACTTGAGTCAAAGTATATACCCAAAGGCTAATCTTCAAACCAAGTCTGCTTTTTTTATACAATGTTCACAAGGCACCCGTGAGGGCACCATCCAAATGGCTTAGACATCAGATTTAAACAATGATGAGATACAGTGTTTGAGGAAAACCCTGCATGTTTAGGCACCGCTGAGAGTTAGCTGATAAGTGCGGTGAGGCCGGCACCTGCCAAAACAAACCAGCTGCCCTTGCGATGGAGGGATTTTCCACTGCGCTGCCACAAATGATGCAAACGGTCCTGGAAAGGGTGTGGAAACGCTCCGAAGAAGGAGAGGACCCTGCAGAGGGCAGAGCGAGGGGGACATGTGTATCTCCTCAATACCTCACTCTCCAGCCGTTTGTTATGGAGATGGCTCTCCAAACTCAAGCACATTGTATACATCAGTGGGCCTCTCTAAAGATGACCTGCCCACACTGTTATGAACCGTCAAGGGAGCAGAGCTTTGAAGAGATTAGTGTCGTCCTGCTGTTCTAAAAATGGTGAGCACCAACTAAGGTGATGTCATCTATTTAGTTTCCATGGCCTGTTTTTGATAGAAGTGATAGAATCCTCTTAGGACGAGTCTGTTCATGCCTTTGATGCTTAGTGCTGTGGATTGACAAGAGAGAGTGTTAACAGTTTGATGCTGAAAATGTATTCTTGTGATAAGGAGAATGATGCTTTAGCAGTCCATCCATGCTCAAGTTTCACTGAGGAGATGCAGGTTAATATTATTATTATTTATTATTATTCGATCAGTTTTGTTTACTTGTTATCACGAGAGAACCCCCCCCCCCACAATGTTTCTGATCAGCCAGAAATCTTTTAATTGGCAATAGACCCTTTTCACATTTCCGGGTTTCTCAGAGGGGAGGTCATCATAGTTGGGTTAAATCTTATAGCGGTGAATGAGAGAATACATTAAATATATTTTTTGTATGCCCATTTGCTCAAATAGCAAAAGAAAAAGGCCACAATAGTGATTTCTCAACTTTCAAAAAGAGGGAAAAAATAGAGTGAGATTGATAATGGCAGTCAAAAGAGAGAAATATGTAAATTTTTACCATCACTCCCATAGACGCTGTATTAGAAACACCCTCACAGCAGCGGTAACGTGTTATTTGTAATTTGATGCAAAAGTAATAAAATACAAAGTATTAGTGTTATAAATGTACACACACACATTATATATATATAACAATATATATCTCAGTTCAGTTCACTTTATTTGCCATTTGCAGTATAAAACCACATTGGAAAAGATGTGCAAGAAGCTCAAAGTACAAACATATAAATAACATACAAAACACAGCACCACATAAAACAGACAAGCCGATGCCACATAAAAAACCCAGAAAGTAAAATACTATACGATAAAATCCTCTCTTAATTTTAAAAGACCCCATTCAGAGTGCTTTGTTTAAAGCGATTACAGCTTGAGGAAAGAAACTGTTTAAATGACGGTCAGTAGAACATTTTAACGACCGGTACCTTCTCCCTGAGGGAAGCATCTCAAAAAAGACCCCTGCAGGATGGCCTGAGGCATCCTTAACAATTTTTAAAGCTCGATTCAAGAGTCTAGCATTCACAGCAGCGGTAACGTGTTATTTGTAATTTGATGCAAAAGTAATAAAATACAAAGTATTAGTGTTATAAATGTACACACACACATTATATATATATATATATATATATATATATATATATATATATATATATATATATATATATATATATATATATATATATATATTAAATACAAAAAACGTTGCAGGATTTACGATATTGATGACCATTAAAACGCATCATCAGTCTGTGAAAATGGTCTATAAAATTGAATCACATTTAGAGTCACAATTGTGTAACTATAAGATAAAGTTGTAGCCTCTTCCTCTTCCTTAAGTATACTGATTTGGAAATGCACCATCACTCATGAGTGAATCTCTAATCAAAGTAAAAAGATAATTTGCTCATCCATGATGCACCTTTTTATATTTATTGTGCTTATAAAATGTTAAAAAATTAGATAACTTTTACTATAAGTTGAGCTCTTGATAAACAATTTTTATTTTGTGTTGAGATTTGTCGTGATCCCAATAAAATAAGGCAAAAAAGAAGCATAAAAACAAAGAACGATAACTATAATTACTGTATAACTAAAGTTTTAATAATCATTCTAATTCTATAAGAACACGGCGGTTCAGAACACAACTGTAACAACGACATCAGTGGAACAATATTTTTGGAATCACTTTCAGAACTATTTTTTTTTCCAGAGCTAATCAACACAAATAATGACACTCAATCAGTCTCCACCCAACTATAAAGAGCTCAAGCATTTCAAAATGTCAAAACGATCAAATGTTTTTCTAGCTCACGAAGCTAGAAAAACAATTTCACAACAAAATATTAAAACATTAAATTGGAAAGGGCTTGAACTTTGCGATAAAGCCCCTAAACTGAAGATGAGTAAGCGGTTCCTCACAGACAAATGTGATGACTGACAGGACAGAATGATCAGGCTTCTCCTGAACTTATGTTTAGAACTTTATTAAAATGCAGCGCAGTGAAATCCAAGAACCTGTAGAGCATTTACTGTTTATGCAAGACAAATTTGAATAATAACACATCAGCATCTTGTAAAATAAACTATGGAGTGCACAGATCACAGATTTACTGGGACAATGTCAACTTTTTCAGCCTGAAAAATATTTAAACGTGGCAATTTCAAATGCTTCGTCTTATATACACTCATTCACAAGCAGCAAATTTAACTCTTGAGCTGTCATTTGTCATCTAGGGCCAATTTGAACAAAAAGTGTAGAGAAAAATCTGATTGCACTATTGTGGCATCAGCTAAATGGGGATGAAATGGGGATAAAGAATGGACAGCTGCCGAATTTAGCTGCTCTTCTGAATTGTGGCACCCCTGTACTTGGTGGATTTGAGTGAGAGCAAACAAACAAAGCTGACATCCTAAGCTCAAGTCATCCACTAAGCATTATGATCAAATAAAGCTCTTTATCTGAAATACCAAAAGTGTTTTGTAGAAACACATGGAGTTAAGAGGATTGAGATAACATTTTTTAGGTTTATATCTATACCATTTTAAAAATAGAAAAATTGAGAAGGATGAAATGAGGAGTACTGTACTGCAGTGTTGCTATGAGAGACAGAGAGAAATGCATGACACACTCTGACTCTGAGTCCTTCATGACCATTAATCTGTTTCATAACCAGTGTAATTCCAGCCACCCACATACCCATCACAGCACACATGAGTGGGTGGGAAAAGGCTTTTCCCATACAAAAAAGAATAGAAAAAAAATCCCAGACAGAACCAGCACACATAGCACATGTCTTATTGTTCTTTATCTGACTCCCTTACATCAAGAGTTCTTTGATGTGAATTCTTTTAAATATAATATGTCAATGTAATATTGATGCAATACTATAGCATATTATTATAGCATATTATTGTATTATTATAAAATATGAGACATTTATTAACTTAATAAGACTAAGTTATTTATAAAAATTATATTGCATATATCAAAACCAATACTATAATATATATATATATAATATAGAACAGTTTGTCTCAACCATTTCTGCCTTTTGTACCTCCTAACTTTGAAACAATTTTCATTTAGAAATTGCTAGCAAATTTCAAAGAATCGCAAAGAAATACCAAGTTTATTAAATTAAATATTAAATTATGAAATAGAAAGACTGAAATAGTAGAGAGAGAGAACGATCAACTACTTTTTAATAGACAGGAACCATAACACTACATTTAGGAACACAACGTTAAGGCAAGACAAATCACTGAGGAAAACAAAAGGATTACTACCCCCCCCCCCCCCCCCCCCCCCAACAAAGGAGGTCGGGTGGGGGCTCTGTAGGAGGACGAGGAGTCGGAACAGACTACAACTGAGAGGAGCCGGCAGATGGAGGCACCACAGTGGAGATGACCAAGGGAGCCAGGGATGAGATGCTGAAGGGAGGAGATGGATACAGCCGGAGCCAGGAAGACAGAGCCGGAAGGGAAGGCAGAGCCAGACAGAGCCGAAGGGGTGGAGAGACAAAGAAGGCCCTGATGTTTGTGGTGCAGGCAGGGTGACAACTTGCCAAGTCGAAGCCGGGGGACAAGGGATCCCAGTGAAGCCATAAGGATGACTTTCCCAGGTGGAGCCAAGGGGGTGAGGTGCCAAGGTGGAGCCGACTAATCGACAGGCCGAAATGGAGGGATGTTTTCGTTGACCCGAGCCAGAGCTGGAGACTGTAAGATCAAAGACAGATCCACGCAGCAAAGTGGAGTAGAAAAAGGAGGATCCAAGGAACTGAAGCAGGAGCCAGCGGAGGTGGGGCAGTGGAGCTGGCTGTCTTAGTTAGAGGCAGCAGGAAAGGCAGGCTGGGTGGGACCATCAGAGATGCAGGAGACTTGGAGCTGGAAGGGACCAGTGGAGACGCAGGACACATGGAGCTGAAAGGGACCAGAGGGGATGGGAGACTACAGGGAATATTCTCTTCCATTTAGTCAAAAATACAGAGGCCAGGCAAAATCCATTCTCAGCGGCAGGAGTATGGGCAGGGTTCCAATTAATCCCCTCAAAATCCCCCTAAGAACCATTCATGGGTAGGCGTGCCTTGGACAAAAATATTCAAATATTGTGTGGTCCTCAAGTGAGCTAACTCCTTCCCAGCAACAAGTAAGTCCATAGTTGTATTTTACCAAAAATAAAAATCTATTCTATATCTTGCGTTCTGTAACGTTTACATGTGTAGATAACCCATTAGAGAGAGAGAGAGAGAGAGAGAACGAACAAATGATCAAGTACTTTTTAATAAACAGGAACCATATAACAACATTAAAGCAAGACAAAGCACTGAGGAGAACTAAGGGCTTAAATAAATCAGGAGGCTATTCAACAGAACTATAGACAGGTGTGTAACATAATCAGAAACCATGGAAACAAACAAGGCTCGGGAACACAGACAAACAGGAACAGAACAGAACAGAACCAAACAAAAAGTACAGTAGCCTTATCCAAATTAAATAATAAGCCCTTAAAAAAAGCATATACCTTCTGCAACATACAAATGAATACAATTTGCACACATGTAATTTAATATGTTGCCTTTGCCTTAAAATATCACAACAATTTCTTCTAATCAATTGATAATCCAAAAACATAAAATATTAAAAATGTTAGGGCTAAAAGGAAACATCAAAATCTTTCCACTAGGGGTGTAACGGTACACAAAACTGACGGTTCGGTACGTACCTCGGTTTTGAAGTCCCGGTTCGGTATGGATTCGGTACAGCAGTTTTACAAAATTGCTTTTTATTAATTTTTATTCAACAGTGGTTTAATGAAATTTTTTTTGTCTGTCCTTAAATTAATTAAATTATAACTAAAAGTTTCTTAAAGATAATGCTGTAAACTCTATAGGGAGCCCTTACTTACTATTATTACTTACTATGTGCCCAAACTATTAGCCTAAATTCAGTTGCTATTTATTTTTAGATATAATAATCAACACTCATAAGCTTCACATAAGGCAGTTTTTGCATTAACTTCTAAATCTAATTATTTTTATTCGTTGTTGAAATATAATCATTTAGTGGCTGTAATTTTCATGACAGGTTTATTTAAACATACATTAAATAAACAAGACATCACTAACAGGCTAAGTAGTATATAATTAATATATATAGGCTAATATAATTAATATAACGGATAATATAGTGCATGTATTCAGTGAAAGAGTTGATTTCTCTAGTGAGCTAACAGCTGTGGACACTGAATGACTTCTGAGTAAACGTGATTCTGCATGACATTGTTTACAAGCTGTTTTATTGTCTTTCCGCGGTTGAAACACAGATGGAGCGATTACACGACATATGATACATTTCAGTAAGTTGTAATGTATCCTCAACATACCTTAAGATGTATTAATTTATGTTTATTCTTTAGGAAGAGACGATCGCATTGACTCGCGCGCCGCGCGCTGCCGCTTTAAGTTGAACTGATACGCGTCTATCAGTCACGTCACATTAAAGAGCATTAAAAAGGCATTTATCGTGTTCCGCGCTTAAAACAAGCCGACCTTTAACTGTTAAAGATTACATTCATGGGCGTCGGAACTAGGGATGGGTCGCGATTTTCGAATATTCGATAGTTGATTTAATTATAGAATATCGAATAGTTTGTGCGATTATCGTCCTCAAAAAAATCCCCATGTTTTCAGTGTGGTGGTGACGCGTTCATGTGACCAGAGGGATCGCTACCAATAACGCACCTAAAGCTGTCAGTCAGTTCTCAGGGTGTTTTATACTGGGCACGTTTGCTGCGGTCCGAGCGTGATTCTTCCCTCCGCCTCCGCAGTGTTGGTCTGGTTTCACACTCAACTTGAACCCTAGTGCGTTTGCGTTCATCTAACGTCATCACAAACGTGCACGGGCATGATAGTAAACAGAACGCGGGTCAAATATATTGGGCTTTTTTAAATTAATTTGGTGCTATTATGTGCAGCTGAGTAAACAACACTTGGGTTTACCGTATGTGTGTCGCTGGAGAGCGGCTTTGCTGCTTGCAAACAGACTCTTTTGAGGAGACGTGAATGGCCATTAATTTGCTGCCCTGATTGCACTCTATGCGCGAATACACTGCAGGCTCGCTCTCGCGATCGTATCTCAGGTAAATCATCAACACTATCATCACTTACATGTGTGTTATTGAACTAATGACATTGCAATCGGCTAAAATGCATGCTTACTTTTCTTCCTGAACAAGTGCGCACCCGAGTGTTGTTCGCACATTCACGTGAATCGTGGCACAGCTCCGAGTGCAACCGAACTCCGGTTGTGTGTTCTCGGGTTCGATACCTCAGTGCACACCAAGCTCTGTATGCAAGCTTTCACATTAGCAATTTTTCATGCGAACCGTGCTCCATTTCAAACTAAACTAGAAACGCCCTGAGACAACAGAAGAAGAACACATCGTCTCACGCGCACACTGTAGACTTTAGGCATTTAACGGTTGCGGTAACTTGGGGCAATGTCAAATAACAGTCATATGTTTCAGCATGTTACAATAATTATATGGCTTGAGTTGATATATCCTATTCCCTAATGAATTAAACAGTCTGTTATCATACAGATTGAGAGCGTGAATGGTCTCTCTCCCTCTCTCTCTCTGTTTATATGTGTGTAGCCTTTACATGCGTGCATGCGGGGGAGGAGTTGCGATTTTCGAATAAAGATCGAATAATTCCCAGCGATCTTCGAATATTATTTTTGCTTGAAATGCCCATCCCTAGTCGGAACCATTGTATGTGGGTGGCACAAGACCCATCCACTTTTTACGATCAATGATATTGGACCCACTCACTTTTATCGTCTCTAACATTCAGCACATGTCTGTTTACCTAACCCTAATCGATAAACACTTATTATTAAACACGTTTCACTTTTCTAATATTTTCGTCATTTTTATTGAAAATAAATGCCTTTCCGATCTGATATGTGATGGGAAAAGGGAGAAGATTGAGCTCGGCAAAAGGCGGACTCGAACCGCAGGTCGATTTGTGTCAAAACTAGATGCCGTGCGTCTTACCCCTACACTACTTCCACTCTCAATGATATGGCGATTCCAACAAACAAGTTGTGATGGTAATAAATATTACTCTGCAAACACACCTTACATACTTTCCACTACACATAGCACAATTGTTCTCTGATATTGCTGGCTGTGTTCAAGCATTTTCTGATGTTACATGTTAATTGTCTAGCTAGATTTCACATTTCCTGTGGAGTTAAATGTAAAATAAGCTAAAGATAAGTGCTAAGAGGTTGAAAGTACATGCCCCATAGTACGATATCAGGTGTTTCAGAAACAGAGATTGTATATTAAGATGGCAGTGAGTCATGATTAATATCAAGTCTGAAGCAAAAGGTCATGTGATGATGAAAGTCATGTGCAATTGTGGGTGTTGATATATATATATCCCATGCTGGGAGTACACCTAGAGCCATTTGCTTTCATCTTACCTGTGAAATTGGGATTGGATATGGTCCAGGCAGATTCTCCTGCAATCTCACAGGATCAGGTGAGGCCCACGCGTTCCCAGTCACCTCCACCAACACAGTTCCAGTCGAGAAGAAAGCGTTGGCCTTGCCGGCCATGTCCTGCACCATCACAGAGAGCTTGTAGCGGCCACACATCTCTGGATCTAGTGTTGAGGCACCTGGACAGATAGAGACATTTAAGAAAAAAAACCCACAAAAGGCTGACGTACAAATATCACACCAACAACAGCTAAAAAGTGAAACTAGAGAAAGTATCTTATATGTAACATCTAAGTTAAATACAAAGTTATGTCATGTTACTCTAGATGTTGCTGGTTAATGGGTCCTTAATGCAACCTGCTGACAATTACATCATTAACTACATGGCACAAGCTGATTGGTTCCTGTTGCATCTGCAGCCAGTGAGCTTACTGTTCAAATCTAAATAGTTGGTTAGTGTTTGCTGTAGTTTGCAGTGTGCTTTTTTGAGTTCCTCTGAAACCCTCCACCTTCCCCAGCTCCACCTGTATTTGACTGATATGGGTAGCAGCAGCTAGCAGATATATTCTGCCAAGACCAAATACATTGCCATTGTCATATTCATGCCATGCAAAACATTCTAAAGTTCTAAGATTTTCAAATGTTCTTGAATGAAGTCTCTCATGCTCACCAAGGCTGCATTTATTTAATCAAAATTACAGTAAAAACAGTAATATTGTGAAATATTATTACAGTTGAAAATTCTATTATGTCATTTATCCCTGTGATGGCAAAGCTGGATTTCCAGCAGCCATTACTCCAGTCTTCAGTGTCACAAGATTCTTTAGAAATCATTTGAATATGCTGATTTGGTGCTCAAGAAACATTTATTATTTTATTATTATTATTATTATTATTATCAATGCTTAATATTTTTGTAGAAATAATTTTATTTTTCAGGATTCTTTGAATAGAAAGAAAAAAAGGGCACTTATTACTTTTAATCAATTTAATGCATTCCTGCTAAATACAACATCTTACTTACCCAAAACGTTTAAATGACAGTAGTGTAAATCAAATACGATTTGTTAATTCGACAAAATCAACCTAACTAGTAACACTAACAACATTAGATTACTCCACAAAGTAATCTATTGTATCTAATCCAATGTATCTAATATACTCCACAAAGTAATCTAATGTATCTAATGTACTGTTAACACAAGGTATATAACCCTGGGAGCAACTCAAATGTAGCAGTAAAGACCTACGTCCCTCTATTGTCTGCACAGCCACATGAAAACAGAGTGTACAAACTGTGAGCATATTAAGCCTCAGTTTTCATCTCTCTTTCTGAGCTAATGCCAGGCTGCTCTCGTTGCATTTGAACCAGAATCGTCTGAGCTGACCTGATAGGCACGGGGTCTTGATGACTCATTCAAATTAACCATCTTGATTTCCTGGCTCTGTGAGGTTTGGCACTGGTTCAAAATCATTTTCATTTAGTGGTTAAAAAAAAAAAAAACAAGGGGCAAAGTTGTTAACAGCAGAGTTAACAATGAAATAAGCAGAGCGTGTTGGACTGGCTGAGCGAAAGAGAAAGTTATTAGCTGATTTCATGGTGGAATTGGGCTGAGAGGAGTGACAGATGAGGAATGCAGTTTACACTAAGACACTTAAAAAAGCATGACTAGTCCAACATTTACAAGGAAAGAGGTATTATTAGTTTTTCAAGATTTGATTGGTCAATGCATTGACATTGTGATTAGGACATGCACTGACTTATTCTTTACCAAATATATCAGTCAAACTAATCATTAAATTTTAGTCACAGACAAGCATCAGTAGTTTATTACCATCCTCTGTAAGAGACACTTCTCCGGTGATGGAATCGATGGAGAACATGTGGCTGGCAGGGATGCGTGGTATCTGGTCCAGAAGACTGAAGCGCAGGTCCGCGTGGGCGGTGTTTCGGTCGTCTCGGTCCAGCGCTTCCACCTGCATGAACGGGATTCCTGTGACAATGACACACACACACACACACACACACACACACACACACACACACACACACACACACACACACACACACACACACACACACACACACACACACACACACACACACACACACACACACACACACACACACACACACACACACACACACACACACAATAATTATTTATCACAATTTATCACATTATTTATCACAATCTACATGAACTGACACATTTAGATTGACGAGAAAATGGTGGTTATTTGCATATTAACAGAACATAATTCCAAAAAAAGTTATTTCTCACAATTATATTTTTGGCCACTTTTTTAACTATGAGGAGACCGAAAATGACATGGAGAAGAGGGAGGAATTGGATTGGCCATATGGCAACATCTCAAAGCAAAGTGGTTGATTCCAACAGAAAATTATTATCACAGGTTTTAACTAAATGGCGTACTAATCAAAATCATTATTACAGTTGTGTATAGAGCTTAATTTTGCTGAAACCGGAATACATTAAAATTTCTTTAATTGTTCTATTCTTAATGTTTGATTGCAATCAAGTGATTGTGAAACAGCTTTCAATCTCACAACTAGCCTGACATTCAACACAGGTTCCCTTTCAGTCGGTCACGTTCGACGTATGTGATGGTTTGTGATGGTTGTTCTTGAGTCCCTTGTTTGTCCTGAGCAGTTAAACTGCCCAATGTTCTTCATAAAAATCCTCCAGGTCCTGCACATTCTTCAGTTTTCCAGCATCTTTTGCATATTTGAACCCTCTCCAGCAGTGACTAGGGTTTTGAGATCCATCTTTTCACACTGAGGACAATCCATAGTTTTCAGTCACGTGACTGTTGCGTAGCCTTGGAGGGCAAAACCACCATAGAACTCCCTAGAACTACAGCACAAGCCTGTCTAATTTCCATCTTAAAACAAAAATATGTAAACAAGTTGCACGTTTTGGGCACTTATGATACATATACAGCACCTGCTGCAGTATTTCAATCACTGAAAACAGCGGGCCGTTTTTAACACGCTTAACGTGAAAAACACTATAGGGTGAGCTGCACCAATAAGGATTAAATTAAGCAAAGTTTAAAGGATTTGTTGATATGCGTTTTATTTTAAATCGAGTTGTTGCACCACTTCATTTTAAACACAGATTAATTACGCAGTAAAACGTTATAGAGCTGATCAAGCAGCAGACGGAGGGTGAACTGACGACAGGCTAAAGAATCCTTAGTGCAACCCACCCTTAAAGTGCCATAATGAACTAAAACAGTGATATTAAAAGATCAAATTCAGTTTACACCTTTTTTGATGATGCATACTATATACAGGCGAGTAGATGAATTTGGTATTTTAATATCACTGTCTTACCGCATTAATACTGACTACAAACCTGGTAAAAATGACTAGCGGGCAATGGAGGAGAGCCTTGTTTCTATAAGCGTGTGACGACACGTGAAAACTATGGATCGAGGGACTCAAGCACAACTATTAAAAAAGGTTCAAACAAAAGGTTCACTGATGCTCCAGAAGGATACATGATGCATTAAGAGCCGGGGGTGAAAACCTTTGAACAGGATGAAGAGATCCAATTTTTTCTTATTTTGTTTAAAAAAACAATTTTCATTTAGTACTGCCCTTCAAAAACAACAGAAGATACTTGCATGTTTCCCGGAAGACAAATTAAGTACAATTTACCTTAATTTTCCAATTCAATAGTTTTTCACCCCCTGGCTCTTAATGCATTGTGTTTCCTTCTGGAGCATCAGTGAATGTTTGAACCTTTTTTAATAGTTGTGCTTGAGTCCCTCAATTGTCCTCAACATGAAAAGATGGATCTCAAAACCATAGTCACTGCTGGAGAGGGTTCAAATATGCAAAAGATGCTGGAAAACTGAAGAATGTGCAGGACCTGGAGAACATTGGGCAGTTTAACTGCTCAGGACAAACAAGGGACTCATAAACAACCATCACAAAACAAAAAAACAGCCGTGGATCATCCAGGGAACAACACACAGCACTGAGAATCAATGGTACATAAACTTTTGAACGGGGTCATTTTAATAAATTCAGCATTTTTTTTGTCTTGTGGACTATATGTTAAAAAAAAATGTGTTAAAATTATTCACATTTTCACAGATTTCACAAGGGGTTCATATAATTTTTTCTTGCAACTGTACATAAAAAGCGTCTTATCAAAGTAAAAGGGGGAAAAAAAGCTACCATTCAATTATGGCACAATAAGCTTTTTCTAAATGCAAAACTATGCTACTCTAATTTATGATGTGGTGTAGGAAATGTGTGACATTCAGAATAACTGTTCATCTCATTTAGCATCTCACGCCTGTAGAATTTAAGAAAAAGTCAAGGCAATTAGGAAAAGCATCAAGCAGATGAAGTTCTCTGACGAGAACGCAGACCTGCTGAGCACTCCCCACCCACCTTTGAGAAGCCCCAGCTGCACGCTGCCTCTCATGCTCTCTACCAAGAACACCGGCACGTTGTCGTTCTTATCGATGACGCACACCTCGACAGTAAAGCTCTGAGTGTGCATGGACTTTGTGAAGGACACCTGGGAAAAAGCACTCAAGTCAAAACACTCAAGCAGCATGTCTTATTAGAGCTCAAACCTTCATGCTTCACGATTCATTGGCCAGCAATTTTCATCAGCATTTGTTATTTTGGGCTGCCTCCAGATGTATTGAACATGGATTTTTACATTTTCAAACATTAGGGAGTCAAGAAGTCGTGTAGCAGTCAATGCCGAATTTACAGTCAAATAAAAAATTATTCAGACACCAGATATCATTTTTGATGTTTTTGTTACTATTGGGAGCAGAACACTATAATTAATTTATGTAAGTGAGGATAGCTAAATAAAGTAAACTGTGACATATTATTGGACTACCAGTAAAACTGATAAATAATTGGGGACCAAAATTATTCTGACACTTTGACCTGACAATGTTTTGCTTAAGTGTTTTTTTTTATTGCTAATGCAACCTTTTACACCACATACTGAACAAAATTAAGTATTGCTTGGTAATTGGTTGACCTAAATTGGTATTATCTAATTGCGCACTTACATTTAACAGCTGATTGGTTGATTGTAACTTATGCATTTTACAAATAACTTCTGTAACAACGAATGTTAAAAAAACAAATCTTCTTGAAATGGAATTGATATATATATGTAAGTGTATCCTGATGTCTTCAACCTATCTATCTAAAAATGGCATTAAATATAGGTTGAAGACAAAGGAACATATTACATATTACTTATTGAATGATTTTTCATTCAGGAGGAAGGAAAAGGAAAAAGGACATTTCCTTTATGATTTGTCACCTGCAAGGAGTAGGATGGCTGCTTCTCTCTGTCCAGAGGTTTAAGGGCATACAGGAAGCCTGCCTCCACCCCAAAAATCCCTTCATCATCACCACTCACAGTCAGATCAGAATAGGTCAGGGGGAGATCTAGTAACTGTAAAATCAAAATATGGTAAATATATAAAAACATATATCTATAATGGGAAACTTTATGTTCTATGTATTTGTAAAAAGTTGTTCTGAAAGGCTTAACAGCTATTTTTAATCATCAGTTTGTTTTGACAGCATTATGTACAGTATGAGACATGGCTCTGATGGGTACTGGCTCAGTTCATACTTTAAATGGAGGTTGTAAGCACTGAAAAAACAAGTGTAAAAGCTTTTGTTACCAGTAACTGCTTGTCATCAAGAAAGTTGGGGATCAGATTTCAGTGTAACATAACAGTATTTTTTTTTTTTTAATAGTTGCTGTTTGATGTACTATATTCAAATAATTGCATATATACAAATATATATATATATACAGTGAGGAAAATAAGTATTTGAACACCCTGCTGTTTTGCAAGTTCTCCCACTTGGAAATCATGGAGGGGTCTGAAATTGTCATCGTAGGTGCATGTCCACTGTGGGAGACATAATCTAAAAAAAAAAAAATCCAGAAATCGCAATATATGATTTTTTAACTATTTATTTGTATGATACAGCTGCAAATAAGTATTTGAACACCTGTCTATCAGCTAGAATTCTGACCCTCAAAGACCTGATAGTCTGCCTTTAAAATGTCCACCTCCACTCCATTTATTATCCTAAATTAGATGCACCTGTGTGAGGTCGTTAGCTGCATAAAGACACCTGTCCACCCCATACAATCAGTAAGAATCCAACTACTAACACTAGAGACAAAACACTAGAGACAAAATTGTACACCTCCACAAGGCTGGAAAGGGCTACGGGGAAATTGCCAAGCAGCTTGGTGAAAAAAGGTCCACTGTTGGAGCAATCATTAGAAAATGGAAGAAGCTAAACATGACTGTCAATCTCCCTCGGACTGGGGCTCCATGCAAGATCTCACCTCGTGGGGTCTCAAGTCTTAAGTTTGCCAATGACCATTTGGATGATCCAGAGGAGTCATGGGAGAAAGTCATGTGGTCAGATGAGACCAAAATTGAACTTTTTGGTCATAATTCCACTAAACGTGTTTGGAGGAAGAAGAATGATGAGTACCATCCCAAGAACACCATCCCTACTGTGAAGCATGGGGGTGGGAGCATCATGCTTTGGGGGTGTTTTTCTGCACATGGGACAGGGCAACTGCACTGTATTAAGGAGAGGATGACCGGGGCCATGTATTGCGAGATTTTGGGGAAAAACCTCCTTCCCTCAGTTAGAGCATTGGAGATGGGTCGAGGCTGGGTCTTCCAACATGACAATGACCCGAAGCACACAGCCAGGATAACCAAGGAGTGGCTCTGTAAGAAGCATATCAAGGTTCTAGCGTGGCCTAGCCAGTCTCCAGACCTAAACCCAATAGAGAATCTTTGGAGGGAGCTCAAACTCCGTGTTTCTCAGCGACAGGCCAGAAACCTGACTGATCTAAAGAAGATCTGTGTGGAGGAGTGGGCCAAAATCCCTCCTGCAGTGTGTGCAAACCTGGTGAAAAACTACAGGAAACGTTTGACCTCTGTAATTGCAAACAAAGGCTACTGTACCAAATATTAACATTGATTTTCTCAGGTGTTCAAATACTTATTTGCAGCTGTATCATACAAATAAATAGTTAAAAAATCATACATTGTGATTTCTGGATTTTTTTTTGTGATTATGTCTCTCACAGTGGACATGCACCTACGATGACAATTTCAGACACCTCCATGATTTCTAAGTGTGAGAACTAGCAAAATAGCAGGATGTACAAAAACTTATTTTGCTCAATATATATATATATATATATATATATATATATATATATATATATATATATATATATATATATATATATAGACACACACACACACACAATGAAACTGACACTGGGAAACTAGGTCACAGGAAAACAGAACTAAAACACACTGAACAGAACATAATCCTGTCATAACACCACCCTCTGAAAAGGCATGTCCTCACACCATACTAGGTCCAACTGAGGAGGCTCTGGAGGAGGATGTGGAAGAGGACAGAAATAAAAACACACAAGGGCGAACACAACCATCCATGTGTGTTTGGAGGGTGGGCGGAGACAGGAGCAGAAGGGGCCAGATAGTGACCCAGGCCACAGCCAGTGTGATGTTCCAAGGCATAGTCGCAGGAGGGAGGAAGCCATGGTGGAGGCCTGGGCGATGGAACAAGCGGTGTGATCTCCTGTGGTGGAGCTGGCCGCGTTTGAGACCCAGAAGAAGCCAATGAGACACAAAGCCAGGGTGACACTGCAGGTCCAGAGGGCCAAGGCAGAGGGGGGGATCCGAAAGACTGCAGTGGAGTCAGTGTAACAGAGGACAATGGTGAAGCTAGCGGGAAGGCGGAGCCCATTGGAGCCAAAGGGATGAAGGACAGAGGTGCAACTGGTAGCCAGGAATCCCGCTGTAGAGCCAAGGTGATGTCTGACTAAGGTGGAGACATGGGGACGAGGGAGCCTAGTGGAGATGGTGGGATGATGGGCCACGGTTGAGCTGAGGGAGCATTTAGCTAAGGCAGAGCCGTTGGGTTGGAGGGCCGAGGTGGAGTCCAGGGCTCTGTGGCTGGAGGCAGAGATGGTCAGTCCTCGTGCCGAAGCGAAGCTAGGGACTGGAAGACCCGAGGCGAATCCGCCACACTGCAGGTGGCCAACTGTGGATAAGTCGAGTGATTGACAGAATTGGCAGGCTTAGGTAGATGAGGCGGGAGAGGGAGGCTGGGCGGGCACTCTGGAAATTCAGGAAACATTGGAGACATGGGGAACTCTGGAGACATAGGAGATGCATGAGACTTGAACCTGGGCAGAACCAGCAGGGAAAGGAGATGTAAGGTTATTACATCCTCGAATACATTTCCAACGGCCAGGGAAAACTCATTCACAGAGGTGGGTGTGTGGGCAGGGCTTCCGTCCATGCCCTCAAATTCCACAAGCATTCCCTCTGGGAAGGGCTTTGTTGCAGTCTCTTGCACCTGGTCAGATGTGTCGATGGGCACAGGCTCCAGGCCAGTATCTGGCTCAGCTATTTCTACTAGGACTTTCCCATTTCTGCAGTGGAGTTCTGCTGTATTCTGTTTATTGTGAACAACCCAAATACTGTAACTACATCTGAACTCAAAAAAGATGAAAATTGTTCAAATCTATCACTTATTTATAATAGTATCAAATCTAAATGTCTAACACAGTGTTTCCCAACCTTTTTTCAGTCATGGCACCCTTTGAAAATGTTCTCCATTTTGTGGCACCCCCTCGCATACTTTACGCTAGGGGTGTAACGGTCGGTTTGTATCACGGTTTTAGGTTCACAGTTTCGGTACGGTTATGTATTTGCTATGTTCAGGGAAAAAGGACTACTGTCAAATAAAAATAAAGAAAATAATAATAACAAATAATTTAAATACAAGCAGCAGCACAAATAAATCCTATTGAGCAAAGATATTAATAAAATAAACTATGCTTTTCAGGTACGTCTAACATTAGTTTTCATGTACAGAAATTGATCAAATGTAAAATAACACTGCATATTTGAGTGTATAAATTAAAGATTAATCCTATTAAACTTACAAAAGCTATTCAATCCAAAGGCTACTGCCCCTTTAAGACCTAATGCACAGATATGCGTCGTCTTTCTCGACTGTATAAAGTTTACTTAAGGCATATACAGACTATGTCTGCTAGAATACTCATCAAGATGGACATGTTGACATGCTCTTGAACGGACAAACTCACACAAAAAGTAAGACTTGAAAGAGAACTCAATATTTGCACGCTGTGAGACGTGTGCGCGCTTTCGGATGAGTACACAGAGAAAAGTTTTCTCACAGCATGTGCGACTTCTCATTCGTGTCTTCTGGCACTACTACACCCGGGTGATGACGGTCATATTTGAACATCCGGCAGCCCTCGCATGCATTGAACAAAGTTTACAAAGAGAGAATTATTTGAAAAATTTGAAGAAAAAAAAAAATATTTGAAGGACTTTTACACGGCACCCCTGCTCTCGTCAGACCCCGGTTGGGAAACACTGGTCCAACAAAGTTATTAACATGCAAAATCTTTCATTATAATTTACTACAGGCTCACTTTCTTAACGCATTACAAGTAACGCGAGTTACATAATCAGATTTGCTTTTTTCAAGTAACAAGTAAAGTAATGCATTACTTTTAGGCCCAATCCCAATTCTATTTTATACCCCTTCGCCTATCCCTACTCCTAACAGATTGGCAAGGCATAGGGGTGAATATATCCCCCTAAGATATGGGACACCACCACTACACCATTACACGTCATCATATCCCGTTTCAACAGCAGTGAAGTGCGTCTAACAGAAATCAGGCGCGAGCACTTTAACAAATTACTCACTTCCAGCGTTGTTTTGCGCTGTATTTGGATTTAATAAAATGGCGCTCGTTTTCAGTTAAAAAATGTATGAGCCTTCGAGTTTCCTAAAACTATACAGAATGATACAGAACATACAAGACTGACAAAGCCGTTAACTTTTCATATAAGTAACAAAATTTACTTTGTTTTCCCATTTATTGACTGCCACCTCTCCTGTCCCATGTTGAGAGAAATTGGGAGTAAGGTGCAGAGGCGTTGGGTTGGAGACCCCTGGTCTACACGTTGGGCCTGTTTACACCTGGTAACTTCATGAGTTTTCACTGATTAGACAGCTATCCGATTGTAAAAAAGACCAGGTGTAAATGCCTTCCAAAAAGCATTTGAGACGGATATAAATTCGATCCCTCAAACAACTTCAGGAGGTGGTCTGGGCCGCATTCCAGTCAAAACTGCATCTGGTTGTTGAAACCACATATGTAAATTATACTCCTCCCAATAATGCTAAAAAATAAACTTGTGAGAGCGTATTATAGGATCTTCATCAAGCCAACGCACAAACTACCGCAAATAAAACAGAAAGTTGCAGATGCTCAACACACAATCATCCTACTGGTCTATGATTTTGAAATTAGCTGATGATTAATAAAATGCAGATCTGTTGTTTTCGGTGACGTGAACACCATTAAATCTGCATATAGCATGTGAATTGAAAATTGGATTTATATCTGTTTTGTGGAGACACATTTATGTGACCAAGTGTAAATAGAATTGTTTTGATAAATCTGATCGCTATCTGATCAGTAAAAGTCACATCTAAGTCACATCATCTAGCCACTGGAGTTCCACAGGGCTCAGTGCTTGGACCACTTCTCTTCTCCATCTACATCTTTTCTCCATCTACATGTCATCACTGGGATCTGTCATTCAGAAACATGGCTTTTCCTATCACTGCTATGCCGACGACACTCAACTCTACTTCTCATTTCAACCAGATGATCTCACGGTTGGTGTTCGTATCGCTGCCTGCCTAACAGACATTTCTCCCTGGATGAAGGAACATCACCTCCATATCAACCTTGCAAAGACAGAACTGCTTGTGGTCTCAGCCAACCCAGCACTTCATCACAATCTCTCCATTCAGCTAGGATCATCAACCATAACTCCGTCCAGGACAGCCAGGAATCTTGGAGTTGTGATTGATGATCAGCTAAAATTCACTGACCACATTACTGCAACAACCCGGTCCTGCAGATTTGCGTTATACAACATTAGGAAGATTAGACCCTTCCTATCAGAGCAGACCACACAACTCCTGGTCCAAGCTCTTGTTCTCTCCAGACTAGACTACTGTAATGCTCTTCTAGCGGGCCTTCCGGCATGCACTATAAAACCCTTGCAACTGATCCAGAACGTAGCGGCGAGGGTGATCTTTAACGAGCCGAAGAGAGCGCACGTCACGCCTCTCTTCATCAGTCTCCACTGGCTGCCAATAGCCGCTCGCATCAAATTCAAGACACTGGTACTCGCCTTCAAAGCAATCATTGGCTCTGCACCAATATACCTAAACTCACTTGTTCAGACTTACACACCCTCCAGGAGCTTACGTTCTGCCAGTGAACGACGCCTTGTGGTGCCATACCAAAGAGGCATGAAATCACACTCATAGACCTTTTCCTGGACCGCCCCCACCTGGTGGAATGACCTGCCTATCTCAATTTGAGCAGCCGAGTCTGTAGCCATTTTCAAAAAACAGCTAAAGACACATCTCTTCCAGCAGCACCTGACCAATCAAGAATAGCACTTAACATTCTATTCATTTTCTGTCAGTCTAATTTATATATATATTAAAAAAAAGTTCTGTGTGTTCTGTGCTAGATTAACTGAGACTTGTTACAGCACTTGCATACTGTTGCCCTTGACTGTTCTAGTTGCTTCTATTGCTCTCATTTGTAAGTTGCTTTGGATAAAAGCGTCTGCTAAATTATTAAATGTAAATATAAATGTAAAAACGCATGGACTGACCAGGTGTAAACAGGCCCTTTGTTATAATGAAATGATTCATGAGTGTGCATGTTCTGACTATTTATGTAGTCGTTTAATTTAGATTTTATTTCATTGGTTAGGATGCATCATGTGACTTAGGTTAGAGGTCGTGGCGGCCATCTTAGTTTTCACTTCACAACAGTAGTGATGCAGCAGCAGATGTCTCTCGGATAAAAGTTATATTCTTCTGTTATTTCATGCCAAAGAGGCCATCGTCTGTAAGTTTGTTCATTTAATATCATCTATGTTAAAATAGGAGTATTTCATGGCATTTGACAACCCATTTGTACATTTATCTAAGATGATTATCGTGATCTTTCTTTCATATATTAAGGATAATTTTTTTTCCTTTATTAAAATTTACTTTTATTCATACTTAATACTTAATGTACGTTTTGTGTTTGCATTATAGTTTCACAAAATTGACATTGTAGGACTGAAGATTTAAAAGTAAAACACCGAAAAGCAACTTCTTTGGTTTCGACTTTTTCTTCAACCCTCATCCTGTTTAGCGTTCTGTCGAGGTGCAACCTATTTGCAGCAGAGACAGAATTGCGAAAAGACGAAGCCTCTTTAATCCAGCGGAAAGACAGAATCTCCTCAATGAAGCTACAGAGTCTGCTCTCAAGTGAAACCTCTCCTCACATCTCATTCATCTCTATCCTCCGGTCCTTGACGGAGAGGTATTATTTATGTATTATATATCATGGAGGGTGAGAGAACATCAGAGACTGAGAAGATAATGGAAACTAGATCTGTTGTTACGCGCTCAACAACATCATCTAAAAGGTCTAGTAGAACATCGGCTAGCATGGCTGCAGCAAAAGCACGGGCTAGAGCTGAGGCAGAGCGTACACGTGCATCTTATGTCAAGAAAGAAACTGAACTGAAAGTAGAGAAAGTTTGCATGGAAGGTAGTCTTACAGCGTTAGAACGTGAAAAGGAGGCTGCTACCGCTATGGCTGAGGCAAGAATATTAGAGGAGGCTGTAGAGAGCATGGATGAAGGCAGTTATCATTCACATAGCCAGATCGCTCCTCCTGTAGATCCTATGCAGCGCACCAGTGATTATGTGGAGCAGCACTCAAATCACTCCAATGTTGTTCTACCTGAGGAAATAAGTTTGACTACCCCACATGTTGATTTTGTAAATCTTTACGGAAGTGAGAACAATCAGTGAACAGAAAGCTTTCCAAGGAGTGTGCCGCCTGATTGTGTTAAACGGGACAGTGATTCAGTTTCAAAGCCTACCGCTGTAATGATTGAAAACCCTAAGTCAGCCACATACAGCCCAGTCAATTACTGCCCCCTCGCACAGACTTACAATACCAGCGCTCCTGTGCAGTCACCTTCCCACGGAGGAGCTGAAATGAGTGATTTAGCAAGGTTTCTTGCCTGTCGTGAGCTCATTAATACGGGGCTCACAAAATTTGACGACCACCCAGAAAACTACTGGGCTTGGAAATCTTCTTTCTTAAATGCCACCAGCGGGCTCAAACTCACTTCCAGCGAACAGTTGGATTTACTGATTAAGTGGCTAGGCAGTCAGTCATCGGAATATGTGAGGCGCATCAAGTCAGTGAATATAAGGTATGCCGATGCTGGGCTTAAAATGGCTTGGGATCGTCTAGAGGAGATGTATGGATCCCCTGAGGTGGTTGAGAAAGCACTTTTTGACAAAATCGAGAAATTTCCAAAAATCAATAAACAAGATCCTCTAAAATTACAAGAGCTCGGAGATCTGCTATGTGAGATTCAGTCTGCTAAAGCTGAAGGCTACTTGAAAGGACTTTCTTATCATAAATTAATTATCTGTCAGAAACTCAGAGGAAGAATCGTTGAACAAAAGATGGCAGATCTTCCTCCGGATTGTGCCACCGAACCACCTTTCACTTATGTCAGCCTTGACGTCTTTGTCCCCTGGTTGGTCACCTCTCGCCGCACTCGGGGTGGCTTGGCAAATAGCAAAAGATGGGTACTCATTTTTACCTGTTTGAGCATTCGAGCAGTGTATTTTGAGTTAATTGATTCTCTTGATGCATCCACCTTTATCAACGCGCTCCGACGCTTCTTTGCCATAAGGGGTCCAGCGAAACAGATCGGATCAGACTGTGACACAAATTTCAAGGGTGCTTGTAAGGAGCTGGGAATGATTGCAGAGGAGCCTAGCTTTAGGAGCTACTTGAGTGAGGAAGGATGTCGTTGGGTCTTTAATCCCCCTCATGCGTCCCATATGGGAGGATCTTGGGAGCGACTTATCGGAGCTGCACGTCGCATATTAGACTCCATGCTGCTTCAAAACAGTCACTCTCATCTTACTCATGAAATGCTGGCGACATTCTTGGCAGAAGTTTCTGCAACTATGAATGCAAGACCTCTAGCACCTATCTCAAGTGACCCAAACTCTCCTGTCTTGTTGACTCCAACTACTCTTTTGACTCAGAAAGTTGGTGTGTTGTCTCCTCCTCCAGGGGACTTTGAAAAGGATCTTTGCCGCCAGAAATGGAGGCAAGTTCAACAACTTGCTAACACCTTCTGGGAAAGGTGGCGTTGTGAGTACCTAGTCAATAGTCAATCTTCAGAGTCGCCGCAAATGGCACACCAACCAGCCTAACATTAAGGAAGGAGATATAGTCCTTATGAAGGTGCAGAAATTCAGCAGCACTGGACAAAAACTCTGGCTGTAAGCGGTGAGTGCATTCTACCTTGAACACCTCTGATTCGCCATTGCATTCAATAAATTGACACTGTGATTTGTCAAAGAGACAAGGAGAAAGACAAACAAGCAGATCAGGAGGATCCACAAAGAAATAAAATTTCGGGGTTGTTAATAACGTGATATTGTCGGAAAACTGCAAGAGCAGTGCAGCCCCTGGACAGCAACAACAGTTAATATAAGCCATTCCACCGAATGGGTAACATTTCTGTCCCCAGGACATTGTATGTTGATTTGCATGAAAATAATACAAAACAATGGCGTAGCTTGATGACGCTGAAATTGAGTGTGGAATTTTGGGAGTTGTCGTTTTCACCTCTCAGTCGGTGGAAAAGAGTCAGGATGGGACAGAAATCATGTTCATGGATGAGATTATTAATGTATGAAGCAGAGCAGGACCGAGTGCTGTGGGAGCTGAACGAGGTTGCTGAAATGAATACTAATGAGAGACGTGTGCGACACATGGCTCGACAGCAGCGAAACTTTTATTATGCCACAGTCGCCCTTCCACTTCTTCTGGTCAAGCATATGTTGGGTAAAGCAGCTGTTTTATTATATTAGATACATTTAAGTGCGTTAAAAATTATGTTATAACGTTCGGTTATAATCGAGGGTATGGCAGGTGTGACGTCACTGATAGGCGAGGCATGGACACGGTCTGTGTCCTGGTTAAAATAGCTTATTTCTCTGGATTTAAACATTTTTGGAAACATCTGAGATAATGTAAGTAAACAAGTCAACAAAATATATAACACTGTTCTAGTGGTTTTTGGATATTTTAATCTAAAAATCTTACATATTGTCCCTCGACATTAACGCTTGTCTGGGACAAGTGGATTTTTTGAAGGTGCAAGTGAAAGAGAATTTTACTTGCCTGACCGGACAAGTATCCTGATAAAACGTCATTAACAAAAAATAACTAGGGAATGACCAAAATGCAAGAATGTGCATTCTGTAGAATGTAAGTGGCGATCGATACTGGATAATAACAGCCTATATAATGTATAATGAACTGACGGTAACTGTTGCGCTGTTGACGCTGGCGCAGCCTCAATCGAAAATGAGCACCACTCACACAGACTGCCGTTAAAATGAAGAAATGTGGAGTTTATATATTTATAATATGATACAGTTGCTACGTCACATTACCAAGAGTGCTGTTTTCCTGAATAACATCACGACTGAAAATGACACTGATTTCATATGACAGTTCCATAAACAATTAATAACATTACGTCACTTACATTTTAGATGCAATATTGAGTGTTTTTGTTCTATTTCAGCAGCGAAAATAGTTCCAAACGATCACAGCAGAAAGCGTATCACCGCAACAGTGTGTGTTAGTGAATGATTCAGCGTTTTGAACGAATCGGTTGAATCAAAGATTCAATTACCTATTCGTAAACGACTGCCTCATTCTTGAATGAATCGTCCGTTTGAACGAATCAACGCAATGACTCACTCATTCAGACGTTCACCTACTGCCGCCACCTACTGCCAGTTTTAGTTTCATGTTTAAACATTCTTTCCTATTTTTCTTATTTGTATTTTCCAAAAATATTTAAAACAATCTCATAACATTATTTAATGCAGTTGTAATTTTTTTGTGTAAATGATTTAATTTGATTGGTGACAGCCCTATCTTTTTTTGTCGTTAAAAATCTTTTTTTTTTTCGGACAAGCAAATGTTTTACTCGCACAACTGAATGACAGATTTACTTGTCTGAAGGACAAGCACGTGAACAAGCTTAATGTCGAGCCCTGCTTTAAGCAAAGTGTCCTGAACATCAATCTAACTTAAAATTTTAAATATATAATTTAAAACATTAATAAAAACTACTGATAACAATTTAAAAAATAGTCCCCGGTATGTAAACTTTTTCAGGAGATAGTCATTAAAATCTTTCAGAAATATATATTTTTTTGCATTGTTGTGTGACTCCACATACCATACATTTTTTCATAAGAAATCCATAATACGTTATATAAAATACACATTTTAGTCGTGTTCCTAGGTTTTCACCACACTGCTGAATGTAGATTATAGATATATTACATTATCTACATTATCTCATTATCAGAATTTCCCACTTGTAAATACAACTCCGCTTGGTCATTCATGAGCTCCACTTGAACACATTAATGCCTGTTAGTGTAAACAGGGCCACTGGTTGTGTAGTAGAAGCGGTCAGTGAGACTGATGTTTGGCTGACCCGTTCGCTAAATGTCTGTGAACGAATATTGCTACTGCTGTTGACAGCAGGTATGTGGCTCAGTGATTGACACCAGTTCACACAGGGATTCTGAATTAAGCTGTGCATGAGGCTACACATTGTAAATCCTTGTGTTCAATACTGGCACATCCAATACTAGGTACAGTGTGATCACATGTCTTAAATAGCAGATAAACAAGATTAGCCAGTGTCATACCAACAATTTCCCTCTGCCTGGGCAGTGAATTTTAATTCTTTTGTTTGGTCCTGGAATGTAACTCTGAATACTGTTTTTCCATACTTGCCCTGCATATTTAGAACAGCATGCCAGAGAGTGTTTATTAGGAAAGGTAAAGATTGAGTGAAGCACTAATTGTACACAGCATGACTCGTGTGGCACGTTGTAGCTCGTCTTTCTCCTGCCTGTTTAATTTGATATGCTGCCTACGCACAAAATTGTATGCTGGCTTTACAAGATATCCAGGGAACAGTCTTTTAAACCCATGCTTGCTTGTTTTGATTGACTGTGGTTCAAATAAATAAATAAATAAAAAAGCTAGTGAAAAATTGATCAATTCTATCTAGGGACCTTGCAGCCAGAACACAACAATCAGCCAAGAGCTACATTAAATTTTTTTTTTTTAAAAATACAAGAATGCGTCAGCCCTCATTTGTCACTTATTTTTTCAAGCCTAAACAAATATTATGTAGCCATCATTCTGTCCTTTCAGTGATCACACGGGGTGTGGGTAATTATCCACCCACTTACATGTAGGCCATAATGCACAGAGACTTATTTGATAGCATGCCGTCAAATGCAGAAAATGGTGAGCAAGAAACACTAGGACCAAAACAGTCCCTCAGAGATGTCACCAATTACAGTGTCTAAGCGAAAAGCTTTTTGTAAAGCAACCAGGCTACTACTAAACGGCATCTGGTAAAGATGTCTGACACATGTACAGGAGCTCCATATTTAGTTTGGTGATGACTGGTTGGTGCGTGAATGCCTGTTCATAATTACACCTTGAGTTTTGAGTGCTCTGGGAAGTGGGATGTAGGATTTATTGAATGACATGTTCAATGCTCTGCTTTTTCAGTCCTTTCGCTACATTGCTCTTAGAAGCATCCATTAATACATTCACATAACTCTTTAGTCATTCGCAATACAGCACAAGGACAGTCCATTTTAACCAACTAAATCCAGTCTATAAATAACATACAGAACACTTTCCTTTACTCAGTAATCTTTGTGGTATTTTAGTCACTAGCACTGACAATACATTGCCTAGTATGTCAGAACTGCTTATTAAAATTATTAGCCTACTAAAATGTTCAGAACCTTTGAATGTCTTCTCACATTTGAAGATTACATCAGTTATCTGGTCTAGACTGCAAAACGCGTTGTACACCTCTGCACCATACGTAATATGAGAGTCTGACATTCTACTTGCATTCATAATTTCCCATCTTGATTACTGCAATGCCCTTTATATCAGCCTAGTCAATAAAACCATTGCTAGACAAATTGACAACCTGTTTCATCCTGTATTAAGTGCAAGCACCTCCTATTAACCTTCACAGCTCTTTATGGCTCTTCCCCATCATCTGTTTGAGCTGCACTCTGTCTACACACACTTGCACAGGCAATTATTGTTGTTACTATTACTATTATTATACATATTTTATTTATTATTTTCTTTTATACATTTATTTTTACTGTGGACAAATATACCAAGCTAAAACATAAGCCAATTTTGTCCTCCTTACAGAAAGAACTCACCTTGGTGAGGTACCATGGGAAAATACCATCATAGTTTTCAGGTACACCAATTTTAAGATGAGCAGTCTCAGAAAGCAAAATGTTCTGAGTCAGCACCTAAAATAGAAAGCAATTAATTGCAGAAGTTAAGTCATGGTGAGTGATTGTCTGGAATTGTCTGTAATTTATATATTCCAGACAAAAAGGCCAAGAGAACTTACACTCAGTGCAATAAAGCAAGCACTCAGAGATTCCATCGAGCCAACAGCGGCCTTCATGCCTAACACAAAAACAACATCATTTAAGCAATTATGCTTATTTGCTTTAAAGTTCAAGCTTAAGTTTTGTTCAGAGAAGAGAAGATAGAAATTGACTCTTCTGGATTTGCTTGCAGCTCAGTAACTGTTAGTGTTGAGTGGTTTTAAAGGGTTAGTTCACCCAGAAATGAAAATAATGTCATTTATTACTCACCCTCATGCTGTTCCACACACATAAGACCATGCCGTTCATCGTCGGAACACAAATTAAGATATTTTTGTTGAAATCCGATGGCTCCATATAGCAATGACATTTCCTCTGTCAAGATCCATTAATGTACTAAACACATATTTAAATCAGTTCATGTGAGTACAGTGGTTCAAAATATTATAAAGCGACGAGAATATTTTTGGAATCTTTTTAAATAACGACTTATATGGCCGATTTCAAAACACTGCTTCATGAAGCTTCTATGAATCATCGTGTTGAAACATGATTCGGATCGCGTGTCAAACTGCTGAATTCACGTGACTTTGGCGCTCCGAACTGCTGATTCGATACAGTGATTCATAACGGTTCGAAGCTTCTTGAAAATCGGTTAAAAAGCTTTTTGAAATCGGTTATCACTATATAAGTCGTTATTTAGGGTTTTTTTTTGGCGCACCAAAAATATTATCGTCGCTTTATAATACTAATATTGAACCACTGTACACACATGAACTGATTTAAATATGTTTTTAGAACATTAATGGATCTTGACAGAGGAAATGCCATTGCTGGCTATGCAGGCCTCACTGAGCCATCGGATTTCAACAAAAAAATCTTAATTCTTACGGTGTGGAACGGCATAAGGGTGAGTAATACATGACATTATTTCCATTTTTGGGTGAACTAACCCTTTAACCAAGAGTATGTATGTATGCCTAGCCCACGAGATAGGTTCCTGAACACTCATGTCAATCTCATGTGAATGTATAATTGTTGAGTATTTCTCCAAACATAAAAACCCCTAAACTAAACAGAGAGAGAAAAAGAAAAACACTAGTTCACCCTTGAGAGAATGTAGCTAATTGGCTGAGGGAACGAAACGAATCAAGCGTGCCATCAGACAACTTTTCCTCCAGTTAATGTTCAACTCCAGTAAATCTCATTAATGTAACATCACGTAAGTGTTGAGTTACTTCTTTTCTGGGACAGTTAATTACACGATTTAGGCTGATTTAAAATGTTAAAACAGACTACTTAAGACATAAAACAAGAATATCCGGCACGGCAGGTATCCGTTTCGGAAAAGAATAAATCGTACCAGAGGCGATTGCATCAATGAAAACAAACAAACAAACAAACAAACAAACAAACAAACAAACAAACAACCAACCGGTAACGTTACTCAGAAATTACGTCGACAGAAAGAAAAAGTAATACATACATATAATATATGAATTCAGGTCGATTGGGACACTTTTTGCCATTGAGATGACTGCCCTACACAGAACTAAATAGATCTAACGTTACTAGCACTTAAAAAACAAAACTATAGGCCAAAATAAAATCACAATCCCACAAAAATCGCAGACTTAACGTCAGGGTGAACAGTGACAGATACAGCAAAATCTCATACGCGTCTCTTTGTTTCTGTTTATCTAACCATATGTTTAATAAAAGCAGCTCTTACCTCCCGTCCACACTTCTGGTGAGCGAAATTGAGAATGGCTTACAGCGTTAGAAGAGCATTGCATCTGCTTGGTATCTGATTAATGATTAGCTTTCTTAATTTGCCTGAGAAAACCTTTAACTACCTTGTTTCCTCCAATTATACATCTGACTAACAAGTCCTTGGCTTGCATATGTATGGGGGAATAAATTACATAGTATAACAGCCTCAAGTTTGAATCTGTATTTTGTGTTTGTAGAAAGAACGCCATGTAAAATCAGATTGTATTTTTTATTTTTTACAAAACCAATTGTAAACATGTAACAAAATGAACAACTCAATAATATTAAATGCCATTAAGTGCAAATCAAACGTTTTTAAAAACAGCTCACAACACATCATTTATTGCTTCTATGCCATTCATTTGCACATGGAGCATAGATGTCGAAGTATAGCCATATGCCAGATCTTTTATATTTAAACTTCATATTTATATTGCCTCTTGCCCTACCCTACCCTACCCCCCCAAAAACCCAAACCTTCTAGTTCAGTGTCTTGGCTGAGTTACGAACCTGCGCACTCAGTTTCAAGTAACATTAGATTCCATGTGATATTTCAACAAGAAAAATGACTTGTGCTCATCCCCTAGACATGCACACGTGTGCATTCCACATCTGATACAGCTGTAGTGCACATAAGGAAAATAACCTATTTATTTTGCCTTCGTGCAAACGTAACCATAACCAAGGGAACATTGTGATTTGTGGATTTACCTCCTATTTACATGCGTAGAATCTGACAACTATACATATTAAGGCAACGTAACAGGAAAAAAGTAACGTAACAATAAAAAGCCTCATGCTGGTCAACATAATCAACATGATTTTGTCTTCATATATAATCTCTTTTTCAGTTTACAAAACAAGTTCATATTTGTCTGTACAGCTAAATAGTCCTTATATTAGCATTAAAAACACAGCTTCTGGTCGTGGGTATCAGAGGGCACTTTAGTCCAGTTGTTCAGAGCACTGACAGGTCGTGACAGGATTTGGACTTCTGTCTAAATGCCATCTTCTTGTTCTTCCGGGCCACCATGCGGCCCAGGAAACGTTTGGCCTTTTTGCTGATGCTCTCGCGGCGCTTGCAGTTGGCCATGCGGCGGGCGTTCTCTTCCTTGCTGTCCTTGCGAAGGCGAATTTGCCGTACGATGCCCTCGAAGAGGTCACGCACATTGTGATGCAGGGAGGCCGATGTCTCAATGAACTTGCAGTCAAACACAACGGCACAGGCACTGCCCTCTAGAGAGACGAGGAGAAAGAGATGCAGGTAAGCAATAACTCCATTACCAGAGGGACTGAGGCTACAGTGCCATCATTACTATATGCCTCCTGGCTGTTTCTCAAAGCTCAGGAGAGACGAGTACTTTATCCAAAACATGTACAACATGACTCCATCCAGAGGCTGTTACATGCCATATTTAAAATAGAGAAGAAGATCTTACCATCTACAGAAACTTCTCGGGACCGCACCAAGTCACTCTTGTTTCCCACCAGGATGATGGGGATGTTTTCCGACTGCCGAGCTCTGCGCAGCTGGATTCGTAACTCTGAAGCTTTCTCAAAGCTGGACTTGTCTGTCACCGAGTACACGATGATATAGGCATCTCCCATACGCATGCACTGATCTTTCAGCCACTGGCTGTTATCCTGTGGGAATAAATTGAACGGTTATACAGTGCAAGGTTTACGGTGATCATAAGTAATGATAATATTCAATTTTTTAAAAATCTATTTTTATTTATCTTAATTAATTTAATTATTATTTGTAATTATTTAATTTAAAATATTGTATTTGTTTTCATTAATTTAAAATATATAAGTGAATAAATATTGCTCTCAATGTTCATTGCTTACCTGTTCCCATATATCATACAGAAGGATTGACGTCTCTTCATCATCAACCACAAGGGATCTGTCATATGTGTTTCCTGAAATTAAAGCGCAATACATAAGCACACGATAATATTGCACACATCTCTAGTTTTTAGTCATCACTAAACCGAGCCCTGAGTAATTTGAACCGGTGCACCCTATTTCTTAATGTTTTTGAAAGAAGTCTCAACAAGGCTGCATATTTAATCAGAAATAGCCTACAGTAAAATAGTCAAAGTTTTAAGACTGTGTGCTAAAATCTTCTGAAATTATTAGTCCGAAGGGTAAATCTTAATCCAAGCAGATGAAATCAAGACATTTACCCGTTTCCTCGCAGTCGCTGCTGTCTTCAACTCCACCAAATATCCTCGCCAAACTCGACTTCCCAACGGCGTGTTCGCCCAGGAGGACCACCTTGTAGACCTGGCTGTCTGAATCGCTGCCGGAGGAGATGACCGAGTCGGAGGAGTCGGAAACGCAGCTGTTCCTGTGCTGCTCTCCCGGACTGAAGCGCATGAGGCTGGACAGCTCGGTGGTCTGAGCCTCGGGCATCGAGTGCAGCTCTCGGTCGTCCACCGGCATGCTCCTTCTGTGCAAGTTCTGCAGGTGGAGGGGAAACGGCATGCTACCTCTCCTCTTATCCATGTTCCTCAACTTGTCTCCTTTGTTCAAAGTCATGACTCCAAACCTGTCTGTGTAGAACTATATTATAGCGACTGTACTATAACGATACTTTCTTAGACACTCATAGACTGATAATAATACCAAGTACCATACTAAGATTTGAAAACATGTCAAAATGATACTCACATGCGAGTGCGGCTATAACGTCTTCCGTTCAATGTCAAAATTCCAGTTATTCCGTTTGAACTCCGTTATTCTTCCTCTGAGGGTTTCGCTTATAGGACTCTGACGATATGGATCCCTTTATTTATGCGAGTGAGTGACGTCAGGCCGAGGGAGGGCTTGCCTCGGAGAATCACTCGTCTCTCTTATAGTAGTGACATCATTTTGAGGGAGGGGCGAAATCCAGCGCGTGTGATTCACATTTTTGCGAGGGCGTTCAGCAGAGCCCTGGCTGCGCGTGTAATGCATCGAGTCATGGACGATGGGCTGAATCAGGTTCCGCCCAGCTTCACTACAGGCGTGAAAAGCGTGTAATGCCAGTCATCAGTGCTTCACGAAAATAAATCACGGTATTCTTTCATTCTAAAAACAGACACCTTGCTGTTTTTAACGTGGTTTAATCGTCTCCCAGCCACAGCACTGTAAAAATCCCGAAATCCTGTAAAAATCTCATTTTTATAGAATGTGAAAATGCTGTAAATGAGTGACGCCTAACCATATATGGTCGCATATTTTCCATTACATTATGTAATTTCCCTGTCAAATGTTTTAGAAGTAAAATTACAGGGAACATGTATGATATATTCCACAACAACACGATAACAATATGCCCTCACAGCAAATTGAAATTATGTATGTTTAAAAATAGGATATCACCATAATATTTACAGAGACGAAGTTTTCTCATAATTTTCTAAATCTAATAATTTTCTAAATTTAGAACGTATCAAATCTCTCTCTCTCTCTCTCTCTCTCTCTCTCTCTCTCTCTCTCTCTCTCTCTCTCTCTCTCTCTCTCTCTCTCTCTCTCTCTCTCTCTCTCTTAGACTAGGGTGTTTTCTGTTGCATTTTCTGTTATTTAGTTAGTATTTATAGCATTACGTTTGTGTGTTATCCTGATGTTTTCTTGTTTGTGTGGCTAATTGTGCTCTATATTGTTATTATTGGTTCCAGCTGCTGGAAAGGTCCATTTCTAAATCATCACAATGCTTTTAATTGTACCACCTTTTTATTATCAAATTAAATGTTACAGAATTACATTAAATTATTTAATGACATACAGTTACAAATTGTAAAGTTACTAAGATGTAATCATGTACGTCTTGAAATACCACTTTTTTTGTTGATATCCTGTCATTCTCAAGGGCAAAACTACCCTTTCATCACATTGCTGGAGTGCATTTATAGGTAGTTCAATGTTGCCATCTAGTGGCAAGTGGCAGGTATATGACAAATTCTTCATGTTTTATTCGACCTCGCACATGTAGAGACTCTCTTGCATGCTTTTTTACAGTCTATGGTAGAGACTGACTCTCGACTCTAAATAATTTTGGCAAGTAGGCACTACTTTTACCCACGCTGAGCAAATTTCACACTTATTATGTGGAGGATGTTTATGCATTGCAATGACTTGCCAAAGTTATGGGATTCAAAAAAAAAAAAAAATTCACCTTTTATGCCAAGGCCTGGAATATAAATGCTAAACGAAACACTTTACAAAAAAAAAAGTATTGAACATGAGCATACCCATAATAAATGTAATAGATCACAGTTAGTTGATGTACTGTTTTATTCAGACAATGTATACATTCTCTTTTGTGCTGATGTGACCTGCCATATGTCCTTTCTACTTCTAGATGCACAATAACAAAAATTAATATTTGAAAGTTCTGTATTTCATGACTGGACCAAAAAAGACTTGCAACGTTAGCTAGTCTGGTATCTTATAAAAAGACTATTGAATAAGAATTCTATTACATGAAATAGTATCTATCATGCATTTTTAATGCATGCCAGAGAAAGCACTTTTTATGACTTGAAAGCCAAGCAAGTGTAATATAAATAGACTCGGGACCCTATTGTGCTTTGCTTAGACAGACTATGGATTATCGCCCATCCTTTAGAAGACAACAAAAGTTTTCATTATAACTTAATATTATAACACAGGTATGTAACCTGTTAAATTGCAATAACAGAGCGTAAAGTCAATGGTCTGTGATGAAGGTTAACAACAGCTCATTCTACAGAAGTTACCCTGCCTCTATTGTGAAGTGTCTGGGTAAGTGCTTTAACTTTTTCTTAAACTCACAAAATTGATTTCAAAATTGATTTTTTTTTTTATTGGCAAGAGGTAAAAAACAAAGCAATGCAAACCATTTCTGTTGTCCTCATTCTTCATTCTGATCAATAAGAAATTTCTTTGAAAAAGGATTTCTTCTAAAAGGATGCTATGTCAAAATGAGACTACTATTAAAAGTCTTTTTTGTACATATTCACAAATATATGACAGTTCTGTATCCACATTATTTTCCCACATACATTCTATATTACTGTTGTATTCCTGACATCTTTTTAACTCAACTTGGATGCACCTCTCACTTTAGAAGTAGTAACCAGTCTTCCTGATCTGGTACTGTTTGTTAAGTATAACACTATAGAACTACAAAAGAAGCAAAACAATAATAATAATGATGATAAGGGTGCACACATTATTATTATTATTATTATTATTATCATCATCATACAACTCTGGCTTGCCAGTAGGAGTTCAACCAAGATGACGTGTCAAAGGAACGCACAAGAGAGGCAGGATTCTTCTGATCACATGCATCTGGTGGACAGGCACTGGTTGACCACCTCCAGAAGCGGAGAGTTCTCCAGAGCTGCTGCCACTCGCTCTTTGTCAGCAAGCTGCTTATTGACTGGAGTAAAAACAAAACAAAAAAACAACAACATATTATCAAACTGAACAGGGTGTTGTGTAATAGAAATAATAAATGTTACATTAACTCAAAGCCTACTGTACTTGCAGAAAAACCTGTTGCACACAATCTACTACATGCCTTCTGCACACGGATGGTTCAAGTAAAAGGCCTTTAGTATAATTGTAAGAAAGGCCAACTTCAGGTGGTAGTACATGTGTAACTTTTATATTGTTAGTAATATTTAAAAATGAACATTTCCTGAATTTGATTATGCATGCATCGTTTTTTAGAATTAATATTCATGCAAGTTAATATGCATGTATCAAACATGACACAAATCTTTGGGGAACGTTTATTTGTACATTTCTTAATCAGCAGTGCAGTGCATTATATGTTTTGCCCGGACAATTAAAACTATATACAGTGAGGAAAATAAGTATTTGAACACCCTGCTATTTTGCTAGTTCTCCCATTTGGAAATCATGGAGGGGTCTGAAATTGTCATCATAGGTGCATGTCTACTGTGAGAGACATAATCTAAAAAAAATAAAAAAATCCCGAAATCACAATATATGATTTTTTAACTATTTATTTGTATGATACAGCTGCAAATAAGTATTTGAACACCTGTCTATCAGCTAGAATTCTGACCCTCAAAGACCTGTTAGTCTGCCTTTAAAATGTCCACCTCCACTCCATTTATTATCCTAAATTAGATGCACCTGTTTGAGGTCATTAGCTGCATAAAGACACCTGTCCACCCCATACAATCAGTAAGAATCCAACTACTAACATGGCCAAGACCAAAGAGCTGTCCAAAGACACTAGAGACAAAATTGTACACCTCCACAAGGCTGGAAAGGGCTACGGGGAAATTGCCAAGCAGCTTAGTGAAAAAAGGTCCACTGTTGGAGCAATCATTAGAAAATGGAAGAAGCTAAACATGAATGTCTATCTCCCTCGGACTGGGGCTCCATGCAAGATCTCACCTCGTGGGGTCTCAATGATCCTAAGAAAGGTGAGAAATCAGCCCAGAACGACACGGGAGGAGCTGGTCAATGACCTGAAAAGAGCTGGGACCACCGTTTCCAAGGTTACTGTTGGTAATACACTAAGACGTCATGGTTTGAAATCATGCATGGCACGGAAGGTTCCCCTGCTTAAACCAGCACATGTCAAGGCCCGTGTTAAGTTTGCCAATGACCATTTGGCTGATCCAGAGGAGTCATGGGAGAAAGTCATGTGGTCAGATGAGACCAAAATATAACTTTTTGGTCATAATTCCACTAAACGTGTTTGGAGGAAGAAGAATAATGAGTACCATCCCAAGAACACCATCCCTACTGTGAAGCATGGGGGTGGTAGCATCATGCTTTGGGGGTGTTTTTCTGCACATGGGACAGGGCAACTGCACTATATTAAGGAGAGGATGACCGGGGCCATGTATTGCGAGATTTTGAGAAACAACCTCCTTCCCTCAGTTAGAGCATTGAAGATGCTGAGGCTTCCAACATGACAATGACCCGAAGCACACAGCCAGGATAACCAAGGAGTGGCTCTGTAAGAAGCATATCAAGGTTCTAGCGTGGCCTAGCCAGTCTCCAGACCTAAACCCAATAGAGAATCTTTGGAGGGAGCTCAAACTCCGTGTTTCTCAGCGACAGGCCAGAAACCTGACGGATCTAGAGAAGATCTGTGTGGAGGAGTGGGCCAAAATCCCTCCTGCAGTGTGTGCAAACCTGGTGAAAAACTACAGGAAACGTTTGACCTCTGTAATTGCAAACAAAGGCTACTGTACCAAATACTAACATTGATTTTCTCAGGTGTTCAAATACTTATTTGCAGCTGTATCATACAAATAAATAGTTTTAAAAAATCATACATTGTTATTTCTGGATATTTTTTTTTAAGCCTATGTATGTCTCTCACAGTGGACATGCACCTCCGATGACAATTTCAGACCCCTCCATGATTTCTAAGTGGGAGAACTTGCAAAATAGCAGGGTGTTCAAATACTTATTTTCCTCACTGTATATGTGTGTGTGTCAAGTCAAGGCCGAAATTATTCATACCCTGGGCAAAGTTACTTTTATTCAACCAGCAATTTTTTCTTGATTAGAAATGACACAGGCATCTCCCAGAAGATAATAAGACGATGTGCAAGAGGCATCATTATGGAAAAAACTATTACTCATCTTTTATTTACATTGGAACAAAAAGTGGCATGTCCAAAATTATTTATACCCTTTGCAAACTGTCACAGTCTATGGGAAAATCCAAAGATCTATACCATTCCAAATAGTCCATGTTGTTCTAAAGCATCCAAAATGCCCTGATTCATTGGGAACAGCTGTTTTAATCAACTCAACAGGTGAAAAACAGAAACTCTCTGCTGTTGGTTTGTGGACAGACATGGCAAAGACAAAGGAGCTCAAGGCTACTCACACAGACGTTTCGCACTGTGAAAAATCTCAGAGGATGTGGTCGGAAGCCAAAAGTGACACCTGTGCTGGCCAGGAGGATAGTGAGAGAGGGACAAAAAAAAGAATCCAAGGATCACCACCAATGCCATCCTGATGAATCTGGGCTCTGCTGGTGGCAACATCTCAAGGCAGACAGTCCAACGGACACTGCTGGGTTCAACGGACGCAGACCAAGGAGGACACCACTTCTCCAGATAAGGCACACAAAAGCCTGCTTGGCCTTTGCAAATGCTCATCTGGACAAAGAAGAAGACTTCTGGTCTTCTGTTTTATCAGATGAAACAAATTGTATTATTTGGCCACAATGATGTAGCCTTCATTTGGCGTAAAAAAGGAGAAGCCTTCAACCCTAAGAACACCATCCCCACTGTGGTGGGAACCTAATGTTTTGGGGGTGTTTTTCAGCCGGTGGACCAGGGAACCTAATCACAGTAAACGGCACCATGAAAAAGGAGCAATACATCAAAATTCTCAACAACAACATCAGGCAGTCTGCAGAGAAACTTGGCCTTGGGCATTTAAGCACGACAACGACCCAAAACACACAGCAAAAGTGGTGAAGAAATGGTTAGCAGACAAAAACATTAACGTTTTGCAGTGGCCCAGCCAGAGTCCTGACTTAAATCCCATTGAGAATCTGTGGAGGGAGCTAAAGATCAGGGTGATGGCAAGGAGACCCTCCAACCTGAAAGAGTTGGAGCTCATCGCTAAAGATGAATGGGCAAAAATACCAGTGGAAACATGCAAAAAGCTGGTCAGCAAATATAGCAAGCGTTTGATTGCTGTAATAGCCAATAAAGGCTTTTCTATTGATTATTGAGAAGGGTGTGAATAATTTTGGTCATGCCACTTTTTGTTCAAATGTAAATAAAAGATTTTTTTTCCACAATGATGCCTCTTGTACATCGTCGTATTATCTTCTGGGAGACCCTGTGTCATTTCTAATTAAGAAAAAACTTGATGGTTGAATAAAAGTAACTTTAAGACAGAATTTGCCAGGAGTATGAATAATTTCAGGCTTGACTGTATATATAGTTAATTTTGTCTAAAGGTGCAAAAAACATTTTCTGATTATTATTTCATATGTCATTTTATAATAAACGTTTACCTGCATCCTCTGAGGCATGTGTGCCAGGTGTGATGTGAACGTCAATCTAACAACAAAAACGCAAAAATGAACGACTTATATGGGAAACCCAAAACTTAATGCAAGCCTGTATTTGTCTGCTCAGTAATTTACCTTAAATCTGTCAGGCAGGGAGCGCAGAAGCTTGACTTTGATAGACAGGCCAATGAGTGTGGCCATACTGCAGTGTGGGATGGTCGGTGTGAACTCCACAGACACTGTGCTCCCCTGATCATTCACCTACTCGGAGACAAAAACATGATAGATAGATAGATAGATAGATAGATAGATAGATAGATAGATAGATAGATAGATAGATAGACTCACATTGACGCGCATTTGTTCCACGACATTCAGTTCTTCGAGGGACAGTGGGTGCTCAGGATCATTGATCGATCTGATTAGATGTAATCATTTGGTTAAGGTCTGACTCAAAGTATCCAAAATGCACGGTATTGAACCGCAGTAAAGATAGTTTGCGGTTCGATATTCATAATTATTTTGGCCGTAAATCCCCGGAGCGCAGTCGTAGACATGCAAATAATATTGCATGTTATTGTTCATGATTTGTGAATTCTGGTGATCCGGTCCGAAACCAGCGTTTTTTGTTTTACTTTTGAGTTGCGTATAACTCCAAAATTTGGTCACTTAGAAGACTGAAACCAGTGTCATCTTGACGACCTAGATTTGTGAATTTTTTCACAACAAAGCTCTTGACCGTAAATACCCTGGTGAGTCTACTAGTCGGAATTTGAAAAATAGCCGGTTTTCACGTTTTCAAATTTAACGTCATTTTTTACGAACACGCAGACTACCAGAATACAAACTCACGTTTTGTGTGTGTGTGTGCTAATCTCATACGAATGAATAGCGATCCAAGCCATTAGGTAAATGAGCTGCAACGGTCATCACCAGTGGAGATGGTGGTCCAGTGGGTTAAACCACTGAACTGATACCGTTTGATACTGGTACTGGTTTGATCCCAGCGGTCACCACCAGTGTGTCCTTGAGCAAGGCACTTTACTCCATGTTGCTCCAGGGGGATTGTCTCTGTAATAAATAAGTGTTGGATAAAAGCGTCTGCCAAATGCATAAATGAAATGAAATTTACCGAGGTCATATGTGGCTCAAATAAGACTTTTCTGATCTGTGAAACGGTTTTACAGTGCAGTTTGGGGCAGTTTACCTGTCCATGGGTCACTAACATCACTTTTCTGATCTGTGAAACGGTTTTACAGTGCAGTTTGGGGCAGTTTACCTGTCCATGGGTCACTAACATCACTTTTCTGATCTGTGAAACGGTTTTACAGTGCAGTTTGGGGCAGTTTACCTGTCCATGGGTCACTAACATCACTTTTCTGATCTGTGAAACGGTTTTACAGTGCAGTTTGGGGCAGTTTACCTGTCCATGGGTCACTAACATCACTTTTCTGATCTGTGAAACGGTTTTACAGTGCAGTTTGGGGCAGTTTACCTGTCCATGGGTCACTAACATCACTTTTCTGATCTGTGAAACGGTTTTACAGTGCAGTTTGGGGCAGTTTACCTGTCCATGGGTCACTAACATCACTTTTCTGATCTGTGAAACGGTTTTACAGTGCAGTTTGGGGCAGTTAACCTGTCCATGGGCTTTAAAAAACAGTTGTATGTACTTTGATCCATGTCTTGTAAAATAAATGACTTGTGTTGTTACTTTAGGTGCTGCTGTATACTTCTTTTTTTTCTTTAATTTGATGTATTCATCTATTATATAATGTATTGCTTATGCTTATGTCTACGACTGCGCTCCGGGGATTTACGGCCAAACTAATTATGAATATCGAACCGCAAACTATCTTTACTGCGGTTTAAAACGAGGATTCTTAAGCAGTTTTCTAAGAGTAGCTGTCACCATGGCAGACAATTCAAAGCAACAAGCCTGACTTGACACAGTAGCGAGAGCCAAACAATGTAACGTATTTTAGAAGGATATCGAAGATTTCTCTGTCATCGATGGGGTCCGCTACATCCTCATCTTCATCAGTGGCAGTTAGGAGTCTTTCCCCTGATCGCTGAAATATCAGAGGATTGGCGTTTTCCAGTCGAGTTCCCCCTGACATTATTACCTAACGTTACTCAACGAGAGAACGATAACTAACACGCTAAGCTGTCAGACTTCAGATCACTTCGCAAGCTATGCGAAATGCACCGCTAAAACAAGTCAGCCGGAAGTCACACAACAAAACACGGAAACAGTATAAACGCTTTTTAAAATAAAAGTCAGACAGTTTTATTGCAATTTTTGCCTTCGTAGAGTTACTAATAAATAATAATAATAATGAGAAGAAGAAGAAGAAGAAAAAGATTTCCATTCAGTGGTTTTAGCTATTTAAACTTAAACTAAATCCAAATTCTATCATTTGTACATGTTCAACAGATGCTGAAAAGTGGTTGATCTGATCAAATTCAACAACACTAATATATGTGATTAGTTTCAGAATTTTTTCATTATATAGCCTACATCTGCAACATTTTATCTTAGATTTATGGCAACACTGACCTCAGATTTAATCTATTGTCATTGCACAGAATGGTCTCATGGATCAGGACAATTTTCCAGTGTGATTTTGTTTTTGCAAGGGAAAAATAACAATAATTTGTCTTTAAAAAAAAGAGGGGCAGTAGTAAATTTGAAGCAGTTTTAAATTTCTGTGATGTACAGTAGGCTGCCGATACATAACTTATATACAGCTGAAGACTCTCCTCCAACATGGGCATACTGTATAATGTTAGTTTTTCAGGTATGCTCACATAAAACCTTGAAAGCATAACCTTGATTTGACAGTGATCAATGTTTATTCCAGTTATAAAGAGCCATTTGACCTAATTGTTAGGTAGCTGTATAGCTCTTTAGTAGGCTATACCACAGACAGCACACAAGGCCTAGCAATCCTATAAACCAATACAATCACAGTGACAGAGTTTGGTATAAATCTTCTTTGTTTCATTTAATGACAATACTCATTGTGAGACAGCTTGTACATTTAATTGCACAAGAATAACTTTAGGTAGATACAGTAGACAATAGATACATTCAAATCAATCAATCAATAAATCAATCAATCAATCAATCAAAAAAAAAAAAAAGAAAAAAAAAAAGGTTTGTGCATATCAATACATTTTTTTAAAGAATCATCCCTAGCAATGAATTGAAAAACCCAGACTCTGGCTATATGTTTGCTCACACTTGTTATTTATTTTTACCCTCATTAAAAGTATTGTGCTGTGTCATATTAGTTATAGTGTTATTTTCTATTCTGAGATTGAAATATCTGCATTAGCTATAGATAACTCATGTGTTAGCATTTCACATTTGCTCTGTCTCATAATAGCTCCTTGATATAAATTTGCTGTTTCATACCATTCATAACATTTGCTTTCTTCTTAGACGCTCTGGGAATGCAATGTGTGCTTTATTAAATTACACAATGTTGGCTACTACTTCAGTGTTCAGTTCATAATGAGTCTCTTCCCGAGACTCACACAAAGGATTTATAGACAAAGAGATTATCAAGAGAGTCACATGTTATATTTAATGGACAAGGGCTTTTATTGCAGGCTCTTTTCCAACCAATGAGACTATAAATCTGGCATCACTGCTCTGCACTGGCCTGTTAAGAGATTACCATTCTTCCGCTGACTGCTTCTATATGCTTATGTGAAGGTCAAAGGTTAACTGTATAGGGTGAGAATTTAAGTAAATGAGGAATTTGTGTGCCACAACCCCCCGTCGCCTTTCCAGTAGGACATTTGCGCATTCCTAGAACCACAGAGCCTTTTGGTTGAATGTTAAAGGGTCAGCATTGCTTTCCATTATTCATTATTATATTTTCATTATTCTCCCTTAATTGACTATTTAATAACTTTTAATAAGCACAATGTTTATAAATCCCTTGATCGGTTGGGTTTTTCAGGATCAATCTTAATTAATATTCCAACCAAACAAGTTGAGAAACTAAAATAACAACTAAATTGCCACCACATGCCTCTTATCACATTCTCCCACTTGTCTCAAAAACATATTAATTTTTTATATATAAGCTGCACATTTTCTCCATTAGGCCTTCTGTCAGTGCGCTCCTTTCTCTGCAATTTAACATCACACCTTTCTGCTAGTGTAATTTCACAGACAGGATAATCTTATGTCAAGTGGAAAACGTTGATGGCTAGAGCAGGGGAGGTATAAGAGGGGTGAGATGAAGCACAACAAACTCTACATGCAAACACACAAAGAGAGCTTCAAGAGCGGAAGGTCTGCTAGTATGTATGAAGGACTTCAGCTGTCTCCAAATAGCAAATGACTCATTTGCTACACAGTGAATGATTAAACAAAATGGCCACTCTTAATAATGCAGTGAATCTCAAAGATATCTGTGGGAGGGTGTAAAAAAGAGGCCTTTTGAGGCTGATTTAAATTTTATCTCAGCATCTCGGTTTATCTCAAGGCAAAGCAACAACAGAAATGATTCGGCTGCCACTAGGGGGCAGTCTTAGCACATGCTAACATCTGCCATTTATTCATTATGGCAAAAACCGCAGTAATCTGCACTGGGTTAATGCCAGTTGATAGGGAAAGCAGATAATCTCTGACATCGTTCTTTCGTTCTTCCCTCATTGGTTGAACACAAATAAGAGGATTATTTAAGGTGCTGTGCAAACAAACTCAATTTCTTTCCACAATACCGGAATCAGATCCACTTTCTTCCTATAAAAATATATTTCAGAAGTGAGATTACTTTCGTTAAAGACATAAAGAGTAATTGACTAAATGACTCTAAATATTCTTTCATTTACTCCGTTATTTCAACAGACATTAGATAAACCTCATCCCCTACCCTAAATTTCACCAATAAACATTTGGTCATGCAGAATTCACATTAAATGTAATGGATTGATGTGGAATATGGAATCATAAACCTACATGTACTCACACTTAATACTATTTCATTATTTTCTCCACAGGATCTTCATAATGTCCTCTGCAGATCCCGGCCCTCGTACACAGGCCAGGAATGACACTTGAGTCTGGGCTAGTCTCGGTCCTGCTGAGTGCTTTTGACATTTTTCAGAGGTAGGTCTGTCATTCTGTTTATTAGTAGCAAAGGTTGTTCAAAATTTTCCAGGGAGAGACTTGAAAATCCCACAAAAAGCTGTGAGTGGCTGGTTGTGATGAATAAAGAATGAACATTGTGATATAAGAGACCAACAGAGTAGTGGGGGTCACATCCAGTTTTGAAACGAGGGCATAACAACGTAGGAAACAAGTCATAGATTATAATATCATTGTCAGGGTTGGTGAGCATGAGGGGGATGTATATTAGTGTAGAAATGTGTGTCACACAGATATCATCCGACAGTACTGACCTATTTAATGTGAACGCTACCATAATGGCTTTCTCTATAGCAGCCCTTCACGTCTAGTCAAAAAGTCAAATGCCTCTTAACTTATGTCACAGCTGTTCACAAGTTCACAGGTTTGTCTGGTATTTTATGTTTTTGCAAATGACTTTGACTGAAAATATTTGGCGGGCTATGCTCTCTCAGAGTGCCAGGGTTAACCACAGGTTTTGCGGAGGGTATTACAGATATTCAGTCTTGCAGTCGATTCATTTGTTTATTCTGGATTTCAGCCACACTGCTGATTAAAGACTCAGATGGCTGGTGGGAAGCCAACTTGATACACACTCTTTGGAGCTCAATAGACCTATGTATCTGATACATTTGTATCTGTTCTACTTGAAGAGGTATTAATTTATAATAAAGGACAGAATAATAACAATTAAACAGTTTAAAAAGGGATAAAGTGATTGGTCATTGTCACAAAATAAAGCCACAAAGGGTGATCAGGACACAGACACAGATTGGAGGCCAATCACTCAATAAATAAATATGTAATCGTGAAATATATATTTTTGGTTGATTATTTTATCATTTCACACATATATTATCTTAAAGTGTCTACTAAGAGAGCGTGACAAGAGAGTGATATAAGTATAGCGGTGGTTATATACGGGCATATTATATACCACTGATCTATATAAATTACTGGATTGCTCATGACATCATAAAAATTGAAGCCACTGCGCCGGCATATTGGTATTCCCTATATTTCCTCACATTCTATTGAATTAATAGGAAATCATCTGATTTTAATGAGAAAACATTACCTAATGAGTCAGCATTTTTATATCTGAAGTCTGCCTGTACATTCTTACAATGCAAGCATCCTAAACATTTAAATGGTTATTGGTTTAAAGTCAGGAATTTCCCCTGCTTATTAAAAGTTACGTTTATCTTTATTACAGTTCCAAATATCAGATCAGCTGACAGACGAGAGACCTCAGGATTTATATTATAAATGATACAAAGATGAAATGATACAAAGATTTATGAATACAGATTTATGCTTTGTAAGACATTTGAGCTGACCTGTGGCTTTTTAACGGTTTTCAAGATTGTGTGAAGTGTGAAGTGAATGTTGGTCAACAAAAAGACATCAGAAAAAAAAAGAAAAAAAACACGCTTCACAACTTATTCAGAGAAATTATGCAGTGTATGGATTTAAAGACATGAAGCTTTATTTCCAAGCATTTATACTGTCGCTCTGAGCAAGATGATATGGTTCACCTTTTTAATGTAGGCTGTATAGTGCAGTTTAGTAATAAGGGATTGAATGTATTGTAATAACTAATGTAGGCCTATATTTTAATCAATTTCTGATAATAATCCCAGATATTATGTTCATGCTCAATATTTCCTGCATAAATGCGTGCATAAAGAAATCTATTTTGTGTGCGGTAGAGTAGACACACCCATCTTCTATATTTCGCACATTACAGATAACATTCAAAATATCAATTAGTGCATACATGTATCTTAAAAATTATAAATGTGCGACTGATACGCTGCAAATCGGGTGATTTTATATCAATGTTTTGGGTGTAAGTCAATGAGGTCCTCTGTCTGTAGGGAATATGGCTGCTCGAACACTTCCGGTGGCTTCACTGCCTGCTGGCAGTTTAGAATGCAATGAGCAATCCAGTTATTCATATAGATCAGTATACTTAAAACATGATTTGTGAACGTTTTTGACAATTAGGTGCAAAATATGCTGACTGCCAGGCAGACTTTGGACTGAGATGTGTTTTGATGTAAGGGTTCTCAGGGACAGCGAAAATGCTGAGGGTGTTGGCATTGGGGATGTCACTGTGTTTTTGATTCTTTCTCCAGCGGGGTTGACAGGCTGAATCACTGGATTGAAGCAGCTGCAACCATTTTCTTCGGCAGTTCAGCTGACTGGGCACAGAGGGTGAAGAGTGCAGGCATTGCTTTCTGTCTCGTTTTCGTATTTTCAGAGTCAGACCAAACTGCTTTTGCTCTCGCTATTTCTTATACTTAGGTTATCATAACCATTAAAAGTGGCCTATACAAAATAAAGAGAAAAACAAGGAGAATCTCTACAAGCTGTAACCAGTGAAGATAGTGAACAGTGAAGACGATTCTAGGTCTAATTCTAGTTGGGAAATATTAATTTTGAACTGTTCACAAATAATATTTGCATTAAAATAGGCACTTATGTACTTTTATTTGTATGCTTAAAATGTCAAAAAAGTTTCTTGTCTCGTCACGCTCAGTTAGGATTGCGAATCACATAGATTTCCAATTCAAAACGGCCATATTTGATAAAAAAGTTTAGCATTTCTTTCGTAAAACAGTTGACATGTATTAAAGTGTTCTCTATTTGCATCTTACCTCGCTCTCTTTCATTTTTAAACTGATGCTTCGCGCTGGGATTCATGCTCTGCTTCTGTAAACAGTAACTTTGATCAAGGAAAACATCAGGGAGAGCTGCTTGCTGGAAGTGGAAGGACCTTTTTTTTTTTTTTACTTTTTTTATATTATAGGTCCCCCTGGAATCCTAATGGAGTGTGGCAGAGCACAATTTTTTAAGAATATAATTATTTGCTGGGGGTGGGGCATTTTAATGGACATAAATACAGTATATTATGTATTAGATTAGATATTAGATTATGTATACTGGCACATTTTTTTATTTGTTCCTTTATGTGGAATATGTAGATATATCAGTAATAAATTCTACAGTAACTTCTATAAATGGCAGGCAACAGTGAAATTATGTTTGGTATGTTTTAAAGAGGTTTTCTGCAGGATAAATGGGTTTCTACCTTAGGGAATCACGCTGGATAAACATGAAAACATGAAAAAAACACTTATTTCATAACCATTATGCACAAATTTAATTAGAAAGAATCCAAAAGCTCTGCTGCTTTATTGAGTGAGGACTACCCTCATGTCTCCTGCTACAAACTGTTTACAGTAATCCCAACATGAAATCAAAACCAACACGGCACCAGGGAACTAACTAGGCTGTTGACGATATAGCCTTTGTTGCCTGACCCGTCGAGGCATGGACTCCACTAGACCCCTGAAGGTGTGCTGTGGTATATGGCACCAAGATTTTAGCAGCAGATCCTTTAAGTCCTGTAATTTGCGAGGTGGGGCCTCCATGGATAGGACTTGTTTGTTCAGCACATCCCGCAGATGCTCAATTGGATTGAGATCTGGGGAATTTTCGGAGGCCAAACTCATGTTGTGCTCCTCAAACTTTGTGGCAGGGCGCATTATCCTGCTGAAAGAGGCCACAGCCACCAGGGAATACTGTTTCCATGAAACGGTGCACATGGTCTGCAACAATGCTTAGGTAGATGGTAGGTGTCAAAGTAAAATCCACATGGATGGCAGGACCCAAGGTTTCCCAGCAGAACATTGCCCAAAGCATCACACTGGCTCCAACAGCTTGCCTTCTTCCCATAGTGTATCCTATTGCCGTGTGTTCCCCAGGTAAGCGACGCACAGGCACTCGGCCATCCACGTGATGTAAAATGGGATTAACCAGGCCACCTGGTATGATCAGATCTTAAATGGTTTCTTGGTTTCTCCCAAGGTTTATTTTTCTCCATTAGGTCACCTAATGGGGTTTTGGTTTCCTTGCCACTGTTGCCTCTGGCTTGGCCTGCTCAGCTGGGGACACTAAAATTGTTCAACTAAACATCGAAATAAATCTAATTAATAAACTAAATGAACCATATCATAATGAACCATATATTACTGATCTAATTATTGATCTAAAGCCCACACTGTCACCGTATGGAAATTTAAACTGATGACATCAAATGACTATACAGCTTAATAAAATTATGCTGCATTATTTTCCTGTTTAACACTGTAAAGCTGCTTTGGAACAATCGACATTGTTAAAAGCACTATATAAATAAAGTTGACTTGACTTGACTTGGCTAATTTTCATCAGTGTTGCAAGATAAAAGCAAGTACAGCTGATTTTATGTGTCTGCTTCTTTAAAAATATTTAAGGATCTATTGACAGAAATGCAATATAATATACATAACTATGTTTTCAGTGGAGTATAAAGACCTTAATGTACCGTTATGTTTTTATTACCTTAGAATGAGCCATTTCTATGTACATACAACGCAGGTCCCCTTACAGGTCGCCATTTTGTGCCGTCATGTTTGTTCAGTAGCCCTAAACGGACAAACTTCTCTACAGAGCATTAGCTACTCTCTGAATAAAACAATTAACTGGACAAAAAAAAAATACCCTTTTTTTTTTTGCACATTTCAATACTTGTTATCCAATGTCAGACTGTGGACTCTGAAATCAGTCCTAAAATTTGGCATTAGTTGAACACACTAAAGCTCTGATGATCTATTTGTTCTTGACATTAGTCTGTGTCTCATCTCCAAGTTTTGAAGGCTACCCCTCCGGAGGCTGCATTTGTGGGCCACACACATCATCAAGGATATCTCATTTTAGAAAATTAACCATTATAAAAAAATAAAACAATTACTGTTATAAGCCGATTCCTCGAGTGGCGTAAATTATGGTTCGCAATTTCTTTCTTTGGAATCTAATGGCTACTTTTCTAAAATGAGGCAGAATCAATGACCTTCAGAGGGCACAGCCTTCTAAATTAGACACAGCTGTAGGCCTACTAGGTATTTCTGATTAGGTATTCAGTCAGTAGTTTACTGGACCAGATCATGACTCCAAAACTATCGGCTCAGTCCAATTCACAAATTAATCGTTTGGTGCGATTTGCCAACTGATTCATATAAGTTAATTGAAGATTCAGTTCATTCATGAATAATCACATTTCAGAATATGTGCCTGTGTGTGATGATTTTTTCTATTTAAAATAAAGAAGAATTAAATATTTTTTTATGAAATGTGGTGGAGTAAATAGCACACTTACATGTAATCAGATATCGTATAAAATATGCATATTTGGCGTGCTGTCTGAGGAGAGGGCCCAAACATCAGAACCGACACCCCCCCCCCCCCCCTGCTGGGGTGAGGGGGAAATAATTGTGAGAGAGAGAGAGAGAGAGAGAGAGAGAGAGAGAGAGAGAGAGAGAGAGAGAGAGAGAGAGAGAGAGAGAGAGAGAGAGAGAGAGAGAGAGAGAGAGATAGAGAGAGGATTAGGGGTGGAGGAGGGATGCTGGATAAATTGTCGTGGAACAGAGGTAAGTGGGCTTTATATATAAGCTTCCTCTACGCTGATTGGGTAGATTATCTGAACGTGTTTCTGAACTTTGTTAATATTTGGAAGTGAAAGTTTCCCAAAATATAAAAATACTACTCAAATAAAATACAAATAGATACTTCAAAATGTAAGCTACTTCCTACAGTAATAAAGTAAAAATACGTTGTTGAAGATGACTAAAAACACAGCAAAAATATGACTTTATTGGTGTCATATTTGGTCAAATGGACACACAGAGATGACAGTGGGTTTGTCCCTGTCAGGCTGTTTTTGTGCATAAGCAGACTGTCAAGAGGCATTTTTCTTTTGGCTGAGCTGACTAGACTTTTCAATTTCACTTACCCACACACATATTTTTGGAAAAATAAAATAATAATAAAAAGTTAATGACTTTCATGTGCTTTCACAAATGGAAAGTGCAAAAAGTAAAGAGTATCTTGTTATAAACTCAGTGTTGCACAAACTGAAAATGATTATGTAATTTCTGCAGAAAGATGAACTTCTCAGTTGACTGAATTTGTATCTGTGAACATTGCAAATCTGAGACAGTGTTTTATTTACACTAACAGTCAAATGGACAGAACTACTCATTCTTTATTATTCCATTCTATGACTATATTTCCTACTATACTACTATAATATTATAAACAGTAATTGTGTCTAATCAGTAATGATCTCTGTCATATATTTCTGTTTCTCATAGACAGATGCATCCGACTTGGAACTTCATTTGACAGAAAAAGAAACTGTCACCAAACATTCCTGATTTCAGACAGGCATTTGCTGTGTTGGTCATGCAGAGTTGGACTGTGCTTGACTGATTGCGAGGAAGATGATACTGACAGTGGTGATGATTGGAAGTAATATCATAGTGACAATGCTGATGGAAAATTAAAACATCATTATAGGCACTTGTCTGAAGAGGTAAACAACATTAAAGTTGTGCATTTCAGTGCACTTGCCAAGAAGGCTTAAATTCAGAATCCTAGATTTTATACACCAGAAATAGATGAGTAACCTTGAAAAGTGTGGAAACTGCCCAATCAAAGAATGTCCTATAGTTTTCATTTATTTAATTGAATTTCACCTTTCAAAGGAAAAATGAGGAGTGACCTCATTAGCAGTAAAATTACACAAGGGCAGCTGTCAACTCAGGGTGAGACCACTGTGTTACAAAAAATGAAACAAATAGAGAAATAGTTTCTGATGTTAATGATGAATAATGAAAGGGGGCTTCAGTTAATGACAAACCTACATTCACATGAGAAGGTAATAAACTCTCAATGTCTTATTGGCATTGCGATGCTCTCAAAATGGTTGAAAGGGGTGGGTTGGGAATCCCACATGAACTCATTCTTTTTAATCGTCTGAACCAATTTTCTTTCATCTGAAAATGTTCACTTTGTGTTTGTGTTCATTTGCTCTTGTGATGTTGCCTTGAGAAATACCGATAACAGGTGCTCTTGTGTTGTACACAGCAAAGTCCTACTAGCTAGCAAAGGAAATCTATCTTAGACAACAGAGATTACAGCAGCATGGGTGGAAACTTCTTATCACTGGTGCGTGTACAGAATGTAGCAACCCACATGAACCAACATGGTTGCCATTATTCGCCCATGTGCAGACCATCTGTCCTGCACCTTTCGGAAAACCTCTCCACTGTATAGGACTCTGCTGACATTGATTAAATTGCACAGGGCGGCGGGCGACCCACCACATTCCTTGAACTGAACACTGAAGCCTGAACGCCTGAGCTTCTGCACATCTAAGGTTATCGTATTACAGAAAAAAAATTGACTGTCCGTGTTAGTTGGGCCTATTGCTGATGGTTTTTGAGAAAATGGGCCAGTTGGCCCCAAGAAAATAAAGTGTGAGAGTGACTAATTGTTAGGCGAACTATCAGTTGCATCATGGGCATATTAGTTGGTATGAGAAGCATATGGAGAAAGCTGCATACAGCACAACCAGGGACAAAACACAATGATTCTTCAGCCAGAAATCGCTTTTTGTGGAACAAAGCTGCCATTAGTAGCAAAGGGCTTTCACAACCCCCTAGACTATGGGCCTGATTTCCCTCTGCCGCTGTTAAATGCATGACAAAAATTGGAGCGAACTGATTAGATCAATCTAATAGTGAAGGCTAAATGAATTTTCAGAGGGCCACTTTAGGGAGCTGATGGAAATGACTCAGCTCCAAAGTCAGGTGGGAAAGAAATTGGAGGCGTGTCATTTTACTGAGATCAAATTAAAGTATTTTGCAGCCTTTGCTGTCCTTTCTTCTTCTCCTTGATGCAATGCCCTGTACGTTCTCATTTCACTGCATGCAAGAATGAAAGATGCATAATGCCTTTCTGATGTAGTTCAACTAGTGTCCTCCAAAATCTATTTGATTGTGTGTATTTAAAAAGGTGTTTTTGTATTATCGATGCAATGGCTAACTGTTATCATCTTTCATGGAATTATAATGAAGGAACGTTATGGGAATGTGTGTTTGTGTGTGTGTGTGTGTGTGTGTGATTGTTTATATGATTTATGAGGACACACATTTGTATAATGACATGGGTATTACACTGGAATTACAACGTAAACATAGTTTATGAGGACATTTCCTGAGGCCTTGTAAATAAAACGGCTTAAAAAACATACTAAACAATCAATTATTAAGAATGTAAAAATGCAGGTAAGGGTAAGGTTAGGGGACAGAATATACAGTTTGAACAGCATATGAACCATTACGCCTATATGGAATGTCCTCATAATGATGGACCAACACAACAATCTCTCTCACTTTCTTTTTCTCTTTATATATATATATATATATATATATATAATTATTTATATATTTTTTATTTATTTATATAAGAGTGCCTCAAGCATCCTTGCTATGTTTTATGCTAACATCACTCCACTGTTATTGTGTACACATGCAAATTGGTTTCCCTTTCATTTACTTATTCATGGGTGAAATTAATTATTGGTTTAATGGTACCTTTATCAGTCTAAAAGTCCCCTTTATCATAAATTGCTAAATTGCTCTGTTGAATGTATCATATGAGCTTTGGAAAATTCATTAATTTTCTAAATAAATGAAAATACACATATATGCATTCCACAATTTCAATTGTAATCAGCATGATAAATAATTCATCACAAGACATGAATGAATATGAATTAAATTATATTTCCAGACATTTCAACCTAATTTATTATATGATCCTTAAATACTTTAAACTTGATTTTAGCAAGTTCAGGTTGATTTTAGTGTTGGCATGAAATGAAAGTTGTGATAATTTTTTCTTCCCTATTGAGATCAAGTGAAACGGCTTCTCAAACAAGAAAAAGTGTAGGGACTTGATTAAATTTAGTCCATCGGGAATTGTTTGGATTGCTGTGGTTAGCTATTGCTGTGATCTCATGTGAATGACATAAACACTTGCCTGTAAACACATCACTGCAAAAAGGATGGGAACTAGTTCTGATTAAAGATTAGGAGGGCACAAGAATAAAATAATAATAATAAATATAGCTGCGAGCAGCCATTAACGGGGCCAAGCGCAAAGAAGAAGACAAGACATGCCAACATGGCTGGGAGGGTTAGACCAACTGCAACAATGAGCAATTCAAGGCATTTTAAGATGATTTTAGGCAAAATGGCTGAAAAACCATATATACAGTCACTAATAATATGATTTAATGGTTTGTCACTTTTGACCAATAGGTGGCACAGTGGTGTGGTCAGAGTGAGATGACGATGACAAAGGCAAAGTTTGGTGTCAGTATGTCAAAGCATTGCAGAGATCCAGCCTCATTTTGGCATCATGGCTCAAATTTGTCGCTGCAGTATATGAAAACGGTTTTGTCTGTTGACACAAAATTAATAACTTTTTGCTGTAATAGTCTGCAGATGTTTTTCGATTCGATTTTGGTGAAAATCAGACAAATGGTCTAGGAGGAGTTTGAAAAAGTAGGTTTCTAAAGGAAATCAAAATGGCGAACAGATTGTTTGGCCAAATATGGTAAAATTATGATCTATGTTCTTGGCATGACCCAAGGATTCTATTAAAACCAGATTCATGCCAATAGTCAAATTTAATCAAAAGTTATTAGCATTATTAGAAAATTCATGATGAAGATACACACGAGTTTCGTAATGATACGCCAATGCGTTTGTAAAACATAGCACTTTATGACAAAATTCAAAATGGCCGACGCCCAAAATGGTTGATATGGGAAAATTGGGTATGGTATGGCTCGGCGTGATATTTGGCTACAGCGTTCTTAAGTTATAATCAAAAATATAATTTTTTTGTATCTCTGGACCACTAGGTGGCACTGCGAAACGCTGCAGGCAGCCTCAGGTCATGGTTGGCATAACACACGCCATGTTTGGTTAGAATATGCTAAAGCGTTGCGGAGATAGAGCCTGACTTTCATTTTTGTGGGCACTTTGTCGATATCATTCAAGCGTTATTCAAGAACAGTTTGATTAATCATCTTGAGTCTAATATGTCTAATATGTTTTGTTAGCATAGTCTGAAGATGATCTGGTTCAATTTTCGTGCAAATTGGAGCAACGGCCTAGGAGGAGTTTGCAAAAGAAGGTTTTCCGGTTAATTAAAAATGGCGGGAAAATTATTATGATGGAAAATGACGAATTGTTGCAATCGAATTGCTTTGAGCCAAGGAATCAGAGGACAACATAATTTTGTTTCTAGCCCTTATGGTTCAAAAGTTATTAGCAAAAATATGAGTCAAACTTTGGACAGGTGGTGGCACTAGAGCGATTGTTTTAGAGATTCCAAAATTGGTGTGGAAGACTTTCGGTGGAATAATAATAATAATAAGAAGAAATCGAACAATTTCAATAGGTGCCCGCACCTTCGGTGCTTGGCCCCTAATAATAATGAAGTGCACAATATTCCATTACAAATAAGAAGTGTCAATTTTGATTAATCCATTAACTGCTGTGCATCTGTTCTGACAGAGACCTGTATAACTCTCTGTTTTCTCTCTTTCTCTCTCTCTCTCTCTCTCTCTCCCTCTCTCTCTCTCTCTCTCTCTCTCTCTCTCTCTGTGTGTAAATCTATTACCCTGTTGATGGCTGTTCATCAGCGTGCTTTCTAGCCTTGAAGAACAGATCAGGTTGATAAAAGGATGTAAAAGGATTAGGGCTTCAGACAGCCAAGGAGTGAAGACAGAGGAACAAATGGGATTACTGCTCTTCTCACTGTGGTCTCTGTACATACTTGGTCGATTACTTCAATGAGAAATGTATTATAAATTATAAATTATCTAAGTTCAAATGTTTTGATCTTTCATATTTTATTGTATTATATATTTTAGATTAATTTTTCACAGATCATTTTCAAATGCATTAATATTTTGAGCAGAAAGGACATGCAACAACCAGAGGGAATATTAAATAATGAAGCACTTTTGTTCACACACCTACCACAGAACAATGTTGAAATGGATAGAGGACATGTTTTTTAAGTATAGGCTAGTGACAAATAGTCAAAAAGTGCTTTAGTTTTTGAGATACCCCTACCGGAGGTAGAACTAAACCCAACAATGTTTTTCCTCATCTCTAAGGTGTCCCATATATGAAATGGATTCTTGGCTAAAAATATTTTACTGCTAAGATTGTTAAATTAACAGATATTGTTATACACCCCAAAACCAAAAAAGGACTAAAATATAGCCTGTCCGTATGGGAGTTAAGGCATATAAACTAATGCAGATCAATCACCAAAGCTCTGAGAGCTTTGAAACTTGGCATGTTTGTAGTCAGGAAGTTGTTTTAGCTACTAGAAAAGACTGGATGTGAATATCTTGATGTATGGAATAAACAGAGACATATAAACACATACCTAAAATAAGCGGACATGCACAAATTGAATACCTATGCAGAATGTTTTCATTTACTTTGTGGTTGCTTTGCCAGGTATTATCATAGAAACACATATGATGACTTGTTGGAAAGGTGGGGTTGTGCTGAATCCAGCAATACCAAATATGTAAATATAGCATGACGAATCAGAGTGTTCTGTCACTCAATGTATGAGGTGTCCAAAATGAATGAAAATGGAACACTGACATAATTAGGTCCAAAGCCCATTATCAGTGGTGAGAAGAATGTTGAGAAATTAAAATATAAGATGCATTTAATAATTAAATATTTCATATGGCACCTTGTACTATATGGAAACAAAGATTGAAATCGAAAGATAACATCTTACCATAGCACAAACAGGAGACCAGGAGTCAGGATTGCAGTTTGACCTTAATGAGCCTTTTAATAAAACTATAACTTAACTTCACACAATACAAATTAAATGACTGTCTTAAATCAAACAAATAAACTAAACAAACACTTTGTCGGGGAATGAGCCCTGTCTTCTCAGGCTGTGATTTTTTTTTTCTAGCAGCAACCATTTGGAACATGAACTGCTTTTGTTTACCATTCTCAGGTCATCATGTAACAACTGCAACACACCACTGTCACTCATCCACATTGTCATCAGTGACAAAGTGGGTAATATTTGCACAGTCTAGGAAAGGGCAAGAGCAAAACTCTGTGCAGGTCAAGCCCACTGAAAGACACTGGCATTTGGTGGCATCGTTGCAGTTTCCGTCTTTACAGTAGAGGTGGGTGATGTCTCTAACTTCTTTAGGTGCTGGTGCCTTCTGGAACATCACAGGTTCAATGCACCCATCTTCTCTGAGCCTCCATCCTCTACCAACTGGGTTCCAGAGAAGAGGTTTGGCCAGGTGGCTGTGACGCCACACTGCTGTTTGGTACAATGCTCTCAGCACAGAGAGCTGGAAGGCATCTTCTGTTGGGGGTAGATTTGCTGCTGACAAATCTGTGGTAGATGCTAGTGTGTACCTCAGCTCATCCAGGTTGGTGCAAGGATGCCCATCCACCTTTTTCTTTTGGCCATACAGGAGGAGGGCATACCTTCTTGCCACAGGCAAAGCCTCTTCCAGGCTACCAGAGAGTCCAAATTTGGTCATTTCCTGTAACTCACAAAGATGGGTCTTCAGTCTTGTGAGGGCAGTGGCCTTCCCAATTCTGTACAAACTGCTTGTGGTGTCACAACCCGTGAGGGCGTGGCATGCAGGTAAACACTCACAAAGCACTGCTCCAAGCTTCTGAGCGATTGAACAGATAGGGACAAATCTTTCCTTAAGGCCATGTCCAGAGTGCATAAACACTGCTGAGGATCCAAACATCCCTTTGCTTGAATAGTAAAGAAGCAAAACTAGTACATCTGTATCATCACATTTGACAATTAGACTAGAATGTGACTGTGCAAGGTGTATTGCATGTAACACCAGCCTCGTGTCAGCCTCCTCCTGGTCACTGTAAAGATCTTTCAAGCAGTCAATGCCTGACTTGCTAACCCTCTTAACCTCCTGACCATTTTCAAAGCCACCTGCCAAGATGACAGTGTTCCCTGAAGAAATTCTCGTTGGCCCAGTACTGGCGATGTAGGTGCTGACAAAGCTACATAGAGCAGCCTTGTTTCCGCTAATCCTGAGGTATTTTCTGTAGTTTGGAACATTTGTTTGTCCTGTGATGATATGTGTTTGTCTGCTGGTGTGAATGGTGCCTCTTCTTTGTCTTTCAAGATCTTTGACTGAGTGTTGGTGGTCATATCTATCAAACACTATAGCGACACAGCTGTTACCTTCCTTTCCCAATAAAGTTGCAACCTTTTTCCAGACACACTCACCCAGGTCATTGAACGTTTGAAAGGCTGAATCATTGAGACTCTGTAGAAGAGCCATGCCATCAATGATATATGCTGATGGTTCTTTAATATTTGGCAGCTGCTGTGTCTCTTCAACAACAGCCTCGAGTTTCTTGGCCAGGTCAGCTTTTGTTGTTTTCCTCATGCTTCCATCATCATAAAACAAAGAGGGTGGGACAGCTGCGAGTTCGTGAGACATCACAGTCTCCATGGACACCTCTCTTTGCTTGGAGACAGCCAGTAATCTTCGAAAGAGCACGTCTGAGTCCATGTGAACCTTTCTAGATATGCTGACTCCAACTGATGTTTTCATGTCCTTGAAGGTTGCACACTGGTTTCTTCTCTCTGGCTCCCAGAAGCTCTTTGTTCTTTTTGATTTTGCCAGACGTTGTTCAATAAAGATGGCATTCTGCTTCGCACCATCTTGGAGGAAGCTTGAGAGCTCTTTTGCAACTTTCTCAGATGCAACCTGACCACTTGCAATGTTGATCAGTTCCTCAGGAATGCTATCAAGATCAAAGGGATTCTGCCTCTGCTCCACAGCTTCCATTATCTTCTGTATGTCTCTTTCGTCTCGGTCCATTCTGGATGCTCCATGCTCCTTGTGTGCTTTCGAGCTCTGATCATCAGTGTCACAAAGCTCTTTCATGGCATCCACATATGCTGTGGTCACATGTCTTGTCATCAACCATCTTGTGAGAGCTCCTTTTCGTAATGTGAAGCCAACAACTCCACCCTGACTCTTGCCTTCTCGATTAATGGTTTGCATACTATCATAACAAACACATATCATCACAGGACAAACAAATGTTCCAAACTACAGAAAATACCTCAGGATTAGCGGAAACAAGGCTGCTCTATGTAGCTTTGTCAGCACCTACATCGCCAGTACTGGGCCAACGAGAATTTCTTCAGGGAACACTGTCATCTTGGCAGGTGGCTTTGAAAATGGTCAGGAGGTTAAGAGGGTTAGCAAGTCAGGCATTGACTGCTTGAAAGATCTTTACAGTGACCAGGAGGAGGCTGACACGAGGCTGGTGTTACATGCAATACACCTTGCACAGTCACATTCTAGTCTAATTGTCAAATGTGATGATACAGATGTACTAGTTTTGCTTCTTTACTATTCAAGCAAAGGGATGTTTGGATCCTCAGCAGTGTTTATGCACTCTGGACATGGCCTTAAGGAAAGATTTGTCCCTATCTGTTCAATCGCTCAGAAGCTTGGAGCAGTGCTTTGTGAGTGTTTACCTGCATGCCACGCCCTCACGGGTTGTGACACCACAAGCAGTTTGTACAGAATTGGGAAGGCCACTGCCCTCACAAGACTGAAGACCCATCTTTGTGAGTTACAGGAAATGACCAAATTTGGACTCTCTGGTAGCCTGGAAGAGGCTTTGCCTGTGGCAAGAAGGTATGCCCTCCTCCTGTATGGCCAAAAGAAAAAGGTGGATGGGCATCCTTGCACCAACCTGGATGAGCTGAGGTACACACTAGCATCTACCACAGATTTGTCAGCAGCAAATCTACCCCCAACAGAAGATGCCTTCCAGCTCTCTGTGCTGAGAGCCTTGTACCAAACAGCAGTGTGGCGTCACAGCCACCTGGCCAAACCTCTTCTCTGGAACCCAGTTGGTAGAGGATGGAGGCTCAGAGAAGATGGGTGCATTGAACCTGTGATGTTCCAGAAGGCACCAGCACCTAAAGAAGTTAGAGACATCACCCACCTCTACTGTAAAGACGGAAACTGCAACGATGCCACCAAATGCCAGTGTCTTTCAGTGGGCTTGACCTGCACAGAGTTTTGCTCTTGCCCTTTCCCAGACTGTCCAAATATTACCCACTTTGTCACTGATGACAATGTGGATGAGTGACAGTGGTGTGTTGCAGTTGTTACATGATGACCTGAGAATGGCAAACAAAAGCAGTTCATGTTCCAAATGGTTGCTGCTAGAAAAAAAAAATCACAGCCTGAGAAGACAGGGCTCATTCCCCCACAAAGTGTTTGTTTAGTTTATTTGTTTGATTTAAGACAGTCATTTAATTTGTATTGTGTGAAGTTAAGTTATAGTTTTATTAAAAGGCTCATTAAGGTCAAACTGCAATCCTGACTCCTGGTCTCCTGTTTGTGCTATGGTAAGATGTTATCTTTCGATTTCAATCTTTGTTTCCATATAGTACAAGGTGCCATATGAAATATTTAATTATTAAATGCATCTTATATTTGAATTTATCAACATTCTTCTCACCACTGATAATGGGCTTTGGACCTAATTATGTCAGTGTTCCATTTGCTATATTTACATATTTGGTATTGCTGGATTCAGCACAACCCCACCTTTCCAACAAGTCATCATATGTGTTTCTATGATAATACCTGGCAAAGCAACCACAAAGTAAATGAAAACATTCTGCATAGGTATTCAATTTGTGCATGTCCGCTTATCTTAGGTATGTGTTTATATGTCTCTGTTTATTCCATACATCAAGATATTCACATCCAGTCTTTTCTAGTAGCTAAAACAACTTCCTGACTACAAACATGTCAAGTTTCAAAGCTCTCAGAGCTTTGGTGATTGATCTGCATTAGTTTATATGCCTTAACTCCCATACGGACAGGCTATATTTTAGTCCTTTTTTGGTTTTGGGGTGTATAACAATATCTGTTAATTTAACAATCTTAGCAGTAAAATATTTTTAGCCAAGAATCCATTTCATATATGGGACACCTTAGAGATGAGGAAAAACATTGTTGGGTTTAGTTCTACCTCCGGTAGGGGTAAATTTGGGGGCATTGTCACTAGCCTAAGTAGTTCCCAACTTGTTCCTTGTCAATGAAACATGGTGATGCATTTCACAGAACAAACAGTGACTGAAAACAAATACAGTACTTACTTGAAATGTTATAGTTATCATTGTTCCCTTTTGAGGGAACTCACTGTAGCGATTATGGGCGCAGACATTATAGATGAATGAATCTTCCAAATGATTCGATCAAATGAACATCCCTTCCACAAAGCCCCAATTCAGCTCCAGACCCCAGGAAATCGACCATCTATCACGAGGCTCCATTCTGCCTGGAGCTACTACTTCTATATTATAATGACTTGATTTCCTATGGACTTTTGACCAAAACTTAGACAAAGAGGACAAAAGACTCGTTGTGATCGCAAGACAAAGAAACAAACCAGATCTCTGTCTTTTCAATGACCGGTAAATGAACTCCACGTGACACAGCTAAAACTCCAAGCAAACCCCCAGAAAATGTTACATATTGGAGTGCATCAGATCACTGATTATTGGACTTTCATTCAAATAGCCTTCGACATAGCTTGTTAGTGTGTTACAATTGATACACGTGACTATTATGCATGTATATCACTCTCAAGTCATGCAATTATGTAACTATTGAATGAGTGGATGAAAAGGCACCGTGTTTGATACCTTTGTGTTCGTATGGGTATAACCCAACAGATGAGCTGAATGAAATCTTTATAGAATTTATCATGTCCTTATAGTAAGAAATTAGGTCTAAATGTACTCTCTGCTTAAGAGCAGGAAACTAAATTACTATAGATAACCCAATTTTATGGGAGGGTTGGAAACACAGTCACCCCTGAACCCTAATTGGCCAGAACCCATCCAGGGGATGGGCAAATATTTGAATTTAACCTCAGAACACAGACGAAGACTGTCGGGTTCACTTTCTGTTCATTGTTCAGTCAAGAGCTGTTCGCAGTGCGGTTCCAGAATCCGCCAAGGCGACGATCAGACGATCGTGGCAGACCAAGATCAAAGAAAATGGGTTAACAGATTTCATTCAGGCCATCTGCTCTTCTCTCACTTTCCTTTCTTTTACTTAAAGTTTATTTTCTTTCTGTTAAGTCTCGTGTTCTGTTAAGTTTCACCGCAAAGTTACTCAACGAGTCTCTAACAGCGCGCTTCAACTTCAAACAACGCCCACGAGACTTCCATACAGCCGCCAACACGCCACGTGATTGGCTTCCCAAGACGTCGATCAAAGACACGACCAGACCTTAAGCGAATCAAAGACCCAAGAGAACCCCTCTCCAGCCAGGAAAAGGGAATCCCCCTTGTCAGAGACGACCTGCGAGACACAAATGCAAGTAATACCTCTAGATTCCAAGCTGAAGTGGTGCATTAGATCAAATTGAATAACCCCGGCTAAGAAACGATAGGAGGATAAATTACTGATCAATGGTTTCTTCAGGTCATGTGTCATAAATGCATATTGCTTAGGATTTCATAATTTCTGTCTTAAAAAAATTTCATAATCTTCTGTCTTTCTCTTAAAGGTCCCGTTCTTCGTGTTCTTTTGAAGCTTTGATTGTGTTTACAGTGTGCAATATAACATGTGTTCATGTTTCGCGTGTAAAAAACTTCTGTTAAATAAAATATCTCGCTTGGCATTGAACTTTGAGCTTTATAATTTTACAGGTATTATTTATGCTCTAACAGCAACATTACACACTAACTAAAGTTTGAACAATGGGATCACGAAGAACGGGACCTTTAAAACTTATTCTTTCCTCACTTTCTTCCTTTCTGCAATGTGTGTGAATGTGCGAGTGCGTGTGTTTTTGTTAGATATTAGTTTGATGTGTTAGAGTAATCAATAAAGTTTTGTTTGTATTCAAAGATAACTGTTCTTGTGTTATGTGCTTATGAATTTAATGTCTTGAACTGCCGATCTAAGTTACCTGGCTGTTAAATAGTGTTTCACTATTGTACGGATAATATCCGCTGCAGAGGTGATTTTTACGGCCCGTTCAAATGAACGCTGGAAGAGTAATTTGCTCAGCTGTAAATTAGACTCTCTCAAAATTCCCTATGAATTCATTTGAGCTAAATAGACCTGTTTCCCTTTAACAGACTCCCCTTTAAGTTCTTACATATCGGTGGACGAATAAGTTAAGGTGTAAACATTAATTCTGAATTATTTATAAGTTATAGTGTAATTCGAGTCTCTTTCATTTTAATTCAAAATCCCCGTTGAGTTATTATTTTATCTCACTCATAGTCTCTACATCACGCTGCGTCGACGCAACTTGGGTACGCCCCTGCGTTATTGCATCTGAAACATGCATGTCAACTAGTCCAATGGTGAGAGTGAACGTTACGGGCGGGTGACGTCATGACCAGGAAATAAAAGCACATCCGGTTTGACCGGTGTTAGCTTCTGTGCCTCAGCAGGTGCTCTATGTCGAAACTGTTAAACTGTTGTCCGTTATATTTATTGTTGTCTGTCCTTAACACGATGACGAACGAGACATTCAAGTTGTGTGTTTGTTTCTCCCTGCCCACGTTATCTAACGGGTGGGGATACACATGACTTGTGTTTGGGAGTGGAGCATGCTATGTTAGCCTTCGAGGGGGCTGACTGTCCACATTGTGAGAGGCTGACTGTCCACATAGTGAGAGGCTTCCTCTCCGTACGCTCCGCTCCCGCCTATCACTTTTTGAGAAAAGTGTCCAGGCTTGCGATCCTCAGGGTTACGGCCCCACTAAAATTTTTCACCCACACCTGTGGGTTTGGTCTCTGAGGGGCCCCAACTCATAGATGCTGGTCTCTCAACTGAGGTTGTAGAGACCATATTACATTCCAAAGCTCCAGCTACGAGGAAGCTTTATGCCTTGAAATGGAAAGTCTTCACTACTTGATGTAATGAGTGTCAGTGGGATCCGGTTAACTGCCGAATTGGTACAGTGCTTGAGTTCTTACAAGATCGCTTTTCAGCAGGGTTATCTTCATCTACCCTTAAGGTCTTCGTGGCGGCCATTGCAGCTTACCACGCCCCTGTGGGTAATATATCTCTGGGGAAAGATCCTCTGATTATTCACTTCCTTCGTGATACTCTGAGGCTGAGGCCTGCAACACGTACCTGGGTTCCTTCCTGGGACCTGGTTGTAGTTCTAGAGGGCCTATCTTTGGCTCCTTTTGAGTTTCTGAGAAATTTCAGAACCTAAAAAAAGTCTTCCTTCTGGCTATTTTGTCTCTGAAAAGAGTTGGAGACCTTCAACTTTCTCCCACCTGCCTTGAGTTTGCACCTGGGATGGTCAAGGCATTTCTCTACCCTAAACAGGGCTAAGTCCCTAAAGTACAGACCAACATTCCGAGGCCTATCATACTGCAGGCTTTCTGTGCTCCACCTTTTATTGCTCCGTACCAGGAAAAGCTGAACCTTCTCTGTCCAGTGCGAGCTTACATCCACAGATCTGCCCTGTGGAGGAACTCTGATGAGCTGTTTGTCTGCTTTGGAACGCCTAAGAAAGGTCTTCCAGCCTCCAAGCAGACAGTCAGCAAGAGAATAATTCAGGCTATATCTCTTGCTTATGCGGTCTCTAGCCTGCCGTGTCCTCTGGCGGTCAGAGCTCATTCTATCAGGGGTATGGCGGCCTCTAAAGCCTTAATTTTAGGGGTTCTCCTTCAAGAGGTTTGTGATGCTGTGGGCTGGTCGTCCCGCTCACATTTGTGAGATTCTACAGCCTGGACCTGGATGCTGCCCCAGGGTCTCAGGTGCTTACGACCTAGTTGCCGCAGTTTCACATACAGGCAATTGTAAGTACGGCTTTTGGGTATTATTGTTCTCAAAGTGCCATCAACGCAGGATACGTCTGTAACCCTAGTTCCCTGAGAAGGGAACTAGATGCTGCGACGACTGGCCATACTTTCGGCATCCCTGTGATCGACTTGCTTCGGGTATTCGAAGCTAACGCCGGGGCAAACCGGATGTGCTTTTATCCTTTCCTGGTCATGACTTGACGTGCCCGTGACGTTCACTCTCATCTCGCTTCCTTCTCAGGGAACTAGGGTTACAGACGTAACCTGAGACATTTTGCTGGGAAATCTCATATATCTATCTGTATCTAAGAGCTCAGTTTGTAATAGAAGCAAGAATTCACTGTCCATTTGGTGACAACCATTGTCTTTGTTGATCTGGGGGCCATTTTCCTCATTTTCTCTTATTGAGCAGTCTTGGGGGCATGATATGATTTAAAGTAGACAGCAATTTCACTCAAAATGACTGGCATAAGACCTCCTGAACCCTTGCAATGGAACATGGCCATCGGGGACATTTTCCCGTTTGCAATTTGCATATTTGTTGAAAGTCGCCCCTGGCTCTGTTGCACTCCAATTAAATATTTCATATTAGACTTGTCTATAGCTGTAAAATATAACTTACGATGTTATATTCTTTATTGCTTACTTGCACATGTTTGTGAAAATATTATGTGTGTCAGGTAGGTTTGTTATTATGTGCAACACTTCTCTGACTCTGACTTTTATTATCAGCCATTTCAACCAGTGCTTAATTTGTAAAGTCGGAGGTCCCGGAGCGCAGAGGGGGGGGGGGGGGGGGGGGGGGGGGTGGATCCGGCGACTCAAAGCGCAGGTTGGAGGTAACCGAACAAAAAAAGAATTGCACTGCCTATAGCAGTGCTTCTCAATCTTTTTTTCAATAACGTACCGCCTATCTTTTTTTTTCTCAGCCAAGTTATTAACAATAATTTGAGATAGAAATAAAAGTTATGACTATAGTAATGTGCCCAGTCAGAATTATTAGATTTATTAAACAAATGAAAAACATTTGCAATAATAAACAATATCACTACCGATAACGATCATCATATATATAAAAAAAAAAGAAAAAAAAAAGAAATATATATATATATATATATATATATATATATATATATATATATATATATATATATAGGATGTGTTTATAACATTTTTGCCATACATTTTTTTTCAAATAAAAGATAGGATCATAACATGCGCAAATTTGGGTGACATGATTTTTTACCACTTTCATTAAAGCTACACTGTGTAACTTTTTTTGTTTATTCTTAGCTAAAAACACTTAGTTCTTTCAAAAATATATGTGCTCATTAATGTATATTTACTTCTTTCAAGTAATAAAGTATTCTCGTAAGTTTATAATATGCCATTGAAAATACATACGGGTAAGGGGTTCGAATGGGGGTCGCCATGTTGCCCCTCCATCTTGAAAGTACATTAGCCAAAGAGGGACATACCGGTAAATTCAAGCTTCGCCTTTCGCGTTTTAACACTCTGTAACGAGTAGGAAAATAGTGTGGCCCCTTTAAGAGCGTTCGCCCCGGTTGGAGCGCCTGCGTTCTGTGTGTGTGTGTGTGTGTGTGTGTGCGCACTGCGCCTCGAGCTCCCATGTGTGCGGATTATTTTCTGTCTTCTGTTGCTAACATTCATTTATTTTTGTTTTGTTGGGTAATGCTGTGGACGGGAAGTGGAGTTTGTGCCGGACTCTTGTGGGGGGTTCCGCGGGGAATAAAGTGCGGGTTGTTTGATGTCAATTGCCTCCGTGTTTGCATCGACTCCAGTTGCGTTGAGTGAGCTATCCGTATTTTTTATCCTGGACACACGCGTTACAAATCGATGGCGAATGTGAAGAGGGGGATTGCTGGATCGAACTGGAAGCCATGTTAATCTTGGACTAAATCGGCCACCGTAGGAGTTAAAACAAAATTGGAATTGGGAGGAAAAGAAACTAATATTTACTGGATGGTCATATACCCTTTCACCGCTAGATGGGGGAAAATATCACACAGTGTAGCTTTAAGTTTTGCTTTGTAGAAAGCCTTTCTTTGAAATGAATTTCGTTTTGTATAAATTGTATATTAATTTTAGTAAATGTTGCATCAACTAATTGCTTGTATTTAATAAATAAAAAGCAAATATAACAGACAATATAATAACTGTGGAGGCACTTGCATTGAACTTGTGTGAACTGCAGTGCATCTAATCATAAATAAATTAAACTCAGCATAGGCCTATGCATACATTAGCCATTAAATATATTTGTTGCATTGGATGGATGGATTTCTACAACAGACCAGGGCTTTCTCGCGGCTGGCATCAGCAGAGCATTGCATTGTCAATAGACCGCAAAACAAACAAGGCCGCGTGTAGCCTATTCAAGGCATTTTTTATTTTAATTTCAGAACATGCATTGCAGGGGTGTGAAATGTAAAAAAAAATAAAAAATTACACTGCATCAATTGTTTTCACAAGCAGTTATTTTTCGGACTATTAAATTAACCAAGAAAAAAAAGAAGAAGAAAAACACTCCATCGTGTGACCAGATAAACAGCAACAGGCTATTATGGGACTTAAATAAACACAATGAAATTTCATATAGTAGAATATTTATACTACAATACTACATTTCATATAAAACCATATAGGAGGCTATTTTAATGATGATTTTTTTAAATGGAACTTTCATAGGGAATAAATATGAACACGACTAATAACATTGAACACTACACAAATAGTATTTTTTTTTTTAGACGATTAATTTGAATAGTGACATATGAGGTGCCGGATTCAATAAAAAAGGTTCCGGATCCAACATCGGAGGTGCCGGAACATGTTCCGGCGTGTTCCGGCTCAAATTAAGCCCTGAGGTCAACTAAAGTAAAAATTAAGCTCTTGTGCCTGATGCAAGACCTGGGGAAAAAAAGGCTTTTTTTAACGACTGGAAATTTCTGCCATCATAAAATCAATGACTGCTATAAAGTCCTTGGAGGGTTTTTCCTTGCAGGACTGACAGACCAATTATAGACTTTGGAATGTGCAATACTACGATAGCTAATGCCGCCGCAATCCCTGTCACAGCACAGAGACCAGATAAGATCCCATCAAAGACTGTGCACCTCATGCTCTTTGTGCCTGTGCAGCTGTGCACACTGTGCCCTAATGAAGAGAAATAACCCACTGAAATATCACTTACCTAGAGCAGCCTGAGACAGCGGGTTTAAATTAAAGCAGTTCTATCATTAGTTCACTGTGCATGCAGCAGACAGTGCACACTCAATCCCTCATGCACAGTGTCTGAAGAAACAACCATAGCTTAGCATGCTCTATTAGCGTATTAGTGAAAGACGAGCTTTGATCGGCTGTCAGAGGACCAGCGCTCTAGGGTGATTTTCCCAATTAAATAGAACAGCAAGTGGCACAGGCCAGCTTGTGTGGAGGAAGTAGGGTAGGCAGGAGAAGTGGTGTTTGAGAAGTTTACAATGGCCAGATGCGAAAGACAATCCTTGTGACTACTAAATGGCATATTAGCTTGCCACTGCAGAGATGGCAGCTATGATGCAAGTTATTGTGCCTGCATCTAAGAAGACTGAGATTGGATAAACTCTGTTTAGCTGTGTCTTTGTTTATAGCCTACTAACACATTATGTTTTATCATGCATGAAACTTTGATCCACCTTTTGTTATGAATGACATTTATATATTGCTACTGGAAGACACTGTAAAAATAGCTCAACTGATTGATGAAGAATAATTATATCTGACAGATGCACTTTTATTAGGTCTTCAATTTTATATTTCCTTTACAGGAGAGTGAATTCATACAGTATTAATAAGTATGGCATAGGACATGCACACATATTTCTATCAGGATGGGGAATTTCTATTGGCTTTCTAATGGCTTTACATTGAGCTAATTATATTTTCTATTCCCAAAACCTAATCCTCACACATTTTTCAGCATTTTTACATGTTCACGAGAACATTGTTTAGCATGTTTATTCATACAGCAGCAAATACAGTGAGGAACATAAGTATTTGAACACCCTGCTATTTTGCAAGTTCTCCCACTTAGAAATCATGGAGGGGTCTGAAATTGTCATCGTAGGTGCATGTCCACTGTGAGAGACATAATCTAAAAAAAAATTTTTTTTTTACTATTTATTTGTATGATACAGCTGCAAATAAGTATTTGAACACCTGTCTATCAGCTAGAATTCTGGCCCTCAAAGACCTGTTAGTCTGCCTTTAAAATGTCCACCTCCACTCCATTTATTATCCTAAATTAGATGCATCTGTTTGAGGTCGTTAGCTGCATAAAGACACCTGTCCACCCCATACAATCAGTAAGAATCCAACTACTAACATGGCCAAGACCAAAGAGCTGTCCAAAGCCACTAGAGACAAAATTGTACACCTCCACAAGGCTGGAAAGGGCTATGGGGAAATTGCCAAGCAGCTTGGTGAAAAAGGTTCCACTGTTGGAGCAATCATTAGAAAATGGAAGAAGCTAAACACGACTGTCTATCTCCCTCGGACTGGGGCTCCATGCAAGATCTCACCTCGTGGGGTCTCAATGATCCTAAGAAAGGTGAGAAATTAGCCCAGAAATACACGGGAGGAGCTGGTCAATGACCTGAAAAGAGCTGGGACCACCGTTTCCAAGGTAACTGTTGGTAATACACTAAGACGTCATGGTTTGAAATCATGCATGGCACGAAAGGTTCCCCTGCTTAAACCAGCACATGTCAAGGCCCTTCTTAAGTTTGCCAATGACCATTTGGATGATCCAGAGGAGTCATGGGAGAAAGTCATGTGGTCAGATGAGACCAAAATAGAACTTTTTGGTCATAATTCCACTAAACGTGTTTGGAGGAAGAGGAATGATGAGTACCATCCCAAGAACACCATCCCTACTGTGAAGCATGGGGGTGGTAGCATCATGCTTTGGGGGTGTTTTTCTGCACATGGGACAGGGCGACTGCACTGTATTAAGGAGAGGATGACCGGGGCCATGTATTGCAAGATTTTGCGGAACAACCTCCTTCCCTCAGTTAGAGCATTGAAGATGGGTTGAGGCTGGGTTTTCCAACATGATAATGACCCGAAGCACACAGCCAGGATAACCAAGGAGTGGCTCTGTAAGAAGCATATCAAGGTTCTGGCGTGGCCTAGCCAGTCTCCAGACCTAAACCCAATAGATAGTCTTTGGAGGGAGCTCAAACTCCGTGTTTCTCAGCGACAGGCCAGAAACCTGACTGATCTAGAGAAGATCTGTGTAGAGGAGTGGGCCAAAATCCCTCCTGCAGTGTGTGCAAACCTGGTGAAAAACTACAGGAAGCGTTTGACCTCTGTAATTGCAAACAAAGGCTACTGTACCAAATATTAACATTGATTTTCTCAGGTGTTCAAATACTTATTTGCAGCTGTATCATACAAATAAATAGTTAAAAAAATCATACATTGTGATTTCTGGATATTTTTTATTTTTTAGATTATGTCTCTCACAGTGGACATGCACCTACAATGACGATTTCAGACCCCTCCATGATTTCTAAGTGGGAGAACTTGCAAAATAGCAGGGTGTTCAAATACTTATTTTCCTCACTGTATAAATATTATATATATTATATATATATATATATATATATATATATATATATATATATATATATATATATATATATATATATATATATATATACACTCACCTAAAGGATTATTAGGAACACCTGTTCAATTTCTCATTAATGCAATTATCTAATCAACCAATCACATGGCAGTTGTTTCAATGCATTTAGGGGTGTGGTCCTGGTCAAGACAATCTCCTGAACTCCAAACTGAATGTCAGAATGGGAAAGAAAGCTGATTTAAGCAATTTTGAGCGTGGCATGGTTGTTGGTGCCAGACGGGCCAGAGTATTTCACAATCTGCTCAGTTACTGGGATTTTCACGCACAACCATTTCTAGGGTTTACAAAGAATGGTGTGAAAAGGGAAAAACATCCAGTATGCGGCAGTCCTGTGGGCGAAAATGCCTTGTTGATGCTTGAGGTCAGAGGAGAATGGGCCGACTTGATTCAAGCTGATAGAAGAGCAACTTTGACTGAAATAACCACTCGTTACAACCGAGGTATGCAGCAAAGCATTTGTGAAGCCACAACACGCACAACCTTGAGGCGGATGGGCTACAACAGCAGAAGACCACACCGAGTACAACTCATCTCTACTACAAATAGGAAAAAGAGGCTACAATTGGCACAGGCTCACCAAAATTGGACAGTTGAAGACTGGAAAAATGTTGCCTGGTCTGATGAGTCTCGATTTCTGTTGAGACATTCAGATGGTAGAGTCAGAATTTGGCGTAAACAGAATGAGAACATGGATCCATCATGCCTTGTTACCACTGTGCAGGCTGGTGGTGGTGGTGTAATGGTGTGGGGGATCTTTTCTTGTCACACTTTAGGCCCCTTAGTGCCAATTGGGCATCGTTTAAATGTCACGGCCTACCTGAGCATTGTTTCTGACCATGTCCATCCCTTTATGACCACCATGTACCCATCCTCTGATGGCTACTTCCAGCAGGATAATGCACCATCTCACAAAGCTCAAATCATTTCAAATTGGTTTCTTGAACATGACAATGAGTTGTAAAACTAAAATGGCCAGTCACCAGATCTCAACTCAATAGAGCATCTTTGGGATGTGGTGGAACGGGAGCTTCGTGCCCTTGATGTGCATCCCACAAATCTCCATCAACTGCAAGATCCAGACTGGACTACTGTAATGCTCTTCTAGCAGGCCTTCCGGCATGCACTATCAAACCCTTGCAACTGATCCAGAATGCAGCGGCGAGGGTGATCTTTAACGAGCCGAAGAGAGCACACGTCACGCCTCTCTTCATCAATCTCCACTGGCTGCCAATAGCCGCTCGCATCAAATTCAAGACACTGGTACTCGCCTTCAAAGTAACCACTGGCTCTGCACCAATATACCTAAACTCGCTTGTTCAGACTTACACACCCTTCAGGAGCTTACGTTCTGCCAGTGAACGATGCCTTGTGGTGCCATACCAAAGAGGCATGAAATCACTCTCACAGACCTTTTCCTGGACCGCCCCCACCTGGTGGAATGACCTGCCTATCGCAATTCGAGCAGCCGAGTCTGTAGCCATTTTCAAAAAACGGCTAAAGACACGTCTTTTCCAGCAGCACCTGATCAGTCAAGAATAGCACTTATCACTCTATTCATTCTCTGTCTGTCTAATTTATTTAAAAAAAAATAAATAAAAAAAAAAAATTGTCCTGTGTGTTCTGTGCTAGATTAACTGAGACTTGTTACAGCACTTGCATATTGTTGCCCTTGACTGTTCTAGTTGCTTCTATTGCTCTCATTTGTACGTCGCTTTGGATAAAAGCGTCTGCTAAATGACTAAATGTAAATGTAAATGTAAGATGCTATCCTATCAATATGGGCCAACATTTCTAAAGAATGCTTTCAGCACCTTGTTGAATCACACACACACACACACACACACACACACACACACACACACACACACACACACACACACACACACACACACACACACACACACACACACACACACACACACACACACACACACACACACACACACACACACACACACACACACACACACACACACACACACATATATATATATTGTTGCAACATTTATGCAGAATAAAGGGGAACTTCCAAAGGCACAGAAATTTGTATTTTTTCTTTGCTGGTGAATATGTTTGCTTTGTTGAGAAGGAAATATTTCTGATTAGTCAGAAATTCCACCCTTCCCTCAAATCATATGGGCCATTCACACAGAACATTTAAAAACGCGGGGCGCATGAGGAATAGAAGGAAATCGCAGCGGTCGAATGTTTCGAAAACGGATGCTGATGAAAGTTCATGGGTGAAATGCTGACAGAAGAGTGAGATGCGACAGTTCATCCCTTAAAGGGTTAGTTCACCCAAAATTGAAAATAAAGTCAGTAATTACTCACCCTCATGTTGTTCCAACCATGTAAGACCTTCGTTCATCTTCGGAACATAATTTAGTATATTTTTGATGAAATCTGAGAGCTGTCTCACTCCTCCATAGGCTTTCAGAGGGTTGAAACTTGATGGCCCAGAATAGTAAGTAAAAACGTCATTTAAGGAGTCCAAATGACTACAGTGGCTCTGTATTAAGTCTATCATGCGACGAAAATACTTTTTGAGCGGAAAAACAACAAAAATAGCGAATTTATCCCACTATATACTCTCTGACGAGAGTTCGCGGGAGTGCCACGACGCATGCGCGAGTTCTCGCGCATGCGTCGTGGCACTCCCGCGAACTCTTGTCAGAGGCTCAAATTGAACAATAATAGTGGGATAAAGTCGTTATTTTTGTTGTTTTTCCGCTCAAAAAGTATTTTCGTCGCATGATAGACTTAATACAGAGCCACTGTAGTCATTTGGACTCCTTAAATGACGTTTTTACTTACTATTCTGGGCCATCAAGTTTCAACCCTCTGAAAGCCTATGGAGGAGTGAGACAGCTCTCAGATTTCATCAAAAATATACTAAATTATGTTCCGAAGATGAACGAAGGTCTTGCATGGTTGGAACAACATGAGGGTGAGTAATTACTGACTTTATTTTCAATTTTGGGTGAACTAACCCTTTAAAATCATGTCTCCATCAAATACTGTATCCCTTATTAATTATACCTGTATATATATTATATATATATATATATATATATATATATATATATATATATATATATATATATATATATATATATATATATATATATATATATATATATAAATATTGAATCTGAAAAAGGTTTTATGCCTCGGCACAACCCTATATATTAAGCTGTTTTCCTCATGTGCACTGTTGAATTTGTTCCACAATATAAGTGATTTCAGGTGGGTCATTTGGTTGCCACAATGTTAGCAAAATCAGACCCACAGACACACAAATCCTGCATGACAGTTCATCATTTAAAGACGAAGTCCTAATTCGGTTTTATGGAGACAGAAAACATGTATACTGTGTCTAAATTAAATTAAAAGTGCCGTTTTTAAGCGCCTGCAGCCTGCCTGGGATTTTAATAAGCATATGAAAATGGAAACAAATTAATACCCTCTTAATATAATATCTCATTAAATGCTTAGGTGGGTGGTGTACAGCTCCCCTGACAATTTGCGACCAGAGACAGTTGCTGAGAAACCAGACGGGATTGAGAAAAGAAGTGAGCAAGGGAGGATGGATGGATCGGTACTAAATTCTAAAGCATCAAATCAGCATTAACCTGCCACAGGAAGATCAAATTGCCCCTTCAGTGGCTTGTGCAATATATTCTCTTTTAAAACTCTTAAACAAGACCAAATTCCTTTGACAGCTCGACAACTATGCTCATAAAGTCATATTGCCTGCATGAAGCTTTTATGATGTTATTATATAATGATTAGGTTCAGCACAAGGCACTTCTGGGGAAAAGGGGAAAACGTGCTTTATATTTTCTCCAGAGTAATATACTAATCGTTGATGGTGTGATGTTTTAGTAGCATGGTTCCAGTCAACTCTCCAGTAATCCATCCTGTCAAATACAGAACTGAGCTCAGTTAGTATGCAGATCAACCAGTTTAAGCTATACACACATGGCTCACATACTAACGGACTGATCAACAGTCTCCACTCCAGCTGTTATCAAAAATCGTCTGACAATTTGACAATACCATAAGTAGAATGATAACTAATTTAATCATGAGTCCAAGTAAGGAAGCTGTTCACTTTCAGTCCATGTTTTACAAAGTGCAGCTGGTGGCGTTCTGAGACTGTTGACTGATCCGTTCCTTGAAAGTGAAGGAGGTGGAAACAGATGTGCAGCTGTCATATCTCATGAGATGGAAGATGTGTTATGAATGTAGCAATCTTGAACAAACAAAGTGCTGAAATGGGCAGAGCTAAAAAGAGAAGCTGGCAGTACAGCCTGGATAAAAAGATCCCTGTTGTTAGATGTGCATGTCCTTCGCTGGTGGAAAGGAGGACCTTTGATAGGGAAGCTTTGAAAAGTTATAGTGGGAATGAAATTCATTTTATTCTGGTGTTTTAGATGAGAATTTGCCATACTAGCACAAACACTTTTTCTAACTGCTGTGCCCTGCAGTTCCCCTGAACCTGGTGGCATGACTGCTGACACTGATAATGGTGGTCAACATAATCACCTAATGATGATACCCATGTGATAGATAGTAAAAAAAATAATAAAATAAAAACCTTCTCAGTTTTGCTACAGTAATGTTTGTGAAACCACTGGATTGCTGAAGGCATTGTATCAACATTGGACAGCTGGCATCGAGCACTTCTAGATTTATTTTAATGCTACTGTAACTGGTCCTACTTGACCCGCTCCAAGTGTGATTCGCTCTAACAAGGATGCTAAAGACTGCAGCCACTAGCATTAGTCACTAGCGTGCCTCTTGAGGCCAGGGAAGTGAGGTGAGGTTGAGTGTCACGGCACCAAATGTATCCTGTCCTACTCGACCCGCTCCGAGCAGAAGTTGAGCCGGGGTCTCCAGCTTGGGAGGCGGGCACGTTAACAAAGGCACTAAAGACCGCAGCCGCCTGTGTCAGTCGTTAGCACGCCTCTTGAGGCTAGGGGAGTGAGGTGTACAGCTCTTACTGGCCTACATTCGTTACACTACCTTACCTTATACTTGAACATTTCTTGCAGAAGTCACAGACATTTTCATGGCACTTGTGCTTCAGACAGAGATGTATGCATACAACAGTCTGTGCTGAATAGTGAGTAGTAAGCAGAGGAATCACATTGGGAGAGTAAGGACTTGAACTACTCTTTTTTTTTTTAGCAAGCCAGTTCCCCCTGGGGTCAAATTATTAGAACCAACTCTGAACAGCTTTATTTTCTCTTGCAAGGGTGAAAATGTTTTGCCTCCCAGAAAATGATAAATCTCTCAAGCTATGAGAGATTCCATCAACATAGGCTTTATGTACCTCGGTCTGTTTCAGACTGAAACACAAAAACACTAAAAATACAATATGATATAATAAATAAAATAGGACAAATAAAATCCTTATTGAATGCACTTAAGTAAAATAAACAATTGAAGTAATCAGTTACATTCAACATCTTATATTCAGTATTCAAAACACCAAAACCACATTTTGTTGTTGATATTTAGACACAATATAGCATACTGTACCATAACATGGACATTTAATGATGACAATATGTACATTTTTGGGCTGTGGCAAGTTGCTTTTGCGTTATTAGCTTACAAAGAATTTCATCCCACAAGTTTCAGGTCCTTCTCACCAACTACAAACAACTACATTTTTTTCATGGGTTTCACACCTATTGTGTGTTCACACCAACTGTTATTGATCAATTCTCACCCTCTTCTGGTGGAGGTCTGTCACACCGAACCAAACAATGTCAGCTGCTGTGCCTTCAGCAAGCTCTCTGTGTTGAATTGTCCATGTCTATTTATTGATGTTTGTCCAAAGCACATATTATATACACTATATATTAGACAGGAGTATGGTGAACAAACAATAGCAGTTTAAAACATGTGCTTCTCCCTGCCCTCGCTACATAACTGGTGGGGATACACACAGGGTTTATTTAGGAACAGAGCATGCACAGTCAGCTCTCGAGGTCTTGCTGCATACACTCGGCTCACGTTTGAGGTCCTGTTGCCAAGGCACAGCGGCGTCTTAGATCGTGGGGATCACAAATGGATCTAGTGGAGGGCTTTGAAATAGACCCAGCCTTTATCCACTGGATCTAACGCTCTCTCTCTGGGTGTGGAAACACGCTCTGAGGTTTCATCCCCACGGAATGAGGTGGTGGTGTTTCACCTATCCAGCTGTGAAGAGCTGGATGTGCTCAGAATTAATGCAGGAGAAGTTCTGCCACTCTTCTGCCACTCTTAGGAGCTAGTGGAGCTTATAACTCGTGCCGTGGCCAAGTTCAACTTCGACTGGCTGGCAGAGAGGCAGGATATTCGTCCCAAAAGTAAATTGGATGAACGCTTCCTGCCAGTAAAATCACAACCTCCACGTCGGGGCCTGTCATGAATTATTAAAATATAAGGGGACTGAAAGAGAATGGGTATGGGACAGACAGAAGTGGAACAGATGCTTGTGAGCTATGTGTATCCTAACAAGGCATCTTCCCTCAAGCCCCCGACATTACCCACCAGGCCATGCAGAAAAACTTTGGCCTTGGTGGGTAAAGCTTATATAGCAGCAGGTCAGGCAGGTGTGTATAAATTATCCGGAATTAGGAAATGCTTATAAAAGGAGGAGTTGTAAGAGTAAAAAGGGAAAAAAAGGAGAAGCAGATTACCTGAGACAACCGCCTAGTTGGTGAGACTGAATGCATTGCTGGCTGCATTGAGTTAGTATCACGATTAGCACAGAATGGCTGGAAATGTGTGGAGGTCAATGGTGTCCTATGTAATTGGAGCCATAAAGATTCAGACTCCACAGCCCAAAACCTTCTCTAGAGGGGCTGGATCGCTAAAGCGCACGTGAGTTGCTGGGCGATCACCGTAGTGCGGCTTGTTGCACTTTTGGATGCTGGCTGCAGAGTGAAGTAGTCTTTACGGCTGACAAGTGCGAGTGAGCTGTCAAGGTGAACTCCTGTTACCTTTCAGTAGGTCACTACGAGAGAGAGAGAGAAGAGGGACGCTGTGCTGGTATGACGGCATTGATCCAGCGCGATCGCGAGACTCAGCTGATTCAAGGGAAGCAACCTGTCGGTTCGGTGAGCGTTTCCACACAGGCTGCACTATCTCCTGTGTGTTGCCACGGTCTTCCCTGGGTGCTTCAGCACTTCTGAAAAAGAGCGTTTCCTCACAAAAAGAGCAACACGGTTTGACCCTGCGTCTTCTTCAAGATGTCATTCAAACCGTGCGTTTCTGGATGCGGTCGTTCCCTCTCGCCCGCTGACAGTCACAATCGCTGTCTCACGTGCCTGGGCGTACAGCACGCTGAGGCAGCGTTTGTGGATAGTTCATGTTCTCACTGCGGGAACATGACTATCGCGCGCTTAGGTCGAGACTCACCTACCTCCGGGAAGGTGGAGTGCCCCTTCCCATACCTCGATCTAGTGCAATCCCCCGGGATAGACCTACTTCGACGGATGGCCGGGGTGACCTGAGGATCACGTTCAGGGCAAACCCACCGAGCATACCTCCGCAGGCCCCTGAACCCTCACAAGCGCCGCAGCCGATGGTGCTTCCGGAGGAGATCGCTGGTCCCTCTCGTGGGCGGCCGGCGATCTCTTTCGGGGCACCCGCAGACGAGCAGATGTCGATCGCTGCATCGGAGGGGGAGTTTCTGTCCTCGGAGGATGATGATTCAGCTGCACTACCTCCCTCTGGAAGAGTGGCTGTGGTTGAGTCGGACCCCGAGTTGACGGCTATGCTTTCCCGGGCCACCGAAAAGGTCGGGCTTGCGTGGGGGGGGGATCGCGCTGGTTCTCAGCATCCCGCCCCAGTGCCATTATTCCTGGAAGTGCATGAGGAGCTTACCAGGTCGTGGATGACACCCTTTAGTGCCAGAAACAGACCTGGTGGCTCCTCCCTCCTCGCTACCCTTGACGGCGGGCAGGCCAAGGGGTGCGAGGGGATCCCACCAGTTGAGCGGGCCGTCGCAATGCAACTGTGTCCGGCGACCGCCTCCAACTGGCGCGGTGACCCTCGTCTCCCGTCCAAAGCCTGTAGGTTTTCATCCAGTCTGACTGCGAAGGCCTACAGGTCCTGCGGACAGGCCGCGTCCGCCTTGCATGCCATGCCGTTGCTTCAGGTGCACCAAGCCCAAGCACTCATGGACATGCACGAGGGTAGACCTGACCCAGAGCTCCTCCGGGCGATGAAAGTCACCGCCTGTTCCGTTGGTCAGGCGATGTCCACCTTAGTGGTCCAGGAACGACATCTCTGGTTGAACCTGGCCGATATGAGGGAGACCGACAAGAACCGGTTCCTGGACTCCCCCGTTTCGTCGGCCGGGTTGTTCGGTGACACGGTCGAGAACTTCACTTCGCCCAGCAGTTCTCGGCCGGCCAGAAGCTGACGGAGGCGATCAAGCACATCCTGCCACGGAGGTCCGCTGCTGCCTCCACCCCACTGCTGGCCGCAGCTCCTCCGTCTGCCCGTCGCCGAGGACGTCCACCTGCCGCCACCCCCGCTCCACCCAGGCGGAGGCATGGAGCCGGCCACGGGAAGGATGTCCAGCCCGCTCAGGCCGCTGCCAAGCCAGGTGGCAAGCGCCGTCGTAAGAGACCCTGAGACGGGCCACCCAGAGATGGAGGAAACTGCTCTTCAGGAGATGACTGCAGCACCACTCCTCCACCAGCATTCTGTTGTCTCCACGGATGCTTCATCCACCGGCTGGGGTGCCACGTACAACGGGCTTGCAGTTTCGGGTCTGTGGACGGGGCTCCAACTGCAATGGCATATCAATTGCTTGGAGTTGCTGGCAGTTCGTATTGCTCTCAGCCTCTTCAAAACGCCGCTCAAAGACAAGCACGTTCTGGTCCGGACGGACAGCACTGCGGCCGTTGCGTACATCAACAAACAGGGTGGTCTACGCTCCCGCCGCATGTCCCAACTCGCCCGCCATCTCCTCCTGTGGAGTCAGAAGCATCTGAGGTCCCTTAGTGCCATTCACATTCCGGGCCCGCTCAATCATGCGGCCGACGAGCTGTCACAGTTACCGGTGCTCCCCGGAGAGTGGAGACTCCACCCTCAGGTGGTCCAGCTGATCTGGAGTCACTTTGGGGCCGCACAGATCGACCTGTTTGCCGCCCCCGACACGACCCACTGCCAGTTGTTCTATTCCCTGAACGAGGGAACCCTCGGCACGGATGCACTGGCACACAGCTGGCCCCGGAGCCTACGCAAATATGCGTTTCCCCCAGTGAGCCTTCTTGCACAGACACTGTGCAAGGTCAGGGAGGACGAGGAGCAGCTCCTCTTGGTAGCTCCGTATTTGCCCAACAGGACTTGGTTCCCGGAACTAGTGCTCCTTGCGACAGCACTTCCCTGGCCTTCCCTTCCCTTTTGCAGTCAGCTGAGCTGAAAATCTTGTCTCTAAAGACAATACTCCCGGTTGCATTGGCCTCGGTTAAGAGGGTAGGGGACCTGCAGGCATTTTCGGTCGACGAATCGTGCCTGGAATTCGGGCCAGGTAACTCTCAGGTAACCCTGAGACCCCGGCCTGGATATGTGTCCAAGGTTCCCACTACTCCCTTTCGGGATCAAGTGGTGAGCCTGCAAGCGCTGCCCTCGGAGGAGGCAGACCCAGCCCTGGCTTTTCTCTGTCCAGTTCGCGGCCTTCACGTCTATGTTGACAGAACACAAAACTTTAGGACCTCAGAGCAGCTCTTCGTCTGTTACGGAGGACAGCAAAAATGAAAGGCTGTCTCCAAGCAGAGGATGGCCCACTGGATAGTGGATGCCATCGTCTTGGCGTATGAATCCCAAGACTTGCCCTGCCCGCTCGGGGTTAGAGCTCACTCCACCAGGGGTGTAGCTTCTTCCTGGGCGCTGGCTCGTGGCGCCTCGCTGACAGACATTTGTAGAGCTGAGGGCTGGGCGACACCAAACACGTTTGCTAGGTTTTATAGCCTACGTGTGGAACCGGTTGCTTCTCGTGTGCTCGCTTCCCATAGTCTGCAACACTGAAGTGCTCGTTCTAGTATCGGCTTGCTGCGCCATTCCCTTCCCCATGGAATGGAAACGTGCGCTTTTATTCTCCAGTCGAGGAATTGGCGAACCCTGTTGAGTCCTCCGCAACCCGCGGCAGTCGGATGTGGTGGAGCGTCCAACGCCAGGTCTGGCACTTGTATGCATTGGTGGAACTTGTGTCAGGCTGGGTTCCGTATGTTGTGACCCCTACGGCGGACCCATATGCGTATTTCCCACGGTACAGCTCCCTACGGCGAGCTCGTGTCTTTCCCTCGGCAGAGTTCCTCTGCCGTCTCAGTACAGTGTCGTTCCCCCGCCTGCAACAGGCCGAGGCCACCCCTGGGACTTCCGTATGTTGCACTGCCTAAGGCCAGTCCATACGTGTATTGTCCACATGGTAACTCCCTCCGGGCATGATGTGGCTTTCGCGGCGTCCCTCCGGGCACGCTTTCCCAGCGTTATCCAATAAGTCTGCTTAGTGGGTCTTGCGGAACAGCAGTGTGACTCTCCCTGTGTGAATTTCCCCGCCCGCATCAGAACGGGGTCTGAGGGGCTTTTGCTGGGCGCTGGAAGTGGTAGTAACTGTGGCGTTTTCCAAAGGGATCCCAATTCGTCGGTATAACCGACGTACGTTGTAGTGACCGACTGAAAGGGAACGTCTCGGTTACGTATGGTAACCCTCGTTCCCTGAAGGAGGGAACGGAGACGTATGTCCCGTCGTCACAGTTCCTTACCATCACTGCAAGGCCGAGTCACTAGTTCGGCTCCTCAGTGAAAAATGTCAGTGCATTGCAAATCTCGCACGCCAATGGCCCATTGGCCTGTTCTCTAAATCTTAAAGCTGATAGGGGCTCTCTGAAGTGATCCCAATTCGTTGGTATAACCGACGTACGTCTCCGTTCTCTCCTTCAGGGAACGAGGTTTACCCATTCGTAACTGAGACGTTTTAAGCTAAACAACTCCATCCGATAAAGTTTTTTTCCTCCCTGCCATTATCGGCCAGAGCTCAGCGCTCCTCTCCCACACACACACACACACACCATACACACACCATTTGGCCTCACGCAAGGCAAATATTTTTTACATATAATATTGGTGTGATGTAAGAACTGTTAAATGGTTTTATGTGTTTTTCTTACTTGTTATTTCTCGCGCTCGTGTTGAGAAATGAAGTGTTGAATCTGCCGAGGTTTTCAAACTAGTAGTAAGTATACTGCACCAAATGTCAAAATTTGATTGATTGACAGGTGGGCGGGGCTTCCGGTATAGGGGGCGGGACTTCCGGTATAGGGGGCGGGACTTCCGGTGTAGGCGGGACTTCCGGTGTGGGCGGGACTTCCGGTGTAGGCGGGACTTCCGGTGTAGGCGGGACTTCCTGTATAGGCGGGACTTCCTGTATAGGCGGGACTTCCTGTATAGGCGGGACTTCCTGTATAGGCGGGACTTCCTGTTTAATAAATCATGTGATTGACATTAGGTTTTGACAGTTGGTTTTTGACCTATTGTCATAATAAATCATATGATTGACAGTTGGTTTTGATGGTTTTTGACAGTTGGTTTTTGACCTATTGTCATAATAAATCATATGATTGACAGTTGGTTTTGATGGTTTTTTGACAGTTGGTTTTTGACCTATTGTCATAATAAATCATATGATTGACAGTTGGTTTTGATGGTTTTTTGACATTAGGTTTTTTGTTTTGATTAATTTGACAGTTGGTTTTTTGTTTTTGAATGCGGTATAATAAATCATGTTATTGACAGAAGGTTTTATCTTTTGAAGTCGCTGTTATCAGAAAATTCCCCTCCCACCCTGCCACATCCCAGAGCAGCGTATATATATATATAAATGGGGCCAGTGTGTTCTACAGCTATCAGCAAAAAGAGAAACATGAGCTACATGAGCATGGACGGATTATCAGCTCCTGAAACCCCAGATGCGGGGTTGCGCAGCAGGACGTTCGACAGTCTGATGACCAGTCTACCTATGGCGCCGAGAAAACCTTATGGGCACGTCCGTTTGACAAGCTTTCTCCATGAACTTTCGGAATGGACTAAAGGAGAATTTATGATGAACAGCAAGCGTGTAATCGGGTACAGATTTCATAAAACAACTCAAGTTGTTATACTCTACACCACCGACAGCGCGGGCGAGTTTCACCCCGGGGAAGACGCATGTCTTGTATTTCCTAAAAAAGACTGGGCATTATTTTACAATTTTGTGTGGAAGGATCTGAAGAGCGGCGGTCAAGAACCTCTGTACGTTGGAGAGTGGGACGGGGTCACCCCGAATGTCCGGTACCGCGTGGTAGGTGACCACACTAAAAAGAACCCGGATGATTCTGTCTACATATTCTGCTGTGATGACAAGACAAAGCTCACCGAAGATCGGTCAGGGGTCGTCCTGCCTAACGAGCATAACAATCTGTATGAAATGCAATTTTTGTTCAAGTGGCAAGATCTGAGTCAGCTGGATATTATGTTTTCAATCATAAACAAGCTGTTCAAATGGTGCGAGCTGCACGACGGCTACAACAAAATTAAAGTGCAGCTGTTCCACCCTGAGAGATGTCCGCGCAGCAGTACATACGCGGGGTATTCACCCCCCATTCACTACAGACATCCGGGACCTCGACGGTCAGCCCCTCCCAGACGTCGTTTATAAACCACAGCTGAAGCGCCACAACGTCCCCGCCCCTTTACTGCATCTGACATAAAGTCAGCGGCATTCAGTAGGCCCCAAAAAAGGCCATGGTCGGTCATGAGATAAGCCCCCAAAATGCGTAGTGCAATGGCGCCATCTATTGGACAGGCGTGTTTTTCTCCATTTTTTACCCATCACATATATATGTGTGAGGCGAGGGGAAATGCATTATAAAAGTGAACTTTTAGACCACAGCATCTCATCATCTCTCTCCCTCATCAAAATGCAGAACGGTGAGTATTTTTTCTCTATATTTGATGCTATAATGTTATACAATGATGCTTTAAACATGCAATGTGCTATTGATGTGATTTATCAACTATAACTAACATTAGCATTGAGTTAATGATGTTTTAAACATTCATGCATGGGTACAGTGTTTTAATCATTGAGTCATCTTTGGTCTATCAGCTATAACTAAAATCGGTGTCTTAAACACAGCATGTTACTGTTACTGTTACGGGTACTCTCCGGCACCACCCGGTGTCCCGGAGTTAAAACTACATCCAGTTATGACACAATTGTATGCTCTCCGGCGACACCCGGTGTCCCGGAGTTAAAACTACATCCAGTTATGGTGTAATTGCGCCCCTAGAGCACCGGGGTGAAATAACATTTAGAAAATTAATGATTTTTTTTTTTCCAGCATCTGTCATCAGACATGCATATAAAGCGACTCACAAATGTTTCCATTCATAACAGGATTTTTTGCCTCACAGGTTCGAATGTTGAAAGTGACGCTCACGATAGCAATGATGCATGTGAGGACTGCTCTTTTATAAATAAAAAAATAAATAAAAAAATTAAATAAATAAAAATAAATAAATAAATAAAAATAAATAATAAAAAATTAATAAATAATAAAAAATTAATAAATAATAAAAAAATAAAATTGTCTCTCTTTTTTTTCATTCACAGTGAGCCCTCAGCTGGTTGAAGCAGACAGCGCGTCTGATGGTAAAACAAGACCCATCGCCGACATCATGTTTTTTTTTTTTTCTCTTAACATTTATGAAAAATTGATTGATTTATTTATTTTAGATTTCATTCAGTTTATCACGCAACCCGGCTTCCCACTGACTGACACCGCTCAACAGAATAATGATGACGTGCCCGACCCCACGCCGACGCACGCTGTGGATCAAATAGTTCCTGCCGGCTTTGCTTTAGACCAGGTCGCTGGACCCAGCGGTGAACCTTTGAGAAAGAAGGGTAGAAAAACCGATCGTCCTACCTCCCCGGCCTGTCCTGAGAGAAAAACGTTTTGTTTTATCCCGTCAATCAGTCCTGAAAACAGTCCTGACAGGAAAACTTTCTGTCCGACGCCGCCGAGCGGTCCTGCGCCGAGTCTTGACAGCGTATTTCTTTATGGTGAGACTATCTACATTATTATTTTCATTTAAACACAAATTGAATCATACCATAACAATTTTTGTGTTATATTTCTACACAGCAGGGTCGGGCTATAGCCCCGACCACATGACTAGCTGGCATACACCTCGACGCATCACTTGGACAAGTACGAAAGCGATCCAAACTCCGTCGGAAGAAGAAGACATCGAAGTTGAAGAAGTGTCAGCAGAGCATCGCCCGGCTGACGAGCCACTCGCCGATACTAATTTAATAGAGGCATTATGTCAAGAGTTTCGCGACACCCAGGTTTATTATTCTCATCATCATAGATGGAACGTTGCAGTTAATTCAATATAGATTTATTCCATTAAACTTTTGTATTGCATGTATTGATTTTTATATTCCAGATACTCTGTAATTTTGTTGTATGCATGCATGCATGTTTTTTACATCTATCATGTATTGATTTATTCCATATACTTTTTGTGATTTTGTAATATTTCATGTTTTGGTCTGAAATCTAAAATGGATGGGTCAAAAAGCTTTTGCTCAGACGACGACGCAGAACTGTCACCGGACGAAATTGAAATGCTAAGTTGGCTTCCGGATTCTTTAGAACAGTATTTGTTTAATCTAGAATCTTCGCAATCCCCCTCTAATTTGGATCTTTTTGAATTAGCCGTAAATTCAAATATTAATTTGTACGATCACGTGCTAAGCGTAGACAACAATCATGTTGTACAATACGGTGGTGTTTTAAATAATCAACTCCCTGCATGTACCGACAGCGATCCTGACGCTGATGATACTCCACAGCCATCTACCAGCAGCAGCACGAGGCCCACATCAGGTAATATTGACGCTTTACGCGAGACTGACCCTAACAGACAGAGTCGATTAAGCCGTACGGAAATTGATACGCTGATCCGAGAAGGCGGGTTCGTTAACGGATATCACGTTTTACCGCGACCACGCTTCAACAGTGTGTCGTTGAGAAGGAGCATGAATCTGAGAGAGATTAACTCTACAGATTTGGCCTCTTATCACACTTCATTACATCGCATGCTGAGCGAGATCGTCACCTTCGCTAGAGAAATCGGCCACGATGCACCCGTAATCAATATGACCATGTCGGCACCCACTCTACAAACACCCATCAGCGGTGTTCTCGCCCCCGGTAATGATTATGATGTGAATTCGCTTATGGATCAATTTGAAAGAGTTTTACAGAGCAACCAGCTGTTATTATCGGACGACGCCGTCGAGATCGACGCTACCGTAGCCTTGAACAGACAAGGAGGCGGTCGACGACGTAAACTTACAGATCTGGCCGTTGATCAGGTAATCAAAAGAAAAAAGACGAATTTGTTCTGCCCCATAAATTTGTCAAATCAATTGTGCTTCTCTATTTGTCTCGCTCGCTTTCTTAACCCCCAGCTACCCGAGAGCGAGTTAGAAAAACTGGCTGCAGTCATCCAAAACAGCGTCGGCTTCTCAATTCAAGACCGAATCGCTCTTAGCGACATAGCTTCGTTTGAACGAGCGCTAGGCATTAAAATCGTTGTATTTCACAGATCGAATGCCATGGTCTTAGAAACGTACAAAAATTCTGACGAACCCCACCCCAAAACGGTGTTCCTCTATCTACATGATAATCACTATTATATGATCATGAATCTGACAGGCTTCTTAGGTTCGCCATACGTCTGTCAATTTTGTTACAAAAGTTACAGCAACCGCAGAGACCACCAATGCAAGCACGTCTGCAATGTCTGTTTTGACGCCGAATGTCACAGATACCCTAAAAGAACCATACATTGTCCCGATTGTTTGCGCTACTGTAAATCGAGCTATTGCTTCGAAATGCATAAAAAGAACCCTCCTCCCGGTCAAGAATCCCCCTCCTGTGATATTATCAAATACTGCAAACTATGCAGGTTGCGTTACTACATTAAAGAGGGTGACAAGAAAGCAAAACACATATGCCCGACGGACAAATGCGTCCACTGTCGAGAACATCTGACGGGACACGGGACGCACCAATGTTTCATACAGCCCCTAGAGCCTAAGGAGCCATGCGAGAAATATATTTTCTACGATTTTGAAACGCGTTACGAAAACGGGCGCCACGTGGCTAATTTTGTTTGCGCAATCACTTTCAAAGGGAAGAAATTTACGGCGCAGGGTACCGACTGCATCGCTAAGCTAATCAACCGCTTCAGAAAACCCCGATATATTGGCTACTGCTTCATAGCTCATTACGCCTCCAGATTCGACTGCTTTCTGATTCTCGAGTATTTTTGCAAAGCCGGGATTGCGATTGAGGTCATAATGCAAGGCTGTAAATTAATTTACATGTACGACGAATCGTTTGGCCAACGATACATCGATAGCTACTCATTTTTTCCAATGGCCCTTGCCAAAATGCCCGCGGCGTTAGACTTGACGACGACTGAAAAAGGCCACTTCCCCCATCTTTTCAACAGGGTGGAAAACGAGAACTATGTTGGACCATACCCCGACAAAAAGTTCTACAACTACGATAACATGTCGGATAAAGCCCGTGAAAAGTTTGATGCATGGTACAGCACGGTTGAGGGGGAGCAGTTTGACTTCAGGCAGGAACTGTACGCGTACGGGGTTAACGACGTCGTCTTATTACGCGAAGGCTGTATGAAATACCGTCAGGCGTTCCTAGAATGCACCGAAATTGACCCTTTTGGGTTCACCACGCTCCCCGGCTGTTCGATGGGGGTCTTCAAAACCCATTATCTCGGCAGAAACACTCTCGCTCTCACGCACAACAACGCGTACATCCATCAGAATAAGTCCTACTCAAGTGGCTCGATCGAATGGCTCGAGTATGTCAAAAAGACTCGAAACGTCGATGTTCACCACGCCGTAAACCACGGTGAAGTATCGATCGGTAAGTACTTTTTAGATGGCTTCTACCAGCAAGACGGTGTGCAGCACGGCTTAGAATACGCGGGATGCATCTTCCACGGTCACTGCTGCCGCTTTGCACCCCATGAGTCACACCCCTTGTCGGGGGTACCCTATGGGGTTCTCAGGAGACAGTTTGACGATAAGATCGAAATTCTGCAGAACGCGTACGGTTTACAAGTCGAGGTTCTTTGGGAATGTGAATGGACCAAAATGAAAAAGACCGATCCCTCTGTGATAGAATTTATGGCCGGTTATTCAGCCCCGGAGAGACTGAACCCAAGAGAAACCTTGTATGGTGGGCGCACGAACACTTATAAACTCTATCACAAAGTGAGCGGAGATGAGAAAATAAGGTATCTCGATTTCACCAGCCTCTACCCCTTCTGCCAGGCTAGGAAAAGCTACCCGATCGAACACCCCCAAATCATTTTCAAAGATTTTGAACCGATTGAAAATTATTACGGACTCATCAAAGCGACCGTGTACCCTCCCCGCAAATTACTGCATCCGGTTCTCCCTTACAGATGTCAAGGAAAACTCATGTTTCCGTTATGCAGAACCTGCGCTCACAATCAAAACCAGACCACGAGCTGTACCCACACGGATGAGGAAAGATCACTCTCCGGGTCCTGGGTATCCATCGAGCTTTTAAAAGCCATCGAGAAGGGTTATGTGGTAGCCAAGATTGACGAGGTTTGGCATTTTCCACAACGGTCAGACACATTGTTTGTCGAATACGTCAAAACATTTTTGCGTTTGAAACAACAAGCGTCGGGGTACCCGTCGAATGTCGTCACGGACGCTGAGAAAGAAACTTACATTCGCGAGTATTTTGAAAAAGAGGGGGTTCAACTCGACCCCGAAAAGATCAAGCACAACCCCGCGCAGAGAGCTATCTCAAAGCTATGTCTGAATTCGCTTTGGGGGCGGTTCTCTTTAAAACCAAATTTACCTCAAACGACTCTGGTGAACGACCCCGAAGATTTCACCAGAATCGTCTTCGGTAATACCGACACCTTGTCGTATTTCTCATTCGTCTCAGACAACGTGGCTCTCGTCCAGCATAAACCCAACAAAGAGGATGTTTGTAAGGCTCGCGACGTCAACGTGTTTATAGGGGCGTTCACTACGGCCCACGCCCGACTGGAATTGTACGAGTTGATGGACAGACTCAGCAGTCGTATACTTTACTCTGATACAGACTCCGTCGTGTTCGTGTCTAGGGACGGTGACTGGGAGCCGCCTCTGGGTGATTATTTGGGCGAGCTGACGAACGAAATAGACGATGGGGATTTTATCACAGAGTTTTGCTCTAGCGGCCCTAAATCGTATGGCTTTCGCACCGCTAAAGGCAAAGTATGCATGAAAGCTAAGGGGATAACGCTGAATGCTAAAAATTCCCAAGCCATCCGCCTGGATACCCTGATTGGTCTGGTTGATAGTTATGTGACGTCGTATGATAGTACCGAATACATCCTGGCTCACACGGAAAACATTGTGAGGGATAAAAAGACTCTCACATTGCACAACAAATCAGTCGTTAAAAGGTTTAAGGTGGTGTATAATAAACGCAGACTTTTGCCCGATTTCACCACGCTTCCTTATGGCTACTGATCAGATGATGCACAGAGGATCAATGGATGCTTCCGATTTTGATTTCAGACTTCAACATCCATTTAGTTGTGTTATCTCCGGGCCTTCCAATTCTGGAAAGTCTTATTTTGTGAAACTTTTGTTGGAAAAAGGTTTGAATTTAATTTCCAAGAAAATTGAAAACATTGTCTGGTTGTATGATTGTTGGCAGCCTTTGTACGACGATGTACTTAAATTGTATGACATTAAATTTGTGCAAGGAATACCAGAGAGTCTGAATGATGATGATTTGTTACCTGTCACTAAAACAAATCTTCTCATCGTGGATGATTTGATGCAGCAAGCTAGCGCCAATTTGGAGCTTCAAAGGGTTTTTACGCAGTACGTACACCACCGTAATCTCAGCGCTATTTATATAGTGCAAAATTTATTTGTACAGGGTAAATCCAGCCGAACCATCAGCTTAAACGCCAATTATATGATCCTGTTTAAAAATCCTCGGGACGTCAATCAAGTAGCGATGCTGGGACGCCAAATGTACCCCGGAAACACAAAATACTTTATGGAGTGCTACCACGATGCGGTCAACCAGCCTTTCGGCTACATAATGATAGACTATAAAGCAAAAACCCCCGAGCAGTACCGTCTCAGAACAGGATTGCTTTCCGACCGTCAAGTGGTTTACATCCCGAAAAAAAGAAGAAGAACGTGATCAAATCACCATGTCCGCCAGACTTTGTAAACATCTGCCGCTGTTAAAAATGCTACATAAAGCATCTCCTAAACAAAGGCGTCTTATTCTACAATCGGCGTCCGACGAATTCATTTTATCGTTGTGTGAAGTGGCGCTCAACATCCTCTACGGGACGATTCCGGTCAATCCACAACAGTACCGAAAACTGAGAAAGAGAAAAGCCGAAATTAAATTTGTAGCCAATAAAAAAATCGGCATAGCGGCAAAGAAACGAGTCTTCAACCAGAAGGGTGGATTCCTTTTACCGCTCCTGAGCGTCGCCGTACCCTTTCTTTCGAGCTTGATCGCAAACAGATAGGATGGAGTACGCCGAGAAGATGTATTTAGTCCCGCAACATCAACTGGATAAGGTGAGAACCGAAAATGTTCGCGAGAATATTCGACAGAGCGTGGAAAACGATTTGGACGGCGCCATGAGAAATATCTTACTCCGCACTGATTTGAACCCGTACGAAAAAGCAAAACTTTACACAAATACCCTGAGCAGGTTTTTGACCATCGTTAAACAAAGCGATCGGGAGAGCGGAGTTTTAACGCAGTCGTTGCCCGATCCCGCTCCTAAAGATGAAGTACCGACCGCGGCTAGCGTCGAAGATGACAACGGTGCTGAGGAGCATGTGGTGGATGAAGTTCTGAAGAATGTACCTTCGAGAAGTGTGAAAAACAGCAGATACATATTAGACAAGATGTCTAAAGCTAAAGGACTAAGCGCGTGGAACGAATCGGGGGAGTTTGTGTTCAGGGGTAAAGCCGTACAAGGCTCACACATGGTCGATTTGTTAAAAAATGTCACGGCACCGCAAATGGTTCGGGATAACCGGAGACCTGTAGGATGGTCAGAGTTTCTACACGCCTTTGCCGAATTAAACATCCCTTTTTCTACAGTGCCGAATCAACAGGTCAGGAGCACCATTAAATCTCTAAAGAGTAAACCCGACACCCCCAGCCCACCCCGTGTCAGACCTTCCAAAAGGGCACGAAGACAATCACGCTCGGTGTTTCCAGAGTCCGAAGACTCTGTGTTTAAATCCCCGACTATCGATCGAAGACAATGGTTGGAATTTTAACGAATCCTTTCATTTTGTATGTACATTAATATGTATCTTATGATTAAATAAAAGACGATTAAAAATATAATGGTTTCAAGATTTTTATTTATATGTCAGACATGTCTGCACGCAGTGAACGCAGGACAACATTGTATCAATACAAACATACGGTCTTAATCTCTTCACAAATAGGGACACCATTTTATCATTTTTAATATAATCATCGGTGTATAGTTTCATCACATGATCATAGCCGTATCCTCTAGCTAGATGATATAGAAAAAACAGACAGTGCTGACCGCAGGTGTCCGATGAATAATCCTGGACTCGTCTGCCGGAATATAATACGTCGGCATCGTTGGCTGCTAGAAAGTCATTGATGCTGGTTGGAAAGCGATGGCTGGTGGGGGGGTTGCCGAAGCTGTCGAAAAAACACGCGCCCCCGTCTTGGGTTAAATAAACGGCGACCCAGTGCTCCCCCGGCATGCTAGCAGGGTCGGTGTTCACGATACAGGCCGACGGTAAGATCCTTATGGGTTTTTCGGGTAGTTGATCGCTCGGTAGAATGCCGAGAAAATGAGTCCTGCAGGTAATTTTATCCATGATGGCGGTGAGTTGCAGCGTGTTCATCTCAATAGTAGTCTATGAGTACCTGTCGGCGGTTAGACAATTCAATGATGCTGTCAAATACCGCGTAAACAATTAAATTAATGGTATTCGGCAGCGGTTTTCTGAAACGAGCTTCGACTCTGATATTCCCGGACTTGATGAGGGAAATGTGCTGACCGCACTCTTCGTCGGGCGTGAGGTTAAATGCGTAAAGCGTGTATCCGTTCAGGAAATCATTCCTGCCGAAACAGAGCGGTTGGTCTTTAAGATGTCTCCCGGTCGTCATCACCAACTGATAATATTCGCGTACTGCCAAACCAGCTTCGAAATTGGGCTGTAGAGGCTTGGCCGGGTACTGTTGTCCGTCAACGTAGACGGCTAAGAATTCAAGGTCGTAGTGTTTGAACGCGAATGGATTTTTTGCGTAGGAACCGGTGAATGCGTCGTTGTCGACCATGGCAATGACGATAGACTTTGGCAGTGTTCCTAAAAACAGATTTTCCTGATTCGAAACACGAGAGCCGGCCGGTATGGAGAACGATTTTAGACTGACCCTATCGACAGGGTACTTGGCCGTTGTCGAGAGCAACGTCTGGGCGTGAGCCAGTCTCACCGGCGGTGATACAGTAACTTTCTTGACAAATAGGGATGCGGCCACTATATTTAATTTGTAAGCCACATCGTCGGCCCTCATCAGACAGAATTCATCTTTTGCTTGAATTAGGCGTATCTTGATATCCACCCCATTTATCATAAGTTTCTCTTGGAAGAATATATCGCTGTGTATGGGGGCTAGTAGTTCCACCTCCTTGCTTTCGCTGGTGTAGCCTGATCTCTTTGTCAACCCCGCGTTATGGCCTGCCGGGTCTTGAACGTCCATATGACCCGCCGTGTCTTTATGGAACAATCCGGCGCTGAAGACAGATTCCAACGTATCTTTACCGTAGTTGATCAGACTCTCGATGATACAGCGATAAGGGTAAGTGCTCGAACTCTGAGATATCAGACGATCGCCAAGGGTCACGTCGACTTGTGAAAACATAGTGGCTCCGGGGTAGTTGATTAGACCCACCTTGGCAGGGTGTGCAATCTCTTCCCCGTTAGGTTTCGTGATTTTCACCCGCAGGTAGAGCATCGTGTTATTGAGATCCACATAATCATCGCCGTTGCCTGCGATAAAAAATTCCAATGGTGCAGAGCCCGATATGGCCGATAACGGTGCTACTTCTAAATAGCCATTTTTCTCAATAACTGTCTGTGTCAGCGGGACCGAAAATAAGTCCAGCTCAGACTTGATGCATTCACCCGACATGCGATGGAGTAGTGCCATGTTAGAATATGGATTTTGCGGCTCTCTTGATCGATACGTTTCGACTAACAGACCTCTTACGCTTTCTGCGTACGAGTGAGCGCTTGTTTGATCCGCGCACTGTTTTCTTCTTCTTCTTCTGTACCACCCGTTGGCCACGCCTCCTCACACCCGGCGGCTTAGACATTCTCTTACGAGCCATGACCATGAGACCGGATCCGTCTTGAGCTTTATCGTTATGCGAACGCGTCAATACGTTTGAGACGACGTCGGATACTATATTTTTAGCAGCCGATTTTAGGTGAGGTTTCGCGATGCTAAATCCTCTTTTTAACAACGGTACGGCCATCCTGAACAGACCTCTGAATAGGCCTCCTAACCCCGCACCGTACATAACTCCCGATCCCGAATACCCCGGCAAACCGGAACCGGCCTGATTTTGGTAATAGCTCACATAGTCCGCGGTATTGGACTCTCCGGGTCTATAATAAACCATTTTTTTAAAGAATAGAAATATTTTTTGGTTTAAAGTGTAGTTTTACGATGACTTTCCCGTAAGAAAATGGTACTTCGTGGTTTTGATCGTCCTTCAACTCTATGACGATGCTGCTGATGTGATCCTTGTTGATCGATGCGTAATGGGGGTTGTCGTATCTAGCAATGACCGCGTCGTTGCCTTTACCCGTTATATGTACACATCTCAAGAGGGGCACGTGCGAATCACCGACCGCTTGATATTGGATGATGTCCGTGTAAACGTACATTGTATAGAACCCAGCATTGATGTCGGATTGATGAGGAGCGTATGTGATGACGTCCGTAGTAAAATCGGGTTCTTTATGATCGTTTAAACCTCCGAGAGGTTTTTTAGTCATTCCTAAAATAGTGGCTAGTCTTCCTCGGAAACTCACTGAAATGTTTGGTTTCGCGACCAGAAAGACTTTGTTTTTTAATTCGTCGTGATTCAATACGGCCGCTGGTGTGATGAGTTGATTTATAGCCCGGAGGATCGCGCGAATGTTTGCGTAGTAACCCCCGCTTATGTGTAATTTCGTAATGATAGAAAAACCAATATTTGAGGGATTGCTATCCGGGGGTTCCGGGGTCGTATGTAGGATGAAATGACCATCTTCGTCATTAAAGTTGTACCAACTTCTAGGATATTCAATTTCGGCGAGTCCGACTTCCCATTGTCCTTTCAAGTCTATAGCTTTAGCCAACCTGGTTGTATAGCTGGCTATACGATTTTCAGGATAAACCGACGACGACGCATTGCATGGCAACGTGACGTAGAACCCGTGATCCTCCATGATGCTCCTTCGCTCGTATGGTCTCATCCGTTAACGACTGTGCGTTTTAAGGAGATTGCAAGTCCAGCAGAGTTTTTTTATCTATATAACTATTAAATTTTGAAGGCCATCCTAGCCATTTCACTAGAACAAGCGTAGATTTCCCCTGTTTTTTCTGACCTAAAATCTTTTCCACCTTAAAAGATTTGTTTTTACTCACAATTATTTTTTGCAACTCTTCTTCATAAAAAACCCCATCTATGACATCGCCATCATAATCCTTGAGTCTGTAGACCGGGGGGTGACGCGGAATACATGAGGATACTGTGAAAAATTCTTCCGTGTAGTTCTGCTCATAACCTTTGGCGAACGGTCCTCTCACTTTAGAAATCCTGACAACGTCGCCGACTTTGAAATTAAATACGGTCATCTTCTTCTTCTTTATATCGCCGTACAAATTTTCAAACACTTGACCCTCATTTGCTTTGTCGACGTCCACGGGTCTCATTCTGATACTTCGGTGATAACTGCTGTTGTACCCTTGAATAATGTCTTGTAAAACATCAATGTATCGGCGGGAATTTGTAGCCGTTAAAAATCTCCACATGCGGCTTTTTAATGTTCTATTAAATCGTTCTACGACGCTGGCTTTCAAATCGGTAGCGGTGGCGAAGTGGTTGATGTCGTGCTTTTTCATCACATCTTGAAAATGTTTGTTAAAAAATTCCTTTCCCTTATCCGTCTGCAATTTCTGAGGTACACGACCCTCTTCGAGTATAGACTGGAACGCTTTAGTGACCTCAATGCCACTCTTATTCTTCAAAACTCTGACCCATGAGAACTTGCTAAATACATCTATGCATGTCAGTAGGTATTTATGACCGTCATTATCCTTGGCGTAGGCAGTCATGTCGACAAGATCAGCCTGGAACTGTGTATCGATCCCATACACAACCACTCTATTTCGTTTGTATTTTATAGGTGCTGTTTTGTGTAATGTGTAAGCATCCTCACCCGCCAACCAATCTGAAACCTCTTTATCGCTTAGACGGACGCCGGTATCTTTTAAGACGGCGTCTTTTAATCGTTTTTTACCCCCTAGAGAGCCGGGGTTGGACGGTGTATAATAAGCCTTTTTCATGAGCTCCGACATGCTGTCGTTTCAACCGCCGCAAAAGAATAACGCGTACAAGTATTTTGAATCAATCTTTTATTTAAAAAAATCCGTTACAGGATACATGCAAGATCTAAGTAAAAATGGAAATAATACAGGTAGAGTAAAAAAAAAAAATGGATATAACGACATTACAGGATACACAGTAAGTACAAAAAGGATATAATGATGTTAATATAACACAATCTAACTAAAAATGGATATAATAAGTAGCAGTAAGTAAAAAACAAAATGGAAAATAACATTACAGGATACATAGTAGCTAAAATGGATATAATACAACATTACAGGATAGACAGTGGCTAAAATGGATATAATACAACAGAGTAAGCTAAAAAATGGTTAGTAAAAAAATAATAATGTAGTAAATGGTTAGTGATAATGACATTACTGACTGTCTAACCAGAAAAGAAAGTCGCGACAGGCCTTCATGTTTTTGTCTAGGATGAAATCGATATACATTTCGGTAATTTTGGCAGAGTCGTCATCATCACCCTTTTTCTTTATCAACTCGGTACATACATCTGCCACGTAGGTACAAGTACACAACACGTCTGAGATTGTGATCTCAGCGCGTGATTCACACATCATTTCTAGAATAGCTTCTATCATTACATCGGGTGGATCGAGACCATCAACACATTTTTCAATCAAATCGTCCCATGCATTAGCCATCCCTCTCATTATCGGCATATTCTTCTTGAGATTTGCCTGACGCGTAGTGTCATGACCAACTGGGATATCAGGGTGGGCAGCGTCCGCAATAATCTTATCCAGTAGCTCGGTCATCTGATGTTTGAAATGGTCTTTAAACACGAGTTCCAAACAGCTCCTTAGACTACAGATTACACCCATCGCGGAGGGGGGTTGGTCACTCTCCATTCACAATTGAGAGACCTTGCCAGAGATCAACGACGTCGTAGACTATTTCCTTGCAGGGTTTGTCCAGAAGTTTCAACCTGATTTCTTCTAGCTTGGCAATGATGAATGGTTCGTCTTTTAATTCGTGCAGAATACCCCCGACTGCCCCTTGAATACGCTGGGGGTGAGATTTTAGCCCGCAGCGGTTTAGGAGAATGCCGATGATGGAATGGAAAAAGGGCTTAAACAGTTTGCCTGACAGCTCGTCAAAGTGTGTGTCGAAGTAGAAGTTGGGAGGGTCAAACAGGCAGGAATGTTGCAGCTGGCTGGGGTGGTCAATCGCACACCCCTCGCAGTCGGCCTTCAGCTTATCACCGATGAGATGTTCCAGCAGCACCACGGTTGCTGCTTTTACGATTTTGAATCCGACGTCGCTGAAACATCCGTCTGTAGCGTCGTGACCGGCTTTAGCACTGGGGAGGTAAGTCAGGTTGTGTGATCCGAGGTCCGAGCCTAATTTGTCCAGCCAGTCTTTGGAGCGTTTGATAGTTTTAGCAGGACCGTGGCCGCAGTCGCATTCGATTAACGGGTCCCAGTCGATTTGGAGGGGCGATTGCCAGTCTTTGTGAAGGTCCGATGATCCAAGGGGGTAAGTCAGACAATAGTTGCTTGCGTTGTCGTCAGGAGGGTCGAGAATGCTGCCGAAAGAGATGCCGCAGCTGCACACATGAGCGGGTTCTGAAGCGCCGTCTTCAGCCATGGTTTATAAATGTTGCTTGAGAGGGTTTGGCCGCTGACTTTATGTCAGATGCAGTAAAGGGGCGGGGACGTTGTGGCGCTTCAGCTGTGGTTTATAAACGACGTCTGGGAGGGGCTGACCGTCGAGGTCCCGGATGTCTGTAGTGAATGGGGGGTGAATACCCCGCGTATGTACTGCTGCGCGGACATCTCTCAGGGTGGAACAGCTGCACTTTAATTTTGTTGTAGCCGTCGTGCAGCTCGCACCATTTGAACAGCTTGTTTATGATTGAAAACATAATATCCAGCTGACTCAGATCTTGCCACTTGAACAAAAATTGCATTTCATACAGATTGTTATGCTCGTTAGGCAGGACGACCCCTGACCGATCTTCGGTGAGCTTTGTCTTGTCATCACAGCAGAATATGTAGACAGAATCATCCGGGTTCTTTTTAGTGTGGTCACCTACCACGCGGTACCGGACATTCGGGGTGACCCCGTCCCACTCTCCAACGTACAGAGGTTCTTGACCGCCGCTCTTCAGATCCTTCCACACAAAATTGTAAAATAATGCCCAGTCTTTTTTAGGAAATACAAGACATGCGTCTTCCCCGGGGTGAAACTCGCCCGCGCTGTCGGTGGTGTAGAGTATAACAACTTGAGTTGTTTTATGAAATCTGTACCCGATTACACGCTTGCTGTTCATCATAAATTCTCCTTTAGTCCATTCCGAAAGTTCATGGAGAAAGCTTGTCAAACGGACGTGCCCATAAGGTTTTCTCGGCGCCATAGGTAGACTGGTCATCAGACTGTCGAACGTCCTGCTGCGCAACCCCGCATCTGGGGTTTCAGGAGCTGATAATCCGTCCATGCTCATGTAGCTCATGTTTCTCTTTTTGCTGATAGCTGTAGAACACACTGGCCCCATTTATATATATATATATACGCTGCTCTGGGATGTGGCAGGGTGGGAGGGGAATTTTCTGATAACAGCGACTTCAAAAGATAAAACCTTCTGTCAATAACATGATTTATTATACCGCATTCAAAAACAAAAAACCAACTGTCAAATTAATCAAAACAAAAAACCTAATGTCAAAAAACCATCAAAACCAACTGTCAATTATATGATTTATTATGACAATAGGTCAAAAACCAACTGTCAAAACCTAATGTCAATCACATGATTTATTAAACAGGAAGTCCCGCTTATACCGCATTCAAAAACAAAAAACCAACTGTCAAATTAATCAAAACAAAAAAACCTAATGTCAAAAAACCATCAAAACCAACTGTCAATCATATGATTTATTATGACAATAGGTCAAAAACCAACTGTCAAAACCTAATGTCAATCACATGATTTATTAAACAGGAAGTCCCGCCTATACAGGAAGTCCCGCCTATACAGGAAGTCCCGCCTATACAGGAAGTCCCGCCTACACCGGAAGTCCCGCCTACACCGGAAGTCCCGCCTACACCGGAAGTCCCGCCTACACCGGAAGTCCCGCCCCCTATACCGGAAGTCCCGCCCCCTATACCGGAAGCCCCGCCCACCTGTCAATCAATCACATTTTGACATTTGGTGCAGTATACTTACTACTCAAACTAAATACTTCGATCTCATTAGCAACAAACTTTTTTTTAAAATTATTATTATTTTGCTTATCCTTTGTGTTGAATAACAAAATGGTGAAAAGATCAATATTTTTGGTTTTTGAACTTGAGCCAAGGTGATATATAAATATTTTTTTCTCCCCCTTGTTGACTGGTGAGAATAAAATTGTGAACCTAAAGTTGCTTTAAATATTTTTTGTTTGTTTGATTTCCTTGATGACTGGTGAGATGAGAATATACCTATGACACTGAATTTGAACTTGTGCTTTTGTTTGTTTTTTGTTGTTTTCCTTCTTGTTAATTTGGTGAAAATACAACTGTGAATCTGAACTTTCTTTGTGTGGGACTCTGATTTATGTTTCTGTGGCTTATAGAGCTATTCCGGGGGAAAACAAAATTGTACTCGTATTTGACAAGATTGAGCTTGTCTGGCACCCAAACTATATGTTAAGTAATTTAGACTGCTGATTTAAATTTTATTTGGGCCCGCCACCATTACACAGTAATGCAGAGGTGTTCACACTACATCGCTACTATGGCGAAGCATCTCAATCCCTTCTCAGGGAACAATGGTTACAGTCGTAACCTGAGACGTTTTCTCTAGTACTTCCATCTTCATATTTTATCTATGTATTTATTTATTTATTTTTATTTGTTCATATGACTACGAAGGGAAATGCGCAAAAACTGCTTGAAGAGAACATAAACAGCCAGTGTTACTAAAATCTTTCCAGCAGCTGTTGTAATTTGAGAAACCAGTATTCTGATGTAATAATTTCCCTATAATTTGACATCAATTATTTATGTGTAAACATTATGCAGGTTCACTGGCTCTCTGTTCTACTAGATTTCCACTTGTACTGTTATTCAGCCTTTACAAGGCCTAGGCTGCAAATCATTAATGTGCTTTAGGTTCTGAATCTGTTTTTCTTCTTCTTTTGGGTTGTCATGAAGTTATTGGCATTAAAACTCAATATAAAGCCAAAAGGAACAATAATAAAGTGAAGCTTCAAGCATAGTTCTTAATGAATTCTGTGTTGGTTTTAAAGCAGATATCAATTTCAAAACATCACATGCCATTTCACAGATGGTCAATAACTGGATAGAAAAAGTGCTGATGTATTTCATCAGTGGTTTTGGAAGGTGGACGGTCTGCTGTATGTGCATCAATCACAAAATCCCGCAGGTGGTGCGGGTGCTGTGTCTCTCTCTCTTGTCAGACCGCAAATGAGTAGGAATGCCAGCCTTTGTACACTGGGCCTGTGCTCTGGTCCATATTTCGTTCTACGCTGACTCACTTCCCTTTTCTGAGAGTGTCACTATGACAGACTGCACAAGGTCTGTGGCAGACAGGGGCGGCGTTTACTTATGGCAGAGTATGGCAGTTGCATTGGCATTCAAACAAAACGGGAAATAAACAGCTCATGATGCTGCTCATTAGTTTTGTTGCTTGATTTGGCCTTTGGCAGATATTTCAGATTTGAAAAGCAAACAGCCTACCGCCGTGTCCTAACCGGACACAATGCAATTTCCAGCGGCAAGCTGTCAGTCCAGACTCGACCCAACAAAATCAAGCCAAAATCACTGCCATCAGAAGAGTGTGTGAGCGGGCTCTCTCTGCAAGCTTGTATTCACAACAAAATGGATAAGTACATTATCAAAATAATCATAATTATTACACAATTTTACCATGATTAAAATACATACTGAGTGACAAACAATACACTTGGTTATTCACCTTGAATTGACAGTTTGAACATTGTTTTTTCCCTTTAATTTATTTTCAATATCTGAGGTGAATCTGGAACTGTCTATAAAGTTCATGAAAAATGATTTTCAAGCTCACAATAAATTATTTTTACATTAAATAAGGAATCGTGCCATACCCTAGGTTTTTGTGAAACGCCACCACTGGTGGCAGATGAGAGGTCTCCATAAAACTCTGGAGACTGCAGGGGATCAGACTAAAATTTTGTGACATGAAACACATCTTCAAATAAAGTGAGCTGCAGCATGAATTGGCTATCAATGAGAGAAAAAATTCCCTTCGCTTCAATGTTTCGCAGACTGATTGTGAATATGTGTTTCTCGAATCACAGGAAGCGTTTTTTGAATTGCCAACAGAGCTGAATACTGACAGGCCCACCTTGTTTCAGACAGTTTCTTTAGTTCAACTGGAGCTTGCGATGGTTCGTTTTCCAGCTGTTTGTTTGTTTGTTATTTGGAAAAGAGCATGAGGAACAGATTAGAAGAATTTAGTCGCAGGCTGTATTTTTTTAACACAGTCCACCAAAACAAGGTTTAGCCAATGTGCATGGCAATGAATGTATAATGATTGCAGGACATCTTTTATGCATTTTTTTGCTACACCATTGTGACAGCTAGACATAACTGCTGCGCCATGGTAGCACTGTGCAATGCAAAAGTTGTGGTCAATATGTTGGTCTGTTTGATTGTTTTCAAGAGCCATTCGCCATTTAATCCATTGGCATGAGTGAAATGCAGGAATTCCTGTAATACAACGTGTGCAAATAGCGTATCACCACAGACACCTGCTGTTTTTTGCTGACGTTTTTGCTTTCACAACATTTTGTTTTTATTGTGACTGTACACAAATACAAGTAAAAACGTATTATAATACAACAGATTATAATGATGTATAACACTTGATGTATAACTTGAGTTATTTGAGTCTCTTTGTCACTGATAAGAAAAAAGCGAGTTGATCAAGCCGGCGCGATGGTGGACTCGAAGGGGTTAAGGCAAACAGTCCAGCCTCTTCAATCTCACTATTTGGTCCCTCACCAAATTTGCCATCACTTCAGTTAACTCATTTTGTATATCATGGTGTGTGTATTTTGCATTTTGGGGATTGTCAAGTATTTTTTTTCTAACAGTGTTGTCAAACTTGCTAATAAGATGCAACAGCTCAATAAAGTTGCCTCGGTTGGCAGAATTCTCCTCTTCTCTATGAACTCTTTGTGCAATTGTCTGACAAGCTGTGAATCGCAATGATTCAACAACTGCTTGCATGTATTCCCTATTTTCCTGTACTGCTTTACATGCCCTTCACTCAAAGCATTCTTGATTGTCGAGCCACCCCCCTTCCTAATGTAAATTCAGCTCATGCATCCATAAAGTATTTGTGCCCTGCACCAGAGTCCTGCACGGGTTCGATTTTGTAAATCCGCGGTGCTTAAAACCGCATCCGACCCGTTTTCCGACAACAGTACTAATTAAAATCCGCACCCGACCAGACCCGCTTAAAATAGAACCAACACCCAACCCACAATAAAATAACACCCCACCCACAATAAAATCAGTTTAGCATATCACATTATAGACACACTTACAAAAATGTTTATTGCCAGCATACAGAAGTTATTACACGACCATTATCACAAGGATAACTTCACATTCTAAAACGCTTAACGTGGCTTAATGTAGGTAAGACACTGTTATTAAGAGACCAAACTCAGTAAACATAACACAAATAACATATACTATGTACAAAAAATCAGATGAGCCCAGAATATGAACGCAGCGTGTTTAATTACATGTTAAGCGTTTTCCTCCCATAGAAAACCATTATAAGTAAACGCTTAACGTGGCTTAATGTACTAAGACAGTGTTATTAAGAGACCAAACTCAGGAAACATAACAAAAATACTGTTCGATAGAACTGCTTGTGCTTGGTTTGTTACCACAGTTATGCTTCCTCAGCAATGAAGTTCCACATTTGCGGCTATCTTTTAATTCAACTCCTCATGATCTCCATCTCGACGACTGGAGTGCAGGCAGATCGCGCACACGCGGTTGTGATTCTTCTGGGAGGGCCGCGCGGCCACAAATAAACTGATATGGATTTGAAATTATTTTATCAACTTGAAATACAAGGCATATTTTTGTAGATGTGTTCCTAAAAATGCATATATTTTTAGGAACACATTTACAATATACATGCATATATTTTTATATATATTCGTTTGCATGTGTTTAGACCTGTGTTTGTCCCTTGTCTGACCCGACCCGCACCTATATCCGACAGAGTTGGGATGTTTTTCACCCATTTCAGCAATATTCGCGGGTCACCCGTGTACCCGCACCCGCAGGACTCTGCCCTGCACTGGTATTATGTGTTTTGAAAGATGATGTTGCTTAGCATCAATTCTGATACCCTCTCTCTGTGGCCAATCCCTAGGTGCAAAGTGTGTAAAATCAGTGGTCTTTTACTTGATATTAAATAGCGCTCCATTGTGATGATGAACTTAAAATGAACGATAATGCTACGCTAATACGCCTAATTCACCCCTCCCCCATTATGACGGTTGCTTATTCATAGGCTACACAGTTTTACCATATGAATGTTTTTAATTAATTTTTTTCTTCATTTTTAATGAAAGAGACACTGAGAGTTAATAAGGGGGTAGGGGGGCTGCGCCGGTGCTAAGCAAATTTTCAAGCCCCACCACTGTAAGTCCTGGCTCTTCCATTTCCATTTATGCATTTGGCAGACGCTTTTATCCAAAGCGACTTACAGTGCCCTTTTTACAGGGACAATCCCCCTGGTGCAACATGGAGTAAAGTGCCTTGCTCAAGGACACACTGGTGGTGACCACTGGGATCGAACCAGCAACCTTCTGTGTATCAGTTCCATGGTTTAACCCACTGGACCACCATCTCACCATCTCTGTAAGTAACAAAGATAAAATCTGCAGACTGTGTCTTTGCCTAAAAACCCGTTTAGTCTCCATGTTTGTGTCTAAAACATCATTTTTTTAATAGTGTTTAGTGCTGCTTTAAACAGAAGCAAACAAGCAAAAAAAAAAAAAAACATTCATTGCCTGAATCTAAATTGATTTTTTTTCTTTCAACTTGCATCTTGTTTTGGCAGGCATTACTTTGAAGTTTGTTGTGCCCCAGCGTACAGCTGGCAAGTGGGTTTATTAATGAGTTTACATTTGTCTGCATACTTTGTCAGGGAATATATCTGTGTGTAGGTGAGCTTTTCCCAGATAGGGTCGCTCAGACAATAACAATATCAGAGTTGACACAGGCTGTTGGCAGGGGTAATTGTTTTGAGTCTTACCCAGAATCTCTCACAGGATTTAAGGATAACTGGATTAGACCGAGGCTCTGCAGTCGACACATCCACTCTCTCGTTTTTTAACATTTAATCAAGTTATCAAACATCATTCTATTTTCTCCACTGCATGCAAGCTCTCTGCAAATCAATTCAGCCTAAAGTGTCTATAGATATGGATACTGTATTCTTGTTTCCACCACCCCAGCTAACAGGTAATGTTCCCAGATCTTCAGCTAAAGTTATGAACAAACATTCTTCCTGTAATATTAATAGAATGTTAATCCAAAGTTAACTGGTCTTTAACCCTTAAATGCATACCTCGGGTCTTTAGTGACCCGGGACATCATTCACTACCCTCCTCCTCATTATTTTTTTAAAGTTAGACATCAACCTTCTTAGTATTCCTCAATGAATTTATTATAAACAATTATAACAATAAAACATGTATATAATTATAATATAATAGCTGTTTTTCTTGTTTGTAAAAATTGTATAGGGTCACTATAATGACCCGAGGTGTGCAAGAGTTTACGTATATTTTTTTCTGCACAACAATAATTGAAACTTTAATGACGGAATGAAGTGCAATTAACCTTTATTCCACAATGTCTGATACACAATGATGAAGGGACTTTCACTCATAGTTACTGGAGGCTGAAAACGAAACAATAATAATTATAATCTGCAAAATTTTAAATGGCTCAGCGATTTACTGCAGAGCAAGAACTGAACACAATCAAATATTAGTGTCACTGTCACTTGATGGTGGATCTGGTGAAGAAGCTGTGAGCCATCAAAATATTGATTTTGAAGATGTTGAAAATGATAGTTTTGTGTTTGAGATCATGAATATGAACCAGATGCTGAATGTACTGGGAAATGAGTTATGGACAGTAATGATGGTATAAAACACCTGCTCAAACTGAACCCTTCCAATCTCAAAACGGTAATGAAATATGCTTTATTCTTCTGTCATTGTTACTCTAATATCAGGAGAGCTTTATATTATCGCGGCAGGTAGAGATCCATCTGTGTTAGATAAAGAGCCGGGCGCTAAAGACCTGAATATGTAAGAATAATTGGCGAAACAGTCATGCATTTAAGGGTTAATACTGTTCTCAAAATTAGCACAAAAACATTATTTAGGTATTCTTCATTCATGGAACTTTTCTTCTGAATAGTTTTAGTTGGACATTTGTCTAACACTTTTTTAAATGGTACTACTTGTTTCAGAACATTCAGAGAACATTCAAATAACGTTAAGTGCCCTTAACTTTCATATAACCAAAACACATTTAAAAATTCTGAATGTTTTAAACATTCAGGGAACATTTAGGAAAAAAAATTCATAACTTAATGGGAACGTTAGCAAAACGCTCTTAGAATATAATTTTGTTAGCTGGGACTGCACAAGCTGAACAGAGATAGATCGAATAAACATCTGTACACAAAAAAAAGGTTCTATATGGCACCAAAAATGGTTCTTCGTCGTAATCATAGAGGAACCACTTTTTGTGCTATATAGCACCATTTCTTAACATGTTCTGTAAATGGTAGCGGTGCTATATAACACCTTAGTCAAAGAACCGGTGAAGAACCTCTGAAGAACCACTGAAGAACCACTGAAGCACCAAAATTGTTGCTATATAGCACTTAAAAAGGTTCGTAACGTCAGTGACTGACGAATGGGGGTTTCGCTTGGAAGCCAATCGCCTTGGAGATCTAACAAAACGAGCCAATGGCATGAAAATCTTGCGACCAAGATGGCGGCGCGAGTAGATCGCGAGGCTCAGCGTCTCTCCAGATTCTGCAATTTTGCGGTATTTTTCTTGCTCATCTCGGGTCTGTTCGTGCAGAACAGTTGTGCCTTTACATCGTACACCCGCGCTGAGCTTTTGGATATTGGTTTGCGAATTTCCGACAGTTTTATGGACAATCTTCGACTCCTTCCTGAGATCGCTAGGACGCCCGAGGCGATGCGCTCATCCCGGCCGGGCGGAAGTGCACGCAGAAGGCGGCGAGATCGTAAACAAAGGCGGGGGAAGCGTGGAGGATTGCGGGCTAAGCTAACGCGTTCTCCTCATTGGCTCTCTTTACCCAGCATTTTCCTTGCTAATGTACGATCGCTAGTGAACAAAATGGAGGAGATTCGACTCAGCATCACACACAGTAAGAAACTTTTGAACTGTAACGTCCTAATCTTCACTGAAACCTGGTTAAACAGCGGAATACCGGACACCGCTATCGAGCTAGCGGGACGCCACACACTCCGGGCAGACAGAACATTAGATGGCTCCGGGAAGACCAGAGGTGGTGGATTGTGCATTTATATTAACAAAGCTTGGTGCACAAACTCTGCTATTGTTGGGAGTCATTGTTCAGCTAACCTGGAGTTTCTCATGGTTAAATGTAGACCGTTTTATCTACCGCGGGAGTTCACTTCCACCATTATAACTGCTGCTTATATTCCACCCGATGCTGATGCCAAGCTTGCTATGAAAGAACTTCACGCAGCCATCAGTAAACAACAGACTGATCACCCTGAAGCTGCGTTTATTGTTGCAGGTGACTTTAATCACTCAAACTTAAAGTCAGTGCTACCCAAGTTTCACCAGCATGTTTCCTGCCACACCAGAGGAAACAAAACCTTAGACCATGTTTACACAAACATGGCGGGAGCTTACGTTGCAACACCCCTCCCCCACCTGGGACAGTCAGACCACATCTCTTTGTTCCTCAGCCCCAAATATGCACCCCTCATCAACCGTGTGAAGCCATCAGTGAAGACAATCAAGGTGTGGCCTGCGGGGGCAGATTCCACACTCCAGGAAAGGTTTCTAAACACAGACTGGAGTATGTTTGCTTCTCAAGCCACCAGTGGCGCTCACACGGACATTAACTCCTACACCTCCTCAGTATTGGATCATATCAATACCACCATTGACAGTGTTACAACCCAGAAACAGATCACCACATACCCAAATCAGAAGCCTTGGATGAACAGGGAAGTGCGACTCCTGCTGAAGTCACGCAATACTGCCTTCAGATCAGGAGATGCACAAGCCTACAGCGCATCCAGAGCAAACCTGAAGAGGGGCATCAAAAAGGCCAAGCACTGCTACAAGCTAAAGATAGAGGGACACTTTTCCAACTCTGACCCTCGACGCATGTGGCATGGCATTCAGGCCATCAGTGATTATAAACCCACCCACTCCACCCCCGCAGCCACTGATGTCAACTTCCTGAACGAGCTAAATTACTTTTATGCTCGTTTTGAAAGAGACAACAGAGAAACTGCCAACAAGCTCAAACCCTCAGCTGACCACCCACCAATCACACTCTCCTCCACAGATGTCTGCAAGGCACTGAGCCGGATCAGCGCGCACAAGGCTGCTGGACCAGACAACATCCCTGGTCATGTTCTCAGGGCATGTGCGGAGCAGCTCGCTGGGGTTTTTACAGACATTTTCAACCTGTCTCTCGCCCAAGCAGCTGTACCATCATGCTTTAAACGCACTTCCATTGTGCCAGTGCCGAAACACTCCAGCCCGAGGTGCCCTAATGACTACCGCCCTGTAGCACTCACACCCATCATTATGAAGCGGCTGGTCCTGGAACACCTAAAAGACTCTATACCATCCACATTGGACTCACACCAGTTTGCCTATCGCAGCAATAGGAGCACAGAGGATGCAGTTTCCATGGCACTGCACTCTGTGCTCACCCATCTGGACAGTAAAAACACCTATGCACGCATGCTGTTTGTTGACTTCAGCTCAGCATTCAACACTGTCATCCCATCCAAGTTAATTGCCAAACTTGGAGACCTGGGCATCAACACTTCAATGTGTAACTGGATTTTGGACTTCCTAACTGACAGACCACAGAATGTTCGATCAGGATCCACCTGCTCCACGTCCATCACACTCAACACTGGTGTACCACAGGGCTGTGTGCTAAGTCCGTTTCTCTACTCCCTCTTCACCTCCGACTGCAAGCCTGTGTATGGAACTAATTCCATCGTCAAGTTTGCGGACGACACTACGGTGATTGGTCTCATCAGCAACAACGATGAGACTGCCTACAGGGAGGAGATCCAGCACCTGGCCACATGGTGCGCTGATAATAACCTGCTCCTCAACACCACCAAAACGAAGGAGCTCATCGTGGACTTCAGGAAGGAGTCAAGAGGCACACACGACACCATCCACATCAATGGAATGGCTGTTGAGCGTGTCTCCAGTTTCAAGTTCCTGGGGATCCACATCTCGGCGGACATGTCGTGGACGACCAACACCTCCAGCCTGGTCAAGAAGGCTCACCAGCGCCTCTTCTTCCTGAGGACACTGAGGAAGAATCAGCTCTCCTCGGCTATCCTGGTGAACTTCTACCGCTGCGCAATAGAAAGCATCCTGACCAACTGTGTCGCAGTATGGTATGGGAGCTGCTCTGTTGCGGAGCGCAAGGCACTGCAGCGGGTGGTGAAAACTGCCCAGCGCATCACAGGGACTCCACTACCTGCCATCGAGCACATCCAGAGGAAACGCTGTCTGCACCGAGCTCGCAGCATCCTCAAGGACTCCTCTCACCCAGCCCACAGACTGTTTTCTCTCCTGCCCTCCGGCAGGCGTTTCAGGATCCTCCGGACCAGGACCAGCAGACTAAAGAACAGTTTTTTCCCCAGAGCTGTCTCTTTACTGAACTCAAACCCCCGTTGATCCACTTCCCTCATAAACTGCAAACTCTCCTACCTCACACCTACATTCACTTTGTTATTTGCACTACCGACTGTTTATTACAGTAACAACTGTTTACTTATGCATTTTGCACCATCATATCTTAACTGGAATATGCTCATTTGCACTGCCGACTGTATTTATAGTAACCATGTTTACATTTGCATTTTGCACCGTACTTCTAACTGCAATATGCAACCACTTTCCACTGCACTTTTACACTTTCTTTCGGATAGCTCTGTCCATAATTTATTGCACTACCTTAATCCACTGCTATATTCCTCATATTAGCCTAACATATTATTGTATACCTCTATCTGTAAAATTCTGTTCAAAGTAATAGCCATCTGTATATTACATTCATAGTACATATTCACCTGTACATTCTGTTTACATTCTGTTTATAGTAATAGCCATCTGTATATTTATATTTATTCACTGTATATATTCATCTGTAAATTCAGTTCTGTTTATAGTAATAACCATCTCTCTACTTATACATATTTATATATATTCAGTACATTTTTATGCCCAGCACTTACGCAACCATTGTATATATCCTGCACTTGCTGCTATTGCACTTCTGGTTAGACCTAAACTGCATTTCGTTGCCTTGTACTTGTACTTGTGTAATGACAATAAAGTTGAATCTAATCTAAAATGCCATGGGTATGCGGAATTTGCATAATGCAAGCCCGCCCCACCACGTGGGTATAAAGGGCGTCGCATAGCAATCTCGCATTATGTTATCTGCTGAAGAGCCGAAGCCTGAGCGGCCGGCCGTTCCAGCGGTACAGATGAAGTGGCTGAGGGACGTTACGTCTCCGTTCCCTCTCTCAGGGAACGAGGGTTACATACGCAACCGAGACGTTCCCTTTCGTTCAGTCACTCCGAGTAACGTCAGTGACTGACGAATGGGGGTCCCAATTCAATCACGCCACTCTGCTGTCTTCCAGTGCCCTGCGTAGTGCGAGCTCCCTGTCGAAAACGGACGAAGGACTGCACTAACACAGGAATACCAAGGTACACTGGGAAGCATATCCCATGTGGAGAAATGCAACACAATGCCTACCCTAAGGGGGAGGACTTACCAAATACACATAGGACCTTTAAAAAGGAACTGCATATGGAGTATACCGGGGTATCCAGCCGCAGGTGGAAAACATTTTAAACCCCAGGCGTGGCAAGGTGCCTTGCCAAGGGAAGACACGTGCTCAAAGAGGCTTACCGTGGAGATACACATGTGGGGGTTACCCGACGGGTAACTAAAGCCCAAGTTACCCAACGCACTAAAGCCCAAGAGGAGGCAACACCCCTAGTGGAGTGTGCTCTCACCCCAAGGGGGCATGGCATGCCTTGAACCTGGTAAACCAGGACAATGGCGTCCACTATCCAGTGGGACAACCTCTGCTTGGAGAGGGCCTTCCCTTTCTGCTGCCCACCGTAACAGACAAAGAGCTGGTCTGAGGTCCTGAAACACTGCGTCCGGTCTACGTAAGCGTGAAGGGCGCGTACTGGCCAAAGCAGTGCCAAGGCTGGGTCTGCCTCCACCAATGGCAATTGCAGGTTCACCACCTGATCTCAGGTGGGAACCTTGGGTACATATTCAAGCTGGGGTCTCAGGAAGCACGTGAGAGTTAGCCAGCTCGAATCCCAGGCTCACTTGTCACCGACAATGCCTGCAGGTCACATACCCCCTTGAAAGGAGTCATGCAATCAAGAGTGTCGCTTTCATTGAAAGGAACTTACCTTAAACTCAAATTTAGGGGCACTCAGCAGGGTAATAGCACTGCTGTGAGGTCCCAAGAGGGCATGTAAGACCTGCAGAATAGGTTGTACTGTTAAAGTCCACCAGGTCGAGGTGGGCCAAATAGCGGCCACCTAAACCCCTAGGGCAGAGGAGACAGCCAATGCTCCGCCCAACTTGTGGAAGGTACTTACCCAAAGGCATTTTCTGGGGTCTTCCGAGGAAGAGGCCAGGTGACAAGAGGTTCCACTTCAGCGCACAGGCCTGTCACATAGACAAAGCCATAGCGGAAGTGAAGTAGCCACCACCATGGTGGTAGGGTACAGAACCTGCCGCGCCCCGTCAGGGCTCACACAAGTAGGATACCACAGACCGGGACGTGGGTGCCAAGGGTGCCCCATCTCTGAGTAAGGAGTTCTTCCTCAGAGGAATTGACCAGGGAGGTGCTGTCGCAAGGAGTAAAGAGTTAAAAGAACCAGGTCCGGCCGGGGCAATGCGGGTGGCCAAAGGAGCTGCTTCTTGCCCTCCGTGATCTGCACAGACCCTGTGCAAGGTAGCTCACTGGGGAATGCATGTTTGCGTGGGCCCCGCGGCCTGCTGAGCCTAGTAGGCAATGGGAAGAGCTCAAGGGAGGCAGCAAGATCACCTGCGTGTCGCTGAACTGTTCCCAACCAGCTGGCCGTCCGGGGATGGAGTCTCCATTCCACCGGTTAAGTGGCTGAAACCGTGGGAGCATGTAGGCTGCACGACTCAGTCCCACCAGGAAGAATGTAACAAAGCGTACCTCAGAAGCTTCAGACTCCAAGAGGAGATGACGGCCGAGTTGCAACATCTGGTGGGAGCGTAGACCACCTCATCGGCTGGTGTACGCTACTGTCACCGTGATGTGGGGGATGAACCAATACATGTTTGCCAAAGCAGGGCCCGGGGGCGGTGCAGGGCAAGACGTATGGTCAGCAACTCGAGGCAATTGACATGCCGTAGGCGCTAGGGTCCTTTACAGGAGCCTGTGGTAGCATGCCAATTGCGCATGGCACCCCAGCCCATGACAGAAGCATTAATATGCCAGGAACTCACTTTAGAGCCCGTAGAAAAAAGAGGTCCACACGGGGTGGAGGTATGATGGCAGGCCTGAGCCACGGGGACCCGGAGCGTGCCCTGATGCCATGCCCATCCCCAGACTCGATCGCGAAGCCAGTGTTGAAGCGGTCTCAAACTAAACAACCCGAGCGGCGTTACCGCGGCTACAGATGTCATTTGCCCCAGGAGCCTCTGAATTTTTTTTTCAGAGAACCGCATTCTTGCCCCAAATGAAGGACTGCACGTGCATGGCAACCGAGTCGAGAAAAGAGATGCTCCTCAGGGAAGAGTATCTCTTTTCTCAGGTGACCTGAAGGCCCAATGGGTGAGGTGCCGAAGCACGAGGTCCCTGTGTTCACAAAGCCTGGTCCAGAGAATGACAAGTTAGCCAGTCATCGAGAGCTCAGGGTGCGAACCCGTGTGCCTGGGCACAAGGGCTATCTCGACGACCTCGGTTAAGCCGCGAGATGACAGGGCTACCCGAATGGGAAAACTGCATATTGATATATCTACCCCCCCGAACCCAGACCAAGAAAGTGGTCTGGGTCGGGAGAAAGGAGACATAAAAGTACGCGTCCCTCAGGTTAGCGCTACAGACCATTCTGGGGACAAACACATTGAGAAATGCGTTGCACTGTGAGCATCTCGAGGTGGAAGCCTAAGAAGTGTTCCACAAAAGATGCACACCAAGAATGGTCATGACTCATCGCTTCTACTAGGTACCATGGAGTCAGGCTGTGGAAGTCGGACTCCATCTCGGCTGGAGGGACGACCTCGACCGCACCCCTCGCCAGTAGGGTGTCGACCTCCGTATGCATGACAAGGGCTTTGCCACCTGACACAACATAACGGACTTCCCCTTAACCGGGGAGGAGATTTAGCAGAAAAAAACGCATAGCCGAACCTGTGGCGAGCCGACTGAACAGCCTGGAAGCTTTATACAGGCTCCCAGAGCTGAAACAGTGGCTGTGCGAGACACAGGTGTACCCACGATGAGGCAGCGCAGCGGAATGACCGGCTCCGACATGGGAGCGTCCCAAGGTGTGGGCGTGGTCAAATTCCGCGACCTGGCGGAGGAGACCTGGGGAGGACGAGCGTCCTGCTGTGGTCTCGTCTGCCTGGGGGCTGGCGATAGAGGGGGCCGAGAGTGGGGAGGCCCGTGGGCGTCACACACTGCCAGCCGCAGCCCCTCTTGGGGCTCAGAGGTGTAATCGGTTAACCATAGAAAAGGTGCCACCGACCGTGAGGCCAGCGGCGGGAAATGGAAACAAAAGATTCTCCCCCGGCCCTTCACCGGGGGAAGGAGTGGTCCTGCTACCATCTCCTGAGGAAGAACCGATATCACCTCTGAGCCGCCTGTCTCAGGACCGCCGCTTTGACCGCTGTTTAGCGGGCTGCGGTGCTGGGGCAGACGGGGCCGCCTTCCTGTGACGTCCTCTGCGCTTCGGCCCGGTTGAAGGCTGCTACTGGGGCCGGGCGGGAGGGGCGGGAGTCGCTGGAGGGCGGCCTCGGCGGGGAGCAGGCTGAGGCACCTGAGCCGACGGTTGGGTGGAGCCTCAGTCTGCTTCTGAGCGGTTGAAAACTGTTGGGCGAAGTCTCCAACCGCCCCGCCGAATAGCCCAGCCTGGGAAATGGGGGAATTGAGGAAATGTGTTTGCTCAGATTCCTTCACATCTGCCAGGCTGAGCCATAGATGGCGCCATCACCTGACCAAGAGAGCGTGCAGTCACCTTCGTCGCTTGGAGAGCGAGGTCGGTGGCTGCACGCAGCTCCTGCATTAAGCAGGGTCAGTACCACCCTCGTGCATGTCACGGAGCATGTTGGCCTGGTAGACCTGGTGCACAGCCATGGCATGCAAGGCAGACGCAGCTTGGCCCGCAGCTCTGTATGTCTTCGCCACCAGAGTAGACGTAAACCCACAGGCTTTGAACGGGTGCTTAGGATTACCGCGCCACATTGAAACGCTCTGCGGACACAGTTGCATCGCAACAGACTGTTCAACAGGGGGAACCCCAGTGTACCCTTTCACAGCGCCACCGTAAAGGCGGAGGACGATGACGAGCGATCGCGAAAAGTCAGGGGAGACTTCCACCTCCTCATGCACCTCCGGGAAGAATGGTATCGGAGGTTGGCGGGTGCCTTCGGTGTGGGCCACTCCCAGATACCAATCATCCAGCCTCGAGCGCTCAGGACATGGTGGCGGATTCCACACAAGCCAGAGGCTCTCAGCTGCCCGGGAGAGCATGGCTGTAAGCTCCGAATCTGACTCGGGCAATGCTGGCAATCCCGAGGGAGGCAGCACAGCCGAATCGTCATTTCCGGAGGAGTCCAGCCCACCCTGTGATGCAGCGATCGACATGACGTCATCAGCCGGCGCACCGAATGACACGCTGGGCCCAGGGCGGGAAACACCAGCGTCAACATCCGGCAACACCACGGGTTGCAGCGTGCACGAGGGGCATTATGCAAATTCCGCAGACCCATGGCATTTTCATGCCATTGGCTCGTTTTGTTAGATCTCAAAGGCGATTGGCTTCTAAGCGAAACTCCCATTCGTCAGTCACTGACGTTACTCGGAGTGACTGAACGAAAGGGAACCTTTTTTTTAATAGAGTGTATAGTGAACAAAAGCCCTGAATGTATTTTTCCTTTGGCCAAACTGCGTCCTGGTTTTAGCTCCTTCTCTTTCCTCGAGGAAAGATGATGTGAGCATTACCAGACATCTCACATTCATCCACAGCTTAAAATTCAAAGAACACAGGCAGTGCCGGCCACAGTGGAAATGCTTTAAAAAAGATCAATGTGCTTGCTAAAGTGCTGGACTATAAATAAGCTTTAGAGAGATGGTTTCTCCTCTGTGCATTCCAAACAGCAGTCAGAGAGTGATACCCGTGTCAGGGAGAGGAACCAAAACACTCTTTATTCGAACACCTTTTCCAGCTGCGCTAGAAATTTATCCTTGTTGATTACATACACCCAGGAATAATGAGTCAGGTCAGAAAGCCTGTTGCTTTCGTTTGCTGATAACCACTTAATGTGGACTTGTGAAGCATATGGCTTTTAATCAAGACTCTCCAGCATGATAAATGCAGGGTTTGCATGTAGCCGTACATTTTTAAAGCACAGAAAAAATTAGCCTGAGGGCGTAGAGTCCTGTTAGTGCGCCTGCTTGCATTCAAAAACAGTCCGTGGCAACAAGGCATTAAAGCTTGAGTGTGTTGCCTTTTCTTAGGAGACATTGTCCTTTCCAGCCATTGTCTAACTGGCAAGGTCAGACCAATGTTATAGACAGAAGAAAATCTAATATTGCCTGGACAAAACTTAAAAGCAGGGATATGCATTTTTGGGACCCACTTTATATTAGGTGGCTTTAACTACTATGTACTAACATTTTAATTAATCATTTGATACAATGCACTTATTTTGTACATACATGTTTTTACATTGTACTTACATTTTTTTAAAATACCTGCATGTAATTACGTCTGTAATTAATTTCTGTAGTTACATTTGTAGTTACATCAATATCTGTAGTTACATCAAGATCAGCAAAGGTGTTTTGCAATACAATTTGAACACAGTATGTACATTGTACTTATTTTTCGATGTAAGTACATAGTACTTAAGGCCACCTAATATAAAGTGGGGCCCATTTTTGTATTATACTGGTTGAAACTCTCTTTGGTACAGTTCCTACTGAACCAAAACAACAAGCTTTGCTGTGTTCACGCCATATCATAATTACTGTAATTAAGAGATGGCAAGGTGGTAAAAGTAAGAGCTATGTAAGTTGTTTACGTTCATTATTATTGTAATGTTATGTGCTTTGAGACATGAGGTAATTTAACACCTTCTCTCATGACGCTTTGTAGTGTGACACTCTGCTGTGTGTGTTTATGTGTTTTGAAGGAGGCGTGGCTTTGGAAAGCGCTCTGAAGGGAGGGTGGGCTCTTGTGCTTTCAAAGCTAGCTTGCTATTGCTAGCCAAAATTGCCTACCCTACCTTTAATGAAAATGAAGATGGTGATCATCATTACATTTGTGTAATATTCATTCTGTTGACATGGTCTTAGTACTTAGGACAGCCTCTTCGTACTCTTAGTACACATTAGTACACAACAAGTGTTTATATTTATCTTCCAATGAAAAGTACTTTCAGTCTGGCTTTTGACATGCAAATTTTTAATAAAAAAAAATTCTAATACTGCTTCATTTTAAATTTCAGGAAGGAATGAAATGTAAATCTAAATTAAATGCAAGACATAAAGAGTGAAAACAAATATTTATAATAACCATATCTAAATCTTTACATAAGGTGATATGCTCTTTATTCTTGTCTGAGAAGCCAGTTGTAATCTCTTCTGCCTGGTGCCAGCGATGTATGTAACAGCGAGTGGAAATTAGTTTCCCAGAATTCCTGTTGACACAATTACAAATTAAAATGTAATTTTGTACCACTGCAGAATGTAACACATCTATCTAAGAGATCTTAGACTAAAATTGCTTCAAAATCATATAAATTTTGCCTTTGTAGGACACACACACAAATATTAACTTTTAAAAATGTGTCTAGTTGTGTCACTTTGACAGTGTTGCATTAGTTGTTTCAATATATTTGTATATACAATATCAATAGTTGTATCTCAATAAATTCTTTCAGTGACACAAATTTTACTGGTATTATGCGATGGCAAACTGCAATGCATCATCCCACGGCATTTGTGCATTACAGCTGTGATGTAGCTACCAGCAGTGCACAGTTTCACAATTTTGAGACTGAATTAATCCTGGTCTCGTTACACTGTGGTTCTTTTAAGTAAGTGCATCATCTATTTTATTTGAAGTGAAGTTTTCACTGTGAATACATCCACACTAAAAAAAAGAGAGAGATTTTCCATGAGTAATCACTTTATCCTGGACCAGTTCCTCACACAAACTTATTTTATGGTTTATAAAGGAAGAATGTGAACTCCCTCAGTATCTTTGCATAGCCTACTACATCTTTACATCTATACAACCCAAATGAGATAAATTTTTATATTTCCTTATTTTTGCGGATACATTCTCATCTCATCATATACTAACTTCTATAGTATAGACTATCAACAATCTCTAAAATAAAATACAAAACCTGAAATACCAAAATGACTCATTTAAAACAATATGAAAGAGTTTAGTAAAAGGAGAGTATAAAGTGAAAGCCTCCTTATGAGGCAAGGCAAGTTTATTTGAATAGTACATTTCATACACAAAAATTCAAAGTGCTTTACATGAAAAAATGAATGAAAATAATTATAAAATAACCACAACAGATGCATAAGAAATGCTAACATCATGCAGTCAAATCACCTTTGTTTGGCTTTCCCAGGGACGCTGTAGCGATCATTAAGCGCATATATCTCCCACTAAGAGGCGTGACCTTTCCACGTGCGCTAAGCTGCTGTCGAATCACAACACAGGAACCGTGACACGTTCGCTAAGGTGCGGTCAAATCACAACACAGGAACCGCTGGCACAATCAGAACTCGTTACGTATTTCTGAAGGAGGGACTTCATAGAATAAAGGAAGTCATCAGCCGTTTTTAGGACAGTGAAAACAGCGGTATACAGATAAGTACATTGTGTTAAAAATACTGTTTTTTTTTTACACGCGAAACATGAACACATGTTATATTGCAAACACAATCAAAGCTTCAAAAAAACATGAAGAACGGGACCTTTAACTAAAGGCTAAAATACTATTGCTGGCTACCTGAATCACTAATCCAATGAGGTGGTATAATTGGGTCAGTGGTATAATTAATTTCATTTAATTAGACATTGAACTTTAATTGTTTGAAAAGACATGCTTGAGACCACAATTTTGGTTGAGACTCTAATCCAGTGCTACATGTAATCATTGCTATAACATGTGGGAGTAGTAAGTTCCTATAAAATATTAGTTATGAAACTGCATTAGATCTTTATATGTACCTCCCTATAAAGGATTAGTTCATTTCAAAATGAAAATGTCCTGATATTTTACTAACCCCCATCTCATCCAAGATGTTCATGTCTTTCTTTCTTCTGTCGAAAATAAATAAATTTTTTTGAGGAAAATATTCCAGGATTTTCCTCCACATAATGCACTTCCATGGCAACCAAAATGTTGAAGGTCCAAATCAATACAGTTTCAAAGGGCTTCAGAGGCAAAACCCTCAGTCATTTTCAAGAAAAATAAACATTTATATACCTTTTTCCTAAATTGCTCATCTTGCGCTGCTCTACGGCTCGCCTCGGATTGCGTAATCATGCCGGAAATGTCATGCCATGTAGGTATAAGTACCATCCCCCGTTTACAAAACGCACATGCGAAGACTAATACAAAAAAAAGGTAAAGCAAAGATGTCGGACAATTTTGAGAGTTGAAAATTGAGTGTTTTTTGGTAAAGTGCATTTGTATTATGCTGCGTTCCAGGCAGCCCATAACCCGTGTTTTTCCAACCTTCTACCCGTGAAAGTGCACTGGAACGGCAGTCAAACCTGTGACTTACCACGTGTGACCTCGTACTAGATCGATATACTCCCAGTTACAAGCTCTGACGTCACATAGCCTGCGAAACAGCAATGCTAGCCCCTACGGATGCGGTATGGAAAACTATAAAGTCGCGAGTCATGGTTTGAAGTCGAGACTTACAGGCTCAAAAACCTGCCTGGAACGCAGCATTAGTCCTCACATGTGCGTTTTGTAAACACGGGGGCGGTACTTCCACCTATGTCTTGCTTGACATTTCACGGCGAGCCGTAGAGCAGCGCAAGATGAGCAATTTAGGTAAAAAAGTATATCAATGTTTATTTTTTCTTCAAAATGACCGATGGTTTCGCTAGATAAGACCCTATTCCTCAGTTGAGCCTCTGAAGCCCTTTGAAACTGCATTGATTTAGACTTTCAACATTTTGGTTGCCATGGAAGTGCATTATGTGGAGAAAAATCCTGGAACGTTTTCTTTAAAAAAAAAAACCTTAATTTCTTTTCGACTGAAGAAAGAAAGACATGAGCATCTTGGATGAGTTGGGGGTGAGTCAAATATCAGCAAATTTTCATTTTGAAGTGAACTAATCCTTTAAGAATAGGCCTTTGGTCAGGTCAGTGGGCTTGCGTTAATTTGTCGAGGGGTCTGACACTGCCACTCCAACTGACAGTGTTCTGAGACCATGTTTGGCATTACGCCTATATTTACTTCATTGGTGACACCCCTGTGCTGTTGTTTGGTTATCTCTGTGTTGTGCTTTATTAGAACGGAACAGATGGCATCAGGGATTTATCATTCTCAGTGTAAGTGAGAGTCTGAGGGCAAAAGTTTCTGGCATATAATGCATCACTTCAGTGTGCGCTGACTGTCACCCATGAAAAAAACAAACAAACAAATGAAACTCAGTCATGTTCCCAATGTCCTGTACCAGTCCAGGCACTTTCCATTTTTGTCCTTAGACAGGGGTGACAAATGCCCCTGTGCAGCTGATTAATCTGCAGAAATGGCTTAGGAACTGAACACACTGTAATACAGCAAACCTCGCTCTGAAGTCTTTATCTACTGTAAGGATTTGCATTTCTTGTGTGGCCTCAGCTAGTCCATTGCCAAGATTATCATCTCACCATCTGCTGATCAACCACACATAAAGCTTATATCACGAATCCAGTGCATCTTACTGTAGTAGTTGATCACTTTTCATTGCATGCAAAAAGTTCCTTGCAATGAAGCCCTTACTCAGTGATTGGTCAATCAGGGCATCTTGAGATTGCTATTTTATTTATTTGTGTGCATTGTGTCCAGCTCACATTTTATTTCACCTTATAAAAGCAAAGTCAAAACAGTTAAGTACTTAAGCTACAGTATTAACCTCTTCTAGCCCTTTTTACCGTGGATGCAATATGAACTTGTGATTCTCTGGTTCAAACATGCTTTAGTGATGGATTTAACATATGAAAGGTAAATCTTCTTTGTAATGTTCCATACCATTTCTTTTCTCAAAATCCCAGGGATACAAGCATTTGGCCTGTGTTTCCATCTTATTTTTTCCTTTTTTTTTGAAGCACACAAAGTTTGTCAGAAAGCGACAGCATTTTACTTGGAGGCTTTCTGCATATTAGATAAAATGGTTATTGAGATCTCTTTCATATCTCTGTTGCTTCTCGTAGACAGTAATGAGACCATAATAGAGAGCAAAATGAGTGTCCTGTTTTTCAGATTTTATCTTAAAGGTCCCATGGCGTGGATTTTTAAAATTATTTTATAATGTTTCCTGATGTGTACTTATATTGTTCGTATGATTTTTACATCATAAAATGTCATAATTTAGAAATAAAAGGCATTTTTCTATAATGATATTAGCCCTCTGGCTTGAATGCTCTCAAGGGGCGTGTCTGCTGTGAGACTTCAGTGAAAACGCCCACTGTTGTGATTGGCTGACATCTTTGCATTTGAAATGAGTATTAGATCGTGTGGCGGAGGGGGTGGTTTAAGCGAGATCTGCACGCACTGCCAGAGAGAGAGAGAGAGAGAGACAGACTCGTAGACCAGAGGGAGAGCTCTGGAGAAAGATAGCTGAGAACAGTTTTATTGTAGCCTACTGAGTTGTTGTGAGTGCAAGTTTATTTTGTTTGTATCCCAGTCCCAGTCAAGCCGACCCTGTCTTCTTCCTCCTTACTATACGAACTTTGTAACATGTGGAACCCCTCTCGAATACTTTTACTAAGTTTTTTTTACCATTACAGCTGTCAAACATTATTTTTATATCTTTTCCCTTCACATGAAAAGCTGCAGTGATGAGCATTGAGTACACATGCAGTCTGTTGATCGTGTGAATGCAGTGATCTCGTCATTGCAATGCGTTTTCTCTTACGAAATGCGTTGACCACAACTAACAGCAAACACGACATCGATATGAATACAGTAAGAGCTTTGTGCAGCATAACAGCGTCATTCATTATAACGGCAGTTTGGGCAAGTGTGCAGATACACTCGCAACGTGTGATTGACAGCTCCGAACATTATAAAGAGAGTGTTCTTTGATCGCTAATCTAGCATCTAATCTATCACAATTTAAATAACAGATTAGTTTCATGCTACTAAGAGAAACAATGCGAAGTTGATTGTTTAGTCACTAGCTTGATTCACAGATGCATAAACGATTTATAAAGAAATTCTATGTGAACTTGAATGATTAGCTACACATCGGAAATCACTGATCACAGATCAGGCATTAATGAACTCTGTTACTCACAGTTTGTGGCGGGGCTGTCGAATCCATATCGTAAAAGCCTGTGCTGACATTGCGAAACGGAATCCATTTTCTCAATTCTCTGGGCAGGCAAAGCAGAGGAAGGGGAGGTAACCTTTCCCCCGTATGTCGACATACAGGGAAGATTCCAGATCGGCTCGTCTGAACTGTCATTTTCTCAAAGGCAGAGCAGGACAGCCAGAACTCAGTTTACACCTATCAAAATTTCTAGCCACTTGGGGACCATATCCAGGCTAGGGGAACTATTAATGTTAAAAAACCTCATAAAAGGAATTTTTATGCCATGGGACCTTTAACTCTTGTAATCTCACGCATGTCTCTATATCAGGGGAGATCTCTATGTCACATTGTTCTCAGATTTGGCTGTACACTGTAATTTCTTTTTTTTAAATAATAATATTTAATAATATTAAAAAAAAAAATACTATTGCAGTCTTTCTATATCAACATTACTTACTTGTTACTTACAACGTTACTTGTTGTTTCTTTGCATTTCTTTGTGAAATTTAATAGCAATTTCTGGGTGAAAATAGTTTCAAAGTAGGCTAAATCTTTTTTTGTTTTTTTTGTTTTGTTTTTTTAAGTCTTAACATTATTGTACACATTTCTGATCATTCTTTCAAAACCAAATCATTGGAAATCCACATTAATTGTATAGCTCTACATTTGTATGTCAGTAATTGTCTCATTTTATTTTTTCCTATGGAATTATTTGATTTAACATCCGAGACAAGGTTAAGGTGACCTGAGCTATAAACATGTAAATTGTCAACTGTTATGCATTACATGTGTTATTTGCATGCAGGATTTTGCAGTCTATCCCAGATGTTACCTTGTGAAGTGGATTTTAGGAAGAAGCATGACAGGAAATAAGAGGGAGCTCTGTTAGTTTACTTGAATAAGGAATGATTTACAGCGGTGGGGAAAGCACTCAGCCTTGTTATGTAACACATATAAATGGCCATGTCAAACACTCATTAATTTGATGGGGAGAAGAGGCCTTCACCAAGCCGAACAAAAGCCACCTGCCTCGTTTTGTTTTAAAAAAGAAAAATGCTAATGTTGTGGTGGATGCTTGACTGATACTTGTTTTTACCCGTCGGATCCAGTTATGTTTGTATAAACTGTTATTTATTCCATTGAAAGGAAGATGACTTCTCATTGTGCATGTTAAATTCAAAGTGAGTGAAAGGCGATAAACACAATGAATGTCTAAGTCAGTGAGAGTCTGGTTTGTTATGCGATGCCTTGCAGGCTTCCATTAAGACAATAGAATGCAATGTTTTATCAAGGAACAATGCCTCTGCCATTCATCAGGAGATGTGTTTAGGTAGAGCGGAAGAGAGTGGAGCAGGGTTCAGTGAAGACAGCAGCAGAGAGTTAAGAGTTATTCGACGGGGTGACGTGCATTTGACTAATGAAATGAACCGTGAGTTGTACGCCAGCTGTGCTCAGTTGGTGATGCTTGCGAGAGTAATGTGTTTTTCAGCTGGAATTGGGCCTATCCTATTGTGAAGAATACATTACAGTTCATGACACCCGTGGGACGCTGGAGTGTTTAGCCAAAATACTACCGTCATGCAGCTGCCTGGTGTTTGTGCACCTGAATAAAACAAAAACCAAGTGTTTCTTTTTTTATTTTATTTAAAGAAACAACTTTTATTTCAACTGTGTTGGCAACATACCAATGTTTTTTCTTTTCTTTTTTAACTTTTATAAATGAATGTCTTATCTTGACCACCATACCTTTAATAAAAATAAACATTATTAGAGGTGACTAACAACCACTATGGTAACATGTGCCTTATTTGATCAAAATATAGAAGGTTGCATTTTTATACATAATGAGACAAAAAATGCTTGAGAACTCAGAAGTCAGATGTGAGGGAACAGAATACACAGTATTACACACAGTCTTGTAGAAAGAACTGACATGAGAGAGCGCCTTCTTTCACATTTATGAAATGAAAAATGAGACCGCTGAACAGTTCATGCAACAAAAACAAAAAAAAGTTGATAAAAAAACAAAACAGCAACAAAAACAATGCAATCTCAAAAGACTCAAAAGTAATTTATGATTCAACATCAGATACTCCAATTAGAACAATGCTCAAATTAAAACCGTGGTGAACTGGGGAAAAAAGAAAAAGTAATTAAATGAAAACAAACAAAAAATAAAAAAATAAATTAAGAGAGCCATGCATTTAGCAAGGCAAACACTAGTATTTGGAAACTGGATGCAGCGTTTATGGATGTCAGTTGTGTGAAGCTCTAATTAACATAGACTCCTTTAAATTTTTTTTTGTTGTTTTTCATCATGCTTCATATAGAATCCGTTTTACATCAACGTCTGAGACAGATCTTCTACACAAGGCCTAGAAAAGAAAATGGCCTTCTCTTTATTATTCTGATATTTTTATTTTCTCCAAAGCCGTATCCCATCCCTCTCTGTGAAGTGCCTTAATGGTAGATATATTTATATATATACGTAGTTATATTTTCCCTTTGTCATTTGGTACATAAAGTGAAATCATTGCGTGTTGTTTGGCTGTGGTCTCTTAGTAGGCAAACAGGAAGGGGAGGAGCTTATGCAGGATCAGCAGAAGGATGTAAAGAAGTGGTTCGGTGGCTGCCATGGTTCCGGAACCTGTAAATGTCAGCGAGAGAGACAGAACGGTCTGTTAGATCACAGAGCACTCGCATATAAAATGTTTAAACATTCATTTACCAAGAACATTAGCAGTAGTTTGACAAACAGAGCATTTTCATTGCTTTTAGTCTGAGGACGTTTATTGCATCAAAATCTGATTCAGCATGTGGGCCGCATTTCACATCATTAAAGTCCTTCAAATGGCTCTTTCATAACAACTGCTCAGCAGTTTTGCTGTTATCGCCTCATTCCTCCATCGAATTTGACAATCTCATTTTACAAGACCTAAATGCAGTCAGCTCTGCTGGAGATGTTGAAAAAACATGGCGCACAGCTCCTAACACGGAGATAACAGCCCTATAGGGCCTCCATGTAAGCTACTTGCCCTCGTGTGGAAACTACATGACATTTCCACTTTGTGACTGACAGCAAAACAGCAGCTCACAGGCCTTTTGAGAGCTAGCCAACAACGGTACAGCAGAGTACAGAAACAGATTGCGACATGAGCGCACTTACACAAACACACAACAAACACAAGAAAATGCCAGAAGTGCGAAGCATTTAGATCACACATTCCTCCGATACAGAGATGTACGCACATTCTAACACAACATAAACACGCTAGTAATGATTCACTGCTTAAACAGGGCTGCAGTGCCGCTGATTTTTAGAGTGTGAAACGGCCGTCTGTTTTTCTGCAGTTTTGATTTTCCCATGGCCATTTCTCACGACGCCCCTTTACTCTTACGGAGTCTCCCATCATCCCCAAGCAGATTAGCATGGCGTGCCACGCTGCATCGTGACAGGAACATCGCGCACGGCATGCTAGCACGACATCACACAAGCTCACAAGGAGCATGTCTTACAGTGGGCTCCTGGAGCGTGTCCATATGTCTTAAGAACCCACGTTTATTTTGCTTCCTGTCTTCTATCATCATTATTGCAGAGGGAAGAGGATGGCGTTGTACTCATGCATGGTTGGTTGAGTTTGTGTGAGAAATGGTGTGGTTCAATTTCATGCTCTTTCTGCAAAGTCAAACATTACAGCAGGGCTTACTCGTGATTTGATAAAGAAACGTTCAGTTTTTCCTCTATATACTTTGTATTAGTATTCTGTATGACGACATAACTGTAAAAACCTGACATATTGAAGCTATAGTGGGCCACACATTTGCTGAAACCAGAGGATCGTCCTTCAAAATGTCACTCCGCACGCAATAAAAATCCCTTACCATGGGACATGATAGATACACACAAGATTAGACAAAACAAGGGTAAGTGAATACACGAACAGACGTGCAAATCAGCTAAAATGGCAAAGTCATGACCCTGACTGCTGTGGAAATAATTACAGTCAACATCGACGCAGAGGGCTTCTGCATCCAGCTCATTACTCACATGTCGCCAGTAATCTCCTCCTCTTCCTCATTTAACCCTCTAGAAAAGGACATTAATCGGTTCGCTTAATAACATATTTTATGAACACACCCCAGTGATCGAGGTCAGTGCCACTTTTAATAATATTTTATAACCTTTGAGGGATTATGGTTCTCATGCAAGGGGAAAGGTAAATCACAAAGAAAGACATAAAAAAAAAAAAAAAACATGCACATGTTTGTTTAATTATTCATACCGGTCGAACAAGAGTAAACTGTCTGAATTCTTTAGTTCTGGTGAATCGATTTGTAAGGATATTTAAGATGTATGTGAATTCAGGCACGTCTTCAGCAGACTGACTGCATTTAGTCTCTGGGCCATTTGTGTTTTCTCACTCTTTTAAAGGATTAGTTCACTTTTAAATAAACTTTTGCTGATAATTTACTCGCCCCCATGCCATCCAAGATGCCCATGTCTTTCTTTCTGCAGTGGAAAATAAATTAAGGTTTTGGGTGAAAACAGTCCAGGGTTTTTCTCCATATAATGGACTTCAATGGGCTCCAAACGGTTCAAGGTCCAAATGACAGTTTCAGTGCAGCTTCAAAGGGCTTTAAACGACACCAGATGATACATAAGGGTCTTATCTAGCGAAACGATCAGCTTCTGTGAGAAACCGAGCAGTATTTATGCTATTATTTTACCTCTTTTCAGACGAACGTGATAATCTCTGAGCACAGCCAGTACTTCCGCTAAGTGAGGTCAAATTCCGATCGTGGTCATAGATATATCGATCGTAGATGCCTCATTATACTGATCCGTGCAAGCACTAATGAGGTATCTACGTATACATCTATGACCACGATCTATTTTGACCTCACTTAGCGGAAGTAATGGCTGAGCTCAGAGATGATCACGTTCGTCTGAAAAGAGGTAAAATAATAGCATAAATAATCGTTTCACTAGATAAGACCCTTATTCATCGTTTGGTATCGTTTAAAGCCCTTTGAAGCTGCACTGAAACTGTCATTTGGACCTTGAACCGTTTGGAATCGTTTTTGAAATTTATTTTCGACTGCAGAAAGAAAGACATGGACATCTTGGATGGCATGGGGGTGAGTAAATTATCAGCAAAAGTTTATTTAAAAGTGAACTAATCCTTTAACTATATGCTACATGAAACATCCTGCCTCAGGTCTTGCCACAACCTTGAGATTACGTTTTCATGTGGACTAGTCAATGTAAAAAGCAGAATTCTCTTAACTGACCCGGTTCTTTTCGAGACATGAATGCTTAAATGCATCAGTTCACAGCAATATTCACCTCCGTCCAGCCCTCGGGCCATGCACAAATGACCTGACATTCTCCATTAGCTTCTCCAGATTGCTTTAATGATGGCAAACCATCCTGACTTCGGAATCATTTTATACTGGTAGTAACATTAGTATTATAAATGCAGTGTTCTACAGATTTGTTTTTAAAAAAGAATAAGTCACATGTCATATTTTGCTTTCATCAATGGTTTTTACTCCCTTCTGATCTCAGCAGGTGTTCTTACGCGGAGCTATAATGGCCCTTGAGGGCCCACTGGAGGATCAGAAGCGGTGGACTCTAAAGATGAAGGATTAGAGGGTAAGGGCGTGATCATATCTGTTGAGCTGACGCCGTGTCCCTTTCCCTCTGAGGGATAATAGAGTTTCAGCAGCACACTCTGCACACCTCAAAATCCAATTGACTATGGATTGTCGAAACCAGGCTTTATAAGCTACAGGCATATGTTTGGCCTTCCCAGCATGCCTGTGAATGCGGAGGCTGATATAGTAAATCAATGACACCTGCGAACGATTTCTCGTTTCAAGTACTTAAGATGCTGATAGATCTATAACGAGCTATAATATCAAAACATTGGTACAAAATAGCAGTGCAGTTATGATTTCTTCACACGAATGGATGACTACGAAAAGGAAAATAAGAAACATGAATAAAAAAGTGGAAATGAAAACGGGCGGGTGACATTTGTTCCCTCTGGACATGAGCAAAGCTTCAGTGAACAAAAGATTTAAGCCAGAATGGCTGAAAAAGAGGGAATATCGATCAAGCCAACACATTTAGTATACTGTTTATTCTGGCAATTGACCTATTTTAGCCATTTCACCTAGGAAAAGACACTGAGACAATCAGTTATTGCTTAAATGTTATAGACCTTAGTCAGGGTAATGATATTTTTATTTTTGACAGGAACAAAACAAGGCTGTGAGGGTTAGATGTATGGTGCATTCAAAGGATTGTACTGTTGTTTAACAATATACAGATTGTTCAGTTGCTGAACGTCTTTCTAAGAAAATAAAAAAAATCAGTATAAAAAGATCTACATAAAAGAGTTTTGAAAGCTGTGAGCTCTGCAAATTATGTGAGCTAAGATCTTTTTACAGCGCGTGCCTTGTTACATCCACGTTCAACATGCCGTCTAGCCTGAATAATGTCTATAGGATTTTTGGCAGTAGCTAATTACATTTGAACCTGATGCATTACATAACCTGATAAAGCAACAAATTATTCAAAGAATCCCTTACACTTTAATCATTATTTTTGTTCTATCCATCCATTATCATGACAAGCAACTTCTTTTGGTTAATTGCTTGGTTTCTCTTTCTGTGAATCCATTCACTTAAATAGGAATCCATGCATTCGTAATTTTGCATAAGGGCGAAAGATTTCCCCACGCAGATTTTGCATTGGTTTTAACAGAAAGCTGATTGATTTGAAAGTGACTTCTGTGCGATCTATTGACAATAGACAATGGACCTTTTTTACCCATGAAATTTTGTTAATGTGACTGCACCTTAACATGATAAACGTGATCGTTCTGGGACGTGTTGTGACAAATTGCCTTCCTTATCCTTTTGCATTTTCCCACTCGTTTGTAAGCCATGTAAAATGCATTTGTTCATTTAATAGTATTCCCACAATACTCGACGCTGAAAATTATGTAAAGTGTGATGAAATAAGAAGGGACTATATAAATTCAAACAAAAATGGTCACAGGAGACTCATTTGAATAAGATGATTTGTTAAGACTAGATGGGGACTCGCTTTATATTAGGTGGCCTTAACTACTATGTACTAACATTTAAATTAATCATTTGATACAATGCACTTATTGTGTACATACATGTTTTTTACATTGTTCTTACATTTTAAAAAAGTACCTGCATGTAATTAATTTCTGTAGTTACATTTACAATAACACTGTTGACACTTCCTTTACACCTAACCCTACCCTTAAACTTACTCATATCCCACCACACCTGTTCCTAACTTTACCTGAAGCCCACCTCAATATCATAAAAAGTGTTTTGCAATACAATATGAACATAATAAGTAAATTGTACTTATTTTTTTATGTAAGTACATAGTAGTTAAGCCACCTAATATAAAGTGGGACCAAATGTGCAAACAGAAAGAACCGTCCTTGCTATTTTGTGAATGATTGCGTTGCGTTACTCTTTCTGTGTTTGGTGTGGTACAAATTGCTTCCACCTGGTTAGTAGACAGTGTATTTGTATAATGTAAAACAAAGTAACATGCTATTAGCAGTAGTAAACAGTGGCAAATGCTGAGTATCAAATAGCATCTTGTTTGCACTATGCATAAATAGTGATAGATGCTATCAACAAAATAGACGTAACATGGGATTATCTGAGCTACAGTATGGTGGGCAGAGTAAGTGAAAACTTTGTCAACAAGGTTGGCAATTTGTGTAAATAAATACTGCCATTTTATTGTTAATTGTTCCCTTAACTCTTTCCCCGCCAAACACAGAATTTTCTGTTATTTGTGAGAAAACGCTTCCCTGCAAAAACCCGGAATTTTCTGTGTTTTCACTGTTATACGCTAGGGGGCGCTATTACGCATCTTCTGAATGAGTACAGAATCTCCTGATCAAAACACAGATGAAGAAGATGCCAAAAAACAAGTGATCGTATGTAAGCAGAAGCATTTGTAAAATAACGTGATCATCAACATTAAACATCATATAAATCAAAACTATCTAATGTTACTGAATGAAATGTCGACCCAGGACAAGCTATAGGACTGTGCAAGCATTAGGGGTGTTGATGGACTCGATCTACTCCATCTGTGTTTTGATTAGGCATGTGACGGTATCACATTTTCATGTTGCGATTAATTGCTTAAGCTTTTATCACGGTATTACAATAAAGTAATACAATAAAGCAATACACAATAGGTAACACTTTACAATAAGGTCTCACTAGTTAATGCATTAACATTAACATTAACAAAGAGCGAATAGCTACATTTTTACAGAAGTTATTATTCTTGGATAACGTTAGTTAAAAAAAAGCCACTGTTAGTTAGTATACGCTCAGGTCCATTAAATACAGTTACAACTTTTGATTTAAATAATGTGTTATTAAATGCTGAAATTTACATTTAACTAAGATTAATACATGCTTTAGAATATTTTTTTGAATATTGTCAGTTTGTTAACTAATTAATTTACTAATTTTAAATAATGCAGCCTTATTGTAAAGTGTGTGACTGAACAATAAAGAATCAGAATATATTCAAACAATATCTATTAAAATGTTTAAGTTTGAAAATGAATAGCCTTAAGTCTTTAAGTGTTAAGTATTTGTTTATGTGATGAGCACCATAGCGAATACAGAAATCTGAATGGGTGTTTGAAACATTTAAATACTGTTTAGTAGGGAGTCTGTTACCGGGGAAACGGCTGCATTTCTGCTGTTCCATCAGCGCCCTCTGCTGTCAGAGAGTGAATGTGCATTTTCATTTAGCGCATCTCCTTCACTCATTCCGCGTTCCTCTTTGACGTGTTGTTCATTTTAAATGGTTGATGTTTAAAGTATTCTTAAAATGCATTCTAAAAATCGGAATCATTTATAATAAATAATTATTCACGGTATTTTGAAGTGCCCACGATAACAATATCGTGCATGTTCATTATCGTGATATATCATATTACCGTATACCGGCACATGTCTAGTTTTGATCATCACTTTGAATCTGATTTGGATGTAGTCTTTGACAAAAAAACGTGATTTTCTCAGCTTTTTGTTCAAAATGTTGCTTTTTTGATGAAACTTACCCATATTTAAGTGATGATAAAAAAGGAACAGCATGAAGCTAGAATAATTTTTTATTTTTATTTTTTAAAGCAGAGGGTACAGTTCTTTCTTTTGATTTATTGCATGCTCAGATATTCATACAACAAAATATTCTATGGGACATTACATTTTTTTGAAAATGATCAAAAACCCTGGCGGTGGCTGGCAATTGTTATTATTATTATTATTATTATTATTATTATTATTATCATTATTTTAAAGAGTTAATTTGATGTCCTTAGCGTTAATAAAATGAATAAATGAACACACACCATGACTATGTCAGGTTTAAATACAAACTTGAGACACACAGCTGACAATGAGTCATGAAGCTCTCTTATTTTCCTCTGGATTGTCCATTATTCTGTCACCTCCCATTTTAAACATCTTCTACACCAATTTCAACCAGCTAAAACTGAATTAATAAGCTTTCCATTAGAGAGTCCCAAGCTTTCCGTTTGTTAGGATAAGACAATATTTGGCCGAGATACAACTATTTGAAAAAAATGTAAGGGTGCAAAAAATCGAAATATTGAGAAAATCGCCTTTAAAGTTGTCCAAATGAAGTCCTTAGCAATGCATATTACTACTACTAATGCATTTTTTATGTATTTGCGGTAGAACATTTACAAAATATCTTCATGGAACATGATCTTTACTTAGTATCCTAATGATTTTTAGCATAAAAGAAAAATCGAAAAACCCATATAATGTATTGTTGCCTATTGCCACAAATATACCCATACGATTTATGACTAGTTTTGTGGTCCTGGGTCACATGTGTTTTTCATGCTCTGAAGCTTACCTGCATCTACCCTGTCTCTCTCTCTCTCTCTCTCTGTTAATTTGATTCATGTAGCCAAACAAAAGCGAGATTTAGACAACACTCCCCTTGATTTCCCTAGTGTATTCAGCAGGTACACAACTAAGCACAGTGTCCCAACATGACAGAAGCAAAGATGAGACAATTAACACTCGTCTATGAGTGCTGAAGTGCTTCCCACACAGTTACAATGCACAAACATATCCAGTAAATAAACGTCTGTGGTGGGGCGCCTGCAGCTGGACGAGGCTCATCAGTTAAGTGTGAAAGCTGTCCAGAAGCACTAAACACTGGGCTTTCCCCTTCAAGCATGCAATCAACTCATCACCACAACCCCCTGCACTCACTCTCGGGGGAGATCGCAATTTGATGACAGGTGTTTTAAGTTTGGAAAATGTGTGGGAGGCAAAAACCAGCTTGAAAAGTAAGTAAAATCAACCAGGAATGGCACACATGCATTCTGTATAATTGTCACACGCAAAATAACCAGATTGATGTCAGAGCGCATTAGATGTAGAGAACGTAGAGTTCTGAGAACACACACACGTACACACGAACAGAGACTGGATTAAAACAGCTGTGCGGCTGGAGTGATATAAACTTATCAAGGGTGCCAAGGTCACCTGAGGTGGCCTGATGCATTGTGGGTAGAGACATTGCGTAAGCCTGTGTGTGCTTCTCCTCTTCTCATTGTATGTCTTTCTCTCTTTCTATTTTTGCTCTTGGATTGTCTCTTTACAACCTGCCTCCAAACTGAAAATTCTGTCATCGTTTACAAGCTCTTTCATTATTGTGTGAAACACACACGTTTTCATGTTTTACAGGGACTTTCCATATACATAATGATTTTTTTACTGTACAAACTGTGTATTCTATCCCCTAAACCTACCCTTCACAGAACATGTTCTGCATTTTTACATTTTCAAAAATACTTCATTTAGTCTGATTTATAAGCTGTTTTCCTCATGGGGACCAATAAATGCACAAGGATTTCAGATATTGCCATCTTCGTGGGGACATTTTGTCCTCATGACATAGCATTTACCTGGACCACACACACACTTTACAATGACAAAACCATTTACTTTCATTGTATGCAATGCTAAAACATTTTTCTAAATATAATTTTTCTAGAAGTTTGTGGTAGTGTTTCACAGAAGAAAGAAAGCCATACAGGTTAGGAATGACATGAAGGTGAGTAAATGATGACACAATTCTCTCGTTTTTTGGGAAGAACTATCCTTTTAGCTCTCCATCTTTCACCCTCCTCCTGTCCCATTCCTCTTTCTGATGCAAATAGCCAAATTTAAGGGTAAATCTTAAAATTAACTTGTGCAATTAGATTATTCAAACCTGTTGAAGCTTTGTACAAAAAATACCCCCAAAAACTTGAATGTCACCTTAACCTGTGCACAACCACGAGTAGCTTAATTATACAATCAGAAAGCACTGGCATTAATATTAAATGAGCTTCTGAATTAATTAAAGAAATTTAATCCTTGGACAATTTCTTATTCCAGTAAGAATGACTTCAAATGGCATTTAATCAAAAACACACATTTTAATGCTTGACACTCTCATTAGAGGAGCGGTCAGACAGGACCTGTTCCTTAGAAACCAGCATTTTTGTAACCTTTTTGCTTTTAGGAGTTTTTTTGGGGGGGGAATCTGTATCCTTTTTCAAAAGTGCAATGAGTTAATCTGCTCTTTCCATTAAGGACAGACATGCCACCAAGTTCGCCGGGAAAAATAACAAATAAAATAAGGGGAAGCAGCAAGAGGCAATTCGATGCACCTGACAGCGTGTAGAAGGCCAAGCTTATCAGCTCCCGTCCGTGGCATTCCTTTAATATTAATTGTTTCTGCCACTCAATGAGATGACATTGTGGAAAAGTGACAGGAACACGTTTCCAAAAGAGTAGGGGTGCGTCTGTGAGAGAGAAAGAAAGTGAGCGTGAGCAGCGAGGGGTGAATTTTCTTTCTCTCCTCAAAAAGCTGTGGTCAGAACTGGAAGGTGCAATCCTTCAAATGTGGCAGATGACTCTTTTTAACCTTCTCACTTCAATGACAAAAACGGAGCTCTTAACCAAAAGGGGGGAAATAGAAAGCCAAGAGATCTTTCTGTCCATGTTAAATGTGCCAAAGCGCTTACAGGCAGTATGACTAGCGTTGGTTGGCTGGTTTTGAATTAATTTGTCTGACTCTGTGAAAGACGGGCTTAAAATTCCTTTCCACATTCATAAATGTATTACAAAGGCTCTCCATCATATTAAATGCAGTTACACAAGCCCACAAACAAAAATAGTTATTTAATTATATAATTATTTTTAAACTAAGCAATGCATTTTAATATTTTTGACCATAATGCCTATAAATATGTTATTGTGATCTGCAATTGCATAAAATATGGGAGAAATTAGCATTGACCCCAAACCACTAAGGATTTTAAACCATGTTTTGTATTTCCGAGCAAAGGCAAATTACCTAATTATACAAAACACATTCCCGTTTTTTTCTTCTTCCAATAAATATGGTTAATTGATTTTTTATTACAATCCTAAATTTAACCCATTCTAATGGGAGAACAATAAAGCAGGAGGTATCCAAATAAATAGACAGATGGAATGATACACCGTGGAGGATCAGTGCACTGGCCCTCTTAATGTCCGACATGCTCGCTCGCCAAATGGCTGCCTCCATGTCTGGCTGCACTAAAGACAGGGCTGGCTGAGCATGTTGGCACGCATACAGTCACTCCCACACACACACGGATGTATATATACACACGGTTGTCATGGTCCCAAAACAGCATGCATCACAGTTTTATATATCATCAAATGCATCCTGCTGCTTAAGCTTCTTCATCAAGAAAGATAGCATAAAAAGCTCAATTTACTAGTCTATTAAACATTTGACAGTTTTATTTTGTTTGCACAGGGAAATTTGTTGAAGCCTCAAACAATACTGTTCAGATGAATAAGACTTCTTTTTTTATCGTTTCGCTCAGCAAGGACACATTAAATTGATCATAAGTGACAGTAAAATATTTCTATTTCAAATAAACACTGTTCTTCTGAACTTTCTTTTCACCAAAAAACTGAATCTTTTTGTTCCAACATAAAATATTACATGGCACAGCCGTTTACAACAGTGATAATAAAAGAAATGTTTCTTGAGCACTAAATCAGAACGGTTTATGAAGGATCATGTGACACTGAAGACTGGCGTAATGGCTGCAGAAATAATATTTCACAAATAACACTGTTTTTGTAAATAGAGCTTTGATGAGCATAAGAGACTTCTTTAAAAAAAAAAAAAAAAAAACACCTTACCGACCTCAAATATTTGAACCGTAAATTAATGTTACACATAATAGGATTGCTTTGCCGATCAAGCATGTAGAATCTCAAACATTTTAATGAAATATCTTGTTATGAGAATCTAAAACATGATAACATTCTCATGAGAAGAAGTGAATTGTTACAGTTATAAAACAGGACGAACAGGATGATATCAGTTCTTGTTCACCAACTGATCCCTATAACGCAACTAATGACAGAGACATGAGACTTCACTGTTACTTTCCACTACTGTAACTGTAAACTTCTGAATTCACTGTATCAGTCTATAGTCCACAGCAGGGTAAGTCACTGCAGGGTAAGGCATCCCTGCCACAAACAAACTCCTCTGGCTCAGCTAGAGACTTGATGTAATCGCCCTCCGTTGTCTGCAGGAATCAATCCCGCTGTGACAGAGGCAAGAATCAGAACACACCCAAGCCTCTAAATCTCCAATGAAGCCCCCAATAAATAGAGGCTTGACCCTGAGGCCAGAGTTAAAGAGACAAGGTGATATCTTGATAACCTCCTCTGTCACACTGCACCATGGTCATAAAGAGACAAGAAGGGTCGAGACTGATGCTCTGATGCTGGACAGGTCGCAATACCACTTCCTTAAGACAGACATTGTATAGCCAACAGCTTTTGTTGCTTGCATTTTCTCACACAGAGCATAGAGTGCACGATACATAAAGTATCACACACACACACACACACATATGTGCATGCGCATAATTTTCTCCCTGACAGCCTACTGAGCAGGTTTGATATGGCAGGGTGACAAATTAAACCTTCCAGCAAATGTGATTATTCTGAGATGTGATTCAGTTGATAAGTGTGTGCGTGGGTCAACAATCACTTACATCACAGCAACCAAATGTCAGCACTGTGATAGAATAACCTGAAAGCACCAATCCTGAGCAAGAGGTGGGGGGTGCTCGGTTGGAAGCCAACTGTTCCCATAAGGAAAACAGCTTGATAAACATAGTAAATAATGTCTTATTTTATTTCTCTTAGCCATAAGAGATTTTCACTATCACAACAAAAAGGTCAATGCCAGTCCCACCATGATGAAAAAGCAATGTGTATGGGCCTACATAATTTGCCTACACTGTTTAGGGGAAGGGCGATAAAAGTAAATTGCCTTCTCTCATCACACACACACACACACACACACACACACACACACACACACACACACACACACACACACACACACACACATTCTTTTTCAAAACAATATCAGAAATAAACAGCACTCTCAGGAGATATGTCAAAAGCCAAATCTGCTCAGTGATTTCATCTTTAAAGGCCTTAAGTGTATAGTAATTTAATAAAAATAAATGTTCTGCATTTCAATATGAGCCACATTATAGTATACACCAAAACTTCCAAATCAATTTGTTTTACATTAAACAAATACGTACTTGGCTTCATTTAATTCCATTCAAAAAATCTTACAAACACTAACGCCTGATTATTTTTCCTCACTCGGTCGCTCGGTGTCGCTGTTGCACTGTCACTCACCGGATCCGTGCTGTTGTCTCTGGATAGATGAATTGCCTGGCCGAGGCGAAGCTGACGACTTGACTGCAGATCCCGTCGTAGTTGTTGAGGCGGGAGCGGGTCCCATTCCAACCGGCGGAGGCACGCGGGGTTTTCCTTGACCCTGGCCCGGTTCAGACGTGGCCCGTCCACCAGTTGCTGTGTTGCTGTTCCTCAGTGGCCACCGGTTCTGGATGTGAGACACGGCCTCCTCGGCCAGCATTCCCTCGCGTGGTGTCACGCGCAGAGTGGCCTGCACCTTGTATTCCTGAGTCTCATCAGAGTACAAGTCCAAAACCCGACATTCATACACTCCCTCGTCCTCCTTCCGCACACCCGACAGACTGAGCTTGTGGGAAATGGCGTTGCCCTGGACCCTCACCGTCTGCTCACGAAGAGACAACAGGTTTTGCTGACATGTATCAGGGATTTTGCAACCCAGTCTTATTAACCATTATGTTATTATTGACCATTAAACAAAACGTTAATATTTACTATTAAACAAAATATGGAGGTGGGGTTGGCGGATAAACTTGTTATACAAAAGTACGTTTTAAATTCCACATATTAGCTTAGCCTATAATTAGCAAGCAAAGTAGTAGGCAAATCATATTTTCATCTGTCGCCAAATTGCTAGTTCTTTTAGAAAATGATCGCGTTTGCTTGTGGTGGTAACTATAGCAACAGTATACCGCTCGAGAACTTTGCGTGGAAGAGTATAGCTTCATTTGCCAAACATAAGTAGCTGACTTTTATTAATTATCACTTTTATCTATTACAGATTCACCTCTCACATGCAGGCTATAGCTTATCAAAAGCACTAATCTTGAGCAATAGGATTTGAGTGAATACAAAGTGTAGAATTAGCCTGTAGATTGTTTAGTTTTAGAAATAATTAACCCCTCTCTCTCTCTCTCTCTCTCTCTCTCTCTCTCTCTCTCTCTCTCTCTCTCTCTCTCTCTCTCTCTCTCTCTCTCTCTCTCTCTCTCTCTCTCTCTCTCTCTCTGTGTGTGTGTGTGTGTGTGTATATATATTAGTCATTAGTAGCCTATAAAAAATGTCAGCTCCGGTTAAGCATTTAAGGAACGTCACAATAGCGTTCTTTTGCCTGTTTATAGTATAATTATTATTTTTTTACTTTTATATTTTCGTTTCTTTCTTCAGTCGAGATTCTGTTTCTCCTAAACGTCACATCTAATGTCATTATCAAAAAATACAATCACTAGCTAAATAAGAATTGTTTATACTCACGCTTATTTTCGTGGCGTCCCGGTGGGCAACCTGTAATAGATCACATCAAAACAACATAAGTAGCTAGCCAGCAAGAGTAACGTTTTTTTTTAAAAATTAGGCTACTCATGTCACAATATCAATGGGCAACTTTTATTGAAGCTTGAAAGACCATTAAATTAACAATGAATGAGAGGCCCACTTATTGGCAGTAGCACCATGGACAGCAACAGTTCCCTTTCAGCTTTCATATGAGGATTCGTATTACCGGTTCAACTGACATCTAGCTATAGTGTTCAACTTTCACATGTCACTTTCAATAGGCTATAAGAGACCTTCCGCTTCATTGATAAAAGCTGGGATGCACACATAGATTTGTTTCTTTTTTTCTCAAAGTTTTTTTCATGTAGCTATTAACCATCTTGGGGTAAAACACATTTATTTATTTATATCGGCTATTTATTTATTTTCTATCTATCATTAAGCATGACATCACACTCGTATCCTCCTTTTAAATGCCCACCCACAGACACGCAACCCAACTTGATTCAACGACGTAAATTAATAATGGATCGCCTCAGTGCGTTTAATTGGGATCACTCATCACAGGGGATCCAACTGGACACGTGAAGCCCTGCCACATCCCACTGTCATCAAACAACACTCCTGGTACGACTCGAATACTTATACTAAAATGCCTGTGCTTATGCTTTGAAAACAACGAAAGCCCCGTTACCTTGGCTCTGTTGGCCGGAGCACTAATTTGCAGTTCGTGAGCGAGCTCTTTAGGGGCCGCTTCCTTGAGGTACCACCATTGAATCTCCAGAGAGAACGGCGAGACTCCGACGGCTCGAAAGGCGCACGGCATCTCTATGTCCTCGCCCTCACCGACACTCACATCTTTGGGCACTTCAGTAAATGTGGCTTATGAAGAAAACACATCAACAACAGATTTTTTGGTTAAAAGAAACCCCTCGAATAGATATACTAAAAGTCCTATATTTAAGACGTGACATAGCCTATAGCCGACCTTTTGAGTTTTAAAAGCGTTGTTATAAATTGTATCTGACTTCAGTAAGTCTATATTATGGTTCAGTTGGGAGCATGCGGTCAATTCTCTACACGTAATCATAACAATTTATTACCTTTACTATTTTCATTCCAAACAGGCTCAATATGCAAAGATGTAGCATTAAAGAGCTATTAAACTTAATTAAGTATACAGTGGATTCATTTCACATAAGAACAAAAAAAATCTCGACAGACTGTGTTCGCGCTGAGGAAATCGCAACATGGGAGAGACTAAAAATCTGCCCAAGTTTACTCACCATTTACACAGAATAGCAGGGGCGCGTTCAGAATGAAATAATAAAGAACGCCGTGGAGTCCCCGTTTTTCCATGTCATAAATAAGGTGGTTAGATTGGTGAACGAGTGAAAGCGGTCATTTGACCTGGAGATACAGGTTTTATTTCATTGGCATCTCCATCATTTCGTCTCGTCCGGGTTTATTCTATTAAAGATATAGTTTCTTTCCAGAAATATAGAATAAAAGGACTGAAATCTCCAAAGTAAGATACTCCAAAACGATGCTGCGTCAGTCAGTCAAAATGTAAAATCCAATGTTGCGGAGCAGAAAACCCCTTTTCTGTTGAGAAAACTGTGTAAAAAGTGTTGTTCTCTTGAGTAAGTATCCTTCGCCCCTAAAGAATCCTCTGTTCCACCGTTTGCTTCTTATCAAGGTAAAACTTGCTTTCAACAGTAAGAAATCTGCTCACTTTGGTCTCCATAAAAAAAGAAAAAATCCGCGATTCGCTTTCACCACCCATCACAAAACAATCCTGCGTCTAAACCCGCAAACAAAACAAAAAAACTAAAAAAAAAAACAACGTCGAAAAACACGAGATTCCCTCGACGTTTTTAAGGAGCAGTTAAGCACATAAACGAAGAAGCAGCATCAGTGGATCGGTCCAGCTCGCGCGACCGGAACCCTCTGCTTTGTGTGTGAGCGCGTGAGCAGCGAGGAGGCGCTTTGGCATTTCCAGACCACTGACAGACTGACGGGGTTTGGGAGCAAACTAACCGTCTCCGTCTCTCAAATAAGCATACGGCTCGACCAATAAGAGGAAAACCGTAGCATAGGACGTGTAGCCTAAAGCAAATCTCTGGGAAATAAAAGGAGCTTGCGGTTCACTCTGGGAGATCAACAAGCGACTAATAAATGAACAGCCGTTGCGTCATGACCAGATGTGTTTCATTTGAATATGAAACTCCGATAGCTTCCTCAGATTAAACATATAGCCTACCCTTAATCTCCCTCTCCCATCATTTGCCTCTGGCTACTGATAATAATACAATCGAGGTAATCTGCATTTCTTCTCCTCCCTGCTGGAAAATCCAGATTAAGCTGGTATCTGTTTTGAAACAGGGTAGCTGTTTTCAAGCTGGTCTATGATGGTCAGCTAGAGCAAGGTGGTAGACCATCTTGTGGCATGCGGGAACAAACCAGCTACCATTTGGTCAAACATTTTGGAACATGCATGGTGGCTGTTCAACTGTCCAATGGCCTGCTAGCAGCAGCTAATGACCATTTTAGAGCAAAACTGCAGTATGTTCCAAAACACAGTTACCACGGTAAACTGTATTTTCCAATAGGAATGGCAGTCGGTCAAAATAAATATCTGCACACTCCCTTTAGCTTTGTATCACAGGATTCCAAGAAATCAGGTCTTGGTCTTCTGTCTTTTCAGATCTGATTCTATAAGTACGTTCACAATTACTGTGATTATTATTAATGTTCAGAGATCTGGGAGATCTTGCCTTATCAAGGTTACAATAATGGGAAAGAAGCAAAGTGCAAGGTGGCCAGTGGTCAGTATAAGCCAGATAGGCCTACATAAATAACATTTTATATTGAAAAAATATCAGCTTATAACTATGGCTGTAATAATAAAACTTAATAACAGTATTATTATTATTATTATTATTATTATTATTATTAGTAGTAGTAGTAGTAGTACACTCTTAAAAAAAAGTTCTATATGGCCCCAAAAATGGTTAATGGCTCGTAATCATAGGGGAACCTTTTTTAGTGCTATATAGCACCGCTACCATATACAGAACATGTTAAGATATGGTGCTATATAGCACCAAAAGTGGTTCCTCTATGATTACGACGAATATCCATTTTTGGTGCGAGTATAGTAGTAGAAGTAGTAGTAGTAGTATGACTTAAAGGTCCACTGATGTGCCTTTAAACACGCAGCATTTGTCAATGTGTTGACATAATTTCCACTGAAACAGGAAGACGGGGCGGGACATATCGAACAGCTCCTCCCCTTTTTAGAAATAGCCAATAGCATTTAGTTTATATCACATCTCGGCCAGAGCCGTTAAAGCCGTTTCCTTCTAATCTTTATCAGTTTCTCCTCCTAATCTCCCCCTTATCCCTTTTTAAAATACAGCATTCTGTGCAAAATTCAAACGGGTCTGATAGTTATCTGGTAATCGCCGACTCGCGCATATGATCTGCTCTGTGCTATGGTGTATCTGGACTGGAGCAGAGTATGTGCACACTGCAGCGGTTCACGTGAAAATAACATGAAACCAGACTTCATATTTACAATGTCTGAATTGTTCCCTATCCAATATGTCATTCACCATGTAGAAAATAGTAAATGTGTGAACAAGTGACTATTTATAATGTAGGGGGCTGGACGCTTTAGATTCTAGAGAGCATTTGATTGGACAGAAAATTGCAGTGATGTCATCAAAATGATGAATCCATATTGTCGGAAATGAGAGACTTCAAGTTTTGAAAGCTTATATCTTCTAAATGTGAATTTTGTCATTGTTTTGTAGCTCACTATCTTATAGATAACAGTAAGGCTAACATATAGGCCTACTAAAAGCCAAAAAACTGAAATTGTGATTTCATGGGAACTTTAAGTATTTTATGTAAAGATTTAAAAAGATATTTGCAAGCGTGATATCAAGATCTTTGTCTTGATCTTTGATGGTTTTTGTCATTGTAAGGCCTGTGTGCTACAAGTTGAATACGAACATATTCTTTCTAATGGAATTGAAGGATGTGCCACCATATCTGACCACTAATCCAGCGTTGTCCCTGAAGTAACAGGCTTGTGCAGCAGAGTGCTTCTCTGGCTGAATCCTAAAACAGCCCTCCCTCCCAGCTGCCTGCCTGCCAATAATGTAGCACTTGTTCACCCCTACACTCCCATTAGCACTTCACCAACACAGAAAGGAAGAGAGAAACTGAAAAGAGAGAGAGAGAGAGAGAGAGAGCAGAGAGAGAGAGAGAGAGAGAGAGAGAGAGAGAGAGAGAGAGAGAGAGAGAGAGAGAGAGAGAGAGAGAGAGAAATTGCGCTATTGAGATTAGGCTTTTGGCCATTATTGAAGTATTGGTGAGAAAGAGATGGTGAGAAAGAGAATGTAAGAGTGTGTTTGAAAAACAAGATGAGAAACTATATGAGATTGAGAGGGAGAAATCAAGAGACTGTAAGAGGTGGAATATCAGAGAGAGGGATTGAACAGTAATCTGTCCTTCTGTTGTAGGGAGATACTCATCAGTCAAGTGCTTTGAAAACAGTCCCCAATATATTTTATAAGAGGAGTCAGATATCCGTTGTTAACCCATGCAGCATGGCTGATGTTTTTGTTTCTCTTTTCTGTCCATCCCGTCATTTTTGTAAAGACAGTCTGGTTAGCTGCTTCAGGGTTTCCGCTGGGTCTTAAAAAGTATTAGAAAAAGTCAAAATTTTAGGCCTTAAAAAGTTTTAAATTCGCTTATGTATTGAGTTCTAGGTCTTAAATAATTTTAAACAGGTCTTAATTAGGCGTGTGCACGAATATTCAAACTGTAATTAATATTCGAAAAATACAAATACTATTCGAATTTTACTACGTAGCTTTGCTGGCCGTAAATGCAGTAAATCCATGATAAATCCCACTAAAAATTGCAGTTATAACTCTTCTTTATTAGCCTTTTGTCCGCTCGCGCAGCTTGAGTTTATAATGCTTTTGTTCTTTAGGCATATATTTTTTTGTTTACACATATTGTTTAACTTATTAACTGAAAGAAATCATTAAGATATAACATAAGCTTGTTCAGAAATGGTGGCGACAACTTGATGAATAAAAAAAACCCCTGTCTTTCTTATTTTCCCAAAATAACGTCATTTAAATAAACAATATTCAAATATATATATATATATATTTTTTATGAGCCCAAATATTCAAATACAATTTTTTTGAAAAATTCCAATCCCTAGTCTTAATTTTCCTATGTCCATGTAACGCTACCTCTAATGTTCATTGAAATGCTCTCACAGCGCTTTAGAATGTGTGTGTGTGTGTGTGTGTTTGTTTTTATTCCGGGGTGTTGTAGTTCTTTCTTTCGCTAGTCCATATATAATTTGCTGTATTACGATTACAAATGAGACCAACATCATGCATCGTATATTACAGCCAATCTCTTTCTGATTGTAGCCTACCACAGACACAAAAACTGATTTTATTCTTCATCTAATAGTTCTCCAGTTCTTCCAGTTCCATGATTGTGGGAGCGAATGCGAATCATGAAATCTTTCACCTGCCATCTCGCATAAGCACCGAGGACCGGGTAAAGCGATGACGCAAGGTGGATGAATGACCAAATAGAAAGTATGATAGCACTAAAAAAAAGAGTTAGTAAAAGCGATGTAAACCATGAACTCAATTCGATACTGACACACGGACTGATGTCAGATACTGAATGTGTTCATTCATAATTGTGCCTATGTCCATATTGATGGTTATGTCTTGAGTGAACAAGATTAAGAGATGTGTGTCAGTGTTGAATCTGCTCATTACTGTTGGTCTTAAAGTGAAAGCAATCTAATATAGCATATAGCCGCTCATGTCTGTGTCATTCATGTTAATCAAACAACAACAACAATACTTAAACTTAAAGCACTGTTTGTATCTGTATCTTTATGTTGTATTTATTTGTCCTATTCTGCCCTACAAAGGCAAAATACCTTAACTTGCTAGAGTGTGGAACTGAGAAAAAAATACTTTAAAGATTTTTAGTTGTCCAGACAAATTATTATAGGCAGGACACTGGAAATCTGAAAATTAGATGTTTTAGTAATTAAAATTATCTACCTAAAAAAATATTGAGCTCAAACTTGACTTTTGACCCCTATTTTGAAGTTACTGTACTCTGCCTTTATATTGTCTGCAAAAGGTCACACCAAGGCAAATGGCAGCAACTTCCACATTATCAGTATTTGGTTGCTGATCACCATTTACAAAATCATTATAGTAACACCTGTATAAAATCTAGTGACCATGTCATTTATTTTGGATGATTTACAATTGCTTTTTTATATGGAGCAGTTTGGTAGCCTATTCATTGGATATCTGCCTAGACTATTTATGCAATAGGCTGCTAGCTAGCTAAACCAAGTAGATTGCGATCTATCTAATTTGCTAGTCTAAATTGCATATTTTGTGTTACACAATTTTTTTTACCTTGACTTTGATGCTATTAGTAAAAACAACCACTCAACTATTTGTTTTACCTACACTTTTATTCAGGTATTGTGTGTGTCAGAAGTGCTTCAGTTACAGATGTATGACACAGGCTACACCGTAATTTAAACACAGCAAACTTTAATGGACAGTAAAACAAAGGCAGAATACTGTATCTCCAGGCCTTTTGCCTTTGTAGGGCAGTATTGTCATTTGTTTCTTATTTTATTACTGACTGTTTAAAAGGTCCCATGGCATTACATTTTCATTTTATGAGGTTTTTCAACATTAATATGAGTTCCCCTAGCCTGCATATTGTCCCCAAGTGGCTAGACATTTTGATAGGCGTAAACCCGAGTTCTGGCTGTCTCTCTCTGCCTTTGAGAAAATGACAGCTCAGACAAGCTGATCTGGAATTTTCCTGTTATGACGTCATAAAATGAGCGGTTACCTCTCTTTCCTCCGCCCAGAGAATTTGGCACGCCCATGCAAGTGCCATATTTGTTTGTCCTCGAGAGATCATGACTTGTGAACGAGTGAATGCTGGCAGTTCATCAGTGTTTGGATGTACAAATGAAAACAGAAGTCTTTTTTCAGTTCCTTCTGATCTGTGATCAGTGATTTCTGATGTGTAGCTAATTATTCAAGTTCACACAGAATTGTATTATTCGTGCACACGCTGCAGCTTCTCTTTCCCCTGACAGAACGGTGTTTTCATGTTTTCTATCTTGTAAGTCAGTGTTTTTGTACGTCCTCGTCACGTCTATCTGTTCTAAAATGTGCATACAGTCGTGAGTTTCTGCTCAACATTGACAGAGCCACATCTTTAGAGATAAACCTCATGCACGCCAAAGCTCGGGCTGCACTAACTGGTCGGACTTCAACATCACCGACCCCCACTACTGTATCTGGCCCACAGCGGAGGCACCATATGCGGCGCGAAATTAAGCAGAAGGGGGGTAAGCGTGAGGGTATCCGGCTAGGCTAGCCAGCTATTCCCACAATAAAATGGATTACATTCGATTACTGCGCTGTTGTGTCTTTGTTTGCGCTGTGTACTCAATGCGCGTCACTGACGCTTTTCATATGATAGGAAAATATCTAAAAATAATGTTATAATCAACACTTACTCGTAACTTGTTCATCTTGATAGCTGTAATGGTACATTACATGTGTTACAAAGTTGGTAGAATAAGGAGGAAGACGGACTTGGCATGACTGGGACTCGTGTTTATTCAGAACTCTCAGATACAAACAAAATAAACTCAAGCTGACAGCGCTCTCACAACTCAATAGTTACTATAAATAACTTTGTTAGCAATCGCTCCGTCTCTGGTCCGTGATGTCCGGTTCACAAACGAATCATTCTTTTGAACCGGTTCTTTTTAGTGAACCGCTCAAACCAGTTCACCAAATCGGACTGAATCGTTCTAAACGGTTCGCGTCTCCAGTCAGCGCTGATCCTTTCTGACATGAGTGACAGCCCCTCCGACTAGAAATAAACTAATAACCTGAAGTATATGCTAGTAACTACAACAGTTCACTGAACTGAGACGTGCTGAGAGAACTGATGAGAAGTGAACTCAGGTCCTTCCGTCTCTCTGGCAGGCTCATGCTGTAGACCTCGTTAAACCACGCCCTCTCCGCTACAAGATCTGATACTCATTTCAAATGCAAAGATGTCAGCCAATTACAACAGTTGGCGTTTTTACTGAAGTCTCACAGCAGACACGCCCCTTGAAACAGGGCATTCAGCCAGAGGGCAAACATCAGTATAGGAAAAAATGCCTTTTATTTCTAAATTATGACATTTTATGATATAAAAATCATACTAACAATATAAGTACACCTCAGGAAACATTATAAAATAATAGAAAAATGCCATGCCATGGGACCTTTAATTGATTACTTAATTTTAATTACTTGAGAACTTATATTAAATAATTGCTTATTTTTGTGGTTTACTTGTAAGACTTTGATCATATTTCCCACTCTAAGTATATATATGGGTCAATGACGAATAAGGTTTTTAAAAGTGTAAAAAAATAGAATGGAGATATAACTATATTTGTAACAATTTTTTAGTTTACCTAGGTGTTACCAATAAGATTTTGTGGTTTGTACAATCAATTAACACTGTTTTTGTCATTTTTTACAAGATGGACAAAATTTGTCACCAAAAAAGTCATTCGGTTTAACCATGAATATATCTAAAATTATTCATTTGCAGATAATTATTCATGGAAAAAACTGGTTTGACATTGATGTTGAGATAGTATATAGTGTGTACCACACAAGAAATATTAAATAAAATTATCACTGATCTCATAAATGTTATCCTTTTATTGACCTACTCTAAACACTCCAACATATTCAAGTAAAACATTGCACAGGGAAAGGAGAAAAGGGGAAATGTAAAAAAAAAAAAAAAAAAAAAAAAGAGCCTTTTCTGCTTTATATTTGTATTATTGTAGTTCCTTTAGTTATTAAAAACAATATTATTCAATTTAAATATTTACTATATTGGTTTTACCGAATGACCAAGGCCGGTTATACCGAATGACCATGTCTGCTGCCCTTGACATTATGAATATTAAAGACAATAAACAGACACAAATAGCTTCAAAAGCACATTTTAGTGTTAATATAATAGGCTATTAATGTAAAAAGTACTTCAAACATTAAAACATTTTGATATTGTAATGAACATATAACTCGTATTGCAAATTATTAATTAAAACATTGAAGCATTTAATTGGTCTTGGAACAAGTGTTTAAATTGTTAAATGATGAGATGCTAGGCTATATATTCATGAAAAAGAATGTCAAACATTAAGACATTTAATTTTTATTGGAACAAACATTACATACAACTCGTATTATTAACTCGAATAAACATGCACAATCCAGTTTTTTTGGACATTCCCTTCACCATAGTATGCATATGGGGTACTTTCAGGCACCTATATTATTGAATATAATAATATAAATAATAAAAACAAATTATACCTTTCCCTTCTTTTGGCGAGCATCTGTTCTTTTTTATCAGGATCAGCACTGATCCTTGCCCAGAAACGAGCGGCTTTTTCTTTATTTGATAAAGGCATCTGCAAATTCAAAATTCAGTCAAAATTATATAATATACTCTGCACATTTTCTATTGATAAAATGTTGTATTTTTTTATTCCAGATATGTAAAAATGAGACCAACATACATTGCTGTCATTCGATACAACCAGTAAGTCATTCGTTATAACCAAAATTCCGGTTTAACCGAATGACTCTTTTGGTTATAACGAATGACAAAATCTTCATTCAATGCTAACAGGCTGATATCTAGCTGCCTAGCTTGTTAGTTAGCTATCTAGCTACCAAAAGGAGAATCAAACATTTTATATTTAGTAAACGTTTTTAAAATATTACAACATTATCCATGTTTTAAAGCGGTTGTACCGAATGACCTGATATTTGGGGACATATGTATGAGCAAGTGAAAACATGAATTTTTCTAATAGTTAAGAGAGAGTTAGTTACTTTGCTTCACGACCATGCGGTCCTTGGCAGGTGTCTGAATGATGTCACATCCTGTCACTTAATATTGACCACATGACTCGATCCAAAATGGAGCCCTATACCATTTTGCACTATGTTGATATAGGGAGTGCAGAATTATTAGGCAAATGAGTATTTTGACCACATCATCCTTGTTATGCATGTTGTCTTACTCCAAGCTGTATAGGCTGGAAAGCCTACTACCAATTAAGCATATTAGGTGATGTGCATCTCTGTAATGAGAAGGGGTGTGGTCTAATGACATCAACACCCTATATCAGGTGTGCATAATTATTAGGCAACTTCCTTTCCTTTGGCAAAATGGGTCAAAAGAAGGACTTGACAGGCTCAGAAAAGTCAAAAATAGTGAGATATATTGCAGAGGGATGCAGCAGTCTTAAAATAGCCAAGCTTCTGAAGCGTGATCATCGAACAATCAAGCGTTTCATTCAAAATAGTCAACAGGGTCGCAAGAAGCGTGTGGAAAAACCAAGGTGCAAAATAACTGCCCGTGAACTGAGAAAAGTCAAGCGTGCAGCTGCCAAGATGCCACTTGCCACCAGTTTGGCCATATTTCAGAGCTGCAACATCACTGGAGTGCCCAAAAGCACAAGGTGTGCAATACTCAGAGACATGGCCAAGGTAAGAAAGGCTGAAAGTCGACCACCTCTGAACAAGACACACAAGCTGAAACGTCAAGACTGGGCCAAGAAATATCTCAAGACTGATTTTTCTAAGGTTTTATGGACTGATGAAATGAGAGTGAGTCTTGATGGGCCAGATGGATGGGCCCGTGGCTGGATTGGTAAAGGGCAGAGAGCTCCAGTCCGACTCAGACGCCAGCAAGGTGGAGGTGGAGTACTGGTTTGGGCTGGTATCATCAAAGATGAGCTTGTGGGGCCTTTTCGGGTTGAGGATGGAGTCAAGCTCAACTCCCAGTCCTACTGCCAGTTTCTGGAAGACACTTTCTTCAAGCAGTGGTACAGGAAGAAGTCTGCATCCTTCAAGAAAAACATGATTTTCATGCAGGACAATGCTCCATCACACGCGTCCAAGTACTCCACAGCGTGGCTGGCAAGAAAGGGTATAAAAGAAGAAAATCTAATGATATGGCCTCCTTGTTCACCTGATCTGAACCCCATTGAGAACCTGTGGTCCATCATCAAATGTGCGATTTACAAGGAGGGAAAACAGTACACCTCTCTGAACAGTGTCTGGGAGGCTGTGGTTGCTGCTGCACGCAATGTTGATGGTGAACAGATCAAAACACTGACAGAATCCATGGATGGCAGGCTTTTGAGTGTCCTTGCAAAGAAAGGTGGCTATATTGGTCACTGATTTGTTTTTGTTTGGTTTTTGAATGTCAGAAATGTATATTTGTGAATGTTGAGATGTTATATTGGTTTCACTGGTAAAAATAAATAATTGAAATGGGTATAAATTAGTTTTTTGTTAAGTTGCCTAATAATTATGCACAGTAATAGTCACCTGCACACACAGATATCCCCCTAAAATAGCTCAAACTAAAAACCACTTTCAAAAATATTCAGCTTTGATATTAATGATATAATTAAAACCTTTTGGATTCAGTAAAATAGATCAAGTTGTACTACCTTACATACTTTGGATGTTATATATTTGTTTTTTTATTATTATTAAGGCCTTTGGACAAAAAAATGACCCATCACGTCATTGACCCATATATATTTTTTTATTTTTATTTTTGTAAATAAATGTTTTTTTTTTAATAAATATATTTTTTTTATTGCGTGATGTAGGTCTTAAATTTCATTCATAATGGTCTTAAAAAGGTCTTAAAAAGTCTTAAATGTGCTTGTACTTGACAAAAAGAAAGGTGCCAATGTGTTTACCTTTACTGTCACAATACAAACCCTCACAAAGCATAATGTTTTAGTGAATACACTCTACCTCAGTCCTCTATTGTACAGCATGTGTCACAGTTCTGGCTGCATGTCCACAGGCCTTCCTGTGAGTTTTTGTAAGCATTGTCATGTCTTCCATTTTCTGTGTTTCTCGGTTCTGTTCCATAGGAACACTCATTGTTCGGCTCACAGGCTGATTGTCTTCCCCTACTCATTACCTGCTCCCTATATATACTCCTCTGTTTGTCTTGTCCTTTGCCAGATTGTTCTTTGTGGTACTGATCTGAGTTTCTCAAAAGCATCTTGAGCAAAGTTGATCGTAGAGACCATTGGCGACAATGGTTTTAAGGTCTACTTATGCTTACGATGCTTTTGGTAAACGCATCCCTGGTTTTTGACAGCTCTCTCTCTGCCAGTAATGTTCTGTCACCAAGCTTTTTTTGTAGTTTTTTGTTTCCCAGTTAGAGTGTTTTGCCTTTTGTTAATGATTAGCCTTTCAGTGGACTCTGGCTCTGTCACCTTTTTGCACATTCCATCATTTAATTCTCCAGCCCAGGAAATGTCCACTTGTTTTTCCTCAGCTATATATCAAGTTGACTTGATCATTTCTGTTGAACAGATTTGTCTCTATGGACATTTAATAAACTGTTAATTCGAGTCCCTCTGCATTGGAGTCCATTTTTCCTACAGTTGAGGGACAGATACCCTTTTTCAACCAAGGCCTTTTGAGCGCTGGTTCAGAGCCAGAGCCTAGTTTCAAATCAGTTCTTTGTCTTTTGACACCCAAAGCACCAGCTCTGAACCAGGAAAAGTGGTCCTTAAGTAGCACCAAAACATTTCTGGTCTAGAAGTAAGAACCACTTGCGTCAGGGGCCGGGGGCGAGGTTACTGTGACCAAAAAATGGACTGAAAATCTGATGAGAAGCTGAAGTGCAGAGTGATGTCATCAAAATCATATTGGCGGGAATGAGAGACTGCAAGTTTTGAACGCTTATATCTTCTAAATGCAATCTTTGTCATTGGTTTGGTGCTCACTACACTCCAAAAAAAAAAAAAAAGGTTCTTCATCGTAATCATAGATAGAGGAACCACTTTTGGTGCTATATAGCACCATATCTTAACATGTTCTATATATGGTAGCGGTGCTAAATAACACCTTAGCGGTGCTATATAGCACCTTAGTCAAAGAAGCTTTCCTGTAGCTCAGACAGTAGAGCATGGCGCTAGCAACGCCAAGGTCATGGGTTCGATTCCCAGGGAAAGCAAGAATTGACAAAATGTAAAATGTGTACCTTGAATGCAATATAAGTCGCTTTGGATAAAAGCATCTGCCAAATGTGTACCTTGAATGCAATCTGTGAAGAACCTCTGAAGAACCAAAATTGGTGCTATATAGCACTTAAAAAGGTTCCCCTATGATTACGAGCCAAGACCCATTTTTTGTGCCATATAGAACTTTTTTTTTTAGAGTGTAGCTTAACATGTAACACTGTATATGTTTTCCAGATGAGACGTATACAGTGAAATAAGACCTGGCTCTGTGGTAGCACTCTAGCCCCTGGAAAGGCAAACCGGTTCTTAGAAGGCTCGTCTGGTGCAGCAGAGAAGAAGCGATTCGGGACTTCCACAAAGAATGGTTTTAAGTCAGATTCAACGTCAAACAGAACACCAAACAACACTAACATAACGTAGAACAGACAAGGAGTGAATGAACAAGAGGGAACTAAATACAAACACTGAAGACTACTAACGAGGGACACAGGTGATACAGATGAGGGTAAACACAGCTGAACAGAACTAGACTAACGAGGGAAAGCAAGGGAACAGAGAAAGTGGCGGGAAACATAGACAAAGGAACATGTGACCAATGCAAACAACACAACAGAAACACCGATATGTGACATAACGCCCCCTCCCGGTAGGCGCGTCCTCGCGCCGTAGAAGTACAAATTGGGAGGGTGGGAACCCTGGAGTCCTGGGGGCGGGAGCACTGGGGTCTGACTGGCTGGGACCCCTCCAGGGTGGAGCTGTAGGCAGCCATGGCGGGTCAGGAGCCTTGGGCAGAGCAGGAGTCTTAGGCGGGTCTGGAGCCTTGGGCGGAGCAGGAGTCTTAGGGTGTCTAGGCCAAACCAGAGCCCCACCCACATGTGTACCACCCACATGTTTCCCACCCACAGGTACATGGCCCCCCCAAAAATGTTATTTGGGGAATTCAGGGGTGGAGTGGAGGGCTCATGGAAAGGGGTGGTCTCGTGGGTTGGAGCGGGCTTGTGGAAGGCTGGAGCGGGCTCGTGGAAGGCTGGAGCAGAATCCAGGAGGGCTGGAACGGAATCCAGGAGGGCTGGAACGGAATCCAGGACACATGGATCGCTCTCAAAGTCAATCAACCACCGCTCTAGTGGATCTGCCGTGGCTGTGGCCGACACGACCTGAGACCGGGGCTTAGCAGCAGCTCTCCTCTTGCGCCTGGACTTGGGGACAGGCAGGACCTTCCCGGCAGGCCCACTGGAGGGATATGTGCAGGAAACTGGCTGCGGGTGAACTGACCAGGCAGCGTGCTTTTCTGAGGGGACTGGACGAGGAAGACACACATTCTTAGGAACCTCTTCGACGATCTTGAACTCCGAACAATTTAAGGACAATACCAGATTGATTGTCTCGACTAGGGAAAAGGAACAGGCAGGTTCCAGGAATCGAATAGTGTTCTCGTCCAGGCCCATCAGAAAAACAGAGTTAAGCGGTGCATCTGGCCAGTTCACCAGATAAGCCAGCTCAGAGAATTCCTCCACATACCTCTCCAGTGGCCGACCCTTCTGCCTAATTCCCCCGATGCGATCCTCCACCGAAATGCCTTCCTCTAAGGACACAGGAGAGAGCAGGAACAGGAAAATACCCATCCTTTACGTGAAGTCCCTTTGCTGTATTGGTCTGTTCTTCTGTCACGGTCGTCTGGTGCAGCAGAGAAGAAGCGATTCGGGACTTCCACAAAGAATGGTTTTAATTCAGATTCAACATCAAACAGAACACCAAACAACACTAACATAACGTAGAACAGACAAGGAGTGAATGAACACAAGGGAACTAAATACAAACGCTGAAGACTACTAACGAGGGACACAGGTGATACAGATGAGGGTAACTAAACACAGCTGAACAGAACTAGACTAACTAGGGAAACCAAGGGAACAGAGAAAGTGGCGGGAAACATAGACAAAGGAACATGTGACCAATGCAAACAACACAACATAAACACAGATATGTGACACACACATTACTGTATATGTTTAAGATCAGTAAATAAATGAATCATTTTATTCAGCAAGGATGCATTACGTTGATCAAAACAACTGTTCCATTTCAAGATTTTTATTTGAAATAAATGTAGTTGTTTTGTACTCTGTGTTCATCAGTAAATCCTGAAAAATGTAACAGAAGTATTAAGCAGCACAACAAACATTGATATTAATAAGAAATGTTTTTCAGCATATTAGAATGATCATGTGTCAGCACAAAGACTGCTGAAAATTCATCTTTGCCATCACAAAAATAAATTAACATTATAAAATATACTCAAATAGATGCACAACATAAACACATTATATGGATGTAAATAAGTAGTTAAATATATGAATACGTGTTTTGGCTGTGAATGTGTTTCTTCAGTTGCATAAAAAACTTTTACATCCACAAAAAGAAAAATAGCTATTTCAGATATGCAAGAACAGCGCTAAATAACCTAGATCACGATCACTCAGTAAATGCCACTATGGCACTAAGCAGAGATGGATCTCATCAGAGTCTGTCACTAATAATGAGTGCCTTTTATGGTCCTTTGGGTCTGAACCATCTGCACCCGCCACTCCTTAGGATGGAACAGAAGCCCTTTTTGATAGAGTGACAGCAGGGTACATCTAATTCCTGCTTTAATAATAGATAATAACCATTATACACCACTGTGAATTTAAAATACAAGTAAATGACTAAACTATATAATGGCATGCATTATCTGCTGGCATGAATTTCTAGGTAATTCCATAATCCCGAAGATAAACTGTCACATTCAGAAAGCTGTTAAAGATAAGCCATTGCTCTATGGAATGAATTTGTGCAAAAAAATAATCCATGGAGAGATTACGTGAAACTAAACCTGACTTGACTGAGAGGTGGTATTTAAAATTGGACAACATTGTCACCTTCAGTGAGAGAAACAGAAAAGTACACTTTCAGGAGCCTATTTTCTTGTATTCATGGTGAGTCGTGACATTCTAACCATGCCTGGACCAAGGTCTCTTCAGGTTCCCCTGTCAGCTGGCCGATGCCATCTAAAATCTCACTTCTCTTGTGCTGTTGCACTGCATTTAGCAGGAAGCACAATGAGATATTTATGATCTCTGGGAGGCTGTGTCGGCTGCTGGCCAGTCTCGAGAGTATGAAAGCTATAGTTATGCCAGGGTGACAGCAATGTCTAAGTGGTGTCTAATTCATGAGCAAGCAATGTGATATTAATGCATGTGGCATGGTAGCTGTAGCCTGCAATGCAATTTAAAGCAACACAGCTGATGGCACTCTGACTTTTTCATAATTTCCATGCTATTTTTTCCTCAGTTGAAACCAAAAAAGCTATGATGCAGGGTTTTTTTAAACTTTGTACTTTTCCCCAACCTGTCTTCTTTCCTTGAGTGTCCTGGCGTTAAACTCCTTGCAAATTAGCTCAGAAATTGTAGGGTCTTCCCAGTTCAAATAGTTTTGTTTGCCCAACAGAAAAGGGCATAATACCTAGACACTTTGAGAAAAACTAATTTATACAATTACATTCTGTCTAATTTAATTCTACAAAATGCACACTTGCTTTCCAACACTCTTGCCTTGATAAATATGCCGCTACACTTAAATAAATAAGAAAGACTGACTAATGTGTTCAACTTTGAACATCCAGTCCTTGGCTCTCTGAAAATATAGATGAGAAAGACTTTTTTTGACCATTTCACAAATCTACTCACAATTTAAAAGTCTGTGTCAAAAGATCAAAATATAATTTAATTTGTCATGGAGAGAAACAGGTACTGTAGTGACTTAAGAGCATAAGTTTTACTCTAACATTGTTCACAATGTGAACTCACAAAGCTTTGCCTTGTTTTAATATATTTGAAAGAAGTCTGTTATGTTTACCATGGCTAAATTTATTTGATAAAAAAATAAAAAAAATACAGCGATAGTAACAGTAATATTGTTGTCACATGTATGTTCATTTTCTGTCATTTCTGCATTAGTTCATTAATTGCTATGGTGTATCATTAGTTATTATTGTCCAGCTGTGCCTGTTTAGTATCCTCATTTGCTATGTGTAGGGAAAACGTACCTATTAAGCTCACCAAAGTCTACATTGAGACATTTTAGTGCACAGGTTATTGGTTTCAGTACAAGAAGTTATGTTTTATTTTATTTTAAATGACAAAAGCATTTCTATTAAGATGTACATCATTAAATGTAAAAAGTCTGGCTGTGCTTAATGGGTACATGTTTGTACCCTTTAAGCACACCCCTGTTACCATTAAGCTCACAACATGGTTTTTAAGGAATAATTTAATAAAGATTAACTTGAAGTGACAACCATCAGTTAATATTTAAAGTCTGTTTATGAAGTATTCATAATGTAGTAAGTAACAATCAATAAACTGTAAATTTATAATATAATGGATTTAAAAGTACAAGCCAGTAATGCCTGTGAAGTAATATATTAGTGTAGCACACAGTCTTATTGTCAGAATTCCGGTGTGATCGACTGCACTATTTGTTTGTTTACCTTTTGTTTTCCACATGTGCACTCTCTGTCTCCTCCCTCCTCGTCATCCCTGATTATTTTCCACTGTTGTCTCGTGTTCGTCTCTTTATTTAATGTCCTGAGGTTCTGTTCTCATTGCGTGTTCGTTGTTTTCTTTTGAGTGATCGCTGCCGTGTGTTGTCCGGCTCTTGTTGGTCTTTGATCGTGTTTTGTTTATTTACTTTCTGTTTTGCCTCCAGGACTCTGCTGAGACTGTGTTTAGCCTTTGTCCTTTTCTCCTCTCACCTGTTTTGCTTGGATCTCTGTGGGCCTCTCTCTCTCTCTCTCCAGTGGATTTCCTCCGTGGATCTGTGGAGTTCTGCTGTCAGCGTGTCTCGCCATTACACAGGAGCTGGCATCTTCGTTCTCTCTCGGTACTGTGAATCCTGTGAACATTTGTCACTTTTTCTACGTTGCTCATCGGTGTGTCTTGCCTTTAGACTGGATCCGGTTGAGCGTGCATTGTATTCCAGAGATCACCGCATATCCGAGTTTTCTACTGCTGTCCTGAGACCCGAGGAGGACTGTACTGTGTTACTGTTTAACATGAGAACCGTGGTGGAATTATTGCATAATCTCTCTCTGCTGTCTGCTCTCATCACTTCAATAAACTTGTTAACTTGCATCAGATTCCTCAGTCTCGTTCCTCACAGGATGAACGCGCCAAAGAATGGAGTCTGCAAGTCAGGCGAGCGGAGAGTCTGTTCAGGCGGCCTTGGCCCAGCAGGGGGCGAAATTGGACCAGCATTCCTCCTTACTCACAGAGGCTTCCCATGATTTTCAACTGCTATCTGGTCGACTCACTGATATCCACAACAGGTTGGAACAGGTGGCACAGGTTATTGGGGAGAGAGGAGGTTCCACTCCCTCAGCTGAGTCCAAGCGGATCTGAACGTGAACCCCAGGCAGTTAATCCTCCCAGTTACGACGGAGACCCCAAGACCTGCAGATTTTTCTCTCACAGTGCTCCCTAGTCTTCGCGCTCCAGCCTCCGAGGTATGCTGCAGAGGTGTCTAAGGTAGCATATCATCATACTCTTCTAACGGGCAGAGCGCGAGACTGGGGAATGGCAGTCTGGGAAGCACAGGAACCTTGTTGTTCATCATTTGAGTCTCTTCGTTCTGAGATGATTAAGCTTTTCGACCGGACAGTGCAAGGTGATTTGGCTGCGGCCGAACTGACCCATCTCACCCAGGACAAATCTTCTGTCACAGATTATGCTATTGAGTTTCGGACCCTCGCCGTGTCCAGCTGGTGGAATGATGCAGCCCAGAAAGCCCAGTTCTTGAGAGGGCTCAACGAGAACATGAGACGCGATCTCATCTTGTATGATCTTCCCGTCTCTCTGGGAGCAGCTATCGATCTGGCTCTCCGAGTCGAGGCTTGTCACAGGCAGCGGAGGGTTCGTCACTCCTTTCAACATCTTCTCTTCGATCCTTCGTTGCGTGCGAGTGACAGCATTCCTACACCATCTTCCTCCTCGGTAGAGCCTATGCAACTGGGTCGGCTCCGGCTTACCGCCGAGGAGAGACAACACAGACTCGTTAACAGTCTCTGTCTGTACTGTGGTAAACCGGGACATAAGGCTCTAAACTGTCCGGTAAAAGGTTCCGCCCGCCGGTAGATCCGAGAGTATCGGTGGGCGTTTCTCAGATCAGTTCTTCTCTCGGATCTCGTACCTTACTGGCTGTCTCCATCTACGTCGATAATCATGTGTTTCACTCACAGGCTCTGCTGGATTCCGGTGCCGAGGCGAGTTTTATGGACGTGTCTTTAGCCGAGTCTTGGGGCATTCCTGCTGTGCCCCTTACAGATAAATTATCTGCTTTTACATTAAGGGGTCAACACATGGCAGAGATCAGTCACCGCACTCCCTCTGTAAGTCTTTTTGTTTCTGGCAATCATCGTGAGGACGTTTTTCTTGTTACATTCTTCCCAGTCACCCATCATTTTAGGGCATGACTGGTTGACTAGACATAATCCTCACGTTGATTGGCAGAATGGTGTTGTCTTGTCATGGTCACAGTCTTGTCATGTTTCTTGTCTTGGTCCCACTCCTCCTGGTCCTGTTTGTCCTGTTTTACAGGTTCCTGCGGTCGATATCTCGGGGGTTCAGGCAGAGTATTCTGATCTACATCGGGTGTTCAGTAAGGCTTGAGCTACGTCCCTGCCTCCTCACCGATCGTATGATTGTGCTATCGATCTCCTCTCAGGTACTTCTCTGCCTAAGGGTCGCGTTTTTTCCCTTTCTGGTCCTGAAAGAGAGGCTATGGATAAATACATTAACGAAGCTCTTGCCGCCGGTCTCATTCGCCACTCCACCTCCCCCGCTGGGGAAGGTTTTTTCTTTGTTAAGAAGAAAGACGGCTCCCTCCGTCCATGTATTGATTACAGAGGGTTAAACGACATTACTGTGAAGAATAAGTACCCCTTACCATTAATGTCGACCGCCTTCGAATTATTACAGGGAGCTTGTGTCTTCACCAAGTTAGATCTGCGCAATGCTTATCACTTGGTTCGCATAAGAGAGGGCGATGAGTGGAAGACAGAGTTTAATACCCCTTCGGGACACTGGGAATACTCCATTTTACCGTTCGGTCTCGCGAACGCACCAGCTGTCATCCAGACTATGGTAAATGAAGTGTTGGGAGACATGATTAACAAGTTTGTCTTTGTGTATCTAGATGACATTCTCATGTTCTCCTCCTCTATGCAGATACACACCCAGCACGTTCGCCTAGTCTTACAATGGTTATTCGAGGATCAGTTATTTGTCAAGGCGGAGAAGTGCGAGTTCCACAAGGAGTCGGTTTCGTTCTTGGGTTTTGTTATCGCCAATAACAAAGATTCGTCCCGATACCGCTAAGATCAAAGCAGTCACTGATTGGCCAGTACCCGACACACGTAAGGATTTACAGCGATTTCTGGGTTTCGCCAATTTTTACAGGCGTTTTATCAGAAACTTCGGTCAGATCGCTAGACCCCTTACTACTCTTACTTCCACTAAAGTAGGGTTCCGTTGGAATAACGAAGCTCAGAAAGCCTTTGATGAATTAAAGTCCCGTTTCATCTCTGCTCCTCTTTCTTTTCCTGATCCGGCTCACCAATTTATAGTGGATGTAGATGCCTCTGATGTTGAGGTAGGCGCCGTTTTGTCTCAGCGGTCATCCATTGATGAGAGTGCATCCGTGTGCTTTTTTTTTTTCTCACCGGTTAAACCCAGCAGAGCGTAATTACGACATGGGTAACCGGGAGCTGCTGGTGGTTAGACTCGCCTTGGGTGAGTGGCACCACTGGTTAGAAGGAGCCTTGGAGCCCTTTCTGGTCTGGACGGACCACAAGAATTTAGAATACATCCGTTCAGCCAGGAGGTTAACATCCAGACAGGCTCGCTGGGCACTCTTCTTTGATCGTTTTAACTTCACCCTCTCGTACTGGCCGGGCTCAAAGAACGTTAAACCTGACGCTCTCTCCCGTCCGTTCGGTGGCACGGAGTCTGAGTGGTCCGAGACCATTCTCCCAGAGGGGAGAGCTCTCGTCTGGGGCATCGAACAGAGGGTGAGAGAGACCGGTCGAGGGGTGGAAGTTCCTGAGGGATGCCCAGTGGGTCGTCTGTGGATTCCCGTCTGTGGATTCCCTTGATTTTGTCACCGGCTTACCGGCGTCTGATGGTAACACTGTTATATTGACGGTGGTGGATCGCTTCTCTAAAGCAGTTAATTTCATTCCCCTGCCCAAACTTCCTTCTGCTAAAGAGATGGCTCAGGTTCTGATTAACCATGTTTTTCGTTTACACGGTCTTCCGACTGACGTGGTTTCAGATAGGGGTCCTCAGTTCATCTCGCGTTTCTGGCAGGAGTTTTGTAGACAGATCGGCGCTACTGCCAGCTTGTCTTCTGGGTATCACCCGCAGACCAATGGAAAATGTGAACGGGCTAATCAGGATCTCGGTCGTACGCTCCGCTGTCTGTCGTCCCATTATCCGAACTCCTGGTGCCAACAGCTACCCTGGGTCGAGTATTCTCACAACTCACTTCCCGTTTCCTCGACCAATCTTTCCCCATTTGAATCATCTATTGGTTTTCAACCTCCCCTGTTCCCATCACAAGAACCCGATGCAGCGGTTCCGTCTGCTCTAGCTTTTGTCCGAAGGTGCAAACGCACCTGGAGGAGAGCTAGAACACTCTTATTACAAAGTTCTAGACGAACCAAAGCTGCGGCTGACCGCCACCGGCGACCTCCTCCCCGTTACATTTGTGGACAAAAGGTTTGGCTTTCCTCCAAGGATCTGCCTCTCCGCGAGTCATCTCGTAAGCTGGCTCCGTGATTCATTGGGCCATTCAGTATTGTCAAGGTCGTCAGTCCAGTGGCAGTTAAGCTTAAGTTATCTCCTTCTCTTGGTCGGGTTCACCCTGTTTTTCATGTATCCAGGGTCAAACCAGTGATATTTGCCCGCATTAATTCCCCCGTCTCTGCCCCTAAGCCCCCTGCCCCGCAACTAGTGGATGGTGCTCCTGCCTACTCGGTCCGGAGGTTACTAGATGTTCGCCGCAGGGGCAGAGGTTATCAGTATCTCGTGGACTGGGAGGGATATGTTCCGGAGGAGAGGTGTTGGGTACCAGCTCGGGACATTCTGGACCCCGGTTTGATTGAGGATCTCCGTCGTTGACAAGGTGAGCTCCTTCCGGGTCCGTCCAGTGTCGGCCCTGTGGGGGGAGGTACTGTCAGGATTCCGGTGTGATCGACTGCACTATTTGTTTGTTTACCTTTTGTTTTCCACATGTGCACTCTGTCTCCTCCCTCCTCGGCATCCCTGATTGTTTTCCACTGTTGTCTCGTGTTCGTCTCTCTTTTTAATGTCCTGAGGTTCTGTTCTCATTGCGCGTTCGTTGTTTTCTTCTGAGTGATCGCTGCCGTGTGTTGTCCGGCTCTTGTTGGTCTTTGATCGTGTTTTGTTTATTTACTTGTTAACTTGCATCAGATTCCTCAGTCTCGTTCCTCACACTTATACAGCTAGTTAAGCTAACATTGTTCTGCAGCACCTGCGCTATGTTGCTAAAACGAACTTTTGGATCGACTGTAATTATTTCCCACATCCAGGTTCCAGGCTATAATATGCAAAATATCAACATTAATCTCTTAATTTTGCAGTAAGAAGTTATACTTATAGTTATAAAAACCTAGGGTATGGCATGATTCCTTCTGGCCATACAACAACGCAACCAGTTCTCACTCCTAAGGCGTCAAAATCTGAAGTCAAGTGCCTTCCGCATCACAATGAAGACGCTAAAGGTACCCCTAGGCGTCATTTTTTGACACGTTTTGCTCTTTGATTTCAATGAGAAACCTTTGGCATCATACACAGACACATTGGGCATGGGAACATTATCATCATGATATTATATTGGGTTATGATTTTACCATTATGACATGATGGAGTGTGATTCTCAATTTAATCAGCCAGCATAATTTTATTTACATTTATTTTATTTACACTATTTAGACACGTTTAAACAGTTAACCAAACCAATCTCATCCCTAAACCTACCCATTTGTGTATTATATAATATAAAACACAGGATATAACCGGCAGATGCGACTGCATGCACAATTTATTCAAAAATACAAATATTTCAAGTGTTCCGAGGCCAAATGATTGATTTGTGTGAAGGAAATCCCCAAAAGCGTCTCCATCCGCCGAAGATCACGCACACATTCAAAAATTGTGGCCCGAAGAAACGTTACATCAGATTTCATAGTGAGATTGCATTGGCTCTCGTATGTCTCGTGATCAATTACGTCAGCTTTGGTTGTAAAATGTCATTGGCTCTCGTGTGTCTTGTGGGTGATTGTATCATGCTCAAGAGTCAGGTGTATCATTTGAATGAGATATGACTGACTGAGTGCGTGCATGCGTTCACGGAGCAGCAGGATCATCATTTCAGCAATTAAAACATTAAGATCTACTCTGTTCTTTACATGAAGACATCGTATGACTTCAGAAGACTTGGAATGCAACATGAGTTAATAATATTATACTGTTTTTAGTCAGTTTTTGGAATACATACCTGTGACTGTACTTTTATTTGCCTGTTACGTGTTTTATATTGTGGAGAAATGGGTAGGTTTAGGGTAGGAGTGGGGTTAGTTGCTCCAAAATATAAAAGTAGCCTATAAATATTCATAAAATCATGTCTGCTTAATGCAAATAATTAAATGCGTCTTGATCTGATGCATTGGACAAACAACTGAAATCAATAGAGCACCCAGCACGTCGATATACAGTAGTGATGCCTAGGGGTGCCTTTAGCATCTTCATTGTGACGCTGAAGGCACATGACCATGCTTCAGATTTTGACGCCTTTTGAGTGAGAATGGGTTGAACAACGGCATTCCTAAGTAAATATATTATATCTAAACAAAATGTGGACAAAAATCCACCATACTAAAAGAAAAAAGAATGCAATCGTAATGCACAGACTTAACAACTATATGAAATCAGTGCAATATCAGTGAAACTGCAATACCCTAAGCCTACACTGTGCAAAATGCAAGAAAATGTATCTTTGTTTTGTAGCCTACTAACCAGCCGCAATGGCGATTTTGCATCTGAAACAACATACAAAGTGAGACAATGATAATCTCAGGTGCAGATTATGTGCTTTATTATGTAAAAATAATTTCTTGTGAGTTTGTAAATAATTTTTCAGGACCTTTAGAGACAACCTACTGAAAGCATAAATAGGCTAATTCACCTCAGATATTGAAAATAAAGGAACCAACAATGTTCAAACTGTAAATTCAAGGTGAATAAACAAGTGTATTGTTTGTCAAATCTATGTTTCAGTCACTCAGTATGTATTTAATCATGATAAAATTGTGTAAGAATTATGATTTTGATAATGTACTTATCCATTATGTTGTGAATGCAAGCTTGCAGAGAGAGCCCGCTCACACGCTCTTCTGATGGCAGTGATTTTGGCTTGATTTTGTCGGGTCGAGTCTGAACTGACAGCTTGCCGCTAGAAATTGCATCGCGTCCGGTTAGGACACTGCGTTAGGTTGTTTAAATTTGCTTTTCAAAGCTGAAATTTCTCCCAGAGGCCAAATCAAGTACAAAACCAATGAGCAGCATCATGAGCTGTTTATTTCCCCTGTTTTGTTTGAATCCCAGGGTATGGCAACTGCCATACTCTGCCATAAGTAAACGCCGCCCCTGACATTAACTGATGTTAATGTAGTGATGCTTGTGACGTGTTTGAAACGTCACCATCATTAAGAACGTGGCCAATTGGGTGCCTCTCCGCTTTTGTATATAAGTTTGTTGTTCATGCCCCCTGGAGTGCATTTGATCGAAGCCCCGCCCCTTTTTCCTCGCACTGTTGTGGATCGCAGGTATGTGTTTGTAGCAATGTAGCTTTGTTGTTAGAGTTGAATGCTATGTAGTGATATCATGCGATCTTTACTTTAGTGTGATGTTGGTCCGCCAGAGCTTTGTGTGTGCGTGGTGTACTGCTTACCCTCAGGTACGTTTTAATGTGGTACATTTGGTGTTGTGAGAAGTTTGAGTTTAAGTTTCCTGTAAGTTATGCGTTTTAGCGCGGTGTGTTTACCGGGCAGCACAGTAGACAGATCGGTGCACCAGCTGTTCACCCACCAGCTAAAGGAGCTACAGTATGACGTGTGTGTATGACGTGTGTGTGGTTGTGAGTGTCCCATCGTCTAATAAGGTGAGTAGTTTGTTTCTCCCTTGTAAATCGTGTATGTTTTAAGTTGAAAGTGTAATAAATGTTTACGTTTAGGGTCCTCGTTAAGGCATTGCGCCTTCTCTCCCCTCCTCTCTCTCTCTCCAATCCGCGCTCTGGGCCGCGCTGCTGCTTTGGGTCATCAGACACTTCTAGTCCAGTGGCTAAGGGACTGGATATTTGTTCCTTTTTGTTGTGGTCGTTATTTTGGTTGGTTTAATTTGTTTTTGTTATTTGTATTGAGTTATTTTGTATTACTGTCACCAACTCTCAGTTCCTTTTGTGATTTTGACTGTTTTGTTAACAGTCACTATTAATTGAAGTGATTACCGCTATGCGGTATCAATGATCTCGGTGATATTGCAAATCTTGAGCCGTGATCGGTTCTGAGTTGGATCTTTGCTGCTGTGACAGTATACGTTGCCTTTAATTAATACTTTTACGTTTTTCTAATTTGAGTATTGTACGTTTTGTTTATATTTGTTCAGTATTTTGATTCTGGTTTCTTTGTCTTTTAATGTAATTCTTTTCTGTGTTTTGCAGGAGCTGAGTGTTCCTTGGGAGCGGGCTGGTGTTGGGTTACACAGCGGGTTGTCATTTATTGCTGTGTCACTATTTCTGGTCATTATTTGCAGTGATTCTTTGTGGATGTGATTTTTGATTGGTGAGATTTTCTTTTGTGCACTGGGTGTACCATACTAGCCCGCTTCTCATAAAGGAATCCTCAGCCTCCCTTTGCATTGATTAATTTTGTTTTCTTTTTTCATTTGACTACAACAATTAAATGCTGTGAGGATTTTAAATTTTGTAAACTCTTTTTAACTTTAATAAAGATATCTGTTTAAACGGAAACTCACGCCTCTTGCCCTTTCCAAGTGGAGCTTATTTGCGTGTTCTTTTTGATAATTTCCCCGTTTTCGGGGTGGCGTAGTCATTACAAATCAGCCACTTGCTACATGTGGCGTAGTCGGCAGGATCCACAGAATATCTGGCAGAGGCGTGGGACCGTATATTTCTGTTTATTTTGTAGGAAGTTGTGGTTGTGTTTTTTTTTGTAGGAACAAAGCAGCAGCGTGTGCTCTGGAGATTGCAGTTTCTGGTTCGACTTCTTCAGGTGCCGCTCATTGTGGGGCTGAGTACTACAAAATTAAGTAGGTACGTGTTCTGATGATGGAGGGAGAATTACAGGAACTTAAAGAGCTTGTGGCTCAACTTAGAGCTGACAATGAGAGATTGCGACAGGAGAGGGTATCTGAACCGCAAAGTGTTGCGGGACCTAGTACTTCTGCCGCAGCTACCGCCCCTATACTACCATCACTGACTGGTACTAATACTCCAGTAACTGACAGGTTCGTATTTGTACCTAGAGCTAGAAGGTGCCCAAAATTTAGTGGGAAGTCTGGGGTGGATATTATTGAATGGGTTGAAGAAGCTAAAGCATGTATGAGAACCCGTTATTTGTCCCCCGCGGATCAAGCCTTCTTTTTCGATCATTTGGAGGGGGAGGCACGAGAAGAGATACGATATCGTTCAGATGAGGAGCGTGGGGATCCTGAGAAAATTATTAGAGCACTGCGTGAGTTGTATGGATGTTCACTGTCATACGTAGCTTTACAGGAAGCTTTCTTCTCCCGGAGGCAGCAGGACGGGGAAACACTCTTGGAGTTTTCCCTCGCCATGAGTCTCCTGGAGAAGGTTAAGCAACAGTCGTCAAATGCTATGGTAAACACTGAAATCGTGTTACGTGATCAAGTTGTTGAATACGTTGGCGATAGTATTTTGAGACGGTAGCTTGAACAGCTGGTGTGCCGACAACCAAATTCCACTTTGTTAGAGGTGTAGAGCGAAGCTCTTCGACAGGTCCAGTCAGGTCGTTGTCCATGTCATATTCCCAGGTGGCATGAGGACGTCTTTAATTGAGTGAGTGACCAGTCTTCGAGTCATGTTGGGCTGAGGTCGTTGTCCATGTCATATTCCTAGGTGGCATGAAGTCTTTTATTGAGTGAGTGACCAGTCTTCGAGTCATGTTGGGCTGAGGTCGTTGTCCATGTCATATTCCCAGGTGGCATGAGGAAGTCTTTTATTGAGTGAGTGACCAGTCTTCGAGTCATGTTGGGCTGAGGTCGTTGTCCATGTCATATTCCCAGGTGGCATGAGGAAGTCTTTTATTGAGTGAGTGACCAGTCTTCGAGTCATGTTGGGCTGAGGTCGTTGTCCATGTCATATTCCCAGGTGGCATGAGGAAGTCTTTTATTGAGTGAGTGACCAGTCTTCGAGTCATGTTGGGCTGAGGTCGTTGTCCATGTCATATTCCCAGGTGGCATGAGGAAGTCTTTTATTGAGTGAGTGACCAGTCTTCGAGTCATGTTGGGCTGAGGTCGTTGTCCATGTCATATTCCCAGGTGGCATGAGGAATCTTACTTCCAATGCTGCTGTGGTCAGGAGAACTGGTAGGAGTACTGCTGGGCGGCACTCTAAGGTACATCTCCTCCCATGATCATTGGGGGCAGGTACAGTTTTTAGTATAGTGGGTAGTACATCTGTTTCGGCCTTGGAGGGTAGATTATGTATGATTTATCGTCGGGGCGACGACACAAAAATGCGGGGTAAAATGTAGTGATGCTTGTGACGTGTTTGAAACGTCACCATCATTAAGAACGTGGCCAATTGGGTGCCTCTCCGCTTTTGTATATAAGTTTGTTGTTCATGCCCCCTGGAGTGCATTTGATCGAAGCCCCGCCCCTTTTTCCTCGCACTGTTGTGGATCGCAGGTATGTGTTTGTAGCAATGTAGCTTTGTTGTTAGAGTTGAATGCTATGTAGTGATATCATGCGATCTTTACTTTAGTGTGATGTTGGTCCGCCAGAGCTTTGTGTGTGCGTGGTGTACTGCTTACCCTCAGGTACGTTTTAATGTGGTACATTTGGTGTTGTGAGAAGTTTGAGTTTAAGTTTCCTGTAAGTTATGCGTTTTAGCGCGGTGTGTTTACCGGGCAGCACAGTAGACAGATCGGTGCACCAGCTGTTCACCCACCAGCTAAAGGAGCTACAGTATGACGTGTGTGTATGACGTGTGTGTGGTTGTGAGTGTCCCATCGTCTAATAAGGTGAGTAGTTTGTTTCTCCCTTGTAAATCGTGTATGTTTTAAGTTGAAAGTGTAATAAATGTTTACGTTTAGGGTCCTCGTTAAGGCATTGCGCCTTCTCTCCCCTCCTCTCTCTCTCTCCAATCCGCGCTCTGGGCCGCGCTGCTGCTTTGGGTCATCAGACACTTCTAGTCCAGTGGCTAAGGGACTGGATATTTGTTCCTTTTTGTTGTGGTCGTTATTTTGGTTGGTTTAATTTGTTTTTGTTATTTGTATTGAGTTATTTTGTATTACTGTCACCAACTCTCAGTTCCTTTTGTGATTTTGACTGTTTTGTTAACAGTCACTATTAATTGAAGTGATTACCGCTATGCGGTATCAATGATCTCGGTGATATTGCAAATCTTGAGCCGTGATCGGTTCTGAGTTGGATCTTTGCTGCTGTGACAGTATACGTTGCCTTTAATTAATACTTTTACGTTTTTCTAATTTGAGTATTGTACGTTTTGTTTATATTTGTTCAGTATTTTGATTCTGGTTTCTTTGTCTTTTAATGTAATTCTTTTCTGTGTTTTGCAGGAGCTGAGTGTTCCTTGGGAGCGGGCTGGTGTTGGGTTACACAGCGGGTTGTCATTTATTGCTGTGTCACTATTTCTGGTCATTATTTGCAGTGATTCTTTGTGGATGTGATTTTTGATTGGTGAGATTTTCTTTTGTGCACTGGGTGTACCATACTAGCCCGCTTCTCATAAAGGAATCCTCAGCCTCCCTTTGCATTGATTAATTTTGTTTTCTTTTTTCATTTGACTACAACAATTAAATGCTGTGAGGATTTTAAATTTTGTAAACTCTTTTTAACTTTAATAAAGATATCTGTTTAAACGGAAACTCACGCCTCTTGCCCTTTCCAAGTGGAGCTTATTTGCGTGTTCTTTTTGATAATTTCCCCGTTTTCGGGGTGGCGTAGTCATTACAAATCAGCCACTTGCTACATGTGGCGTAGTCGGCAGGATCCACAGAATATCTGGCAGAGGCGTGGGACCGTATATTTCTGTTTATTTTGTAGGAAGTTGTGGTTGTGTTTTTTTTTGTAGGAACAAAGCAGCAGCGTGTGCTCTGGAGATTGCAGTTTCTGGTTCGACTTCTTCAGGTGCCGCTCATTGTGGGGCTGAGTACTACAAAATTAAGTAGGTACGTGTTCTGATGATGGAGGGAGAATTACAGGAACTTAAAGAGCTTGTGGCTCAACTTAGAGCTGACAATGAGAGATTGCGACAGGAGAGGGTATCTGAACCGCAAAGTGTTGCGGGACCTAGTACTTCTGCCGCAGCTACCGCCCCTATACTACCATCACTGACTGGTACTAATACTCCAGTAACTGACAGGTTCGTATTTGTACCTAGAGCTAGAAGGTGCCCAAAATTTAGTGGGAAGTCTGGGGTGGATATTATTGAATGGGTTGAAGAAGCTAAAGCATGTATGAGAACCCGTTATTTGTCCCCCGCGGATCAAGCCTTCTTTTTCGATCATTTGGAGGGGGAGGCACGAGAAGAGATACGATATCGTTCAGATGAGGAGCGTGGGGATCCTGAGAAAATTATTAGAGCACTGCGTGAGTTGTATGGATGTTCACTGTCATACGTAGCTTTACAGGAAGCTTTCTTCTCCCGGAGGCAGCAGGACGGGGAAACACTCTTGGAGTTTTCCCTCGCCATGAGTCTCCTGGAGAAGGTTAAGCAACAGTCGTCAAATGCTATGGTAAACACTGAAATCGTGTTACGTGATCAAGTTGTTGAATACGTTGGCGATAGTATTTTGAGACGGTAGCTTGAACAGCTGGTGTGCCGACAACCAAATTCCACTTTGTTAGAGGTGTAGAGCGAAGCTCTTCGACAGGTCCAGTCAGGTCGTTGTCCATGTCATATTCCCAGGTGGCATGAGGACGTCTTTAATTGAGTGAGTGACCAGTCTTCGAGTCATGTTGGGCTGAGGTCGTTGTCCATGTCATATTCCTAGGTGGCATGAAGTCTTTTATTGAGTGAGTGACCAGTCTTCGAGTCATGTTGGGCTGAGGTCGTTGTCCATGTCATATTCCCAGGTGGCATGAGGAAGTCTTTTATTGAGTGAGTGACCAGTCTTCGAGTCATGTTGGGCTGAGGTCGTTGTCCATGTCATATTCCCAGGTGGCATGAGGAAGTCTTTTATTGAGTGAGTGACCAGTCTTCGAGTCATGTTGGGCTGAGGTCGTTGTCCATGTCATATTCCCAGGTGGCATGAGGAAGTCTTTTATTGAGTGAGTGACCAGTCTTCGAGTCATGTTGGGCTGAGGTCGTTGTCCATGTCATATTCCCAGGTGGCATGAGGAAGTCTTTTATTGAGTGAGTGACCAGTCTTCGAGTCATGTTGGGCTGAGGTCGTTGTCCATGTCATATTCCCAGGTGGCATGAGGAATCTTACTTCCAATGCTGCTGTGGTCAGGAGAACTGGTAGGAGTACTGCTGGGCGGCACTCTAAGGTACATCTCCTCCCATGATCATTGGGGGCAGGTACAGTTTTTAGTATAGTGGGTAGTACATCTGTTTCGGCCTTGGAGGGTAGATTATGTATGATTTATCGTCGGGGCGACGACACAAAAATGCGGGGTAAAATGTAGTGATGCTTGTGACGTGTTTGAAACGTCACCATCATTAAGAACGTGGCCAATTGGGTGCCTCTCCGCTTTTGTATATAAGTTTGTTGTTCATGCCCCCTGGAGTGCATTTGATCGAAGCCCCGCCCCTTTTTCCTCGCACTGTTGTGGATCGCAGGTATGTGTTTGTAGCAATGTAGCTTTGTTGTTAGAGTTGAATGCTATGTAGTGATATCATGCGATCTTTACTTTAGTGTGATGTTGGTCCGCCAGAGCTTTGTGTGTGCGTGGTGTACTGCTTACCCTCAGGTACGTTTTAATGTGGTACATTTGGTGTTGTGAGAAGTTTGAGTTTAAGTTTCCTGTAAGTTATGCGTTTTAGCGCGGTGTGTTTACAGGGTGCCCACCTGTGCGTCCGGGCAGCACAGTAGACAGATCGGTACACCAGCTGTTCACCCACCAGCTAAAGGAGCTACAGTATGACGTGTGTGTATGACGTGTGTGTGGTTGTGAGTGTCCCATCGTCTAATAAGGTGAGTAGTTTGTTTCTCCCTTGTAAATCGTGTATGTTTTAAGTTGAAAGTGTAATAAATGTTTACGTTTAGGGTCCTCGTTAAGGCATTGCGCCTTCTCTCCCCTCCTCTCTCTCTCTCCAATCCGCGCTCTGGGCCGCGCTGCTGCTTTGGGTCATCAGACACTTCTAGTCCAGTGGCTAAGGGACTGGATATTTGTTCCTTTTTGTTGTGGTCGTTATTTTGGTTGGTTTAATTTGTTTTTGTTATTTGTATTGAGTTATTTTGTATTACTGTCACCAACTCTCAGTTCCTTTTGTGATTTTGACTGTTTTGTTAACAGTCACTATTAATTGAAGTGATTACCGCTATGCGGTATCAATGATCTCGGTGATATTGCAAATCTTGAGCCGTGATCGGTTCTGAGTTGGATCTTTGCTGCTGTGACAGTATACGTTGCCTTTAATTAATACTTTTACGTTTTTCTAATTTGAGTATTGTACGTTTTGTTTATATTTGTTCAGTATTTTGATTCTGGTTTCTTTGTCTTTTAATGTAATTCTTTTCTGTGTTTTGCAGGAGCTGAGTGTTCCTTGGGAGCGGGCTGGTGTTGGGTTACACAGCGGGTTGTCATTTATTGCTGTGTCACTATTTCTGGTCATTATTTGCAGTGATTCTTTGTGGATGTGATTTCCCCGTTTTCGGGGTGGCGTAGTCATTACAAATCAGCCACTTGCTACATTAACAAAAGAGACCTTATTGTAAAGTGTTACCAAAAATACAATAAATTATAATAATAAATATAGCTGCAAGCAGCCATTATCGGGGCCAAGCGCAAAGAAGAAGACAAGACATGCCAAAATGGCTGGCAGTGTCAGATCAACCGCAGCAATGAGCAATTAAAGACCTATTAAGGTGATTTTAGGCAAAATAGCTGTAAAATGATAAATACAGTCAATAATAATGATTTAATGATTTATCACTTTCAACCAATAGGTGGCACAGTTACAAAATTGATGTGGTGTGGTCAGAATAAGGGAACAATGACACTTGCAAAGATTGGTGTCAATATAGTGTCAATATGTCATTGCAGAGATCTAGCCTCAAGAGGCCTTTTCATTATAAGTATGGACCACATGGCGGTGCTGTTTTGAAACCTTTTAAATACCTTAGAGGCATGGTGCTGATGGAACATACCAAGTTTCGTAATGATACAACAATTAATTGGTAAAGTATAGCATTTTATATCATAATACTGCATTGTAGTCAATGGGAATTTCATGTTTTGTTCTATTATAGCGCCACCAAGTGGCACAATCCTACCATTGTTTTTATGTGTCCTCGAAGTGAGCCCATACATGTGTGTGTCAATTTTGGTAAAAATATCTTGTTTCGTTTTGGAGTTATAGACATCTATATGAAAAAAACACATGAAAACTGACTGACACCTGACTTTGATTGGATTTTACACCCCCTTACTATCAATATTTTGACATTTGGGCATTGGCGTATAGCTATCGACCTATGTTTTCGAACTTCTGAAGCTGGTTTCGTCTCGATTGGACTAGCGGTTTCGAAGATATCAGCTAACGTTTTTTAAGCGCTAAATTGCAACGCTGCACAAACCATAGACCGAAACCTAACAAATCTTGTATTGTTGGACTCGGCAAGGATTCAGGAGACAAAAAAAGTGACTCCCATGAAAATAAGTCAATCTCACCCAGAGGTATAAGCATTTGAAAAAAAAAAAAATCCACTAGGTTGCGCTGTTTCAAAACTTCTCAGGCTACTTCAGGGCATCATGCTGATGACCCAAACCGAGTTTCGTAACAATCAGTTCATGCGATCATAAAATACAGCATTTTAGCACATAATTCAAAATGGCCGACAGTCAAAATGGCCGATATCGTAAAATTGGATGGCATGACGTCCCGAATCTAACGAGACCACTTTTCAGATTTTTGGATAAACGGTTCAAAAGTTATAAGCAAAAATAGCCATTTTTCGTATCTCCGGACCAGTAGGTGGCGCTGCGCCGAAACGCTGCACGTTGCCTCAAGTCATGTTTGTGATGACTTGTACCAAGTTTGGTTTGAATACGATAAAGCGTTGCGGAGATATAGCCTTAAGTGTGTTTTTGCAAACGTTACATAAATTTTGCTTGTGTGTTTATTGAAAACGATTTGACGAATCAACTTGAATTCCATGTTTTTAGGTGGCACAGTTACAAAATTGATATGGTGTGGTCAGAATAAAGGAACAATGACACTTGCAAAGATTGGTGTCAATATATCAAAGCAGGGTGTCAATATAGTGTCAAATGTCATTGCAGAGATCTAGCCTCAAGAGGCCTTTTCATTATAAGTATGGAACACATGGCGGTGCTGTTTTGAAACCTTTTAAGTACCTTAAAGGCATGGTGCTGATGGAACATACCAAGTTTCGTAATGATACAACAATTAATTTGTAAAGTATAGCATTTTATATCATAATACTGCATTGTAGTCAATGGGAATTTCATGTTTTGTTCTATTATAGCGCCACCAAGTGGCACAATCCTACCATTTTTTGTACGTTGCCTCAAGTCATGTTTGTGACGATAAGCGTTGCGGAGATATAGCCTTAAGTGTGTTTTCGCAAACGTTACATAAATGTTGCTTGTGTGTTTATTGAAAACAATTTGACGAATCAACTTGAATTCCATGTTTTTTTGTCAGCCTGGTCTGAAGATGATGCAAATCGGATGAACCGTCTAGGACGAGTTCGCCAAAGTAGGTTTTTCGGAAAATTCAAAATGGCGGGAAAATTATTATGACGGAATCGAATCAGTTTGAGCCAAGGATTCAGAGGAAAAAATAATTTTGTTTCTAGCCCTTATGGTTCAAAAGTTATTAGCATAAACATAAAAATGAGTGTAACTTTGGACAGGTGGTGGCGCTAGAGGGATTGAGTTAGAGACTCCAAATTTGCTATGTTGACATTTCAGACTGTCCTCTATGAGTGTGCCAAATTTCATAACTTTTTACCATACGGTTATATGGGCTGCCATAGACTTCGTGGCGGAAGAAGAAGAAGAAGAAGATGAATAATAATAATAATAGGAACGGGAACGGTTTCAATAGGTGCCTTCGCACCTTCGGTGCTTGGCCCCTAATAATAATAGGAACGGGAACGGTTTCAATAGGTGCCATCGCACCTTCGGTGCTTGGCCCCTAATAATAAATAGCTTACTGACCCCAAACTTTTGAACAGTTGTGTATATTTCAACAGCAAGCTTACAGCATAATTTACTTCATAGAGGACAGCACAATTCAAAGCAATTCAAATTCTTCCTCTTGCAAATTTCAATGTAGTAGATTTGGTATTTGGGTGGAGGGAGGAGAAAAAAAGACTAAATGTATTTGCTTGTGTATATGTCTTCATACTGGGCTTGTTCCCTGGATAAGAAAAAATAAATACATAAAAGAGAGAGAGAGAGCTAATAATTTTGATGTGTCACATGTTGTTGCAGCCAGATGGTTTCATGTTCTGTCTTGAGGATGGCTCTCCACTTCTTTTGTTATGCTAAATTGAACAAGGTTGAGTACAACACCATCCCTTTCCTACTGTGACATTGGCAAATATATTTTGTTGGCATCATTCTCTAGACAACTGTTTGATATCAAAAGATACCGAACAGGGAAGGTGTGCGTGTTTGGGTTGTTGTATTGTTCTCGGATATGCCAGATTCACAAATGTATTTTAGTTTTAGATTTAGATCAGTACTGTGCAGTACATGTTGTATTGCTGCAATGATGTCAGGTGTACCAGCAATTAGAACTCATCCACACTCATGTTTCATCTAACAGGAATACCTGAATCTGCAATAAACATTCAGAGGAAACAGAGGTCACTGTGGTAATGTAACCCTGTCGCCAGCATAGAATCCGCTGAGAGAGAAAGTCTGAGAGTGAGAGACAATAATAGCAAGAATAATGGCATCTTATATGGATAGTTCAACCAATAATGAAAATTCTGTTAATGTACTATTCATTTACTCACCCTCATCAAGTCGTTCTAAACCTGTATTACTTTTTTATCTTCTTTGGTGGAACAGATATTTATATTTATATATATATATATATATATATATATAACAGAAGATATTTTGGAAGTCAAAAGCAGTGTTAATCCTGCTCGGCGGGTTTCATAACCCCAGGTAAAAAGTGATGCTTACCCCGCTTGTAAATTAAAAGCAGGGTTTTAGAATGACGATAACCCGGGGTTAAGTGCAGTGTGCAAAGCCCAATAAACAACAACAGCAACAACATAGAGACATTCCACAAAAGAAAGAAAGCCATATAGATTTGTAATGACTTGAGAGTGAGTAACTTTTACAGTGATGACATAGGAGAGCCATTGTGGGTTCCCCTGAACAGAAAAACATGAAAAATGTTCTTACCTTTTGTGCGATGTGAAGGTTCCATAGAACAGATTCCAATAAATAACCATTTATAATAGTGTATCCCTTTAACACATACATTTCCTACTATATTTAAGTAAGATGAACAGATGCTGAGCTTATTGGACAGAATGTATGGATCTCTGCCTCAGAAAAGTGAAGTCCCGCTTCTTTAGTGTGCAGGGCTCTTTATAAGCTTTAAATTAGCATGCTTAAGCTAGGAGTAGAGAGCCATAGCACCCTGCTGCAAGCTCCCTAATCATCCAAAATAACAGGCACCAGGAAGGAAAAATCACTCTGACATTAAGATGAAGAGAGATGAGAAAGGGGGTCATTAATTAATAAATAAATAGAAATGACTGCTCACTCAGTGAGGAGACCGGGTGTGCAGGGCTTTGAAGCGGCTCGCAGATGCCAAGGTGGATTCTAGGACACATTATTAACATTACACTCCCTCTCTCTGTCATAATGTCAAAATACACTAGATTAATTTTCACCTGTGGCATTATAATTCCAAGCAAGCAGCAAAGTTTGAATGTAGCGTCGTAGCGTCTTTAAGTGCTTTGTGGACACTTACAACGGGGCTGCACACTGAGAGATGACATGATGACTCTCTCAGACGCAGAATGTGAAAGCTGCTTATTAATGAAGGGATGCCTCAGAAGTGCTTCAGTAGGACGTATGTGCCAAGCACAAGGTGTCCTGTTGACAGAGGCTCTTTTAAATGATTAGGGAAACCATCATTTGCCATTTGTTTAGTCGTTCCATGCTGTCTCTTGTGCTTTTTCTTTTTCCTCTCTCTCTCTTTAGAGAAAGGACACATCATGGTATTTATTTGCACTGGAAAGGCTCAGATTACTACCATTTGTTCTCAGCATGGTGAAACTAAAACAGCGGGTCCCCCTTCAAAGCCTTGTATCAGCGTCATTCAATATCACGCTCTCTCTCTCTCTTTTCCCTCATCGTCCCTTTCCCCTGACAGTCTTTCTCTTGGTTCATCAAAATCTTGCTCACATTGCTCTCTGAGCATCCCAGCAAGCAATTGTTCTCTCCTATTTGCCAGAGTTCTCTGAAGTGTAACAAATTGTGTTGGGAACCAGGAATAAAAAAAAAATACTGGTACCGTATTAAAAAAAGTGTTTCCTTCAATATTTATTTAACTGCGCCATATCAAAACAGACCAGTGTAGTCTGATTTAACATTACTCTAATAAACTGGTTATTTTAGTGAATTACACAACTCCTAGTGTACTCCAGAATTCCCGTAAAATTAACTCTTATTACCTGTTTTTTTGTTGAATAAAAACATACAGTGCAATCAGTGTAGTCCGCTTACAGAAAAATTACTCTTGAGTTGGTTCCTTCTCGTGAATCAAACACATGCAACAACAAAAGAGACGTAATAGCTAATGAGTTGTGCATATGGCAGGGCTCGACATTAAGCCTGTTCACGTGCTTGTCCTTCGGACAAGTAAATCTGTCATTCACTTGTCCGAGTAAAAAGTTTGCTTGTCCAGAATAGTTTTACATTACATTTTTTTGTGTTTTGTAAATAAAATTTATTCTGAAGCAATATTCTCACCAGTGTTCAATCAGCTTTGACATATTTAAATCAGCATATTTGTGATATTTTTACTTTTTATAAAGGGCATTTTTCCCCTAATATTATTAAATATAGGATATGCTTCAGCTTTCCTTTTATATTCTTACATTTGATCAATAAATTAAATTGGAAGAAGACAGTATAGGGTTGTTACCAGTCAAATGAAATAATTTCCACTGAAAAAATACAACTGCATTAAATAATGTTATGAGATTGTTTTAAATATTTTTTTTAATATACAAATAAGAAATGTTGGAAAGAATGTTTAAACATGAAACTAAACCGCCAGTAGGTGGCGGCAGGTGACCGTCTTAATGAGTTAGTCACTGAGTCGATTTGTTCAAACGGCTGATTTGTTCAGGAATGAGGCAGTCATTTATGAATAGGTCATTGAATCTTTGATTCAACCTATTCATTCAAACGCTGAATTATTCAGTAACATACCGTTGCTGTGAGATGCGTTGTGGTTCTGCTGTGATCTTTGTTTGGAACTATATTTGCTGCTGAAATAGAACAAAAACACTCAATATTGCGTCTAAAATTTAAGTGACTTAATAATTTACTTTATAATTGTTTATAGAACTGAGCTGTCATATGAAATCAGTGTCACGTTTTCAACTGTGATGGTATTCAGGAAAACAGCACTCTTGGTAATGTGACGTTGCAACTGTATCATATGTTATAAATATAAATAAACTCCACATTTCTACATTTTTACTGCAGTGTGTTAACTGAGTTTCTCCGTGTGAGCGGCGCACATTTGTTTTGATTTCTCCTCTAGAGGCTGCGCGAGCGTCAACAGCGCCGTCAGTTTATTATACATTATATATTATTATTCACTGTCAATCGCCACTTACACTAATGAATGCAGAATCATTCTTGCATTTTGGTGATTCCCTAGTTATTTTTTGTTATTGACGTTGTTATTGACGTATCGATGTTATTTGTCCGGTCGGGCAAGTAAAATTCTCCTTCACTTGCCCCTTAAAAAAATCCACTTGTCCCGGACAAGCGTTAATGTCGAGCCCTGATATGGCAATGTGCAGTTAAAAATACACATGAGTTTTGTCAGTAGTATTTTATATGACATTTGTTAGTATTGTTATCTACTAGTTTCAGTGAATTATTATTTATTAATTAACCATGATGTATATAGTGTAGTAGAGCCCTGCATTTCTGCGCGAGCCCCGACTTTTTTATGCCCTTAGGGCCGGGCTTCAGGCCAATTTTCACGTCATACCTCAAACGCGGGTTGGGCTTCGTGCCTTTTTTAGGCTTCTCCTTCGTTTTATATTTATTTGATTAATTAAAAGAAACAATGAGATGTGCTGCGCTGGTGGAAACAACATGAGAGCATGATAGCCTACCATGACTGTCAAGACTGACTGAGTCCGCGGCTAGCGCCAGCAGCAGTAGAGAGCATTCCTTCAGCACAGCTGCAAGAGTTATGGCCTTTTTACAACTGGTCCCTTCATTCGTTTTCTCTGACCAGATATCTATCCGATTGTGAAATTATCAGTAGGCCTAAATGCCTTCCGATATTCTTTCAATACGGATTTAAATCCGATCACTCAAACAATTCAGAAGGGGGTCTGAAAGCATTTCAGACAAAACCGGACAAGTGTTAATGCATCTGGTTGTTTAAACCACATATGTAAATCTTACTCCTGGCAAATTGTTAAAAAATAAACGTGTGAGAGCGTGTTATAATCTAAATTACATTTTGTAGCCAGATAGCCTATGACGGCGATACTGCAACACGCATTGCCGCAAATGAGTAAAGCAACCCAACACGCAAATGGCCTTAGTGAAACTAAAAATAAGTCTTAGATGCTCAAAAACCCAATCATCTTCAATAAAATTTATGAGACTAAATGATCTTACCAGTGCTTAGGTCGCTCTTACTCTTATTGCGGTCTTTGATCTTGAGATGAGCTGATTAATAAATGCAGGTCATTGGCTATCTGTTGCTTTCGTTGACGTGAACTCCGTTAAATGTGCATATAGTGCGGGAATTGAAGATCGGATTTATATTCATTTTGCAGAGATGTAAAGGCGAGCGCCGTTGCGAGCAGCATCAACCTGCCTCAAAATGCATTTTTACTGTGGTGGTGATTGTAAACATTTAAACTAAAATTGTGATGCTTGAAGTGTTTTATATCTATGGATTTTATTATAAGCAAGACAAGTCAAGTGTTGATTTGGCTAAAGCGATTAACTCACTGTCGGCCGCTGGCTGCTTAGTCGTCACCTTAAAAAATAAAAATAGCGTCTCGGGCCAGGGTGTAGGGCTCTATAGTGTAGCCTATACCTTTTGTAAGAATTGTCTTCAATTTTTTATTTGTATAGGTCTTTATTTTTTGATAGTTATTCTATCTACATTTTTTAGATAGAATTATTCCTACCCCCCCAAAAAAAAAATTATATATATATATATATATATTTTTTTTTAAAAACTAAAATCTTTAAGATTCTCTACCCTGTACAACAATATTCATAATTTTATTTTGTTTATTATCCTGTATTTGTTCATGTGACAAACAGAAGGAACATCTGTGGTAAACACATAGGGAGACATTTCTAATTAGTGGTTACCTGTTGCTGAAATTGGAAGAATTGCTGAAGTCCCACTGCAGTCTCAACCCAGAAACACTGTCACCACTAGCCTCTCCCTGTCCTCCCTACTGTGTCCATCTGGAGAAAAGCTGGGGAGAACAGACCAAATTGAGGAGCTTCTGTTTACAGAGGCATATGGAGATGACTTCCTTTTTAATTTCAGTCATCATCAGACTAACCAGGCAATGGATGGCAGAGAGAGAAAGAGAGAGGGAGAGGGAGTATGGGGAAGTGAGCCAGCCCTTGAGAGCAGAGCTGTGAGAGGCTCCTGGTTGTTTATGTGTCATTCAGGCTGCAGTGCCCAGAAGAGTGTACAGTACGTGCAACAGCTCAGAGGTCTAAATATAATCCTTTTAGAGGATGGTGCCGTGTTTCCAATGGCTCCTGAGTCCCTCAGTCGCAGCAGTCAGAGGTCATACGTCATTAGAATTAATTTACTGGGATAAGGGGTGCTGTCGTCATAAGTGATGAGTTTGTTGTCATAAGGATTAGTGCTGTTCAAATGGTGAAAACGACACGGGGGAACAATGGGGCTCAAGGGTTTAATATCTGATTAACTGCATCACCTCTCTATCTGCTTCTGCTCACTCAGGCCTCACTTGCTCACTTTTTGGATGTATATCGGAAACTGCTTTCAATCTATTTTCATCAGCTGTCAACCCCACAACCTCTACCTAACCCTGCTCTCGTTCTCTTTAAAGCACATAGACAGCCCAGACAGTAAGGAAGATTAAAGTGAACAGACATTAAGAAGACAAGAATGGGGTCATTTTACTCCAAAGTTTCAATAACTGTTTCTACTCTTTCTGACAAGAACCCACTGAGTCAGAAACTGCAGAATCAAGAACTGTAGCCTTCTTCAATTGCTGCATTCTCTCTAGAAGCGTTTTTTAAAACAATGGATAGTCATTTCAAATAATAATTTAGTCAATTTTGACATATTTACAAGCAGCGTGACAATTATCCACAGTATTCATATTTTTTTTATTAAATTATTCATAAACTATTAATACTGTGCAAAAGATTGGGGTCAGTAAGATTAAAACAAAAAAAAATTGAATAATTGTATTCAACAAGGATAAATTAAATTGATTAAAAGTGACAGTTTACATTGTTACAAAAAGAAAAATGTCTACATAAGGGAATGTCTAAATAGGCTTGCTTTGCGGGGTGAGGGTGGGAGGCGTTAATTCTCTTTAGAGCAGTTTTTATTTTCCTTCTCATAGTATGAATGCCATACAAGTTTAATTGCAATACAAACTTAGGGTACATTATTAAAATTTTGATAATTAAAATAGCCATCTAATGGCTATGTTGAAATAACGAGAAGAGTAACTGAGTAGTTTTTGCCTCAACTGATTTACACAGACATAGAGGAACACATTTAAAACAAATGAAGAAGCAGTCTACTGTAAGCTTAATCTTAACCAAAATTTTAGTATGACAAAAAAAAATTTAATAAAAAAAAATGTCAATTCTAATATGGTTTCATTTCTTAATTTACTAATATCTCTATGAACGTGATTTTTTTAAACATTAATGAGAGACATTCAACATTACAGTATAACTGAAAGCTATATCAATTTCAACATTTATTAGGCTTTGAAAATAACTGCACTTAAATAAGTGAACTTAAAACAATTCTCACATAAATCCATTATAATAAATGTCATGTTTACCTGTGACCTGTTAACAGGAAAGTCATATACAGAAATTGAATAACGTTATCAAACAGTCTGCACTGCATAACTAATCAATTAAATATAGATTAACTAGTGATTTGACAGAGTTACCCTCCATAATTGAATTTTACCATTTGGCGGGTTGGGTGTTTTTTTTAAAATAATGAAGCTGCTCTGAGATGCTGAAAACGTCTTGGTTACGACTGTAACCTTAGTTCCCTGAATAGGGAATGAGACGCTGCGTCACTACTTTGGGAACGCCTCTGCGTGATTGCGTCGTGAAGCACATATGTCATCAGTCCAATAGAGAGACGGAACGCCATAGGCGGGTGACGTCATAGACCCGGAAACTATAAAGCACACCGGCAAACACACACCGTTAGCTTCTGAAGAAGGCCTGAAACAAGGCGCTTGCAGGCATGCGAGGAGTATGGCAGGGTGACGCAGCGTCTCGTTCCCTATTCAGGGAACTAAGGTTACAGTCGTAACCCAGATGTTCCCTTTCAAGGGAACTCACGCTGCGTCACCGCTTTGGGAACGAGAATACCCACGTCCCCATGCGAGTCTGGATGCCCGCCTGTGGCATGAGCTAAGAGGCGAGCACCCGAGACCCCCGAGTAGCGTTTACATCCAGTTCGTAGAACCTGATGAAAGTATGAGGCAAGGACCACCCCACCGCATTACAAACATCCTGCAGGGAGGCCCCTGCTAAAATAGCCTGAGAGGCAGCCATACTCCTAGTGGAGTGGGACCGAACAGCTAAAAGGGAGGGCTGTCCGGCCGCCACATAAGCTAGTGAGATGGCCTCGACCACCCACTTGCTCATTCTCTGCTTTGAGACTGGACCCCCTCTCGAGGGCGGTCCGTAACAAACAAACAACTAATCAGTTTTCCTCCACAGGGCAGCTCTGTGGACATAGGTGTCTAGTGCGCGAATGGGACAAAGCAGATACAATTTTTCCTGGTCTGACGTCGTAAAAGGAGGAGGACAAAAAGCCTGGAGCACAATAGATCTCACAGGATTAGAGAGAACCTTGGGAATATACCCGGGCCTCGGAGAGAGAAAGGCCTTAGCCATACCCAGGGCAAACTCCAAGCATGAGGGTGCAACAGAGAAAGCTTGCAAGTCCCCAATTCTCTTAAGGGAAGATATAGCAAGAAGAAATAACGTTTTTAGAGTGAGAAACTTCTCAGAGACTTCCTCGAGCGGCTCAGGTCTCAGCCTCAAGGTTCCACGGAGGAAACGGGTTACTAGCGGGTGTCGCCCTAAAGAAACTCCACTCAAATGAGTGTGGTAAGCTGCTATGGCCGCCACGTAGACCTTTAGTGTGGAGGGGGCTAACCCAGCAGAGAATCTCTCCTGCAGGAACTCCAGCACCACGCTCGCAGGGCAGTTAACTGGATCCCGCAGGCGATCTCGACACCATAAGGTGAAGAGTCTCCACTTTAGATAGTAAAGTTTCCTCGTAGAGGGAGCTCTGGAGTGTAGAATGGTCTCAACAACCTCGGTTGAGAGACCGGAACTTATGAGCTGGGCCGCCTCAGAGGCCAAGCCCACAGTTTCCACAGCTCCGGGCAGGGGTGTACGAAGACTCCGCCCGCCTGAGAGAGAAGGTCCCTCCTGATCGGAATCTCCAGGGGAGAGCCATCGAGGAGAGACACCAGGTCCGAGAACCATACCCGGCCCGGCCAGAATGGGGCTACTAGCAGAAGACGGACCCTGTCCCGACGCACTCTCTCTAGAACTTCCGGAAGCAGAGCAATGGGGGGAAAAGTGTACAGGGGCAGCCTCGGCCACTCCTGTATCATTGCGTCCAGTCCGAGAGGAGCTGGAGGCGACAGGGAGAACCACAGACGACAATGCGTATTCTCGTGGGTGGCGAACAGGTCCACTTGGGCCCTGCCGAACTTCTCCCAAAGGAGCTCCACCACCTCGGTGTGGAGTCTCCACTCCCCGGGTCTCAGCCCCTGCCTCAACAGGATGTCTGCTTCCACATTCTGGCTCCCTGGGATGTACATTGCCCTGACTGACAGCAATTTCCCCTGAGCCCAGAGGATAAGGCGCGCCAACTTGTATAAGCGACGGGACCTTAAACCCCCTTGATGGTTGACGTAGGAGACCACCGATGTGCTGTCTGTGTGTACAAGCACCTGATGGCCCCTGAGATGTGGCAGGAAGTGTTTCAAGGCCTAAAACACCGCCAACATTTCCAGGCAATTTATGTGCCACGAACGCTGGTGTTCCTGCCACAGACCCTGGGCCGAGTGACCACTCATGGTCGCCCCCCAGCCCGTCAGGGAGGCATCCGTGGTCAGAGACGCACGCTGACACGGTGCCCTCAGGGACGGGCCTTGGGTCAGGAACCAAGGGTCCTTCCACATAACCAAGGTGCGGAGACACCGCCGCGTTGCCTTGATTATGCGAAAGGGGTTTCCCCTCGGGGAAAAGCCCCTGGTCTTGAGCCACCACTGTAACGTCTCATGAACAGCAGGCCTGAAGGAATCACGTTGGACGCAGCTGCCATCAGACCTAACAGTCTCTGGAACTGTTTTACAGTGAGTGGCTGGTCTAGCTTCACTCCTTTCATGGCCGAGATGATCGACCCTATGCGAGGCTTTGACAGACGGGCCTGCATAGAGACTGGATCCCAACTCACACCGAGATAAGTGACCTTTTGCACAAGAGAAAGGACACTCTTCTTGGAGTTGAGCCTCAGCCCCAACCTCCTCATAGGCGCGAGAACAACATCTCGATGCTGAACCGCGAGACGCGCTGACTGTGCTAGTATCAGCCAGTCGTCGATGTAATTGAGTATGCGGATCCCCTGCATACGCAAGGGGACCAGTGCAGCGTCCACACACTTTGTGAACGTGCGGGGTGAAAGAGCTAGACCAAAAGGAAGCACCCGATATTGGTACGCTTCTCCCCTGAAAGCGAACCTCAGGTACTTCCTGTGCTGCGGAAGGATGGAGATATGGAAATATGCATCTTTGAGATCTATCGTGTCAAACCAGTCCTCGGACCTGAACTGAGACACGATCTGTTTGAGTGTTAGCATCCTGAACTTGAGCTTTGCCACGGTTCGGTTCAGGACGCAAAGGTTCAAGATGGGGCGCAGCCCTCCATCCTTCTTTGGCACTATGAAGTACCGGCTGTAAAAGCCTGACTGTGGTGACGGCGTCACCGAACAGGCCTCCCGGAGACAACGGCGCATCAAGCAAAAAGATTTTGTCCCGTTCCTTTATCTCCATAAGATTGAGCCACAAATGTCTCTCCGTGGTCACCAGGGCTGCCATAGAACGGCCGACGCATCGGGCCGTCTCCTTGGTGGCACGGAGAGCGAGACGTGAAGACACGGGCCGCTTCCAAGACCTCAACACCTCGGTGTGGAGGTCTGGGAAAAACAGCAGACTCCTACATGGAGGCTGAACAGAGCGTGCGGGGAGAAAGCGCTCGTCGAGTCTGCTTTTTACGGCAGCTCGCTCATGTTGTTCCTGTGGCCAGTCGATATGTAATCTGGCCACAGCGCTGCTCAGCAAATCCATAAGCTCCTCACCCGCAGGGGAATGAAGCGGCGAGTCCTCACCGCGGCCGCTCCCTGGGCGGGAAAATCTTCAGCGCGGGCTCCCGAACCCAGAGAGGCGGCGCTGGATCTGCCGGGTGAAGGCTGAGATAGGGCGGGGCCCACCTCAAGCCCCTCCAGCAGATCCTTTTGTGAACCCCACGACATAAGTCGTGGCTGAGCCTCAGCAGCAGAGGGACCCGTGCTGTGGGGAACGCAAGCCGGGACGCCCTCCTCGAAGAGCACCCGGCGGGATCGCAGCACGCGAAGAGGCAGCGCCTCACAATGCTCGCAGTCGTGATGTAGCGTGAGCAGGGAGGAACACATTGCCTGTAGTGCTGCTCGCTCACCATAATCTCTCTTAATATAATGTGAGTGTGAGTGCAAACTTGTGAGGAAAATAAGAAAGTCTGAACTCAGACACAACACAGAACGACAGGAACAATGACACAGAGCGCTTATTGAAAGCAACAGAAGCTAACGGCGTGTGTTTGCCGGTGTGCTTTATAGTTTCCGGGTCTATGACGTCACCCGCCTATGACGTTCTGTCTCTCTATTGGACTGATGACATACATGCTTCACGACACAATCACGCAGAGGCGTTCCCAAAGTGGTGACGCAGCGCGAGTTCCCTTGAAAGGGAACTGTTATCACAACAAGTCACATGTGCGCTTCATGAAACACAATGCTGATATGTTTGTAAATTAAATTGCAGCCGTTGCAATTTGATAATCACACTGACCAAGTAATATAGCGAATTATAATGAACATTGGTATATTGTGCAACCCCAGACTTTGTTTGTTGTGTGTGTGTGTGTGTGTGTCATTCACTGAAACGTAAATTTAACTGCGCGACCCACCTCTTCCCACTCTGCGACCCACAAATAGGTCGCTACCCACAGTTTGTAAACCCCTGGTCTAGAGCATGGGTGCAAAACTCAGTTCCTAGAGGGACCACAGTCCTGTAGAGTTTAGCTTCAACCCTAAATAAATGTACCTGATCCAGCTATTCAAGGCCTTCAGGCGTATTTGAAAACTACAGGTTTGTGTGTTGAAGCAGGGTTGCACCCCTGGTCTAGAGGGTATCTCGAATCTGGCTCTTGAGGTCCACTGTCCTGCAGAACTTAGCTGCAACCCTAATCGAACGGTCATTAGGATTACTAGAAAGTTATAGGCAGCTGAGTTTGATCAAGGTTGGAGCAAACCTCTGCAGGACAGTGGACCTCGAGGACAGATGAGAAACCCTGCTCTAGAGCTATTGTCACCTAGTGACCAGCGTTACATACAAGTCAGGACCCAGCCACAGAAACAAAACAGACAGTTAATGTGTGGATACAACCAATAGTCTTTATTGGGACAGCAAGCACTAACTAGAAGAAGTGTTACGTAGGGGAAAGAGTTCACTAAAATGTCTCTGAAGCCGTTTGGAAAGAGGTTAAGGTTCGGTGGCTTCACAACAGTTCGCTCCAGCTGTCCTCACTCCAAAACGTCAAGCGGACACATCCAGAGGGTCACGTCAATCGTCCCACACACAAGAAAGTTACGGTACTCTCGGCAGCAAACGCTGAGGGGGATTCCGGTGTAACCAAGGCAGTCTTCACAGCAACACTGGGCCCGGGAGCTCAAGATGGATAATCCAGAGGCTAGAAGAGAGCACCAAGAATGACCACCAACATCACAGATAGCCGGTCACACTTACACTGTAGTACGATAAAAGATAATTACGGCCCTTCAGGCAGCATTAGAAAGCGTTGAGGGAGGTTCAAGGATTAGAGAGCGTTGAGGGAGGTTCGAGGATAGCCACAGTCTTCGGGACAATGCTAGCCACTGGAACCATAAGATAGGTATTGCTGAGGCTAAAAGCAAACGACCACAATGAACACCAACACCACAGTAAATGGACACACATTCATAATATGTGGTAATAAAATATAATTACGGCCCTTTAGGCAACATTAGAGAGCGTTGAGAAAATCCAGCTGTAGGATACCGGTGGTCAAACAGAGATGCCTGGGAGCTTGGGCTTCATGTGTAGAGCAGGGAAGTGCATGGGACACAAAATGGCAGCAGACCAGCAGCCACCAAGCAAGACCCCTTTTTGAACCAAAGAGCCAGTTTTTATCTCCTTCAAACTAGGCATGGCCAGCTGTTAGAGAATTAGTCACTAATTTCCATTATCAGTGGCAATGCAGAGGCAATAATAAAGTTACTCAAAACCACAGGAAGTGTCATCCAAATATGGGCAGAAAGTTGGAGCATGGTGACAAGTTCTAATGAATTAATTAAGTCACATTAGCAGGGAGGAAGCACAGTCCAAATATGGGCATAGTAGTAAAACAGGAAGCGGGTTGCCAGGTTTGTCCATGAATGTGTGTCTATAAAGAGTCAAGCAGGGCAGATTAAGAAATAACAAAAACCCACTACAAATTTGATGCACATGCACAGTAAATAACCACTACAATTCAGAGTGCCAATATATTAATGCACACAGTAAACACCATCACACTGCACACAGTAAGGCCCAAATGTCTCTGCTAAAAAACGAAATACTGAGTCAACCTGTGACACTATCCTCTAGTTAGCCTCTGCAGCACTGCCCGGAAGGCAACCAATGCCCAAGGGATTTGGGTCTCCAAAGCTAAAATGTCTGAAAATCACCCTGGTAATGGGATGGCCTTCAGCAAGGTTTTTTGTCAAACTCCCTGAATTGGCACAACAGTATGGCTCCCTTTGCCATCAATCTATCACAGTAATTGAAAGTAGTGGTCAATTACATGCACCTGACAGCGTATGTAAGGGACATTTGAATGGAAGAGCTCATTACAGTTAGGATGAAAATCGTATGAACTCTTGCTTCACAAGTCTAATAAAACAGAGGAAGTAGCCGTGTATTATAGTAAAAGAAAATGATGGAACCTGGCAAATATACTAAACATCACATGATGCATATTCATAAATAGGTGCATCCCATTAACTTTCACCTGCATTTCTTGCACACTTCAAAAGGTTCTTCTCTGCTGCTTTGTAAACAGACATTGACACACATGCCCATTTATTCAGACTGAAAAGATAAACTCCGCCTTGGGGTGTTTTCTGTTTGCCTGTATTTGCTCGGGGTATCCAAGCATTCTCAAATGTGCCAAAAGAAAGGAGAGAGCTCTGCCTCTTTCTGACCAAAAGACAACATGCCCGCACCTTTTTATATGGCCCCACTTTAGAAAATGTGCCTTAGATCTTCAAAGCCCAAGGCATCATACACAGCTCAATACCTGATCCAGCACCTCTCTCCACTGCAAGCCAGATATTATCATGACAAAACCATACTGCAGCCTCTCGGAACCCTGATCTTCATTTGCATTTATATTGATGATGGCGACAGGCAGCTCTGCTAAAGCTTACCCTGCCATGAAGAATCATTCCTAAAGGTGACAGGGAAACTTGGATGGTAGGTGACAGAAATACCTATGTAAAAGGAAATGCCATTTGAAAAGAGCTTCCAGAGCATTGCTCGAGGGAATATCGCAACCCAGTCTCAATGGAAATACATGCCTGTGGTGGCATTTCTGCAAAATGATATTACATTGTTTTTTTGCACATTTCACGATAAGTTCAAAGTGAAATGTCCTGTGAGTGGCGCTAAAATCATGAGCAGTTTCATCAAAAACAGATTAACTTGATTCTGTCAAAGTTGATTGTTGTAAGTACCGTAGAAGTTCAGAAAAGAAAAGCAAGGTGAGAGGTACTAAAAGGTAAATGCTCTTTTGCATTAGAAAATAATGTACCACCTATGCTAAACCCTATACCCCAAAGAACGATAGTGTGAGCAAAAACAAACATGAGATGAAAACATTTTTACAGAAATAACCTTTTAGCTTTAGCTTGCTTCTAAGCCTTTTGAGCACTTTTATCATGACTTATGTTTCATTGGGTTTGAAACTGAACTTTCAACAACACAAGCACAATGCTGTACCACGTGAGCTACCGAGCAAACATCAGAAAAGCCATATACAGGGAAGAAAAATTAACACTCGCCAAGCACCAAATGCAAGTAAAAATTGGGTGTTGGTGTGTATATGAACACTCTAAAAAAAATGGTGCTATATGGCACTAAAAGTGGTTCTTGGTCATAATCATAGGGGAACCACTTTTGGTGCTATATAGCACCATATCTTAACATGTTCTGTATATGGTAGCGGTGCTATATAGCACCTCAGCCAAAGAACCACTGAAGAACCACTGAAGCACCAAGATTGGTGCTATACAGCACATAAAGAGGTTCCCCTATGATTACGAGCCAAGAAGTGAACAATTGCCAGTTGGCCGGTAACATTTTTTTGAATCCTAACAATGTTGTGAGAACATGAATGTGAACGAAGCTCAGGACAATTGACGGGCCAGTGCTGCATTGTTACGAAAGTGTAAGAATTGCCTATTTAAATATTCAAGCACAAGAAGACGCGAAAGGGAACTCAATTTGTTACTCACGTGCTGGGTGGAAAGTTATGTGCGCACACATCTGAAGCGTGCTCCCAGAAAGCCATGTCTCAGACAGTGTGCAAATACTGAAATGAGCAATCTTTCATGTCTTCTTGCACTTGAACGGACATATTCACACAACATTATGTCAATATATGTCTCAGTGAGTATACTAGTAAACACAGTTGGTTATGGCTTGAGTTGAGAAAGACAACACATGTGTATTGGATCTGTGCATTAAGTCAAGTCAGGTCAAGTCAACTTTATTTATATAGCGCTTTTAACAATGGAGATTGTTTCAAAGCAGCTTTACAGTGTTAAACAGGAAAATAATGCAGCATAATTTTATTCAGCTGTATAGCCATTTGATGTCATACGGTGACAGTGTGGGCTTTAGATCAATAATTAGATCAGTAATTTAGTTTATATGGTTAAATTAGTTTATTAATTAGATTTATTTCGATGTTTAGTTGAAAAAATATAGTGTCCCCAACTGAGCACGCCAAGCCAGAGGCAACAGTGGAAAGGAAACCAAAACCCCATTAGGTGACCTAATGGAGAAAAATAAACCTTGGGAGAAACCAGGCTCAGTCGGGGTGCCAGTTCTCCTCTGGCCAATTAACAAACAACGTATTATTATTATTATTATTATTATTATTCTGGCAGCTTTACAGGTCAGAGGTCATAATAGATCGGAATATTCAAAGGACCGGAGGCAACACGCTGGAGACGGGTTTATTGAGGATGATGTTGATTAAATAATTATTAAAGTGCAATATTCGAATGATCGGAGGCAACACGCTGGAGACGGGTTTATTGCGGATGACATATCGATTTAAGTATTATTTAATGGTAATATTCGAACAATCGGAGTCATCACACTGGTGACGGGTTTATTTAGATGCCGTGTCGATGAGGCAGTTGCAGGGGGAGGATAATTGACACGGTCTCTGTAGACACTTTGGGGTCCTGTGTTGGTCTTCTCTGGGCGCAGGTCCACCATCTGATTTAGATACGGCCCGGATCTGGCTGACTGCAGTAAACCTCGGGATAAAACAGAGAGAATATAATTAGCGTAGATGCCATTCTTCTGATGATGTAACGAGTACATCAGGTGTTATGGGAAGTGTTCCCGGTTCCGGCTGACCTAGTTAATGCAGCCTAACAATCAATTAATTGAAAAAGTGTTTTATGTGTATGCCACAGAAAAGAGATGTGTTTTTAGTCTAGATTTAAACTGACAGAGTGTGTCTGCTTCTCGAACAATGCTAGGAAGACTGTTCCAGAGTTTAGGAGCTAAATAGGAAAAAGATCGACCGCCTGCAGTTGATTTGGATATTCTCGGTATTAACAACTGGCCAGAATTTAGAGATCGCAGTAGACGTGATGGAGTATAATATGTTAAGAGCTCGCTCAAGTATTGGGGAGCTAAACCATTTAGTGCTTTGTAAGTAATAAGCAAGATTTTAAAATGTATGCAATGTTTAATAGGTAGCCAGTGCAATGTTGACAGAACTGGGCTAATATGGTCATACTTCCTGGTTCTAGTAAGTACTCGAGCTGCTGCGTTTTGGACCAGCTGGAGTTTATTTATTAAGCGAGCAGGGCAACCACCCAGTAGAGCATTACAATAATCTAGCATGACGCATAACGCATGAACTAACTTTTCAGCATTTTGCATTGAGAGCATGTGCCGTAGATATATTTTTAAGATGGTAGAATGCAGTTTTACAGATGCTAGAAACGTGGCTTTCAAACGAAAGATTGGTATCAAAGAGCACACCCAGGTTCCTCACTGACGACGAAGACTTGACAGAGCAGCCATCAAGTGTTAGACAGTATTCTAGGTTACTACTTGTGGAGCTTTTTTGTCCAATAATTAAAAATTCAGTTTTTTCTGAATTGAGTTGCAGGAAATTACGGTCATCCAATGTTTTATGGCAGCTATGCATTCCGTTAATCTTGTGAATTGGTAAGTTTCTTCAGGGTGTGAAGAAATATAGAGCTGAGTATCGTCAGCATAACAATGAAAACTAATGCCATGCTTCCTAATAATATCTCCCAGTGGTAGCATGTACAGGGTGAAAAGTAGCGGTCCTAGCACTGAGCCTTGTGGTACTCCATACTGAACTTGCGATCGGTGTGACATCTCTTCATTTACTGCTACAAACTGATAACGGTCGCATAGGTATGAGGTCATTAGGTCTTATAGTGACAGTAGCCAAATATTTCTGTTGCTGTCTGTGTTTTTAATGTTAATCAAACAAAAAAGGACAAAGAAAACATCACTCACTGCTCTTGACTGAATAACTTTTGCAACTTGGCCATTGTCACTGGCCATTGGGAGTGTAGGGGTGTGGCAAAAAAAAAAAAAACTGTTTTAGGCCTGGTTATGTGATGCAAATGTCAAAATGTATTGGTTTACAAATAATGCACAATGGTAAAAATGCTTTGAGGTCATGGTATTGTGCCAGGAACCACATGAAAAAGTCTGTATTAATCAACAACCTGCCCCTGTAATCATAATCTGTGTGAAAAGAAATAAGAATTGGTGTTTTACTGCCACTAGTGGTCATTTTAGCTGGAAACGGCAGTGAATATATGATAGAGGCACGTTTAGGTTTAGGGTTTAGATTGTAACATAGCCAACCTGGAAAAAGCATACTATACGAACTGATTCCTGAAGAAATCATATTCTCATTGCTTGCAAAAATATAATATAGGCATTTTCTAAATATGAAAGGCAACATGGTGTTAGTTTGCTGCTGAATGAGAAATTGAGTGTCCAATTATGGCATTTTTTGTTTACACATTATTTCCATGGTCCACTTTAGACATTATACTAACTATAAGTAACTTTGCAACTACATGTCAGCTAACTCTCGTTAGAGTATTAGTAGACTGTTAAATTAGGGTTAGGTGTTAAGGTTAGGGTTAGTAGAATAAGTTACTTATAGTCTGTAGAATGTCTTTTGTAGAATGACCATCAAAATAAAGTGTTATCAGATATTAAGCAGACAGTCTACTAATACTCTAATGAGAGTTAGTTGACATAAAAGTTACTTATAGTTAGTAAAAAGTGCACCATCGAAATAGTGTTACCAATTTTGTTTTTATTATTATTCTGGGAAAGTACAATACGTCTGCACAGGGAGATAGGAAGTCAAGGCACATCTTGATTAATTGCTGTTTACTAGCGATTAACTCTCAAACATACTGCCCTCTCATCCTCAGACAAGTCTTGCCATGGCACCCAATCTCCTGCCAATTTGCACTGAAATTGAGTGACGCAAAAGATATTGCACAGCATTAGCACATATGGGGCATCTTTAGCCTGGTCTTAACTACTATTGATTGGTGTTATATAGAGAGAAAGAAAAAGGGAACAGAGCAGGGATATTCATTTCCAATAGAGATTCTAGGTTTGTTGTCAAAATGTTTGATTGGCACCCCTTTTTATTTCTGATTCTTTTTTTTAATCTTTTTTTGTCATTCACAAACTTAAATTAAATTCTCAATCACTCAAGTTGCAAGAGCCTTTTAGGGTCAAACAAGGATCTTCTATCCTATTTAAATGACACACATTGATGAGCCCAAGTTTGTCTGTTTATTCACAAAACAATTCAGTCAAATTATTTCCCTCGCTCCAACTAAAGCATACGTATCCACCGCCTCCTATTTCAAAGATGCCCAAAAGCCCAGATGAGTCAAACCCAGTGAAGTCCAGGGTTTTGCTCAGCCTGGTTTTCCACCTTCTGTTTCAACAAATTTGAGCTGCTTACGATCATCCGGTGGGATAAAACAACTATAGCTGCTGTAAACAAGCATGTTCCTCCATCTGAGCTGAAGCACTTCACATCTGTTGAGAATCTATCTATTTTACTCTTTCAAACAGATCCCAGAGACCAAAACTGGTCTTCTCTGGTTTACAGGAGCTGTTGAGAGTTTTACAAATTTGTTGCTTCTCTGCTTCCATTTCAAAGATAAATATAAAAAGATACAACAAAATGATACCTATGGACTGCAATGTAAAGATCAACGTTATTCACTGGAACCACAAGTCCTTAAAGTCCCCCTTTAGTCAATAATTGTATCCCTTAAAACTAATCTTTGATCACCAAAACATATTAAAAAATTTGATGTATCAGAATATTAATGCGTTTTAGCCTATTTATCTCTCTACAACATCAGACACATAACGGTAATTAATATCATTAGCCTTTTGCTTGACTATGTTATCAAACAGCTCTTCATTTGTTGCTAATGTTAGACAAACCATATACACAGTTCAGCAATCTTAACAAAGTTTAACATTCACTGCATAATGAAGCACTGCATTTTATTCTAGTAATGCATTCATCAAAAATTAATACTAACATCAAAACTACAAGTGTAACATGGCTGTTGCAGACTAGAGTGTGGTCTCCTTTGATTTGATACACACATGAATGAAAATACATGTTTTTAGTGTTCTTTAATTGTGTTCTTCAAAGTTTTTAATGATGAGATTAGTTGTATAACAATGAGTTTTCATAGAATTGAGTTGGCCATAGAATTTAATAAACTCCACAGATTCAACCTTGACATACTTGTGCCTCAAGTTCTCCACAGGCCTCTTCCATCACTTAAAGAAGACTTACTTGGTTGAAATGGTTGCAATCGGCCAAGAGGAGAGGAACTCCTCAACTGGATTCAGGAAAGGAGAATATGGTGGAAGGAAATCCATCCTGAAATGTGGGTGATGCTCAAACTACTCTTGCACCAGTGCTGAATGGTAGATTTGCACATTTTCCCAAACAACTTCAAAATTGTATTCCATTTGCCCCTGATCACTGTGTGGAAAGTAGATTTCATTGAGGGATTTTAAAAAATGTAGGGGCCTTTTTATGTATGGCGCTAAGAAAACATTGTGTGGCACAACACCAGTGGTTGAAATTGTTGCCTTCTCATTGTCCCGGGACATTGACTGTGGCATGATGGCCAATCACATTTCTCCTCTTCCTACATCCTCAGCTCTTCTTGCTTCTTCTCCTACATCCTCGACTCTTCTTGCTCCATCTCCTCTTCCTATACCCTTTATTTCTCTCCCCTTCTCTTTCTACCTCTTCCACTGTTCCTCTCATTAATACCCTTCCTCTACCCTCTCCACCACCTCTCACTCTTACACTTATTTTACCTCTCCACATTCTTCAACTGATCAAATAAAAATAATAATAATAAAGTTGGACCCGCTTTATATTAGGTGGCTTTAACTACTATGTACTAGCATTTTAATTAATCATTTGATACAATGCACTTATTGTGTACGTACATGTTTTTACATTGTACTTACATTTTAAAAATGACCTGCCTGTAATTACGTCTGTAATTAATTTCTGTAGTTACATTTGTAATTACACAGTTGGCACTTCCCTTAAACCTAACCCTACCCTTAAACTGTTCAAAGTAATAGCCATCTGTATATTATATTCATAGTACATATTCACCTGTACATTCTGTTTACATTCTGTTTATAGTAATAGCCATCTGTATATTTATATTTATTCACTGTATATATTCATCTGTAAATTCAGTTCTGTTTATAGTAATAACCATCTCTCTACTTATACATATTTATATATATTCAGTACATTTCTATGCCCAGCACTTACGCAACCATTGTATATATCCTGCACTTGCTGCTATTGCACTTCTGGTTAGACCTAAACTGCATTTCGTTGCCTTGTACTTGTACTTGTGTAATGACAATAAAGTTGAATCTAAAAAACTTACCCATACCACCACACCTGTCCCTAACCCTACCCGTATCCCACCTCAATATCAGCAAAGGTGTTTTGCAATACAATTTGAACACAGTAAGTACATTGTACTTATTTTTTTATGTAAGTACATAGTACTTAAGGCCACCTAATACAAAGTGGGGCCATAAAGTTTAGTTTTCTGTGTTTGGAAAAATGGTATACAACTAATTGTGATTTTTGTAAAACCAATAAAAAGAGCTGAAATCGTTTTTTTCCTGATGTATTCATTTTGTTGTCTGGCTATCACCAGACCACGCTCAATTTAAGATTGAACATTGGTCTGGGGAGTCTGCTATGTATTTTCTACTGCACAAGGGGCGTGATAAACGAGCATAATTCAAATGACTCTGTATGTGATTGGATAGTCCTTCGACCAATCAAACCACAAGAGGCGTGATCAACCCATCACTTCTCTATCCGTCATCATGTTAAACCCACCAATAGTGCGCCAGGTGGATAAGCCAGTCTGTGATTGGTTCCTGCAAAAATGTAACAGAAGCAGTGGAAATTAATGTACAGGTTTCCAGACTGAGTTGCAGGGCGAAATAAAATCGCCGGCAGATCAGGCTGGGTTTACCCAGTCTATTAATTTTGGGTGGCTGTATGAACTACTGTGAAAACATTTGAGAATTTTGTGAACAGTGTTTTGAGAAAATTATTCATGGAATTTGTCATTTGTGTTCAGATTACTGTTAACTGTTTTGAGAGCAGTTTGGAGAAATGTGTAAAATCAAAAATGTAATGTAATATAAAGGTGTAATCCTTAATGAACAGTGGCACAAAGAATGGATGTATGTCATACAGAGGTGGAGAAAAAATAAAAACATACTGTACAAGATTTACCCTTCAGGAGTAGCATTTATAGGATCGAAGGACAAAGGAAAACTGTGTGAAATAAAGGGAAGCTAAAGTTGTGTCTGAATGCAGAGAACATTATGACAGTATTGTGTGATCACCTGGCAGCCTGTTGCTGAATTTTACAACATAAAATGACAGATGCAGAGAACATAAAAGATTAGTTTATTTTTTTAACTTAAAGTTTGTTGGGGTAACAGCTTTAGACCCAGGACCAGTAGTGAGAAATGAAGACCAAGAGTCAGGAGTCAGATTAATTAAAGAAAAATTTACTGAAGAATAGTTTGCAGTTTCATCAGCAGAAGCCAGCTTCAAGTCTCTCAAGGAGTTCGTAGGCTGCGCTCCCTCTAACAGTCTCCCCACCTCCGCCTAACATACATACAATTTCTGAACAGTTATACTGTTTTCAAGGTCCAACCACGTCATTACTGTCATGTGGAATGATTCTGATTGGTTCTAACAACATTCACGTAAGCAACTTTCCACACGTCAACAGATAGGAGCACATATCACTAAAAATGCGTAGATGCGTAGACGAGTTGGCACCCAGCCCCAGATTTGGACTAGAATGACCTCGGAGGTCACAGAATGGCGTCTCCACGTCTCGTATCATCTGCAGAAAAGTCCATCTCCAATAATGATTCTGCAAAGATCATGCAACGCACATACACACAAAAGCTCCAAAGAGTAACAGTTTGCTCAAGGTTGAGAACATCTTAACTAACTATCAACAATTTCTTCTCCAAAACATCCTGATATCACGTTTTAGTACTGAAGTGAAATTATTCTTTTAATAAGAAAGGCACATAAGAGAGGTACAGTTTCTCTGGGTCCCTAAGAAGTCACGTAGACCTGACATCCCATGACCCTAAGGTCACTTTAGGAAGACATATAGCTCAGCACATGCAGAGAGAGGTTCTCCCGGGGTGTTGATACGCACACACCAAGGACATTTGCCTGTCAGCTCGTCTTGACACAGACATCAGAGCTGGCACCTAAAAAAATGTGGATTCAAAAGCACACAGCAAATAATACTAAAATCTCCAAAATATAGAGAGGTTATAGATTAACTGATTTATCCAATGTAGAAAATAGTTATAACTTGATTATCATTGATTCTTATTTTAATATTGAACATAAAATCATTCTTGAAGGATATGTGTCTGATGAAGAGACAAGTGATGTTTGGCTTGACCCTTGACCCTTCATTCCCCCCTTTTAGACCATATGTGGGGGTCCCATACCGCCACGTCTGGTCTACCAGTGAGGTCGCTACGGAAGGTCAAGTCATGACGCATGCAACCCTGGCGGGTATACACTTGTCTCTTCGCCTCATCACGGACAAGCTGGCCACTAAAAAGACCAGTCCCCGTTTTGAGGCTCTTTTACCCCTTCCACTCACAAACAGGGCCCCAATGTTCTTCTTTTCTCAAAACTCCTGATCAACATACTGATAACGTGCTTTCTCTCATTGAGAGGGGAACAGACAATATAGTACAATAGTATTCATACAATTCTTTAGGGTTTCAGTAAAAGGAAACATAAAATAAAATAAAATAACATAAAATAAAATGAAAGACAAATCCATATTTAATCTCTGGAAGCCGGGCTAAACGAGCACTCACTGGTGCTGCATTTCCATCAAGTTAGAGGTGTGTGATGCCTCCAAAATCTGAACACATTACTGAAATTTGCAAGGTTAAAGTGACCAGAATGATCTCAGCCGACCCTTGAATGCCAATCTTTAAGGTGTTTCCTGGCTCTCAATTATGCGGTATTTGGTGAGCGGTATAGAGGGGCCAATATTAGGGCAGGGGCTGCCGTGTCCAGTCTTGACCTTGGCCCTTACGAAACACAGCTTCCCCTCCCAACAGAGATGCTGCTGGCCTCACAGACATCTGCCTCACCTCTCATACACACCTCACATAAAAAACACCCCCCTTCTTGGAGGTGCCCCAAGAGTGGTGACCCCCATTGGCGTGGGTTGCCCTCTGCTGGCCACAAGAAGGTCTTACCCGTCATCGGGAAATCACCTCATTCTCATTGGTCATCGCAACCGGATCCGATATTTTTCTGGAACCTTTTGGAAAGTGCATTCAAGAGTCATCAGAGCCATCCGGTCTGCTTTCAAATTAGTAAAAACATGGAGACAGGTTAATTATAGCTCCGGATCACACAGTTTTCCTGATACAAGTGTTCTCGTGAAACATCACACACGTCTAGGACGGACCCTCAGTCACCACTCAGAGACCAAATACAAACTTAGGAAAATATAAAGGAAGAAACAAAATCATACCTGGACAGGCTCATTAAATTCGTGATAATAATATAGAAAAATAAATATTGATTAAGTCTTTGATTATAAATTTAATTTTAGAACCCACCCTTCACGTTTCTACCAATTTAGGCTTCTTCCTAATTTACAATGTCCCACCAACAAGCACATATTCATCCTTACATACTAACTTAACCCCCATTTTCATCATTATCCAAGATATATCACCCGAAGATAGGGATTGTAATTAAAAGTTTTTTTTTTTTTTTTTTTTTTTTTCAAAACAAATCTTTTTCAGGTATAAAACTCAATAGTGGCCTGAAATAGACATAAAAATTAAATAAATAAAAATAAAAATAAAAAGATAAACCAACAATAAAAGGTAAATAAATAAAAATAAACCATGGAATAATCCATTCAATTTCATTCAGTCTCATATAGCATGTACCCCCTTAATTGCACAACACATTATACATGTCTTTCTCAAAGAATAGAAAATAAAAGAAAACATTCATATCATCCATAACATTCTTTCCACTTAAAACATAAATTTGTTCCTAATTTTTACTCAAGAAACCTTTTGTTAAATGTACTATTTCCAACAGACCCATTTTCACCCATCATAGCCCACATGACCGTTGATGAACATATCCATAAAAATAAAAATAAAAGTTAATGTTAAAACCTTTTCATCAAAATGACTTAATTATCAATTCTTATTACACCCAATCAGCTTGTTGTTAGTAAAACATTCAAAATCATTCATCAGGGTTTTCTTTAAAGTACCCTTCTTTAAATTTTCTTGTATTTCTGTTCTCAATGTGTTGTCCATTAAAACTCTTCAGGTGTAAGCTCCAAATGACCAAAATCTTAAACCTCTTAATTCTTGTCACTTGGCAGTGATACTTCATCAAATCCTCACTAGCCTTATCTTGCCACTTACACCCAAAAGTGTCATAACTTTACCAAGAACACATTTTCATAATCTCCCATATTACTTTAAATTTGGACTATAAGACTACAAGTCATCATCAATTTCTTTAAAGCCGTTTTAAAATGATTTGTTCATTCATATCTATATTAACTCCATTTAACTTTACAAGTGTTCATAAATTCTATTTCTCACCACATTATTCTTTGGGCTATTTCTCATTATTCCTGTATCAAAAATATGGTCTGCAGATACACCATATGATCCTTATTGTTTCTTATCTCTACTGCTCTGCAGAAACCAAAATATTATATTCCTCTTATCTCAATCCCAGTCACACAGAAAAACTTAAAGTCACTTGCTTCTTTAACATTAATTGTGGTTCTATATAAATCAAAATATCATGAAAAATTAAAATAAAGTAAAAATAAAACTTTTCCTTTTATAAGTTATCTCTTTGGTCGCCCTCCGGCCTTTCAGAATTTTGAGGGAGTCTCTGGATAATTTAGATAGTGACTTCAGCCAATTTGTCACTTTGTCTCTGCCGTCAAGTCTATAACCTTCACGTTTACCATTTTTAATCAATTGGCATGATTTAAATTTAGGCCCTCAGTTGAATTTAGACAAGGGTTTTAACCCATGATGGATGGCAATCTTTAACTTTACAATTCCACTTTAACTAATCCAGAGAGTAATTCAAATCAACATCATAAATGACAAGTCGTCACAACAGACAGAGCTGGATAAGAATCCATTTAAAGCTCGTCCCGTGTTCTGGATCATCTTTTCACCAGATTTCTTCAAAATTATCAGTTTCTCTAAAGGTTGTCGTTTACCTTAACCCAACTGTAATGGTCAAACACTCATTCCAGAGGTTAATGACACCCAATCAGGACAGAACAGTTCTAGGAACAGACACATACAAAACATAAAGTGCAGTCACACCCACACACACATTAAACATGAATTGCTCATTCACAAATTTTACTTTTAGTGTTAACTCAAATTATTATTTAAACTCAGCTTTTACGTCTGCTCATTATTAATTTGTCTCTACAAAAGTCAGCTGGGTTGTTTTGGTTCTGATATCATTTCTTTGTTTTGTTTCAGCTTTAGCAGGGCGATAACAAATTGTACCATCCCTGCTTCCACAAGCAGTCTCTCTCTCTCTGATAACTTTTTCAACAGTCTTCTAAGACTTTAACTTTAATGTTAAATTCATTCTCATTTAAAGTCTGTGTGTAAAAACATCTTATACCTTTTTACACACCATGTTTTCCTACAACATGTCTTATTATTTTCAAGTGATGCCCTGTGCTTTTACTCATCAATATCTTCGATCATCTATGGCACAGTCTCAGATATCAGATAGCTGGTTTCCAAAATAGAGAGAGACTCTGAGGCATTCAGGACTGGTACTGCATTTTCATAAACTTTTAACTTGTCACTCTAGAACAGCATAAGACTTGGCTAGAGATTACATTTGTTTTGCAATAAACATCAGACATTATCCCTTTAACTCTATCGTTTGCCAGAAATTACGTTTTCAAATGATCATAATTTCATATTTGTCTTTTGCCCATACAATACATTTAAACTTCAAACATCCAAACTGAGTCTGAGTTACTCTTTCAATTTTAGCCACAGCACCAGAAATGACATGGTGGGCCAGATTCAGATAAGCGAATTGTTTTATTACAGCTCATCATGAGCTTATCTTTTGAAACCAAAACATCAGCTTCTAGGGTTTTTAGCTTTTAACACCAATTATTGTCTCACGAGCAATGTTTTTACCAACATCCAGTCAAATAAACTTATCAGAACTTTTCACGAGTCAGAGGAACAGGAAAATGTATTATACATTTATATCATTTAAACCCACTATGTTTCTAATTATATATCTTTTTCTGCTCACTTTGTATCATCATTGTCTTTAATTTTGCCTCATAATTTATATTAAAATTATCATTGATCTTGCCTTTTAACAGGAATTCCTTACGACTTAAATTTATTGAACTTATTACTTATTTCATTATTTTCAATCTGTGCCCCTCTGTTTAAAATCCCTCCGTGTCCGTGACACATATCTGCAGCTGCTCTGAGAAGAGAGCGCAGGAGGGGAGGGGGCAGATAAGACTCGCTGCTCACACATCTCTGGGCCTTTTTGTTTTGTTTTTCCTGTTCTGTTTCAAAAACAACTTCCAGTCCTTTACTCAGACTACCCAGACCAAATCTTACATAATTTCCAGTGATTTCTGCCAATTTATCTCACAAACAATTTAGAAATTAAAATTTTTCCAGTCTTTTAGCTTTTCGCCAGTCAAGTTTCTGATTAACTTTTTCCACTTAGAATTAAAACCTTTGCCCATTTCCTTAATAATTCCTTCAAATTTATTTGATGTCAGGGCTTCAGAGCAGAGCTGCTTACAGCGTTTGCTCTCTTTTGTCTCAAAATCTTTATCTGGACTGATCATGTCACAAATTGTTAGCCATCATTTTAGTCAAAGTTCATACTCACCTGAAATTATACCAGCGGAGATGGAGGCGGCGATCTTTAACCAACACAGCTGTGGCTTCTGCGTGATGAAACTGCAAAGTACACTTATACGAAAAAGTCACTCATACTGGTCCATGCCAATTTGGGTCATACTTTACATTTTCCTCGGGATCGTTCCTGATGCATCCCTGGCAAACAACCCTGAATCTATTTTTATTTTGTTTAACTGATAACTTAATCCCTAACTGTCTATTTTCCTAAATTCGGGGGCCCCCTGTCTGAGTTGGAAGAGACGGAGAAGGTTTGCGGTGGTCACTGTTTACCCTTACCAGTGTGCCTGCCCCTGTAGGAGTGGTGTGGTCACCAAAGCCCCCTTTGAGCTCTCTCCTCTGTTTGGGCAGGACTCGCTTGCACCCACGGTACCACCTTATGGTTACCTGGGCGACTTCTTATACCCCTTTATGTTTCTCAAACGCTTTTACCTCTTTAACATGTAATGTTCAAGATCTCTAGCCGAAACATAACCCGTGGTATAATTATTCCTTATTCCCGTCGAAATAAAGCTCTGCCGTTCCCCTTACCCAGTCTCTTCCAGTCAGACAAGTCTAATAATCAAAATATACTACCTTATCTACTTGTTTGCCAGAGGTGTACCAAGGACTGATTGCCCGCGCATCCTCCACCAAAAACTGTTGGGGTAACAGCTTTAGACCCAGGACCAGTAGTGAGAAATGAAGACCAAGAGTCAGGAGTCAGATTAATTAAAGAAAAATTTACTGAAGAATAGTTTGCAGTTTCATCAGCAGAAGCCAGCTTCAAGTCTCTCAAGGAGTTCGTAGGCTGCGCTCCCTCTAACAGTCTCCCCACCTCCGCCTAACATACATACAATTTCTGAACAGTTATACTGTTTTCAAGGTCCAACCACGTCATTACTGTCATGTGGAATGATTCTGATTGGTTCTAACAACATTCACGTAAGCAACTTTCCACACGTCAACAGATAGGAGCACATATCACTAAAAATGCGTAGATGCGTAGACGAGTTGGCACCCAGCCCCAGATTTGGACTAGAATGACCTCGGAGGTCACAGAATGGCGTCTCCACGTCTCGTATCATCTGCAGAAAAGTCCATCTCCAATAATGATTCTGCAAAGATCATGCAACGCACATACACACAAAAGCTCCAAAGAGTAACAGTTTGCTCAAGGTTGAGAACATCTTAACTAACTATCAACAATTTCTTCTCCAAAACATCCTGATATCACGTTTTAGTACTGAAGTGAAATTATTCTTTTAATAAGAAAGGCACATAAGAGAGGTACAGTTTCTCTGGGTCCCTAAGAAGTCACGTAGACCTGACATCCCATGACCCTAAGGTCACTTTAGGAAGACATATAGCTCAGCACATGCAGAGAGAGGTTCTCCCGGGGTGTTGATACGCACACACCAAGGACATTTGCCTGTCAGCTCGTCTTGACACAGACATCAGAGCTGGCACCTAAAAAAATGTGGATTCAAAAGCACACAGCAAATAATACTAAAATCTCCAAAATATAGAGAGGTTATAGATTAACTGATTTATCCAATGTAGAAAATAGTTATAACTTGATTATCATTGATTCTTATTTTAATATTGAACATAAAATCATTCTTGAAGGATATGTGTCTGATGAAGAGACAAGTGATGTTTGGCTTGACCCTTGACCCTTCAAGTTAAACACTAATTCAGAGGATATGCAGTGTTGATGCAGACCAATCTGTATATCTCACAATGTGTGGAATTGAGTGTTGTTGCGATAAAAAGGAATGTCAACACCCTGTCAGTGTGACAAAACTCCCTGCCCACAATTGTGAGAGCTAAAAGCTTCCTCTCTCCTCTGCTACATAATGTTTTACCTTTCAACCATCCTTTTCCCCATCCACCTGTTTACTTCATACTCTTCTTTTCTCTAAGAGCTCATACTCCTTATTACCAGTCATTGGAAAAAAATACCTGTCATTACATCTTCAGAGCTGGCAGGCAGAAACACAGCAAAACCCTTTTTTTCCATCCGTGTGGGAGAGAAAACAAGGCAGTCATTACTGACCTGCCATTCAAGTGCTACCATCCTACTTGTGGAGCTTCTGATATACCTGCAAAAACAAGCAAAGGGAATGCTGGAGGAGACTGTATCACAGAATCACATTCAGAAATTAGCAGCTGTCCCCTCTCAAAAGCACTTTGTGGTCATGCTTCTACCTCAAATCAACAATAGGTGTACAAATTCTAGGAAGAATCTGTTTTGTTTTAGTTTAGTTTTACGATTTTACTGAGAATAGCAGACACCATGGCGGAGAAGAACGATATCATGCAGTAGAACAGTTCAGAGTGATACAAACGTACACTCACCATGACCTTTGCAACAGTGGCGGTGTTGGCAGTGCTTCTCTCCAAGCTGAGTACAGCTTTAGTTTAGCCTTGCGATCCCTGACACACACAAGGAAATCATTGTACATTTTTTCTCTCTCCTGAACTAGAATAAAAAAGGTCAGAAAGCACAGGGTATCCAGCTGCTCCTCCAGAGCCTTAGTCCAGGTCTCAACTCGGAGCAGGCCTGAGTAATTTGAAACCTCCCTGTGTAAGGCCTGTCCACGTGTACAGCCTAAATCCTCTGACCCATTTCCATCATCCTCTCTTTTTACTCAGACTGGGCTAAACGAAAGAAGGAACAGAGAGACCCAGCTTTCTGGAACAGGACAACCATCATTTAGAACTTGCCATAATTCATAAACATAAAATGTGGCACTTAAAGATGCACTTATTTATTAAAACTGGACTACTGGCAATATTCTCAGTTAAATCTTAAATTTAGTGTCATGGGAAACATGACAGGTCTTTGATTCGGTTTACACCTACAGCATATTCCTATGGTGTGCGTTTTAAGACCCATGGGCATTTTGTGTGTAAGAATATGGATGGAGACAGGGTTCAACTAAAGGCAAAATGCTGTTGTTAAGAAAAAGCACTAGCATTATGCTGGAATGTCATAACATGCAGACACCATTAAACTTGTCTGATGAAACATTTTTACAGACAGTCCAGGCAAATGGAATACGAAGACTGACATGTAATAACAAGTATTTCACAGCAAAGTATGAAGCCCCAGGTAAATATAATGCTGCTAATTTAGAAGTCCGCCAAGGGGATGGATCCGTCTATCTTCTGTAGATTATCTCCCTGTTGTTTGCCCAATGATACTCTAAGAAAGATGTGTATTACTGTACACACCCATTACTGTGCATAGCATGAGTGTTTCTTCAACTATACACACTTTGGCCATGTGGACTTATTTTTGCATTCTCCCTAGATTCATTTGTTTTTCTTAACAAAAACAGCAGTGGCTCAGTGGTTCATGTAGGTTATCTACAAACCGTAAGGTTGGTGGTTGGTGGTGTCGAGGTGTCCATGAGCAAGACACCTAATCCCAGCTGCTCCCGACGCTGGATGGCGCCTTGCATGGCTGAAATGTGAAAGCATTGCTCACAAGTGATACCTTTATACCTTTGTTTTCTTCACACATTAAATGTCTCATGTTTTATCTCAAGCATGCTATTCACTCACACTGTTTTCTCCCTAGTAAATGAGTTGAAAAAAGTTCCCTATCAGTCAGTCACATTTGACGTTACATCAGAACCACTGACGAATTGGGATCTGGCCTGAGAGAACAATCACCTTCGAATGATAACAAAACAAGCCAATGGACAATGAACAATTGCGTTTGGATGATTGTTTTTTAGGGGTGGAGCGTGGCTCGAAAATCATCTGTGCCTTTCTTACCACCCCCGTGCCATTCTTACCGGTGCATGAAGATCTTTGGCAGTATGGAGGCAAATTAGTGCCAGTATGTAGGCAAATTTGTGACAAAATCTGCTTCAAAAGTTTTTCCTCTTTCACTACCCTCGACTGTGGGGTGGTCAGGGGGTTCATGGGGATTCCCCAGGTGGAGTGTGCTATTACAATTTAAAACATTAAATATCTAAAAAAAATTTTTTTTAAACATTTATGCCTGCAAAGTGCTGCCACCTAGAGGGGGTCATCCGCGACTCCCAACCAGAGCCTGTGAGACGACAAAAACTCTGACTGCTAAGGCTTACAGTGCCGCTGGACAGGCTGCCTTCACCCTGCATGCGATGGCCACCCTGCAAGTACACATGGCTAAAGCACTCTAGTTCTGAGCCGGGGTGATGCAGGAACTGTGCACAGAAACTGATCTTGACCTCTGGGTGATGGAAGTCACAACGCAGGTCCTCTGCCAGATGATGTCCACCTTTTTGGTCCAGAAGCGTCATCTCTGGATCAACCTTGCAGAGGTGCAAGATATCGACAAAGTGTGCTTTCTTGATGCTCCCATTTTGCAAGGTGGCATCTTTGGCGACACCAGTTGCAGACAAGGATGCTCCTGTCCTGCGTGCAGAGATTGCAGTCCTACTGGCGAAGGACTCGATAGAGTCAGTTCCTCCAGCCGATATGAGGTCAGGGTTTTACAGCCCTTACGGCCGATCTTGGATCTTGGTCCGCAATGATCGACCTGAAGGATGCATACTTTCATGTCTCTGTCCTCCCTTTTGGGCTGTCCCAAAGGGCAGGACAGAAGTTCCACTGAAACTTTTTCATAGGTTCCTGGGGCATATGACATCCACAAGTCACGGTCACGCCACTCAAATTGCTTCATATGAGACCACTTCCGAGGAGCAGGTCTTGATGGTTGCACCTTACTGGCCGACCTGGACCTGGCTCTCAGAAATGAAAGCTTTAGCATAAGTTCTGCCGGGAAGACTTAATTGTCACGCCACTTTAACTTTTTTATCTATCCAATCACATTCTAATACTTGGGTATAAAAGATCGGTACTTACTCATGTCTGAGTTCACAGATGCTGATGCTCCAATTCACCGCCATCCTCCCCACCACCTCCAAGCCAAATCCTTCCCTACATCCACCCCACCACCACCAGGATGGTCCCTTCCATACCTTCTTCCATGGTATGGCTTTCCTGTTTGCAAGCCCATGTCTTTCCCTCTACCATCTCTGTAATGGTATTGACTAGCCCCTTGTGAGGCAGTATCTACCACAGTCCATGTGCAGGCAAGATGTGGTCTCCATAGCATCCCTTTCTGTTTGGAATAGGCACGCTTCCCCAGTGTATCGACATTCTCTGCTTAAAGCCTTGTCCTTTATTGAACCAAAGCAGGTGTGGGGGATAAGGCGGCTTGCACGGGGCGCTGGGAAGGCACAGCGAGTGTGGCGTTTTCTTAGGGATCCCAATTTGTCAGTCGTTCTGACATAACGTTGAACGTGACTGACTGACTGACTGACCTAGGGAACATCTAGGTTACTAATGTAACCCCCTTTTACTGATATATATATATAAAACCCACTAAATCCCAGCCTCAGCCCATTCAGAAGTACCGGTACTTAGGTAGAAACCTATACATAGAAGCCTGACAAATATGCTTATTTTAAAGAAAAACGTCAGATGGACTTAGAGGCTTTTGCATCTGAACTCTTCATATATATATATATATATATAAAATAAATCATCCCTTATTGCATAATGGAGCTCAGTTTATAGTTATAGTGTGGGAAAGTGAAAGAAATAACGGCTTTACATTAACAACATTATTAATAGAGTATTTTATATAATTAGCTTGTATAGTAATAATATAACAAAAATTATAGACAGGTGCCATTTTGTAACCTTAATCTTAATGCAAATACATTTAAGTCTTTTCAGTAATTTAGTATACCTCCATAAATATGAGTGCAAATATTTACCTCATCCTCATAGAGGGTGATTCCTTGTGCACCACCTGCAGTTAATGTTCTTTTTATCTATGCAAAGAAAGGCAAAAAAAAAAAAAAAAATATATATATATATATATATATATATATATATATATATATATATATATATATATATATATATATATATATATATATATATATATATATATATATATTCAGCTAATTCATCAATGGTTGTCAATAATAAGCATGTCTGTGTGGGTATATGAGTATGAAGCATAAAGCACTAACTTAGACAACTCTCTCTAGACACACATTAAAGTTTTTCTTCTGATTGAACTTGAGTTTTTTCAGTGCAACTCTGGTTTCTCCGATAAACTCATTGTGGCCACAAACAACAAACTGACAAAATGTTTGATAAGAAGAGAAATGGAGAGTATTCATACAGTTTTCCAGAATATAATTTGCCATGTAAATAATTGGAGTTAAATAATGAGATGTAGGGCCACTTAAGCCAAATATATATCATAATCAACAATCAGAAGCAATTCTTTTAGTGTTGCCGTGGTTTGAATCTGCTCTGGACACATTCATGCAGCCATGAATTGACAGAATGGGGAGAACAGTGATTTAACTCCCCCAGGGGTAACAGAACAGATCCAACAGAATAAGAACTAATGGCAAAATGTTCATTCAAATAATTAACATGAGATACGGTAACAGACAGACTTAGTTAGAAATCTCTGGGTGCACAATTTAACAAGACAGCTGTTAGCAAGGGCTAGAGGTCAAGAGCTTGTCTGATAACAAGGTGGTTGCTTGATTTCAGACAAAACCACTTTGTATCATAATTAACTATCTGAAAAACCTTGGTTATGGAGTTTTTTTTGTCATTGCATTGATTATTAATTGAACATAGTAGTTATTGATTATTCTTAAATACATAAAATAGATCTTACATTAAATATTACAATAAAGATAAAATCTAACATGCAGCTTCTTTGCTGAATAGATCATATTACTATTTATAAAGAGGGAAACACAAATCACACATAATAAGTTTATCAGGCGCGCATAAACACTATAGAATACATGTACTGTTTAGGCTCCGGTAACTTCTCACTTTTTTTTATGATTTAATTTCTCAAAATGAACAAACTCAGTAGGCTATGCTACACGTTTACCCTGTGATGCAACGGAAATTACTCTGCGAATAAGTGTGCTGACCGCAAATTCAGTTAGCCACCACCGTTATATGAAGATAATCACAATGAGGGATTTCATCACCATAAAAGCAACAATTATCATTATTTAGCAATAAGCATGCTGCGATTAACCCAAAACATTTGAGGACACCTAAATCCGGTAAACAATATGAGAAAAAAACTGATGGTACACACACGTTGGATATTCATATTTTGCTAATAAAGTGGTCAATTATGTTCATTAATTAATGACAGAATTTTCAATTTTGTGTGAACTAACCTTTTATGAATGCTCTAAGAAATTTTTTTGACTCCAAGCCCTTTGTCCAATAATGAATGGCCTTCCTATCTAAACTATTTAGATATGCTTTCCTGTAGCTCAAACAGTAGAGCAGCATGGCGCTAGCAATGCCAAGGTCACGGTTCAATTCCCAGGGAAAGCAAGAACTGACAAAATGTAAAAATGTGTACCTTGAATGAAATGTAAATCGCTTTGGATAAAAGTGTCTTCCAAATGCATAAATGTAGTGTTGTACATCTTTATCATTATTATTATTATTATTATATTATAGCCTTTTAATTAAGATTGTTATAGTTAACGTTAAATAAGAGTTACTGGGGTCACCCTGGAATTTTGCTCAGTGGCCGTGTCCTCATGGTACCACTGGTTTAAGAGAGGACTTTCAAATAAGACCACTCTGAAAAGTGTCTGAATTTTATTGGTTAACGTCAATATGAATCAGCTGATTGCTATGATTGACTCTGGCTGGACAGTTTATACACATCAAAAAAAGTTACTTTGAATAAATATCCCTTGCAAATATTTTCCATGTCCCACAAGCTAAGAAAAAAAAAAAAATAATAATATGATTTTAAAGCTCCAGATTCATAACACTATTAATTCCACAGGGACCATAGGGCCTATCAGTCGCCGGCTTTTTACAACACAGAGGCCAAGTAAACACTTAGGCTTAATTAAGAAAAAGCAGAGGGACAGTTGTAGTGGAAATGCATTTAGTGTGAAACATTAAAGACTTGGTCGTTATTGGAGAATTACCACAGGCGCACCTATCTTGAAGCCGTCTACCAAGTGTTGTGTGGCTGATGATAAAGCCTCAGCATTTAAAAAAAATCTTTAGTGTGTGGGATATACAAATGTTTCCAACATTTAATTCGTTTTCGTGTGTTGATCTTTCCTTTGATCCATTTGCCGCATGCATCACCTTACCCTTTGGTCTTCGAATTCTTGCCATTTTGAAATGAATGTCCAAGTGGTTGATTATCTCAAACAATTAGGCAACATGCCACGTTGAAAGCAAGAAGAGGCCTTGGGGAGCCTTTCTAATTAGAATCGTAGCCACAGCATAAGACAGTTGGTGTGTATCATGTTAGATAAGATTCAACCAATGATTTCAGCAGGGGACTCATCCTGAGCCAAAATTAATCATGTATTGCAAGGCTTCTTTGTGGCAGCTTTGCAAGCCCATAGAGCCAATATTTGGATGAACTTCCCTTCTGTCAGATACCAACAATGACTTTTCATCTTCGTTTTCTCTCTCTCGCCGTCTCCCTTGTGAACCTCTCCACATGGAGTTTACTGTGGATAGCGGTCTCATGGCACATCTTGCAGCATATGGTCAGGGCCTTTAAGATTACTCTGAAAGACTCAGTGGAAAACAAGGGAGTGCAGGTGAAAAGGAAAGATTGAAAGAAAGTAAAAAAAAAAAAGATCATGCCTTTTTCATACATCCGTGGTCTCCTTTTTCACTGAGTCTTAACTGAGATCTTTTCCCTCTCGTATTAAGATATTTGACATTGATCATATGTATAGCCAGTTAACTGGGCATTTAAGGGACACTGGAAGGTCTATTGCAGCTAATAAGGTCAATCAGTAAAGTTAGAGCAGAATTAATTGCTTGCATAATTCTCTTTTTCTGTCCATCCTCTTTCTCAATAAAACATGCTTCAAAGGAAGCTCATCCATAAGGAAGGACAGACTTCCTTCTTGCCCACTGATGCACAAAACCCCTAAAACTACTTAATATCTCAGAGATAAAAGCCAAGAGGATAAAAATTAATAATTGATCACCCTGCAGTCGATGTAAAATAATACATTGAATAAGGCTATTTTTATATATATATATATATATATATATATATATATATATATATATATATATATATATATATATATATATATATATATATATATATATATATATATATATATATATATATATATATATATATATATATATATATATATATATATATATATATATATATATATATATATATATATATATATATATATATATATATATATATATATATATATATATATATATATATATATATGAATGAAGAGTTCAGATGCAAAAGCCTCTAAAAGCCGCTTGGGTCAAAAGGAGACAATGATACTTAGTGAATGCTCTCCGCATATAGTATACGTTCATAAAATACTTTCACTTCAAACCCACTAAATCCCAGCCTCAGCCCATTCAGAAGTACCAGTACTTAGGTAGAAAACTATACATAGAAGCCTGACAAATATGCTTATTTTAAAGAAAAACGTCAGATGGACTTAGAGGCTTTTGCAAGTCTTCATATATATATATATATATATATATATATATATATATATATATATATATATATATATATATATATATACAGTGAGGAAAATAAGTATTTGAACACCCTGCTATTTCTGAAATTGTCATCGTAGGTGCATGTCCACTGTGAGAGACATAATCAAAAAAAAAAAAAATCCAGAAATCACAATATATGATTTTTTTAACTATTTATTTGTATGATACAGCTGAAAATAAGTATTTGAACACCTGTCTATCAGCTAGAATTCCGACCCTCAAAGACCTGTTAGTCTGCCTTTAACCCTTTAGGCACCAGAGGTTTTTTCCTAAAACGTTCGATTTTGACATCTTAATTTGAAAAGGCTATATCTTAAAAGTGATAAAAGATAGAGACTTTCTGTAAATTAGAGAGATATTAAGGATGACCCAAAGTTTATGTAGGGATTACATTGTCCCATCTAATTTGCATATTATGACGTCATATGGTGGTGGTCACCTTGGATTCTAGAATTTTCATGAAAAGTCACATGTTTAAATGATAAATGCAGCACTTCTTTCCCCCAAAATGTCCCTCACCTTCTGTATGCTATATTGCACAATACTGAATGCTCAGGTAAATAGTAAATAGTAAACAAACTGTGTAAATCGTTACTAATAAATGGTAGAAACAAACCGAATGCATGTAACGGTTGGCCTTTTGCTGTAGAGACTTTCCATTTACAACATACAGTAGGCACTCTGATTCCATGTATGGGGCACATATATATTATTCATATGACACACAAACATAAGTAGACAAGACCTGTTTAGTTCAAAAGATCACTCGCCACGGTAAGGCAGAGATCATGAGTGAGATGACGAGACAAGACGAGAGACAGACGCACGCGTGCGTGCGTGCGCACGCCCGCCGAGTATGCACAGTTCGGACACAGTTCCATATGCACCACTGCCCTGCCAACGTACTGCTTGCGCGTGCGGTGTGAAGCCGGCGTAACACGCCTGCTAACTTCGCAATGAACACTCTAACCCTGCGAAACACCACTGTGTTCCCACCACTGACATTGGGCAAATGACCATCTACATTGGGCAAAGGATTCACTGTTTGTGCTTGGTGTAGGGCTATACTTTCACTTTCAGAATCACGGCAGATTTCCCCTTCAGAATCAGGGTCCGCGAATAGAAGACCCAACACTTCATTGTGGGTAAGCGTTATTGATGCAATTAGAAAATAATAATCTAATGCAAATACTCGCTGACATTGACAATATTGCTCTGATAAAATGGCTCACTCGCACTCTAGCTTCGCGTTTGTTCGCACAGACTCAATGCACTCTTGCTCGAAGATTTTATATAGAAGCATGATGTTTTTTTGAGTCAGGGATGAAGTATGACCTGTCTGACATCTAGTGGAGGGGAGGTCAAACGAAATTTGACACCCTATTTGACAAAATCGGCCGTTTTATTCAGTGCCGCATCTTGTCGAGTAAACTCGACCGTGGCGCCTAGAGGATTAAAATGTCCACCTCCACTCCATTCATTATCCTAAATTAGATGCACCTGTTTGAGGTCATTAGCTGCATAAAGACACCTGTCCACCCCATACAGTCAGTAAGAATCCAACTACTAACATGGCCAAGACCAAAGAGCTGTCCAAAGACACTAGAGACAAAATTGTACACCTCCACAAGGTTGGAAAGGGCTACGGGGAAATTGCCAAGCAGCTTGGTGAACAAAGGTCCACTGTTGGAGCAATCATTAGAAAATGGAAGAAGCTAAACATGACTGTCAATCTCCCTCGCCTCCAAGCAAGATCTCACCTCGTGGGGTCTCAATGATCCTAAGAAAGGTGAGAAATTAGCCCAGAACTACATGGGAGGAGCTGGTCAATGACCTGAAAAGAGCTGGGACCATCATTTCCAAGGTTACTGTTGGTAATACACTAAGACGTCATGGTTTGAAATCATGCATGGCACGGAAGGTTCCCCTGCTTAAACCAGCACATGTCAAGGCCCGTCTTAAGTTTGCCAATGACCATTTGGATGATTCAGAGGAGTCATGGGAGAAAGTCATGTGGTCAGATGAGACCAAAATAGAACTTTTTGGTCATAATTCCACTAAACGTGTTTGGAGGAAGAAGAATGATGAGTACCATCCCAAGAACACCATCCCTACTGTGAAGCATGGGGGTGGTAGCATCATGCTTTGGGGGTGTTTTTCTGCACATGGGAGAGGGCGACTGAACTGTATTAAGGAGAGGATGACCGGGGCCATGTATTGCGAGATTTTGGGGAACAACCTCCTTCCCTCAGTTAGAGCATTGAAGATGGGTCGAGGCTGGGTCTTCCAACATGACAATGACCCGAAGCACACAGCCAGGATAACCAAGGAGTGGCTCTGTAAGAAGCATATCAAGGTTCTGGCGTGGCCTAGCCAGTCTCCAGACCTAAACCCAATAGAGAATCTTTGGAGGGAGCTCAAACTCCGTGTTTCTCAGCGACAGGCCAGAAACCTGACTGATCTAGAGAATATCTGTGTGGAGGAGTGGGCCAAAATCCCTCCTGCAGTGTGTGCAAACCTGGCGAAAAACTACAGGAAACGTTTGACCTCTGTAATTGCAAACAAAGGCTACTGTACCAAATATTAACATTGATTTTCTCAGGTGTTCAAATACTTATTTGCAGCTGTATCATACAAATAAATAGTTTAAAAAATCATACATTGTGATTTCTGGATTTTTTTTTTCTGGATTATGTCTCTCACAGTGGACATGCACCTACGATGACAATTTCAGACCCCTCCATGATTTCTAAGTGGGAGAACTTGCAAAACAGTTATTTTTCAAAATGTTCAAATACTTATTTTCCTCACTGTATATGCAATATATATATATATATATATATATATATATATATATATATATATATATATATATATATATATATATATATATATAATAAATCTAAATAAATGTGAAACAATTCTTGCAAAAGTTGTTATAGGCAGACTTTCACAGCAATCATTTTGTTCTTTAAAAAAGACTTACTTGTTTGTTCGAGGATCAGTCTGTTTGTTATAGACTGAAAATAAACAAAAGTATCTTTAATTCATTACAGACTCAGATTGCATTGTCTTTGTTTCACTAAAAGTAACAAATCATAAGAATCATTTAGTAATGTTGTTTTAGTGGTCGACAGATATATCTCCATGGCCAATTATTTGTCATTTTTTAATTATCGGCCGAAGAGTTTGAGAGCACACAGCGCTCACATTCTCTGTTTTCATTAGTTTACAGTCTCTGTTTAAAAGCAATCAATAATAGAAGTTATCTAACTATTCAAAAAGAACATACTGTACATTTTCCATACCTCTGCACAGTGCACACCCTGCTCACGCAAACATCATATCAGCGCGTACCATGAGGCTATAAAGAGTTGTAGACAGACAGTCAGCAGGCGCCGTAAACAAACAGCCCCCCCAAAAATGTAAAAATTTTTAAAAAAAAATTGAAAAATGAGTGTGCGTGTGCGTGTGCGTGTGTGTGTGTGTGTGTGTGTGTGTGTGTGTGCGCGTGCTTGTGTGTGTGTGTTTGCGAATGTGAGACGGAAGAAAGAAATGTAAATACGCACATGATGATCACCATCTATCCTTGTAAAATTAATCCCATCGGAATAGGGCTTTTGAGATACATTTTTGAGGCATGAATCCCCCAAGCCTGACTATAACCAAATGTTTTTTAGCTACACATGATTACGAATAAGAGCGTTTCTACACAGATATTCAATTCTCTGAGATGTAAAGAGGTGAAGGGGTGGAGGTGGGTGCTGATGTCTGTGCGACAATTGTACAAATTGTAGTTGATTAGTGTAGGTGGAGTAACGGATCAGCTGATATTTTTTAGCGTCTGCCTAAACTACGCTTGGATTCCATGTGATCACTCAAATTCTATTTCCTACTGAACCAAAACAACAAGCTGCGTTCACGCTGTCATAATTACTGTAATTAAGAGATGGCAACCTGTGACGTTCTACTCTGGGCTGTTCGGAATTATGTTTCCAGTGGCAACAAAATCAACGGCAAAATGAATCTGCAGCAGTTAGGTGGTACAAGTCAGAGCTATTTAAATTGTTAACATTCATTAGTAATATAATGTTATATGCTTTGCAACATGAAGTTTAACGCCGTCTCTCGTGACGTTTTGCATACTCTGCTTTGGCTGTGCACGTTCATGTGTTTTGGAGGTGGTGTGGTTTTGGAGAGTGCTCTGGAGGCTGGGATCTTATGCTTTCAAAGCTAGCTTACATTTACATTTATGTATTTGGCAGATGCTTTTATCCAAAGTGACTTACAGTGCCCTTATTACAGGGACAATCCCCCTGGAGCAATATGGAGTAAAGTGCCTTGCTCAAGGACACACTGGTGGTGACCGCTGGGATCGAACCAGCAACCTTCTGCATATCAGTTCAGTTGTTTAACCCACTGGACCACCATCTCACACAATTGCTATTGCTAGCCTCTCTGAAAATGCCTACCCTACCTTTAAACAGTTCTGTCTAATACATTATTTAGAACCAGCCACCTTGCTATCTAAGATATAGGCATCGGGCTTTGGCCATCAAAAAATCTATATCAGTCAACTACTAGTCTGTTTCACATGCACAGAACATGCACAGTCTAAACAATTATTCAATTTAAGTGGATTGAAATTAAGGATTACAAAGGCCATTGTGCTGTTAAGTGCTGTTGTGGACCCAAATAAAGACAAAGTGACCTTGACCAGATCGCTCTCATATTAATTGAAAATGTCTATATTCCATTATTTTAGTGTAAAACAGATGGACCTGTACACAAAGCAAATGTGATTGCTTAATTTCTCTTGTACGCTTAATTAAAAATGGCATACACCTTATCTTCCACTCTGCGGGCCATTGGCCAGTTTTTTTCTTCCTTTTTTTTCTGCTGCTATAGACACACAATGAGTTCTCTGCCTTGTTAATAAAATAAGTGTGGCAGCCAGTGGTTTGATAATGGCTTGACTCAACCAGTTACATGTTTGTTATTGCAAATGGCACGACGGCCACATGGAGCAGGGGTTGTGCTTCTGGTGCAGTCAAGCAGGAGGTAGATGTTCCCGTTATAGCCATTTTTGACAGCAAGTGGTATGATGTGTATTGGTATGCATGAGATAGGGGCAGGTGAGTGTGGCCACAGCGCTGGTGTAATCAATGTAAGGATGAGGGTGACAGCCCGCAGGTCAACCTCCATTATTTTAGGTTATTGCAGTGTAAGTTTTTGCCGAGTGGCTCATTTGTCAGTACGTCTGGTTCACATCCACCCCTCCCAACCATGTTTTCACACTTCATACAGGGATGTATTTGTGCTTGTTTTCACTCTTAGTAGAGTGTCTGTTCATATTCCTCCTTCATTTGTTATTTATACATTAATGCAGTTGCCATGTAGTTTAATAAACATGGTGTCAAACTGCACATGGCGGCCGCTTTGTTATTTTATTAAAGGTCCAACATGTATTGTGTTATTCAGTCTGGATAATTTCCAAAATAGATTTGTAAACACATATTTTTCATGGGAAAAAAAAAAATCATGAGGAATTTGCCATTCTAAGAATCACAACTTATTCATGATAGAATATCCATTTTGTACTGTTTTAAGTCTGTGACTGTGCATGTTCTCTTGTATGTATGTCACAACAATCATAAAAATGAATTATGGATCGTGCATTCATATTTTTAAACCATTTTCTACAGTCTTTCCATTTGGATGTCTAACACAACCGCTCATCCTAATCTTCTCTGGCATATTTCTTCACTGCACAACAATAAAGTTGATAAAAAGGAAACTGTCAGGAGCAGATGAGAGAGAGTAGCGATGACGTCTCTGCCACAGTGCTATTCTGCTGGAGTCATAGTCACTTTAGTCTAGACCTGATTGCCAAAGTGGATAATACTGCGCTCTCCAACAGACATTCAGGCGCAGAACAGTGGGGCCACGGGTCATTCTCTGTCTTTATGAAGAGAGCCTCATAGTGTTTTATACAGTTATAACCCTCTTCTGAAGGCATAAATCAAAGAAAGAAAGAGAGAGACAGAGAACCTGAAAGGTAAAATGAATGCTTTTAAAGGCATGCAAGCATTTATTTATTTTTTTTTTACCATTTTTATGACTGCCCTGGATTGGTGCATATGAGTCAGCTCTGTCAAATGTGATAAACTTGCACCGATTCAAAAGTTGTCGCATAGTCAAAAATTATTTCAAACTGAACTTTCTGTCTTCTGTGGAACACAAAAAGAGAACATTTTAAAGAATGCTTCAAAGTAAAAGTAGCCCATATGACAAGTGGTATATTCCAAATGTTCCGAATCAGTTTACAATAACTTTATGTCAGGAAGAGACAGAAATGTACAGTCAATAGATTCATTTTGTAGATGTGTTGTTTATTTTTCATTTTTGGGTGAATTGTGAAGATCTACAAATCAGCAATGTATTATTTCGCCTTTCTTATCGATATTCCCCATTCAGTCTGAGTGAGACTTCACAGATGAGTGTTATTGATTCTTTGGGAAACTGTGAAGCTGAGATCCATGTGAAATAAAAGCTTAACCAAACAGAATTCCAACACCTCTCATCCTGTCTGGTTTTTCATTTATAATGGGTCCTTCCCCTTCATCTAAATGAAATTAGAAAAGGTAGAGCTTTGAAGTTCATGATGTCTAGTGTCGCTAAAATTGACTGACTGAAATACTGGTAGAATATTTGTTGTACAATGAACATTAGATATTAGCACTACAACTCTTGAGCTGCAAATGTCACAGTCAGTGTGGACAGAAAGAGCAAATGTGGTAATTGGGTTTTGAGTTTAGGATTGAATATGGTTCTGATTTGTCTGTGATGAAGATCTTCAATAAAAAAATCATACAGCAGAGTGTTAGTAGCCTATGTAAACAACCGACCCAAATGGAAAGATACCCCTTAGTATCTTTATAGTGACGTAGATGCTTAGCCCATTGCTTTCAACAAGAAACCTTTGGCATCAATAAACTGGTATCAAGGATATTGGTAAATTGTATCATCATAAAATATATTCGGAGTGTCTATTCACACCAAGTGCAAATAGCGTGCCTTGTTGGTAAGTGTTATTCGCACGAGCTCCGACTAACAATGCCTGGTTGGGACAAACAAGATTTAAGCGCTTAGATTTCAATGTCTTCAGTGGTGCAATCAGTAAAGCATATGGCTAATGTCTCTTGATTTCGACGCGATTGACTGGATTCGACTTTGTTTGAGAGTTTGTTCTCATCTCTTTTCTCATCACAAATCATACCAGAAATGCATTTACTCTCAATAAAAATTAAGAAAATGTTCTAAATGTGGAAAAAAAAGTGCCTAATGAAATGTTTAATAATAATAAAAGCATTTATTGGGTAAGGTTAGGCATAGGTGTAGGGAGGGCTTTTATTGTTTCATTAAGGTGGCATCCATTTAATAATTCTAATAAATATAATCTTTACACTCTATGTTATTATTGCATCCTGTGCACAACAATACTGAGGTGCAAATAGCATGTAATTGTCAAAATAAAGTATAAATTACATGTAATTACTATTTACACATATTGCAAAGAACTGCTATATGGTGTAAATAGAATATCAACTCAGTATGCTATTTCACTTAGTAAATAGCATCTACAGCTATTTGCACTTAGTGTAAATAGCATTTTTCATTAAGAAAATATGCTATTTTCACTGAGTGTAAATAGAATCTAGTTGCTATTAACACTTCTTAGTGCAAATAGCCGCTGCCAAATATATTTCTCACCACATTTTGATCATTTTGCCATCTAAAATCTGCATGCTTATAATTCCAGTCCTTCAAGAGTTGGGGGGGGGGGGGGTGTTCTTAATATATGATGAATATGCATGTAACAGCTTTCTTCGGAAATAATCATACAAACCTTTATGTCATACACATTTTAGCCAGCGAATTAAATAGTTTTATTGTAATAATAAACAGAGGTTTTTTTCGTGCCACTAAAAAACTATAAAGACCTTTGGTGTCTACATAGGGATATGCAGCTTGTTGCCAAGTGTCAGTGCATGACCCTTTAGGAGTGAAAATGTGTTGTGTATGTACATGTATGTGTATTTCCCTTTCATTTACCCGGCCCTTGTGGTGTCCTGGTTCACTGGCCTTCAAATCCATTTTTGCTGATTTAGCTTTTTTAATCATTTTGTTTGATTAACTAAGGAGTTTTGCTTGGATAGTCTGAATGCAAATGAAAAAAGATGCTGTAGCACAATGAAGGAAAGGACATGATAAATAGCATAAATCACATAGCAGGTAATGGCTCTGGTTTATTTTTCTGCTTTGAGAAGAAAGAGTTATGCAAAATAAAACTCTTTTGAAAACTCTTATTCCATTACTGCAGCGATACGCAGTCAGACTGATGGTTCACAATACTTGATTAACCTCGAAACAAGTTTTGTATTCAAATTTTCACACAAAATGAGCATTGCATTTTAAGTCTCTGAAACATGATTCACACTGATTTATGAAGATTGTCTGAAAGCATATTCAAATTTTAATTCTTTTTAATCTATAAATACCCTCTTCAGATTTTTTTTGGTGTGGTCTTTTGGCCATTTGTTTGAAAATGCAACAGACATCGATCAATATCAGTTTGGATCCATATCAGTCTCTACTATCCACATGATGCCTGTCATTCAGTCTAAATGTGTAATCACTCTCTATTTAGATATTCAGCCCCAGAGCTGGCAAGGACAGTCACTGCAGGCACCCTGCAATTTATGATTGTTTATCTACTCCAAATATTTAAATAAACGATTCACTGTCATTTTTGGATGTTGAATAATTTAGTCCACACTCAACTGGTGACAGTAAGAATAAACTGTCTGCACATCCTGTGCCTAGGGTGGAAACACTTAAAGATGTTACTGTTTTCCACATTTATTTTATTTACCACAACTTAAGAAAACTTAATTATTGCCACACATACAAGTTTTTGATTTTCCTAAACACATCTAATTAAACAGCAAGTTTTGAGATGAGATAAAGAATTTAGGCATAAATTCGACACGCTGGGTGCTCCATTCATTTCAATGAGAAACCTTTGGCATACACAGAAGAGTTGGGCATGGGAACGTTACCGTCATGATGATCATATATTGATTTATGATTTTTCCATTATGACATGTTGGAGTGTGATTCTCAATTTAATCAGCCAGCATCATTTTATTTACATTTGTATTTTATTTACATTTATTATTTACATTGTTTTTATTTACCCTATTTAGACACGTTTTAACCCAACCCCATCCCATCCCATCTCATCCCTAAACCTACCCATTTGTGTGTTATATGATATGAAACACAGGATATAACAGGCAGATGCGACTGCATGCAGAATTTATTCAAAAAGACAAATATTCCAAGTGTTCCGAGGCCAAATGATTGATTTGTGTGAAGGAAATCCCCAAAAGCGATCAGCGTCTCTATCCGCAGAAAATCATGAACACATTAAATTTCAAAAATTGCCTGACGTAACGTCAGTTTTCATTGGCTCTCGTATTTCTCATGACCAATTGCGTCATTACGTCAGCTTTGATTGTAAAATGTAATTGGCTCTCATGTGTTTTGTGACCGATTGCGTCATGGTAAGAGTCATGTATATTATTTGAATGAGATGGAGCAGCAGGATCATCATCTCAGTGATTAAAACATTAAGATCAACTCTGATCTTTACATGAAGACATCGTATGACTTCAGAAGACTTGGAATGCAACATGAGTTTATGCTTTTATACTGTTTTTGGTCAGTTTTTGCAATAAATACCTGTGACTGTACTTTTATTTGCCTGTTACGTGTTTTATATTGTTTAGAAGTGGGTAGGTTTAGGGTAGGAGTTGGGTTAGTTGCTCCAAAATATAAAAGTAGCCTATAAATATTAATAAAATACAAATGCAAAGAATAAAATGCGTCTTGATCTGACACATTAGGTAAAGAACTGAAATGAATAGAGCACCCTGCGTGACGATATGGGGACGTCTAGGGGTGCCTTTAGCGTCTTCATTGTGAAAGGCACTTGACCATGCTTCGGATTTTGACGCCTTGGGAGTGAGAATGGGTTGGGGCTAGAGACTGCTAGACTGGTGAAATAATAATAAATACCATACCTCCCTACCCCCCACTAATTGTATTGATTAAACAAATTTGTGGCCTACTTTTACAATTTCAATTATTAAATTAAAGCTGCAAGCAGCATTTATCGGGGTTCAAGCAGTTAAGGCCTTTAAGGCCTTTAAGCACACAAGCATCAAAAGACATTAAGTTTTATTTAGCAAGCATTTAACAACTGCCATCATAGATGAAAAAGTCAATTTACAGCCTATACAGGCAGTTTACCATAGGAAATATATGGTTTTAAAGCGTTTTTACAGTTATAGCACCTTTTGCCTGAGTCTTCTTGTAGTCTTGCCTGATCTCCACCACTTTTATTAGTAGTACTCAAAGTGTGCCCATACTGTATATATGTGTCAGATTTGTTGTAAATATGTAATTTTAATAAGGAGTTTAGACAATTATATTCAGTGGCGTAACGAACGAGCCAACACCGGGCCCTTAAGTAGGATTATCAAGGCGGGCCCCAGTCCCAATTCAAAACAAATTTCATCACAATCCATCATTGTTCGTTTCAAACATGTGAGAGCATCAAAATGATCCATGTTCACCCATTGATTGGATTTAATTTATTTTTTTGTCAGTTCCTATCATAATTGTAACATTTTGGCGTTATTGTTTAGCTATTTACCTATGTTTTCAAATTTCCTTTGTTTTTTTGTTGTTGTCTCGATCAGACTAATGGCTTTGAAGATAACCACAATTTTTTAAAGCTCTAAATGACACTTACAAAAACCATAAGGCGAAACCTGGCATGTTTGGTATTGTTGGACTCGGCAAGGATTCTTAGGAGGTCACTCCTGTGAAAAAAACACGGGCTTGAAACTTCTAAGGCTCCTTCAAGGCATTGTGCCAATGACGTATACTGAGTTTTTTGAGATACACCAATGTTCTCATAGACTATCATGGCACCCTGGACAAAGACACTGCATGCCAATTTTCAGTAGACTAACGGTTGGGTGCCCTTATAGCTATTTTCATGATTTTTTTCACTGTTGTAGCGCCACCAAGTGGCCAATTGTCACGATTTTTTTCATGTCAACTCAGATTGAGCTTATGAACATGTGTCCCAAGTTTAGCGAAAATATCTCTTTCCATTCACAAGTTATAACCATTTTATAGCGCCACCAAGTGGCCAATTGTCATGATTTTTTTTTCACGTGACCTCAGAATGAGATCATGAACATGTGTCCCAAGTTTTGCAAAAATATCTCTTTCTGTTCACAAGTTATAACCGTTTTATAGTGCCATCTAGTGGCCAATTGTTGCGATTTTTTTCAAGTGATCTCAAATTGAGCTCACAAAGAAGTATCCCAAGGTTAGCCAAAAAATCTCTTTCCGTTCACAATTTATAATAATTTTAGTAAAAATGGCCCTGGTGCCATCAAAGATTTTGGTTCCACTTATCGACCGTTAACTGAAATTTTGAATTTTTGGGATGATTATTGATTGTCGGACTCCAGAGAATAGTCTTGCAGTGGTTTGGTTCCGATCGGGCCAAAAACCTAGGAGAAGTCAGCAAAAATAGGTTTTTCCAAAAACTGCAATTTACTCGAAATTGGCGCTTGAAGGGCGAGCAAATCTGAGACGACCATTTTGTCCGCCTTGAGCCAAGGATTCCAACGATATAAGACACTTGATCATGGGATAAACAGTGTAAGAGTTATGAGCAATTTGGAACTTTTGGTTGCTGTAGCGCCACCTATGGGCCATTCGGGGTCATACTCTGATAGGTTGTCCCCAAACTGAGGCCTACCATCTGGCCAGGTTTCATGTCTCTAGGCCTTACGGTTTGGCCTGCATGATGCTTTTTACGAAACCTTACAATTACAATAGGGTTTCAGCATTTCATGCTTGAACCCCTAATAATTATGAATGATGATTAAACCTTCAGATCAGTATGCTTGTTATTGGCCTTATACAATCATATAGTTGCTGAGTTACCAAGTCATTATAAATTACTTTTCCTGTACTCTAGGAGCATTTCTTAGGCCATAACGGCAGTCAGCATGGGTTCCACATACTTTTACAAGCTTACTGAGAGCCAGTCAATAAAATCTTTTCTTATTGTTGTACAGACTTTGGCAATTATACTGTAGTGTTGATACTTACAAGCTACAATGATAAATTAAGGCACAATTCTGTCCTTCTACAGAGCACCATATCAGACAAGTAACTTTCCCTTGTCTATTGTTGTAAAAATAAACCTTTTCACAGCTGTTGCCAAGCCAGAAACCTGAGTATTTGACATGACAAGCAACAATATTGTGGCACCCTTCCAATGTGATTTAAATTCTTATTTAGAATTATTTAACTCTAATCTCCTGACAGAAGCTAAAGGTGGTATAATTGTGTGCTACTTAGATATTTGGTGTAGACAGGGGTATGTATGATTTAAAGGTTTTATGTTAGAGATTACATATCATGTTCTCTCAATGCCTACGTTACACTTTGAGATCTTGGTGAATAGTGTTTCAATGGGTATGTGGTTATTTGATCGTCAAACTTCAGCTAAGAAGCTTCACTGTCAAGCTGATTTATATTTTAAAGGTCCCGTTCTTCGTGATCCCACTGTTCAAACTTTAGTTAGTGTGTAATGTTGCTGTTAGAGCATAAATAATACCTGTAAAATTATAAAGCTTAAAGTTCAATGCCAAGCGAGATATTTTATTTAACAGAAGTTCCCTTTCAAAGCCTACAGCGAACGGCCGGTTTGGACTACATCCTGGTACTTTCTTCATTAATTACGTCAGTCAGTAGAACAGTAGAACAGACTAACCTCCGCCCACAAGAATACGCGAAAAAGGGGGCGTGGTCTTGTTGCTGTCCCACGTGGAGAAGAGGACGGTCGCGTGGAGAAAAGGAAGTGCTGCGTTTGAGTGTGTTTGTCGCCATGTCGTCGAGACGCTGATATTTTCATCCCGGAGTCAAATCACCTTTGTTTGGCTTTCCCAGGGACGCTGCAGAGATCATTAAGCGCATATATCTCCCGTTAAGAGGCGCGACCTTTCCATGCAAGTTACGTGCGCTAAGCTGCTGTCGATTCACAACACAGGAACCGTGCCATGTGCGCTAAGCTGCTGTCAAATCACAACACGGGAACCGTGCCATGTGCGCTAAGCTGCTGTCAAATCACAACACGGGAACCGCTGGCACAATCAGAACTCGTTACGTATTTCTGAAGGATCCATTTTCCTGGATCTTTTTTATTGGACAATCTTTATATATTTTTGTATAATACCATTCATTACTCTAGTCTTCAGTGTCACACGATCCTTCAGAAATAATTCTGATATGGACATTTCTTATTATTATAAATTTTGAAACCAGTTGTGCTGCTTAATATTTTTGTGGAAACTGTGAAAAGCTTCTTTTCAGAATGTTTTGTAACAACTCACAAGTCTTGACTATCATGTTTGATTAATTGAGTACATCCTTGCTAAATAAAATACTTTTTTTTTTTTTTTTTTAAGAAAATCTTTCTGACCTCAAACTTTTGAATGGTATTGTATATGTATATACAATATGTAATATGTAATTTGGTGACACATATCCAGTGCCTTTAGATTTTAGCACAGGTACTACTCAGCACTCATGAAATGAACATGAAATGTGCACTGTCAGTTAAACAATAGGGAAAAGGAATTACCTCAGTACATATTAAATTGCCTCTACGAGACTATTCAATTTCTCATGACCCCAAAAGTTTCTGACCTGTTTCTGTGCATCAAAAAGACCTAGTCATAAATAAGAAGAAAAAGCCAGACAGCTTTTTTTTTGGGTGAACCTCTGCTATGCAGAACACCACGCATCCCTGAATAATGAAAGTGAGGTTATGAATCTTTGGAAGATATTTGCATAAAAATTGCTATTTAAAAGCATAGCAACAGGGAATGGAAATCTCATTTGTCTCATTCATGCTCTGTGTCATCCAAATTTGACTGTCTTCGTATTCATATCCTAGACTTTGATTTACACAACCAACAGTATACATGGCTAATTATCAAAGGCCAATGTCCCCAGAAACACAGCACAGTAGTTATTTACTCAAATCCAGACAATACAATTAGTTGACTTTTCAAATTCTAAAACATAGAGAGCTTTGCAATGCAAATGCATTTTTTTATAATAAAGGTTATGAACACCAAATTCAGCTAGGTACTTCAACTGTTTTATGTAAATATATGGCAAATAAAGTTGGGCAGAGCCTCTGACCTTTACTGTGTGGTTGTGAACACTCACAATTAGACATTGTAAGTAAAAGCACTGGCTACAAAGCCCCTCTCTCCCTCCTTTTTCCTTTTCTCTCCCACTGGTTTGAGGAAAGTCCGTTTATAGAGCTGCAATATTTAATCCGCTTTAATGAGGGGGTGTGATATTAATCATGAAGCAAAAGGCTAATAATGAAAAAAGCATCCTGATTAATGGAGAATTACTGTATCTTGCTAAGCCCTGCCACCTCAGCACACAGGCTCTTTCATTTAAGCTATCTGATGGTTAAACAGAAAAGGGAGTAGAGGATTTAAAATATTTGCCTATCCTAAGATAAGGCTCCTTTGTGCCTCTGTCAACATTGTCGGTGCAACAAAGAGGACACGCTGAGCCGGAACTACACACCTCCAGCTAACACCACAGTCAAGTATTATAGTCAAGCACCCGCTTTTATGGGGAGAACTTAAGGAACCCTTAGATTTCCATTATGTGTTCACCAAGGCGTAAAAGACAATGCAATGTTCTCAGAAAGTTTTGAGCAGTGGGAAAAAGTGTGATCTCAGGTCAGGTTGACATAACCCACAGACATTCATATCAAACGGTAGGGCAGCTCAGTTTCTGGCGGTATAGAATCGCTTTATCACGTCTGTTGAACAGGAAGTCACCACTATGAGCCTCAATAGTACAGCCTGAAATGTCAGACTTCATTCTTTCCACTTCACCTCCCCCTCATACAAATGGTCAAATTATTCAGATTTATTAGATTTGACCACATTTACCATCATCCATCACAGCTCATTGGCCATCAATTCTCCTACCACACACATCGGTCTCTCACTATCTTTGCCTTCCTCTCTTTCTTTTATTTCCTCACTTCGTCATCTCGCCTCGCTGCCACACAGATATTGCTGTGCAATTATTGGGATCTGCGTGGTGTTGTTTTGTTTGGCCCTCTCTGGTCGGGCTGTGGATGAGTAGAGAGATTAAGATGCAGTGTGACTGCTGTAGTAATCTTCGCAGCATGGCTGCGCTTGGCTGCCCCTGTACCAGGCAGAGCAGGAGGGCCTAATTGAAAAGGACAGCAGTGTTTGCAGTGTATTGAGAGCGTTTGCTCTCACATGTTGTGTGGGAGATGATTTTCTGTTGCTTGTGTGTGTGAGAAATTGTTTAGAAGGGAACGAGACGTTTTTTATTTTATTTTATTTTTTTAAATATTTTTTTATATGGAGTCTCATGGGCATCAGCTTTTGGATTACCTTGTGTTACCTACTTCTGAGGCAAACCTTCTGAAGAGTTAGTGCTGTACAACAACAACAACATCAACAACAACTACAACCAAAAAAACTACTTTTTTGTGGCTTGATATTGACTTTTTTTAGAAAGAGTGTGCAAGCTCTGTTATTCCTTTTATTTGTCTGATGACATTGACATACGATTACTATAATTACATTTAATGTAATTTAATGTAATACAATTAATAATTCGCAGCTATTGACGCTTTATTAACGTTTAAACATGTATCCCAGGAAAGCGTTAATGTAAAACCCGTAATGGTAAATATTAACATAATAATGAATGAATTAAGACAAATGTTTACCTCAGAATTTGGTTTGCTAATTATGTCAAGACAAAGCTAACGGCAAATCAGTAACGTTACTTACGTGGTTGGTTTAGCTCTGTTGCGATCGCTGTCCAGATTTTTTCTTTGTCTACTCTGTTGTGGTAACAGTTGTCGTTCACATTATGAATTAATACACTCGTGCTCCTGCCATAGCTGAATACGTTTTTCTTCCATGGCAGAGTTCCACTTTGTTATCTTGTACGTTTCCATTTCTTCTTCTTTGATTTTCTTTGGCTAGCAGTGTTGGCAGATTGGGTTGACGATTTCCAGCCCAAAAGCTCACTAAAACCCGCCCAATCTAAGAGAAAAATGCCCAAAATTTTAACTGCCAAAAGAATGTGATATAATTTTATTGCCATATCAATCAAGCCTGATTAGTACCATTTTATCTCCTTAAAAAAAAAAATCATTTTCCAGGAAAACGGATCAAAACAGGGCAAATATATTCAAATCAGTCATGCATGACTAAAATGTCCAAGTGGAAACTGTCAAAATCACGAAATTAACCGATGACTTTAACCCACGGAGAAAAAACATGCATCATTTTCATATGTCAAAAAGTGCCCAATATAAGTGATCGCAATAAACTTGCAGGCATTACACACACACCACAGTCAAAATGTGTCATTCACTGATAATGTACGATAATCCTACAACAAAAAATTAACAAGAATGTGTTTATCTTTGTGCTGTACTTTAACTTCAGACAGAACAACAGTAACGTTATGTCTTTCGTGAAGTACATTTATAGAACATAACGCCGAATTTAGCACAGTCAAAATGGATTAATCGTTGATTCAAACCTCTTTCAGCAGCTGTCGGGGCGAGTACAGCGCAGTCTAGACGGTTTAAAAGGTGCAGATGTCCTGATCAGGCCAGTGTCCACATGATGATGGACAGGAGTCATAATCCCATTCAATTTCAATTCAAGTCATTCAACTGTGCTCTTAGAGTTAGTTATATTTATAGAGTCTCGGAGTCACAGGTGAAATACACGTTTTGAGAGTTGGTTCACTCTCCCACTCATTACTGTAGATAACTTACTGTAGCCTATATTTATGCCACTTTGGCATAGCGATCACTTGCTATCCAGCTACAATTTTGCTGAAAACCTGTCATGAATGAGCGCGTTTCCCTGCCGATCGCTGATTGGTTGAAAGTGCGTGCTTGTCGGCAAAGTCAACACCTGCCAGATGACTCTATCCTGGGCCAGTGTGTGTCATGATCACTGATTGTATGGAGCACTTGCACACTTGTTATTAATTAACCAATTAGACTATAAAAAATAGATGTTTGAAAACCGCCAAACTGACCCCAAACCAGCCCAAATTTTGTCCACCCGCCCAAGCCCGTTTTTACCCGCACAATCAAATCTGGCAGCACTGTTGCCCAGTGGTCAGTGATTTCCGGTTTCAGTAGTGACGCGTCATAAGGATATGTGTTTATATGTGATAAAGTGTTTTAAAATCGGCTCAAAATATCAAACATGTTTGATATCCTCCGACTGAATCAAAATCTGAAGCTAAAAAATCGGAGTCTATGACCATGATATACTACGTGATTTTCCATGGAATCTGTCAGCTCAAACCTGCAGACTAGCTCTGACTTTTGTCAACTAGCGTAAACTTGTTCAGACTGTAAATTGGGGGGGAAATCGGGGCAAAAATCTTGTAGTGTATTCCAGCCTTAAGGGATAGGCTAATCCACGGCTAGCTGTTCATTTTAAAAACAATTTAATGCACCACCTGACGTGAAGCATTGCTGAGAAATATAATGTAGCGACTCAGTAGTGAAGCTATTTTATTATAAAAGTCACAGGGCAGTGTTAAAGGCAAAAAAACCTAAGTTCTCTTACGAGAGGTTCTCTCGTATTGCGTAAGTTCCTTACGCTACGGGAAAGTATTCTTTCTTCGAGATTTCTGAAAAACCCAAAATTATCCTTAATTTTGTAACATTGTCAACGCAGTGCGGCAGCCTGGCAGACCATAGCAGGCTATTCCAGCGTGCTATTGGCTGCTCTGCTGGCAACTGCAGCAGCCTATCGGTGAGCCCGCGTGACGTGGCGACCAATGAGGGCGCTTCGCGCCCACCTGGCTTCATTTGCCTACAGGTGGGGCGTGGCCACGTGTATATAAGCAGGGCTCACGGGCTGCATATTCGATTTTCTTTTCTTCAGCGAAGCCCTTCGCATCGCTGGATCTGGAACCCGCCGCCGTGACCGCGCAGACAAGCAAGCAGAGGACAGCGCCTGAGGAAGCCGGCAGCATCGCGCCACCTTCAGCCATCCGTGCCTGCTCTGCTATCCGGCAGCCCATATCCTTTACGCTCAAAAGTGTTGTCGCCGCTGCGTCACACTTTTTCACAAAAAGAGCCGAGCGTTGATACAAATGTCTCGTTCCACCTGCGGCTCAGCTCCGGGGACCGCCACGTGATCTGCGCTCTCTGCCTGGGCCGTGATCACGCCGCCGCCGCACTCCTCGCCGGCGGATGCCAAGAGTGCGAAGAACTGACGATGTCGACCCTGCGGGCTCGACTCGTCCTGTTCGATGATGATATCCCTCCAGTCCCTGCCACGACGCGCAGAAAGAAGCGCCGCTCGCAGCGGACTCCGGAGTTCGCCGAGAGAAGCTCGCCGGAACCTTTCCCGCCCGCTTCACTCTCGCCTTCCCCGCCCCCACCCCAGGCCGCCATTTCTGTTGCCGCCTCCGGGGATGAGGCGGATGCGGCCGCGGAACGCGCCGACAGCTGCTCCATCATGGCTTCCGACAGCGAGGACTGGTCTTCCGCGACCTCTTCAGTCCGGGGCTCCGGACGCTCTCGAGCGGGTGAGGACGCCGAACTTTTGCGCCTTCTCACCCGGGCTGTCGAGCAGCTAGGCCTCGAATGGGCCCCGCCCAAGGTGGCAGCGCCGAACCGACTTGACGGATGCTTCCTAAACAGTCGCCGCCGTGCGCCCACCTCCAGGACTGCACCCTTTCTGCCGGAGCTTCACGAGGAGCTCGCAAAGTCCTGGAACGCGCCATTCTCCGCGAGGGTCTCGTCTCAGGCTTCTTTGACGCTCTCACAAGTTGACGGCGCGGCCGAGAAAGGCTACAACGCTATCCCTCCGGTGGAAGAGGCGGTCGCAGCGCACCTTTGCCCGCCTTCTGGTTGGCGCTCAAAGGTTGCCCTCCCATCTAAGGCCTGCAGAGTGACGTCATCGCTGATCGGCCGCACTTTCGCTGCCTCCGGTCAAGCTGCGTCCGCTCTGCACTCTATGGCCGTGCTGCAAATCCTCCAAGCTAATCTCCTCCGCGACCTGGACGAGAAATGCTGTGACGCTGAGTTAATCACGGATTTGCGAAGCGCGACGGATCTCTCCCTTCGCGCCACCAAGACCGCAGCACAGGCCCTCGGACGCTCTATGGCCTCCCTCACGGTAGCTGAGCGCCACCTCTGGCTCACGCTCGCGGACATGCGAGAAACAGAGCGCGCGGCCTTCCTAAATGCCCCGCTCTCCCCGTCTGGGCTCTTTGGACCAGCGGTCAAGGGGATCGTCGACCGTTTCTCCGAAGTGCAGAAAACGACGCAGGCCATGAACCTTTTCCTGCCTCGACGCCCCGGCGCTAGCAATAGCTCCGTTGCTCGCCGTCCTCGTGACGGCGAGCCAGCAACGAGCTCAGCGCGGCCCCCTTCGTCTCAGCGAAGACCGAGCGGCCGCCCCAGATCGCGCTCTTCCAGCCGTGGCGATCGGCTGGCCCACAGCACAGAGAGCGCGCGCACTGCGCCCGCCCCTCCTATACAGGCCGTCAAACCCGCGAAGCGCGGCGTTTCGAGCCCGGAGGCCGTTCTATCCCGTGTGGCGCACGCGAGAGCGTGGGAAGCCATTCCAGGTGTATCAGAATGGGTGCTGAAAACAGTGAAGCACGGCTACACTCTGCAGTTCGCTCGCCGCCCTCCGCGCTTCTGTGCGCGTACAGAGACGAGAGTGAGCGAGGAAGTAGCACATCTACTTCGAGCAGAAATAGCCACGCTGCTGTGCAAAGGGGCTATAGAACCGGTTCCCCATTCTATGAGCGAGTCAGGTTTTTACAGCCGGTATTTTCTCGTGCCAAAAAGGGATGGGTCGCTCAGACGATTCTGGATCTGAGGCGTCTGAACAAAGCTCTTATGAAAAGATCGTTCAAGATGCTCACGACCAAGCAGATCCTCGCGCATATTCGCCCGAGAGACTGGCTAATCTCCCTAGATTTGAAAGATGCATATTTTCAAATCAAGATAACGCCGCGTCACAGGCCATTCTTACGATTCGCCTTCGACGGCCAGGCTTATCAATACACCGTCCTTCCGTTCGGCCTGTCACTAGCACCCCGTACATTTACGAAGTGCATGGACGCGGCCCTCGCTCCTCTGAGAAATCGAGGGATGCGAGTATTGAACTATCTGGACGATTGGCTCATCCTGGCGCAGTCGGAGGCCGAGCTCCTCGCCCACAGGGCAATGCTGCTCAGCCATCTGGACAGCCTAGGGCTCACGGTCAATTGGACCAAGAGCTCATTAGTGCCCACGCAATCAACCTCATTCCTGGGTTTGAATCTGGACACTGTGGCAATGTCAGCCCGCCTGTCACCCCATCGCGCGCGCCAAGTTCGGCGCATGGCTGCGTACTTCCGGCCGGGCAAAATCGCACCTCTCAAGCTTTTTCAGAGGATGCTGGGACGTATGGCCTCAGCTGCAGCTGTGCTCCAGCTGGGCTTAATGCGCATGCGCCCGCTGCAATGCTGGTTAAACGCCCGAGTGCCTCACAGAGCCTGGGCGTCCGGTGGCTTCAGGATCAGAGTGACTCAGGGCTGCGTGTCAGCCCTAGAGCCCTGGTTAGTAGCCGACTGGTACCAGAGGGGAGTGACGATGGGAGCCATCTCACACCGCAAGGTCATCTCGACGGACGCCTCCACCACGGGTTGGGGCGCCGTTTTCGAGGGCAGATCAGCCTCGGGCCTTTGGTCGAGCGAGGAGAAACTCCTACACATAAACTGTTTGGAGATGATAGCGGTAGAGAACGCGCTCAGGCAGTTTCTCCCGCTTATACGAGGACACCATGTGTTAGTCCGGTCGGACAACACCACAGTGGTGTCCTACGTGAACCGGCAGGGCGGTGTCAGGTCCAGAGGTCTGGGCAATCTGACAGAACGCCTGCTCGTGTGGGCACACAGCTCGCTGCGCTCGCTGAGAGCTGCGCACGTGCCGGGCCACCTCAATGTGGGCCCGGACAAGCTGTCCAGGGGCCTCATTCTCCCAGGAGAATGGTCCCTGCACCCCCAGACAGTCCAGCTGGTATGGCGCCTGTTCGGCAGAGCGGAGCTCGACCTCTTTGCAACAAAAGAGAACGCCGCTGCCCGACGTTTCTGTCCAAAAGCGAGGATGCGCTGTCCCAAACTTGGCCCAGCCTCCCGCTGTATGCTTTCCCGCCGATCTCCCTATTGCCCCAGGTCATAGCGAAAATCAGGGAAACGCGCCGTCCGGTGCTCCTTATAGCACCGCGCTGGGAGAACCAGATTTGGTACCCAGAGCTGGTGAAGCTGTCGCACTCACCCCCCTGGCCAGTTCCGCTGAGAGCAGACCTTCTCTCTCAAGCAGGAGGGTCAGTTTGGCATCCCCATCCAGAGCGATGGTCTCTGCATGTATGGGTGACCAACGGATACCCGTTGACCTGCCCGAAGGGGTTATGAACACGATTTCACACTCTAGAGCCCCCTCGACGAGGCGGTTATATAGTTCTAAGTGGTCGGTGTTCACTGAGTGGTGTGTTTCCAAGGGATTGGACCCACAGCAATGTGGGGTCCAGCGGGTGCTCTCCTTCCTCCAAGAGCTTTTGGAATGGGGCAGGTCCCCTTCCACGCTCAAAGTGTATGTGGCGGCTATAGCAGCGTTCGCTCAGACGACGCTAGGTAGCACGCTAGGAAGGAACGAGCTCATCATCCGTTTCCTCAGAGGAGCCAGACGGATGAATCCCCCGCGGCCCCCGTCGGTTCCTATATGGGATCTGGCCTTGGTCCTAGAGGCCCTGAAGGCTCATCCCTTTGAACCGCTCGAGACTGTGGAACCAAGGTTCCTTTCGCTAAAAACCGCGTTTCTGATAGCTCTGGCTTCAGTGAAACGCGTGGGGGATCTACACGCGCTCTCAGTGAGCCTGACGTGTATGGAGTTCGGTCCTAATGACTCTAAGGTCATTCTCAGACCGAGGCATGGTTATGTCCCCAAAGCGATCGGCACTCCCTTCAGGGTGCAGATTATCTCCCTCTCGGCTCTGCCAGCATCCGATGAGGGGGACGGTGGCAATTTCCTCTGCCCTGTCAGGGCATTGAGGGTTTATGTCACACGCTCCGCCGCCTTCAGGCGTTCTGAGCTGCTATTTGTTTCGTTTGGTGGGCGCACTAAAGGTCTCGCCTCCTCGAAACAGACCCTGTCCAGGTGGATAGTGGACGCGATTGCAACTGCATACGCTTCCAAACACCTGCAGTGCCCGCTAGGTGTCAGAGCACACTCCACCAGAGGCATGGCCTCTTCGTGGGCTTGGGCCAGAGGGATTTCCATCCACGATATCTGTATGGCGGCAGGCTGGGCCTCCCCGTCTACGTTCGTGAGATTTTACAATCTGGAAGTTCCTGCCTTACAGGCGAAAGTGTTATCAGTTCAATAGGGCTGTTGGTTCTGCCCAGTGGTTCTGCGCAGACATAGCTCACATACTGGTAGTAAGTTCGGTACTAGGCTCATGTGAATTTGAAGGAGACCGGCGGTGCCGTTCCCTCATTTACGAGACAAGCTGTTGTGAGTTTGAAGGTGACCGGCGGTGCCGTTACCTCACTCATATAACAAGATATTGTGAATTTGAAGGAGACCGGCGGTGCCGTTCCCTCATTTACGAGACGAGCTGTTGTGAGTTTGAAGGTGACCGGCGGTGCCGTTACCTCACTCATATAACAAGATATTGTGAATTTGAAGGCGACCGGCGTTGCCGCTCCCTCATTCATGAGACAAGGTGTGGTGAATTTGAAGGAGACCGGCAGGTGCCGTTCCCTCATTCATGGGACAGGGTGTTGTAACCACCCGTCGTAACCACCCGTCAGTTCGAATGAAGTGTCTGTATATGTGGTGGCCCGTTTTCCTTACCGGCCACCCTGCCCGAGCAGTGTTATGGTCCCCGGTTCCCAGGGATACATATGCTGTATGCGAGGCGCGCACGGCGTTGACAATATGTTCCCGTAGCGTAAGGAACTTACGCAATACGAGAGAACCTCTCGTAAGAGAACGATACTCGGTTACTTAACGTAACCTCGGTTCTCTCTAGAAGAGGGAACGAGTATTGCGTTCCTTGCCGTGCGCCCCGCGGGCTTTTACGCTTCAGAACTACGAAAACCGAATATGCAGCCCGTGAGCCCTGCTTATATACACGTGGCCACGCCCCACCTGTAGGCAAATGAAGCCAGGTGGGCGCGAAGCGCCCTCATTGGTCGCCACGTTACGCGGGCTCACCGATAGGCTGCTGCAGTTGCCAGCAGAGCAGCCAATAGCACGCTGGAATAGCCTGCTATGGTCTGCCAGGCTGCCGCACTGCGTTGCCAATGTTACAAAATTAAGGATAATTTTGGGTTTTTCAGAAATCTCGAAGAAAGAATACTTTCCCGTAGCGTAAGGAACTTACGCAATACTCGTTCCCTCTTCTAGAGAGAACCGAGGTTACGTTAAGTAACCGAGTATCGTTTTCACCCAAAGACATCATTTACTCACCCTTGTGAGTATTATCTAAATTAATTAATTAATTCAATTTATTTATATGTTTATATGCCTGTGTCTACTTCTCGGACACACTCGGTCTCTGTACACAAGTTCAAGTGACTTTATTGGCATGACATTTGAAATATTTAAATAGCCTACAGAGTAAAATTACTCCACCAAAGTAATAATAGGAGAAAAAAAAAACAAGAGTAGCCTATATAATACAGAACAATAGATAATACAAAAAAACAGCAGACAAATATCTCTAATATTAATTAAAATGCATGGCAATTATATAAAATAAAGAATATGTAAAGTACAGCAAAAATTAGACAGACATACTCGGTCTGTCTTGCGCTTACGCTCTATTGCTGCATTCGCTTCGCTTTTGTCAAATACAGCGCCTCATACATGACACCCTCAATTGTGCCGTGGGTTTGTTGGCAGGTAATTGAGAATGAATGGAGGGAATTTGATATGATTCAGTCTTGCAATGCTATTGAATGAAAGATTTTGTGAATAGGCCTGCTGTTTACCTGGCCATGAACTGGCCGTAAAGTCAATAAAGCTAGACTTTACTTGGCCATGTTTTAAAATCTCACATTTGTTACAATTTTGAGTTTTAATAAACATTTTATTATTAAATAAGTTCAGATTGAACAAATAAGTTGAATTAAGGAATACATTATTTCATTGAAAATTTGAAAGTATTTGTGTAGCAATATTTCAAGCTATCTGTATCTTACCATTTATACACATTCAAACATACTTAACTGGTCCGGTTTTCTGTCCCTCCAGAAAAACGCGATTATGCGATCGCGTGATTTAACGCATAATCAGCCAAAGTCCGCATATTCATGCGGGGGGCGCATTTTTTCAAATACGCCGCACTTTCGCCGCATAAATTGCCTATTTCCGCGTGCAAAATATGCGGGGCTAGCATGATTTCATAATCCCCGCATTTTCATTGCAAAAAAAGTCATATATATATTAGCAGAAAGTTGAAAAATGTTTGTTTACTTCACACAAGAGCCTCCATTTCCCCCTATTGCCATGGGAACGCTTTGAAGTGACGTAATTACCTGACGTGAAAGTCATCGAAAAGCTGCAAACCCCGTGGAGAAACATAGATATCGGTGAAACCATGATGAAGCGCAAACTCCCATTTGCCAACAAAAATAACAGCAAAAGACGCGCAAAGCAGTTTCCCGGTGTGCTGACCGATTTCAAAACACTGCATCATCATGAAGCTTCGAAGCGTTATGAATCAAAGAGTCGATTCAGCGGTTTGAAGCGTTTAAATCAATGAGTCGATTCAGCGGTTTGAAGCGTTTAAATCAATGAATCGATTCAGCGGTTTGAAGCGTTATGAATCAATGAGTGGATTCAGCGGTTTGGATCGCCCAAGTCACGTATTTCAGGAGTTTGACCCGCGATCCGAATGAAGAATCGACTCGCTGATTCATAGCATCATGATGCTGTGTTTTGAAATCGGTCATCACTATATAAGTCGTTATTTAGTTTTTTTTTGCACACAATAACTATTATCGTTGCTTCATAAAGTTATTTTAGAACCACTGTAGTGAGATGGATTTTGTAACATCTTTAGTACCTTTTATGGGTCTTGAGAGTGTACATTGTGCCAATGGAGGCCTTTCTGGGCCATTGGATTTACACTAAAATATCTTAATTTGTGTCCAACGACATGAGGGGACGTCATTAATGACAGAATTTAAATTTTTGGGTGAACTAACCCTTTAAGAGATTGCACTTTGTGCATTGGAAGCACTCAAATGTCTGTTTTGTAAAGCTAGCTCTGTAAAACAGGAAGTTATTTATTCATTTTTCAAGTTGTAGCATATTCCTTTTGTAAAGCTACAGAACTTGTTTGACTCAATGTTTTGTAAATTTGAGCCATTATTAAGGTCTTCAATAAAACAAGATGAGAACTTAAATATTCCCAGCACTTTCTGTGATGTAGTGCTTTTTTTCTCTTTTTCATCAAACCGCAGTTTTTGCAAGTTCCCACAATTTCATCGCATAAAATTGCATAAATATCCCGCATTTTCCCGCATTTTTCAAGAAAACATGCCGCATAATCAAGGATTTTTGCCCGCAACAATCACAAAAAAAAGCCGCATTTTTCTGGAGGGACTGCCAAATATCTGCTTTCTTCATGAGGGACAGGTGATACTGTTCAGGAATGTGCGGGGTAATAGTGCTATTAGCATGATAGTAGAGGGTACAATAAGCTAGCCAGACTGTATTGTGTGAATTCTTTAAATGTGTAAGTATCATTGGGATATAAAATAACCCGTTTTTTTTCTTTTTTTTTCTCCATTTCAGAATGCCACCAGCCAGGAAAAAACATATTATCTACAAAATGTATGATGTCATTGATGCCGTCCAAAATGGGAACAGTGATTTTGAAATTGATTCTGATAAAAGTTAAGAAGATGAATGTGGAGATGCCTGTGAACTGGAAAAGTAAAATAAACAACCCATTGACCACCCATCTGATGATTATGTGGACATCATGCCAACAAAATCAAGTCATTCAAGAACACAGACCATGCCCCGTGACAGGTATCGCTGGCTGAAAAAGGATTTTATCAGACCAAGATATCATTAATGATGCCGTCTCCTTTAATACACCACTGGAGTATTTCTGAGAGTTTGTGTAGGACAAGTACTACCTTTGGGACTATCATAACTGAATATGGCTATATGAACATAGCTAAATCACGTAAATGCCAAAGTTTTCATTCAGTTAGTCAGGTTTTGTAAATATAATCTGAACATATTTTTATAATAAATTATTTTTCATAAAAATATGATTTTTATGAAATTATGACAATTATTAATATTGAGTGATTATTAGTGTATATGTGTCCTACTAATATAATCATTACACCCTGCAAATTAACCCTTAGATGTTCTTTGTTCAGACAGTGAGTGAAATTACTGAAATTATGCTACACAACAGACCCAACGTTGCAATATTACAACATTCCCCTAAAAATGTACTAAAATGTAAAAAATAAAAAATAAACATTTATTTCTGCATTAGAGGCCTCCTACAACAACATGTAAACAACTTTTTTTTGGGGTGGGGTCTTTCAGGGTTCAGGGTTAACATGTATTGTACAAGCCTCTATTATATTCACTGTTCATTCTATTGCTCTATAATATTTTATTTTTCATTTAATAGCACAGCACATATTTAGAGCTGATTCAGCAGGGCTCAATGCTAAGGATTTTGCTGTTGGCCCGGTTGGGTCAGTGGTTCAAATGTTTAGATGCCAGTGAAATATCACAATTCTCTATTACAATTTTGATACTATAGCAAAGACTAGCCTAATTAATGTAAATTTAAAACATAATTAAAGACAAGTAAACAGTCAGTAATAAAATAAGAACACATAATCAAATTAAAAATAGCACAAATAACTACAATAGAACAAATATACAAATTAAATAAACAGTGCTTTTCAGGTTTTCAGTTAGTTCTAACAGTAATTTTAAGGTACATAATTTGAATAAAGCAATCAAATTAAAAATAACTGCACAGTCTTTACTGTATAAATTAAATATAGATGAATCTTTATTAAAGTTGCAAAAGTAATTTAGTCAAGAGCATTTAGTGATTTCTTTGTCCATTGTTGTTTGATTAACAATAAAAACACACCAGCAAGTTTATTAAGCTGCTGTCCCTTTAAAACTGAATGCACGGATCCAATATAGATACTGTTACACATGCGTTTTATTTCTCAGCTGTTTACGTCCACTTAAGACATAACCAACTATGTTTACTAGGATACTCGCAAAGACAAGCATTTTTACATAATTTTGTGTAAATTCGTGAGTTCAATTGCAAGACATGAAAAAAGCATGCACAGTAAATTTCTTGGCCTGTAAACATCCTGTAATAATGTAGGAATCATGTAACAGTTTAAGTTTAGTTTTAATTAAAATGATGCATGTGTGCTGAGCAGGCGATCAGCAATCAAGAGCATGCAACAGAACTGCACGCACTCTTTCTTTTTACCATCAGTTAATATTAGTAATATGCCTAGTTTTACCTTCTTTTACATATCCGACCGAACTACAAACTTTCCAGCGTTTTCTGTGAAAAAGGGATGTGCACACGACATCATGATAGACATCATACTAACCTTAGTATTCCTCAATCAATTCATTATAAACAATATAACAAGAAAAATACTATTATAAAATAATACAATTATAAAATAATGCCTGTTTCCCCAATAATTCTTTTTGTAAAAATGTTATAGGGTCGCTAATGACCCGAGGTGTGTAATAGTGTATATAAATGGTATATAAATCTGCACAAACTGAACCCTTCCAAGTTCCAAAAGGTAGCAAAACCTTTGTTTTAATTTATTCCTCTGTAATTGTTACTCTAATATCAGAAGAGTTCTCTTTCGAGAGGTTCTCTCGTATTGCGTAAGTTGCTTACGCATCGGGAAAGCATTCTTTCTTCGAGATCTGAAAAACCATAAAATTATCCTTAATTTTTGCCATATTGTCAACGCAGTGCGGCAGCCTGGCAGACCATAGCAGGCTATTCCAGCATGTCTATTGGCTGCACGGCTGGCAACTGCTGCAGCCTATCGGTGAGCCCGTGTGACGTGGCGTCCAATGAGGGCGCATCGCGCCCCTCTCGCCTCATTTGCCTACAGGTAGGGCGTGGCTACGTGTATATAAGCAGGGCTCACAGGCTGGAAATTCGATTTTCTTGTCTTCAGCGAAGCCCTTCGCATCGCTGGATCTGGAACCGCCGCCGTTGAAGCTAGCGTCTAGCAAGCAGAGGACAGCGCCTGAAGAAGCCGGCCGCCTTCGCCACCTTCAGCCATCCGTGCCTACTCCGCTTTCCGGCGACATATCCTTTTTTGCATGTGTGCTCGCCTTGCGTCACACGATTCATAAAAGAGCACAAGCATTTTTATCAAAATACCTCGTTCCGCCTGCGGCTCGTGCCGCGCTCCGCTCAGCAACGGGGACCGCCATCTCATCTGCGCTCTCTGCCTGGGCCACGACCACGCCGCCACCGCACTCCACGCGGGCGGATGCCCCGAGTGCGAAGAGCTCTCAATGTCGACCCTGCGGGCTCGACTTGAGCAGTTTGATGACATCATGACTCTGCTTGTCCCTGTCGGGCCGCGCAAAAAGAAGCGCCGCTCGCAGCGACCACCGGAACCGGAGTCAGCGCCGAGAAGCTCGCCGGAACCCCTCCCACCAGCTTCTCTCTCGCATTCCCCGCCCACGCCTACTCACTACATGTGCTGCTACACAGCCCCTCACAACCGGTCATGTTCTAAACACGAGTGCTGTGCCCGCTCAATCGCGCTCACACATTCTCATGAACACTTCGCCCCCGACGCCGCCACAGAGCGGCGTGTCACACACCATCTGTTCCCCGCTCAAAGTGGCCGGGACACCGTGTGTAGGGCAGCCAGCCATCGCAAGCGATCCGCTGGCCCCAAGCACAGAGAGCGCGCGCACTGTGCCCACCCCTCCCTTTCAAGCTCTCGAGCCCGCGAAGTGCGGCGACCAGAGCCCGGAGGCCATTCTGCCCCTGGTGGCACACGTGAGAGTGTGGGAAGCCATCCCAGGCGCGTCGGAATGGGTGCTAAGAACAGTAAAGCTAGGCTATACTCTGCAGTTCGCCCGCCGCCCTCCAAGCTTCCTTGCAAGTACCGAGACGAGGGTGAACGAGGAAGTAGCACATCTACTCCGAGCAGAAATAGCGACGCTGCTGTGCAAAGGGGCTATAGAACCGGTTCCCCCTTCTATGAGCGAGTCGGGCTTTTACAGCCATTATTTCCTCGTTCCAAAGAGGGATGGGTCGCTCAGACCGATTCTGGATCTGAGGCGTCTGAACAAAGCTCTTGTGAGGAGACCGTTCAAGATGCTCACGACCAAGCAGATCCTCGCGCAAGTTCGCCCGAGAGACTGGCTTATCTCCCTCGATTTGAAAGACGCATACTTTCAAATCAAGATAATACCCCATCACAGGCCATTCTTGAGATTCGCCTTCGACGGTCAGGTATATCATTACACCGTCCTTCCATTCGGCCTGTCACTAGCACCCCGTACATTTACGAAGTGCATGGATGCGGCCCTCGCTCCCCTGAGAGGGCAGGGGATGCGGATTTTGAATTATCTGGACGATTGGCTCATTCTAGCACAGTCAGAGGCCGAGCTCCTCGCCCACAGGGCAGTGCTACTCAGCCATCTAGACAGCCTGGGGCTCACGGTCAACTGGACCAAGAGCTCATTAGTGCCCACGCAGTCAACCTCATTTCTGGGTTTGAATCTGGACACTGTGGCAATGTCGGCCCGCCTGTCACCGCAGCGCACACGCCACGTTCGACGCATGGCTGCGTCCTTCCGGCCGGGCAGCACCGCACCTCTCAAAGCTTTTCAGAGGATGCTGGGATGTATGGCTTCAGCTGCAGCAGTGCTCCAGCTGGGTCTACTGCGCATGCGCCCGCTGCAATGCTGGTTGAATGCCCGAGTGCCTCACAGAGCCTGGGATTCCGGAGGTTTTCGAATCAGAGTGACTCAGAGCTGCGCGTCAGCGCTGAGGCCCTGGTTAGTAGCCGACTGGTACCAGCAGGGGGTGACGATGGGAGCCATCTTCCACCGCAAGGTTATCTCGACAGATGCTTCCACCTCAGGCTGGGGTGCTCTTTTCGAGGGCAGACCGGCTTTTGGCCTCAGGTCAGACCGGGAGAAACGCCTCCACATAAATTGCTTGGAGATGATTGCGGTCGAGAACGCGCTCAGGCGCTTCCTCCCATTCATACGAGGGCACCATGTGCTAGTCCGTTCAGACAACACGGCCGTGGTATCTTACGTGAACCGACAGGGCGGTGTCAGGTCCATGTGTTTGGGCAGACAGACGGAACGCCTTCTCGTGTGGGCACACAGCTTGTTGCGCTTGCTGAGGACTGCGCCACCTCAATGTCGGCCCGGACAAGCTGTCCAGGGACCTCATTCCCCCAGGGGAGGGTAATCCCTGCACCACCAGACAGTCTAGCTTTTATGGCTCGAACTCGGCAGAGCGGAGTTCGACCTCTTTGCGACAAGAGAGAGCGCTCGCTAGCAGCGGCTGTATATTTCTAAGTGGTCTGTGGTGTTTACTAAGTGGTGTGCTGCAAAAGGCTTGGATCCACAGGAATGTGGGGTCCAGCGGGTGCTCTCCTTCCTTCAGGAGCTGCTGGAATTGGGCATGTCCCCTTCCACGCTCAAAGTGTATGTGGCGGCTATCGCAGCGTTCGCTCAGACGACGCTCGGCCGCGCGCTAGGAAGGAGCGAGCTCATTATCCGTTTCCTCAGAGGAGCCAAACGGATGAACCCCCCTCAACTCCCCTCGGTTCCTATTTGGGATTTGTCCTTGGTCTTGGAGGCCCTGAAGGCTCATCCCTTTGAACCGCTTGAGGCTGTGGAACCAAAGCTCCTTTCGCTCAAAACCGTTTTTCTGATAGCTCTGGCTTCAGTGAAACGCGTGGGGGATCTGCACATGCTCTTTGTGAGCCCGGCGTGTCTTGAGTTCGGTCCAAATGATTCCAAGATCATCCTCAGACCGAGGCACGGCTATATCCCCAAAGCGATCGGAACTCCCTTTAGGGCGCAAGTCATTTCCCTCTCGGCTCTGCCAGCATCCGATGAAGGGGACGGTGGCAACTTCCTCTGCCCTGTCAGGGCGTTGAGAGTTTATGTCACACGCTCCGCCGCCTTTAGACATTCTGAGCAGCTCTTTGTTTCGTTTGGTGGGCGCACTAAAGGTCTCGCCGCCTCGAAACAGAGCCTGTCCAGGTGGATAGTGGACGCGATTGCAGCAGCTTACGCCTCCAAACACCTGCAGTGCCCACTGGGTGTCAGAGCTCATTCCACTAGAGGCATGGCCTCTTCGTTGGCCTGGGCTAGCGGTATTTCCATCCACGATATCTGTATGGCGGCAGACCCTCCCCGTCTACATTCGTGAGGTTTTATAACATGGAAGTTCCTGCCTTGCAGGCTAAAGTATTATCAGTTTGAGTGGGCTGTTAGCTCTGCCCAGTGATTCTGCGCAGACAACGCTCGCGTACTGGTTATACGTTCGGTATTGTGCTTATGTGAATTTGTGCCGCTCCCCCTATTCGCAAGATGGGGTGCGGTGTTCACCTATCAGTGCAATGAAGTGCTTTTACAAGTGTTGGCCTGTTTTCCCTACCGGCCACCTGTTTCCAGCTTTGTTTTTCCTCGGTTTCCCTGGGATACATTTGCTGTATGCTCTGCGCGCACGGCGTTGACAAAGAGTTCCCGATGCGTAAGCAACTCACGCAATACGAGAGAACCTCTCGTAAGAGAACGTACTCGGTTACTAAACGTAACCTCGGTTCTCTCTAGATGAGGGAACGAGTATTGCGTAACCGGCCGTGCGCCCCACAGGCTTTTGCGCTTCAGACTACGAGAACCGAATTTCCAGCCTGTGAGCCCTGCTTATATACACGTGGCCACGCCCTACCTGTAGGCAAATGAGGCGAGAGGGGCCCTCATTGGACGCCACGTCACACGGGCTCACCGATAGGCTGCAGCAGTTGCCAGCCGTGCAGCCAATAGACACGCTGGAATAGCCTGCTATGGTCTGCCAGGCTGCCGCACTGCGTTGACAATATGGCAAAAATTAAGGATAATTTTATGTTTTTTCAGATCTCGAAGAAAGAATGCTTTCCCGATGCGTAAGCAACTTACGCAATACTCGTTCCCTCATCTAAAGAGAACAGAGGTTACGTTTAGTAACCGAGTACGTTTTATATTATCGCGACAGGTAGAGATCCACCCGTGTTAGATCCAGGTCGCTAAAGACCTGAGTATGTACTAATGATTGGTGAAACATTAATGCATTTAAGGGTTATTTCTATCCTAATTTATTTACTAAAAATTGGTTCAATCACAAATTTCAGTATTTCTCTTGGAGAAAACACCCCTGGTATATTTCAACTATCTCTCCCTCTTTCTCCTGTTTAGTTTCTCTGTCTTTGTCCCTTTCTCTCTGTCCATTCAGATAGACGTGCTCAGCTCTAATTCGTACAATCTATCAATCCTTTCCTTTCTGTCACCAGAATAGGGCAATTTACAGAGAGAGGGCAGGCTGCAGGGCTAACGAGGCGTGCCTTTTGTTCTAAATCAGGTCCTTGTATATGCCTATCGGGCAGAAATACTGAGTAAGTGAGGAAGAGAAAAGAGAGCGAGAGAGTCAGGAAGGGCAATAACTAGATGAAAAAGATAGAGAGAGGGAGAATGAACAGGCTAAAACGAGACGGAATGGGTTCAATCGGCCACCTTTAATTCATCATCTAATTTGCATGCTTTTCCCATTTGAGGCCATGGCTAGCCACAGCAGACGGGTGAAGGCTCCAGCTCAGAGTGTTTTTAGCCCCAGGAGGTAGATATGGAGTGAAATAACTGCCTTGATCCAAGCAGTGGCACGTGCAGAGACCAGAAAGCACACTTGTCTGTCTCTGCTGATGGAAATGCTTTATTAAGCCACACCATGCCTTTCATTCACAACATGTGCTGAGAATGATTGGATGAGTTCACCAATGACTAAAATAAAATGTAAAGTTAGGATATTTAACCACACAAAAGTACCAGTTTTAGAGAATATAAATGTAATAATAATAATACTAACAATAATAATATAATATTTATAATACACATACACGATTCAAAGGCTTGGGGTCGTACGATTTTGTACATTTTAGAAAGTCTGTTATGCACACCAAGGCTGCAACTATTCATATAAAATACAGTAAAATAAAAAATTTATATTATATAATATTACAATTCAAAATAACAATTTTCTGTTCAATATATTTTAAATGTAATTTATTCATTTGAGTCAAGCAAAGCTGAACTTTAAAAGCATTACTCCAGTCTTCAGTGTCACATGATCCTTTAGAAATCATTCTAATATGCTGATTTGTGTCATGGGTGGCTGTATATAGTGTCGAATATACGTAGTGTAGAAATTAATAATTTCTTCGATGTATCGTGATTCAGACGAGGGCGATTCGGTATCGGTTCAGTAATAGACCATAACCGATTCTAACGCTTTTATGCCGTCATTTGTCACGTACGTGAGCTGTTAACGCCTGTCAGTGCCAAGGTGGACCCAGCTCAGCCAAAAATGGATCAAATTATATCAGCGTTAGAGTTCTTCAAGGGCCCGTTTACACCTGGTCACTTCATGCGTTTTTACAGATCAGGTATCTATCTGATTTATCAAAACGATTTAATTTACATTTGGTCACATAAATGTATCTCCGCAAAACGGATAAAAAAATCTGATCTCCAATTCCCGCTCTATATGCAGATTTAATGGAGTTAACAGCACCAAAAACAACAGATATGAGCTGCATTTTATTAATTTCAAAATCAAAGACCGCAATAGGAGAGAGCGTGGCAACAGCACTGGTAAAATGTCATTTGGTTTCTTTACTTTTAATGAATGTGATTGTATGTTGAGCACCTGCGACTTGCTTTCGGTTTTATTTGCGGTAGTTTGTGCGCTGGCTCGATGAAGAGATATGCAGCTGCTCGTCTGCAGCGATGCGTGCTTCAGTAGCACTGTCATATCTGGCTATAACATGTCATATAGGCTAGCCCATAACACTCTCACATGTTTATTTTTTAGCATTGTTGGGAGGACTGGGAGTAAAGTGTTTCAACAACCAGGTGCATTTAGACTTTAGTTTTGACTGTAATGCGGCCCAGACCACCTCCTGAAGTGGCTTTTAGTATTTTGTGTATTTGTTCTAATGGCTCCTGTTGTCTTCTATGCCCAGACTTGAGTTTTGTTTGATGTTTGATACATTGAAGAAGTGTGTTTTCTTTGAGCAGGTAAAATTAAAGGTTCAGTTTATATAACTGACTGACACAATTTTATACATGAGGATGCAGTGCATTGTGATGCATCGTGATATCGAACCGAACCGATGGCATGATAATCGTAATCGAACCAAACCATGAGACTAGTGTAGGATCATACCCTTAATATAGAGCACACAATGGTGAGACATAGGTATGAAGGTATTTTTGGTGCAAAACAACTGAAAACGCGTGAGAGTGGAATTTGTAGCTGTAGATCATATCGACACATGTGTACCAATCCGTTTGAAGTCACAGAGAAAAATATTTTAGGAGTTGTAAACTTGTAGACTTTTTTTCTCACTTACAAACACAACGCAACAGTTACACCTTCACACACTCTTCACTGCAGGCGCACAAATCCTGTTCTACGAATCACACGTGAAGAAACTCATACACTCACATTTTTGCTACAGTTGCTGCAGTAAATATGGTGCAAAACGCATTCACACACCCGTATCAAAAATGTGAAGTAACAGACAAATTTTGCACATCCGCAAATTAATATGTGAATCCATGCAATGAGAGGTGCACACTTGTAGAATATTTGGTCACAAATGTATTTATTTTCTTGGATATTTTTCTAACACAATCACAAGTCCAATCACTACAACTGCTTGAATCTGCCGCTACGAGTCTCAAACGCAGTTTTTTCGCCTTCAAATGACACGTTCCGCGCGCTCTCACTTTTGCGCCATATACTACGCGAAATGTGGAGCAAAAGAGATTTGTGCATCTGTGAGGCAGCGGTTCAGAGAGCAGAGAATTTCGGCCAATCAGAAGATCTCTTTTAAACCGGTGGCGCGCGACAGAGAACGGGAAAAATACATGAGCAATCTCTCCCTAGCAGGCGAAGTCAAGTAACGGTATGTTTTTTTCCTCTCTCCCCCTGCAATCACTCACCGTTATACATTTGTTTAAGTAGTTTTAATACCGGTATGTGCACTGGTCGGCTAAGTTGGTGATCATTGTTTCTTGAGCTAGCCTTTCTTGTTTCACGAAATGTAATCTACTGTTAGTAAGTTTGCCATCCAATCGTTTCATAATTAAAGATACTCTCATATTAAACTATGTATTCCTTATATTCTCATCAGCTTTACCTTCTAGAAAAATGACAGAACAGGGTGGGTCTTCACAGGTCAGTATCATATCAAGTAACTTATGCACCCATTGTAAGACTACCATGTGTACCATGTTTTTCTTTTCTTTTTTGGTTTGGTTTGTTTTTGGTGGATGATAACATTTATAGAAATACCATATAGGCTTTATAAAATGTTAATTAACCTGTGACTCACTGCGGTTTCCAATTAGGCCTACTGGGCAAATAATATCCCTTTACTTTACTATGGTATTTCTATTATGTTATCATCCACCAAAAAAGAAAAGAAAAACATGGTATACATGGTAGTCTTACAATGGGTGCATAAGTTACTTGATACAATGCTGACCTGTGAAAAGACCCTGTTCTGTCATTTTTATAGAAGGTAAAGCTGAGAAAATAAGGAATACATTACTTAATATGAGAGAATATTTAATTATGAGACGATTGGATAGCAAACTTAATAGTACAGATAGGCTAGTGTTAGTGTGGCAGGATGAGTAAATTCCCTCCCACGTATTTATTGAGAGCCTATTAGTAACTCGATTCCTTCCTATATAAGAACTAAGTTTAACCTACCGGGGGATGCATCATTGTTAGCTCCGCCCCCCGTGGCGCGGCCGCGCTGCCATTCAATGCTGAACTAGTGTTTTGTTTGCGACTCCGCGGTGGTGCGCAGGCTGTTATTACCCCCAGTTTGTTTCCTCTCAATGCATTCATATGCGCAAGCTGCTGTGAAAAACTCTACAGCAATAGTACGTTCTATGCAGTGTTGTGATCACCTGAAGGATGCTCGATTCCTTTGAGGGTGCTCCGTCTTAGTGGGAGTGCTGGGGAGATCGTTCCTGCATAAAGGCGCCATCAAGACGGCGCTGCTGTTCTGCTGTTATGCGTATGCGTGTTTTTATTTTCACGCTAAAGCCGTTTGATCTCTTTATCAGTACCGCTGTATGTGTGTTACACTTTTCAAGAATGAGGCGGTGCTCTTCCTTTCTGCAACACATTTATTTCTGTTTGAAGATATGAAAACGATAGGTTAGATCAGGAGCACTCTCTGTAGCGTGTACACTCACAACTCACTCATAACGTACTGAGCGCTCTTTTACTCTACTAGCATCAGTTCTCTTAACTCAGTATCAAATATAATGTCTCAAAGTGCAAGCATTTATGCATATTCATGACATGGCTAGACACAATATATACACCATCCTTAAAATTACTTTCTCTAAACCCATGAACACTAAACACAATACACCTAAACATGTTCAATGCTCACTTTAACACGGTGCAGAGGTAAATATAGTAAATAAAAATATCACATTACACTGTTAACAAATACCGGCAGGTACTGTACAAACTCGTTCTCACTACATTCTCATTAACATTGAAAATTACAATTCAGTATATATATACACACACATTACTCCAGTATTTATAATTATATAAACTTTCCTTATTGCTTTTTATAATTGTATGAATTACTTTAATCAGTTTTATTTATTAAATCACAGTTTTAACCCAATATCAGTTTCTATATTTTAACATTACATTCTCAGCAAATGGATAATGAAATCATTTTAACACTAAGTCTGATTCTTAATCAATAGTCAACCATGAAATGCTCTTTTTACTGTTAATGGCTGACGGAATGACGCTAAATGGAGTTAACACGTGAGCGGGGTGATTATAGGCCTGTTCACACGTGCGTTTTAGCTTCACTACTTTAACATAACACACGCCTATTTCAGGTCCTTAAACATCAATTCAGTACATCACCTGTCACTTGTCTCACATTTTTATATCAATCATGGTATTTTAAACATTTGCTACTCATTTTCACTCATGCTGAAAGTTACGAGCTTTCATTAGGATTGTTAAGACGATCGTCCGCCATTTTAGGTGCAAAAACTCTTAACCACCATAACGTTGAACATCTCAATATAGTTCTAGCACAAACTACAGTTTTATAAGCACATCATACTGTTGTGTATTATTAGAGTTAATTTTCTTCAGCTTACCTGTTTGAAGATATGAAAACGATAGGTTAGATCAGGAGCACTCTCTGTAGCGTGTACACTCACAACTCACTCATAACGTACTGAGCGCTCTTTTACTCTACGCGCGTCAGTGACCAATCCTCAGCCTAGTGTAGTGCTTAGGGTGCCCTCTATTGGTGAAGCTAAGTTTCGCAACTCCTTTCTCAAAATACATCGCAACAGTATTATCATGTCACCGTAGTGCTTCTTATCAGAACTAATAGAACTAACAAGCTCAAAATTTAAAGGGGCAATATTTATATGAAACACTTAAAGGGGCAATAAACACTCAGGGCTACACTCTCCTCCACAAAATTAAATGTCTCCTGACATTTCTGTGAACAAGTAAAACATCTCATTAGAACACTTCAGCCATCCAAGGCCTCCAGTAACCTTTAGTCTGTGTTAACTGAGTCTCTGTTACCTTACAGTTTCTTTGTACCAAGGACGGTTGACCCAGTGTATCATAACTCAGTACCACAGGCTGATGTCTCAGTCTCTGGGGTCGCTGTCTTACTGCCTGTTGCTCACTTTGCATCAGGACCAGAGGGTCTGCCTCGGATTCACCATGCTCAGGCCTATCAGGGCTCAAGTCAGGTCTCTGAGATTGTAGTGGCACATCCTCTTCGCTTTGTAGTGGCACATCCTCTTCATGATGCTGAGGCTGAAAAGGCTCTGCTAGAGGATTCAGTGAACCCGGTCTTTGCCGTCTCCCTCGGCCAGGTCTGAGATGCCACTGGTAGTTGCCGCTGTATTCGTCGCTGGAGGTGTCACTCTGCTCAGGCTGCTGCTGATGCTGTCGAGGTGGCTTGGTTCTTCCCTTTGGAAAGCTCTGGGAGTCTTTTTGCGGCTGACGAATCTCTGCTGGTGGCTGATCAAGAGGAAGGAAATCGCAGGGCAGCAGAAGATTTCTGTGAACCACTCTGTCTCTTCCTTTACCATTTTCTGGACTGATCTCATAAACGGGACTGCCATCAGCTTTTCTCTCCTTCACCTTGTACACTTGGCCCTCCCAGTAGGACTGGATCTTTCCAGGACCCCCTCTGGGTGTGAGGTTTCTAAGGAGAACTCTGTCGCCTGGGTGGAGGTCTCTCCCCTGCACTTTTCTGTCGTAGAGGACTTTTCCCCGTACTGCTCCCTTGACAGCTGTTTTTGCCGCAATCTTGTATGCCTCTTGCATTCTCGTCTTCCAATGACTCACGTAGTCCTCATAGGTGTCATGGGCCTCATCTTTTTCCAGATTGAACAACAGATCAATGGGCAGGCGAGGAGAACGTCCAAAGGTAAGGTAATAGGGCGCGTAACCCGTTGCCTCATTCTTTGTGCAGTTGTACGCGTGGACAACTTTAGCGAGAGACTCCTTCCAATCCTCCTTCTCCTTGTCCTCCAGGGTGCGCAGCATAGACAACAGGGTACGGTTAAACCTTTCCACCTGCCCGTTACCCTGGGGGTGGTATGGTGTTGTGTGCGAGCCCTGGATGCCAGAGAGTTTCTTCAAGCTGGCCATCAACCTGTTCTCAAACTCTTTACCCATATCGTGATGTAGTCTACTGGGAAACCCGAACTTAAGAGCAAAGTCGTTGAAAATCTTGTTAGCTACAGTCTTGGCCGCTTTGTTCCTTGTCGCGTAGGCCTGCGCGAATCTCGTAAAATGGTCCATGACCACCAATATATACTCATACCCATGCTTACATTTCTCCAAATGCAGAAAGTCTATGGAGACAAGCTGGAATGGATATGTGGTCTGAATGGACACCAGAGGTGCACGGGTCTGCTTACTCGGTTTCTTCTTCTTAAGACATTCGCACACTTTACTGACAAAATGTTCAACGTCCCTACTCATTTGTGGCCAGTAGAACCGTTCTCGAATCAGGTCAAGCGTCCTTTCGACCCCCAAGTGACCCATGTCCTGATGTAGTTCTTTGAAGACCAGCGGATGATAAGCTTTGGGAAGCAGCAGTTGTTCTCGACGGGACGTTCTACGGCGCAGAACACCATCTTGACCCATATGAACCTTTAGCCACTGTTTCAGCAGTATGGCCACTGCAGGGTTCTCTGCTTTCACTTCCGCTCTACTTGGCCTCCTGCTCTGTGACTTGTACCAGAGGACTCTTGACAAGATTTCATCCTCTTCCTGTGCTTTGCGGATATGATCTGCAGTGAGAGGTTGGCTGGTTTCACTGTCCTTCACCAGGCTCAAAGCACTGAGCTGAATCAACCCCACACCACGGCAAGGGTTTCTCTGTTCCGCTATGACCCTCTCCATGGATGCACTTATTACATCCTGACTGGCCTCAGCCGTACAGCAACGCATGTAGTCCTCAATATCCAAGGGCATCCGTGACAACCCATCTGCATCGGAGTTGTTCTTGCCTGGGCGGTACCGGATGGTAAAGTTATAATCAGCCAACTCCGCCACCCATCTGTGTCCTGTTGCGTTGAGTTTTGCGGTGGTGAGAACGTACGTCAGTGGATTGTTATCTGTATATACCACAAATGATGGAGCGTGATAAAGATAATCCCGGAAACGTTCGCAGATGGCCCACTTCAACGCTAAAAACTCTAGCTTTCCAGAGTGCAGATGGTACCTCTTCTCTGATGGACTCAGGGTGCGGGAGCCATAGGCGATCACTCTCATCTTTCCCTGCTGTCGTTGATATAACACCGCACCCAGACCAACTTGGGATGCATCACAATGTAATACAAACGGCTGGGTGAAATCAGGATACCCAAGGACAGGGGGCTTCATGAGTGCATCTATTAGCTGGTTCAACACTTCCTGGTGAGAGTTGGTCCACTGTACCGGTGTCTGCGATGGTAAGTGACCCTTGTTTTTCTTTCCTGTTTTACGAGGCTTCTTCACGGTCGGGTCTGGAGTGCACTTCTCGGGGTTAGGGACAGTGAGTAAGTCATACAGCGGGTGGGCCACGCGGGAGAAATTGGGGATGAAGGGTCTGTAATAGGAGAGGAACCCAAGGATCTGGCGCACATCACCCACTGTGGCAGGGGTCTTCTCTTTTAACGCCTGCACCGGAGCCATCTCTGCGGGGTCCATTGTGTAACCCTCTCCTGTCACCAACTTGCCAAGAAACCTCACACTCGATTTAAACAGCTCACATTTCTTTGGGGTCAGCTTCACACCATGTGCCTTATAACGTTGAAGAACAAGACGGATATGCTCCACGTGCTCCTTGAAGCTACTACTGTGTACCAGGTTGTCATCCAGGTACGGGAGGCAAATCGTGTCTCTCAGGCCAGTCAAACAGTGCTCCATGCTCCTCTGAAACTCTGCGGGAGCCGAGCTCAGGCCAAAGGGTATGCGCACCCATTCATAGAGCCCCCAGGGTGTGATGAAAGAGGTGAGAGGGCGGCTCTCCTCATCCAGATAACCCTGGTGGTACGCTTTACCCTGGTCTAAGACCGAGAACCACGAGCTTCCACCTAGAGCATCCAACATATCTTGAATCCTCGGTATCGGATGGCGGTCGGGGACTGACTTGCGGTTCAGTTCTCTGAAGTCAACACAGAGACGAAGACTACCGTCCTTCTTGCGGACACACACCACTGGCGACGAATAAGGAGATCGAGAAGGCGTGATCCATCCTCTTCTCAACAAATCCTGCAGGTACTCCTTAACTTCATTGTGAAGAGGCTTTGGAACGGACATGTAGGTCTTTTGTACAGGGTTCGTATCATGGAGAGTGATGTGCATCTTGAGTGATGGTATACAACCCACATCGTCACCGTCGAAGGAAAATGCCTCACATTCCTCCCGCAACATCCTCCTCACCGCCTCCTGCTGTCCCTCTGAGAGATGACCGAGAGCCACAGGGGGATCCCATGAGGTTGGTCTACTCGCTTGAGTGTTATCTTGCTGTGGTGCGCTACTTACTTCACTGGGCCGTGTCTCTGTGCGGTCCTTCATTTCAGCTGTTGTCTCATTCATTTGTATAGGTGCTGTGTATACGGTCTTGACAGGTTCCAGATATCCAATCACACTATGACGATCCAGACAGATGGTGCGATCAGTCGTGTTGGTCATTGAGATGGGTATGTATGGAACTCTCCTTTCTGGAATCTGCACCAGTACATCATTGTAGGTAATACCTTCTGGGGGAGGATTAAGCAAGTCAGGTGAAAAGAACATGTGCTGGCCTTGGGCTCGTGAATTCACATGCGCTCTTATATAGACAGTGGTGATTTGGTTAGCAGGTAAGGGCACTCTTTTTCCACCGGTACGAACTACACCAGTCTCCGAATCTGAATCAGCGTTCTGCATCAATTTGACCACACGATGAGCAGTTTTCACGGTTATCGCAAGGGATTTACTCACTTTGTGGGCCAACTGCTTTCTTTCACTTTTTGTCTTTTCCTCATTTCTGTTAATGATGGCCTCAATGACGTTGTAGCCGATGATGGGGTCACTGGCAACTGCTGGGTCGCTTGACACTAGCATTGGCACTTGTAAATCGTTCATCTTGGCGGGGTCACTGCCTAGTCTGAAACTTACTTCAATCCAGCCGATATATGGAATGGGCGTGTCATTGGCAGCAAAAACTGTTAAGGTCTCATCCCCCAACAACTCGGAGATGGGTTTGACAACAGTGTGGGGGAGGTTATTCAGTCGCCAGGGGTCATTCACTATGCTGGACTGTGCTCCGGTGTCCCACAGGGCTCTAACTGGGCAATTGTCCATGACACAGTCCACTATACATCGACTTCCTACAAGGCTTACTAACTGTGGCTGGTATCGAGGTGGTATATAGTTAACTACACTTACAGCTGATGAGGTGCCAGTTGCTCGCTTTTCAAGGGCTTTTGTAGGCTGAATGACTGGGCTGGGTGGTGGCTGCTCGTTTCGGGACGCTGGTTCTTGGACTACTGCTGGCCCCACCTCAGTAGTCCCTGCCCGTTTCCCGACGAGGTTCTGCATCCGCGAGAGAAGTGGCCTTCCTGCCCACATTTGAAACAGTGCGAACAGCTCTCACCTACTCTCTCATCTCTGCATTTCTTGCAGCCTTTCAGTCTCTGCTTTGGTTCAGGAGGACGGGGGCTTGCTTCCATTACAGCCAGAAACATTTGCTTCATCTCTTTGCGAAGTTCTTCCATCATCTGATGCGCATTCATGCTGTCAGGCTTAGTCTCGTTTCCCTTTACTGATGCGACCGCTGCTGTTGAGTTGGACTCCTTAAGTTTAGAGGGGCTCTGGGCAGGTGTGGATTTTACCTGAGAATCTGCTTGAAGCTCCTGCACTCTGGGCGTTTTACCAGCAGTGGATCTTTTCCGTTTTTCTTGTCTCTCACTTTCAACTTTAGCCGCCTCATCCACTTTCTGTATGAGTTCTTCATCTGTTATACTCACATCACTGAGGTAGGGCAGGATTTGGAATTTCACAGAATCACTCAACAGTCCGGTTTCAATCGAGCGGAGGAACTTGCGTTGAATGACGGCTCTGCTGTACTGTTCATCTGTATCCTCATTCGTTGCTTTCCATAACAGCTTCTCTTTCAGCTCAATTGCACGGAATACAAAGTTCAGGGCAGTTTCTTTGGGCTCTTGAGAGATATTAAGCAGCTGGTGGTACAGTTCAGTAGAGCTATCTACCCGATAGTGACCTTTCAGGATGGTGAGGAGTGAACTGAGAGTCAGACCACGCTTGATCTCTAGCATGTCTCTCAAAGGCAGCCCTGGACTGACAGCCCTGATTACAGCTTCGACTACTTCAGTCTGTGTGTGTCCTTTTTCTATCCCCAGCTCAATCTGGCGGACTAAACTGAGATACGATAATTTATCCCTCTGACCACTTTCTCCAATTTGCCCACATATTTTAAACTCTCTTCGCATTGTTACCTCAGGCAATGGGCGAGTTGGCTCTAGTCGGCTCTTGAGTGGCGAATCTGTTTTCTTTACATAAGAGCTTTGTGGTGAAAGGAATTTTTCCAGTCCTTCCTTTGGAGCTGGTTCCTCTGACAGGTACTCTTCAACTGGCCGACTACGTCTTTTACTTTGTTTCTCAACGAATGTTAATACATCAGAACAATACCGCTTAAAGTCTTCACCCTCTGTATTTTCCTCAAGCTCATCCAATGCACATTCAGCCATCTTGATGAGCGCCCTCCGTGTCCTGCTGCGGGACTCTCCACTGTCCAGGCCATCACATTTCAGATACCTGCAGACATCCCAGAGAGACTCTTCCCCAAGCTGCCACAGAGCTGCACTAACTTGATCACGCAGAATCTGACTGGAATCCATCTTGCTGAAGGCTCGACTCGTTGGGAAGGAGGGGGATTAATGATGCTGGTCACTTTGTCACCTCCTCCTGGCTGGCTCGCCAAAATATGTTACACTTTTCAAGAATGAGGCGGTGCTCTTCCTTTCTGCAACACATTTATTTCTGTTTGAAGATATGAAAACGATAGGTTAGATCAGGAGCACTCTCTGTAGCGTGTACACTCACAACTCACTCATAACGTACTGAGCGCTCTTTTACTCTACTAGCATCAGTTCTCTTAACTCAGTATCAAATATAATGTCTCAAAGTGCAAGCATTTATGCATATTCATGACATGGCTAGACACAATATATACACCATCCTTAAAATTACTTTCTCTAAACCCATGAACACTAAACACAATACACCTAAACATGTTCAATGCTCACTTTAACACGGTGCAGAGGTAAATATAGTAAATAAAAATATCACATTACACTGTTAACAAATACCGGCAGGTACTGTACAAACTCGTTCTCACTACATTCTCATTAACATTGAAAATTACAATTCAGTATATATATACACACACATTACTCCAGTATTTATAATTATATAAACTTTCCTTATTGCTTTTTATAATTGTATGAATTACTTTAATCAGTTTTATTTATTAAATCACAGTTTTAACCCAATATCAGTTTCTATATTTTAACATTACATTCTCAGCAAATGGATAATGAAATCATTTTAACACTAAGTCTGATTCTTAATCAATAGTCAACCATGAAATGCTCTTTTTACTGTTAATGGCTGACGGAATGACGCTAAATGGAGTTAACACGTGAGCGGGGTGATTATAGGCCTGTTCACACGTGCGTTTTAGCTTCACTACTTTAACATAACACACGCCTATTTCAGGTCCTTAAACATCAATTCAGTACATCACCTGTCACTTGTCTCACATTTTTATATCAATCATGGTATTTTAAACATTTGCTACTCATTTTCACTCATGCTGAAAGTTACGAGCTTTCATTAGGATTGTTAAGACGATCGTCCGCCATTTTAGGTGCAAAAACTCTTAACCACCATAACGTTGAACATCTCAATATAGTTCTAGCACAAACTACAGTTTTATAAGCACATCATACTGTTGTGTATTATTAGAGTTAATTTTCTTCAGCTTACCTGTTTGAAGATATGAAAACGATAGGTTAGATCAGGAGCACTCTCTGTAGCGTGTACACTCACAACTCACTCATAACGTACTGAGCGCTCTTTTACTCTACGCGCGTCAGTGACCAATCCTCAGCCTAGTGTAGTGCTTAGGGTGCCCTCTATTGGTGAAGCTAAGTTTCGCAACTCCTTTCTCAAAATACATCGCAACAGTATTATCATGTCACCGTAGTGCTTCTTATCAGAACTAATAGAACTAACAAGCTCAAAATTTAAAGGGGCAATATTTATATGAAACACTTAAAGGGGCAATAAACACTCAGGGCTACATGTGCCTGAGCTGTGCACGCGGTCTTGCTCGTCAGCCATTGATACTGGCTGCAGGTGTGTCAACTAGTTTGTTTTCTTTATTTTTTGTTTGTTTGTGTATTGAGTTATTACGTTTTCAGTTTGTCTCTTGTCTTTGTTTTAGTTTGATTTTGTTTATTTTGTAACTTATTCAGTTGTAATATTTTGCTTGCTTTTTGTTGTCTACAAGTCAGTGCTCATTTGTGGTGAGTGTTTTACATCAACAATCATTTGAAAGTAATTGTATCATTTGTTTGGTGTCTTTTTATTATATTCAGTGCATTGGTGTGTATGTATATTGGTTGTCTCTTTTCTTCTTTTTTGTGTTTATTTTAGGCTGATAGGCCCCGGATCGGGAGGCTAGCTTTTCCTGCCCTTCTGGTGGTGGTATTTCTCGCACAGAGTGGTTTGCTGTGTATAACTGCTTACACATCACTTGGAGTGTGTGTGGTGTGTATAGTGTGTGTGTGTATAAGTCACCTTCCAGCTAGACCAACCCGTTACGGGTAAGCCTCAGCCGCTGTAATGTAATTTCTGTGTGTTGACAAACACTCTTATACCGACTTGAGTGAAGCTCTGCATTGCAGCAGTAACCGGAAAGTTATCTATTCATGTGACCTAATAAATTCATTTTTGTACCGATATCCACGTCTCTTTGCCTTCCATGGTAACGAAACTGTGCCCTATTTCCATTGGGTAGTTATTTCCCCTTTCTCTGAAAAGGGGTGGCGTAGTCAGCTTATTATTTAGCGTTACCACCAAGGAGTTGGTGTTTGTGATCTCCTTGCTCCCCACCGCCCGCCACATTTGGCGTAGTCGGCAGGATTCCGTGTTCGGCAGAGACGTGGGTACATGTGGTTGTATTGTTGTTTTTCCTTTTGATTGTTTTTTTTTTTGTATGGAGTGTTGTAGGATGAGTAGCGGCAGAACAGCAGCGTGCGTCCCGTGAAATTGATTCCGAAACTTACTTCGGGTATATTTCCTCTTCTTGGTAAGGAGCTGAAGTAATGGGGCTGTAGGAATTAGGGGAAACAGTAGCTAAATTGAGGGCAGATGAGAGATTGCATCAGGAATGTCTGCCTGCATAATCTAGTTCCTGTGATGCGCTTCGTATTGAGCCTGGGCCTTCTACTACCACCTCTCAGTCAGGTAATGAGTGTGCTGCCCTGCCAGAAAGACTGGTTTTTGGGCTTCAAGACAGACGGTATTCCAAATTCAATGGCGGGGTTGGCTGTAGTAATGATGGGTGGGTTGAGGAGGTCCAGGCTTGTATGCATACCTGGCTATTTAGCTAGGGATTGCGACGGAAAAGTGTTCTCCCTCGTCCTGTTTCGTTGGCAGCTGGGGGTGTGCAGCCTGGCCCATCTGCATCATTGGGAAATTAGTCCCCGCCGTTAAGCCAAAGCGCGATTGGGCAAGTGACCGGCTACAGGTTTTTAACAACAAAAAAAAAGGGAAAATGTATGCATGTCTCCTTCACAGGTGGCATGAAGTCGTATATTGAATGAGTGACCAGTCTCTCGTGAGTCATGTTAGGCTGAGGTTGTCCATGTCATATTCCCAGGTGGCATGAAGTCGTGTATTGAATGTGTGACCAGTCTCTCGTGAGTCATGTTAGGCTGAGGTTGTCCATGTCATATTCCCAGGTGGCATGAAGTCGTATATTGAATGAGTGACCAGTCTCTCGTGAGTCATGTTAGGCTGAGGTTGTCCATGTCATATTCCCAGGTGGCATGAAGTCGTATATTGAATGAGTGACCAGTCTCTCGTGAGTCATGTTAGGCTGAGGTTGTCCATGTCATATTCCCAGGTGGCATGAAGTCGTATATTGAATGAGTGACCAGTCTCTCGTGAGTCATGTTAGGCTGAGGTTGTCCATGTCATATTCCCAGGTGGCATGAAGTCGTATATTGAATGAGTGACCAGTCTCTCGTGAGTCATGTTAGGCTGAGGTTGTCCATGTCATATTCCCAGGTGGCATGAAGTCGTATATTGAATGAGTGACCAGTCTCTCGTGAGTCATGTTAGGCTGAGGTTGTCCATGTCATATTCCCAGGTGACGAAGTCGAGTAGTTCCATCATCGGGGCGACGATGCAAGAGCTAGCGGTAGATTGTGGCAGGATGAGTAAATTCCCTCCCACGTATTTATTGAGAGCCTATTAGTAACTCGATTCCTTCCTATATAAGAACTAAGTTTAACCTACCGGGGGATGCATCATTGTTAGCTCCGCTCCCCGTGGCGCGGCTGCGCTGCCATTCAATGCTGAACCAGTGTTTTGTTTGCGACTCCGTGGTGGTGCGCAGGCTGTTATTACCCCCAGTTTGTTTCCTCTCAATGCATTCATATGCGCAAGCTGCTGTGAAAAACTCTACAGCAATAGTACATTCTATGCAGTGTTGTGATCACCTGCAGGATGCTCGATTCCTTTGAGGGTGCTCCGTCTTAGTGGGAGTGCTGGGGAGATCGTTCCTGCATAAAGGCGCCATCAAGACGGCGCTGCTGTTCTGCTGTTCTGCTGTTATGCGTATGCGTGTTTTTATTTTCACGCTAAAGCCGTTTGATCCTTTATCAGTACCGCTGTATGTGCCTGAGCTGTGCACGCGGTCTTGCTCGTCAGCCATTGATACTGGCTGCAGGTGTGTCAACTAGTTTGTTTTCTTTATTTTTTGTTTGTTTGTGTATTGAGTTATTACGTTTTCAGTTTGTCTCTTGTCTTTGTTTTAGTTTGATTTTGTTTATTTTGTAACTTATTCAGTTGTAATATTTTGCTTGCTTTTTGTTGTCTACAAGTCAGTGCTCATTTGTGGTGAGTGATTTACATCAACAATCATTTGAAAGTAATTGTATCATTTGTTTGGTGTCTTTTTATTCAGTGCATTGGTGTGTATGTATATTGGTTGTCTCTTTTCTTCTTTTTTTGTGTTTATTTTAGGCTGATAGGCCCCGGATCGGGAGGCTAGCTTTTCCTGCCCTTCTGGTGGTGGTATTTCTCGCACAGAGTGGTTTGCTGTGTATAACTGCTTACACATCACTTGGAGTGTGTGTGGTGTGTATAGTGTGTGTGTGTATAAGTCACCTTCCAGCTAGACCAACCCGTTACGGGTAAGCCTCAGCCGCTGTAATGTAATTTCTGTGTGTTGACAAACACTCTTATACCGACTTGAGTGAAGCTCTGCATTGCAGCAGTAACCGGAAAGTTATCTATTCATGTGACCTAATATATTCATTTTTGTACCGATATCCACGTCTCTTTGCCTTCCATGGTAACGAACCTGTGCCCTATTTCCATTGGGTAGTTATTTCCCCTTTCTCTGAAGCGTTACCACCAAGGAGTTGGTGTTTGTGATCTCCTTGCTCCCCACCGCCCCGCCACATTAGCATAACTTACATTTTGTGAAACAAGAAAGGCTAACCCAACTAAGAAACTGCTCGGGTTATGTATATAACCCTTGTTCCCTGAGAAGGGAACGAGCACTGCATCGGAACGACGCTTTGGGGATGCTCCCTTAGCATCAGCGAATCTGAAACCAGAATGCCAACTAGGCCAATCCGATTGGCGTGCGTGATGAAGCGGCTGACCGGCAGGAAGTAGCTGGGAACGGTTCTCCGTGTGCGGACGCGCGAGCTGCCCAACCGCAGGTCTTTCCAGAGGCGGCGGGTGCAGCATGCGTTCGCGGGAAATCGATGTGGCCCGAAGCGTCATAGACGGCGGGATTACCACATCGATTTCCCCAGAGCGCCGTGGAGGAAACAACATCGGTTGTTTCTCCACGGGGGGGACCGCTCTTTGAAGCCTTGCCGCAGCTAGGACTTCTTCCCAGCAGCCTTCCGCTCCTGAAGGACGTTCAGTAGATCGCCCTTAGGAGCTGAAGACTGCTGCTGAGAGCGTCGCCTCTGTTGCCAGGCTCCCGGGGGAGGGGCTCTAGATGCGACACTCTCTTTTTGCACCTTCCGGTGCGAGGAGCTGGATGACGGCTGAGGCTGCCCGCTAGGGCCAGCCTTCCCCGGCTTAGAGCGGCGAGGGAGGTACTGGTGGAAGGCTGCCGACTGTTTCTTCGCCTCCTGGTGTCTGGAAACGACGGCGTTAACCGCGTCTCCAAACAACCCAGAAGGCGAGACCGGGGAGTCCAGGAGAAAAGCTCTATCCTTCTCCTTTATCCCCGACAAATTAAGCCAGAGATGCCTCTCCACAGTCACCATGGAAGCCATGGAGCGGCCGATAGCGCGGGCCGTCTCCTTGGTGACGCGGAGAGACAAATCTGCAGCCTTCCTCAGTTCCAAAATGTCCTCCGGAGAGGGACCCTCTCCCTCGTCCAACTCTTTGAGGAGGTCGGCCTGGTAGGCCTGCAACACCGAGAGAGTGTGCAGGGAACCGCCAGCCCGACAAGCCGCCATATAAGCCTTGCCCACCAAAGATGAGGTGTCCCGACAGGGTTTGGTCGAGCCTTAAGGGACGATGCAGAGTCGGGTGAAAGATAGCTCGCTAGAGCCTCCTCCACCCGAGGCATCGCCCCATAACCCGCTTCGCGTGCCCCCAGAATATTGGAATAATCCAACACCGGAGGATTAGAGACACGCGAAGAATAGGGCTTCTTCCAGGATCTGCACACCTCGGTGTGCAGATCCGGGAAAAAAGGCAGGCCCCGGCGAGGTGTTTGAACCCGGTGCGAGAGGAACCGGTCATCCAGCCTACTGGGTGGCTGGATTTCCGGAGCCTCTTGTGGCCAATTTATTTTTAATTTAGCCACGGCCCGGGTCAACACCTCGACCAGCTCCTCTTGGGCGGGTGGATGAAACGATGAAATCGCTGCTTCATCCCCCGCCTCGGTGCCTAGTTCCTCCGGCTCCTCGGAACCAGAGAGAACAAGCACCGGACCTCCCACCCCGGGGGAAGAAGCCGCAGAGCGGGCTTCCACACGGGGAGGAAGATCATCAGAACTGCCAGAGGAGGATCGGGAAAGTGCCGCAGCAGTCCCAAAACCCTCTGACAAGTCCCGCTGTGAGCCCCATGATCTGCGACGCCGAGCCGCCTCAGCGACTGCGGGTCCAGAACCACGGGGCTCTCGAGGCTGGCCGGCCTCATCAAACGCGGCCAGCCGAGAGTGGAGCACCCTGAGCGTCAGCCTCTCACAATGCCGCTTGGGCATGCTGAACGCCCAGGCAATGCACACAAAGCAGGTGTGTATCCAAGCCCGACATGTAGCGAGGGCAAGGATGCACACACTGCTTAAAGTCTCTCACACTCTCAATCATTTTTCTCTCTCAGTCACACACACTTTCACTGACAATACAACAGTAAATAGACAGACAGTTTGACAGAGCAATAACTACCGCCATTACGTTCCAGCCCCCCTTTTATACTTCCGGGTATGCCGTCACGATGACGTCATCACGCACGCCAATCGGATTGGCCTAGTTGGCATTCTGGTTTCAGATTCGCTGATGCTAAGGGAGCATCCCCAAAGCGTCGTTCCGATGCAGTGCGAGTTCCCTCGAAAGGGAACAATGATTACCATATTAGTCGACCAGTGCACATATTAAAACTACTTAGACAAATGTATAACGGTGAGTGATTGCATGAGGAGAGAGGAAAAAAGACATACCTTTCCAGGGCTCAATTTTTATCAAAAGTTTGGGCTGAGATTGTATCTGTTAGGGGAGGAGCCACTCAAATATTTGCAGCAGCCGCCCCTCTGCCCCAATTTTACCTATTGTTCATAAATGGCCAGCACAAATAGAAGATGCCGCTCGTTGACTGAAGTGCCTGTTCTTTGGCCTGATGCCCTTTACTTTTTACTTGTCTGTTCATATCTGTCACACCTTGATGGGCACATGAGCTCTCCTGTCTGCAGTAGTAGGAGCTGGTGGTGCCTATGGTGATGAATGGCCATGTGGTTGACCACTCACTTTTAAAAGTACACCTATAGGTGGCTGCTCCACTTAATGCTTTCTTCTTCCCTGTTTTGTCATTACCTCTTCCACTGTCTCCTCCTCTGATCTGGCACTCTTTTTAAGGGGCTGACCCTTTGGAGCCCAGAATGAAATAATACTCTTGCTTTTTCCCTGATATCTTTAATCAGACAAATGCAGTGATTAAATGTATGCATCACCAGGATATAAAACATTACTGAAACGTGGCAATCTGCTTTAAGTCTTAACACAGCTGAAAAGAGTATTAATTCATGATCATTTGAAATAAAATAAAATTCATCTCCAGTACTTTTCTTATTTTCAGGAAGCCTAAGCTAAAGCTTCTGGTTACAAAAGCAGCTGGAGAGTTTTTGACTACATCAATTATAATTGGGGGGTTGAAGTGTGAACCATTTAGGGTTTATTTTTTGCATTTAATTACAATTAAAAACAATTACAGGTGAGATGTCTCCTCATTAGCATAATGCCAACGTTAACATTTTTTATCTATAGCATAGTTATGAAAAATAGCATCCTACACATAGAAACTATAGCCACCACAATCACACATATTTTGGAGCGTTTACAGATTTTATGGTTATTCGCGCGCCATGCATGCACAATTAAATGAACCGGGCTTTAGTCATGTTGGGCAGATAATTGGTCCGTTCCGTTCGTACCGGAACTGGTGCTTATAAAAGCTCACAACGCGCGATGTATAATTCATATCCTGATTCATGTTTCCATTAACCATGTTAATGTAGGTGTTTGTAGGCTACTTGCTTGAATTTTATATTAATTGTACAATTGTGCATTAATTATACTATATATATATCCATTAATTATAGCCTACTATGTTTTACTATATAGAGGAACAAGTTGACTTCGCCTGCTAGGGAGAGAATGCTCATGTATTTTTCCCGTTCTCGGTCGCGTGCCACCGGTTTAAAAGAGCTCTTCTGATTGGCCGAAATTCTCTGCCCTCTGAACCGCTGCCTCACAGATGCACAAATCTCTTTTGCTCCACATTTCGCGTAGTATATGGTGCAAAAGTGAGAGCGCGCGGAACATGTCATTTGAAGGCGAAAAAACTGCGTTTGAGACTCGTAGTGGCAGATTCAAGCAGTTGTAGTGATTGGTCTTGTGATTGTGTTAGAAAAATATCCAAGAAAATAAATACAGTTGTGACCAAATATTCTACAAGTGTGCACCTCTCATTGCGTGGATTCACATATTAATTTGCGGATGTGCAAAATTTGTCTGTGACTTCACATTTTTGATACGGGTGTGTGAATGCGTTTTGCACCATATTTACTGCAGCAACTGTAAATATGCAAAAATGTGAGTGTATGAGTTTCTTCACGTGTGATTCGTAGAACAGGATTTGTGCACATGCAGTGAAGAATGTGTGAAGGTGTAACTGTTGCGTTGTGTTTGTAAGTGAGAAAAAAAGTCTACAAGTTTACAACTCCTAAAATATTTTTCTCTGTGACTTCAAATGTATTGGTACACATGTGTGGATATGATCTACAGCTACAAATTCCACTCTCACGCGTGTTCAGTTGTTTTGCACCAAAAATACCTTCATACATAGGCCAGGGCAGAGTCAATGCCTGACCAAGGCGAGGCCAAAGGGACGAAGGAGCGCAGTGAAGTCTGAGGATTGATGAAACCTGGTGGAGCTGAGGGAACGTGGAGCTAAGGAGCTGAAGGGTCTGAGAGTTTAGGTGGAGTGAAGGAGCTCGGAGGACTAACATGGAGCCAGGGGATCTTCTTGCCTGGACGGAGCTGGTGATTGGAAGCTCAAATGCACATCCATTCAGCGCAGCGGGTAGATGGGTGAGTAGGGGAGCTGGAGGGGACCAGCGAAGGCAGGGCAGACACACTGGCTGGCTTCGGTAGAGGAGGTGGGAGAGGGAGGTTGCGTGAAACTCTGGAGACTAGGAACTGGACGGAACCAACAAACATATAGGAGAACTGGGGCTGGGCGAGACCCCATTTGCCGAGCAAATTAGAGTCATTCTGTGGCTGGAAAAATAATACATTTAATTTGTAATGCCATTACCCACCAGGTGCCTGTATGGCTCTTTAATAAATATACATTCTAGTTGCTCAAAAAAGCATTGCAGATCATAACTGCTTACTTATTTTTAGGTTTTGCATTTGAATACATATTTAGACATGATCAAACACTAGATTTCTTTAAATGTGAAATGTTAAAATGTTAATAACTTACATCCTAATAGTTTTAATGATACTTATATATGCACTCACAAGTGAATATTAATGAATGCAAGCAAAAATAATTTAAAGGGTTAGTACACCCAAAAAATGAAAATTCTGTCATTAATTAATTAATTACTCGACACCCGTAAGACCTCCGTTCATCTTCGGAACACAAATGAAGATATTTTAGTTGAAATCCGATGGCTCAGAAAGGCCTCCATTGGCACAATGCACTGTACACTCTCAAGACCCATAAAAGGTACTAAAGACGTCGTTACAAAGTCCATCTCACTACAGTGGTTCTACAATAACTTTATGGAGCGACGAGAATAGTTTTGTGTGCAAAAAAACCCCTAAATAACGACTTACACTCACCTAAAGGATTATTAGGAACACCTGTTCAATTTCTCATTAATGCAATTATCTAATCAACCAATCACATGGCAGTTGCTTCAAGTGCCCCCCGGCCTGCGGATGGCGTTGGGGGTATGTGGCGAGGTTGAGGGACCGTGAGGGCGGGACGAGGCGGCGCTCATCAGGGATTTTGTGTTGGTTTAGTTATGTTATGTGTACGCTGCAGTCGTCCGTGAGGGGCTGCAGATTTTATTTTCATTTTGTGTTTATTTGTTTTTGTATGTAGGCGCAAGTCGGCCGTGAGGGGCTGCCGCAATTTTATTTTGTGTTTATTTTTGATTAAATATGTTGAACGTTCGCTGGTTCCCGCCTCCTTCTTCACACACAAACAAACATTACTACAGTAAGAAAAAGTAAATATGAGTGAAAAGATTAAAAGAAAAAAAAAGAAAATGAATGAATTTAATATTTATATAGCGCATTTCCTATGTAATGCTGTACACCCAAAGCACTTTGTATGTAAGATTATGAAAATATGTATATATTTAACTTATATGTAACTTTCTTGTTAACTTTTTTTTAATCAGCTTACTAAGTTGGAAAAGAGATGTAACTGGAAAAGCCAAGTTTAATATATAAAAATAAATAAATAAATAATAATAAAAATAAAGAAAAATAAAGAAAATCCACCCCCCCCCCATAATACATTCTGCATATGTTGTTTGTATTGATAGTTGCTCATTCATTCTGGCTGATGTTACCCATGTTGAATATGGAGACTGGATTTATTATCTGTGATTGAAATGTATCGCTGCATGTTTTTTTTTTTTCTCTGTTAGCTGAAATTTACGCATTCAACTCTCCAAGTTTTTCCTTTGTTTTCTCTCTCCCTCTCTATAATTTTTGACTCCTGTCCTCTTAAGCTGCAGAGGTAATTTATAATAATTAAAAGTGACCTCTGCATGCAGATCAGATGGTATTATTAATGCCATTTTCTGTTCCTAGAGCATGTACAGTATGGCAGGACTCATGACAGGAAAACAAATGAAGGCAGCCACAATTTATGAACTTTGTTAATTAATAGCCCTGTCAATGAGTGAACAAAATGAAGGAGTGTGGAGAGAGAGAGAGGGAGAGAGAGAGAGAAGGAGGAGAGGGAGGGGAGGAAATGGGAGGAGCACAGGCACACAGACACAATGAGAAAGATGTCTTTATTGACACAGCTATGTTTAGTTCAGAGCGATACTTGTAAATCAGTTTGAACGCTCAGACTTAACAACGTTTGATTAATTTAATTTGATTCCATTGTGCTGATCATAACTCATGATGCAACCAGATGGCAGAAGAGGGTGGGAAACAGTGATAAAAAGGAGGGGAGATTAACAATTACTTTTATTGGCTGTCTACATTGTTCATTGATCTTTTCCTTTCCCAATAAACCTAAAATGATCAGCAACAGCTGTAAAAATAGAAATATTTCTGTCAAACGGCCCTGATTTACTAAGATCCCAAATAAAGCTATCACATTTGCTTGCAAATTGCGTGTTAGCTATGTGAGCTATGTTTACAGGGAAATTCTACATGTACTATGAATAATTATGCAAATAACTGCATGTGCAAATAGGTTGGAGACACCCATATTCAAAGAGGCTTTTGCTTATGCAAAAAAGTCTGTAAAAATAGGACACAATGTACTGTGTAATATTAATGAATTATATTGATTTTTCACAGGTGTGTTTATTCATATTTTGTATTACACATTGCATTTTGTTGTGTTTTGGGGTTAAAGGAAATGTCCGTACACAAAATTACCAGTACCTTTTCCTTTTTTGTGCTGTTGTTTTTCTTCTTCTTCTAAATACATTTTTGGTCACTGTGATTTTGCCAAGTAAGACATGTTCCTCAAAATATCTTCAAAATATTTTGTTCCCTTTCGTTCAGTCACTATGATGTAACGTTAGTGACTAACGAATGGGGGTTTCGCTTAGAAGCCAATTACCTTTGAGGAGTCTAACAACGCCCAATGGCAGTGCCAATGCCATGGGCACGCGGAATTTGCATGCGTAACTCCGCCCCACCGCGTGGGTATATAAGGAAGTACGCTGGCAACATCGCATTATGTTTCTGCTTTGGAGCCAAGAGCATCTCTTCACTCCTTCAAGCCTGCTAACTGAGTCTTTGTCAGCCTTCGAGACGAGCAGCTTTCCAGTTGCATTGGTGTTTATGGGGCGTTCCAGCGATCACATACTTCCTGCCTGCTGATCTGAGCAGGGGTCTGCTAGACAGCTGGTGTGTGTTTCCCTGGGCGCTTCGGCGTCACTGCGAAGCTTCCTCTCACAAAAGAGCTTGCACGTGGCACGTCCTTTTCAGGATGTTTCGCCCGTGCACTTCTGGGTGCGGTCAGTCGTTGTCAACTTCTGATGGGCACAATCACTGTCTGGTATGCTTGCGCTTTCAGCATGCCCAGGCAGCGTTTGTGTATAAGTCATGTTCCCACTGCGGAACATGTCCTCTTTACAAAGACTCGAGGATCTTCGTAAAGAAGTGAGAGTCCCCTCTGCCACACCCCAATCTACTGTCTCCACGAGAGGCGGTACTTTGGCTGGTGGCCAGGGTGACTTTAAGGTGACGGTGTGGAACAAAGCCCCGACGCTCATGCCTCGGGCCACACCCCCCTCTAGCACACCGCAACCGTGAGCGTTCAGGCAGAGATTGTAACTGGAAAAGCCAAGTATTTATATATATATATATATATATATATATATATATATATATATATATATATATATATATATATATACATACTGTATTTATTTATTTATTTATTTATTTATTTATTTATTTTTATGAATCAAGGTTGTATGCATATGCGTGTGTGTTTATTCATATGCATACAGACCCTTTTTGCCTGACTGTGGAGTTTAAGCTGTGGTAGTTGTCTCTGGGGGCCTGCACAACAAACTCTTCTCCTGTCTGGATCACTAGTGCAGCCAGTCATTTACATAATGTTAGAACAAATTCAGCTCAGGCAGACCACCACCAATAAATCACACTTGAAGCTATTCTGTCATCATTTACTCACCCTCATGTCATTAAAAACCGAAATGTCTGCTTGTTTGTTTATTTATTTTTGCATTTTGGAGCTTTTTAGTCCACTTCAAGGAAGTGCATTCTTCAAAATTTCTTATTTTTTGTTCAATAGAAGAAAGTCAGTCATTTGGGTTTGGAACTACATAAATTTGAGCAAATGATGACAGGCAATCCCCAGTCCATAGGTCACAGATCATTTCCATGCAAGGGGCTAAACCCGACTGAAAGTCTAGAGTCATCCCCTATCCGTAACTCTCCTGTAAATGAGTGTTGAAGTGTTCCCACAGTGTATTATGATGGCAATGGCTTTGGCAGGGATAGATAAGACACTGGATCAGCCTATGGATGGTAACTTTGGCAGTTCAGCATAGCAAGCAAATGTGGATCAGGGGATGCAGCTGAGCCAAGAACCAGGTAACAATATGCTAGCACACTGTACATCAGAGCATAAAAGAGCTATGATACAGATCATAGAATTGGATGTGACCAGACGGCAGAGCAGATTTAGGCACTTTTACTATGGTGGAAAGCATCACTGTTTCACTCCATATAAAATTCTGCTGATAGAGCTGATCATTCTAAAAATCCCCAATAAAACACAACTGATATGCACCTTGGAGGAAACAATCATGCTTAAGCTTTGACAAAATTTGCTTGCTAAATGAAATAATACCTCTGAGACATACATGGAACGCTCTTTTCTCTCTTATTCTTCTCCTCCTACTTCATTTGAGTAGAGAGGACATTTACAGTCTCTCTACGGGCCGATATGCAAATTCACAGACCTAATTCAGACTTTCTTTTAACGGTGTGACCAGTACACAGTCAATGGAGCAGCTGACAAATGAACAGAACTAATATATTAATACACTAATACTTCTCATAAATCTCTCTCTGTTCCTGTGAGAATTACCAAACAAATTATGTTAGAAGTGGCAAGGAACATAGCCAGACGAGATAAATATGGGGAAAAAAAGAAATCTTTGGAGGAAGGATATCTAAGGACAAAGAGAGAGTCAAATCAATATAGCTATTGACCACATCTCATTTGTAGATCTTTATGACTTGCGTAATTGCTGCAAATGGATAGAGTTGCCACACTAACCGGTTATCTAAAAAGCAAATGTTCCATTCATCACCCTTTGATTCGCTTGTACAGCGCTCTCATTTACTTGAGCTGTCAGTATTCCCATGCCTGTGTAAACTCCCAGTCCACTCAGCACTATATAAATTAGTCCAATTGAACAATAATTACTTCAAAAAGTTGCTCAAATGGCATGAACAGCAAATTATTTAGTCTCCTTGCAGTGGAGGAAGTCTAATTTACAGTCTAGCACCAGCTGTAGTGCGTGACAGTCAGCTCACCACACTTATACACACATTTCACCCATTTCCCAACAACGCCCATTCATTTAACCCTAGTCTGGCTTTCTGAGTAGTTGGCGAGTGGAGGGTTTGTAGGGTTGGTGGATGGAGGGGATCTAGTGAGAATAGTGACATGGCTGCTGAACATGAAAAATGAATGTGATGTTTGATGTTTGATCTTATAGCACTTTCAAGGAATTGTGTGATTAATCATCAGGGTTTGCCTCAGGAAAGAGGAGAAAAGTTCCTAAAGAGAAAAAGTGCTTTATCTCATTTTCTTTCTGTGTAAATGTTAGAATAAGAGCGAGAGATGGAGGCTACATAATAAATTAGTCTTATTGCATGTTTATTTCTTGACATTATCAGATTTAACAAAATAAGTCAATCAATGAGCCATGTGGGATTTCAGTAAATTCAACACATTTTAGAAGACTTTTCAAAACATAAAACTTAGTCTTAGTTATTAGTATTGTCTTATTAGTCCCTGAGTCACTGACTGTCTTTTAATCCTCAGGTCCCATCTCTGTCACTTTTAATCCGTCTTTCTCATTATTTCATATACTGACACAAACATACCTAGCTCTTCATATAAATACACTTGAGTCTGGATTGTTGCATCGCAATTGCTACTCATAAAAATTCCAATCTTCTCCTGGAAAGAAAAAGAACGAGAGAGAGAGAGAGAGAGGGAGAGGGAGAGGGCAAAAGATTGATGATGGGGCTGACTGATGGGGCTCTCTGCGCTAATTAACATTAGCAAACCTGAGCTAGAATATTGTAAGGCATGTCAGCATAAGGAAGTGGCCCATACTGCCCGTCACATCTTTAATGTAAATAATAAAAAATGTAAAAGGATGGACACGTTTTTAAAAAACAAAGCTGCCATTCAGTGTTTTCATTACCTCAGTGAAGTGTGTGTAATGAGCTGTTTTGTTATTTTAATGGTCTTTAAACAACTGGAACTTGGAGGTCGTCTTGACAGGGTTACCTGCAAATTTAAAGACGCTTGATTACAATGTTTTGATGATAAAAGGGAGACATGGTAGAATGGCAGTATAACAAAAACAGGAGTAAAAAGTTGATGGCCAGTTGACGTATTATTAAGAGTTTGTTTCCTGTGCACTAATCAGGTGCATCAATAAAGACGCACCATATTTCAATTCTACTAAGCATCAAAAAATACTTCTTCACTTGGCCATGAAAATCTTTAAATAAGTCTTAGTCCACAGCCACAAAAAGTTTCATGCACCCAATAATTTAGCTGCATTGTGTAACAAATGGGTCTCACAAGCAGAGGTTGAGTGGATTGACTGTGAAGAAAATGATTCTGTACAAGACTATGTGAAACAGAGCATTGTGAATGCAAGGTAATTAAGTTTTTCTTCAAAAGAAAAACTCAAGAGTATGCGGTCTGTAAGATGTCTTTAATGTTTTTGAATAAAGTTTCATATGCTCAACAATGCGGCATTTATTAGATCAAAAATAGAAATAGAAATTAAAAATGTCAAAATTAGAAGTCTTTTAGAACATAGAACATTATAAATGTCTTTTTATTTTTATTTATTTATTTTCCCCACTAGTGTGGTAATGTACATCTGAGAAAAAGCCTGCTGCTAAATGGCACGAATGAACAAAACAAATGGTGACTGATCATTTTACATGTCAGTCAAGCTGCTCTTTCTGTCTAAATTAATGATTATTGACCAGAATATGGTCTGGATCAGACCTTACATACATATAATCTTAGCCTGGCTAACATCAGCAGGTTTTCCAAGAGTCTATAGTGTGTGGTAATCTAGTCTCGTGTAGCCAAACCTTCAGTTTGACGGCAGATGGTCTGGACTCTATCGCAGCTTACATAGGTCAAGGACAGTCCAAAATGATTTTTAACTGACATGAAACACAACCAATCACAGTTCGTTTTGTTCCGTGTCATGTTTAGGGGCGTGCAAATGTAAAGTCGATGTCCCTACAATAACAGATCGGCATGCATCAAATATATTATTCCTTCAAGAACATTGTGTAAGTTTACTGCAACAATGGCGCCACAAACTTCACGTACGTTTGATACTCATCATCACACTCTTTTATGAATCCTGGCTTAATTACAGAGAAATAAAAGTATTATACAACACAATGTGCATCTTTTATTTAGAGACATATTCAATAACATAAGAACACACACACCAACCCTGTTAGCCATTATTACTGTCCAGTGAAAATATGTGATGCGAGATAAACATTTGTGGAGATGTAATAAGTATGAAAACCACGTCTGAGGCAGAGCTTTTTGGGCCCCAAGCACGGAAAAGAAATACAAATAAGTACACACCCAGATGAAACTGGATTGGAGATAAGGAATATGACCCAGCATGTTTATTGACTTTACTGCAGTCGAGTTCTGAAGAGTGGCACACAACGCTAATCTTACTCACATACTGCTATACCGTATGTGTTTTTCCAGACAGAAGTAGAAAGATCAAACCAACATCCCAACTTAGAACAAATACAGTATATGAAAGAACACAATGTAGACTGCTGCCTCATAGTAAATGAGAGTCTTCAGACACATATATTAACCTGTGGTCAGATATTTTTTGTAGAATAACCCTAAATTGTATAATCAACCATTATGTCAACAAACTTCCTAAGTAGCTGTTAGTTTTGTGTCTCAAATGTCACTGTGGTCTGTGGTCACATATTATAAAGTAATTTAAACTCAAAACAATATTTCACATTCATTTATTTATTTGGTAAGTAGCTGTGTAAAAAGTTGGGATAATGTACAGTCAGCTGATCTTTATCCCTTGCAGATGTGATATTGTTATATAATACCGTGGACATTACATTATGGAGTCATTGACTGAGCACCATATGCTGTAAAGTGTAAATGTTTTATTCAGCTGCTGCACAATTTCTCACTCATGCAGAAGAACATCTCACACATTCTGTATACTAGTGCTAATCTCCAAAATGTCCTAGAAATATGTGTACAACAACATATTTTTAACCCTTTCGCATTAACCAATCTGAATTAAGCTACATACTTGACCAGCATTCTCCTGAGGTCACAAGTAACGTTTTGGGTAAAACCTTTCTGTTTGGGTTAATCAAATTTTGATTTCTGGTTTATAATTTGATTTGAGATCAATATAACTGTGGAGATGGTGGTCCAGTGGGTTAAACCACTGAACTGATATGCAGAAGGTTGCTGGTTTGATCCCAGCGGTCGCCACCAGTGTGTCCTTGAGAAAGGCACTTTACTCCATGTTGCTCCAGGGGGATTGTCTCTGTACTAAGGCCACTGTAAGTCGCTTTGGATAAAAGCGTCTGCCAAATGCATAAATATATATATAATTAGCAGGGCCCTTGAGATGTTTGGATATAGCCTGACATTTGTGCTTATTTCAACTACTTATACAATTGACCAACATGTCATTTTACTGTATTAGCACAAACTCTGCTACAATATTATGTGCATTTTGTAGAAAATAGATTATGCGTGGTTTGTAAAAAATGTTTGGGAAAAATCTTTGCTGCAATAAAGCTATACACATATTGTGAATTGTTCACAATACTTTTTGAGTTATCAATCTTGAGGGCTAGAATTTTTTACTACAAAAATCATTTTTACAACTCATGTGTATGTGTGCATTGTGTGAAATTCATTGGATTTACCTTGTGAATTATTAAAGACTGTTAACCTTTATCATCTTCATGCATTTGGTCTCTCACCTCACAACTTGTGACAATTTCCTATATACCTTTCTGAAATAAAATGCTTTAAATTAAATTATAACTATATAAGCATCCACACCAATGCACAACAAAGTTTTACATTAAATAATTTAACACACAATTTTATCCTAAGCGACTTACAAATGAGGAAAACAACAGAAGCAATCAAACCAACAATAGGGCAACAATATGCAAGTGCTTTCTAGTACATCTAGTACAAGTACATCTAGATGAAAAAGAGAAGTGGCACCCCAGTAGCTAGATGTTGTTACTTAGACACCTCACCCCTCCAAGACACCCTAAAGGACCTATCTGAGAGGTAAGACTTGAACCATTATAGGCCTATTGTGTTTCCTGAGATGCACTTCGTCTTGAAGGTTGACAGGAGGATCTGGTGGTTAACTGTTTCAAAAGCAGTAGACAGATCCAGCAAGATGAGTACTGAGCATTTGGAAGCTGATCTTGCCAGTTTCAGAACTTCAATAACTAAGAGCAGGGCAATCTCAGTCGCGTGGCTGCTTTTGAAACCAGACTGGTTGTTTTATAATTGTTGTCGGTTATTTTAAGCATCCTCTAAGGTGTCATCTGCCATTTTAAATGCTCAAGCACTTTAAAGCAGGATAGATTCTCAGGATTGGCCATCAACGTTTTTATAATTCATCTGCTTTAAAAATAAATTTTGTGAAAGTGATTGCAGTGATATCGGCGCACGGCCAGCTGCATCATCGGAGGTGAGCTTCCCTCCCTCCAGGACATTTACGCCAGGCGGTGTGTGAAGAGAGCTCAGAGGATCATCAGAGACTCTAGCCACCCGAGCCATGGGCTGCTCTCACTGCTGCCATCAGGCAGGCGGTACCGCAGCATCAGAACACGCACCAGCCGACTCCAGAACAGCTTCTTCCCACAAGCAATTAGACTCCTTAACTCCTGATCCATCAGGATCATAACACACACTGGACAGAATATCACTCAGCACAAACCACTGTAGATACACACACATATATACACATTTATTTATCATACAGCATCTATTGCACTTTGGATTTCAATTTGTGAATAATATTGTATACTATACATTGTATATTATTATTATTATTATTATAGCTTAATGTATATTGTTTAATGTATGTTTAGTGTATATTGTTTAAAGTATATGTATATTGTAAGTATGTGTATATTGTTTAAAGCTGTGAGAACTACACTCACATTGTGTAAATTATTTATTGTTTATTGTAGTGTATACTGTGCTGTGATTAATTGTGTGCGCATCAGATGTGTAATCTGTTGTTGCTTAAATGTTGTACATGTCATGTCATGACTACTATGTTTGCTCGGACTGCACCTAAGAATTTCACCTACTGTTGCACTTGTGCATATGGTAGAGTGACAATAAAGTGATTTGATTGATTTGATTCGTTCCTCTGTGCTGTTATTGTTAGTTGTGGCATGGGGTCTGCTATTCTTTAAATTTGGAACAATTTTTTTTTCTAAATCATCAATGCATGTAGTATTATTATTATTATTACTACTACTACTTTTCATGTGATTGTTGTTTTGCTGTTTTTCTTTGTTGCTTTGCTGTTTTTCTTTGTTGCAGCAGCTGCTACTTGTCCTCTAAATCTTGACCATAAACATCTTCTTTAAATGTGTATAAATAAATAAGCCTACATTGAAATCAAGAAAGTGTAAATCAAGAAAGCTGAAGACTTCCCATTGAAGGCAGAGCAAGTGAGCTGATCTGATCAGCTCGGAGTGCTTGGACTAGTGAGAGAATTTATCAGTCTCCACGTCAGAGGCATCGGCCAGCAACTGATGTTGCTTGAGGTGCTTCACTCATCTGATGGGAATTAAAATTGATGTTTCCCATGATGAGAGAGCTCCATGCAGGGATTACTTAGCCATTTTCAACCTGTGGCAGAGTCTTTTGAAACATAAGCTCAAACTGTCATGTCTGTCATAAGATGTACCTGTCTCACTTTCTCACTTCTCTTAATTCTTTCTTTCTGTGCTGTCCTTCATCTGATTGAAACCAGCTGTAAATCTTTAGATGCTAATTATTTGACAAGTATCGGCAAGGTCTCTGTTAGAAGTCCATAGAAAGTTTATTTTTCATTTAGGATCATTATAGCTTCAATCAAAAGCCATATTAACTTGCAGCAAGAGAAGTGAATGCCGTCCCACAAATCATATAGTATTGATTTCAATACCAAAACTCTCATCTGATCCTACCAAGTTTTCAGAGAATTTAACAGAGTATCACAATATTTTAAAGTATATTTTAAATCAATAACACAAAATGAGTTATTTTATCCGTTTCTGATACAATAATTAACTAAACATAAATTTAACTGTAGAGACATAAATGAACACAAGATGGTTTTGACTTGTATGGGGTGTTTAAATCAATCTAAATGCATGATTGTGTTCAGTGCAAATGACTATGTATTATTAAGCAAGCTTTCTTCCTCAAGCACTCCTTAACTTTGGTGTCCAATGAAAAAAATGTCCTTCTTTTCACTCTTGGCATAAAGAGATGGGGGACTGATTGTTGCCTGGGTCTGCCTTCCTGATGTTTGAGGAATTGCCAGGAATCAAGTCCCATGGGTTGGCACAGAGGGGTTTGGATGGAGATCGAGCAGACTCTCCTGCTGACTCTCTAGGGGGCAACATTATATGCCTTGGGCCCTACTGAATAAGAAACAAATGCTTTGCTAGTTTGTGAGTGCAATTCAATGTAAATTAATTGCACCAACTGATACTGTTGTATATTTGCACCGGTTGTCTTCATTTTTTTAGTGATAGATTCACTATAATTATGCAATTCAGGTAGCATCACTGAAAAACAATTGTACAAAATGCAATTTACATGGAGGGGTTTAACTTGCAGGTTGGTTGTGAGTGCTAGAAAGATACAGCAGAAGATCTTCCATACTTTGCAGGAACTGTACAGTATTGCTACACCACTGCAATCCAGACATATATACCAGATATTTAAAGCAAATGATAAAGCATTAACATCTAGCAACTTGAAATATTACTTTCAAAAAATTGTTCTCTTCCCTTTCGAGGGAACTTCACACTGTGTCCACTAGGGACAGCTCTGGGAACGCCTACAGCGTGATAGCATCTGATGCACGTATGTCAACTCAGCCAACGGCGAGAGTGAGCGTCACGGCGGGTGACGTCACGACCAGGAAAGGATAAATACACATCCGGTCCGATTGCACTTCAGCTTTTCTGCCTCAGCTAAAGCGATCTGTGTGAAAACTGTCTCTGTCTATTTATTGTTGTCTGTTCGATATTATCAGCTCAATAAGTCAGTTTAAAATGGCGAATACATCACAGTTCAAACAATGTACTCCTCCGTGTCCCCGTTTCCTTACGGGTGGAGATTTGTGTGTGATGTGTTTGGGAGTGGAGCATGCTCTATCAGCCTTCGAGGGGGCTGATTGTGAGCATTGTGAGAAGCTGCCGCTTCGGGGTGAGAGCGCGTCGCTTCAACACTCCAGTTCTGAGGAAATGTGTTGAGCGTCGGATTGGGGGAAGATGATTCGCCATCTCTTTCCCCCAGCACACGAAGAGCTGGTGGAGGTGATTACTCGCGCTGTGGCGAAATTAAATATTGAATGGCCAGCCGAGAAACAAGGCACTCGTCCTAAAAGCAAATTAGATGATTGCTTTCTATCATCAAATGTGCCACCTTCACCATGGGGCCTTCCTTTCTTTCCTGATTTACACAGCAAGCTGTGTAGATCATGGAAGAAGCCATATTCATCACGTCTCTTCAGCCCTCAAGTTAAAACATACAGTGATATAAGGGGGCTGAAGGAATATGGTTATGGGGCGATGCCTAAAGCGGATCAGACGCTTGCGAGTCATCTGTCCCCTGCTTCGGCATCGTCCCCGAAGGCCCCCACGCTCCCGCCTAAGCCGTTAAAAACAACATCAGGGCTGGTGGGGAAAGCGTACATGGAAGCAGGGCAGGCTGGTGCGTGTTTGCATACAATGAGTATTTTGCAAGCGTACCAGGCTGAACTGCTGGGGGATTTGGATGGTGGTGAAACGGTGAGCCCTGAGGCAGTTTGCGAACTGCGTCGGGCCACAGATTTATCTTTGAGAGCCACCAAGGAGACCGCTAGAGCTATTGGGCGGTCTATGGCAGCCTTGGTGGCGACAGAGACATCTGTGGCTCAATTTGTCTGATATCAAGGACAAAGACAGGGCTTTTCTCCTGGATGCGCCAGTTGAATCTGCTGGTCTGTTTGGACGACGCTGTAAATATAGTCGTCGACAGATTTCAGGAGAGAAAGAAACAAGCGGAGGCATTTAAAAAATATCTTCCGTGCCGCCACCAACCCTCTGGGGCTGCTGGGCGTGAGCAGCCCCAGCCGTCAAGCTCTGTGTATAGGCAGCAACAAAAAGAGAGTGTCACATCTCGTGCTCCACCGCAGAGATTCGGTGGGCCAGGTCGGCACTCTCAGCCGAAGCCTTCTAAGCCGAAGACTGATCTGAGGGTCGTGCTTCAGGCGAAGAAGGCTTCAGGCCAAAAAGGTCCTGACGCCATCAGCGTCAGGTCTCCGAGGGCGCCCCCCCCACGGGGTGGATTGGTGTTCACCTCAGTATACAGTGCCCACTCCACTTCGTTGCCCTCAGGGGACAGTTCTGCCAACCCCGCCACCCTTGGTGCTTCGGGGCGCAACGGTTTCCAGCGAGCTCGTGACTCAGCGTCCACAGGACAAGGTGTCACACTCGCAGCCTCCAAGGAGGTTAGAAACGCAGCCAGCTCGGTTAGGGTCTGCCAGTATGCTTCAGGCCACCGAGATGGTTGCAGTGGAAACATCAGAGACCAGCCTCGAGAGGCTGGTTCCCTTAGTAGATTTTCTGGCAGAATGGAAACTTCTACCAAATATATCGCTATGGGTCCTGCAGACGATAGAGAAGGGGTACAGAATTCAGTTTGGGTTCCACCCACCTCGATTCAACGGAGTGCTTTTAACATTAGTATGTCCCGAGCAGGCTCTGATAATGGAACAGGAAGTAGAAATCTTGTTAAGAAAGGAGGCTATAGAACAGGTTCCTGTACAGAACAGAGAATCAGGTTTTTACAGACGGTACTTTTTAGTTCCAAAAAAGGATGGAAGATTACGTCCCATATTAAATCTTCGTCGTCTGAATTGTACAGTCAGAAAGCTAAAATTCAAGATGCTGACGCCAAGTCAGATTGTGACCCAAATCAGATCCGAGGATTGGTTTGTCACAATAGATCTGAAGGATGCATACTTCCATGTCTCCATCCTTCCACAACACAGGAAGTTCCTGAGGTTCACTTTTGGGGGCAAAGCGTACCAGTATCGGGTTCTTCCATTTGGTCTAGCTTTCACCCCGCACGTTCACGAAATGCGTAGATGCAGCTCTGGCCCCGCTCAGGCTGCAGGGCATATACAACTATATAGTTCTGAACTATATAGACAACTGGCTGATACTGGCACAGTCGCAGGAGATGGCGGTTCGGCATCAAGATGTCGTCCTCGCTCATATTCAAAAGTTGGGGTTGAGGCTGAACGCGAAGAAGAGTGTGCTTTCTCCAGTACAGAGGACCACTTTTCTAGGCGTAGTTTGGGATTCCGTAGCAATGCTGGCAGTGCTTTCACCCACACGCATTGCTGCGATTCTGTCAGCTGTAAAGAGAGTAAAACTAGGCCAGTTATTCACTGTAAAGCAGTTTCAGAAGTTGCTGGGGTTAATGGCAGCGGCGTCCAATGTGATTCCTTTTGGCCTGCTGTACATGACACCCTTAAAGTGGTGGCTCAGGACCAGAGGGTTTTCGCTGAGGGGGAACCCTTTTCGTATGATCAAGATTACGCGGCGGTGTCTCCACGCCTTGGTCATATGGAAGAAAGCCTGGTTCCTGTCCCAGGGTCCTGTGTTGGGGGCACAATGTTGTCGAGTCACCCTTACGACAGATGCCTCTCTCACGGGCTGGGGAGCGGTAATGGAAGGCCGCTAAGCTCAGGGTCTGTGGGGGGACCATCATCTTGCGTGGCACATCAACTACCTGGAGATGATGGCAGTCTTCAATGCGTTCAAGTTTTTCCTCCCGGACCTGAGGGGCCATCATGTGCAAGCTAGCACACCAGATCCTCCTGTGGTCTCTGGGGAAGTTACTCTCCCTGAGAGCAATCTTTATTCCGGGGGCCCAGAATATAGGGGCGGACATCCTGTCGAGACAGGGGCTGAGGCCAGGGGAATGGAGACTTCACCCTGAGGTAGGGAAGCTCATTTGGGAGATTTATGGCCAGGCAGAAGTGGATCTATTTGCGTCTCAGGACACGACGCACTGTCCACTCTTGTTCTCTTTGACGCATCCAGCTCCTCTGGGACTGGATGCCATGGTACAGACATGGCCGAGGCGGCATCTGTACGCTTTTCCCCCAGTTGTTCTCTGGGAGGGAATAAAGCTACTGCTAGTAGCTCCTTACTGGCCGAGCCGGATTTGGTTCTCAAACCTTGTAGTTCTGCTAGCTTGTAGTTTGATGGCTCACCCTGGAAGATTCCGATCAGGAGGGATCTTCTATCTCAGGCGGAGGGCTCAATATTTCACCCCCGCACAGAAATGTGGAACCTGTGGGTTTGGCCTCTGAGGGGGCTGAGCTCATAGAGTCTGGTCTTTCTACCGAGGTAGTGGAGAGCATTCTTAGCTCCAGATCTCCGTCCACGAGGAAACTATATGCCCTGAAGAGGAGATTGTTCACTTCTTGGTGTCAAGAACAACAATTAGATCCAGTCAGCTGTCCTGTTGGTTCAGTGCTAGATTTTCTACAAGAGCGTTTCTCTTCTGGGTTGACCGCTGCTTCACTAAAGGTGTATGTGTCATCTATTTCTGCTTACCATGCTCATGTGGATGGTATTACTGTGGGGAGGAACCTGTTGATAACTCGTTTCCTGCATGGCACCAGGAGGCTGAGGCCTATGGTGCTCACTAGAGTTCCTGCTTGGGATTTGGCTATAGTGTTGGAGGGTTTATTTGCGGCTCCGTTCGAGCCACTTGACATTATATCTGAGAAGTTTCTGACTCTAAAAACCATCTTCCTTCTTGCTATCTCTTCTATTAGAGCTACTAGAGCTGACCATGGGCCTGTTAGAATTAGAGGGATGGAAAGGTAATGCCAATTTCACATTTCAGTGTTAGGATATTGATAAAAAACATGAATATTGTAGGATTTACATAAAATGCCACATTAATGCTTTGTTTTTTGTTGTTGTTTGTTTTGGCAAATAACACATTGAGGTTACACACCTTTATGAACACTTGCTACGATCCTTTGACACTCTTTGTTCATGTTGACACCTAGGGAACGCTGGGTCAGAATGTGTGTGAATGTCTTGAACGTGGTTCATGTTAGAGGTCCATTTTGCAACCTTCTCTGGTGCTGAATCAGAGCTGGTGGCAGACCAGTACAGGTGGTTGGTGATGCTCTTATGCCACTTCTTCACCAAACTACAGTCCTTCTCTCTGGAAATTTTATCCACCTTCTTTGACAATCCTGATGAATTTAAATTTAAATTAGACGCAAAAAAAAAAAAAAAATGAAATATGGATAGCTACTTAAACCATGAATATTTGAAATTAATATTTGAAAGGCAATACCTTTCGCCATGTGCCACACATCATAATAGTGGTTGATTTTACGATCCTTTAGAAACTTCTGTATCTGGGGATGACGGTCAGTAACAAGGCAGTCCAATTTTATTCCGCTTTCCTCAAGGAGGTTCAAGCTTCTTCTAAGGCCCTCCTTCTCCATATGGTAGCTTCCCCCTACCTCATTGCTCTGTGTAGGAAACACACAAACATAAAAAAAATTATATGTAATATCTCCATAAATTACATATTTAGTATAAAGTATGTATGTAAAATAGAAGTCTATTATGATCTATGTATGTATGGTGTATTTTATCTCTGAAATTTGCATTGATTTGTTACAAACTCATAATACAGACCAAGGTGTCAACTGCCAACATGATATTTTAAAAAAGTAATGTAATAGCAATGTTTACATAGTTGTACATAACAAGAGTGTGTTATCCATAGTCTGCTGTTGAAGTACCTGCACCAGCTATATGTCTACAATGTTGTTGGTCTGCAAGTTCATCATGGTGTAGCTCCCATATTTTGCAGAATGTCCTGCAATTTAAAAAAAAAAAAAGTCACTAATCATTTTGAAATACTGAAGTAATTTAAAACAAAGAAAAATTTAAATCTGAAAAATGTTCAAGACCTTGTGCAATGCATAGTTGTTTACATAGAAAAAAACTAAAGCTAAAAATGTGTACCTGGCGATTCAGCTCACATGTCACCACCGAGAATTTTGTTCTTGTTCTGGCTCAGGCAGTGCAGTTGCAAATTTTGCTCCTCATTCCACTTGTGGATGATAGCAGGTTCAAGGTATGTCCTGGCATGTCTTCTAAAAGCATCATATGTATGCGTTTTCAGGTACATCGCCCTGAACACCTTTAAAAAAAACAATAATAATAGTTGTCCTGTCTAGCTTTGACTTATCTGGTGTATACAAATGATATAATACCTTTTGCATCTTCAAAAATGAAGCTCCACTGAAATAGATGGCAGCAGACAATTGAATGTTGCCCACAGGGGTGCTGCCAATGACAGGCTGACTCCTCCACTGTCTGAATAACTCACAGTGAGGGCACAGTTGGTCAATGGCTATGAAGATCCCTCTTCTGCGTGGGCAGACATTACAAGCCCTGGTGCAAACAGGACAACTCTCGAACAGGCTAAGGAGACATTTTTCAAAAACTATGAACTTTGCATCCTTATGGAATGGCATTGACGTGGCACTGAAAGAAAAAAACAAAGAAAGAACATTGTGTCCGTTAGAGAAAAACTGAATAAAAAATAAAAGTTTGTGTGTCGTAATTGCGGAATTGTTAGAGAAATATAACTTTACTTACAAAACTTGTGATGATTCCGTCTCAGCTGTAACAGACTGTACAGGATCATATGTGGAATCTTGTGGATCAGTCCCTGCAGAGGAAATATTCCCCATTTCCTTATCCTCCTCCAATTCAACACGGGGCCTTTTGGCTGGCCTTGAAGCCTTCAGTGGTGTTGATGTTAATGGATGTATTGTGGCCCGTGACATTTCAGTAGTTGTGGTGCCCACCGCCACACTTTGAGCCGACACTGTCACCTGTACACCTACAAGTAAAAAAATATATATAATTAGTAAGGGTAATAATGGTAACCCTTACAAGATTTCAGTAACTGGGCAATAGCCATATTTCATGTCCATCAGCATAGATGGATCATGATGATTATTAATAGAACTGCAAATAGCAGCTGACTTACTGACCTAAACAAGATTGCATTTAATATCAGTACACAATTAATATGTCCTTATAATGCAGCATATACACACTTTATGATAAGTAACATTACCTTTGCTTCGAAAGTGGGACCTCATTGTGTTCAAAGACAGTTGTGTTCCCTTACACAAGACGGTGGGACCATCTGTTTGGCAGCCTACATCATTTGTATGCCGGGACTGTGATGTACTCTGAAATACAAGGATGCAAAATAATCATACTTCAGCTGTCAAAAATATAAATAAATAAATATCAAATTACTATTGTTTCAACTTAAATGGTGGAGGTGGTGACTTTAGCTAGAAGGATCGAGTGAGCTATGTGTAAGCAACTAAACTAACATAGTATGTTACGTATCTATGGTTGTATTTTGTAATTTATGACAACACTGGCATGAAATAATATTAACCTTTGTCATTAGACATACTATTTAGTTATGTAAGCTACTTGGATTATCCTATTCTTACTGTTTAACATCTTGCGTCAGATCTAAACAACAACAGGAATATTATCGTTAATGTTGTCTCTCTAAGAAACTTTCAATGTAATCAGAAATTGTTTAGACAGTCAAGAAGTGGATCAACTCACTTACTGCTTGCAGGTATATGGTTGGAATTGCCCCTTTCTTCAGTGTCGGACGCTGAGCAAAGCCTGCTTGATATTGTCCCAGGTTTGAAAAACTGTCCGTTGTGAAATGGGCCGAGCAAACGAACAACTTCGAATTAAATTGTTGCGGTATCCGATTATAAATAAACATCAGCCATGCCTGTTGACATGTTTTATCTGTGGGAAGAGTATGAAACGTCTTCACATCCCCTGCACAGCCTGGAACATAACATTGGTGTCCATGATCTGCCATGTTCGCTATCCTCGTGCTTGTTTTCCTGCAGAGATGATACGGCTGCGCAGTTTCGCCAGATAGTGAACATGGGCTGGCATATGCAAATGTTGGGGGCGTACATATTAATGATCCCATCGATTGCATCACTGCTGGTGTTATGTTGAGATTCGCCTATTTTTCCGTGGTGTTTTTCACAAACGAGATTTACATATGAAGGAGGAGGCAATGGTGTTTGAGACTCACTGTATGTGATTTCCATGCACTGAACTCCTGTTATTTAACTATGGCAAGGTTAATTCAATTTTTCATTCTAGGGCACCTTTAAATTCATAAGCACATAACACAAGAAGAGTTATCTTTGACTACAAACAAAACTTTATTGATTACTCTAACACATCAAACTAATATCTAACATAAACACATGCACACATTCATACGTTGCAGAAAGGAAGAAAGTGAGGAAAGAATAAGTCTTAAGAGAAAGAAATTATGAAATCCCAAGCAATATGCATTTATGACACGACCTGAAGAAACCATTGATCAGTAATTTATTTATTTTAGGCGGGGTTATTAAATTTGATCTAATGCGCCAGTTCAGCTTGGAATCTGGAGATGTTACTTGCGTTTGTGTCTCGCGTGTCATCTCTGGCAAGGGGGATACCCTTTTTCTCCTGGCTGGAGAGGGGTTCCGTCGTGTCTTTGATTCGCTGAAGGTCTGGTCGTGTCTTTGATCGAAGTCTTGGGAAGCCAATCACGTGGCGTGTTGGCGGATGGATGGAAGTCTTGTGGGCGTTGTTCGAAGTTGGAGCACACTGTTAGAGACTCGTTGAGTAACTTTGCGGCGAAACTTAACAGAACCCGAGACTTAACAGAAAGAAAATAAACTTTAAGTAAAAGAAAGGAAAGTGAGAGAAGAGCAGATGGCTTAAATTAAATCTGTTAACCCATTTTCTTTGATGGTCTGCCACGATCGTCCGATCATCGCCTTGGCGGATTCTGGAACTGCGCTGTGAACAGCTCTTGACTGAACAATGAACAGAGAAATGAACACACTGTCTTCGTCTGTGTTCTGAGGTTAAACTCAAATATTTGCCCATCCCCTGGATGGGTTCTGACCAATTAGGGTTCAGGGGTGACTGTGTCTCCACCCCTCCCATAAAATTGGGTTATCTATAGTAATTTAGTTTCCTGCTCTTAAGCAGTGAGTACATTCAAACCTAATTTCTTACTATAAGGACATGATCAATTCTATAAAGATTTCATTCAGCTCATCTGTTGGGTTATAGCCATACGAGCACAAAGGTATCAAACACGGTGCCTTTTCATCCACTCATTCAATAGTTACATAATTGCATGACTTGAGAGTGATATACATGCATAATAGTCACGTGTATCAATTGTAACACACTAACAAGCTATGTCGAAGGCTATTTGAATGAAATTCCAATAATCAGTGATCTTATGCATTCCAATATGTAACATTTTCTGGGATTTTGCTTGGAGTTTTAGCTGTGTCACTTGGAGTTAATTTAACGGTCATTGAAAAGACAGAGATCTGGTTTGTTTCTTTGTCTTGCGATCACAACAAGTCATTTGTGCTCTTTGTCTAAGTTTTGGTCAAAAGTCCATAGGATATCAAGTAATTATAATATAGAAGCAGTAGCCCCGGGCAGAATGGAGCCTCGTGATAGATTTGTCGATTTCCTGGGGTCTGGAGCTGAATTGGGGCTTTGTGGAAGGGATGTTCATTTGATGAATCATTTGGAAGATTCATTCATCTATAAGGTCTGCGACCATAATCGCTACAACTTGGTGGTTTATTACAAGTTGTTGGTGACTTGCGTGGGAAGGTGGCAGACACAGTGATGACATTTACATTGCCAACATTGCACTGAAGGCGGTTGGAAATTGGTCTTTGAGGCATGGAGAGGAGTTGTTTGGAACTCACACGTTCTTCATATTACGGTTTTTGTTTGTGGCCTAATTTCACCAATTCGTCGACTGTGTTCACCCCACTGCATAGCTGGCTCATAAGGTATGGGTTAATATTTATTAGAATAATTTTCATCAATTCACTGTCCGTCAAGGTGGGCTTCCACCTTTTTCAGAGAGCTCTTTATGTAAATGCTCTCTCTTTCTCCCTGTGTTCTTGTCCGGACACTTTCATCCAGTTCGTCTTCATAAATCCTCTGAGAGGAAAGCAGAGAGGAAAGTGGATTCAAACTCATCCCACGTTGTTACGGAGGATCGTGCAACTTCCCACCTGTCCTGTGCAGTACCTTAAAGGACAGTGTGGAAACTGGCCAGGATGTCTGCATCAGTAAGAGGATGTAAAGCCAAGAAATCCTGATATCGGGTTAGATAGAGAAAGGGTTCCATATCATCAGTCTCCCAAAAGGAATGCAAGCTTAAGTTGATCACTCTTCACAACTGGAGTGGTGAGAGGCAACGGTGAGAAATCTCTTGTTTGCAGATCAGCCATTTGTTTCTCTTGTCTGTTGAGTCTGTCCTCAAGTTCAGTTTTTAAGCTTTTCACAGCTTTACACAGTTTTGTTGGTGGTTTGGGTGCACTGGGTGTGCTTTGTAGACACCTGGGGCCCCATTTATAAAACTTTCCGTAGATTTCATCCTAAAAGTGTACGTACGCACAAAAGCTAGATTTTGCGCACGCACAAAAAAAATCTGATTTATAAAACCATGTGTACGCCAGAACCTGCGCAAAAATCCCTTTATAAATCACAGCCAGCAGAAGATTGTGCGTACGTGCATCTCCACCCCGTCTCCTTCAGAAATCACCATATATGGAGCTTACAATGCCTAGTTTTACTATGCATAACCTCATCTGCATATAATTTGCATGCATATTCCAATCCACCATGACACCATGTTTAACACTGTCAAAGGTACAAGACATATAAAAATATTAGATATGGAATATAAATGCCATTTGTGCCTTACACACATTGCTGACAATCATCCAATATCCTTTTTATGTTTTAGAATAAATATATCAAAATATCCATAAAAACAAAATTGCATAAAATACTTCTCAGATATTTTTTGACGCACCGCATGAGCATCACAACGGCGTTGATCTCTATTTTGTGCAAACTTGTCGCGCGTCTACATTTAAAATAATGAACTTGTGCATTGGCAACCCTACTTTTATATCATGCTGTGTTTAATATTATAGAGCATAAAAATACCCTCATGTAACTTTATTAAGCATTGAAAGGTTGCCTACCTGTCTATATTTCATTTGCAACATGTTTCCATTGAATTTACACATTTTAGTCTAGCAATAGTTCAACTAGTAGCCTACAACGTGAAGTTTATGCCACAATAACGCTGATATAAATGAGAAAAATGTTTTATCTTAAAAATTTTCATCTTAAAATTGCGTTCTTCTTCTTCTGAGGTAAATCCAAGGTAAACTCACGGCGTGTGTTCCAAACTTGATGAAAAGCAGAAGAATTATGGAGATGATGCTTTGTTTTGAGGCTCCGCTTGAGGAACTCTACCTCTCGCTGTTTTCATACAGATTACATAAACAGAGAATATTTGTTTTTTATATAAATTACTTCATTTAAAAGTAGACATTCCAGGCTTTCTAAATAGATATATGTTGTATCTGTGTAGCAAGTATTCGCCGAGTTACAGTTCATTATCAAACACATTTCAGGGTCGACTTCACGGAGAGACAGACGGGAGAATGCACATCCTGTTTATTTTCTTTATTTAGTGAAAAGTACAACATTTAGTTTTTATTTTGAGTGTACACAAATAAAAGTAGACACTTTAAGCTTTGTAAAGACATATATTTCATGTCTGTGAGGCCAAAAATGACAGAGTATTTTAAGTTGTTTCACACTGTCATGAGGAAAAATCAAGCAAAATGCCCGCACGTTCTTCGGATTCAGAGAGTTAAACTGTACAGTCAATGCGCTCAAGTTCAAGATGTTAACTGTCAAGACGATCGTGTCGCAAATTCAACATTGCGATTGGTTCATCATGATCGATCTCAAGAAAGCATACTATCATATAGAAATAATGCCACAACACAGAAAATTCCTGGGGTTCGCTTCCGGGGCTGGAATGTACCAATTTCGGGTTCTTCCGTTCAGCCTAGCATTATCACCCTGCACACACACAAAATGCATGGATGCAGCACTGGCTCCATTGCGACTCCAGGGCATTCGCATTTTGAATTACATAGACAACTAGCTAATACTAGCACAATCACAAGAGCTGGCACTTCAACACAGAAATATCATTTTAGCACATCTAGTTTCTCTGGGGTTAAGAATCAATGCCAAGGAAAGCGTTTGGCTACAGTACTTTTGACTGGTGCCTTTCAATGGATGGATGGAGTAGGACAATAGATGTATGGCACAGTACTGTCTGTGTTTTAAGTAAATTCCTGTGGAATGTACCATGTGTGGGAGTGTGATAGGTTAGTGCACCATAAGTTAACAACTCCTGAGCGGCCCTGTATAATTCATAGTGCTTTATAATTCATAATGCACAATCTAATCCATGATGTATGATGCATATTTTTGGGAGCATTTGAGGACATTTATGGGCTGTTTTCAGTCAGAGAACTAGTACTTCTTTAAATGAGATCAACTCACATTGTGACTGTTTCACAAACAATTTAGCAGCCAAGCATTGTAATCATTTTGCTCTCGTTAAAGAGTTGTAAACAAGATAATGTTACTTACAGTGTTGGTAATAATTGTCAGGGTTGAGGTAAGGGATGAGGCGAGGACTCAGAAATGCAGATAAATGGGTTTTAATGATAATAATAAAATTAAACAAGACACACAAAAATGACACAAGAAGCAGGGAAACACGAGGCATGTATGACAACGATCCAGCACAGCACTGCAAACAAAAGGAGAATAAATAGGGAGCAAACTAAAGATGGTTCCAAGGGAAGACAGGTGGGGCAAATTAACCAATAATCAGGAAACAAGGTGGGCGGGATTAGACAATAGACATGAGAGCACATGGCAGAAAGAAACACATGAAAAGCCATGTGTTCACACCAAATGTGAAAACTCATAAGCCGCATGTTCTCATAAAACATGACAACATGAAAGCACGCAGCCAGTGAAAAACACCAGCCGCGTGCTACACAACACAAGACAAAACATAACATGAAAGCATGCGGCCGATGTAAACACGAACCGCATGCTACACAGAACATAACACACATTGACAGAAAAGTGCACACTCACACGACAGAGCCCACAAGAACGAGCGAATGCTCATTCCGTGCACTCACGACAGAAGACAAACACGCAGAGCATGAATGTCCGAATCCCAACACAAAACCAAAACCAAACTAGACTGAAGTGCTAGGATCCGAACACCACGCCCCGCGCACAAAACTCACAAGGACAGAAGAGCACGCAGCTCGAGCATGCTTGAAGCTGTGCACTCACACAAGACAAACAATACAAGAGTGTCAGGGCTCTGTCACAAAACCAAGAGGAAGCTAGACCGAAGTGACAGAACCCTGACAATAATATACTGTAGCTTTGTTTACAACTAGTTATGAAATGGTGTAGAGCATTTTGTGGCTAATGTGTTCATTGACTCACGAGTCAAATTATCTTTGCATTAGTTTGATTGAATCTGTCCAGATTTTAAAAGCTTGGCTCATCTTTGAGCACATTAACATCTGTTAAAATCTGAACTGAGTCTTAATTGAAGACTATGTTAAACACTAATTCTGACAAAAGGATTAAACACTCTGTTTCGCTGTATTGCCTCTATCTGCCCAGTTATCCAGATTCCCTTCACAGTACATTGCGTCCAATGGTTATCATTAAGTATTCTGAAGACTATTCTGAGCTGATCCACTGGTATAGTTTCACTCAACAGAGGAAAAAAAAGAATATGTTTCAAGAAAAAAAAGTCTTTATATGTACTGCTCCAATAAAAAAAATATACTCTTTATATGTACTGGTGCTAAATTGAATGACTTAAAAACAAGCTGCGCATACATATAGATTTTCTATTGACATGATGATAGATGCTATTTAGATTTTATTATATGGTAACACGTAACATTAAGGATTCATTTGGTAACATTATTAAAATTCTATTTGTGAACATTAGTTCATATACTGTGTACTAACATGAACATATTATCTAAGAATATCAAAGAATAAAAAATGTAAAAATATTTTTTGAAATATTTTCTGTAATAAATGAAGGAAAGGTAAATTATATCTTTGGTCTTGCCTTCAGCAGTTTGTTTTAAATGGTCCAAAGCTGTGGAAAATATATATTTTTAAGTACTAATTAAATATTTGAAATATTATATTACAGTCTCTCTGTTAATATGATGTCATAAAATCAGCATTAAAAGCAGAATTTAGAACATTTATAATTAGCAAAATGAAATTAAGCCCATTTTAAATGGGACACCTTCAGGACCAAAAATATTTCAATTTCCATGTACACCGATGAGGCAAAATATTATGATGTTGGTCCTCTGTGTTCTGCAAAACCAGTGTCGACGCCAATGAGGCATGGACTCTCCAAGACCCCTGAAGGTGTCCTCTGGTAACTTGCATCAAGCCGTTAGAAGCAGATCATTTCAGTCCTGTAGGTTGCGAAGTGGAGCTTTTGTGGATCAAACTTGTTGGTCCAGCACATCCTGCTCAATTGGATCAAGATCTGGGGAATTTCAGGGCAACACCTTGAACTCTTCATCATGTTCCTCAAATAATTACTGAACAATGTGTGCAGTGTGGCAGGGCAGGGTGCATTATCTTGCTGAAAGAGAACACTTCCACCAGGGAATACCATTGTCATGAAGAGGTGTACCTGGTCTGAAACAATGTTTAGGTAGGAGGCACTGTCAAATTTACATCCACATGACTGGCCCGACCCAGGGTTTCCCAGCAGATCCTTGCCCAGAGCATAACACTGCCTGCATCCTGGTGCCATCACTTCCCCAGGAAAATGACGCATACATATACGGACACCACCTGATGTAAAAGAAAATGTGACTCATCGGACACAGGCGACCTTCTTCCACTGCTCCAAGATCTAGTTCCAACGCTTGTGTGCCCATTGTAGGTGCTTTCAACGGTGGACAGGGGTCATCATAGGCACTGTGATACACAGCAGTTTAGTAATGTGACACATTACCAGTAATGTGACCATTACCATCATTAATATGTTGTGTGACTTGTGCCTAGTAGTTGTTCTGTTGGCTCGGAACAGACGGGATAGCCTTCGTGCATCGATGTGTAGGGATTATGAATCAGATCAAATAATAACTCAAAGGGGAATTGAATTAAAATTAAAGTGACTCGAATTACATTATAAATAATTCAGAATTAATGTTTACGCCTTAACTTATTCATCCACCGATATGTAAGAACTAAAAGGGGAGTCTGTTAAAGGGAAACAGGTCTATTTAGCGCAAATGAATTAATTAATGAATTCATAGGGAATTCTGAGAGAGTCTATTTTACAGCCGAGCAAATGACTCTTCCAGCGTTCATTTGAACTGGCCGTAAATATCAACTCTGCAGCGGATATTAATATCTGAACAATAGTGAAACACTATTTAACAGCCAGGTAACTTAGATCGGCAGTTCAAGACATTAAATTTGTAAGCACACAAGAACAGTTATCTTTGAATACAAACAAAACTTTATTGATTACTCTAACACATCAAACTAAATCTAACATAAACACACACACTCGCACATTCACACGCGTTGCAGAAATTAAGTAAGTGGAGGAAAGAATGAGTTTTAAGAGAGAGAAATGATAAAATCCCAAGCAATATATGGATTTGTGACAGATGACCTGAAGAAACCATCAATCATTAATTTATCCTCCTATCGTTTCTTAGGCGGGGTTATTCAATTTGGTCTCAATGCACCAGTTCAGCTTGGAATCTAGAGATGTTACTTGCGTTTGTGTCTCGCGTGTCGTCTCTGGCAGGGGACCCCCTGGCTGGAGAGGGGTTTTCCCGGGTCTTTGATTCGCTGAAGGTCTGGTCGTGTCTTTTGATCAACATCTTGGGAAGCTAATCACGTGGTGTGTTGGCGGCTGGATGGAAGTCTTGTGGGCGTTGTTTGAAGTTGAAGCGCGCTGTTGGAGACTCGTTGAGAAACTTTGCGGTGAAACTTAACAGAACACGAGACTTAACGGAAATAAAATGAGTAAAAGAAAGGAAAGTGAGAGAAGAGCAGATGGCCAGAATGAAATCTGTTAACCCATTTTCTCTGATCTTGGTCTGGCACGATCGTCTGATCGTTGGTGGATTCTGGAACTGCACTGCGAACAGCTCCCGACTGGGCAGAGCTCTCCTGGGAGCGTCAACTGCTGGAACTCAACTCAACTGAACAACTCTTCGTCCGTGTTCTGAGATTAAAACTCAAATATTTGCCCATCCCCTGGATGGGTTCTGCCCAATTAGGGCTCAGGGGTGACTGTGTTTCCACCCCTCCCATAAAATTGGGTTATCTATGGTAATTTAGTTTCCTGCTCTTAAGCAGAGAGTAAATTTAGACCTAATTTCTTACTATAAGGACATGATCCATTCTACAAAGATTTCATTCAGCTCATCTGTTGGATTATACCCATATACGAACAAAGAGATATCAAACACAGTGCCTTTTCGTCCACTCATTCAATAGTTACATAATTGCATGAATTGGGAGTGATATACATGCATAATAGTCACGTGTATCAGTTGTAGACACACTAACAAGCTATGTCGAAGGCTATTTGAATGCAAGTCCAATAATCAATGATTTAATGCACTTCATATGTAACAGTTTCTGTGAGTTTGCTTGGAGTTTTAGCTGTGTCACGTGGAGTTCATTTACCGGTCATTGCAAAGACAGAGATCTGGTTTGTTTCTTTGTCTTGTGATCAAACCGAGTCTTTTGTTCTCTTTGTCTAAGTTTTGGCAAAAGTTCATAGGCAATCAAGTAATTATTATATAAAAGTAGTAGCTCCGGGCAGAATGGAGCCTACGTCTCTCTGGTGATAGATGGTCGATTTCCTGGGGTCGGGTTGAATGGGACTTTGTGTGGGATTATTTCTGATTGAATAATTTGGAAGATTCATTCATCTATGTGTCTGCGCCCACAATTCCTACAGATGAGCCTTGGTAGCCACTATGTGGTTTGTCCCTCCTCAAACCACTGTTGGTAAATACCCACCACTGATTACTGGGAGCAACCCACAAGCTTTGCCGTTTCAGCGATACTGTGACCCAGTCACCTTGCCATTACAATTTGGCCCATGTCAAAGCTCAGATCTTTATTCCTGCCAATTTCTCCCGCATCCAACACGTTGATTTTAAGAACTGATTATTTGCTTACCATCTAATCTACCCAGACATTAATTTGTGGCCTTGTTAGGAGATTATCAATGATATTCGCTTCACCTGTCATACTGTTTTGCCTCATCAGTGTATATTTCCATGTATGTATTTAGAAGTAACTGGCAATAATTGGATATTTAACTTATTTATTAAAAAACCTAGACATTTTCTGATAATTGCACTTCTGTTCTTTACACTCCCTTTCACACAATACAGACCTTAATTTGCTATTTATATTATGAGGAGTCAGTCAATGAGAAAAATAAGCCATTAATAATGGGAAATTTTCTGTAATGTGTAAAAATGTTAGTGTGATGTACGTTGTGTGGGTGTTTACCAGTGGTTGAAGAAGTACACAAATTGAGTACTTGAGTAAAATGAATTAGTAATTTTATCAGGATATTGACATTTTAACTCAAATTTGAGCATTTGCAGTGGAGCCCCAATTTTTTATTTCACACACGCAACTACATTCCAATTACTTCTGTGTATTTTAACTCCTGCGTGTCAGAGTACACAGTGTGCCATACATACACCATCAATGCAAATTTGTTGTGTCAAAGGTTAGAAATCAATGTGTTGTTAATTACATGTTGTGGCATTGCGTAGGCGTCATGCAGAGTGCAGGATTACTTCAGGAATGAAGCAGGGGTGAGGACTTTCCTATTCCCAGCCACCACCTTGTATTATGGTTCTAATTAACCTTTTCTTTGGAAAAATAGATGAGCAATTAATACTGCTTTAAAAACTTTCAAATGACAATTCCAGAGGAAAGAAAAAGCCCTAATTTTCTGCTCGGGTGGTCAGTGGTGTGCCTATAATTACAATTAAAGGGCTCATTCAATAATACAAACAGAGCCTAGCTTTAAACACATACAAACACACACAAAAAACACCTTGAAGTGCATTGTTTTGATTATTTGGTTGGCTGATTGCAGGAGACACACTGAAAAGCCCTTAGTGTTTGACATTAACCAAACATTTTTAATTAAGGTCATGGCATCTCCAGAAAAAAAAGCTAATTTTAAAGCTTATTCAGTCTTTGGCTTTATCTACCATTTGCCTTGGTCAACGATTGCCTGTTTGTCCAGAGAAGCTGTTGAATCAGCACATCAAATTAGACCTCATTTGTCTCTATACCTAGTTACAATGCTCCATGTCAATATGCACAAAGCACATATTCTAGAAGTCTGTAAACCCTTCCTCCAAATTATTTGTGCTCTTACTGACATTATATTATTTTTCTCTGTCAAGGACACTTCATGATTATTTACGCTTCAGTTACTGCCTTGTTTGTCTCTGAAATTTCTTAAGTAAAGATCCCTTCTGTGATGGCAAATGATGGTTTGGTGCTGCTGAGGCCTTATATTTGCCAAACAGTTTGTTAGTTATTGTTTTAGTATCAAAATACAGTATAATCGGTGAAATATTATTATATTCATTAAAATATTACTATTTGAATATATTTTGAAACCTAATTTATTTATGTGATGAAATCATTACTTCAGTCTTCGGAGTCACACAATCCTTCAGAAATAATTTTATTATGCTGATTTGCATAATATAAGGAGTCCATATAATTGTATTATATAATACATTTATACACACCTAAGCACCTATAAAAAAATAAAACAAACATTACAGAAAAAAACTACAGAATTTAGTATATAGTATGAGTACAGAGCAACAACAACGATACTGTTTTAATTTAATTTTAGATTAATCAAACTTCGATACCGAACTGGACCACACAGAGACACAAAAACCTCCTAAATCAACCAATCAACAAGAATAATTCACTAAAAATGCAAGTCTCTATTCTCTCTGAAAGCTGATGTAATCAGCCTGGCCTTCTTCACATGAGCTCTGTTTTGGACTGTTTGAATGAATTCCATTAATTGATCACTGAAAACTTTTAACGGTTTAACGGCTTAAAATCGCCTGATCACAAACAAATAAAGAGAGTTGGGTTAAAGAGTTAGAATGGAAATTTCCTCCTACCAGGGTTACAGGTGCTTGTACATGCTGAATGTGTCTATTGTGATAAACTCCCAACTTCTAACATCATCTAACTACGTGATGAAAATTATGTTAATGACACAGCTTCACGTAGCTACTTCTGTCATTTATTTTCGTTAATTGCGTTAAATTATTTTAAAACGTGTTAATGACTTTAAATTAATTGCATTGGTTAACAGTGACAGCCCTAATATATATATATATATATATATATATATATATATATATATATATATATATATATATATATATATATATATATATATATATATAGGCTATATGTAGGCTATATATATATTTTTCTTCTTCTCATCAACTATAATTCTATTTCTGTTGGCTAAAATTAAATGCTATTATAATATTAAGGTTAAAATGAATTAATATATCATGAAAAAAAATATTAACACATTTTTAAAGAACATTTTTCATCAAAAGCCTGTAAAAATGGTCACTGGTGAGAAGGTCATGTCCTGACCCTCAAGCAACAAACAAGTTCATCAGCAATATTAAGAGAAAGCCAAGGCATTCATATCTCTCACACCTATCTACTATAGTGTTGTAATTCATTGTGCCAGAATTAAGATCTCTGGTTCCTCCACCTTAGTGATGGCGACACCCCACAGTTCACTAACATGTATCCTGTTATCTTTCGTTTGTTCCTCTACATGCACTCCCCCTCATGATAATGCTATCTGATGTTCTGCCCACACCTCATCACTCATGGATCGCTTCATTTGCGTCCTGACAGGTGGAACTGAGCTCTGCTGAGAATAAAGAACTGGAGGAGTTCATGCACCACAGGCTTTTGGGTCAGGAGACTAATCATAAACACACATGTTGGGGTGGCTGATGCAGAATAAATCGAGCGTGTGCAGGTGGAGAGCATGCTTCTAGGTTTCCAGGCGATATTTTGGGGGCATGTCTGTTAACAGGGGAAGCTCTCTGTCAGTTGACATAAATTGAACATGTCTTATTATCTCTCCCATAAGCTGGGAATGAAAAATAACTGGCTCTGGAGAGACAAGATAAACGGCCTTCATTTGTGCCTCTGCCACGTCGCGCTGAGTTGTGAAACTCACTCACACATGCATCCAGTACTCCAACACACACACTCAAACTTCCCACATGCGCTTTTTTGAGCATGTGCATGTCTCATCACTCTGAAACACTGATCAACAAAAATGCTACAACAAAACAACGGGAAAAAAAGACCATTCCACCTTATAGAAATAGACAGTTCACCCATTACCGCGCTAATTTGCCCTAATTATATATATATATATATATATATACACTGTCAGAAAAAAAGGTACATTGCTGTCACTGGGGTGGTACCCTAAGGTACAAATCTGAAAAGGTACTAATATGTACCTTTAAAGTATTAATTTGCACTCTTAAAGTACTGATATGTACCTTTTAAGGTACTATTATGTACCATTTAGGGGTGAGTAAAGTACAAAGATGTACCTTTTCACTTTTGTACCTTAGGGTACCGCCCCAGTGACAGCACTGTACCTTTTTTCCTGAGAGTGTATATAGACTTTACAATAAGGTTAATTAGTTAACTACATTAGTAAACATGAACGAATGAACTGCACTTATAAAGCATTTATTTATCTTTGTGTTAATTTCAACATTTACTAATACTTTATTAAAATCTTGCTAACATTAGTTAATGCACTGCGAACTAACATGAACAAACCATGAACAGCTGTATTTTTATTAACTAACGTTAACAAAGATTAACTAATGCTGAACAGAGGTGTTGTTCATGGTTCATGCATTAACTAACTAATACAACCTTATTGTAAAGTGGTACCATATATATATATATATATATATATATATATATATATATATATATATATATATATATATATATATATATATATATATATATATATTTCACAAGGTTAAACACCCTTCATTAATCCACTTTGTAGAATGTAATGTATCCTTACAGGTGGAGAAATGGATTTTCTTCATTCATTTCTAACAGTGCTTTAGGGTGCTTTCACAATTGGTTCGATTGCCTGGACCGATTGCCTAGTCCAGACCGCTGGACTGTGTTCATTTTATATTATTTGGGTCCATACCATGGTTCGTTTGTGCCATCAAAGCAGCAGCTGTTTACGCCGTTGCTTGGCAAAATGCATAACGTTGCTCACCTCACTTTTATATTTTTGTTTTTGAACAGTTGGTTTTGTTACCAAAGCTTCAGTACGTAGGCCTAATGGCACTTGCGTCTATCAAGTCAAGTCACCTTTATTTATATAGCGCTTTTTACAATGCCGATTGTTTCAATGCAGCTTCACAGTGTTTAACAAGAAAATAATGCAATAGAATTTGATTTGGCTAAACAGCCACTCTGGAGAAAACGGTGATGTCATCCTGCTCATTTCATTTATCATATAATGACAATGTGGGCAGATCAGTAATTTAGTTGAATATTTATTTGAATATTTATTTGAAAATGTAGTGTCCCCCAACTGAGCAAGCCAAGCCAAAGGCAACAGTGGCAAGGAACCAAAAGTCCATCAGGTGGCATAATGGAGAACAATAAACCTTGGGAGAAACCAGGCTCGGTCGGGGTGCCAGTTCTCCTCTGGCCAACGAACAAACAGTGTATGATTATAATTCTGGCACCATTACAGCCAATATGACTTCTAAGTCATATTAGATCGGAATATTTGAAAGATCGGAGTCATCACGCCACGAATGTACTGCAAATGCTCTAAAGAACGCTGAAGGCGAGCAGAAATGAGATTGACAGCTCTCTGCTTGCAGTACGTCAGTCACACACGGCAGGAAAATGAGCGAAACTCACACAAACACACCGTTTTATCAAATCATACATCATTAATAGCGGTTCACTTCTGCGATTTAGTACAATTGCGTTCATATCAGCAGCGAACCGTACCGGAGTTCACATGAATCAAACCCCAGACCACCTTTTTAAGCGGACTCGGGTACGGTTCCCATGTGCACCAAAAGTGCTAGTGTGAAAGCACCCTTAGTCTTTAGAAAGTGTAACTTAAGGGTCACACTTTTAAAAAATGACTAACTCTTCTTACAAAATCCAAAATTGTAGTACTTTTTATCAGCCCAATGCACACAGCCGTATAGCGCCATCAGCCCATTTCACAATGTTTTTTCACGGCCTCCACAGAGGATACGTTAAAGCATTTTTGTAAAGGTCCCTTTAGGGGCTCTGTATGAGTGAAACATCTTGTCAAACAACAATAACAACAACAAAAAATGTGGGGCGGGACTTGATTTTGTTCATCTGAAATTGATTGAATCATTGTTCCTTTTCGTTCAGTCACTCCGAGTAACGTCAGTGACTGACGAATGGGGGTTTCGCTTAGAAGCTAATCATCTTCGAGAATTTAGAAAACGGCCAATGGCAGTGCCAATGCCATGGGCATGCGGAATTTGCATGCTTAACTCCGCCCCACCGCGTGGGTATATAAGGAAGTACGTTGGCAACATCGCATCATGTTTCTGCTTTGGAGCCAAGAACTACTCTTCACTCCTACAAGCCTGATACTAAGTCTTTGTCAGCCTTCGAGACAAGCAGCTTTCCAGTGGTGTTGGTGTAACGGCGCATTCCAGCGAACACATTCTTCCTGCCTGCTGATCTGCGCAGTGGTCTGCTAGACAGCTGGTGTGTGCTTCCCTGGGCGCTTCGGCATCACTGCAAGGCTTCCTCTCACAAAAGAGTTTGCACGTGGCACAACCTTTTCAGGATGTCTCGCCAGTGCACTTCTGGGTGCGGTCGGTCGTTGTTGCCTTCTGATGGGCACAAACACTGGCAGCGTTTGTGGATGCGTCATGTTCCCACTGCGGGAACATGACCATCGCTGTGCTGCGATCGAGACTCGAGGATCTTCGTAAAGAAGTGAGAGTCCCCTCTGCCACACCCCAATCTACCGTCTCTTTACTTTGGCTGGTGGCCAGGGTGATCTGAGGGTGACGGTGTGGAACAAAGCCCCGACGCTCGCGCCTCTGGCCACACCCCCCTCTTGCGCACTGCAACCTGAAAAGTTCAGGCTGAAATCGCGGCCCCGGCCTCGAGTCCTCCGAGGATGATAACTTGGCTGTTCTGCCGCCCTCGGGTTTGCCAGCATTGCCCGAGTCGGACCCGGAGCTGACAGCCATGTTGTCTTGGGCAGCCGTGAGCCTTGGGCTAGAGTGGAACCCTCCGCCCTGTCCTGAGTGCTCGCAGCTGGATGATTGGTTTTTGGGAGTGCTGTGCGTTGACACCTGCTGGACACCACCCTGGTTCAGGTGATGTCCACAGCTGTGGTCCAGGAGCGACACCTGTGACTAAACCTGGCTGATATGCGGGACGGTGAGCGGACCGGTTCCTCAACGCTCCCATATCCCAGGCTGGCCTCTTCGGCGGCGCAGTTGAAAGCTTCGCCCAAAAGTTTATCAACCGCCCAGAAGCAGACTGAGGCTATCAAACATATACTGCCCCGGCGGCCAGCTGCTGCTCCCACCCAGCCGCCGCCACAGTCGCCTCAGCCTGCTCGCTGCCGAGGGCGCCCTCCTGAGGGGATCCCGCCCCTCCCGCTTGGCCCCAGCAGCAGCCTTCAGCTGGCTGAAGTCGTGGAGGATGCCAAAGGAAGGCGCCCCAGTCCGCCCAGGCAGCTCCACTCCCCGCTAAACGCCAGGCCAAGCGGCGCTCCTGATGCGGACGGCTCAGGGATGGGAAGTTCTTCCCAGGAGATGGCAGCAGGGCCACTCCTTCCCCCGGTGGAGGGCTGGGGGAGAATCTTTTGTTCAGCTGCTGGCCCCCGGGTCAGCAGCACCCTAATGTGGTCAAAGAAAGAACTAACACTCCCATCCCTGAGCCCCCAGAGACTGGTGACGGCAGTGTGCACCGCCCCCGGGCCACGCCACTCTCGTCCCTCTCTGTCGCCAGCCTCCTCTCAGAGCAGACCCCAGTGGAACGCGCGTCCTTCCCTGGTCTCCTCTGTCAGGACGCAGCTGCTGACTGTGCCCCCACACCAGGACGCTATGCCTCCCACGTCCGGGCCAGTCACGCTGCTTCGCCGCCCCTCCCTGGGTACGTCTGTGGTCCGAATGACCCCGCTGGTGCAGTTCCTGGGAGCTTGGCTACAGCTTCCGGGACTGTCCCGCTGGGTCGTGAAGACCATCATGCTCGGCTACGCGATTCAGTTCGCGCAGGCTCCTCCTCGCTTCCGGGGAGTCCGCTACACCATGGTCGGGCCCAATGTCCCTGTCATGCATGCGGAGATTGCTACCCTACTGGCGAAGGGTGCGATCGAGCCTGTCCTTCCAGCAGAAATGAAGTCCGGCTTCTACAGCCCCTACTTCATTGTTCCCAAGAAATCCGCTGGGTTACGACCAATCCTGCACCTGCGCATCCTGAACCGATCCCTTCACAGGCTTCAGTTCAGGATGTTGACAGCTGAACGCCTTTCGAATGCGTTCGTCCAGACGATTGGTTTTCAACGATCGACCTGAAGGATGCCTACTTCCATGTCTCCATCCTACCTCGACACAGACCGTTTCTATGGTTTGCTTTCGAGGGGCGGGCATATCAGTACTCGGTCCTCCCATTCGGGCTAGCTCTGTCCCCTCATGTCTTCACAAAGATTGTCGAGGCAGCCCTTGCGCCACTCAGGCAGCACGGGGGTTCACATCCTGAACTACCTCGATGACTGGCTCATAATGAGTCACTCTCGAGAGCAGGTGTGCGAACACAGAGACCTAGTGCACCAGCACTTAGCCCGTCTGGGAGTAGAGCAAACTCTGCCCCGTGCAGAGGATCTCTTTCTCGGTATGGATATCGACTCGGTCACCATGTGCGCGCAGCTTACGAGTGAGCGTGCAAAGTCTCTGCTGACTTGCCTCCGTCAAATCGAGAGCAAGAGTGTGGTTCCACTGAAACTATTTCAGAGGCTCCTGGGGCATATGGCATCTGCAGCCGTGGTGACGCCGCTCAGATTGCTTCATATGAGACTGCTTCAGCACTGGCTTTGCGATCGAGTCCCGAGATGGGCATGGCGTTCTGGCACGCTCCGGGTCCAAGTAACTCGGGCCTGCCTTCAGACACTCACCCTGTGGTCGAACCTCAGCTTTCTATGGGCAGATGTGCCCTTAGAACGAGTTTCCAGGCATGTTGTTGTATCAACAGATGCCTCCATTCCCTGACCGAGGGCACGCTCGGCATGGATGCACTGGTGCACACCTGGCCGTGGGGCCTGCGCAAATATGCATTTCCCCCAGTGAGCCTTCTTGCACGAGTTCTGTGCAAGATCAGGGAGGACAATGAGCAGGTCATGTTGGTTGCCCCGTACTGGCATGGCCAGACCTGGTTCTCAGAACTCTTACTCTTTGTGACAGCCCATCCCTGGCCGATTCCTCTGAGGAAGGACCTCCTTTCTCAGAGACGGGGCACCCTCTGGCACCCACGTCCCGATCTCTGGAACCTCCACGTGAGGCTCCTGGATGGTACGCGGCAGGTTTGAGTACCCTACCACCTCCGGTTGTGGCTACCATCACTTCCGCTAGGGCAGAGTCCACTCGGCATGCCTATGCATTGAAGTGGAAACTCTTCATCATCTGGTGTTCTTCCCGACAAGAAGACCCCTGGAAATGCCCGATCGGGTCCGTGCTCCCTTTTCTCCAAGAAGGGTTGGAACAAAGGCTGTCTCCTTCCACCCTTAAAGTTTATGTGGCCGCAATATCTGCCCATCACGACCTTGACGAGAACAAACAGGTAAGCAAGCATGACCTGATCATCAGGTTCCTGAGGGGAGCCAGGAGATTACATCCTCCTCGCGCTCCCCTCGTACCCTCTTGGGACATCGCAGTAGTTTTAGATGCTCTTCAGAGGGCTCCCTTTGAGCTTTTGCAGTCAGAAGATTCTTGTCAATGAAGACAACTCTCCTGACCGCATTGGCCTCCATCAAGAGGGTAGGGGACCTGCAGGCATTTTCGGTTGACGAAGCGTGCCTGGAGTTCGGGCCAGGTAATTCTCCTGGATATGTGCCCAAGGTTCACACCACTCCCTTTAGATATCAGGTGGTGAACCTGCAAGCGCTGCCTTTGGAGGAGGCAGACCCAGCCTTGGCACTGCTCTGTCCAGTATGCGCCCTCCACACTTAATTAGACAGGATGCAGTGTTTCAGGACCTCAGACCAGCTCTTTGTCTGTTATGGTTGGAAGCTGAAGGGAAAGGCTCTTTCAAAGCAAAGGCTGTCTCACTGGATAGTGGACGCCATTGTTTTGGCTTACCAGAAGCTGGGGCGTCCATGCCCCCTTGGGGTTAGGGCTCACTCCACCCGGAGTGTTGCCTCCTCTTGGGCTTTAGTGCATGGTGCTTCGCTGACAGACATTTGCAGAGCTGCAGGCTGGGCGACACCCAACACATTCGCAAGATTCTACAATCTCCGAGTGGAGCCTGTGTCCGACTATGTACTCGCCTCTACTAGTGGCCGGTAATGGACTGGGCTCAGGTGTCTTCGCTTGCTCGCCATTCCACTCCGCAGACTGGATACGTGCAATTTTTCCTCAGGTGAGCTTCCCGGAAGCCCTGAGTTCCTCCAGCACTGTTACGCCGACACCAGTAAGTCTGCCTTTTCAAGCCCAGACCCTCGTGTCAGGCCAGGTGCCTCCGTGTGCATGGTTCCCCTCCGGCGACCCACATACGTGTATTTCCACTGTAAGCCTCCTTGAGCAGGTGTCTTTCCCTTGGCAAGCCCTTGCCACCCTGGGGTTAAAAATCCACCTTCGACTGGTTCCCCAGAGTTCTCCATATGCAGCCCTCAGCGGGTCATATGTGTACTCTCTAAGTCCACCATAACGAAAGGGAACGTCTCGGTTACGTAACCCTCATTCCCTGAGGAGGGAACGGAGATGTAACGTCCCTCTGCCACATCCGCTGTACTGCTGTAACGGCCGGGAGTTCAGTCTTGGCTCCTCAGCAGGTAAACATAATGTGATGTTGCCAGCGTACTTCCTTATATACCCACGCGGTGGGGCAGAGTTACGCATTGTCATTGGGCGTTTTTTAAATTCTCGAAGATGATTGGCTTCTAAGCGAAACCCCCATTCGTCAGTCACTGAGGTTACGTCTCCGTTCCCTCCTCAGGGAACAAGGGTTACATACATAACCGAGAAGTTTTTTGCTATTGCTGGGATCTCAGGTGAGTGACGTCATCAGAAAGCAAGAGGGAGGGGAAGTTATTTTGATTAAACTTAAAGGTCCCGTTCTTCGTGTTTTTTTGAAGCTTTGATTGTGTTTACAGTGTGCAATATAACATGTGTTCATGTTTCGCGTGTAAAAAAAAACAGTATTTTTAACACAATGTACTTATGTATACCGCTGTTTTCACTGTCCTAAAAACGGCTGATGACTTCCTTTATTCTATGAAGTCCCTCCTTCAGAAATACGTAACGAGTTCTGATTGTGCCAGCGGTTCCCGTGTTGTGATTTGACCGCAGCTTAGCGAACGTGGCACGGTTCCTGTGTTGTGATTCAACAGCAGCTTAGCGCACGTGGAAAGGTCACGCCTCTTAACGGGAGATATATATGCGCTTAATGATCTCTACAGCGTCCCTGGGAAAGCCAAACAAAGGTGATTTGACTCCGAGATGAAAATAACAGCGTCTCGACGACATGGCGACAAACACACTCAAACGCAACAATTCCTTTTCTCCGCGCGACACGTCCTCTTCTCCACGTGGGACAGCAACAAGACCATGCCCCCTTTTTCGCGTATTCTTGTGGGCGGAGGTTAGTCTGTTCTACTGTTCTACTGACGTCATTTATGAAGGAAGTACCAGGATGTAGTCCAAGCCAACCGTTCGCTGTAGGCTTTGAAAGGGAACTTCTGTTAAATAAAATATCTCGCTTGGCATTGAACTTTGAGCTTTATAATTTTACAGGTATTATTTATGCTCTAACAGCAACATTACACACTAACTAAAGTTTGAACAATGGGATCACGAAGAACAGGACCTTTAACTAGGGCTCATGAATAATGATGTGCATGGATATTAAAAGCTGCAATATTCCATTAAAAAAACAAAAAACAACAATTGTCTATTTTGATTTCATTGTGACATTAGGAGGCAGCTCCTTTGTTCAACCTTTGAAAAGTCCCAAAAGATGTGTCTTCAGTCTTTCCGCCCACCAAAGGCTCTTCACTTCTTCAGTCCATTTTTTTTTCTGTCCATTTTTTTTCAGGGCTGAGTGCATTTATTTCTTCTGCCAAAAATGATAGACCCTTATTTTAACATCCTTGTACCATCCCAAATAAAAGGTGACTCAAAAACATTTACTCTTCTGTGCTTGTGTTATGAGAGGCAGAAAGTCACAAAGCTCTGTTTAAGAAAAGGCTTTTAAAAAAATTCAGCCACAAGAAAAATACCCAGACAGCAATACAGCGATGTGTCTAAGTAAGCCAACAGCCTGGGGGTGTCAATGTTTGAATGAGATTATATCAAACCCTCACGGAGCACTGGAAGTGTTTTTCTCATAGTGTTTAACAGAGGTTGGAACAGGAGAGAGTGTGAAAGAGGAGAGAGAAAGAGAAAGAAAGTGCCTTGGAGCTCTTACTAAGCATGTGCCAAGAGATCAAACAAGATATTAGTTTAAATCCAACAGCTTTTGTTTTAATGTAAGTTATCTCGAGAACAAGACCTACACAGATTCATACATTGAAGCTGTGGGTATCTTTCTGAGTGTGTGTGTGTGTGTGTGTTTGTGTGGCGTGTGTGTGTGTGTGTGTGTGTGTGTGTGTGTGTGTGTGTGTGTGTGTGTGTGTGTGTGTGTGTGTGTGTGTGTGTGTGTGTGTGTGTGTGTGTGTGTGTGTGTGTGTGTGTCGCACAGACAGATCTACCTTTAAGTAAAAAATGGTCGTTATTTTATTGACTTCCTGAACTGGCCATGGGGGCGCTTAAAAAAATGCTGATGAAAGTGTTGTTAATCATGTCCGCATGATAAGCCTGCTATTTAGCATAGGGCTGCAGCAAAACCTCTGGATGAAAAATACTATCCAGAGAAACCAAATTGTGCAGAAATGCATACGCATTCAAAGAGACACACACAAACAGTGGGGTGATGTGACTAATGAAGCCCCAAAATGCATATTCTCTGATATCATCATTTTCTGCATTTTTAAAAGAATACTTATATCTAGGCCAACACAGAATCTGCACTAACAGATCTCCACAGGAAGATTTCCACAGAATGCGAACGCCTATCTTTTAAATTTCAACAGACAATGTGCAAACTGAATGAATATTAACTTTTAATATTTATATTTAATTTGTACTCGTTTTATTTGCTTTTAGCTACCAATATAAATGCAGCACTCAGTTTAACACCTTTTTTTTAATTCACAGATTTTCTAAAATGACCACTACACAGATGACCAGTTAATATACTGGTTAATTACTGTTAATATAGGAATGAAGAGGGTAAGTAATGATCAGGCACTGCTAATAAAATGCCTTTGATTAACTGATGTGATCACCTCTGTGATTAACAAGTGTGATCACATATAAAAGCAGAAGTTTGCTGGTCTGGAGCATTCAGGTGTGTGTTAACACAATGTCAAAAAGGAAAGATATCAGCAATGATCTTAGAGAAGTGATTGTTGCTGCCATCAATCTGCGAATGGTTACAAGGCCATTTCCAAACTATTTAAAGTCCATAATTGTGTAATGCTCAGAAAAATTGCAGACAACCCAAGAACTACAACTCACACTCTACAGACTTCAGTAAATATGTTAAATGTTAAAGTTCATGACAGTACAATTAGAAAAAGACCAAAGTGGAGATGTTCGGCCATAATGAACTGTGCAAAGTTAGGTGAAAACCAAAAGAGTAGCACAAACACCTCATACCAAAAGTCAAGCATGTTGGTGGAGGGGTGATGATTTTGGGCTTGTTTTGTAGCCACAGGACCTGGGCACCTCACAGTCATTGAGGTGACCATAAACTCCTCTGTATACCAAAGTATTCTAGAGTCAAATGTGAGTCTGACAGCTAAAGCTTGGCAATAATTGGGTCAAGCAACCGAACAATGATCTGAAGATCACCAGCAAATCTACAACAGAATGGCTGAAAAAGAAAAGAATCAAGGTGTTGCAATGGCCTAGTCGAAGTCCAGACCTCATCCTGACCGAAATGCTGTGGCAAGAGCTGTGCAAATCCCCACAAACCTCAATAAACTGAACGTTGTAAAGAAGAGCGGGCCAAAATTCCTCCAGAATGATGTGAGAGACTGATAATATCATGCAGAAAATTAAACAGAGGCAGAGTGAATACAATATGTATTTAAACATGAAAAGCAGGAATAGACCAAACCCAAAAATATAATGTTAGTATAAAAATAAGAAATAAACTAAAAAAGTATCCAATAAACATCCAAATTAGAATCAAAGCAATAATGCAAAAAAAAAAAAAAAAAAGGAAATCAACCAAATAGAAAATACCTTCAGCCCTCAGGCCACACTCTCCACTGCAGCAACCAACACATACTAAACTTCATTAAACAGACACACAGATTTCTACTGGCGGCCAGCACCATTACCCCATGGGGAGGGACAAACTCACATACAACACTTTACACATTTTCCCATAAATATAGAATCTAGAAGAAACATGTTGTCATAGCATTGAAAATAAATAAATCTATGGTGCGTCCCAATTCGCCTACTTATACTACGACCTAAAAGTATGTACTTTTTTTTGTGAAGAAAAAGTACATAATTTTGAGTGTGTAGCAGAAGAGTATGCAAGCTTTGGGACATACTACTTTGTCATCTATAACGGACTCTGTCTGCATCTCGTTACTGTTTAAACCACTCTGTCAATCATCTTCACAGTTAAAATCCTCCACATTCAATTTTATTTCCTACCGTATCGGAGAGAAATGTAATCGCACGTTGATCTGCCATTTGTGGGTCTTTAATGCAGAGAGTCTCCTCATGTGTTTGCGGTTTAAATATAATGACGCATTTAAAAGTTAAAGGGGTCATGAATTGAGAAATCAACTTTCTCTTGAACTTTTGATATATAAAAGGTCATGGTAATATAAGAATATCCTGTAAATTTCAGAGCTGAAAACTTCCTTGTTAGTCAAAGAAAAGCTTTTATAGTCACCAGGCCCAGCAAACGATCGGTTTCAGAATATGCCACACCTTGACGTCATCGTGTGGTGAAACACCGCCTCAACAGAAAAAGAACAACGCCTGATTCCGTAGCCCCGCCCAACTACCTGACATAGGCCTACATAGAGCTAAACCGCATCAAATTTCTAAGCATTAAACATACCACATAAGCTTCATTCGGATTCCCATATTATGAATGCATTGATGAACTTTATTTTTAATGAGTATCCAGCTCATATGGGGAAGACATTGCACGTCTGTTCCTTCATTTAACCACAGATTTGTTTGTAAACAAGAGACTGGATTTGCAGACAGGATGATATGAATGAATGAATCAACACACTAATGTGAGTAAAAAAAAAAAGTTATATGTGATAGTATTGCATTGTTACAGATCGTATTGATTATGTGTACATGTCTAACTGAACATACCTTAGCAGGCTGTCAAAGGCTGATGAATCCTTTATTTGTGGTGTTGTTGGTTCATTGCGATTCGGGATCAGACTCGGACCAGTATGGGCCAGTGCTCGCAAAGCCGAACGTCCTGGGGTTATGTGTTTTCAGACGGGCTACCAAAGCGTAAGCCGGGTCTGCCAATGTGAATAGCTTAAATTGTGAAATAACATTCCTTTCTTGATGTGCGTTGTTCACTCTCTTGACTTGATATTTGAAGGGCGCGTGTGCGTGTGTGTTTACGGTTCAAGGTTATATTCACCAACCGGGCGGGCCAAGTATTTTTTTAATAAAATAAAAATAAAATAAATAACATTCCAATCAATCGCGGGTTAATGAGAGATGAATCATTGTGTTTGTTTGGTAAAGACATTTTGCAAGCCCTGTGGGCGATTCATTTCGGTTGCTGTTTTCCCACAGGCTTTCAAAACAATTCCCACATGTACTGAACACAGGGGAGCTGAAACTCATTAAATGTGCAAATCTTATCCAATCCTAGCCGTGGGCGTTTACTTCCAAGTCTTCAGTGCGGCACGCCCATACAAACTGAGCATTTCTTGAGAGAGCCTCAAAACCAAGGCAGAAAATAGCCTATTATGTATTCATTATGATGTGTTTGAATGTAAAAACCCTGCAAACGTCATAAGTTGACCTCAGACAACAGTATAAAAAAATTAAAAAACCCAGTACATGACCCCTTTAATGTCTAAAAACATATCAGTACAAAAGTTCACAATGCTGCTGCAGGTGAAATATAATGTGGATAATATTGAATAAATATATTTTAGTCAGGTTTAATACTGATAATTGATCTCTCAAGCCCCTTAATCTAAATCTCGGACTCGCACATCCGTCATGATTGTAGTTTTTTAACACTTTTTATCCGGATTTGTAGTTCTGATCGAATCCTCGTCCAACTCGCAATGGTTTGTGGGCAATATCAGCCAAGAGTGAGCATTGATCTGCACTTCGAATTCTGACCCGAAATAGTAGACCATCCGAGTATCTTTGGAATACTCTTTTCAACATACTACGATTTGGGACATAGTAATTCTAATTTCGAATACTATTATGCGAAAATAATAGGACGGATAGTATGCGAATTGGGATGCCGCACTACTCTCTTATGCAATAAAAGATCTCATTTAACATGCATTGAACAGGAATAATAACAGAAGCAACTTGGCCGTGTTGTCCCTGAAACATACGAGCTCAATTAATCCATAAACAGAGTCTCTATTCACACCAAGTGCAAATAGCATGCCTTGTTGGCAAGTGCTATTCACACTAGCTCCGCCTAACAATGCCTGGTTGGGACAAACAACATAAAAAAAAAAAAAAAGCGCTCAAATGTCAACATCTTCAGTGACTCAATCAGTAAAGTGTAAGCCTTTTACCCCTCACCACCTCGTACATTTATATACGATTTTTTAAAAGAAAATAACCACTTTTATGATTTATTTTCATTTATTTATTTCATAATCTGTTGCCCCATAAATGTTCAATACGAACATAATTTTTTTTTTTTCTGAAGGGGTGCCTTCAGCCCCATTGTATGTATGTATATATATATATATATATATATATATATATATATATATATATATATATATATATATATATATATATATATATATATATATATATGTACTGTATATACATTTTGGAAAGAGGTTGACGCCCTGAAAAAGTGCAAACATTGTGGCTCTGCACCACTTTTATCTGGCACAGCTAGTGCTGTGAGTTTAGAGTGGAATACTTTTTTTTCCCAATTCCATTTGGTACTGCTAGTGTTACTGAAATTACACACTTCACCTTTTAGCTTTCATGCAATAAGATCATAAAGGACGCTGAGCATGAACTAATGTTCTACTAATGGAAGGACTAATGGTCCAAGATCGTATTATCTATCCAATAATCTCTGAGAGTTATTGTTCTCCATTTAGACATTGTTACTTTGGTTTCTGATGTAGACTGCTAGACCAGATTTTTCGGTGTCAATGTATAAGCCACTATAGCTGTGTTTACAATGTTTCTATGTTCTCTAAACTCCATAATCCAATGGAAATACCAGACTGCATTAGCATATCACATATATATTCCAAACAAAAGTTCTGCACATGTGAATGCCACTAATGTCACATTAATTGTTGTCACACTGATGTCAACATTATGAGAAACTGTCAACATTGCTGTCAGAGAAAGTGTGTGAGCATGGCTCCACAGTCTGTAATTGTGCACTCTGACATATCTAAAAATATATCAGCTGTTGTTTCTTACTTTTTCATACCTTTTGTTTCTCAACAATCTTTTTATCCTTCAAATGTCAAGAAGACAGGTAGTCTCCCAACCACCCAGTCCTTCGCTGATTTTGCCATTTTTATTGGTGTGATGCAAATGTGAACATGGCACTGCACAAGGCATTTTTGAAGTAGTCTGATTCAAAGGTTTGCATAGCAATTATTCCTCTATTTAATGGTTTATTTTAGATCTGCACCTCCTCTTTCAAGAAATTTCATTGTGATTAGGCTCTATCAAATCATGTTTTTTTGTTTTCCTGTTCCAGTTGAGCTATAAATCAGATTATTAAACTGCATGTAAACATGAGGTAGAAAAATGGCAGATATTCCAACCCTCTTACACATATATTAGCATGCACAGATTCTACGGATCAGAAATACACTCTCTCTCTCTTTCTGTGTCTGTACTCGGTCACCGCAAACTCATAAAAAGTCAGCTCTTTCAGTAAAACGAATTTCTTTTAACGATCTGAAGGGTACTCAATTAATTGTAATTAAAGTCTGTGTCATTTATCTAGAATGGTGTCTCTGGACATAATTTCCCCATGCTTATGAAAAATGCACACATGCATACAGACTCTCACACACACTCTTGAGAGTCATCTACTGTAGATCAGCATGAACAAAAAGACCTTTGCAAATGAGCTCCAATATGTGAGCTTTGAAGGAGGCCATGCTTCTTTTAAATATCTTAAAACCTCAGACTTACATCTACAATGGATTTATGAAGTCTGAATATCAGCCTTGGTGCCTGGAGGCTATGGACAAAGTTCTCCAGAATATGGCAAACCCAACACTAAACTTAATCAAAGTCGCCTCTGTAACTTTGACTGAAAATAATTTATTTTGCTTTTATTTCATCTGTATTCATGTAAAAGCTACCCCACCACACACACACACACACACACACACACACACACACACACACACACACACACACACACACACACACACACACACACACACACACACACACACACACACACACACACACACACGCACACACATCATGCTAAAGGGGAGACGTGGAATACTAATGCCACACAAAGGCATCAAGGAACAATCCTCAAGAAAAGCTTGTTGTAGCAAAAAATGAATAATTCTTTTTAATCTACATTTGCATGAATCAAGCATTTTAAAGCATGTCCTGCTGCATTTCAGCTGTTGTCTGCATCAGGTTTATACCTCACAGGACTGCTGGCACTAATGAACCCATATATACTTTAGTATTGAAAACATTATTAGGATTATGAATAATTGACTTATTTAAATTATAGAAAGATGTGTTAAAATTACCCCACTCACCCCTCAATATATGCAACTGCAAATTAATACTCAGTATGATAATGAAGCTCTGTTGTTATGTTTATGCAGTGCAAACCAGACCAACATTTACATCTTCGCCTCATGTATTTGTTCACCCTTAAGACCTCTAAATAATCACACACAGTACTGTTGAGGAAAAACATTGTTCTGCATGGCTATTGCTAATGATAAATATATGCATATTTGCTGCTTAGCAGGTAATGAGTCTTTATGTGGGTCACAATGGATCAGATCTCCAACATATTTATCTTTGAATAATTTTAGCTCACAGAATTTGTCTTCTACATTTGGAGAAATTCAAAGTCAGACACATCTGTCCTCAGTGACGTGGCACAGAGGAAGTTTTCTTAAGTACAAGTTATACAAAGAGTAATGTCTCGGTTACGTATGTAACCCTCGTTCCCTGAAGGAGGGAACGGAGACGTACATCGGAACTGACCGACGAATTGGGATCTGTTTTCAGAGACCAATCTACTTCGAGTGTATAGAAACGAGCCAATAAACATTGGCATGCGGTTCACGCATTCCACGCGCCGCCCCGCATTGCGGGAATAAATACGGAAGTGGAAGTACCGCATATCGTTTTCAACTGAGGAGCCGAGATAAGTGGCTCGGGCCTTCAGCTGAAGCACAGCACCTGGCGACGGGACGTACGTCTCCGTTCCCTCCTTCAGGGAATGAGGGTTACATACGTAACCGAGACGTTCCCTTTCAGTCGGTCACGTTCGACGTACATTGGAACTGACTGACGAATTGGGATCCCTACCAACATGCCAGGGATGCTGGCCCGTTCCAGCGCCCTGCCTGAGCTCGCTGTACTGCTCCTATGTTGGAGTGGGTGTCAGGGCTCCCGGCAGGGAAGGACAGTCACTTGCTGTTTCTGCAAGACCCACTCAGCGTGACTAGGATAACGCTGGGAAAGCGTGCCCGTCCCGGGAGATGGTACGCTGCGGAACCACATCCTTCAATGGAAGAAGAGGTGGAAATAAGCATAAGGACTAACCTATCAGGGTAGTACAACATATGGAAGTCTCTGAGGTAAAAGAACACGCCCAGAGATGACAGAGCGGGCTCTGTCCAGGGAAAGACACGGGGCTAGCTTATTAGGGTAGCAGATACCGTGGAGAATACACATATGGGGTAGCCGTTAGGGGACCGCAACATATGGAACCCAGCCTACACACACGTTCCATAAGTATACGGGTGCAGGCCTAGCGTCAGACGGCCGCAATGTCTGACACCGACGGGGTGACGGAGGAACTCACAGGGTTAGCCGTTTCCGGGGAACTCAGCTGGAGCAATAGACGCATGTATCCGGCCCAGAGACACTAGAACAGGTACTTAGCGCTACTGGCCACTGGGGGCGTGGATGCGGGAAGATACCGGCTCTACACGGAGGCTATAAAATCTAGCGAACGTGTTAGGTGTCGCCCAGCCCATAGCTCTACATATATCTGTCAGTGAGGCGCCTTGAGCCAACGCCCAGGAGGAAGGTACACTCCTTGTGGAGTGCACTCGCACCCCGAGCGGGCAAAGCACGTCTTGGGACTGGTAAGCCAAGACAATGCCGTCCACTATCCAGTGGCCCAACCTCTGCTTGGAGACAGCCTTTCCCTTCTGCTGGCCTCCGTAACAGACGAAGTGCTGCTGTGAAGTTCTGAAGCTCTGAGTCCGGTCAACGTAAGCGTGGACGTGACATAACAAAGCTAGGGCTGGGTCTGCCTCCTCCGAAGGCAGCACTTGCAGGTTCACCACCTGGTCCCGAAAGGGAGTGGTAGGAACCTTCGGCATGTATCCAGGCCGGGGTCTCAGGACAACGTGAGAGTTGGCCGGCCCGAATTCTAGGCACGATTCGTCGACCGAAAGTGCATGCAGGTCCCATACCCTCTTGATTGAGGCCAATGCCGTCAGGAGAACTGTCTTCATGGACAGGATTTTTAGCTCAACTGACTGCAAAGGCTCAAATGGCGGACCCTGGAGTGCTCTAAGAACCAGGTCTAAATCCCAAGAGGGTAACGAGGTTGAACGAGGAGGATTCAGTCTCCTTGCACCTCTGAGGAACCTGACGATTAAGTCGTGCTTACCTAAGGATTTACCGTCTACTGCATCGTGATACGCCACTATTGCTGCGACATACACTTTGAGGGTGGAGGGAGACAGCCTTCGCTCCAACCCATCCTACAGGAAGGAAAGCACAACGTTAATCGAACACTCCGGGGGTCTTCCCGGTGGACAGAACCCCTCTCAACGAACAGGTTCCCCTTCAGAGAGTAGAGGTGCCTCGTAGAGGGGGCTCTAGCTGAAACGATGGTGTCTACCACTGCTTGTGGCAGGCCACCTAGAACCTGCCATAGAGTGCCCCGCCCCTGAGGGCGCAACTAACAAGACCTGCTCCTCATCCTCCCTGACCTTGCACAGAGTCTGTGTGAGAAGGCTCACTGGGGGAAACGCATATTTGTGTAGGTCCCGGGGCCAGCTGTGCGCCAGTGCATCTGTGCCTAAGGTAGCCCTGGTCAGGGAATAGTACCACTGGCAATGGGTCGGAGGAGTAACTGAGACCCGGTACTGACCCCGCTGCCACGCCCATCTCGGGACTCAACCAGCGTTGAAGCGGTCTCATATGAAGCAATCCGAGTGGCATTACCGCGGCTGCAGATGCCATATGCCCCAGGAGCCTCTGAAAAAGTTTCAGTGGGACCGCTGTCCTGCCTTTGAACATATTCAAGCAGTTCAACACTGACCGGATGCACTCTGGAGTGAGGCGTGCCATCCGGCTGACCGAATCCAGCTCCATACCGAAATAAGAGATCCTCTTAGAGTTTGCTCTTCTCTCGGTTGACCCGAAGTCCCAACAGGCTGAGGTGACTGAGCACCATGTCCCTGTGCTCGCACAACTGATCCAGAGACTGAGCCAGTATAAGCCAGTCATCGAGATTCCGCGTTCTCTGAGCGGAACAATGGCTGCCTCGACGACTTTCGTGAAGACGCGAGGCGACAGGGACAGCCCGAAGGGCAAGACTTTGTACTGATATGCCCTCCCCTTGAACGCAAAGTGTAGGAACGGTCTGTGTCGAGGAAGGATAGAGACATGAAAGCACGCGTCCTTCAGGTCGATCGCTGCGAAACAATCCCGGCGACGGATGCATTGGAAAATGCGTTTTTACGTTAACATTTTGAACAGGAGCTTGTGCAGGGCCCGATTCAGAATATGCAGGACCAAGGTTGGCCTTAACCCACCCCCTTTCTTGGGTACAATGAAGTAGGGGCTGTAGAACCCCGACCTCATCGGCAGGAGGAACCGGCTCGCCAGCAGGACATCGATCTCGGACCGCAAGACATGGGAATCGCTGCTCCACACGGAGGTGAAGAGGATGCCCTTGTACTTGGGAGGCAAATTGAATCGCATAGCCGAGTCTGATGGTACGGATGAGCCAGCGTGACGGCCTGGGGAGATCACCTCACCTTGAGCAGCTCCTCTTCTCCCCACGTCAGGGCCGCTTGCCCTTGCGCTTGCCTGCAGACTTCGCAGGCCCCGACACGGGTTGGGTGGCACCCTTACGACCGGCGGAGGCAGCCGCAGGGGGACGCCCTCGACGACGAGCAGGCGGAGGTGCTGCGGCCGGCAACTGGGTGGAGGCAGCAGCGGGTTGCCGGGGCAGGATGTTTTTGATGGCCTCCGTCTGCTTCTGGGCCACTGAGAACTGCTGGGCGAAGTTCTCGATGGCGTCACCGAAGAGGCCGGCCTGGCAGACAGGGGCATTGAGGAACCGCACTTTGTCGGCCTCACGCATATCCGCCAGGTTCAGCCACAGGTGGCGTTCCTGGACCACAAGTGTGGACATCGCCCGACCCAAGGTGCGTGTGGTGACTTTCGTCGCCCGGAGGGTGAGGTCCGTCGCGGTGCGCAGTTCCTGCATAACCCCTGGGTCGGAACTACCCTCGTGCAGTTCCTTGAACGCCTTGGCCTGGTAGACCTGCAGGAGCGCCATGGCATGCAAAGATGATGCAGCTTCCCCGCAGGCTGTGTAGGCTAGGCCTGTTAGACCAGAAGAGAACCTACATGCCCGGAAGGGAGACGTGGGTGACCCCGCCAATCGGTAGCGGTCTTTGGACACAGTTGCATCGCTACCGACCACTCCACTGGGGGGACCTCCACGTAACCCTTAGCCGCGCCACCATCAAAGGTAGTGAGGACGGAGGAGCCAGTCGATCGTGCACGAGCGCTATAGGGTGCTGTCCACGACTTCGTGAGCTCCTGATGCACCTCCGGAAAGAAAGGTACTGGGGCAGGGCGCTGAGAACCAGCACGGTCTGTCCCGAGATACCAATCGTCCAGCCGTGAGGGTTCGGGACACGGCGGAGAGTTCCACTCGAGCCCGACACTCACGGCAGCCCGGGAAAGCATAGCCGTGAGCTCTGGATCAGACTCGGACAACGCTACCACACCCGAAGGGGGTAACACAGCCAGATCCTCATCTCCAGAGTCCATTAGCTCGTCCCCCGATGCAGCGATCGACAACATATCTTCAGTCGGAGCCCCGAAAGAAACGGCTGGCCCCCCATGGGAAAGACCAGCACGCTCTTTTGGAAGCTCTACCGGCACAGCGGAGGGGGGAGGGGCCCGAGGAGCCTGGTGACTCGGCGGGAGTGCCCTCACTGTAACCCTCAGGTCTCCACCAAAGGCATCAGCCAAAGTAGCAGCTCTGCAGTGGGAGGGCCACTAGATCGGGGGATGCGCAATGGGACTCCACCCCTTTTGAGGTATTGGAGCCTAGACCTTAAAACTGCGATTGTCATCCACAGTCATCCACGAAAGCCGCTTCAGCGTGCTGAACGCCCAAACACGTGAGACAGCGATCGTGCCTGTCAACTGGACATAGATACCGACGGCATCCAGAAACACACGGTTTGAATGACATCTTGAAAAAGAAGCAGGGTCAAACCGTCTCTTTTAGTAGAGGAAAACCGCTCCGATCAGTGCCGAGGCAATGGAAATGGCCGCGGCTCACAGCAGTTCAAAGTTGCAAGCCCGCTGTGAGCACTCAAAGGAAAAACGCCCAGCGAGCTGTGATAACAGCTGTTTGTTTTCTTTCACGCGACCACCGCTGCAACGCACCGCAGCACCGACACTGGATACCGGAAGCAGGTAGGGAACCTCTCTTGAATGAAAACACTCTTCGTAGGAACATACAATAATGCTCGGCTCCGAAGTTGAAAGCGATATGTGGTACTTTCACTTCCACATTTATTCCCGCAACGCGGGACGGCGCGTGGAATGCGTGAACCGCATGACAATGTTTATTGGCTCGTTTCTATACACTCGAAGTAGATTGGTCTCTGAAAACAGATCCCAATTCGTCGGTCAGTTCCGACGTACGTCGAACGTGACCGACTGAAAGGGAACCAGCTTTATTTGAGTAACTTATAGCTACACTTATCTGTAGACAGAACCTGGATGATTTTGCGGAAAGTCAGAGATATGGAGGAGAATTTACGTAAATTCAGGAGGGAAATATTGCATTGACATTAGCTTAGCATCATTGCATTTCATTGTTTTATACTTTCACAGGGACAGAAAAAGAGGGAGACATATTAGTGAATATTCACCAAGTCATTCCCTGTGTGCGTGACAGATGGGCAGACTCCTCCCCAGAGACTGCTTGATGACAGTCTCATGCCTGGTCACAAACCAACAGGTATATAATTCACTCAAACTCAGAGAAAGATGCTGATAAAGGCATTTTGAGGTCATTTGATGCAGCAAATTTGGACAGGTTTGTGGATATTTTCCCTGGCTTTAAAACTGCCTTTGAGCAGAATGGGGTTTAAGCCAACAGATCTCATATCTACCAAACTATTAGCGCCAACAGACTAGTTCGTGTTTTAAAGCAGCCTTGGGAGAAACGGTGATGGAGGAATTGGTTTTCAGAGTTGAAATGTCCTTGGGGGAACAACAAAATGATTATGATTACTTTATCTTAGCAGTATGAATAGGTATTTTCCTGTAATGTCAGATTTATCTAGCATTCCCCCCACTGATCTGCTAGTCGGTTTTCACATCTGTTGTAGACAAAATGCTAATCAGAAATGGTATCCTGAGGTAAAAGTGTATCAAATGGTTTTTAAATGAGAGTCTGGTGTTTGATGGACAGCTGGTTGCTAGAAGTACATGAATTAAAGTAAGACATACTTAAGCTCTGGGTGCAGATGTCCTAGCCGATCACAATCAAGACAAAAGCACACCCTCATTAAACCAAAACATATTGATTGCTCATCAATATTCTGAACTATGTGGTCAGCTACCCCAGAGAAATGGGTCTTTTGTTGCTGTATTTAATCCAATTCAAGTGCCTTTTGTTTCGCCAAAACAGATAATAACAATTTTCATATAGTTTTTCACGTTTTACTTAAACAGTCATGTATGAATTTACATTTTCATCCCTGGTTTATTGGGAAATTAAAATGCAGTTATAAAAACTTTATGGACAAAAAAAAACATCCTCTTGACACCCATCTTTTCCCTAAACAACATTCATTCAGACAAATATGACTCACATTTTGTTGATAATAATGTAGCCATGAAAGCTAACACACTCATGAATTTAATAATGAGATGATTTCCATGGTTCTAATTTGTAGTAATAATTCATGGGTAATGAATTATTGATAAATTATAATTCAAAGGTAAATGACATGGCAATATTTTGATGTATGAGGCGAAACAAAGTGAGTTGAGAATTACAATAGTGTCTTATAAGAATGGTGAAGCCCTGTGTGATACTCTACATAACATGGTATTGATTCAATCAAATAACACAGTGATTTTTAAATAATTTTATTTATGCTAGCAGCAGGAATAAATGCAGCAATAAAAGTATCACAAACAGATGCTCATTTTTATGGTATTTTGTAATATTTTGGAGAAAAAATAAATAAATAAAAATGGTCACTTACAAATAGATACTACATCACTATTTTTAAGATTTCTCATATATTAAACCTACATATATTTCCTTATTTATCTTTCTATTTTTCATTCTATTTAAAAAAAAAAAAAACGTTGTGCCTTTAAACCTGAAAGACCCAAATATAGGGGGAAAAACTGTAAAACAATGTCCACCTTTTACAGGTTGTTGTTGTAGGAGGCCTCTAATGCAGAAATAAATGGAAACATGCTTTTACATTTTTGACATTTTAGTAAGGTTTTAGGATAATGTTGTAATTATCATCTCATCAGCAACAACGATGAGACTGCCTACAGGGAGGAGATCCAGCACCTGGCCACATGGTGCGCTGATAATAACCTGCTCCTCAACACCACCAAAACGAAGGAGCTCATCGTGGACTTCAGGAAAGAGTCAAGAGGCACACACGACACCATCCACATCAATGGAATGGCCGTTGAGCGTGTCTCCAGTTTCAAGTTCCTGGGGATCCACATCTCAGCGGACATGTCGTGGACGACCAACACCTCCAGCCTGGTCAAGAAGGCTCACCAGCGCCTCTTCTTCCTGAGGACACTGAGGAAGAATCAGCTCTCCTCGGCTATCCTGGTGAACTTCTACCGCTGCGCAATAGAAAGCATCCTGACCAACTGTGTGGCAGTATGGTATGGGAGCTGCTCTGTTGCGGAGCGCAAGGCACTGCAGCGGGTGGTGAAAACTGCCCAGCGCATCACAGGGACTCCACTACCTGCCATCGAGCGCATCCAGAGGAAACGCTGTCTGCATCGAGCTAGCAGCATCCTCAAGGACTCCTCTCACCCAGCCCACAGACTGTTTTCTCTCCTGCCCTCCGGCAGGCGTTTCAGGATCCTCCGGACCAGAACCAGTAGACTTAAGAACAGTTTTTTCCCCAGAGCTGTCTCTTTACTGAACTCAAACCCCCGTTGATCCACTTCCCTCATAAACTGCTAACTCTCCTACCTCACATCTGCCTTCACTTTGTTATTTGCACTACCGACTGTTTATTACAGTAACAACTGTTTACTTATGCATTTTGCACCACCATATCTTAACTGGATTATGCTCATTTGCACTGCCGACTGTATTTATAGTACCAAATGTTTACATTTGCATTTTGCATCGTACTTCTAACTGCAATATGCAACCACTTTCCACTGCACTTTTACACTTTCTTTCGGATAGCTCTGTCCATAATTTATTGCACTACCTTAATCCACTGCTATATTCCTCATCTTAGCCTAACATATTATTGTATACCTCTATCTGTAAAATTCTGTTTATAGTAATAGCCATCCGTATATTATATTCATAGGACATATTCACTTGTAAATTCTGTTTATAGTAATAGCCATCTGTATATTTATTCACTGTACATATTCACCTGTAAATTCAGTTCTGTTTATAGTAATAACCATCTCTCTTGTTACGTAATTGTACGTATTCTTAAAGGTGTGTGTGCCTGTTGTCTGTCTTTTTTTCTTTCTCTGCTCTCTTAGGATGAGTAGCGACACCTGTTGTTAATCAGTGCCCTGAGTGTCTCCCGTTGCTTATTTGCTCCTGCAACCATGTGCTCTGCTATAAAAAGACGTCCAGCTCTGCAGTTTGGGAGAGGCAGGAGGTTTTACCCTCCGTCTCTCTTGCGAAGAATTCCTGTCTCCTGTTCCAGACGTTAGCGCTGTTGTCTACATTGTTAGTGGTATCCAATGTAAGAGATCTCACTAGTGTTTGAGATGAGTGTTTAGGAGATGTTATTTTGATTATATCAGGATTCTTTTCTTTTCCTTTTAGTCCCTGAGTGCAGGGCAAGTTACATTTATTTTTTTCACTTTTACTTCAATATTTTATAGTTTAAGTTAAGGAGGCTGTAGGGAGTTTGGTGCCATTTATTTTGTATATCTTTTTCTCCTGTTTATGTTGAGAGAGGAAGTTAGGTTTAGTTTTATGTTGGTTGTTTACATCATTATTTTGTGCATAGGTTATTTAGTTGGTTAAAAATAGTTAGATTGGTTTTGTTTGTTATGTTGGCAGTTACCCTCTCCTGAAGAAATGCCCCTAATTAAGATCTTTGGTCTTTGTTATTGTTTTCCTATGTTCCTTAAATAAATCTTTTTGCTTGATTTATTGTGTTGGTGTTAAGTCAGTGCTGGGACGGGAGACGGGGACGTAAAGCGTTTATCGTAATTTCTTTATAATTTTATATTCTGTTCCTTCTCCTTTACCCTAGACAGGGGAGTTCGTAACACTCTATTTATATATATATATATATATATATATTCAGTACATTTCCATGTCCTGCACTTACGCAACCACTGTATATCATGCACTTGCTGCTATTGCACTTCTGGTTAGACCTAAACTGCATTTTGTTGCCTTGTACTTGTGTAATGACAATAAAGTTGAATCTAATCTAATATAATCTAATACTGCAACATTGGGTCTGTTGTATTGCAGAATTTCAGTAATTTCACTCGCTTGTGAAATGTGAAAAGTGAAATGTAGAGAACATCTGAGGGTTCATTTGCAGGGTGTAATGATTATAGTAGTAGCATACATATACACTAATAATCACACAATATTAATAATTGGACAAGTCATCTTTTTATGAAAAATTATTTATTATAAAAATATGTTCAGATTACATTTACAAAACCTGATGAACTGAATGAAAACTTTGGCATTTATGTGATTTAGCTATGGTCATAGCTATATTCAGTTATGATAGTCCCAAAGGCAGTTATTGTCCTCTGAGAAGCAGAGGCGGACATGGCACTTGCTACAAAGTGTGTTGGTGTAGCTTTTACCACAGTGTCTGCAGCGTCCTCTATTTTGTTTGTATCTTCTGACACAACTTTTGAAAATACTCCAGTGGTGTATGAAGGGAGACGGCATCATTAGTGATATCCTGACCTGAAAAATCAATGTTTGGACAGATAAAATCTGTGTTCTTGAGTGACTTTATTTAGTTGGCATGATATCCAAATGGGTCAATGGGTGGTTTATTTTTACTTTTCCAGTTCACAAGGCATCTCCACATTCATCTTCTTAACTTGTATCCGAATCCATTTCAAAATCACTGTTCCCATTTTGGATGCCATCAATGACATCTTACACTTTGTAGATAATACAGTCTTTCCTGGCTGGTGGAATTCTGAGATGGATATTTTCCATATCCCGATGATACTTACACATTGTAAAGAATTTGCACATTCCACAAAATCACACAATACTGTCTAGCTAGCTTATTGTGCCCTCTATATCATGCTAATAGAATTTATAGCCCCCACTTTCCAGAAAATTATCACCTGTCCCTCATGCAGGAAGCAGATATTTGGGGAAACAAGCAAAGCCCAGAAAAGAAAACAGGACCAGTTTAGTATGTTTTATAAACGCATAAAATGCAGATAGTTTCAAATATCGCTACACAAATACTTTCAAATCCTCAAATAAATAATGTATTCCTTAATTCAACTTGAACTTAGCATTTAATAATAATGACATTTCAATTTAAACTCAAAATTATAACAAAAACATTTAAAACACACTTTTCAGAACATTCAACTCTCTCCCCTGTCCCCCTCCACCACCTCTTTATCTGCAAACGACTTTGCCCATTTCTTCACTGATAAAACAACAACCATCAGCAGTCAGTTCTCACCTCCACACACACAGGATTTTAGATCAGCCACATCTACAGCTGGAAAACGTCTCGGTTACGTATGGTAACCCTCGTTCCCTGAAGGAGGGAACGGAGACGTCACCGACGAATTGGAATCACTTCAGCCAAAGCCAAATCACATAGTCAAATCACAACACGGGAACCACTGGCACAATCAGAACTCGTTACGTATTTCTGAAGGAGGGACTTCATAGAACAAGGAAGTCATCAGCCCGTTTTTAGAACAGTGAAAACACCGGTATACAGATAAGTAAATTGTGTGAAAAATACAGTGTTTTTTTACACGCAAAACATGAACACATGTTATATTGCACACTGTAAACACAATCAAAGCTTCAAAAAAACACGAAGAACGGGACCTTTAATGGTGGTTCTTCCTAAAGGTTCTAGACTTTCGGCATAACTCCATCAATCTGTTCTGACCCTTTTCCCTCCAACCACTTTAACCTTACCTCTTGTCATGTATATATTGTGTATGCCATGTATGTATTCTGTTTAGTCTTGTTCTGTGATTTAGTTATTAAAGTTTGTGCACAGTATATGTTGGTCCTGACTCTGTGCCTGCAAACATATTGTCCCTTAAATGATCGACTTTGCTATGCGCTCTAAGCGCTTAGGTAAATTCAAAGAAATAATAATTTTTCTGTGGCCATGAAAAATATCCTTTTCTAAGAATTAAATTAATAATCAATACTGAACATCCTTAGGATGAACTGATTGAATTATTGTAATGTTAATGTAGCTATATCAAGTTAATCTATGTAATTGATTCAAATATTCATAATTAATCATAATGAATAATCATAGAGTTATGAATAATTATGAATATTTCCCCTCAGAGCTAATTCGCTACAACGCATAGAGGCGCCTCGTAGAGGGCGCTCTAGCGGAAGTGATGGTGTCTACCACAGCCTGTGGTAGGCCACCTAGAACATCTGCGTCCCATCAGGGACCAGACATGGAGTTTCCAGAGGTCCGGACACAGGTTGCATAGGGTGCCCCGTCTCTGAGTCAGGAGGTCCTTCCCCAGAGGAATGGGCCAAATAGGTGCTGTCGCGAGGAGCACTAGTTCTGAGAACCAAGTTCGGTTGGGCCAATACAGAGTGACCAACAGGACTTGCTCCTCGTCCTCCCTGACGTTGCACAGTGTCTGTGCAAGAAGGCTCACTGGGGGAAGCTGAGTGCCAGGGCATCCGAGCTGAGGTTTCTCCCGGTCAGGGAATAAATCAACTGGCAATGGATCGTGTCCGGGGCGGCAAACAGGTCTACCTGTGCGGCCCCGAAGCAACTCCAGATCAGCTGGACCACCTGGGGATGGAGTCTGCACTCTGCACTGGCTGTCGTGAAAGCTTGTCGGCTGCACGATTGATCGGGCCCAGAATGTGAATGGCACGAAGCAACCTCAGATGCTTCTGACTCCAGATGAGGAGATGACGGGTGAGTTGTGACATGTGGCGGGAGCGTAGACCACCCTGTTTTTTTTGATGAACGCAACGGCCACAGTGTTGTCCGTACGGACCAGAACATGCTTGCCTAGTAGTGGCGTTTTGAAGCGGCCCAGTGCAAGACCTGAAACTGCAAGCCCGTTGTACGTGGCCCCCCAGCCGGTGGATGAGGCAACTGCCTGGACACTTGTTCTAGGGGAACTCCTGCCGGAAGAAACGAAGGGTCCGACCATGGCGAAGGTTTGGCGGCACCTCTGTTTTGCGAGACACGGAGTGAGCCGCGCTGCCACGCCCATCTCAGGACTTGGTCGTCTAGCCAGCGTTGAAGCGGTCTCATATGAAGCAATCCGAGCGACATTACTGCGGCTGCGGATGCCATATGCCCGAGGAGCCTCTGAAAGTGTTTCAGTGGTGTCACTGCCCTGCGTTTGAATGAATCCAAGCAGTTCAACACAGACTGGACACACTCCTCAGTGAGGCGCGTTGTCAGACCGACCAAGTCCAGCTCCGTACAGAGAAAAGATATCCTCTGCGTGGGGCAGAGTTTGCTCTTTTCTCCATTGACCTGAAACCCCAACCAGCTGAGGTGCCCCATGCTCTCTCATGGGAGCAATGGCTGCCTCTGCCACTTTTGTGAAGACACGGGGCGACAGGGACAGCCCAAAGGGTAAGACTCTGTACTGATATGCCTGTCCCTTGAACGCAACGCGAAGGAACATTAAAGTACGTGTCCTTCAGGTCGATCGCTGCTAACCAATCTTGGGGACGGATGCACTTGAAGATGCGTTTCTGCATTAGCATTCTGAACGGCAGCCTGTGAAGGGACCGGTTCAAGAATCGCAGATCCAAGATCGGCCATAACCCGCTGCCTTTCTTGGGTACAATGAAGTACGGGCTGTAAAACTCTAAGTACGGGCTCTATCGCGTCCTTCGCCAGTAGGACTGCGATCTCTGCCTGGAGCACAGGGGCGTCCTCCTTCGACACAGAGGTGAAGTGAACGCCCCTGAACTTGGGGGAGCGCCCGGGCGAACTGAATCGCATAGCCGAGTCTGATGGTACGGATGAGCCGGCGAGACTGGCTGGGAAGCACTAGCCAGGCTCCCAGAGACCATGCAAGTGGGACCAACTGCACCACAGACGTACCCGCAGCGGGGCAGCGTAGTGGCGTGCAGGGACCCGACCCAAGCGGCATGGTAGCGGCCCGAAGTGCGGTCTGAGTAGCACACCTGTTCACCTGTGCAACACTACCTGCTTCCCCATAGGGGGTGTGCGAGTGTGGGAAGGCCGCTTTTGACGTTCCCACAGCCGGCACCCCCTGCTGGCGATTTGGAGAGGCACCAGAGGCTGACAAGGCATGGGAGCATCGTACACCGCCAAGCGCACTCTCCGATTGAAGGAGGGACTGAGCGTGGCAAGGTTTTGTGGTGTCGCACACGGCCTGCCTCACCTCCTTCCTCAGTGGGGAACAAGAGCGGCAAGGCATAGCGTCGCGCACTCGTCATCCTCGCACCGCTGAGAAGAGAGGAATGAGAGTGGCGAGGCTTTGTAGCGTCACACACTGGCATTCTCGCCCTCTTGTGGGGAGGGGAATGAGAGCAGCGAGGCTTTGTAGCGTCACACGCTGCCATTCCTGAACTACTGAGACCCAGAGGTATTGGAACTGCTCTTGAGAATTTGGGTACCACTGGCTGTTTTTAACACCAATGGCAGAACAGAATTACCAATGGTTTTCAACCCAGCCCTCCTGCGGGGGAAGAGCAGCTCCTGACCAAATCCGGGTCAATGGTGTTTCTGGACCAGGGTGGACATCGTCTGGCCAAGGGCCAGTGCTGTACTCAGCTCAACCTCAGCTCAGAACTACCCTCGGCACTATGCAGGGCGGAGGTGGCCTGCCAGTGGCACTGCCACCCCACCGATGAGGGTAGTGAGAGAGAGGAAAACTTTACACAGATTATGGCCCTTTTGGTGTTCCATATTTTGGGACCAAATAGTTCCACAATGCCAAAGCCTTCCAATGCACATCCAGGAAATGGCAAGGGGCGGGCAAGGCGATTTACGCATCTCAGCATCATCTTAATTTTCAACACATAACAGCCCTCTCTCCGATGCAGCGATTGAGATCTGAGCCCCAAATTAAACACTAGCCCCCCCCCCCCCCCTTTTTTTTTAAGGACCAGCAATCCTATCTGTTAGCTACAAGCAGGCATGTGAGATAGTGAGCATGGCCGTAAGACGGCACACAACGCGCTGAACACTCAAGCCCTTATGAAAAGGGCAAGATGAACAACACGCCGACGTGGTTATGCTCTCATGAGAGAACATAAACCACCCACAAACACAGTCTCAACATGCTTGCGATGCGATAGAGGAGTGGGGGGCCCACGGAGATGTACTCGGCGGAGATGTAATCCTCAGGTCACCCAGGCTTATCAGCCAAAGTAGCCCCTTTTCTGGTGCACCAGAAAAGAAACTAGATCGGGGTATAAGCAAAGGGACTCAGCCTCGTTTGAGGTTTTCATTGTCATAGACACGCGCTGGGTTACCGTGGCCCACCCACGAACACATTCTCAACATGTTTATGCGAAAGGGATTGTGGCCTCAGGACAGGAAACAACCGCATCCAGAAACGTTGCTCTTTTGTGAGGAAACGCTCTTTCAACAGTGCTGAAGCACCCAGGGGAAGACCGTGGCAGAACACAGGAGATAAGTGCAGTCCTGTGTCTGCACTCACTGAGACAAACGCCCTCACCGAACCAACATTTGCTGTGAGAACAGCAGTTTGTTTTGCAGATGTAGCGGTGAGCATGCGGTTGCGCTGATTGTGCCTTTTCGCAAACACAAGTGTCCCTCTCATTCTCTGGAGTATCTCTCTTGTAGATAGGCTCTCTTTTAGAAAAGCAGTCTTGCTTCATCAACGCCATTCGGCTCCGAAGTTAATGACAATAGTGCACTGCTCTCACTTCCTGTTTATACCCACGGGGGCGGAGCGCGAGATGCAAATTTTGCATGCCAATGGCCCATTGGCATGCAAATTTTGCATGCCAATGGCCCATTGGCCTGTTCTCTATATCTCGAAGCTGATAGGGGCTCCGTGAAAGGATCCCAGTTCGTTAGACAACGACATCCGACGTACGTCTAACGTAACCGTCTGGAAGGGAACTTTTCTCCTCCTTCTCTACACTAACTGAAGCAGAAGTATCTAAACTTCTCTCCAGCCATCCTACCACCTGTCCTCTAGCTCCCATACCCTCACACCTTCTACAAGCCATCTCTCCTACACTCCAAACAGCACTCACACACATCATCAACACATCTATCAGCACTGGCATTTTCCCTACCACATTCAAGCAGGCTCGGGTAACCCCACTGCTTAAAAAACCCACATTAAACACATCACTTGTAGATAGCTACAGTCCTGTTTCTCTCCTACCATTCAAAGTGAAAACACTTGAACGAGTTTTCAAACAGGTTTCGTCTTTCCTCTCACAGTATAACCAGCTGGACGTCAACCAATCAGGTTTCAAAAGGGGCCACTCAACAGAGACTGCATTGCTGTCGGTCACTGAAGCCCTGCGGATTGCAAAAAGTTGATTCCAAATCATCAGTCCTCGTCCTCCTTGATCTATCAGCTGCCTTTGACACTGTGAATCATCAGATTATTCAGTCCTTCCTCTCATCACTGGACATCACAGGGATTCCACTCCACTGGTTTGATTCCTATCTCACAGGTACGTAGGTCTTTCAAGGTTGCCTAGAGAGGGGAGGTATCCAAAGCACATCAACTGACCAGGGGGTTCCTCAGGGCTCAGTGCTTGGACCTATCATCTTCTCCATTTACACTGCATCACTGGGACCCATCATACAGGCACATGGCTTCTCATACCATTGCTATGCTATTGACACACAGCTCTATTATTCATTTCAACCAGATGATCCCACAGTAGCTGTACGAACATCACCTGCTGCTCAACCTGGCAAAAACTGAGCTTCTCGTCCTCCCTGACAATCCGACTCTACAACACGACTTCACCATCCAGCTAGGTTCATCCTTGATTACCCCTTCAAGGTCGGTCAGAAATCATGGAGTAACCTTTGATGACCAGCTGTCCTTCAAAGACCACATTTCAAAGACAGCCCAGTAGCGCAGGTTTGCGCTGCACAACATCAGAAAAATCTGACCGTTCCTAACAGAGCATGCAACACAGCTTCTTGTCCAGGCCCTGGTCATTTCTAGGCTTGACTATTGCAATGCGCTTCTGGCTAGACTTCCATCTTGTGCGTTCAAAATGCTTCAAATGATTCAGAATGCAGCGGTACGTCTTTTTTTCAACGAGCCCAAAAGGGCCCATGTCACACCTCTCTTCATCTCTCTGCACTGGCTACCACTCGATGCTCACATCAAGTTTAAGGCGTTGACGCTTGCTTACAGATCCACCACAAGCTCAGCACCCACATACTTCGACTCGCTCCTAAGAGTCTACATCCCCTCCAGAAGCCTTCGCTCTGCAAAGGCTTGTGGTGCCACCACAGAGAGGCATGAAATCACTCTCCAGATTATTTTCATTCTCTGTTCCTTGCTAGTGGAACAATCTTCTCACCTCCATCCAGAATGCAAAATCACTGATAACATTCAAAAGACAGCTAAAAATGTATCTATTTTCCTCAATTCCATCCCTATTCTAGCTTATGCTACTCTAAGTAATGTCCAAAACTTAGTATCTCAGGCACTTTTTGTGATTTTTTGCCTCTTCATGACGGATCGCTTCCTGTATTCCTCAGTTGAAAGTCGCTTTGGATAAAAGTGTCTGCTAAATGAATACATGTAAATGTAAAACTTGTGAATGATCAAAAATATTGTTTCTATTAGTATTTATTTCACATGGAACAGGTGAGCAGTAAGATTCATTCATGTAATATGCAAGGTGCATAGGCAAATTTTGCTACCCCTTTTACCCATTGTAAAATTATAACTGACATTACAAGCTCAAAAATTGTATATGAATAACAAATTCAACTGTACCTTAATATCTGCATGATCTACACATATTATTAAATACATAAAATTATTTTGGGCATTTTACTTGTTGATTTATCCAGTTCAGTAAAAAAGATGATGTGCTTCAAGTTAAGAAAAACTTCTGCAGGTTTATTTTAGTAGAGATAAACTTAATGTTGTAATATTACAACAGTGGGCCACAGGGTTTTTTATTTTTAATTTTTTACACTACCTACACACACTAAAGAAAGTCTGTGGAAATACTGCCCACTGTAATGTGTTAATATGTGATGCGATCTGGGAAAACCCGTTGGATGTCGCGCTGGAATGTTTTCACCAAAGTCGAGGAATAGGTTGAATGTCAATTTTTTTTGTCAAAATTGGGTTTTCATTAAATTATTATTCAATAACATCTTGTCTATCATTTCTTAAAATATCTTGGCAAATATCACTATTGTAGTGCAGAAAAATAGTGATTTATAGCGGCAAGCTGAAAAGACTGTATCTTTCTCTCATGTTTATTTAGATCATGCCCAGCGGAGGTGAAAAACAAAATTGTTTTCGCTCTCTTAACACCACAAAGACAGTTCAACCATCAAAATAAACCCATTACATGTAGAATAAAGGTGCATCAAAGCACATTTCCCTCCAGTCCTATTTAAACAACAAAGTTTTTATTTAATACAACGTTATCGTATTGTGAGATGGCGGAGCACAAGAGAACAACGGAGTCTGAAGTAACTGATCGCTTTTGTGATCTCGGTCGCCTCAAGAGATGAAGGATTGGACGAGGAAGTTACTGAAGAGGAGTTAGTTTAGCTATGCTGCAGGTGCACTGTGCTTGCTATTCTAAAAATGTACACTAGCTGTGCGATCTAAATGGGTGATCACAAGTTCAGAGACAGCCCATGATAAACAATAGAACACGTATTTCACTACTTACTAAATTGCTGTTCTCTTCAGAGTAACGTTAGCTAGCCCCCTTGTGTAGAAATGCAGCTGATAAATTCTAGTTTTCATATTTTCATATTCAGTTAAGACCTTTGTAGCGAATTAGCTCTGAGGGGAAATATTAATAATTATTCATAACTCCTTATGATTATTCATTATGATTAATTATGAATATTCAATTCAATTAAATATATTAATTGGACGTAGCTACATTAAAATGACAATCAATCAGTTCGTCCTATGGATGTTCAGTATTGATTATTAATTAATTCTCAGAAAAAGGATATTTTTCATGGCTACAGAAAAAAAAATATTTCTTTTAATTTATGTACGCGCCTATAGAGCACGTAGCAAGATCGATCATTTAAGGGACAATTTGTTTGCAGGCAGAGAGTCAGGACCAAACATATGTTGTGCACAAACTTTAATAACTAAAACACGGAATAAGACTACAACTAACATGAAACATACATACACAAACATACATGACAAGAGTTAAGGTTAAAGTGGTTGGAAAGGAAAGGGTCAGAATAGATGGATGCATCTATGCAGTGTGTCTAAACCTTGTGAAGAACCATCCTCAATAAACTCCTTTGTTGTAACAAAGGGGTTTACAGTTTTACTAACTACACCGCAATTTCTGTTTCGTACTTTACTTGCATTTAACCTGATTCTGTAGACCATCCGCGGTGAAATCGCAGGAGGAAGTTTGTGGGTTCCGTCCGATGGCTTTGACGTGGCGATCAAGTTCTTCTGCATTGGATGAAGAAGAGATGATGAGCTTGCGTGGTTGCTTAGAATCCATAGAGTAAGTTGCACATGGCATGCAGAGTTTGGGCCTTCTGCTCCATGGCCTTGTGAGGCCTTTGGCTCGGTGTTTGTGGAGGCCTGCCCTGTGGGCACCCTGCTGGGTGAGGGCCCCCACCCCCAGACACAGCGTGTTGTGTCCGTGTTAGCAGGAGAAGAAGAAAGGAGGATCTCTGCAAGCTCTCTTTTTAAGGTCGAAAATAGTCCCACCCTCTGGAGGCAGGCTTGACCAATGAGATTGTTGGGATTTCCAAGCGGGAAATTCCTCTGGGGAATTTTATTGCTCTTTGTTCCAAAGCCTGAAATCGATGAGTCTGTGCTCAGGTATACTCTAATTAATGCAACACACACATATTGATTCGTACAAGGACATGACATACGTGGAAGTGTAAGTTATGAAACGTGCGTTAATTTGATAGGAGACATGACATATATGAGGTTACATGGAATAGTAGGTCGTTCACAGGAAATGGATACATAGGGAATGCAATGATAGGGAACACATTACAAGAGAGTTATATGTGTACATACAATGTCCTGGGGTGCATGTTCATTTATAGACGATTTGTCTATAACTTGAGGCCACAATGTGTGTTTTACAGGGTTTGTGTCTTTAGTTGGGAACTTTCCATGTGGCCACATTCCTTTGGGGGGCCGTAAAACACCTTATCAGCTGGTTTCCCTGGTAATGGAGGGTCCTTCTCCGTTGTGTTGGGGGAAGGTCTGTTATTCAGCCCAAAGTATTTAAAAGATATTTGTTAAATGTAACAGGCAATTAAGTGTCTGAATCGCCGCAATCACTACACCTTTAATTTGAAATAGCGATAAACACGGAAAAAAATTAAAGATTTATAGACAACCAATTTGTTTTCATGCCAAGAGTTCAAAATATAACATCCAGTCAATTTTTTAGATAAAAAGGTTCTGGAAATGTTTTAAATATAAAGGGATAAAATATATCGATTTGCCATTTGTGATGCAGAGCTATAATGCACATTCTTTTATTGTTATTAGAGGTTGAATTAAAATCAAATACTGATACACTGCCTATATACTTCTGAATACGATGTCTACTTCACAAAATGTATGAAAATTATGAAAAAATATGGTTCAGATCATTCAAACCATATGGAAATGTAGGTGCCCTTATATGGTTAGTAATGGAGCTTGGATGTCATCTAGATGAAAAGTTTGGTACTGCACCCAAACAAAATCTTACCGAAAGCTAATTTTTTGATATATCAACTCAAAACTTTGAACACAACTTGTTCATATTTCTGGCTTTGATTGTCTTGCAGTTTTAGAGTAAAACATGTTTGTAAAATACATATTATTATAAAATATTATTATAAAATATGTTTTTACATTTTCATAAACTTAAACTTTTATAACTTTTTTTCTATTTTACTTTCATAATTTATTTACATCTACAATAATCTGCCAAGTGTCTTCTTTAAAACAAGACCAACCTTAGGTCTATATTCCAAAGCATGCTTGAATTACAGCCATTTAAGGTTTTATAGACCATTTTCTTGTCTATGCGAAAAAAAGTGGTAGCGGTTATTTAAACGTGTTTTTCTCAAAATTCCATTCCTAAAAATCATAGCGATCAGCCGACTTTAGAGAACCATAACTCTTGTTTCAGACAAGCCTTGAAAGAAATAAAACTATATTTGAAAAGGGCTTGGCCCCAGCTTTCATATGGTATCAAACGCTGTAAAAGGTAAAGTTTCACCATGGGTTGGGTTTTCGTAGATCACATATGAAGAAAATTATCTTTATTGATTATTTTTTATTTTTTTATTTTTATCAGTTGTTTTACCCATATGTTGGATTGCTTAGTGCATTCTGTTGTTTTAGGGTTGAAGGAAATGTATGTCAGGTGTCAGGGTTCTCCTCTGACAGCTCTGTATGTTTTGTCATTGTTTAATGTGTCTTTGTTTGTGTTGTGCATGAACACATGGCTCTGTCTTGGTTTGTGTTTGCCATGTGCTCCCTGTGTCCTGCCTCCTTGTTTCCTGTTACCACGCCCCCTTGTTTAGTCCTTGTCTAGTCTGATTGATTAACTGATTGTGTGCTCACCTGTTCCTTGTCTGAGTGTGTTCGCCCTTTCCTCATGTTTTCTGCACTTTGTTTGTCTGAGTGTGTTCACCTGTTCCTCATGTTCTCTGCTTCTTGTTTGTCTGAGTGTGTTCACCTGTTCCTCATGTTTTCTGATCCCTTTATAAAGTGTGTTCTTCTCCTGTCAGTGCAGCCCAGGAGGGCGCTCCCGAGTCAAGTCCTGTTTTTGTCCCTGAAGTCCTAGAGAATCTTTCAGAGACCTTCACCCATTCAGTCATTTCCCCCAAGTCTACCAAGCCCAGTTGGAAGTCCAGACCAGTTAGGCAATTCCCTGTATCTATGGGTCTTCCCAGTCACGTTCCCACCCTCCATGTTTTCTGGTTATGGTTTCCCTAATGCCGATTTCAGACGGCATGATTTTAGCCCCGATTTTGGCTCGGTGACGGGTTTTGAGAAATTGCAGACAAATGCCCGAAATCACAGGCAAATCGGTGCTCGTTCACACGAGTGACAATCACGCAGTATGAATTAGCAAAGACGCGATCAGAGAGAATCGCCGATGAGTCGCCGACGCCCACAAGATATTTGGCATGCTAAATATCTGGACCTGTCGGCGATTCAAACTCCTGCTGTGTGAAATGAGTTCTGACTGAAAAATACATCTGCGATGACCTACAGCCAATGAGAGAGCAAGATACAGGGCAGCGGGAGGTTCAGGGAGGAGTTATAGACAAGAATATCTGTATATATATATATATATATATATATATATATATATATATATATATATATATATATATATATATATATATATATATATATATATATATATATATATATATATATAAAATTTAGTTATATCAAGCAGAAACAAACATTTGCTTGACCAGCCGAAACAGCAGCACACTGCAAAATTATTTATTTACCTCAAACAATCTTTGCAGAACACAATCCTTGCTCCCTGTGTCTCCCCAACCATTTCCTCCACCATAATCTTTTTTTCTTTTTCTCCTTTTTGCTGCAAATCAGTGCACAGACAATATGGATAGCAAATTTCTGAACTGCAGTCTATATTTTTAATAATTCCAGTCTCGCGTGAGAACTCAGGTCTGACGCACGTGTGATCTCGCATTGTTTCTTTCTCACTTCTCACGTGTGCTTTGTTGTGAAATGTAATTTGCGGACGGGACAGAGCTGTCGGCGATTATTCCTCTTGTACAGTCATGTAGTGTGAAACCCCCTGTCACCGATCCATTGTGCAGTGTGAACACAGCAGTGACTGAATGCTGGCCCAGATAGTCATGCAGTGTGAAAAGAGCAGTGATCCGACCAGTTTGAAAATCTTGCAGTCTGAACTAGGCATAAGCCAGCACCTCTCAATGCTGCCATGAACATTTTGCCAGGTTCGGTACCTACCCACCCTTTCCCTCCCTCTGTGTTCCCTGGCCAGTTTGGGACTTCCATGTTTATGCCCTACCCGCTCCCCCAGTTGGTGTCACCGGGGATTTCTTTGCCTGGTTTGGACAGGGGGTATTGTCAAGGTTCTCCTCTGACAGCTCTGTATGTTTTGTCATTGTTTAATGTCTTGGTTTATGCACAACAGAGCCATGTGTTCGTGTTTGCCATGTGCTCCCTGTGTCCTGCCTCCTTGTTTCCTGTTACCACGCCCCCTTGTCTAGTCCTCATTGATTAACTGATTGTGTGCTCACCTGTTCCTTGTCTGAGTGCTCACCCTTTCCTCATGTATTCTGCTCCTTGTTTGTCTGAGTGTGTTCACCTGTTCCTCATGTTTTCTGCTCCCTTTATAAAGTGTGTTCTTTTCCTCATGTGGTTGCTGGTTCTTTTTATGTTGCACCTACGTGTGTTATGCTAGTATTGCTAAGAGTTTGTGCTGCCTTTTGGCCTTGTCTTATTTTCTGTGTCTCTAGTTCCTGTCCTGGAAGTAGAGCTTTCCTGGCGGCTTGCTCTCCTTGCCTAGCTGCAAGCTTGGTGAGTTTCCTGATAAGACCTGACTGCATTGCCCTAGGATTCCTGCCTGGCCATCGCTGGTATCCTCTGGTCTCATGCTGCTCTGTCAGAACTGTGACAACAGGTTATTGTCTGCCAGATATTTTTCTACAGATATTTCCTTGCACTGTGCACATACTCACTACTACCTTTGCCTCTTCATTTGTAACTACAGATGGCTTCAGAGAGTTTGACATTGGATGCTATCATTCACTGGACTCAAATAAACACAGGAGCTAAAAAGTACTGCTGTGGCTTCATAACTATGTGCTTAATTGACTTGGCTGCTGTAAAAGCATCACAAATGTTAATGATTCTTTTTGATCCCTCTAGTCACCAAGCCCATAATTTTGTTTCAGCAAATTAATCAGATATATGCAGTCATGTTTTTTAAAGGCCATTCTCCAGTTTTTAAAATGTAATTTCTTTAGTCAAGTTTCTTTGTTTGAGAGAAAACTACAGTATCTATTCAAAATCAGCCTCCACATTTCAATGGATTATATAGACATATCTTTTTTCCAAATAATATATTACACATTTTTTTCATGAAAGCTACAAAAAAACCTAACATTATCTTCCAGTTTGAGATTTGTTCTATTTTGCCTTTATTTCTGTTCTTCAAGCATGCAGAAAGATGAATGAAATGAAAGGGAAATTATTAAAACATAATATAATTTGGAAATGACTGTTCAAAAGGCTCAAAACAAAACTGGCTTTTGTGAGCAGCATTACATCACTGTGTCTTCCTACGCCTCCCCCCACAACCCCAGCACTTAAGCACCCAGGCATTGCTTTTATTCTCTTCACCTCCCTCCAAATTACTGCATGAGAAATTCAAATGTGCCTGGGGGACAAGTTCCTCACAGACTGCCTCACAAAAGGTTGGCACTTTAAACACAATTTCTTGTTTGTTTAACTACAGGCTATGCAGCAAACTTAAACCTCCTTCCATCCCCTTGCCTTGATCAGCCTGATTCATTATGAATGCTCTGCAGCAGAACACACACTCTTCCCTCAGGTGACAGATAGCATGTTTACAGGTTGTTTGTGAAAGGCCGTATTTCCTTAAATTCAGCTGTGACAGTGAACCAAACTGTGGACTCTGCTGGCATTTGGAAACTGCACCTGTACAAAGCTTTGCTTCAAATAGACTTCCCACTTATAAGGTCAAGACATTTAAGAAGTTGTGTTTGCTTCCTGATGAATATCTCATTAGATGCATGCCTTGATGTCAAATCATAATTCTGCTGAAATCTCAATCTGTTTGTCTCTAATTACAGCCACAGTGTAACATAACAACCTTTTTGCCCTAATTGATTTAGCAGTGATTGACTTTATCAGTAAATCAAGGACATTTCTGCTTGATGTTGCTCCTTTGCATTACAACACATAAAGCATTAAAATAAGTTCAACCAGAGTCAGAGGTGAATGTCTGCATTTTATTAAAAGCTTCTACAAAAAATGTAATGTAAATTTGTTCATTCAAAAGTACATGGTGCAATTATCATAATGCATTGCAGTGCCCTTTAAAATTAATCTGTGCTAATGTTTTGATTCCTTAGATGAAATTAAAACCTAACCAGAGGAGGAGCAGTATGGTTCTATAGAGGAATTGTGATTTGCAGTGTCTGTGAGGTGGGAAGGATACAGGAAACTGGTTTTGTGTGTACAGCTCTGTCTGGTGTCACAGTAGTAAGATGAGAAGGGGAGTCAGTTGACGTCTCCTCGTAATGAGCTCAGGGTGAACTGAAGGGCTAAGACCTCTGTGCTCCATGACACTGCAAAGCTTTGGACCACGAGAGGATTACAGAAACGTCTGGCTTGCAAAATCAAGCCGATGCCTTATTTCCATTCATCAGTGTTTCTGTGTCTTGCTTACTAATTAATATTTTACGGTGCTGTGCTTTCTAATTTTATTGATTGGACATTAAAAACAACATTACTAATGTTTACAGGGTGGATACACCATGATCAGGGCCAATGCGTCGAATTTACAAGAAGCTTTGCCAAAATTAGGTAACATCTCTTTTAACATTGTTAGAAAACAAAAGGCTGACTTAACCAACCGCTCATTTGCATAATAGCGGAGGCATTTTTTAAATGTCATTTTCCATTACTGTAGTACAGGGGTGTTCAAACTGAATCCTGGAGGGACACTTCTGAACTCTGCAGGACAGTGGCCCTCCAGCAGCAGGACTGGACACCCCTACTACAACTTTACTGCAAATCTACCAGCTATATTTTGTACTTAGAATATTTATATTGAGGAAGAATTTTATTCAAGATGTTAAGAAGTTACAATTGAGGCTGTGACTTTAACAGTGGTTGGAGGTTAGCTATTTAAACTTGATAAAAATTAGCATACACCAATTGGCCAATACATAATATATTACTAAATAGTTTATACTTTATGACACAGATTCATCTAGCTGCCAAGAATGATGTTTAACACAATTTCAATATAAAATGTATGGTTTAAACACACTATCATTTGAAAAAGTAAACTCTAGCAGATTGAAAAGTCCCAAGCTTGTGTTTTAAAATGCAATTATGTAAAATAGATCATTGAGAGCATATACTAGTGTAATAGTAACATAACACATGGTACTTGTCTTTACTTTACATAATTAGATAATAATCTTTTTGTCAGTCACTTAAAATATCAAGGACTACTCATTCTAGTCATAATTTTTCATTGTCCTCCATTGTTCTAATTTGGATCAGTTTCATAAAATCATTATACACATAAACCATAATAAAAACCATCTTTCAATGATGGGCTGTTTCCCATCACTTCCGCAGGTAAACGGCAGACACGCACACGGACGTCCACATCACGTTAAAGAAAATGGAACTCATCGGACCAGACAACTCATTGGACAAGAGGCACTTTCGGCAGTGGACAGGGGTCATGACAGGCACTCTGATACGCAGCTAAGTGCGATGCACTGTGTGTTGTGACACATTCCTCTAATAACCATCATTATTTTGTGTGACTTGTGCCACAGTAGACATTCTGTTGGCTCGGACCAGATGGGATAGCCTTTGTTGTCCTGGTGCATCGATGAGCCTTGGGCGCCCAACACCCAGTCATCGGTTTATGGTTTCTCCCTCCTCCAACCACTGTTGGTAAATTCTCTGCTGACCGAGAGCAACCCACAAGCCTTGCTGTTTCAGAGATACGGTGATACTTGTTATGCTGCCTTGCCATAACAATTTGGCCTTTGTCAAATTTACTCAGATCTTTATTCCTGCCCATTTCTCCTGCATTCAACACATTTTGAGAACTGATTGTTTGCTTACCATCTAATCTACCCAAACACTAATATGTGGCCTTTAGGAGATGATATTTGCTTCACCTGTGACTGGTTATAATGTTTTGGACCATCAGTGTATACTTTGAATGCAAGTCACTTTGGATAAATGTGTATTTGCATACATGTAAATGAATATGATCCTGTACAACATTAACTGTTCCATCAAACACACTGTCTGATTACCAGCATTAATTATAGCTGCATAAAAATAGCATCAAATATAAATGCCCACAGTCATCCCCTGGCACTGATATTGCAGAGACCCACTGTATGTAACACACTTACAATAAATACTGTTGTATAGTCCTGGAGATTACTTTTGCCATAGCTAATGCTACTCATGATGCCCAAAGGAGCTCATTTAAATCATTTTATGAGCTGCTTCAGAATACTTTAAGAGGCCATCTACACTGTGTTACACCAGGTGTAAATCACAGTCTTCTCCAAGCAGTCCTTGTATATTTATGAGGACTGTCAAAAGGATAGGGTTAAACAATGTGCAGGAGCTTTTATTGGCTCTGACAGAGTAATAGAAGCCATCTTAATTCATCCTAAAAGTAACACCAAAGATAGGTCACAATAAACAATTTACCATTATTATTTTTTTTGCTCTCTCTTAAGATTTGAATGGTGGTAAAAACAGGCTGGATGGCTATAATTAAATTACCTTGTTAAAGATAAAAGAAAAATTAACAAATGTCTTATTTTGAAGATTTCATTCCAATCAAGGCAAACAAACAACATTACACAGTTCCTGCTGATGTTGAATAAGACAACCTATCTTAATTAAATACATAGTAATTAGTCTGTTTTTAAACCTCTTTGATTTTGTGTCTTTAAATCTAGTCTAGCACTGTCAGGTATAATTACTTCCTCTTCCAGAGATTGTTACAGCTTCACTCCAGGCTAGCTGAATAATACACATCAGTGTTTGCATAATACAAATATGAGCCTAATTGGAGGATTAGAAAAAACTTCTGTACACTAGGGTTACAAAAGGTAAATCTCAAAAAACAGGGCTATTTATTCAAAATTAAATTCATAATCCAGTGACACAAATTGAAGGTTTCTTTCTTTTCCCACCTTCAGCATTCAGTGCCCCAGTGAGATTGTCCTCTTTAGCTTTTAGCTCAAAGTACATTTGTGATGTTCTGAACACAAATGAAAAAAAAAATAAAATAAATAAAAATAAAAATAAAAAATAATTATATATATATATATATATATATATATATATATATATATATATATATATATATATATATATATTAATAATATATATATATATATATATATATATATATATATATATATATATATATATATATATATATATTAGCACCATTTAATTAGCTGAGTTTAGTTAATTTAGTTTTCATTTATCTTGCATTAAAACATCAGAGTGTGTATTACACTAAATGCAAATAGCCCGTCTTGTTCGCAAAGGCTATTTACGCCTACTACTGTCTGGTGAAACCAGACTAAATAACAAAAGGGCCTGTGGTATGCGAGTAAAAGCAGGGGATTTAGTTTTTTGACACAATCAATCTAATAATCCCAGTAATGCAGCCATGGTGAAAACCCTAAACCCTTACTTTGGAGAACATAATTTGCTTTTATTCTCAGACTCCAGTTTTAATGCATTCTGGTGTCTGAAGAGTTATGGCCAGTTCATGAAGGCTGGGCACCTTCATTACAGGTCTTTATGGGACATGGGCAGCATTGTGTGGTGGAATGCGGACAACATTTATGATCTCATTCCAACCTTGGCCTGGGGGTGAGGCAGTAAGACACATTAAAAGCAAATCTGCGACAAAAACCTGAAGAACTGAGGGGTCAGGTAATGTGACAACAATAAAAAAAAATCTAAACAAGCAGGTGAAAAAAAAGCTAAACTGAGCCAGCAGAGGCTCCCCTCACAAAATGACAAGAAATTAATTTTGCTGACTTTTTAGACAGCTATATAAAACGGCACACTCTGTTTATAATTTACCTCATTTATGAGGTCTCAAAGGTAAGAGTGACTGCCTTTAGAAAGCAGAGGAAAATGAGATATTGAGTTTGGTATACATGCATGCAAAGACAGCAGTAACTGAGGGGAGAGGGATGAGACAAGAAAAGGATAAAGAAAAATATATGGTAATGTTCAGGTTTTTTTCTTCTTCAATATCTGTTGAGGAACCTGTTCTTACCTGGAAGTATCATGTATAATGGTCGTGTATAATGACATTGCTTCAGGCTTATTCTGGAAGGCACTAATGAATAACAAATTCTAGCAGATACTAGAAAGAATGTTGGTTAGACTGTGAGTCTGTCTATACGGTATACAGTAATCAACATTTAATAAATGAAAATGCACACAGTTTCCTTTTACTGTTCACAATACAAAAATCTGAACATGCCAAGATTAATATTAAAGAAAATATATAACTTCTCTTTTAATTTTTCACTTTTTGAAACATCTATCATAATGTTTTAAAGCTACAGAGAAAGGTAAACAATAACATGTTTCTGTGTGTCAAAAAGGTTTCCAAGCATTAGGTTAGTGATGGTTTGCTTGTGAACAAATCTGTGTTTTACAATAAATCATTTAAGTGACCAAAAACGTTAAGAGCACACTTTGCACATGAGAGATGTGTTTTTAGGATGCGACAGAAAGTAAAAAAAAAAAAAAAAAACATTAAAGGGGTGATCACACTACACTTTTCATTCCACTGTCTGGAGACACTGCGTCCTGATGCAATTAATGCCGAGTTCAGACTGGCCAATTTTAGCCCCAATTTTGACTCGCCGACAGGTTTTGCGAAATCGCAGACAAATGCCCGAAATCATAGGCAAATCTGTGCTCGTGCACATGAGTGACAATCACGCAGTGTGAATAATTAAAGACGCAATCAGAGAGACTCGCCGATGAGTCGCCAATGCCTGTGAGATATTTCGCATGCTAAATATCTGGACCTGTTAGCGATTCAGAAATCCAGTCTGACGCACGTGTGATCTTGCGTTGTTTCCTTTTCACTTCAAATGTAGTTTGCTGACGGGACAGAGCTGTCGGCGATTCTTCCTCTTGTACAGTCATGCAGTGTGAAACCGCCTATCGCCGATCCATCGTGCAGTGTGAAAACAGCAACAACTGAATGCTGGCCCAGATAGTCATGCAGTGTGAAAAGAGCAGTGATCCGACAAGTTTGAAAATCTTGCAGTCTGAACTCGGCATAACAAGAAATGATACAGTGCATCCGGAAAATATTCACAGCGCTTTACTTTTTCCACATTTTGTTATGTTACAGTATCCAACTCCACTGTCACTTCCGGTGCTTGATCAGGCCTCCTCGGGACCAAAGGCCAGGGGTTTTTGGCCCACTGAATACCTTGGTCCAAAGTGCGCCAACTAGGGCTTGAGGAGAGGTCATTAACAAAGGTGGAGTTTATCTCAAGTCAGGAGAGGGTCAACACCCATGTTTTCATTTCCTGGTATACAGTATAGTGAGACAGGAGAGATCGCTCAAAAATCCTCAGATTGCATAATTCTGTTGAAAAATAATAGAAATGCGTATTCTTTCTAAAGAAATGTGATATAAAAATATGCTTTTTATCAATATATTGTTTCATGTTTCATGTCGCAAAAGTTGTTTTGTGTCTTTCTATATATACAGTAAAGTATTTTGTTGCGTTGATTCACTGCCATTCACAACTCCTCTCATGTGGCCTCATGGGCTAGTTTTGTATGTTTTGTCAGATTTACTACCATTTTCGTCGCAGTACGTCCTGAAAGATTAAATGCTCTCCAAATGTTTATTTGTGTGTGCATTGATATTTGTTTTACGCTATTGAGTTTATGTATCAGTGAAGATTCAATTTATGCAGTTCCTTTTTAGTTTGTCACTAAGTTGTGTTTGTGATGTTTGTATGTCCAGGACTTATAGAGTGGGTGTGTTGAATGTGTGGAAGGAGCCTCTAGGCCTGCTGGGATTGTGTCCGCCCTCATGCCTATGAGCAATGCAAGAACGCTGGCATCTCTCCCCCATAATCCTCAGCTGCAGGCAAGACCATGATTCACCCTTGGCTGCTGCCAGCCACTCAGGCTAATATGCAACATTGCTGTGTTTGTGTGTGGGTGGATGGGTGGGAGGTGGGATGGAAGCAGGCTGCTTTTGTGTTCTGTTTACATTCTTTTACTGAGGCAGCTGTGTCTGTGTGAGTGTGTGATTGTACGGCTGTCAGTATGTCAATATGTGTACGCTCAGATCAACTGATGTGATTCCAAGTGTCTGTATAGTGCAAGAAAGAAAAGAACACACAGTGAAAAATGTGTGTGTGAAAGCAATCAATCAGAAGTATATATTTGTAGTATAATAGTCATTGTACATGAGTGTTTGTTTATATGTGTGTGAAAGAGAGATAGTGAAACATTTTCATTTTGGATGCAAGCCACTTACTGGAAATGAAACGGTAGAGGCGGCAGTTTTATTCAAGACAAACTGGTTACTAAAGCTTAGTTTGTGTTGTCAAATATGCCATATCAGATGTTACTGAATATGTTAACTACACTACTAGGGATTTCACAAGTGTGTGAGAGAGAATCAGTTGCACCACAGCATGATCCTTGCATTTAACATGCAATTGGGGTATGCAGTGTAGGTGTTGTGGTTGCATTGTGACGTAAGAACAATGTTGCCAACACAAATGATAAAGGTTCAGTCACAGGTTTATGTAAGCCAGATATTCTAGCACAATTGGGTTTAATAGAGCTTAACCCACTAGCTGCTCTGTAACATATTCTTTGCAATAAATGATTGATTCAGGGCACTGGCCTATAAAGGTTTTAGAAAGGCAGTTGCAGTAGCCCACTGGTTAAGGCCCAAGGCTTGCTAATGCAAATGTCAATCCTTGCTATCTATGGCCCAGACATTGTGCTCCTCTACAACTAACAGTGACAGAATTATTTAACCACTGGTTGCCCCAGTACATTGTCCTTTCAAAACATATAAATGCATGATGAATTAAAGGAGCTGTAGTAGTTTAATGCTTAAGAACTAAGGGTGAAGATTCACAGTTTTGAATTGAATTTCGGTAGTCACCACTCAAGTTAATTCTGGTCATCATTCACTTTCATGGTAATGGATATTCTAGTTGAGATATTCTCCTCTTGAATTGAATTTCGGTAGTCACCATTCAGGTTAGTTCTGGTCACCATTCACTTGCACGGTAATGGATATTCTTGCTGCGATATTCTCCTCAAAATATTTATATGTGTGCAAAAGGAGAAATAAAGTCATACACACTGTTACCACAGTTACTTTTAAAAAGTAATCTGATTACTGATTACTCCTCTTTCTTGACTTCACTTAACATAAATACTCTCCCTGAGCAGGGTTTTTTTCCTGGCTCAAAATGAGGCAGAGGTGGTCAAATCCTGCTTGGCCCAGCCGACCCACGGCTCGTGATTTTGCCAATTAATTGTCAGTTTTAGGGCTTTGTTATAAACTTTTTGTGTGCTTCGATCATTAAATAATTATGAATTTAATCCCTTTTAAATTATCTCTTTGCAGTGTATGATTACAGCTAACACCTTTAAATATTTAAATATATATTCAATTCAGTAAATAACTGAAGCACAACAAACTGGCAAAATAAAAGGGTTATAAATGTATGATTCATATATTTCTACATCAGTATAGAATAGCTATACATCTGTGTTTGTGGAACTAATGGTCACTTTTTTATTTGTTAAACACAATCCAGAATCAACTAAGTACACACTCATTATAGAAAAAAACAATAAATGAATAAAAATATATAATCATAAGCTATGACAAAAATATATATTAAATTAGGTGAGTGGATAGTTAAAAAAATTTCAATTTAAAAAAGTAATTCTTGAAAAAAAATCTTTGTACTAATTTTATAAAATCTAAACATGTTAATGAAAAGGTACAAATTACTTTGTGTTCTTATTAAATACATTTATATAAACAAATTATATTTATTTTTTTATTTATATATGAATGTAAATTATTATATGGGCCTACACAAATAATATAAAATTACAGGATTTATAGTTTATTGTAAACTTAATGTGCAGCTGTAAAGGGACAACAAATATATGATAGATAGCCTACGTGAGAACAAGATATTTTTTTAATAATCTTAAGTGTACAAAACTATGAAAATATATGAAACGCTTCAAAACAGAGCGGTAACAAAGTGCTTATGCGCATCCTGGGTGCAGAATGATGTGCTTAAAGCAACATGGAATCAGAGGGCGCAGTGCAGCGCGAGTGCACATTGAAAAGTTCACGGCATAAATAGAAGATGAGCGCACAAATCCTAGTCTACTATGTATATCGGTCCAAAAGTTCACTGATTATTTGTTTCTTCACAGTTTTAAATTCCAGTTATTGTGCGTGTGATGCTAATTAATAGTCCTTGTGTTGTCACCCGGGTAGCGAGCACATCGTTCAGAAACCACTAGATAAACTCCAGGAAGATCAATTATTTTATCTACATATCAAGTATTATAACGGGAATATATCATCTTGGAGTGAGCTTTACCGTGCTGCTGACTGTAACCGAATGCAACGCGCAGTTTGAATACTGAACGGGGAATATTGACAGCTACAGCGGAGGAAAGACATAGATGACTTTGTACTAGCAAATCATAATATACTAATAATGATTGCTGAAGGATCAGGTGACAATATATATTTCTGATGATTATTTAATTATCACAACCAGGGTTCTAAATTAACTTTTTTGATCACCAGCCATTGTGGCTGTTAACTTTCTAAAGTTACCAGCCAATCAGAATTTCCACTAGCCATTTTTTTTCCGGTGAAAATAAGAGAAATTATGAGTGCCACTGAATGGATTTGATCTTTTTATTAACATTGTTGGCATGAAAACACATATAAAGTAAAATGCATACAATTTTTGTTGAATGGCTTCTTTTATGAATTTATGAAGGCCAGTTTCACTGATGTCTCTATGAAATAACACTAAAATGTATTAAGCTTAAAAAAATACAACAACTTTTAATTTCAAGTGATTTTAACAACAATCCTCTCAAAAACCCATAATACATTTCATATGAAGGCTACCTGTGCCCTTCCAACCTAGGAAATATAGCCTACAGAAATTGAAAAGTTAGTTCCCTTTCGTTCAGTCACTACGACGTACGTTAGTGACTAACGAATGGGGGTTTCGCTTAGAAGCCTATCATCTTCGAGCATATAGAAAACGCCCAATGGCGTGCCAATGCCATGGGGCATGCGAAATTTGCATACGTAACTCCGCCTCACCGCGTGAGTATATAAGGAAGTACGTGGCAATACAGCATTATGTTTCTGCTTTCGGAGCCAAGAGTACCTCTCTTCACTCCTACAGCCTTCTGAGATTCGTCAGCTTCTTCGAGACGAGCAGCTTTCCGGTTGGTGTTGGTGTTACGGCGCGTTCCAGTGATCACATACTTCCTGCCCGCTGATCTCCGCAGTAGTTCGTCTGACAGCTGGTGTGTGTTTCCCTGGGCGCTTCGGCATCAGCCGCGAGGCTTCCTCTCATAAAAGAGCTTGCACGTGACGCGTCCTTTTCAGGATGTCTCGTCCGTGCACTTCTGGGTGCGGTGGATTTCTCTCGTCTTCTGATGGGCACGAGCGCTGTGTGACGTGTATGGGCTTTCAGCACGCTCAGGCAGCGCTCGTGGATGACTCATGTTCCCACTGCGGGAACATGACCATCTCGGTGTTACGATCGAGACTCCGTGAGCTTCGTGCTGATGCCGGAGCGAGAGTCCCCTCTGCCACACCCCAATCTGCGGTCTCCAAGCGAGGCTGCACTTTGGCTGGTGGCCAGGGTGATCTGAGGGTGATGGTGTGGAATGATGCGCCGACGCTCATGCCTCGGCCCACACCCCCCTCTCAAGCACCTGACCCGCTCCGTGTTCAGGCGTCCACATCGGGGCCAGCTCCTGCTGTCCCGACTGTGGCGTTTGGCGCGGCGGAGGACGAGGAAATCCATCGCCGCATCACAAGGTGGGCTGGAGTCATCCGAGGATGATGATTCGGCTGTGCTGCCGCCTTCGGCGTTCCAGCATTGCCCGAGTCGGACCCGGAATTGACAGCCATGCTCTCTCGGGCCGCCGCTGCGCTTGGGTTGGAGTGGAACCCTCCGCCCCGACCTGAGCGTTCGCGTTTGGATGATTGGTTTTTGGGGGAGCGTCCGGACACCCGTCCGGCCACTCCTCCAATTCCTTTCTTTCCCGAGGTGCATGAAGAGATCGCGCGGTCCTGGAAGAACCCATTATCTTCCCGTGACCGTTTGTCGAGCTCTTCCGCCTTCTCCACCCTTGATGGAGCAGTGGCTAAAGGGTACACTGGGGTCCCCCCGGTTGAACGCTCTGTTGCGATGCAACTGTGTCCGCAGAGTGCTTCGACCTGGCGCGGTGATCCTAAGCACCCCTCCAAGGCCTGTAGGTTTTCGTCATCTCTGGTGGCGAAGACCTATAGAGCTGCGGGGCAGGCTGCTGCTTCGCTGCATGCCATGGCAACTCTTCAGGCCTACCATGTCAAGTTGCTGTGCGACATGCACGAGGGTGGAGCTGATCCAGGACTCAGCAATGAGTTGCGTGCCGCCACCGACCTCGCTCTCCGGGTGACGAAGGTGACCGCGCGCTCCCTGGGTCAGGTGATGTCCACTAACGTGGTCCAGGAGCGACACCTATGGCTCACCCTGGCCGATATGCGGGACGCCGAGCGAACACGTTTCCTCGACGCCCCCATGTCCCAGGGTGGGCTATTCGGCGGGGCGGTCGAGAACTTCGCCCCAACAGTTCTCGGCCGCTCAGAAGCAGACTGAGGCCATCAAACATATACTGCGCGGGCGGCTGGGTGGCGGACCGCCGGGGCAGTATATGTTTGATGGCCTCAGCCGAGGACGCCCTCCTGCGGTTCCCTCAACCTCTGCGCCACCCAAGCAGCAGCCTCCACCCGGGCCGCACTGGCCGCACTTCAGCACTGGTTTCGCGATCGAGTCCCGAGGTGGGCATGGCAGTCTGGCACGCTCCAGGTACAAGTGACTCGGGCCTGCCTACAGACACTCACCCCGTGGTCGAACCTCAGTTTTCTACGGGCCGGTGTGCCCTTAGAACGAGTTTCCAGGCATGTTGTCGTATCGACGGATGCCTCTGCCACGGGTTGGGGTGCCATGTGCAATCCTGGACAGGACCCCAGCGCCTTCTGCATGTCAATTGCCTCGAGTTACTGGCAGTACGCTTCGCCCTGCACCGCTTCCGGGCGTTGCTGAGGGGTCAACATGTGCTTGTCAGGACAGACAACACGGCCGTAGTAGCGTACATCAACCACCAGGGCGGTCTACGCTCCCGCCGTATGTCTCAACTTGCCCGCCACCTCGTTTTATGGAGTCAGAAGCGCCTGAGGTCCCTTCGTGCTGTCCATATTCCGGGAGCCCTGAACCGTGCAGCCGACGAGCTCTCACGGCTTCAGCCACTTCCGGGAGAATGGAGACTCCATCCCCAGACGGTCCAGCTGATTTGGGAACAGTTCGGGGACGCGCAGGTAGATCTGTTTGCCTCCCACGACTCTTCCCACTGCAGCCTGTTCTATTCCCTGACCGAGGGCACGCTCGGCACGGATGCACTGGCGCACAGCTGGCCGCGGGGCCTACGCAAATATGCGTTCCCCCCAGTGAGCCTACTCGCACAGCTCCTGTGCAGGATCAGGGAGGACAAGGAGCAGGTCCTTTTGGTCGCCCCGTACTGGCACGGCCGGACCTGGTTCCCCGAACTCTTACTCCTTGCGCCAGCCCCTCCCTGGCCGATTCCTCTGAGACCGGACCTCCTCACTCAGAGACGGGGCACCCTATGGCACCCGCGTCCCGATCTTTGGAACCTCCACGTGTGGCTCCTGGATGGGACGCGGCAGGTTTGAGTGGCCTACCACCCCCTGTGGTCGCCACCATCACTTCCACTAGGGCAGAGTCCACTCGGCATGCCTATGCGTTGAAGTGGAACCTCTTCGTCACCTGGTGCTCTTCTCGCCAAGAAGACCCCTGGAAATGCCCGATCGGGTCCGTGCTTTCGTTCCTCCAAGAGGGGGTGGAGCGTAGGCTGTCTCCCTCCACCCTTAAAGTTTATGTGGCCGCTATTTCTGCCTACCACGATCTCTTGGGGGACAAGAAGGTAAGTCAGCACGACCTGATCATCAGGTTCCTGAGGGGGGCGAGGAGACTGAATCCTCCTCGCTCTCCTCTCGTACCCTCTTGGGACCTCGCAGTAGTTCTAAGTGGTCTGCAGAGACTTCCCTTTGAGCCTTTGCGGTAGGTCGATATTAAGTTTCTGTCAATGAAGACGGCTCTGCTGACCGCATTGGCCTCGATCAAGAGGGTCGGGGACCTGCAGGCTTTTTCGGTTGACGAAGCGTGCCTGGAATTCGGGCCGGCTAACTCTCACGTGATCCTGAGACCCCGGCCTGGATATGTGCCAAAGGTTCCCACCACTCCGTTCAAAGATCAGGTGGTGAACCTGCAAGCGCTGCCTTTGGAGGAGGCAGACCCAGCCTTGGCATTGCTCTGTCCAGTACGCGCTCTCCGCGCCTATGTAGACAGCACGTTTACCTATGTTTCAGGACCTCAGACCAGCTCTTTGTCTGTTATGGTGGAGAGCGGAAGGGAAGAGCTCTCTCAAAGCAAAGGCTGTCTCACTGGATAGTGGACACCATTGTTTTGGCTTACCAGCAGCAAGGTTGACCATGTCCCCTTGGGGTTAGGGCACACTCCACTCGGAGTGTGGCCTCCTCTTGGGCTTTAGCGCATGGCGCCTCGCTAACAGACATCTGCAGAGCTGCAGGCTGGGCGACACCTAACACATTCGCCAGATTCTACAATCTCTGAGTGGAGCCTGTGTCCAGCTATGTACTCGCCCCCCCGAGGGGCCGGTAATGGGCCAGGCTCAGGTGTCATCGCTTGCTCGCCATTCCACTCCACGGACTGGATATGTGCGATATTTCCTCAGGTGAGTTTCCCCGAGAGCCCTGAGTTCCTCCAGCACCGCTTACGCCGATACCTGTGTGTCTGCCCTCTCTCGAGCCCAGACCCTCGTGTCCGGCCAGGTGCCCCGTGTGCATGGTTCCCCTCCGGCGACCCCCACACGAGTATTTCCACCGTTAGCCTCCCTTGCGAGCAGGTGTCTTTCCCTTGGCAAGTCCCTGCCACCCCTAGGGTTAAAAATTCCACCTGCGGCTGGTACCCTAGAGTTTTTCCATATGCAGCCCTTAGCGGGTCATATGTGTACTCTTAAGTCCTCCCTACGGGCAGGCATCTTGGCATTCCTTCACTGGGATATGCTTCCCAGTGTACCTTGGTATTCCTGTTTTAAGCGTGGGTCCTTCGTCCGTATTAGTCTTACGACAGGGAACTCACACTTACGCAGGGCACTGGAAGACGGCTGAAGTGGCGGGATTTTATTGAACCCCCATTCGTTAGTCACTAACGTACGTCGTAGTGACTGAACGAAAGGGAACGTCTCGGTTACGGATGTAACCCTCGTTCCCTGAGGAGGGAACGGAGACGTACGTTCCGTTGCCACTTCAGCTGTGCTACCTGGAACGCAGGAGTTCAGTCTTGGCTCCTCAAGCAGGTAACATAATGCTGTATTGCCACGTACTTCCTTATATACTCACGCGGTGAGGCGGAGTTACGTATGCAAATTTCGCATGCCCCATGGCATTGGCACGCCATTGGGCGTTTTCTATATGCTCGAAGATGATAGGCTTCTAAGCGAAACCCCCATTCGTTAGTCACTACACACACCTCAGGGAACGAGGGTTACATCCGTAACCGAGACGTTTCCACTGCATAAATTATAAATGATATATAGTAATCCGTGTTAAAGCTATAAAAGTTATTTAGTCAAGAGTAATTGCTTTGGTTCTTTACATTGTCATTATAAGTGGTTACTGTCACTTTAAGATCTTTTGCTGTCTCACATGAAGCGGGTCTCTCACGTGTCTCATTTTCTCACACCACTTTAAGTTATTTTAAGACGTTATTTAACTCTTTTAAGGGTGCTCTTATGAGGATACTCAACAAAACTGGCATTTTGGCATAATTGTGTGTGTTATTGTTTGTTCGAGCGCGAAAGAGAACTCGAATCTGGCGCAAACTTTCTGTGCGTTGTGTGTGTGTCACAGGCAGATCTTCAATGGTTTAAAAGCATTTTCATGAATAAAAGCGTGATTTATATAATGTAACGCTAGCCAGAGGATGACAGGAAAAACTAATTATTAATTATTTACCAGCTGAGTCTCCTCCCTTTCTACCAGTGATGCTTGATTCAACGTCCCGCGTCCTGCGCAGAGATCAGCAGCGCAACCGGGTTGTGGGTTGTCACAAATGGGTTGAAATTTGAGTCTAGCATTACGGCACAGTGTAGCTACATGGGAAACGAAGTGCTGCCAGGGGGATAAATGACGAGAACAGAGCCTTATGTTGTATCATGCGTAATGCCTCATGCATCAACGGACAAACTGGCTAGTAAGTTTTATTAACACCCGCCAAAATGAAATTTAACCCGCATTTGGCAGGTTGGCGGGTGTTAATTTAGAACCCTGATCAAACATGCCTAATCTGAGCAAGTGACTGCCTGTCCTGTCTACTAAGCAACACGTTACTGGCATCACTGGTCATACATATCTGAGACGGCATGAGGAAAGTAAATGAAGAGAAGATACATTTTTTATTTTTTTTTGGTCAGCTTTCACTTGAACTCTTTCCCCTTTTTTTTATTTGTGAAAAAACGCGTCCTCCCCAATTTTTCTGTGTTTTCACTATTATATGCTAGGGGGCGCTATTACGCATCTTCTGAATGAGTAAGGAATCTTCTGATAAAAACACAGTCGAAGAAGACGCAAAAAACAAACAAGCGATCATATGTAAGCAGATACAACGTATAACGATATAACATGATCATCAACATTAAACAGCATATACATCAATACTGCCTAATGTTACTGAATGAAATGTCGACCCAGGACGAGCTATAGGACTGTGCAAGCATTAGGGGTGTTGATGGACTCGATCTACTTCATCTGTGTTTTGATCATCGTTCTGAATCTGATCTGGGTGTAGTCTTTGACAAAAACATGATTTTCTCAGCTTTTTGTTCAAAATGTTGCTTTTTTGTTGAAACAAAATTCACTCACCTAAAGGATTATTAGGAACACCTGTTAAATTTCTCATGAATGCAATTATCTAATCAACCAATCACATGGCAGTTGCTTCAATGCATTTAGGGGTGTGGTCCTAGTCAAGACAATCTCCTGAACTCCAAACTGAATGTCAGAATGGGAAAGAAAGGTGATTTAAGCAATTTTGAGCGTGGCATGGTTGTTGGTGCCAGACGGGCCGGTCTGAGTATTTCACAATCGGCTCAGTTACTGTGATTTTCACGCACAACTATTTCTCGGGTTTACAAAGAATGGTGTGAAAAGGGAAAAACATCCAGTATGCGGCAGTCCTGTGGGCAAAAATGCCTTGTTAATGCTAGAGGTCAGAGGAGAATGGGCCGACTGATTCAAGCTGATAGAAGAGCAACTTTGACTAAAATAACCACTCGTTACAACCAAGGTATGCAGTAAAGCATTTGTGAAGCCACAACACGCACAACCTTGAGGCGGATGGGCTACAACAGCAGAAGACCCCACCGGGTACCACTCATCTCCACTACAAATAGGAAAAAGAGGCTACAATTTGCAAGAGCTCACCAAAATTGGACAGTTGAAGACTGGAAAAATGTTGCCTGGTCTGATGAGTCTCGATTTCTGTTGAGACATTCAGATGGTAGAGTCAGAATTTGGCGTAAACAGAATGAGAACATGGATCCATTATGCCTTGTTACCACTGTGCAGGCTGGTGGTGGTGTAATGGTGTGGGGGATGTTTTCTTGGCACACTTTAGGCCCCTTGGTGCCAATTGGGCATCGTTTAAATGCCACGGCCTACCTGAGCATTGTTTCTGACCATGTCCATCCCTTTACAAACACCATGTACCCATCCTCTGATGGCTACTTCCAGCAGGATAATGCACCATGTCACAAAGCTCGAATCATTTCAAATTGGTTTCTTGAACATGACAATGAGTTCACTGTACTAAAATGGCCCCCACAGTCACCAGATCTCAACCTAATAGATTATCTTTGGGATGTGGTGGAACGGGAGCTTCGTGCCCTGGATGTGCATCCCACAAATCTCCATCAACTGCAAGATGCTATCCTATCAATATGGGCCAACATTTCTAAAGAATGCTTGAATCAATGCCACGTAGAATTAAGGCAGTTCTGAAGGCGAAAGGGGGTCAAACACAGTATTAGTATGGTGTTCCTAATAATCCTTTAGGTGAGTGTATACCCATATTTAAGTGTTGATAAAAAAAGAATGCATAAAGCTTTCTTTTGATATATTGCATGCTCAGATATTCATACAACACAATATTCTATGGGCCATTACATTTTTGTGAAAATTATGAAAAACCCTGACGATGGCTGGCAACCTTTTTTAAAAAATGCTGACAGGGAAAGAGTTAATGCCAGAAATAAAGACGTACGTCAAAATGCATGGCAATGTTCTTCATCAGTATGGTCTTCAGAAATGTTTCGTATTTTTTGAAACTATATGAGTGACTTGTACATGTTTTGAATATTCATTTGAAAATAACAATGTATCCACCCTCAGTTTTCAAACAAATTGCATTCATTTGTGTTAGTTGTTAGGAAGAATGTTGGTCTGTAATCATTAGATTTAATTAAAAATATTCAACAAAGGTGGATGGTGAGTATATTTATAGGCTACATTCAGTAATAAAATGTTGCCTTTAATGCAATTACACATTCACTTCATTCTGTGCAGCCGTGTCTAATTTTAATGTCTATTTTCATCTTGATACTGAGTTTTAAACATAATATTTAATATTATCCAGCCATACACTTTAGTGTTTGCAGTTCTGTGTGATACAACAGCACCGTATAGCAAAGTATGTCAAAACATGTTCAAATGCAGCTTTGAAATTGATTGGTACTAGACATACACAATAATGACAAAGCTATAATTAAAGGGGTGATGAACTGAAAAATCAACTTTCCTTTGAGCCTTTGGTATATAAAAGTTAATTGTGATAAGAATATCCTGTAAGTTTCAGAGCTGAAAACGTCCATGCTAGTCAAATAAAAGCTTTTATAGACACCAGGCCCAGAAAACAAGAGATCTCACAATATGTCGACCATTGACGTATTACGACGCAGAAGCACCACCTCAAGCCCGCCCACCGATGTGTTAAACGATGCGATAACACAATGCTGTGCCTTCTATATTGGATCTGACAGGAACGGTGCAACACACTTATGTGAGTAAAACATGTTTTTTATATGTGTTAGTATTGCATTTTGTAGTGACTGAGGAAAATTGCCTGTTGTGAAACACATAATTGCCTGTTATATTTAACAAATATGTTTTAAATGCTTTGTGCTTAGTAACAGACCTTCCCCCAACACAACAGAGAAAGGTCCCAGAGCTTCCAAATGATAAGACATTTTACGACTCAAAAGAATGTGGCCACATGAAAAGCCCACATGGGAAAAACACACGCTTGTGCCTCAAGTTATAGCCAAACCGTCTATAAATAAACATGCACCCCAGGACATTGTATGTACACATAGTATAACTGTCTTGTAAAGTGTTCCTTCTATGTTTAGTTTATGCATATGCCTTATGAACAACTTACTATTTCATGTAACCTCTTATATGTTGTCTTCTATCAAATTAAGGCTCGCTTCACGACTTTTGATTTCATGCTTGAAACAAAGAGCCATAAAATCTCGAGAGAAACTTCTCACTTGGAAATCTCAACAATATCATTGGTCAAATCTATCTCAGGAGGCGGTGACCTCCTGCAGACCTCATAAGGAGCGATGCACTCTCTCCTCCCCCTCCTCTTCTCCCTCTGCCTCGGGAACACGACACGCTGGGCCCTGATGGCCTTACGGGGAATTAACACCATCACAGACTATAAAGAGAACACAAACTCCACCGTGAATACCGCTGCCTCTCTCCCGGACGAGCTAAACACCTTTTATGCTCACTTTGAGGGAACTAACACCGCCCTCGCGGAGAGAGAGCTTGTGGCTGAAGATGCAGAGGTTAGTTCACTCTCTGTATCTGTAGCGGATGTAAACCGATCCTTCCGGCGGGTGAACATCCGTAAAGCCGCGGGTCCAGACGACATACCGGGCCGCGTCATCAGAGCGTGCGCGAACCAACTGGCTGGAGTTTTCACAGACATCTTTAACCTGTCCCTCTCCCTGTCTGTGGTCCCCACATGCTTCAAAACGTCCACCATTGTGCCTGTACCGAAGCAATCAAAAACCACCTGCTTAAACGACTGGCGTCCTGTTGCTCTGACCCCCATCATCAGCAAATGCTTTGAGAGACTAATCAGAAATCACATCTGCTCTGTTCTCCCTCCCTCACTGGACCCACTGCAGTTTGCATACCGCACAAACTGCTCCACTGATGATGCCATTTCATCCACTATACACACTGCTCTCTCCCACCTGGAAAAGAGGAACACATATGTGAGAATGCTGTTTGTAGACTACTGCTCAGCATTCCACACCATTGTGCCCTCCATACTTGACGTGAAACTCCGGGCTCTAGGCTTAAACAGCTTGTTATGCAGCTGGATCCTGGACTTCCTGTCAATCAGACGCCAGGTGGTCAGAATGGGCAGCAACATCTCCTCATCACTGACTCTCAACACTGGAGCCCCTCAGGGCTGTGTTCTCAGCCCACTCCTGTACTCCTTGTACACACATGACTGTGTGGCAACCCACAGCTCCAATACCATCATCAAGTTTGCTGACGATACGATGGTGGTAGGTCTCATCACTGACAATGATGAAACGGCCTACAGAGAGGAGGTGCACACTCTGACACGGTGGTGTCAGGAGCACAACCTCTCCCTCAACGTCAGCAAGACCAAGGAGCTGGTGGTCGACTTCAGGAGGAATGAGAGAGAACACCGCCCCATCACCATCGATGGAGCACCGGTGGAGAGAGTCAGCAGCTTCAAGTTCCTCGGTGTCCACATCACAGAGGAACTCTCATGGTCCGTCCACACCGAGGCCGTTGTGAAGAAGGCTCATCAGCGCCTTTTCTTCCTGTGACGGCTGAGGAGGTTTGGAATGAACCGCCACATACTCACACGCTTCTACACCAGCACCATAGAGAGCCTGCTGACTGGCTGCATCACCACCTGGTACGGCAACAGTACCGTCCGCAGCCGCAAAGCCCTGCAAAGGGTAGTGCGCACGGCCAGCTGCATCATCGGAGGTGAGCTTCCCTCCCTCCAGGACATTTATGCCAGGCGTATTGGATAACGCTGGGAAAGCGTGCCTGAAAAGGCAGCTGCGGAAGCCACATCATGCCCAGAGGGAGTTAACATGTGGAGAATACACGTATGGGCTGGCCGTGGGCAGCACAACATACGGAAGTCCCAGGGGTGGCCCCGGCCAATTAGAGGAGGGGGACAACACGTACCTGGAACGGCAGAGGAGACTCTGCCGAGGGAAAGACACGGGCTCGCCGTAGGGAGCCGTACCGTGGAGGAATACACATATGGGACCGCCGTGGGGGTCACTACATATGGAACCCAGCCTAACACAAGTTCCACCAATGCATACGAGTGTTAGACCTGGCGTCGAACGCTCCGCCACGTCCGACTGCCGTGGGTTGCGGAGGACTCAACAGGGTTCGCCGAACCGGGGAACTCGACTGGAGCAGAATAAGCGCACGCATCCGTCTACCATAGGGGAGGGAATGGCGCAGCAAGCCGACACTGGAACGGGTACTTCGGTGTTACTGACTATGGGAAGTGAGCACACAGGAAGAAACCGGCTCTACACGGAGGCTATAGAATCTAGCGAACGTGTTAGGTGTCGCCCAGCCCGCAGCTCTACAATATCTGTCAGCGAGGCGCCACGAGCCAGCGCCCAGGAAGAGGCAACACCCCTAGTGGAGTGGGCTCTTAACCCGAGCGGGCAGGGCACGTCTTGGGACTGATAAGCCAAGACGATGGCATCCACTATCCAGTGGGCCATCCTCTGCTTGGAGACAGCCTTACCCTTCTGCTGTCCTCCGTAACAGACGAAGAGCTGCTCTGAGGTCCTGAAGCTTTGCGTTCTATCCACGTAAGTCCGGAGAGCACGGACGGGACAGATAAAAGCTAGGGCTGGGTCTGCCTCCTCCGAAGGCAGCGCTTGCAGGCTCACCACTTGGTCCCGGAAGGGAGTAGTGGGAACCTTGGGCACATATCCAGGCCGGGGTCTCATGATCACATGAGAGTTACCGGGCCCAAATTCCAGGCACGATTCGTCGACCGAAAATGCCTGCAGGTCCTCTACCCTCTTGATGGAGGCCAACGCAGTCAGGAGTATTGTCTTTAACGACAGAACTTTCAACTCAGCTGACTGCAGAGGCTCAAAAGGTCCTCTCTGTAGTGCAGTTAGCACCAGAGTTAAGTCCCAAGAGGGTATGGAGGGAGGACGAGGTGGATTTAACCTCCTCGCTCCCCTAAGGAACCTGACGATCAGATCGTGCTTACCTAGAGATTTCCCATCTACGAGCTCGTGATTAGCGGCGATAGCGGCGACATAGACCTTGAGGGTGGAGGGAGACAGCCTACGCTCCAACCCATCTTGTAGAAAGGTAAGCACAGATGCGATCGAACATCTTCGGGGGTCTTCTCGGCGAGAAGAGCACCAATCGACGAACAGGTTCCACTTCAACGCATAGAGGCGCCTCGTAGAGGGGGCTCTAGCGGAAGTGATGGTGTCAACTACCGCTTGCGGTAGGTCACCTAGAACCTCCGCGTCCCGTCCAGGGACCAGACATGGAGTTTCCAGAGGTCTGGACGCGGGTGCCATAGGGTGCCCCGTCTCTGAGTCAGGAGGTCCTGCCTCAGAGGAATGGGCCAGGGAGGTGCTGTCGCAAGGAGCACTAGTTCCGGGAACCAGGTCCGGTTGGGCCAATACGGAGCGACCAACAGGACCTGCTCCTTGTCCTCCCTGACTTTGCACAATGTCTGCGCAAGAAGGCTCACTGGGGGAAACGCATACTTGCGTTCTTCCCGGGGCCAGCTGTGGGCCAGGGCATCCGACCCGAGGGTCCCCTCGGTCAAGGAATAGAACCACTGACAGTGGGTCGTCTCTGGGGAGGCAAACAGGTCTACCTGTGCGGCCCCGAAACGACTCCAGATTAGCTGGACCACCTGGGGATGGAGTCGCCATTCTCCCGGAAGAACCTGCTGACGTGACAGCTCGTCGGCCGCACGATTGAGCAGGCCCGGAATGTAAACAGCACGAAGCGACCTCAGATGCTTCTGACTCCATAGGAGGAGATGGCGGGCGAGTTGCGACATGCGACGGGAGCGTAGACCACCCTGTTTGTTGATGTACGCTACGGTCGCAGTGTTGTCCGTCCGGACCAGAACGTGCTTGCCTCTGAGCGGCCCCTTGAAGCGGCTGAGTGCAAGACGAACTGCTAACAACTCGAGGCAATTGATATGCCATTGCAGCTGAGGCCCCGTCCACAGACCCGAAGCTGCAAGCCCGTTGTACGTGGCACCCCAACCCGTGGATGAGGCATCCGTGGAGACAACGGAGTGCCTGGACACTTGTTCTAGGGGAACTCCCGCCCGGAGAAACAAAGGGTCCGACCACGGGCCGAAGGTTTGGCGGCACCTCGGAGTCACTTGGACACGGAGGGAACCGCTGTGCCACGCCCATCTCGGGACTCGATCGTGTAGCCAGCGTTGAAGCGGTCTCATATGAAGCAATCCGAGCGGCGTTACTGCGGCTGCGGATGCCATATGCCCCAGGAGCCTCTGAAAATGTTTCAGTGGTACCGCTGTCCTGCCTCTGAATGAATTCAAGCAGTTCAACACTGACTGGACGCGCTCCTCTGTGAGGCGCGCTGTCATGGCGACCGAGTCTATCTCCATACCGAGAAAAGAGATCCTCTGTGTAGGACAGAGTTTGCTCTTCTCCCAGTTGACCCGAAGTCCCAACTGGCTGAGGTGTCTGAGCACCTTGTCCCTGTGTTCGCACAACTGCTCCCGCGACTGGGCAAGGATCAGCCAGTCGTCGAGGTAGTTGAGGATGCGAACGCCATGCTCTCTCATGGGAACAATGGCCGCCTCCGCCACCTTCGTAAAGACGCGGGGCGACAGGGACAGGCCGAAGGGTAAGACGCGGTACTGATATGCCCGTCCCTCGAACGCGAAGCGCAGAAAGGGCCGGTGTCGAGGGAGAATCGAGACATGAAAGTACGCGTCCTTCAGGTCGATCGCTGCAAACCAATCTCGGGGACGGATGCACCTGAAGATGCGCTTCTGCGTTAACATCGTGAACGGCAGCCTGTGAAGGGACCGGTTCAGGAATCGCAGGTCCAAGATCGGTCGTAACCCGCCGCCTTTCTTGGGTACAATGAAGTACGGGCTGTAGAACCCGGACCTCATATCGGCTTGAGGGACCGGCTCTATCGCGTCCTTCGCCAGTAGGACATCGATCTCCGCCCTGAGCACGGGGGCGTTCGCCTCCACTACAGTCGTGAAGTGAACACCCCCGAACTTGGGGGGACGCCGGGCGAACTGAATCGCATAGCCGAGTCTGATGGTACGGAGGAGCCACCGAGACGGGCTGGGAAGCGCTAGCCAGGCTCCCAGACTCCGAGCAAGGGGGATCATCGGTACCACAGACGTACCCGCAGCGGGGCAGCGAGGCGGAACGCAGGGATCCGGCCCGGACGGCATGGGAGCGGCCCGGAGCGGGATCTGAGTGTGGTGTGTAACACATACCTGCATCCGCGAAGGGGACGTGCGAGTGTGGGGAGGCCGCTTGTGTGCGTCCCGACAGCCGGCGTCCCCTGCTGGCGAAGGGAGAGGTACTTGAGGGTGGCGAGGCATGGGAGCGTCGACCACCGTCAAGCGCGCTCTCTTGGCACCCAGAGATATTGGAAACTGCTCTTTTATTGAAGTTTTGGGTACCGCTGGCACTGGCGCCAGCGGCGGAACAGACAAACAAAAGATTCTCCCCCGGCCCTCCTCCGGGGGAAGGAGTGGTGCTGCAACCATCTCCCTCAGAGCAGTTTCCTCCATCTCTGGGTGGCCCGTCTCAGGGTCGCTTGCGACGACGCTTGCCACCTGGCTTGGCAGCGGGCTGAGCGGGCTGGACGTCCTTCCCACGGCCGGCCCCACGCCGACGGCTGGTGGAAGGCTGCTGCGGCGCCTTGGCGGGGGCGGAGGCGGGTGGACGTCCTCGGCGACGAGCAGTCGGAGGCGCTGCCGCCGGCGGCGGGTGGAGGCAGCAGCGGGCCGCCGGGGCAGGATGTGTTTGATCGCCTCCGTCTGCTTCTGAGCGGCCGAGAACTGCTGGGCAAAGCTCTCGACCGCGTCGCCGAATAACCCAGCTGACGAGATGGGGGAGTCCAGGAACCGATATTTATCGGTCTCCCTCATGTCAGCCAGGTTCAACCAGAGATGACGTTCCTGGACCACAAGCGTGGACATCGCCTGACCGATGGCACGGGTGGTGACTTTCGTCGCCCGGAGGGCGAGGTCCGTCGCCGTCCGGAGCTCCCGGAGGAGCTCTGGGTCAGGCCTACCCTCGTGCATGTCAAGGAGTGCCTGGGCCTGGTGGACCTGCAGCAACGCCATGCCATGCAAGGCGGACGCAGCCTGTCCGCAAGCCTTGTAAGCCTTCCCGGTCAGACCGGAAGAGAACTTACAGGCCCGGGACGGGAGACGCGGGTCACCGCGCCAGTTAGAGGCGGTCGCCGGACACAGTTGCATCGCGACGGCGCGCTCCACTGGCGGGATCCCCACGTAACCCTTGGCTGGCCCACCGTCGAGGGTAGTGAGGGGGGAGGAGTCACTCGGTCGGTTTCTGGCAGAAAAAGGTGCCGTCCACGACCTCGTGAGCTCCTCATGCACCTCCGGGAAGAAAGGTGTCGGGGCGGGACGCTGAGAACCAGCGCGACCCACCCCGAGGAACCAATCGTCCAACCTAGAGGGTTCGGGACACGGTGGAGGGTTCCATGCGAGCCCAACCCTTTCGGCGGCCCGGGCAAGCATAGCAGCCATCTCAGGGTCCGGGGCAGCCGTTGCCACTCTCCCAGCGGAAGGCGGTACAACTGACCCTTCATCCCCCGAGGACTGAAACTCCCCCTCCGATGCAGCGATCGACATCTGTTCGTCCGCTGGAGCCCCAAAAGTCACCACTGGTCTCCCGTGGGAGGGTCCAGCGGTTTCTCTCGGAAGCTCAACCGGCTGCGGAGCTGAGGGAATAGGGGCCTGCGGAGGATCACTCGGCAGGTTTGCCCTAAACGTTATCCTCAGATCACCCTGGCCATCCAAAGAAGCAGGTCCACCCGGGTTAGGGGAAGACCTAGTTCGTGGGATGGGTAAGGGGACTCCCCCAGCCCGGAGGTAGGAGAGTCTCGATCTAAGCTCCGCGATAGTCATGTTCCCGCAGTGGGAACATGAACTATCCACAAACGCCGCCTCAGCGTGCTGAGAGCCCAAACACGTGAGACAGCGATTGTGACCGTCAGCAGAAGACAGGGAACGACCGCATCCAGAAACGCACGGGTGGAAAGACATCTTGAAAAAGACGGCACGTCACCCGTGAAACTCTTTTTGTGAGGAAAACGCTCTGTGCTGAAGCACTCAGGGGAACCGCGACAGCGCACGGGATTATAGTGCAGCCCGTGCCTGTACTCAGACAGGAAAACGCCCTACCCAGACCAACAGGTTGCTGTGATAACAGCAGTTTTCTCTGTTCACTCAGAGGCAGCTGATGAGTCAGCGCGGTCCCGCTGAAAGGTGCCGTTTCTCCAACACGCGTCCTCCTCTGGTTCTCTCCGGTCCTCGAAAGTCTTGCTTGATAGCAGAAAAAAAACTTGTGAGACGAGTGAGTCCTTCATATGCCTGTGTGGCTCCGAAGTGAATGACAGCGTGCATTCGCTCTCGCTTCCTGTTTATACCCGCGGCGCGGGGCGGGGCGCGAGATGCAAATCTCGCACGCCAATTGTCCATTGGCCGGTTCTAGATAGCTCGAAGCTGATAGGGGCTCCCAGAAGTGATCCCAATTCGTCGGTACGTCCGACGTACGTCGAACGTGACCGACTGAATGGGAACTTGATCGCCACGTCAATTCCATCGGACGGAACCAACAAACTTTCTCCTGCGATTTCACCTCAGATTGTCTTCTACAGCTCAGGCTAAATGCAAGTAAAGCAGAAACAAAAATCGCTGTGTAGTTAGTAAAATTGTAAATTCTTTGTTCAGACAAAGAAGTTTATTAATGGTGGTTCTTCCAAAGGTTCTAGACTTTCTGCATAACTTCATCCATCTGTTCTGACCCTTTTCCCTCCAACCACTTTAACCTGTCATGAATGTATTGTGTATGTCATGTATGTCTTCTGTTCGGTTTAGTCTTGTTCCGTGATTTAGTTATTAATATTTGTGCATAATATATGTTTGGTCCTGACTTCCTGCCTGAAAATAAATTGTCCTTTAAATGATCGATCTTGCTATGCGCTCTAAGCGCTTACATAAATTGAAAGAAATAATTATTTTTCTGTAGCCATGAAAAATATCCTTTTCTTAGAATTAATTAATAATTAATACTGAACATATTGTGAATGTATTGATTGTAATGTTAATGTAGCTACATCAAGTTAATCTATTTAACTTATTCAAATATTCATAATGAATCAAAATGAATAATCATAATGAGTTATGAATAATTATTAATATTTCCCCTCAAAGCTAATTCGCTACACATTGTTACAGATCGTTTGATATCTATTGATTACATACCTTAGCACGCTGTCACAGGCTGGAGAAGGTGTTATTGGTTCATTCGTGATCAGACTTGGACTTGTAACGCCAGCTCGCAAAGCCCCGGGACTTTGTGTTTTTCAGATGGGCTATCATGTGCGCGCTTGTGTGTGTGTGTGTGTGTGTGTGTGTGTGTGTGTGTGTGTGTGTGTGTGTGTGTGTGTGTGTGTGTACGGTTTGCGGTTATTTTCACTGATGGTCGGGCGAAATGATACAGAAATAACATTCCAATAAATCACGGGTGGATAAGAGATAAATCATTGTGTTTGTTTGATAAAGACATTTTGCGAGCCCTGGCTGTGGGCTGGGCAATTCATTCCGGTTGGGCGTTTACTTCCAAGTCTTCAGAGCGGCAAGCCCATCAAAACCGAAGACTCAACTTTTCAGAAAGCCTCAAAACCAAGGCAGAAAATAGCCTATTACTTATTCATTATGATGTTTTTGAATGTAAAAACCACACAAACGTCTTAAGTTGAAATCAGACATTATACATTTTTTTTAATAACCAGTTCATGACACCTTTAATGAAAATAGAGTATAAATGAAATTGTTGCCATGCTTATGGGATGTCTGCTACATCTCCTTCAGATGAATAAGTGGATGACATGTTCCTCAGGCACCCTTTTATACTCAAGGTCGCACCAGTAGTGACATCATAGACTGCCGGCCAATACAATTGTCACATTTCGACACGTACTTCAGACTTCGCCCTGTAAATACGCAGGGTTTCGTTCCTTTTCTCAGGGAACCATGATTACATTTGTAACCCGAGATGATTTTTGCATCACCTATTTGTGAAGTCCGGTCTATTTGTGGTGTAAGTCCTTTCCAATTGGAACTGAGGTCCTCCCAGTTAGAGGTCTCCAGTCTGCAGCAATATATCGTTGATTCAAATCGGTAGAAGATAGAATCACGATTCATAATGAATCTATTTTTTTCCCCCACCCATATTAAGTCAAGTCAACTTTATTTATGCAGATTGTTTCAAAGCAGCTTCACAGTGTTAAACAGGAACATAATGCAACAGAATTTGATTCGGCCATACAGCAGTCTAGCTCATTTCAATTATCATACAGTGACAATGTGGGCAGATCAGTAATTTAGTTTATATGGTTAATTTAGTTTACTAATCAGATTTATATGGATATTTAGTTGAAAATTTTGTGTCCTAAGTATACTAAACAAATACAAATTGTTTCTACAATTTACAATTTGAGTGTTTCTTCATATGGAAACATTCCTATGTTTTTTATAACATAAACTCGCTTAAAACGTATTTTTCACATTCTCACTATTTTTTATTTGTCCACTAACAATGTCCTACAGATGTAAACTAACTACAGATTAAAAGTTTTGAATAATTACTATCAAGTTGTGATTAATTTTGAAAGAAGCCTTTTGCTCACAAAGACTGCATTAATTTGATCAAAAACAGTAATATTGTGAAACATTGATATATATAAAAGGTACAAAAACATGTGCCACATCCCAAAGTTGAAGAAACACCCACTTATGATTTGACAAAGTATTATTTCAGATACATTTATCCTTGTTCCTTAAAGGGTAACTTCAGTGATTTAGCATTAAGCTTTGTATCAGTAGAAACCCGGTAATATATTCAAATAATGGTACTTTTCCCCCTCATATTAGTGATGTGTCGTTCATGAACGATTCGTTCATTTTGAACGAATCTTTAATATGACTCGGGACTACCGAGTTGTCTCAGAGAGTGATTCGTTCATTTTGTGTTGACCGCGCATGCGCATTACGCTGAATCTGTACTGGAAAGAACAAAAATGATTAGTTCATCTTTCGAGTCTCGAGTCTCGAGATCGGGTTTGAGTCTTTCGTTCTTCCTGTCAGTCCCATAGAGTCTATGCTGTCAGTAGCGGAAACAGAAAAGATTCATTCTTTCGAGTTCGGGTTTGAGTCTTTCGTTCTTCCTGTCAGTCCCACAGAGTCTATGCTGTCAGTAACGGAAACAGAAAAGATTCGTTCTTACGAGTCTTTCGGGTTTGACGTTTGAGTCGTTCTTTTGACACGTGACTTTGTCACTGTATTGAACACTAGTTCAAAACCTTTTTACTAACAAGCACGTAGTTATTTTTTTATTTTATTTTTATTTTTTTATATATAATTCTCAGTTAATATCAGACATATACAAATATGGGAAATATATTGACTATTCAAGTCTAACATCACAAAATCAAGTCAATTAGAATATTACTCGTTTTGAATCAACTGTATTTTATTTTTCTCTATTGAGTTATATTATTTTTTGTCCTTGTGTTATTAATGAATAAAAATCCGTTTAAAAATGTTACCTAAACCTATAGCTTATAGGCCTATAGCACCTATAAAAAAACATATTACACACACACACACACACACACACACACACACACACACACACACACACACACACACACACACACACACACACACACACACACTATATATATATATATATATATATATATATATATATATATATATATATATATATATATATATATATATATATATATATATATATATATATATATATACAGGTCCTTCTCAATAAATTAGCATATTGTGATAAAGTTCATTATTTTCCATAATGTAATGATAAAAATTAATCTTTCATATATTTTAGATTCATTGCACATCAACTGAAATATTTCAGGTCTTTTATTGTTTTAATACGGATGATTTTGGCATACAGCTCATGAAAACCCAAAATTCCTGTCTCAATAAATTAGCATATCATGAAAAGGTTCTCTAAACGAGCTATTAACCTAATCATCTGAATCAAAATTACACCTGCAAAAGATTCCTGAGGCTTTTAAAAACTCCCAGCCTGGTTCATTACTCAAAACCGCAATCATGGGTAAGACTGCCGACCTGACTGCTGTCCAGAAGGCCATCATTCACACCCTCAAGCAAGAGGGTAAGACACAGAAAGAAATTTCTGAACGAATAGGCTGTTCCCAGAGTGCTGTATCAAGGCTCCTCAGTGGGAAGTCTGTGGGAAGGAAAAAGTGTGGCAAAAAACGCTGCACAACGAGAAGAGGTGACCGGACCCTGAGGAAGATTGTGGAGAAGGACCAATTCCAGACCTTGGGGGACCTACGGAAGCAGTGGACTGAGTCTGGAGTAGAAACATCCAGAGCCACCGTGCAAGGAAATGGGCTACAGGTGCCGCATTCCCCAGGTCAAGCCACTTTTGACCCAGAAACAGCGGCAGAAGCGCCTGACCTGGACAACAGAGAAGCAGCACTGGACTGTTGCTCAGTGGTCCAAAGTACTTTTTTCGGATGAAAGCAAATTTTGCATGTCATTCGGAAATCAAGGTGTCAATGGGGAGAAGGAAATGCCAAAATGCCTGAAGTCCAGTGTCAAGTACCCACAGTCAGTGATGTGCCATGTCAGCTGCTGGTGTTGGTCCACTGTGTTTTATCAAGGGCAGGGTCAATGCAGCTAGCTATCAGGAGATTTTGGAGCACTTCATGCTTCCATCTGCTGAAAAGCTTTATGGAGATGATTTCATTTTTCAGCACGACCTGGCACCTGCTCACAGTGCCAAAACCACTGGTAAATGGTTTACTGACCATGGTATTACTGTGCTCAATTGGCCTGCCAACTCTCCTGACCTGAACCCCATAGAGAATCTGTGGGATATTGTGAAGAGAAAGTTGAGAGACGCAAGAGCCAACACTCTGGATGAGCTTAAGGCCGCTATCAAAGCATCCTGGGCCTCCATAACACCTCAGCAGTGCCACAGGCTGATCGCCTCCATGCCACGCCGCATTGAAGCAGTCATTTCTGCAAAAGGATTCCCGACCAAGTATTGAGTGCATAACTGAACATAATTATTTGAAGGTTGACTTTTTTTGTATTAAAAACACTTTTCTTTTATTGGTCGGATAAAATATGCTAAATTATTGAGATTGGGAATTTTGGGTTTTCATGAGCTGTATGCCAAAATCATCAGTATTAAAACAATAAAAGACCTGAAATATTTCAGTTGGTGTGCAATGAATCTAAAATATATGAAAGTTTAATTTTTATCATTACATTATGGAAAATAATTAACTTTATCACAATATGCTAATTTATTGAGAAGGACCTGTATATATATATATATATATATATATATATATATATATATATATATATATATATATATATATATATGTATGTGTGTGTGTGTGTGTGTGTGTGTGTGTTTGCGCTATATGATTCAAAATGAGTAATAGTCTAATTGACTTGAATTTGTGATGTTAGACTTGAATAGTCAATATATTTCCCATATTTGTTTATGTCTGATATTAACTAAGAATATGACAGGAAGAACGAAAGACTCAAACCCGAACTCGAGACTCGAAAGAACAAATCTTTTCTGTTTCCGCTACTGACAGCATAGACTCTATGGGACTGACAGGAAGAACGAAAGACTCAAACCTGAACTCGAGACTCGAGACTCGAAAGATGAACTAATCATTCTGTTCCCGGACCTGTGTCACATGGCCCGGCCCAGCCCCAGATCAGAGTCAGACACAGACAAGTCGACAACTAACGTCTCGAGGAGTTCGAAGACACGAGAGGCGGAGAACAAACGTGATAAATATGAAGTTGCAAAAGAAAGAATGTCTCGGATCAGGAGGTGAGGTGAACTAACAGAGTTAGACTGCAATAGCCTGACCCAACAACTAATCAATTAATTAAACGTTTCAGTTTCTTATCATTTGGCTTTGGTTGCAGTACCCTATAGTTTATTTTTATTTAGTTTTACAAATGTAATCAACATTTTCATAAGTACTAGATGGGTTGGGCTATGTCATTTTAATTATATTTTTCTGAAATGACTCGAAATGACTCGAAAAAAGATTCGTTCATTTTGCTGAACGAGACTCAAAGATCCGAGTCAGTAAAATGATCCGAACTTCCCACTACTACCTCATATCCATCCCCCTGAGACGAGATAATTATGCATTTTATTTCTGGAAAAAATCCTCCGATGATGCAAATATCGTCATTTTGCGTCATCAGAGGATTTTTGGCCAGAGCCTATAGCCAGTAGAAGGAGCTAGTTCCGCATGTTTTCAACCCGCTCATAGGGGAGGGATCTCACTCACAGAATGTAAATGCACACGCCCGCTGCCGCTCGGCTCGGCCATTCATAATGGAGCGGTGCGGAGCAAAGTGAGTGTTTCAACTTTTCAATGACTTCCACATGCGATCTAATAACGCGCCATACTGGACATGTGTCGTGAATGACAGCCGCGCTTACCTCAGCTCTGCTCAGCTCGCGATGAATGAAATTCTCATGATGAATGAAATCTGACTCCTGCTGCGTCTGTGACGTGACTTTCGTTCGGCTGACTCACACATTATTGAAAAGACACGTTCAGTTTTAATTGTAGTGTCTATTCTCTAACTGAACAAAATTATTTTATTATTATGAATATCAAAACGACATTGGTGTTGGTGCCACGGTGGGCAAGTGATAACCAATAGTCGTGGCTTTGGGAGTGGCCTCGTAGGACAGCGAAGCAAGTGCATTCTGGGAGTTGTTGTCTTTCATCCACATGAGATAAAAATACAATTTCTGTCTTTTCTCAGTCTAGAAGGCATCAAATTCAAAAACAATTTCACATTTCTACTACTAAAATGACAGTTTAAATACACATTCATCTCAGCGCTGAAGTGCCCCTTTAATTGGTTGCTATGGTCTGCAATTGCAGAGTCATGCTCAGTTAACCCTCAAACACTTGAAGCTGGTTACTAAGATGACAGTACTTCTATCTGTGAAAAATAGCTGGCATGTTGTTTGTGTGAAAAGGACCAACATGTTTATTCTGCCTGTCCATGTGAGATGAGCTGTCATTCCGCTTGTGCGTCTGCATCAGAGAGAGTGAAGAGAGTTAGTGGGTTGTCAGTGGGGGAACCGGTCACTCTGTGGGTGTCACAGAGGATGAGGTGCATCATGCTGTGTCTCCACCAGCAGATGTCAAAGCCGATATGTTATTGAGCCTGTTTCTCATGAGGGGTGACCTATAACTCACACTCACCTTTCTGTACTTTGAAATACATTGCTTCTTCTGATTTTTCTGAAGCTTTTTAATTAGCAGTGATGACGAATTCAACTCAAAAATATCTTAACAATTGTGTAACAGCCAACATCTGTTTATCATGTTTTTTTTTTCTCTCTGTTCAATTATACTGTCCCTTCTGAAAACAGTGAGATAACAGTTGTGTAGTTTTGCATAGCCATTTTTTTTATCTGCTGTATAAATCTGGTCATTGCAGCTTATTGTCCAAGAACCACACACTTTTAACTAATTCACATTTAAAATGACCAAACAAAATGACCAACCAGACTGAGTGTGTGTTGTTTTCACTTGTAGTTAGTTTTTCCTCTCATGTTATCATGTATTTATTCATGTTATCATGTTACCTTGTAATCATGACTTCATTTCAAGGGGTCCTGAATAACCAGCATGTGAAACTGCCGTGCCATATTTTAAATGTAACAAACCAACAAACCAAAAAGTCCTGAGAGAGATGCATGCTTGTGGTCACATGACCACAAGCATGTCAAATGACATGTCTGTCCAATTCTTTTATCAGATAGGTTTCTCCTCACTCATCCTGCTGTGAAACTACAATCAATCCCAAGGGTGGTGCAGAATGCACATTCTCATTGGTCTCTCTCGAAAATGAAATGCTCTTCAGGTCCTCAAAGCTCTGGATGGATCTGTTTTTCTCCTTCAGCAGCAGGTAATTGAATTGGATTTGTCAGATGAGCTGATACAGTAACAGCGTCCATGAGTATTGATCCCTTAGCAATAGGCTGGACCAGAGCCGATATTGCAGTTAAGTGAACTGTGAAAAAGCAAGAAAAAAAGTAAATGGAAAAATGGATGGGTATCTATCTGTAGGCTTAAGAAGACTATCAATGCTTAAATCCAGATGTCACATTAAACTAACATTGGGTAGGGTAAAGACATTCACAAATGCTAGAAGCAGTTATACCTGATGATCCAAATAGAAGTAAACAAGGGAAATGTGAGCATTTAAAATATGCTTTCCTTTAAATATATTTGATTACATGTCAGAAATATTGTTTCTATTCTCTTTATGGGGCTTTCTTCAACTACAGGCTCTTTTGTGTCCCAAGGGTTGATTTTTGTTAAAACTAAAATATTTTCTGTAATTTCCATCACCAAAATGCTGGGTACATGGTTACCAAGGAGAGTTTCAGTTAAAAACATGCTTGAGGTGAATGACAAAAAAAGTCAAGTTTTGCCTGTGATGTGTGATTGTGTTTAGAATACATTTTCTTTTTCTAAAGGTCCACAGGACAAAAATTGTCCATAGATGAGGAAATACCCTTATATGTTAGCAACATTTACGGCAGTACAAGTTTTTTTTATAATTTTTTATGTGAATTGTTGCTGGAACCATAGAGTTACACCCAGGGCCGTTTTTAGGCATAGGCAAACTAGGCGGTCGCCTAGGGCGCCATCAGTAGGGGGGCGCCAATAAGTATATCTAGTACTAGATGTTTGTGTGTAAAGGGTGTCACGGCCACCCTAAAATGTTATTGCCGCCCCCACTAGTTCCCCCACACTATTGGATCAGAGAACTGTCAATCTGACGATTCCTATATGCCATCAGATTAGAGTAGGCAAAAAAAAAGTTGGAACGCTGGCTCAACAACACCATTAGATCAATGAACTCAGTCAATGCTTTGGCAAGGTAACACTTTTTTTAACCATAAAAATAAAGCTAAATTCAAACTAACGGCCAATTAAAATAACAGGTACAAATCTGTATTTTGTTAGGGCAGTATTTGTGGCAGTCTATCACGCTGTGAATGGGCAGATAGCATTGCTCGGTGTGTATGTTAGAGGCAAAATATAACTGCACACTTACTGCACACATCATTTCATGATGAAGTGAGTGTGCAGTTATATTTTGACTCTATAAAGCTTTCTTCTCTTAATTGCACCTCCAAAAGGTTTTTGCGCCAATGCATTGTTAAAAGAATCAGTGTGTTTTGTAATTGTCCCATATAAAACTTTAGCGGTTTAAAAATGGTATAATAAAATGTGCACATTCACAACATGAATACATCCTTTATTAAATCACGTTGACGAATTTAACATATCTTTACGGATGGTGTTGAATGCTGAATCGATTCATTCAGTTCTAATAGTGGGCAAAGTGTTGCGTTATTTAAAGGGGAAGTTCACGCATCAATGAGTAACAAAAACCACACTGAATCAGTATTTATACTTATTACCTTCATGTGAAATGTACTAATAACACATAATAATTATGTAGTTATGTCTGAGAACAATTTCTTAGCAACTGGGGACTGCACAAATATAGGCTATATATTATAGGCCTAGGGCTATATAGGCATCTGGCTATTAATTTGAATCCTTATTAACAAAAATATACACATATAATTTGGTAAGTATGTATTTGTTAATTAATACCAGTAATACCAATGTTGCAATGGGGGCACCAATAAGGATTTCGCCTAGGGCGTCAGAATGGCTAGAAACGGCCCTGGTTACACCTGTTTCCCAGACCAGTATTTGTACTGCTTAATATTAAGAAGAACTTAAAGGGATAGTTCACCCAAAAATTAAAATTAGCCCATGATTTACTCACCTTCAAGTCATCAGGTGTATACGACATTCTTCTTTTAGATCAATACAATCGGAGTTATATTAAAAAAATGTCCTGGCTCTTCCAAGTATTATAATGGCAGTGAATGGCTGCTTCTGTTTTGAAGTCCATAAAAGTGCATCTATCCATCATAAAAGTAATCCACACTGCTCCAGGAGGTTAATAAAGGCCCTCTGAAGTGAAGCGATGCGTTTGTGTAAGAAAAATATCCATATTTAAAACTTTACAAACTGTAATATCTAACTTCCGCTAACTGTCATATGCGTGTTCATGAGAGACTGGCGTTCCAGGACATGACGCCATATTGTTAAGGAGAAAGTTATTAGCATTTCAGAATTAATAATAACAATAATAATAATAATAAATTGTTTTAGATTATTATTTTAGAAATATGTGCAGGTCAATACAAGGGCTTTGAGGTTATTTGGCCTATAACTAATAATTAAACTAAACTAAACACATTGCAGACAAAAAAAGCATTGCAATGGCACCAATGTGTGCTGTATATATAATAATAATAATAATAATAATAATACAAATGATTACAGTGCTCATCACCCTCACCTGCTGCACTCATTATCCACCATTTATATACTGGTATCTCACTGGCATTCATTGTCAGATTGTTTCAGGCTTCCCTGGTGTTGTTCGTCAGCGGACCTGTACCCTGGATTATCTCTGTTCTGGTTCCTGGATTCTCCGGCATCTGTATTGCCCACTGCGTCCCTGCTTCGTCCTTCTGCCTGGGATCCTCTGCCTGCACTTGCCTTTGTCCGTGTGATCCGCCTGTCATTCTGCCTGGGATCAGCCTGAACTGTCCTCTATTTTTCTGCACCTTGAGTCTTGTTTACTGTCGACGGTTGTCGCTGCCTTTTGCTAATAAACATGTATTTCTATTGCATTTGGATCCTCCTGTCTCTCCTTTGCTATCTGACAGAACGATCTGACCATCAACATGGATCCAGCGAAGTTGAGTGAGCTTCAGGAATATCTCAACGCTAACAGCCAGAGAATGGATCAAAAGGCGACCGTCACAGCTCAGGCGATGCAGGCAATGGCGAAGCAGGTGTCCGAGCTCTCCGTCCAAATACAACAACTGCGAGTTCCCACTGCGCCACCACCACCGTCGCTGCTTCCCCAGCAACCTACCAACATCAACCCACACGAACCCCGGATTCCCATGGCAGAATGTTATGAGGGTGAGCCTGGTCTATGCAGATCATTCCTAACGAGGTGTTCTTTGTTCTTTTCGTTGCAACCCACCTCATTTTCCACAGAGACATCTAAAGTGGCGTTGGTGATCAATCTACTAACAGGGCGTGCAGCGCTCTGGGGAACGGCGGTTTAGGAAAATCAAGATCCGTGCTGTTCCTCGTTTCTCTCACTCTCGGAGGAGATGAAACGAGTCTTGACCAATCCGCCGTGGGACCGCCTGGCAGTAGAGAGGAGGCTACTGTCGGGTGGAGCTGCGTTGGGGAAATCCTCATCCGCAACCCTCCTTCCGGGAAGATTGCAGTGGGCAACCGGTTCTTACATCGGTTCTTACATCTGCCAAACCCTTCTGGATTCCGGAGCAGAGGGTAATTTTATTGACAGAACACTGGCACAGCAACTCAAGATTTCCATCACCCCACTTTCTAGTACCATTGCTGTTCACGCCCTCAACGGTCAGACACTACCCACCATCACTCACATTACTGACCACATTACACTCACCATCTCTGGCAATCACACCGAGACCCTCCAATTCCTCCTCACTAACTCTCCTCATGCACTGGTTGTTCTCAGTCATCCCTGGCTCGAGAAGCACAACCCCAGGATTGACTGGGGACACAGCCCAGTCATGGTTTGGAGTAATCAGTGCTATGCCTCTTGTCTTGTGTCTGCCCGTTCGTCTGTGTCTAGTTCTGTGTTTCAGGAGGAGACGATGAATCTGTCTAACATGCCAGAGGAGTATCTCAACCTGAAGGAGGTGTTCAGTAAGTCCCGGGCTGCTTCTCTCCCTCCTCATCGTCCCTTTGACTGTGCTATAGATCTACTTCCAGATCTACTTCTAGATCTACTTTTAGTCTCCGCCTAAGGGCAAGTTATATTCACTTTCTACTCCTGAGAGGGAGGCCATGGAGAAATACATTTCTGATTCTCTAGCTTCCAAGTTCATCCGCCCTTCCTCTTCTCCAGCGGGGACAGGGTTCTTTTTCATGGGTAAGAAGGATGGTTCTCTGCGACCTTGTATTGATTACCGAGGGTTGAATAACATCACTGTAAAGAATACCTATCCTTTGCCGTTGATGTCTTCAGCCTTCGAGAGGTTACAGGGAGCATCCATATTCACGAAATTGGATTTACGCAATGCTTATCATTTGGTGCGCATAAGGAAGGGGGATGAATGGAAGACTGCATTTAATACCCCCGGGGGGCACTTTGAATATTTGGTCATGCCCTTCGGGCTGTTCAACTCCCCTGCAGTCTTCCAAGCACTAGTCAATGACGTGCTGGGATATATGGTGGACCAATTCATTTGAGGGCTTGAGACGAAGAACCATATAAGTCCATATTTTCAAATTTTGAATAATAGCATTTACTTGAAGATAGAAAACAAAAGCTTCCCAATTCTAATGAGATAAGATTTTTTTGTATCAATCAAATAAAATTATTTGTAATTAAAAAGCTTAAAAAGCTTTTATTTGCAATAAAAAGTTAGAGTAATTTACATTTCTGGAATGTGGAAGAACAGTATATGTCCAGTTAATGTGGAATAACAGTATAAGTCCAATTCATCATATCACTTTAAACCACTGGAGATTTGATTCCTTTATCTCAGTTTTAATACAGTAACAGAACCTTAAAGAAAATATTAAGCATTTCTTTCTTTCAATTTCTTTTATTTTTTGCCAACGTAAATCACAGAACAAAAACACGGACAATACGGTACGAACAATGAACAATACATAGGCCTACTTATAGTACAGAAAATAAACGTCAGTACAAACAATAAACCGTACATATTAACAATAAACAATACATACATACAAACAATAATCAACAGTATTAATGGCAAACGATACATATTTACAATACAGACATACATCATCATTCCATGCTATTGTTCCATATGCTAGTTTACCATATACGTCTTTCTTTTTTTTTTGTTCCTTTAACTTTTATAATACATTTCATAAATAATCACCCCATTCATTCATTTACAAAATAAATAAATAAATAAATATTATATTTATACTATATTATATTATTATATACTATATATTCCTATTATACAACATAAGGCATAACATTGTAGATAAGCTACAACTACTTTTATGGTTAATTTTACACAATATATACAATATACCCCACCTTACCCTGCACATGGCCTACACATACCAGGCTACTCTTCACATTCTAATGTCTCTTAAAATGCTTGGGCCTCTGCTGGCGTGTAGGCTAGCATTGTCATAAGGTCACGGTGCTTCTCCTTCTTGATGGGCAGAGGGTCCTCGTAAGCACGAGCATACGTGGTGGAGAACAAGGGAGATGGATGTGGTTGCTTCTTTCTCTGTTTGGTGATCAGCCAGTGCTTCCATCCCTCGTAGAGGCTGTGGCTCCCTTTGTGTGGACACACCATGGATCAGCAGCTGAAATCATGATTCAACAATACATTTTATAAAGATTCACATATCCCCAACACTGTTAATCTCAGAAAACCAATTTTTTTACCTGTCACTTTCAACCACATCATGGATGTGATTAGGAAGCCAGGTGGACGCTTAAATGTTGCATCAGGGAGCTGCCTTAAGTTCGCACATTTCATCTCAATTACTTTAAATGGATGCTGCTGCCTGGCTCCACAGTTCATTTCGGCGACCTCACTGGGGGTGTGGAATGTGGAAACCATATACCTCTTGTCCAGCGTGGCAAATGAACGGTCACAGGGAAGGAAGGAGTGACCAGACACCATGAACTTCTGCTCTATCTGACTGAAATACCTTCTAGATACGAGCAGGGCCATGAGGTTAAGGACTCGCCAGTTGTTGTTCTGCCCACAGCATCGATCACTATAGATGATGAGCTTCCGTTCCTTTGCCTGGACTTGGGGAGCGAAAGATGTTTCTGCCCACTTTAAAAGACAGCTTGCCACCTCGATGGAACCTCTGTGAGCAATGCCCTCATGCCAGAGGCACATTGTAGGAGGATTGGCAGTGCCCATCTCCTGGATACAGAAGTTGTAGTTGGCCAGCTGCCATTGATAGTACACGTTAGAGTGTGTCAGGTTTGGCGTGAACACTATACCCCCTGCATGTCGATACAAATGACATGGCAGTCATCATTGGCTTTGGCCCACTCTGTGTCAGCCTGCAACAGGGTGTATGCTTTTTCAGCTTTCCGGTGGTGAAGCTCACTCTCGGCTGCGATCTTCAACCTTTCTCCTTCTGTTGTAGCAGCTGTTAATTTTGAGAACAGGGCGTCACATTTCACACAAGTGTCACTTCTTGGCTGCCCAAAACTGAGGTTCTGCTGCTTAAAGAGGTCCCTATAGTGGATTGTTTTCCTTGTACAGGTGGAACATGCGGAGCAGGTTTAGATCAGGGCTCAGGTACTCCCTCTCCACATCTCCCTTCATCCGTGAGTAGTGGTTCGGTTGTGGTGGGAAGCTCAGGATATGCTCTCTTATCCCATCTCTCACTGCAGGATGAATGCTATGAGGCCTAAAAAAATAAACAACACAACTCATGAACAAGGGAAATATAATAAACTATGCTGGTCTGTTTTTCACAATTGCATTGTTTCTTTGACAATAAATGTATAATTCTAAACTTTCCTCAAAACTATAGGATTTTGTTTTTCACATACAGTCATTAAAGAGATACTTCAGGATTTAGCATTAAGCTTTGTATCAGTAGAAAACCAGTAGTATTTTTTAATTACCATGCTTTCCTCCCTGAGATGAGAGATTTATGTATTTTGAACTGAATTCATTCTGATTTGTGAATGGGAATGTAGTGTTTACATAGACGCTAAACAAGTGAACTAAAACAAGTTCCCTTTCGTTCAGTCACTACGACGTAACGTTAGTGACTAACGAATGGGGGTTTCGCTTAGAAGCCAATTACCTTCGAGGAATTTAACAGCGCCCAATTGCAGTGCCAATGCCATGGGCATGTTGAATTTGCATGCGTAACTCCGCCCCACATCGTGGGTATATAAGGAAGTACGCTGGCAACATCGCATTATGTTACTGCTTTGGAGCCAAGAGTATCTCTTCACTTCTTCAAGCCTGCTAACTGAGTCTTTGTCAGCCTTCCGCTTCTAGGGAGTCCGCTGCACTATGGCACTATGCATGCAGAGATTGCCACCCTACTGGCGAAGGGTGCGATCGAGCCTGTCCCTCCAGCCGAGATGAAGTCTCCAAGTAAACCGGTGGGTTACGGCCAATCCTGGACCTGCGCACCTTGAACCGATACCTTCACAGGCTTCCATTCAGGATGTTGACAGCGAAACGCCTTTTCGAATGCGTTCGTCCAGCCGATGGGTTTGCCGCTATCGACCTGAAGGACGCCTACTTCCATGTCTCCATTCTACCTCGACACAGACCGTTCCTACGGTTTGCTTTTGAGGGGCGGGCATATCAGTACGTGGTTCTCCCATTCGGGCTAGGTCTGTCCCCTCGCGTCTTTACGAAGATTGTCAAGGCAGCTCTTGCGCCTCTCCGGCAGCACGGGGTTCGCATCCTGAACTACCTCGACGACTGGCTCATAATGAGTCACTCTCGAGCGCAGGTTTACGAACACAGAGACCTAGTGCTCCAGCACTTAGCCCGTCTGGGCGTTTGGGTCAACTGGGAGAAGAGCAAACTTTGCCCCGTGCAGAGGATCTCTTTTCTCGGTATGGATATCGACTTGGCCGCCATGTGCGTGCAGCTTACGAGCGAGCGTGCGCAGTCTCTGCTGACTTGCCTCCGTCAGATCGAGAGCAAGAGCGCGGTTCCACTGAAACTATTTCAGAGGCTCCTGGGGCATATGGCATCTGCAGCCGCGGTGACTCCGCTCAGATTGCTTCATATGAGACCGCTTCAGCATTGGCTTCGCGATTGAGTCCCGAGATGGGCATGGTGGTCTGGCACGCTCCGGGTCCTAGTAACTCGGGCCTGCCTTCAGACGCTCACCCCGTGGTCGAACCTCAACTTTCTATGGGCTGGTGTGCCCTTAGAACGAGTTTCCAGGCATGTTGTTGTGTCAAAGGATGCCTCCGCCACGGGTTGGGGTGCCATGTGCAATGGACATGCTGCTGCGGGCTCCTGGACAGGACCTCAGCGCCGCATGCATGTCAATTGCCTCGAGTTGCTGGCAGTACGGTTCGCCCTGCACCGCTTCCGAGCGTTGCTGAAGGGTCAACACGTACTAGTCCGGTCAGACAACATGGCCACAGTAGCGTACATCAACCACCAGGGCGGTCTACGCTCCCGCCGTATGTCTCAACTCGCCCGCCATCTCGTTCTATGGAGTCAGAAGCACCTGAGGTCCCTTTGTGCTGTCCATATCCCGGGAGAACTGAACCGTGCAGCCAACGAGCTCTCACGGTCTCAGCCACTTCCGGGAGAATGGAGACTCCATCCCCAGACGGTCCAGCTGAATTGGGAACAGTTCGGCGATGCACAGGTAGATCTGTTTGCCTCCCATGACTCTTCCCATTGCAGCCTGTTCTATTTCCTGTCCGAGGGCACGCTCGGCACGTATGCACTGGCGCACAGCTGGCCGTGGAGCCTACGCAAATATGCGTACTACTACTACTCCTTGCCACAGCCCCTCCCTGGCCTATCCCTCTGAGGAAGGACCTCCTCACTCAGAGACGGGGCACCCTCTGGCACCCGCATCAGGTCGCGGCAGGTTTGAGTACCCTACCACCTCCGGTGGTGGCTACCATCACTTCCGCTAGGGCAGAGTCCACTCGGCATACCTAAGCATTGAAGTGGAACCTCTTCGTCACCTGGTGTTCTTCCCGCCAAGAAGACCCCTGGAAATGCCCGATCGGGTCCGTGCTCTCGTTCCTCCAAGAGGGGTTGGAGCGAAGGCTGTCTCCCTCCACCCTTAAAGTTTATGTGGCTGCAATATCTGCCCACCACGATCTCTTGGGGGACAAAAAGGTAAGTCAGCACGACCTGGTCATCAGGTTCCTGAGAGGAGCCAGGAGATTACATCCTCCTCACTCTCCCCTCGTACCCTCTTGGGACCTCTCAGTAGTCTTAGATGCTCTGCAGAGGTCCCCCTTTGAGCCTTTGCAGTCAGTTGATCTTAAGTTCTTGTCTATGAAGACCGCTCTCCTGACCGTATTGGCCTCCATCAAGAGGGTAGGGGACCTGCAGGCATTTTTAATTGATGAAGCTTGCCTGGAGTTCGGGCCAGCTAACTCTCACGTGATCCTGAGACCCCGGCCCGGATATGTGCCCAAGGTTCCCACCACCCCGTTCAGAGACCAGGTGGTGAACCTGCAAGCACTGCCCGTGGAGGAGGCAGACCCAGCCTTGGCATTGCTCTGTCCAGTACGCACTCTCCGCGCTTATGTAGACAGGACGCAGTGTTTCAGGACCTTAGACCAGCTCTTTGTCTGTTATGGTGGAGAGCGGAAGGGAAGAGCTCTCTCAAAGCAGAGGCTGTCTTCACTGGATAGTGGACATCATTGTTTTGGCTTACCAGCAGCAAGGTCGACCATGTCCCCTTGGGGTCAGGGCCCACTCCACTCAGAGTGTGGCCTCCTCTTGGGCTTTAGCGCATGACGCCTTGCTAACAGACATCTGCAGAGCTGCAGGCTGGGCGACCGGCTCCGTGTGCATGGTTCCCCTCCGGCGACCCCCACACGTGTATTTCCACCATAAGCCTCCTCAGTGAGCAGGTGTCTTTCCCTTGGCAAGTCCCTGCCACCCCTGGGGTTAAAAATCCACCTTCGGCTGGTAGCCCAGAGTTCTCCATATGCAGCCCTCAGCAGGTCATATGTGTACTCTCTAAGTCCTCCCATTTTGGCATATCTCCACTGGAATATGCTTCCCAGTGTACCTTGGTAATCCTGTGATAAGTGGGAGTCCTTCGTCCGTACTAGTCTTACGACAGGGTACTCACACTTACGCAGGGCACTGGAAGACAGCCGGATGGCGTCACTGTATTGGGACCCCCATTCGTTAGTCACTAACGTTACATCGTAGTGACTGAACATAAGAGAACGTCTTGGTTACATATGTAACCCTCGTTCCCTGAGGAGGGAATGGAGCCGTAACGTCCCTTTGCCACTTCCGCTGTGCTGCTGGAACGCGGAGTTCAGTCTTGGCTCCGCAGCAGTAACATAATGTGATTTTGCCAGCGTACTTCCTTATATACCCACGATGTGGGGCGGAGTTACGCATGCAAATTACGCATGCCCATGGCATTGGCACTGCCATTGTGGCGCTGTTAAATTCCTCAAAGGTAATTGGCTTCTAAGCGAAACCCCCATTCGTTAGTCACTAACGTTACGTCTCCGTTCCCTCCTCAGGGAACGAGGGTTACATACGTAACCGAGACGTTCTCCTCCGTGAGAGATACGAGACCGGTGGGTCTCACAGGTGTCACTCATCAGTAATCACGTCACCGGCCTCGCACCGTTCTCCCATGGCCCTCAGTCTCGTCCTGCTCGCCACAGTAAACATAATGGTGACTGTAGAAAGCAAAAGCCGAATCCCGGTTATTTTGGGAGTTCTCGATATCCGGGGCAGACTTGTCATGGAGACTCACTAGTAGCCTAGCCTTGTTGTTTAAACTGGCCTCCTAGGGCAGCGAAGCAAGTGCATTCTGAGAGGTATTGTCTTTCATCCCCATAAATCTCAGTCTAGAAGACTCCAAATTCAAAAATAATTTCACATTTCTACTACATAAATGACCTATGTTAAATACACATTAATCTTTCCAGAGCTGAAGTTTTTTTTTTTTTTACTTACCTGTTATGTTTTCCTCTGAAGTCCTCTAATGGACTTGATTTCCTGCTTCGCTACTGTTTGGACGCTCTTGCTTACTGCTCCGTGCTTTGCTCTTTCGCTTCTATATTTTATCTCATAATTTCAACTTCAACAAATCAGCACAGTGCTCAAACGACAAAGCTTGACTCCAATGATAAAATTAGACACTCTGCTGACTGGATTACTAAACAAAAAGCAGAATATTTCAACCGACCAGCCTCCCACTGCCTTCAGCTTACATTCTGGAGAAGGGAAAACACAGCTGCCTACATTCAAAAGGATAAGAAAATGCCTCTTCTAGAATCTACTTGCTGCACAAACTGCCACAGACTTTTACAAAGGATTGCAGTTCTTGAAACAAAGCTATTTGCGGAACCATCTAACCAGACGAATCACACAGCAGAGCTTCATCATGAACGCCGTCTGCACACTGCCGGTGAGTCCCATAAATGTAGTGCTACTCAACAGTTAGAGAAACAAGAAACTGATCAACACACTAATCGATGGCACAAACAGGGAGCGAGACCCAAAGGCACTCGAGACATCAGATTGTCACGAGCATCACATATTGCCGCAGTAGCATGCTCTACCCCAGACACAAGGATTGCAAACACTCGTTTCCTACCACCAAATATACATCTAGAAAACAGATTTAAAGTGTTAATGAATGTGGGTGAGGAATCCCCAAACATGATGAATGTGACCGAACACAGATCGAATCAGCCCGTAGCTAACACTGATGCTAACAGGCGCTCAAGGTCGAGCAGACAGCGGCCCTCAGATCAGAGCGCAGCCGAGCCCAGGACTCTGATAGTGGGGGACTCCACAGTCAGAAGCATTAGCAGCAGGGATACAACTACATGCTGCCTTCCACAAGCAACAGTTTCTGATGTCAACAGGGAACTTAAGAACATTCTGATGAAACATAAGATTGCAAATCGACTTATCATTAATGTGGGGAAGAACGATATTCAGAGAGAGCAGTCAGAACTCCTTAACCCCTTTGTGTTCAGAGATCGCCGACGGCCCCGCGTTTGATAGTGTTTACATTGATCGCTAGTTTACAATATCATTTTGTCAAGTAATAAGGTCAACCAGTACATTGTTTGAAAGATAAGAGACTGCAGATTCGTATCTGTATAAGCATTATACAATCAAGATAACTTTGCAACGTTTTTTTGTCATTCTGTATGAATCTAAACAATGTGATATGACAACAAAGAGAGAGGATGTCCCTTACCTTTTTGTGCTTTGGAAATGTAATGTTTGGCAGAATAATGGTGACTTCGACCTTTTTTCCATGGGAAGAGTCCAGTGTACGATGTCCATAGTAAATATTTTTCCAAAATCAAGCAAACTGGTAAAAAAAGCTATAGAACTTCTGTTGTTTACTTCCTGAAGTTTACTAATCACGAGGACGCGGTCCTGTTTATTTGATGAACTGTACGCATGAAGCGCATTATTCAATGAAATATAACGTATCAATGTATTTAGTAGAGTGTCTGGAACTGAATGAGAACCGCCCAGAAGATATCTGATGAAAACTAGCCACGCAATTTTAGAAAAGATTGAAAGATGACAGTCACTTTTGGTGACGCATGATTATCCACATGCAAATGTGTTTGGTAAAAAAAAATAAAAACAGCAATGGGAAAGTCTTGTGTTGTCATCTAACATGTAGTCTATGCAATAACGAATACGCCGATGTGTTGATTAGCATAAATCTCGCGAGTATCACATTGTATTTTTGTTTGCGTAACCATTTGCATCCTGGAAAATTACTCACGCGCGCCCCTCGAGCAGTGTTGCCAAGTCCGCGGTTTTCCCGCGGAATTGGGCTACTTCAACACTGTTGCCGCGGGCTGTTTTTCATGTCCGCGGGTTGAAGCGTTCCCAATTATATGATATTTAGCCCCGGGAATGCGAATTTTAGTAGGCAACCATGCCAAAAAAACACATATTTAACCTCCCAATTGCGGTTAAATCTCCCCCTGAAACGAGATTGGGCTTGTTTTGGGCTAGTTTTGAGTAGCAATTGGGCGGGTTTTGTTGTGAAAACCTGGCAACCCTGTACACTAGCTCACTAGCGCTCGCTCTGTCAGCATTCGCCTGCAATGGATCCACGCCGAGATCGGTAAGTGTCTACATTTAGTACGTTTTTGTTGCTTTGTTTTGTAGTTTTGTGTTTCTACACTATTACGGCTTATTAGTACATTCAAGTACCGCAAAAGTCCTTTTTTATTCAAGTGCTGAGTTAGAAGCTAGTGATGTAAGTTGTAACAATGTATCGTGGATAGTGAAAATCTGTATTGTGTATATTTCACCCAAAATAAAAATGACAGTGTGAGGAAAAAGTTAAATTTCACAGTGTTTTAGTGTCAGTACTACATTCAATTACTATAAAATGTTGAATATAATGTATAGTAATGCAATGGGGGAATATTTGTGGGACCTGATAATGACAAATGTCTTATGTTGCCACTAAAAAGTGACCAGCAATATTTTAAATATATCTAGTCAGTGAGTGGGTGAGAGTGTAAGCATATTTGTCTAAAATAATTCAGTCTTTTCGGCTATTATCACCAGAATAGTTTTTACTCTGTTGTCACCATTGTCCTGTGCGTAGTACTTTGTGGTAAGCAAATAATGTGAAGCAAGTAATGTTTCTTGAGAGAAGAAACTGTTTTGGGGTATGATTATTGTCTGATTACAGTCTGAGTCATTAGCTGGTAGTGTAAATGTTTCAATAAGGGAAACAACAGAGTGGGTATGGAGGTAGATCACTGTATGTGAAAGATCCTTTGAATTTGAATAGAAAATTTGTAAGCTTGTGTAAATGTGCCATCAGGGCAACAATAGAGTGGGTATATAGGTAGATCACTGTATGTGAATGATTCTTTGAATTTGAATAGAAAATCAGTAAATATGCACATACATGCATTTTTATAAACATTTAGGGGTGAAAAATATACCAGAGAAAGTATATAAATTGAGCTTTGTCATGTAGTAATGAGAAAATAGATTGAAATGATCAAACAAACCGGTTATACCTCATGGTAAAAGGTGGTTACCAAGTGTCCCTTTGGAGTCTCCAAGTGGCCTTTTTGGAAAGGTGCCTAGACATACTCCGAACTAAATGCTTGTAAAAAAGTCATTTTGGCTTGTATCAACTTCAAATTTGAAACGTACATTTAAAAGACATGTGGCTTTAGTTTACTTGTGTTTCCAGATCCATATATATTTCTGCCTTATGTATTTTTCTTGTTCATAAACCGTTATAATTTTTTTTTTAATTGTCCATTGTGTTTGAGCTTATTTATCTCTCTACTAGTAATTTCTAGAGTAATTTTGAGTCTTTCATGGTAAACTGTCAAGTGTCAGCTTTCAAATGATACCTTTGATTTGTGTGTAGTCAGAAGGACTCATTAGCAGCAACAATTTTATTTTGGGTATGTCATTTTGCACTCCTTTGCCAAAAGTGGGGGTGACTGGTAAGGGGTTAAGAGGGATTTCAATGAACTTTTTGAAACACTTAAACTGAAAGTTCAGCCGTTCATCAGTGGACCACTTCCAGCAAGAGGAACAAATAGGTTCTCACGGTTACTTGGGCTTAATACATGGCTGCAAAAAACCTGCAACATGAAGGGAGTGAACTTTATCGACAACTTTAATCTCTTCTGGAGTCAAAGACAACTGTTTACATCAAATGGCCTCCACCCAAACAAACTCGGTGCAAGAGTGCTAAAGGACAATATTTATTTTCCCCTTCATCATCCTTCAGCTGTGTGTGCTAACCCACTCAACCTGGATGGCACACACACACACCAGTACAGAGTTTAGACGATCACAGGACTTCATTTCAGCATCTGAATGGACATGCGGTTGATACACCCCACAAGGACAATGATAACACCACGCAGCCACAACAACCACTTCTCATGGACACACTCCCAGCTGAGCCCTGCCCTCAGAGCTCACCACAGACACACTGTGACGGATTAGAACTGCTCCAAGTGACACAGATCGAGGCACTAAACAGTAACATCTCAGCCCAGACTGTGGAGTCTGTGGAGGCACTGGTAAAAATGGGGACCATCGGGGGTGAGATTGGTGAACTTTTACACCTTATGTGTGGTCTGAGCAATAAGCTGGAAGAAATGTCTAAGTCACTCCATGAACTGGACGATAACATATTGCAGCCTCCGGTAACACCAGAGCAACAGCCCCCCTCACCAGACATGTTATTCCTCTCTTCAGCATCCCCACTTCTGAGCTTCACAGAGAAAATGGATTTTGTTTATACAGGAACCAGACAATCACACTCGATCGCTGCGAGCCCCCAGATATCAACTAAAGAGCGCCGAGCCCCACAACCACTAAAGACTGTGGGCCCAGCTCGCTCTGCCCCTCCTCCTGTGAGATTTCTCCGGTCACAACGCCAGGGCCCACACCCTCCTCCATCTGCACCAAAAACAACTGATACCAGCTCCCAGTGATGTATTATGGGTCCTCGCAACGTAAACAGCAACCTTATCAACCTTATCAAAACAAGCGGGAACCCATTGTGCCTGTCTCTTTCTCTATTTCTGTTCTGTTACGTGATAGAAAGTCTAAGGCCTTCTCAGGCCGTATGGCAAACCCATCTAATCTGCGGCCTGTTACTTGTCAACCTAAGATTACTGTGGGGGAAAATTTTTTAAATGAATACTGTTAATTTAGCACTTTTAAACATCCGTTCACTCAAGCAGTTCACGCTGCTCTTTTTAAAGATGTCTATCAATGTAAGCAAGTATCATTTGGTGACTATTTGTCTCTAGAATATCTGGGCATTGTGCTAAAATGTGCTCCACGCATCCTGCTTATCATTATTTACAGGCCTCCAAAATATTGCCCAGCTTTTATTGATGACATTACAGAGCTGTTATCAGCAATTTCATCTGAGTATGACACTTGCTATTGCTGGGAATTTTAACATTCACATTGACAATGATGAGTACAGTACAACAAAAGAGCTCATGACTGTTCTTAACACTTTTGATTTGACACAACACGTACATGGACCCACACATGATCGTGGACACACTCTAGATTTACTTATCAGTAAGGGTCTAAACATTTCATCGATAGTTATTAAGGCTGTAGCACTGTCTGATCATTTCTGTATTTTCTTTGATATATCAATCTCTCCTGCCATTGAAACTAGATCGGTCTCTGTCAAAAAGAGATGCTTAAATGAGAACACTAGTGTGCTGTTTATGAAGGCTATATCTCTAACACCAAGCATATCTGCAGACTCTGTTGATTTTCTCCTTGACTCTTTTAACTCAAAAGTTAAGAGTGTAATTGATGAAAAAACACTGGAGCTATTAGCAGCTATTCAGGTTACTTGCTAGAATATATAAAAGCTTACACAATCAATGTATTTTTTATTATTACCTTTTTTAAATGTATTTTTATTATTTATTAAATAACAAGTAACGCACATAGCATAGCATACAATATTACAAACACATCGTGTTGGGTTAAAATGGTAAAAGGGGATTCAAAATTGTATCAAAATATTTTAAACATGTCAATGATTTTTTTTTTTTTTTTTTTTTTTTTTTTTTCCAATTTCAGTGAAGACATAAAGCAATCAAATTCTACTCTAAACATCTTAAAGTTTGGGGATGAATTGACATATGCTTGTTTATGTACAGTATATAAAATTCTGCCAGCAGTACATACAACACAATCAATGAATTATAACATTAGCCTCCGTGACGCAGCTGGGCTGGTGTTAGAGACGTGCCTAAAGCGTGTAGATTAATTTCTCCATGGTTATAAGGAGTAGAGTAGAGACATGTTTAAAACGTCCCCTGAATCCTAATTTTCTCTTAATTTTCTCAGCCGAAATTGCATTTACCAACCTCAAGAGCCACTTCGTTTTCGGCTCCCATTCTTGTCACCCCTGATGCTTTACGTCAGTTCGTGGTAGAGGTGGACGCATCGGAGGTGGGAGTAGGAGCAGTTCTATCCCAGCATTCTTCCTTGGATGATAAGATGCACCCTTGCAAGTTTTTCTTTCTCATCGTCTGTCGCCAGCCGAACGCAATTATGACATTGGTAACAGGGAGTTTTTGGCAGTCAAACTTGCATTGGAGGAGTGTTGTCATTAGCTAGAAGGGTCGGGGGTTCCTTTTATCGTGTGGACCGATCATAAGAATCTGGAGTATATCAGATCGGCCAAAAGACTCAACTCCAGGCAGGCTCGGTGATCACTTTTTTTCTGACGTTTTGATTTTTCTCTTTCATACTGCCCAGGTTATAAGAACATCAACCCCGATACTTTATCACACATTTTTGACCACTCCGAACGCCCGTCCACTCCTGAGTGCGGTCAAATCGAAGGTTAAATGAGCCTTAGAAGGGGTAACGCCTCCGCCTGGTGGACCACCGAATCGACTATTTGTACAGGAGGGAGTTTGGTCCAACATGGTTCGATGGGGTCACTGCTTCAATGTAGCTTGTCATCCAGGGGTTAATAGAACCAGGTTTTTGGTCAAGCAACGATTCTGGTGGCCTGGTATGGCTCGTGACGTCCGAGATTTTGTTTTGGCTTGTTCTGTCTGTGCCATGGGTAAGACATCTAACCGCCCTCCCGATGGGCTCCTTCAACCGCTGTCTATCCCTTCGAGACCCTGGTCCCACATCGCGCTAGATTTTATCACCACCCTCCCGCCCTCCCAGGGCAAGACGGTTGTTTTAACCATCGTGGAACGATTCTCGAAGATGGTACCTTCTGCCAAGGAGAAAGCGGTAGCTGTCGTCGATCACGTCTTTCATTTACATGGCCTCCCGATGGACCTGGTGTCCGACAGGGGATCCCAATTTGTGTCCAAATTATGGCGTGAGTTTTGCAAATTACTGGGGGCAACGGTTAGTTTGTCCTTGGGATTCCATCCCCAGAGCAATGGCCAGACTGAACGAGCGAACCAGGACCTTGAGAGAGGTCTACGATGTTTGGTCTCCAAGAATCCTTCCTCCTGGAGCCAACAAATCTCATGGATTGAGTACGCACATAATTCGTTACCAGTGTCAGGTACGGGCCTTTCGCCTTTTGAGTGGTTAAGGGTACCAGCCACCTATTTTTCCCAGTCTGGAATCCGAAGTCGCGGTTACTCTGCACACGCTTTCGACCAGAGGTGTCGTGACACATGGAGCAGAGCCCGCGAGACTCTGCTCCAAGTGGGTGACGCACCAAGGCCCAAGCCGTTCGCCACCGGTCTAAGCCTCCTGTTTACGTTGTGGGTCAAAAAGTGTGGATTTCTTCCAAGAATATTCCTCTCCGCTCCATGAGTAACAAACTAGCTACTAAATTGCCTGTCATTCTGCCTGGGATCAGCCTGAACTGTCCTCTGTTTTTCTGCACCTTGAGTCTTGTTTACTGTCGACGGTTGTCGCTGCCTTTTGCTAATAAACAAGAATTGTCTCTCCTTTGCTATCTGACAAAGCTAGTCTGAATAAATGAGTTTTAATTCTGACTTTAAATTGAGATAAAGAGTCTGAGTTACTGATGTTGACTGGAAGAGAATTCCAAAGGTGAGGAGAAGCACGGCTAAAAGCCCTATAGCCAATCGTGGTTAAACGAGCAGGGGGTGTATGGAGAAGATCCATTGAAGAGGAGCAGAGAGTTCGAGAAGGGGTGTAGGGCTGTAAGAGATCTGAAAGGTAAGTTGGAGCAAGGTTATGAAGAGATTTGTAAGTGAGGAGGAGAATTTTAAAATCAATCCGGAATTTGATAGGAAGCCAATGAAGCTGCTGAAATGATGGGGTAATATGTTGTACGGATGGAGTCCAAGTTATGATACGAGCAGCAGAATTCTGAATAAGTTGGAATTTATGAAGAGATTTGTGTGGTAAAACAGATAAAAGAGAATTAAAGTAGTCAATGCGAGAGATGACAAGCGAATAAACAAGAATAGTAGAGCTACACGGAGTGAGAAATTGACAGAGGCAAGCAATATTACGGAGATGAAAATAACAAGACCTGGTTATGTTATTAATGTGAGATTTCAAATGAAAGTGTCCTGTCGAAGATGACCCACAAGTTCCTAAGCTGTAGGTCAAACATATCAGCCAATATCGTTTATTAGGTATAGAACTCTTACACATGAGGGGGCAGAAATGCCAAACGCATTTTTTTTTGTTTGCTGCACAAGCCTCTTGAATAGAGAATAGCTTCTCAAAAGTAAGTGGCATATTCAGAATGTCTGGTAGAAGTGTAGCTGGTTATGTCAAATTATGTCATACCTTCCAAATGGACTGTTTTGTACTGGCATATGTACTGCATGTCCCATAATGTGTCAATGTTGCATAACCATGTTAACCCCTTAATATTTCTGTCAATTTTGCCTAAAACGCCTGAAAAAAGGCATACCCAAAATTAATTGCATACTGTTCTTGAACCATTTGGAGTATATGCATATCTTTTGAAAGGTGACACTCTGAGGTTTGTTCCTAAACAGTCAGAATCACTCAAAGTCCTACTGGTGTTGAGTAATAGAATTTTGAACACACTGAAAAATGGAAAAAAAATATTCCGCCTACTTTTTTTTTGTAAACAGATGCCTGCAGATGACTATATTTGGCAGGTATTAGCTGGAAAACACAATGTGATCACAGCATGAAGCCTTACCAAGCTCAATTTCAAATTTGATAACAATACCTTAGAAAATGAGTGTTTTACACATGTTTATCTAAACTTATGTCTAGGCGCTCCCCAAAAAAGGCCACTTGGAGACTCCAAATGGCCCTTTGGAACCATAAACACATTACATGCTTTTATACTTGAATGCTTTGATGTACAGTCATAATTTTGGTCTCTAATGAAAGGTTACACTTGGAGCTATTATATTCTTTATCTAGATTCACTGTCAATGATTGCTGACACATAACTGAAACATACATTAGTGTTTTTTTTTCAATTCTTGAAACTAAACTGCAAATAAAGAGACAAAACAAGTGCTATGGTATTAAGTTTTTTATTTTAAAACTTTATATATATATATATATATATATATATATATATATATATATATATATATATATATATATATATATATATATATATATATATATATCTCACATCTATATATCTCACATCTATAAATATCACATCTATAAATATCACATCTATAAATATCACAATATAACTATTTACAAATTTTCCAAATATGTTTTTTTACATATTATTGGCAACATGTTGTGGGGTGTGCTTCCTCTTCTGATGTGCTGTCATGTCCCTCAGTTTGGAGTTTTGCGCTGACTGGCTCCCAGTCTTCATCCGTTTCGATGTCGGATGATTGTCTGTGATACAAGAAAAAAACAAAAAGAAAAATTATTTACAAAACATTTACACATTTTCTGTATTATACTATTGTTTACATGCTCACACACACATATACATATACATATATATATATATATATATATATATATATATATATATATATATATATATATATATATATATATATATACACACACACACACACACACACACATACATACATATACATATCAGTTTTGCGCACGTGTCTATATGCCGACAGGTTGAATCGGCTGGTAAAGCTGCATATTAATCTTTTCAGAATTTAATTGGCTATCAGACAAGACCGTCATTTTCAAATTCTGATGTAATTGGATCAAACTACTGCCAATCAAAGTGAGGGTGGTACATCCTACATCTGGGGCGCTCGTTGGCCATTGAAGCCTGTTGACACCGCTTAGATACACCGATTGGTTCATATGAGGTGTCAATCTAAAGGGGAGAAGTTAGCGGTCATTTTGATATCCAACAATCGCGAATGTTTACATGTTTTCATAGAACTATAGACAGAATAATTCAATGTTTTGATTGCTCCATCGGCTAATTTGAAGTGATGCTACTATGATCCATGGATGTTTATTGACATATGCATGTGTTATGGACTAAATATCTCACTGAATTGGATTGACTGGACCCTGCACAGTGTAACCAGACCGTTTTTGGTGGAATGTTATGGATTAGTGGACTTGCAGGAGGCTTATAGGTGAGTTTCTTCAGTTTTTCTTCAGTATCTTCGCTTTTTGGTGGTCTGACACATCCAATGATTGTACCTGCTGTGTTGATTGTATCTTAAAATGGTTTACATCGTTCGAATCACAAGACTCTCAGCTTTCCGGTGATATGAGGCATGTTCAGCTTTTTTTTTTTTGAGTTTTTGTATTTCGCGTCTAAACCATGTCATACCGACTTCAACCACCAACGTGCCGCTGACGGCCCGTCGGCATGTTAACGGGTTAACGATGGACTTGCTCAGCATAGTGGCAAAGAGTTTCAACAAAACAGACACAAGTACATTAACTTCTCATCAAATACTATCAGACATCATTAGTCTATATAAGGGAGCTTCTGTCAAAATGATTGATGACCTTTGACCGGCCACGCCCACTTCCCCACCGGACCACCAACATCGTCCCCCTCCCCCACCATTGTCCCTGCCCACCCACGTCGATGTTACCTTTGACATTTTGTATCCTCTGGGGTCAATATGACCTTTGACACTGCATATTTGAAATAGCGATGATGGCCTAAATGACACCTAGGGCAATCAATTTGAAGAATGATCGTTTTGAAGCTCTGATTTCAGGGTTACATCTGCCATGTGTTAGCATCCACATTCCATCACAGGGGGGGTTTATGGGTTTTTCCCCTTCATCTCTATGAGAAAAATATGATTTTATCATAATTTGGGGCAAATCGCAATATGCTCACTCACTGTCTCTTGGTCACACCAAGCCTGAAGCACTCCGCTCAGAAACTGAAGCCTCCGCGCCTCCGGTGGTTGGTCCCAGTATAGCTCCTAAACCCCACCTCTCCATGTATCAGAATGGACGTCAGACACACTAAACAATTAAATTATAAATAAAATATATATTCAATTAATTGTTCAAATAATTGTTTCCTAAAGATGGTTTCTGTCATTTTAGGCAGTTTTTATCATGATGATTTCTTTTCAAGTGTTTTTTAAATAAGTTTAGTTTTAGTTAGTTATTTGATACTATAAAAACAGGGGGTGTGACGTCATGATTGACAGCTGAGATTGACGGCTTCTCTGAGTGAAGTTGTCATTAAGGCACTAATGGACTTTTTTCAGGATTTTTGTGAGGAGATTGGAGCTTTAGCTTTAATTTCTACATTTCTATAACTGTTTATTTCACAGCAACAAAATGAATTGTTCTGCATCTGTGAGAGTGTGGGCGGGCTTTTGATAATCACACCTCTACTTCCTGCTCTCTACTGCGCAACTCCGGTCTCGAGATCGCTACTGCGCAGACTCGGTCCCAAGATGTAAGCGTCGTGTGCAGGCCTACGAAAGCTTCAACTCTGGTCAGCGGAAGTCAATGAATTCATGTTGTCCATATTTTTTTACGGTCTATGGGTCACACACACACACACACACACACACACACACACACACACACACACACACACACACACACACACACACACACACACACACACACACACACACACACACACACACACACACACACACACACACACACACACACACACACACGCAAAAGGTAACAGAGTTTTAATTAAGTAGCCTATGGTGGCCTACCAGCATTTTTTCCTCTCCAGAAAGGGGGGGAGGATCGCGCTCCGGAAACTACTGCATTTAATTGAAGGGTGCGAGAACAAACGCGCAAAAATCACAAAAAGATGGAGAGGGACAAGACAGATGTCAGTGATGCAGACCCAGCTGAAAGCGAAGCGCCGTCATGAACCCCTGGTTAGTATAGAAATACTTTGGATATATTCAAAAATAGCGTAGTGTTGACCTGGAGGATATCAAATTTGCAAAAAATGTTGATGAAATGCAGAAAACATGTTCGGGAACATCATCCCTCTGTGCAGATAATGGTATGTTTATAACTTAAGTCCGAATGATTTTTGTGATGCAGAGGGAATCCCGGAATCCAGTCATTGAATTTACAGTATAATGGAGATGTCACGTAAAACACGCAAACTGAAAATTGCAAGCACCCTCAGTTGATACTGTAATAATAATATATTGTCAAATGCTCCAGTGCATATTTATGTCTGTAGAACGTCAAATGTATCCATTTACAACGTGTTTATGCAGAGGTGACATAGTTGTTGATCTCTTGTACGCAATGGCCAATGTGACCCCGTCTGTGAAACCCTGGCTAAAGTCGCATAATCTAATTATGAGATATAGACCGTCAAAGTAGTCATAGCCATACAAATGACCAAAACAGGTAATTTGTGTATTGCTGTAAATGATAGATGATACCAAGGGCTTTGAGATGCAGTACTCAAGTTTTCATTTATAATATTATAAATACTGAAATTAATGATTTTACTGACGCTACGTTTTATTATTTTGCACCAAAAAATACTGGACGTGGGCTTCTTAAATATTGATTTTAATCGTCTCTTTGTTTACTTTCGACGCAAAAACAACTGCTGATTCTTATATCATTCGGTTCAGAAACATATTTTTTACAATTACAAAGTGCAAACAGACCATAATATCAATCCACACGACCAACGATCAGGTCAGTGTCAGGAAAGGCAAGAAAACGGCGACTTAAGCCGGGTTCTGATTTCTGTGTGGATTTCTTCGTGTTATCACCGACATTTCAGGAACAGCTTATTTGTTTTCTAACTCCACCTTCTGCCTATATATCCATCTTAGTTTAAAGACATTTAATGGCTGCTAAGTGTCGAAATAGTTTGGTTTTTGATGCTGATGCGCTGGGTTTATGAATTCCCTCTCTGACAGGGCGGCCGCGGCACACGAAGCGCAAGGAACAGAACATAGTTTAATTAATAATGATAAATATATTGGCCTACTGTTTTTTGTAGGCTAAATAAAGAACCCATATTATATATTAATATAAAAAAGTTGCGTATGTCCTTCGGAAGCAAGGCTCTTGCGTCTGATGTTTTGGTTTGGGTTTGGGTTTGTAGCCTATACGAATAGAACATGCATGAATGAGAACATAAAGTGCAGGATGTGCTTTATGTAAAAGAGTTATTAAGCACAATGAGCCATGAAAAAATCCTAATGAATCATAATCTAATTGAATTGTGAGACAAGTGAAGATTCACAGTTATGACTAACTATCTGCACAAAGTTTGAGACTGACCTGTTAACTTGGTAGGGCATTAGTCCTGGATTTACTCCAAATGTTACACAGTGAGATTTTCTATGGATGTTTAATAGGCCTATATATATCCATTAATATATAAAATTACATTTTCTACTGAGATTTCATTTTACTGATAAAGTTATAGCCTACAAATCATTAGAGTGAACTGACTTGGTAAATCAAGCTCTTGTGGTAACCCCATTCGTTTCAATGTTTCACGCTTTTTGGACATGGACATCATAATAAATAGACTTGTTTTACAAAACTCTAAGAATTTCCCCATAAATCTGTCCTATATCACTGAAAATGGGATAATCTTAGCTTTAATATGGTATATGGCACAGAATAACAGAATAATAATGCTTAAAATGTTTTACAATTTTAAAAATAAGCTTGACTTTAAAATTGGAATTTCTCAAAATCATGTTTTTCTGAGGCCGAAATTACGTCTTACTCAGTCAATATTAAAGATATCAAGGTTATATTTTCACAGAATGTTCTTTACATTATGTTGGATGATGTTATGTATAAAACAGTGAATGACAAAAAAAAAAGACTTTAGCTGGGTTATCACAGACAGGGTCACATATGTTAAGTTAGTCAGACTCCACTTCGCCAGAGTTTTTATTCAGTTATACAGGCTTGCATGAACAAACACACACAATTTGATTATGATTTGATAATGATACCTGCAGGCATAATAGGCCTAAGATAGGCCTAAGTTTTGTTTGTATAATGTCTGCTGGAATGCTAAAAATGTTCAGTGTTAAATACTTATTTTTAAATTGTATTATTATTTTTTCATTTATTTTAAAAGCAAGACAAACCACGTTCGGTATTCGACTTCGGCCAAGTATTTTATTATTATTATTCGGCTTCGGCCAAAAATGTTCATTTCGTGCATCCCTAATAAAAACCGAGCGTTCCATGAGAGAGGCTCAAAACCAGGGTAGAAAATAGGCCATTACTTATTCATTATGATGTTTTGAATGTAAAAACCACGTAAAAGTCATAAGTTGACCTCAGACAACAAAAAACTAGATGTACATTTCCTGAAGAAAATGTGAGTGGTGCTTGCCATGGCAAAACTCGCCACCCGGTTGCCAGGGTGTGGTAACACAGTTACCATGGTGATATTTACAGACTGGTTTCTCACCCAAAACAAAAGAGCCACCACGTTTGTATGATGTCATGGTGATACAATTTTTCCACATTTTGTACAGTTTGAAGGATACTTTATATGGTTGCTAGGGTGTAGTTATGTAGTTTATGGGATGATATTGAAAGACTATTTGCCAGTCTGAAGAAACTCTTTGTTTCTACAGTATTGTAGTATTTTCAATGGAAGTTTATGGAGTCCATAAACTTTTAATTTTAGGCTCTTTAATTCCACTTTTAGAAAATTGTAATATGTGTTAATTGTCATTGTCATCATTTTTATTGAAATTAAATACTCTTCCAATGAAATATGTGATGAGAAAATGGAGAAAAGCTATCTCGGTAATAGGTGGATTCGAACCAGGTCAATCATGTCAAAACATACTTCCTTAAAGGTCCCGTTCTCCGTGTTCTTTTGAAGCTTTGATTGTGTTTACAGTGTGCAATATAACATGTGTTCATGTTTCGCGTGTAAAAAAAACAGTATTTTTAACACAATGTACTTATCTGTATACCATTTTCACTCTCCTAAAAACGGCTGATGACCTCCTTTATTCTATGAAGTCCCTCCTTCAGAAAAAACGTAACGAGTTTTGATTGTGCCAGCGGTTCCCGTGTTGTGATTTGACCGCATCTTAGCAAACGTGGCACGGTTCCTGTGTTGTGTTCGACAGCAGCTTAGCGCACGTGGAAAGGTCACGCCTCTTAACAGGAGATATATGCGCTTAATGATCTCTACAGCGTCCCTGGGAAAGCCAAACAAAGGTGAGACTCCGGATGAAAATATCAGCGTCTCGACGACATGGCGACAAACACACTCAAACGCAGCACTTCCTTTTCTCCACGCGACACGTCCTCTTCTCCACGTGGGACAGCAACAAGACCACGCCCCCTTTTTTCGCGTATTCTTGTGGGCGGAGGTTAGTCTGTTATACTGTTCTACTGACGTCATTTATGAAGGAAGTACCAGGATGTAGTCCAAGCCAGCCGTTCGCTGTAGGCTTTGAAAGGGAACTTCTGTTAAATAAAATATCTCGCTTGGCATTGAACTTTGAGCTTTATAATTTTACAGGTATTATTTATACTCTTACAGCAACATTACACACTAACTAAAGTTTGAACAATGGGATCACGAAGAACGGGACCTTTAAAGTCTAATGCGCTCATGACTACGCCATTGAAGACACATAAGCATCAATGGTGCTAACAGGTATTAATAAAAAACACCTGCACATTGGCTTCGCTGCATGACACAAGTTATCTCAGTTTATCTCAGTTGATTATTACAATTTATGGCAAAAGGAGTGTTTGGAAATGTAAATGTAAATACCCCAATGCATGAAAATCAAATACAAATCATATTCTATCGTAACTGCATATTTTTTAGCTTCATGTTTCACATATAGAAAGTTTCTCTGGCGAGTTTATGTACAGACTCAAGTCACCAAGAGACAGTGACTATGAGTGACATGTGAACAGTGAATGATCTTCCTAAGTCCATCAACTTTTCATTATAGGCATTTTATTTCCCCCAAACAAATTTATTTGTGTTAATTGTCATAATTTTTATTGAAAATAAATACCTTTCCAATGAGATGTGATGCAAAAGGGTGACAAACGATCTCTGTAAAAGGTGGATTCGAATCAGGTCGGTAGTGTCAAAACAACAGCCACCAGGGTCTAAAGCACTCCTGACTACACTAATGAAAATGTTATAAATAGTAGAATTAAAAAGCAACTGCACATTAGATGCATCAACTGGAATGACAATTTATATTATTAATCTCAATGGATCATCACAATTAATGGCAAAAGGAATGTTTGGAAATGTAATATATATATATATATATATATATATATATATATATATATATATATATATATATATATATATATATATTTTTTTTTTTAAGGATACACATTTCAACAACATTACAGCAGCCAATCACATGATGTTTTATTGTGCAGTGAACATCATATTGGATATGTGTTTTTAAATTAGTTTGAAAAATAATGATGCAAAGACATGGTGTGTGTGTGTGTGTGTGTGTGTGTGTGTGTGTGTGTGTGTGTGTGTGTGTGTGTGTGTGTGTGTGTGTGTGTGTGTGTGTGTGTGTGTGTGTGTGTGTTTGTCTATGTGATTTACGGGGACATTTGACCTGAATACACACCACATTATGAGGACATTTTGAATAATGAGGACAGGGCCGGTGTCCTCATAATACTAACAGTGTAGAAGTGTTTCTATACATAGGGGGAGCTCAAATCCTGAATTTCAGCCGAAGTCTCCATAATACACAATGACCTGATTTTGTGTATCAGCTGTGTATCGCCACAGCGCCCCTGGACGTGGGTCCGCGGTACTGCGCCCCTCATGAATATTCGCTCCGTGTATGAATCGCAGCTTCTGATTGGCTGATCGCCTGAAGTCCTCGTAATGTCAGATTTTGTCAGACCACTGTGTACAAGTGGGTTTATTCAATTTACTCGTTATTTAAACATTATTGTCTACAATTGATCAATCGTAAAACATATTTATAAACGTAGAGTGATCCTTGAATGAAATGTAATCCTTAAATATCATATAATATTATATAATCAGTTAATTTCCTCGTTGGACCGGATAGAAACAGCACCTGAGAAAACATCTGTGATTTGGACCTGTCTGCAGCAACTATTAAAAGAAAGGTAAGTTAATCTGCAGTTTAATCTCTTGTGGCTAAGTTTGGCTTGTTTGTGTGTGTTTTATAAGCTCTTTTCTGCTCGTTTTACAGTCAGAAAGCAGCTAGCGCCTGATGCTAACGGCGCTAGCATAACGTTAGTCATTCTGATCCCACTGTCAGGAGAGATTCAGAGATGCTTGTCAGATTTAACTTGTTTTAGATTCCAATATAATTGTAAATAACTTATTTTGAGCACATAAATCAGTCTAGCCATCGTAACAATGCATTGTCATGACTAAGTTACAGTCTGTGAAGGGCATACAGTATCCTGACATGCTACTGTTAAATATTACTGCAGTTTAACGTTAGCTTGGTTTAAAGGTATTATTATTATATTATTAAGAAACAAAGAGATCAAAATATGCTTTTATTCCCCCTGAATGTAATAAAATATACTCTGTACCAATAGAACTGTAAGTATTAATGTTTATTATGAAAACAATCTTGCTGAAGAATGTCAAATTAAATGCAATGCTCATAATTATTGATGTTTTTCTCTATGACAGCAGACACATCAGATAATGGCTGAAATGAGAAAGCTCAAGCCACTGGAGGAGGCCGTAAAGTCTTCTCTTCAGAAAAAAGAATGGTCTGATAGAGCTAAGAGCTAAAAGTGAAATTAATCTGTTTAATAAAGCTGTGCCAGGTACATATGTTGTTTACAGTGATGATTTTTCTTCTGTTGTTCAGTTGTGCTGAGTTTAAGAAAGGAGATTTCCTGCTGGAGACTCATAAGCAAAGAAGAAGGAGAGTGGAGGCAAAGAACATATCTTCATGATGCCCTGAAAGTGTTCATGTTTGAGTTTCGTTATGATGGAAAACTCCTCTGGTAAGTGTTTGATGTGTATGCAAGTTTATAATTCTGGCCCTGTTTACAGTAGGGATGCACCGACATTAACATTTTGCCCGATACTGATAATTCTTTATATCACAAAGCCGATATATTGGCCTATAAATCTAAATACAAATTTGAATATACTTTGAGCACCTGATTACAAAAACAAAAGGCTTGCCACTAAAAGCCATATCCCAAACACTTTAACATAAATCAAACATATGGAGTACAGTTTGTACTAGTGTACGATTCCTTAACTTTTAAAATTAGTTTTACACTCCTATGGCCAACTTTCTTTAAAATAAAAAAAATGGTACCACTTTATAATAAGGTTTGATTTTGTTATCATCAGTTAACATGATCCACCAATGAATGAACAATACTTCTACAGGATTTATGAGCCTTAGTTCATGTTAATCTCAACATTTTCATATCCAGCCTCGGATCTGTTAACATTAGTCAGTGCACTGTGAACTAACATGAACACAAATGATATATTAACTACCATTAACAAAGGTTATTGCTTTATATTGGTTCATGTTAGTAAATGCATCAACAAATGAGACCATATTGTAAGTGTTACCAAAAAACCCACTGCCTGACAAAAACAAAAAAAAACCTAATAGGGCTGGGCGATATGGCTGAAAACTGTATCACGATATAAGTGTTTCATATCGGTCGATATCGATAATTATTTATATTTATTATGACCTGTTTAAAATAAGGACCAGGATAAAAATATTATACATTTAAACATTTTTATTTTAAACGTAACCTTCCTCTGATTATAATCCCCTCAGTTATAAAGGCAGAAATGTCAACACAACCATAGAAAACACTCAAATAATTAAAATATAAACAAGTCTAAAATCACAATGAACACTTAACATTTGTCTCTTAACATTAAGGTGCAGTGGTTCCGTTATTTATTTGTAACTGTTAGCGTTTAGATGTTTTGTCATAAGGCAGTGATGCAGATTAACATCACCTCTGCATGTGTTTCAAAGGCTGACTCTGAAATCGCCCCCTATACCCTTAAATAGGGCAGTATTTGAAGGGACAGCCATTTGTAGTGGTTTCCAAAACCATAGTGGACGTTATTGAGTGCACTCATTCTATCCCACAATGCACCGCAATAACGAGTGTACAGCCGATGTACACACTGTCCGAATTCACTCACTCGTTCTCATTCACTCCTTCAAGTGAACTGTATCAGTGGACTAAAGTAGGGAATAGTGATTTGAGGGTTTAGGGTGCGATTTCGGATTCAGCTGAAGAATAGCTTAACGGCGAGCGCGTCGAGTATAAACACGTCCCCAAACGAACACACTGTCAGCGGAGGTGGTCAACCAAACTGATACTGTTACATGATTGGCTGTTAGCCTGTCACTCCCTACGTTGCTAGGTTACCAGAGAGCGAGTGCCTTTGTTCATGCAACCAAACTTGCTTCGCAACCTCTGGTTTCTTCCAACGAAGAAAAAAACATTATCGAACACATTTTTTATTGATATCGATTACGTGTCTATCGCGATACATATAGTTATCGTTTTATCGCCCAGCCCTAATACCTAAATAATGCAAACAAGTCATTGGCCAACATGACTTAGGCTACATATAAAGAATCAAAATGGCTGTGCCATGGATAAGTCTCCGCACGGAGAATAAGAAAATGATTTAAATCAAACCATATTGTTGATTAAAATAATGCGAGAACAATAAAGGTGCCAGTTATTAATAATAATGCATCAATGCTTTATATACTGTATATATTTTTAAATGAAACAATTTTAATATTACAGTGATGGTAAACCTCTTTAATATGACTTAAATAACTTGTTTGAGCTCTGCTGAAGAGAATGACCCATAAACTGAAGCGCTTTGCTAGAAGGTTATTAACTCAACAGAACGCATCCTTTATACGATAATGCAGATATTTAAAAAATATCAACATGATATTGCAACTTATATTTGCACAAAATCTATTATATAAGTTATGTGGTATTACACAAGTACAGGTACAAGGCAACGAAATGCAGTTTAGATCTAACCAGAAGTGCAATAGCAGCAAGTGCAGGATATACAACGGTTGCATAATGGATATGTACTGAACATATTTATATATATATTCAGTACATATCCATGTCCTGCACTTATGCAACCGTTGTATATCCTGCACTTGCTGCTATTGCACTTCTGGTTAGATCTAAACTGCATTTCGTTGCCTTGTACCTGTACTTGTGTAATGACAATAAAGTTTAATCTAATCTAATGTAGTCAGAATAGCGCTCTTCCTATGAAACACGACAACTAAACCCGAAGACTTTATAACTAATTACATTAGTGTGTATACTGTTATACTGTTATAATGTTATACGACAACTCGCACAATTTACATATGAATGCGAGCGGAGACCAGCCGAACACGGTGAATGTGTGTTAGAAATCAGGAATGCTGAGAGAGAACATTGTACTTTACGTTTTTCCTCTTCATACCAAACTTGGGTAATTAGCTGACAAAGTTTAAATCACGTCTGTCTTGCACACTTCCCATAATGTTTACGCTAGGGATGAACCGATACCACTTTTTCCAGAACGAATCCGATACAATACTTTCATTTTTAGTACTTACCGACTTACCGATAGTACCAATACCTTGTATTTTCATTGCCCTTTTAATTAAAAAAAATATTGGGTAGAGAATATTAATCAAATTGAGTTGGCTTAGCAAATAGATATCCTTCAGTTATTTTCATGCCTAATTATGCCTGTTAAACTGTATTATAGGAGCTACTGTTACTTCCACTGTTCATTCTATTGCTGTATCACAGGCCCGGCTCCAGCTTTGAGATGCAGGATGGGCCAATTGAAATTCCTGGTGGGCCCAGACTTTTAACATTATTTTTCCCCATAACAACTACATTTTATAACAAAAGAGGCAGGACTTGAAAGGAACTCTATATTTGCAGGGCTAAATGCAAGCAGTAGCACAAATAAATAGAATCAGGGTAGGACTAGGGGCTCTGGGCTTGAGTTTATGTTTGGGCCCTATACGCTACAAATAACCTCAACTACAACATCATTATAGAGTAGCACAAAATACACAAAAATGAAAAAAACTCTGAGGTTCCTAGAGCAATTAATATGCAACATGCCTAGTAGGGGTGTCGGAATTAATCGTTTCTTCGATGCATCGTGATGCAGATGAGGACGATTCGGTATCGGTAAGGTAATAGACCATAACCGATTATAATGTACTGATGCTTTTCTGCCATCATTTGTCACGTACATGTGTTGTTGTGGTAGCATACAATGGTAGATGGAGGCGAGACGCAAGTATGAGTAGTTAAAAATGCTCCAACTACTGTAAAAGCAGACATCTGGGCACATTTCGGCTTTTATGAACAACCTGGTAAGCACGACCTGGAGAAGACACGCGCTGTGTGTAAATCATGTCACGCACAAATCAAATGTGCATGGGGTAATACCACTAACTTGAGAAACCACGTCAGCCGTTTTCATCGTGAGCTGTTAACGCCTGTCAGTGCCAAGCGGACTCAGCTCTGCCAAAATAGATCAAATTATATCAATGTTAGAGTTCTTAAAGGGCCTGTTTACACCTGGTCATGCGATTTTACAGATCAGATATCTATCTGATTTATCAAAATTATTTCATTTACACTTGGTCACATAACTGTATCTCCGCAAAACGGATATTAATCCGATCTCCAATTCCCGCACAATATGCAGATTTAATGTAGTTAATGTTACTGAAATCAACAGATATGAGCTGCATTTTATTAATCATCAGCTAATTTCACAATCAAAGACCGCAATATGAGCGAGTGCGGCAACAGCGCTGGTGAGATCATTCGGTTTCTTTACTTTTAATGAATATGATTGTATGTTGTTGAGCACCTGCGACTTGCTTTCGGTTTTATTTGCGGTAGTGTGTGCACTGGCTTGATAAAGAGATACTCAGCTGCTCGTCTGCTGCGATGTGTGCTTTAGTAGCGCTGTCATATCTGGCTATAACATATAGCCCATAACACGCTCTCACACGTTTATTTTTTAGCATTGTTGGAAGGAGTAAATTGTTTCCACAACCAGATGCATTTATACTTTAGCTTTCACTGTAATGCGGCCCAGACCTCCTCCTGAAGTGGCTTTTAGTTTTGTGTATTTGTTCTAAACGCTCCTGTTGTCTTCTGTGCCCAGACTTGAGTTTTGTTTGATACATTCAAGAAGCATGTTTTCTTTGAGCAGGTAAAATTAAAGGTTCAGTTCATTTAACTGACTGACAAAATTATATACATGAGGATAAAGTGCAACGTCAATGCATTGTGAGGCATCGTGATATTGAACCGAACCGAATCGATGGCATGATAATCGTAACTGAACCGTGAGACCAGTGTAGGTTCACACCCTTAATGCCTAGCCTCGCCAGAGTCGAGGAAAGATCAAAACCCTGAAATAACACTGAGCAATGAAGCCAGAGATGAACAGTATTTTTAAATGCATTAAATGCCATATCTGTGTCCTCTTATGTCAGATCAAAATTTTACATCTTTTGTTAAAATGTAATGTAACCTTCACCCTTTAAACACTTTGGTCAGTTCAATAATAATTTATGCAGTTTTATATTATTTATTTGATAGAATTAAAAGAGCAGTATCATGTCTATATTTATATTGTTCAACTGGTCGAGGTTGATATGGGCTTTAGAAAGTTGGCTACTTAGTAATAACAAGTAATGGAATGGTTTTTAGAAAGAGAGTAAATGGTAAAGTAATCTAATTACACGTTTGAAGATGTAGCCTGATTAGTCTAGCTAATAATTAATTAAATAATAGGCTACTTTTTAAATCAGAAATTAAAATGGCCATCATGGTGCTGTATTGAGTGAGTTGAATCCTTCATTCAACCGATTTGTTCAAATTGCAAACTTTATTTATGAATGGGTAGCTTAAATAAATAATTTTACTCATCTGATTCGTTCAAATACGTTGATTCTTTGAGAAATAAAACAGTGTTGCTCGGAGACACAGCGGTTCAAGAACTCATTAAATAGATTGTTTTTCACACATTCTGGTGACATTTCTGCCACACTATGGCCATGAGATGGGAGAGAGCACTGGGCCTGCTGAATCATATTTTATCTTTAATTTAATAGTGAATATGTAGAGCTGTCTTTTGTTGTTAGATTACCATTGGTTAGATTACCAGCAGGTTTATTAGGCTGCTATCACTTTAAGAGCTGCACATATCCAACATGCTGTTACACACGTGTTTTTCTTTCGGTTGTTTACGTTCACTTAAGACATAACCGACTAGGTTTTATTTTGACAATTTTGTTTGAATAATTTGGTCTGTTCAAGTGCAAGAAGATATGAAAGACATTTGCGCAGTGTCTAAGAGGCAGCTTTTTGGGCGCGTGCTTTGGATGTTTGCCCACTGAAAACTTCTTGAAAACTTTGTGATAACTGTACCGCCTTCCTGTAATAACACAAAGAACCACTAATTATACAAAAATCATGTAATAGTTAAAGGTCAGCAGTCAAGAGCATGCAACAGAAGTCTGTATAATTATGGGCCATAATTTCCAGCGATAATTTCGTGCACAGCAGCTATAGTATGGATATTTCATTTGTTTAATATTCTGTTTATTAGATACATTTTCTTCATCTTTCTCTGATATTCACATTGTGCTCTGTGTTTGCTCTGTTGTCTGTGTTTCTTTGTCTGGACGCAAACACTACACACGAATATCAATACTGGTATCGGAGCATCTCTAGTTTCCACATTAGGTCAGTCGGCGGAGAACAGGCGGTCTTTTGTGACTGTTCGAACACATTCTACCACAGACGTTTACACTACGAAAGCAATCCGGTTGAATGCATTTTCCAACTCCTGGAAGTGGTTGAAAGTTGACGAGCTCAAAATGTTTTAGACTCCATTTACACCTGTATTTAGCATCATCCACTTGTGATCCGATCGACCAAAACACATCTTAATACCAAAAGCTATTAAACTATTAAATAATTGGTGATCACAAAGAATATATTTGAATATTTGTTATTAGATTTTCAGCTCTAATATTGTCTTTTTTGTGTGTCTAACAGGAATAAGAATTCTTAATTGAAAGTTGAATTGTCATTTATTTAGTGTCAATCAGCCGAGATGGCGGTTCCCTTGGATGATCTCTGACCATATGAACCCAAACAGCTGGATGAAGACGATCCGTGTGGATAGGAAAAACTTCACCTATGCTTATTTGCTGTAAGGAGCATCTGTCCTGATGAAGAGATCACATATAATTACAGTGATTCTGAGTGGCCAAGGAAATGCATGGTACGGAAAACCTTACATAACCTATTTAGCATTTGTTAGATTATTTTAACGGTTTATGTTATCCAAGGTAATGTTCCTGTCTTTTTATGCATCACAGTATGTCAGGTGTGTGTGGCTTACACATGTTTTATGAGGACATCATCATAAGATGTTCCTGATGTTTGACTTGACTGAAGAATCTCAGTGTTGTGTGTGTGTGTGTGTGTGTGTCTTACACCAGGTTTATGAGGACACATGTTATTACAAGGACACTGGTGCACTGATAAGGAATATTAGAATTGATACTGATAACCCATAATTCTCAGCTCACTGTGGCCATTACCGATATAGAAGACTCATATTTGAGCTGGGGAAATAAATACAGTAATAATCAGTCCACAAAAGTGTTGGAAATGATGTACATATGACAAAGCGTAACTGGTGGCGTTGCATTCCCAAATGCACATTAAACTCACAGCACATGCAGAGATGGAGTTCACTGCACTTACTGTGAACTGATACGCTGAAAACACCAGAAAAATATGTTTGGTTCATTATGAAACTGGTGGGCCGCCAGACTATAGGTTTACTATATCGTTTACTAGGGTTAGAGTTTTTTAGGGTTAGCTTATAACCAGGTATAACTTATCTACTGTATTGTTTGTATTGTCTTTCTATTATGTTTGACTTCACGTGTATTGTACAGCACTTTGAGTCAACCATGAGTTGTGTTAAAGTGTGTTATTCCATATCCCTGTAACGTGTCCTCATAAACCAGGTGTAAGCCACACACACACACACTGAGATTCTTCAGTCAAGTCAAACATCAGGAACATCTTCTTATGATGTCCTCATAAAACATGTGTCCTCATAAAACACATGTCCTCATAAACCAGGTGTAAGCCACACACACACACACACACACACACACACACTGAGATTCTTCAGTCAAGTCAAACATCAGGAACATCTTCTTATGATGTCCTCATAAAACGTGTCCTCATAAAACACATGTCCTCATAAACCAGGTGTAAGCCACACACACACACACACACACTGAGATTCTTCAGTCAAGTCAAACATCAGGAACATCTTATGATGTCCTCATAAAACACATGTCCTCATAAAACACATGTCCTCATAAACCAGGTGTAAGCCACACACACACACACACACACTGAGATTCTTCAGTCAAGTAAAACATCAGGAACATCTTATGATGTCCTCATAAAACACGTGTCCTCATAAACCAGGTGTAAGCCACACACACCTGACATACTATAATGCATAAAAGAACAGGAACATTACCTTGGATAACATTTAAATTGGGGCTGAACGAGTTTGGAAAATAATCTAATCGGATTTTTCTTCCAATATTGCAATTTAATATGTGATTCTTTTTAAAGCTCCTTATTTCCTCTTTTGTAGTGATTGTTGAATCTTCTGAAAGGGGCGAGGTGAGAAGAAAACCACAGATATGATCTCCAGGAGAATCTCTGCAGAACTGAGCACATTTCAGTGGGTAAACTGCGGAGCAGGAGTCCTGCTTTAGCTTCTCACACTCCGCAAAACAGACCAGACTTTGGCAGGAATCGGGGATTAGCACTAAAGAGGAAATTGTTGCAAAATGTTTGGGTAACACTTTATAATAATGTTCAGTTATAAGTTATTAGATAATGATGATCTAATCATTTACAAAACATGACATTCATAAATGACTAAGTAATATGCTAACATTTTGTGAATGTTTTGTTAATTCAGTTATCAGTCATTTAGAAGTTATTGGTTAATACATTCATAAATGATTAGTGGTATGCTATAGCATGTATTCATATATAAGTGTAGTGTAGACTTTAGGGGATGCAGAAAGTGTTGTAAATGAGTTGCACAGGTGTTGAACACTAGTGTAAGTGTTGAGCGCTGAGGGTTAGAGCACTGTCTCCTCTTTAACCGCTCTACAGCACCTGATCAAACCGCTTCACAGGCATTTACACATGATTATCAGCTTCAAAACTAATCATCTTCTCAATCATCCTGCATGTGTGTGTGCTTTTGAACACAGACCAGCTGAAAACTTAAAGATGCATCGATAAATTACTGATCATTGACTAATGGTCTGTTCATCATTTGTTCAAGATTACCCATTGTTTATTGAGACGACACTAAAAGAAGTTTGACATAAATACTCCATTAATTTATAAGTGATAAATAGTGCATCAACTAATAACTCAAACATCTACTATTGATCTGTTTTGATTTATTTCATGATTTACAATTGTTCGATAATAAACAGCACATTTGTAAATGGTTAGCATATCACTTAATAATCATGTATGAATGTCATGTTTTGTAAATGATTAGTTCATTATCTAATAACTTATAACTGAACGTTATTATAAAGTGTTACCCATGTTTTGTTTTGTTTTGCTGCTGCTGGTCATTTAGTTTTGATATAATGTATGGAATGTCTTAAACTTGTGTTGAAAGCTTTAAATGGATATTTAAATTGTCCTCATTTACTCATAACCTGTGATTCTCTTTCATCTTTTTGACAGAGCAGAAGATATTTTGAAGAATGTAAGTGTTTTTTCTGTGCTGTGGAACTCGTCTGATCACCAACATTCTTCAAACTATCTTCCTTTGGGTTCAGCAGAACAAAGAAACTCATAAAGGTTTAGAAAAACTTTACGGTATGACAATTATTTTTCATTATTGGGTCAACTGTACCATTAATTTATGTTCAGTAATTTTTGTTAATAATTATGTTTATGAAAGGTTTCAAGTTCTTCATCTCCATGCATTAGTGTATCTTGTGATTTATGTAATATTGTCAGGGCAACAGCTGTAATGTTGTAAACAAGTACTAATAAACTTCTTATTCTCTGAAGGTGTGTACTGTTATATGTCCTCATGTCTGTTCAAATGTCATATGGTCATGTGACCACACAAATAGCCGGTCCTTGAGTGTTGGAGTCTGAGCCACAGGTGAGGATGTGTTTGTGTTCATTTGTCCTCATAAATCAGGTGTGTCCTTATAATGCACAATGCCTTCACGTTTGTGTTTGTGTATTGCCATGTCCCATTAATTCATGTTTGTCCCTCTAATACACATTAATGTCATTTGTGTGTGTGTGTATCCACTGTCCTTATAATTTTGGTTTTGTCATAGGCGGGGCTTAGACACTTAATTAAGGTGTCCTCATAATTAAGTATATAGTCAGGTTGTTATATTATAAGTTGTGTTGTGTGTATACAAATTCTGAAGTGAAATCTGTGTTGTATGGCTCAGAACAAAATTTTTGATACCCTCCACATCACTGTAGAGCAAGTGAAAAGGGGTGTGTGTGTGTGTGTGTGTGGTGGACAAGTAAATATAAAGCCATTTAAAGTAACATCTGTCAATATACCTGGATCTCAGAAATTCACAATGTATTCTTAATGTGCCATTGAGGTCGGGAAGATTCAAACCAAGAATCCCTGAACATAATTTCTACCACCATCTCATTTGGGAGCATACATTAACATAGTGGATATATGTATTTATTCACTTACATGAGGAGTCAGAGGACTAATGTAAGGATGATAAACATTAAACCTGACTTTGGTAACTTAATTTCAATTTCATTACTTTGCCAATTTATCACAAACATTCCATGTCACAGACGCTGAGAGTGAGAGTGAGAGAGAGAGAGAGTGTGTGTGAGAGAGTGTGTGAGTGTCTGAGAGAGAGAGATTTTATATTTCAACTTTAAACTGTATTTTTCTTTTGTAAATCCTTTATTCAATGTATACATCGTCACAAAAGGACCACTTTTTCCTACTCTGAAAAATGTTAGGTGTTTTTATATATGGACCAGGATTGGAGCGGTTGTGAAGGTCTCTTTGAGATGTTGGAAGGCTTCGATGGCCATAGGGTTCCAGGACAGAGACTTGGGCCGGTTTCGGAGGAGTGAGGTTAAAGATGAGCTGAGGAGACTAATTCTGGATGAATCGACAGTAAAAGTTGGCGAATCCTTAACAGTGACAGGTTGGGGCCAGTTGTGGATGGCGTCCACCTTCCTCTGGTCCATTTGGATACCTCGGTGGTTGATTATGTATCCAAGGAACTGGACAGATGGTGTGTGGAACTCGCATTTCTCCAACTTGAGGTACAGGTTGTAAGGGCTATTCGGATCAAATAACTGTTTTGGGGATTTGATTCACAATTAAAAGAACCAAATCACCTACATGAATAATTAACACTTTATCAACTATTCGTCCAGCGATATGTTAATATTAGAGTTATCTTATCAATTCTGGTCAGAATATTACTCCCTGGCCATCGGAAATAATATCATTAATTTTATGGTCATTGATATGAGTCATATCAATGAACATATGAGCACGGTAACGTATGATCGACAGTTTAATGCAACAACTTATGAGCATGAAGCACAAGACACACGTTTAGATGAAAAATGAATACAAGACTTTGAGCTATTCTAAGACATACAATCTAAACTAATGGAAACACTCACATACTCATTCATACAGTTTGCAGGAAAAGGGTGATATTTGTTAGAGGAGTTGAGTCCCAACCTTCTAGCTTTAGCAGCTATTTCTTAAACCGCGACCTGAGAGAATCAAGTAATTAAACCTTTAGTGTGTCTGCTCGACACAATTTCCATCAGCTCGGCCATAAATGAAAGTTGTACCTGCGTTTCTGACTGCTCTCTGAAGCGCGGGCTCTTTTCGTGAGGAAGGGCTGCGGCGCTGATTGGCTGGCGGGCGGTCGTTGCGTTTGCAGGCTGGGCGCTCTGGTTGTCGAGGGTGGCTCCGCCGGGAAGAGCTTGTCTCCGGTTTCTGGTTGCGCTGAGTAAGGCTTCGTCGTTGCTACGCAACAGGCTTTCTCTGCATCTTGTGGCGCAACTGCTGTGCGCGAGGTTCAGCCCAGTTCTCCCATATCATTAGCGTTTTACCTAATGTGATAAGTGATAGCAGATTCCGTTGGCTTCCATTGCAAATATGGTACATCCCCGGTACTAAAACATATATTTGAAAAGGAGAATCATGCAAAAATTGGTGGCACTGAAATTGTTTGACCCTGGACAAGGTCATGGTGTGTGATTCATATAGTTCAGTTCCTAGTCGGTTACATATAATTCTTTGTATTTGGATTACAAAGAGGGTCTTAGAGAAGTGGTCATTGTCAAAGGAGGGGGGAGTGTGTTTTAACCCATGTTTTTGGGATCTCCTGAATGCTTGCTAATGGCCCATTCAGGAAGCGTTTAGCACACTATTGGGTCCAGGTAATTTCGTTACTTTACGCCGGGATGATAAATTGTGTCGGGTCCTTCCTGGGCCATCCACAAATAATCATTGTTCGTGGAACAAAGGAATGTCTGTCTGTTGTTTAACGTGTCCTTGTGAATTGGGTTTGAGATGGGCCGGACATCTGGACGCCCGGACTTTGGGTGGACTAGTTCAGAAGTAATCAGAAGATTGAGAAAGGGGGTCAGGGAGTTCATGAAGTCGGATGTGTCTGTGAATCGATGCCTGTTTAAAAGATAATCCTACAAGGTGGTTCAAGGTGTGTCACGTGGTGGTGATGTTCGACTTGATTCCAGGAGTAGATGAGAATATTGTCGATATAGACAATAACAAAGTGATGAAGGTACTCCCAGAACACCTCATTCATATAACCTTGGAAGACTGATGGTGAGTTGGACAGGCCATACGGCATCACCTGATATTTGTAGTGTCCTGCCAGGGTGATGAACGCCATCTTCCATTCGTCACCCTCGCTGATCCTAATGAGGTTAGAAGCGCTCCACAGGAGAAGATGCAAGCTCCTCGGAGCTGTTCCAACGCAGCTGGGACCAGAGGAAGAAGATAGCGATACTTGACAGTCTGGGAATTGAGGGTCCGGTAATCGATGCACGGCCACAAGCCTCTGTCCTTCTTGGCCATGAAGAAGAAGCTGGATGCGGCAGGGGGATATCGATGGATGGATGGATGGATGGATGGATGAAGCGCTGTTTAAGAGCCTCCTGAATGTACTCCTCCATGTCATTCTGTTCGACAGTGGGTAGATCTTACCCTTAGGGGGAGTAGCCCCAGGCAGCAGGTCAAAAGCGTAGTCCCATGGTCGATGAGGTGGAAGATGGGTTGCCTACCGCTTACTGAAGAAATCCTGGAACACCCGGTACTCTGGAGGGATTTCGGTGTTAACTTCGGTTCTAGGGCTCTCAACGAAGGTGGAGTTCAATGGCAGATAGGAGGAACTGGTGAGATGATGGCAGTTCTTTCGAACCTGAGGTTTGGAAACAGGGTACAGACAGTTCTGAAAGCATCGCACCATTGTAGAATCTCTCCAGAGTTCCAATTGATGGTGGGTTCATGTTGAGTCATCCAGGGGCGTCCCAGGTTTATGTCGGCGGTTGAACCTTCCAGCACCATGAATGAGATTCTCCTCATGCAGCCAGCCAACTCGGAGCGTGACAGTGGGGAAGTAAGGTGCGCAATTTGAGGCAAAACTGAAGAGTACTCACTGCTGGGTTTGGTGGTCGTATTGGGCAGTTCGTGATTATATGCCCTTCTCCCCCACAATAGAGACATAGGTGGTTGAGTAGTCTTCTTTGTCGCTCCGCATGGGACAGATGATAGGAATCTACCAGCATGGGTTCTGGTGCTGGAATGGCAACAGATGGATAGGTGGGCGGAGGATGCGACGCAGATTGATCCAGAGAGCAGGCAGATAGACATTGTGAGATGCGTACAGCTTTTTGAATGAAACTTTCCAGGCCGATGGTGTTGTCGTAGGTGTAGCAATACTGATTCAATCAGCCATCTGGCAGGATGTCCAAATCTTGAACTCCCGCATCAGCATCTTGTGATGTTTCTAATCAGATCATACTTAAACAAAGGGTCTGTGTTATGCGGCTATCTAAAGTTAATTAACAACCCAAGAAGCCCCGGTCTCTTGAAGAGATTCGAGCGTTGGACTTTATGGCCCCGAGATATGCGCGTGACTTCACGCCACACACACACACATACTCTTTAGTGCGAATGAGCGCACACACACATAGTTGAACACACTGAACTTCCGAACTCATCTCACACATCTGCCTTATAGAAACCATGTGGATCAAAACAGCCTCCATAATGTTTAAATATATATTGTGTTGATTTGATGTCTTTATACAATGTATTTAAATAGCTAGGATGTTTACTGTATGTAAATCATGCACTTTGTATGCCCGTAACTGTGGAAATCCTGTAAATCTGCACTCTCAAAAATCGCAGAATGATCGTGTGCGGTATCTTTCAAACCACAGAAAACCGACTGTACCGAATCTCGTTCACAAATTACCACAAGATGCAGTATTACAAAAGTACCAGCTTTCTAAGAAGAGAGGCTTAAACTTTATCACCCCTCTTGATTAGCCAAGAGGAGGGGGGACAAAGGACAAATAAAAACTTGCACCTTTGGGTCTCCTGTGCGCAATTGGATAACTCCAGAATAAGGGCGTTAGCCATTACATCCATAAGAACAGAGACTGACCGTTAACTCTTTGCACTTCGCCATTAAGAGGAGGACCTCATGGCATTTCGCCATTGAGAGGAAGACCACCTTGGCATTCCACCACGAGAGAGCCCCTTGGCATCCCCGCCACGGAGAAAAAGACCGAACGACCTTCCTAAACTTCAGAGAAATTCTCCTGGGAGCCGAAGATCCGTACCAAACTCCCCTGATGATTCGAATTCAGACACTTACACACGAGAAGCCATAGTAATGCAAGTATCTCATTTCACAATCAAACTGCGTGTAAAAGGTTGTCTGAATTATTCCGTTTCACGGGAGTGTTAATTTCTTGAGGTCTCTTGCGAAAGGGCTGCCTCTGTCTCTCTATCTCTGTCTCTCTGGTTAACTCTCTCTTTCCATCATTCTCTCCCCCTTTATATTATTCGTTAAGTTTGATTTTTCCCTTGTTGGTACCATATTGTTTGTTTTCTCCTACATGTATATGCATATTTACCCTGTGTGAATCGTAGTTTTGTATACTTTAGTTGTTTTATTAATGATTTAATTGAATGACCAATGAAATGAAATGACCAATGATTTAATTGAATTGAATCCGTATTGTTTTGCTCACAAAGCTCAAAGTCAATGAGACGTAAGATCTTAGCTACCAACTAAGCTTGGTTTTCTTGTTATTATTTCAGTAATACAAATTGCGCAAACATAGGAAATATTTGTCCTGATCAAACAGATTAATGTTTCTTAAAGTTTGTAAAATTGATAATTGATGAAGAAATCAATTTGGATAAGGGTTACTTTTACATGATTAAAGGTTCCGTTATAAGTTAAAATTGATCTGTACATCAAGCAAATCATATTCATAAACTCATGAATATTTATACCATTTGAATTAATTATTTCCTGAAACTCATTGTTGCTACATAGGTAACCATCTTGTGACATACCTCAGGATGTATTCCTTGTCGAAAAGCGGTGATTAGAGCCGTTTCATTCCAGCCACTTGATGCTGCCAGCGTGCGGAACTGTAGAGAATAGGTGTGGATGGATGAATTACCTTGACGAAGGTTGAATAATTGACCGTGAACAGACAAACCGGATGCAGTTTGGCCGAAAACTTCCTTAAAGTGGCTGGTGAAGGTTGTTATTGAGCTTGTAACTGGGCCACCAGAATGCCAGATGGATTGTGCCCAATGGAGAGCTCGCCCAGATAACAGGGAAATTGAGAAGGCAATACATGCCCATTCGGTTGGGTAAAGCTGTGGTTGCATCTCAAAATATAGAAAACACTGGAGAGGAAATCCGCTGCAATTCTCCACCTCACCGGTGAATGTCACTGGTCGGGCCATGGAACAGGCAGAGGCAGGTGGAGAAGAAGCAGGGGGTGCAGTGTTGATGGGTTCCATAATGGGAGCTGGATGATGTTCCTCACTGGGTTCAACCAGACTCTGCATTGGTGGTCTGGTCTTCTGTCACGGAATAGAAGGGCACATACAAGCAGGTAAGTATAAGTGTTCTTTATTAAGTATAGAGTGCGGTTGAAGCAGCATAAACCAGGCAATGGATGTAGATGGTGACTTGTTGAATGGTAATGGTGACTTAGCTGGTGCAGACTCAGAGTGTGGTATCTTGCAGGTAATGGAGAACTCGAAGAGTGAAGATCAGTAACCAGGCTGACAGATGGAAGACAAGAAGACAAGAAGACAAGACGAGATGATCACATGTATGTAGAGAGGTAAGGAGTCTGTAGATTTAGCGTATACTGAGACTAAACAGACAATGAGTGAATGGTGACTGGGTGAATATATAGTGAGAGTCTCTGATGAGGTGCAGGTGCAGCGAGTCAGTATTCTGGTGATTGTTAACGAGTGGGCAGGTCTTGGTGAGTCAGTGATGATTGTGGCTGTGACATTGTGGCTGACTCTGTGACACATCTAGCTAAAACTATAATATTTGATTCACCGGGTTTCAGTAAATTTTAGTAAGATGATTATTATACAGTGCAATATCATTGTATATTGTATTTATATTCATCACATTAAAATACAAATGCATTCCTTTTATAAAACCTGTGTGTGTGTGTGCGTCTAAGAGACAGTGAGTAAAGCACATTGCGATTTGCCCTTATGATGATAAAATCTTATTTTTTTTATAGAGATGAAGGGGAAGAACCCATATCGATGTGAGGGAGTGACGAAGGAGCATGGAATTTCAGGCCCTGTCCACATGAACACGGGTATTTTCAAAACCACAGCTTTTTATATGCGGTTTGGTCATTCGTCCTCACGCAAACGCAGTATCTGGTCACTGAAACCAAACTTTTTCGAAAAACTGCCAGGGTGAAGATTTTTAGAAACTCTGGTTGCAGTGTTGTCATGTGGACAGTGAAATCAGAGATTTTGGCTTGTTATGGCAGAGCCGGAACCGACAATAACCTTTTTTCCAGGCTTCTGATTGGCCAACATGGCTTTATGGTTAGGGTTATATTGCCACCTGTTGGTTTGGCATGCTCTTGACAGCACTTTGTAGCATGTTTTTGTGTTTTCATGTGGATGCATTTTTTTTAAACGGAGGAGGAAACACTGTTTATAGAAAATACCCATGTATGTGTGGACTAGCCCTCAGTGACAATATTTTTTTTATTCTTTCTAATTGTTTTTTTTTAAGTAATCACTCACACGTAATGCTATCTTGCCACCTTTAAAACTAAAAACTGCTTGACAAGTATTTATCTTAATATGTTTCAGTATCAGAGCCAGATGAGGTTCATTGACTCATAACCTGTTTAAATTCAGCACAGTGTTCCCATGTATACATTCCCTCATAAACACCTCGACAGGTCATGCTTGATCACCTACAACAGAGCCACTGAAATTCTAATGGGCTGGAGTGACTGCAAATACCTTCTGCTGAATAATGCATCGCCCAGCAACGTTTCAAGATCTGAAGCCATTTTGTGTAATAATTTTCAACCTTGCAGTTAGTCTTTGCTTTGTTCCCATATACTACGTGCAAAGAGGTGACCTTATGATAATTCTGTCCAATCAAACTTACATTTATGATGTTGGAGGATGGATCAAACACATGATTAGCATATGTAAATATTCATTTAACAGAAGAGCAGTTTAGTAGTTCCTTAATTAAACATCTGAAACAATGTTTTTATCAATGCAATACTGGAATGTACTTGCAGAACATCCACATTCTATGTGCCAGGATAAAATCCAAAGGCAAATGGTAAAATAGGCTGCCCCTCATAAAGCCTGCTAACCTTCACATACGATTGAAGGAGGGTAGGCTTTTCTCTTACTACTAGAAGTGGTGCAATATATATGGAGTGTAGGACTTCAAATGCAGCCCACCACAAAATGATGCTTTATTAACCACAAGGGAAATTGGAGCCGTGCACATATCTATTTAAGAAGGCCCTTAAAACCAGGGCTGGTCGTAAAGACTTTAACTGTCTTGGATTGGGCCACAGCACTTTAGAGATAGATTGTGCTGGAGAGTTCCCAAACAAGAAAGAGGACAAATGCACATGGGAATGTGTCTATGCCACTGTGCTGTCACTGAGAGGATGGTGATAAATGAACTCAGGGAGCTTACTGTAATGGTGGTAAAGCCATGGAGCCACGTGAAAGCATGCGTGGCCCCAAGGTGCATGCTTGAAGAAACATTTTGATGTGCCATTGCACACACACACACATACTAATACATGATAAAATAAAAAAAAACATTCACCTTCATGTGGGCTTGGTATTGTAACTGACAAATATTCCTGTTCTGGGATTTTGCCTTCAAGGGCATTATCATCGTAATAATACTGACCATTAACTTTTCTCTTAAGTGTGAAATGATTTGAGTTTATCTCACTCTCTATTTCTCTTCCCCTTAAAGGGATAGTTCACCCAGAAATTACAATTTTTCCATCATTTACTTCTGTCATCCGTAGAACACACACAAATATATTTTGAAAAAGGTTTGCTGAGAGTGAGTGGAGAAGCAAAAAGGCAAAATGCATCTGGCGAGTTCATCAACTCTCGATACATTACTGATAGCTTTTTCATTATATGTAACCTTATCAAAATATATCATGAAAAATTATTTCATTAAAGGTAAAATTACACATTTATCATGCTACTTCAATGCCTTAGAAAGCCCCCAAAACACATAATTTCACTCATGACAACAAACACACCTGAATCAGAATTACATAACATCACCTGCATCTGGTAGCTTCATTCTCAGAACTCTTACAGACAGTGGAATGGTCAATAGTGTTGACGTTCAGGGCTGAACCTACATTCTACATTGACAGGGTCCTTCCTGTTTTTGTCCATACAATGAAAGTCAATAGGGTCCAAAACACTTGGGGTTACTTGACTGTAACCCTGTTCCCTGATAAAGCGGAACGAGATGCTGCATAAGCTTATGCAAATGAAAATGTCTTTGACATAACCAGCTATGAAAATGGTGTGAAAACACGTCAATGAAATTGACCCGGAGGTATTTATAGCCTCGGCTGGTGACGTCATCGTGCGCACCTGCTGCACGAGGCTAAAAATAGATGAGCTTCAAGCTGGAGCAAACCAGATCTCTTTGTTTGAAGACCAGTCCTGAAGCATCATGCAGCCTAGCAATGCAGCATCTCGTTCCGCTTTATCAGGGAACAGGGTTACAGTCAAGTAACCCCAAGTGTTCCCTTTCAAAAGCTACACTCAATGCTGCATAAACTTATGAAAATGGGAACGAGAATACCCACGCCGCTGTGCTTGATGGTGCACAAGAACGCAAAAAGCCTCAGGCATTAGCCTGTGATGTCGACTCAAGGACATGAGAGCCTGGAGTGGCATGAGCATCCAAGCTATAAAACCTTATGAATGTGTGCGGAGAGGACCAACCTGCCGCATCACAAACACTTTGTAAAGGAGCACCCCTTGCTAACGCTGTAGAAGAGGCGACTCCCCTGATGGAGTGAGCCCTTAACCCTATAGGCGAAGCTTGACCGTGTGCCTCATAGGCAAGAGCAATAGCATCCCTGACCCAATGTGACATTGTTTGTTTGGTGGCGCCAGAACCTCTGTTACAGCCCCCATGACAAACAAACAACTGCTCCGACTTACGCCACTGGCTAGTGCGGTGGACGTAGGCCTGAAGAGCACGGACTGGACACAGTCTATGAAGTCTCTCCTGATGTTCGAAACGGCGGAGGGCAGAAGGTTTCAAGAGTGACAGGATGCACAGTCGAGAAAGGGACCTTAGGCAGGTAGTCAGGGTGGGGATGCAAAATCCCTTTCACCAAGCCTGGGGCAAAGTCTAAGCAGGATGGCGATATTGACAGAGCCTGCATGTCCCCAATTCTTTTCAGAGAAGTTATAGCCATAAGAAAAAACATCTTTAGAGTCAGAAGTTTGTCAGACGCTGATTCTAATGGTTCAAAAGGGGTCTAAAGGGACCCTCGAGGATTAAAGCTAAGTCCCATGAAGGGATCTTGGTTCTAACAGGTGGCCTCAACCACCTAGCCCCACGAATGAAGCGAGCGAGAAGAGGATGTTTCCCGAGCGGCACCCCATCCACCAAGGCGTGGCAAGCCGAAAGAGCGGCCACATGAACCCTGAGAGTGGAAGGGCAGGTGCCTGATGACAACTTTTCTTTCAGAAAATCCAGAACTGAAGCAACCTGGCAGTTGACTGAATCTACATTATGTGTCGTACACCACCTTTCAAAGACACCCCATTTATTAGCATAAACTTTCAGAGTGGAGGAAGCCCTAGCACTTAGAATGGTCTCAATAACTGCAAGCCCAAGGCGAGCCGTTGAGGAGAGACACTATCTCCGAGAACCACACTCTGTTCGGCCAATGTGGCGCTATCAATAGGAGGCAAGACCCCTGCTGGCGAACCCTGGCTAGAACTTCTGGAAGCAGAGCGACTGGAGGGAAGGCATACAGGCACATTCTGGGCCATGTATGAGCCATCGCATCCAGACCCAGCGGGGCTGGGTGACTGAGAGAGAAGTAAAGGGGACATGGCGCTGATAAGAGGCGAAGAGGTCCACTTCCGCTCTGTAAAACTTGGTCCAAATCTGTTGGACTACTTCTGGGTGGAGTTTCCATTCCCCCCGCATGTAATCTCTGTCTGGACAGTAAGTCTGCTTCCACATTCAACTGCCCCAGAATGTACACTGCTCTGAGTGACAGGAGCTTGTCCTGGGCCCAGAGAAAAATCTGTCTCAATATCTTGTTTAGATCGCGTGAGCGCAGACCTCACTGGTGATTTATGTATGAGACTGCCGCTGTGTTATCCACCCGCACTAGGACATGACAGCCCCTCAAATGGGGAAGAAAGTACTTCAGGGCCAGAAATATAACCATCAGCTCGAGGCAATTGATGTGCCAGACGCGCTGATGAACCTCCCATTCCCCTTGAGCTGGACGACCACTCAAGACTGCACCCCAGCCCGTCAGGGAAGCGTCCGTCGTTAGCCGTTTGTGATGACAAGGTACGCCTAGCGTGGGACCAAAGGTAAGAAACCGGGGTCTGAGCTACATAGTTAGTGTGCAAAGCCTGCGGCACGTCACCTTTATTAGCCTCTGGGGGTTGGCCCTTGGATGAAACCCCCTGGCCCTGAGCCACAACTGGATGTCTCATGTGCAAAAGCCCCAAAGGAATTACCGTGGATGCCGAAGCCATGAAACCTAACAATATTTGACACTGTTGAATAGTGATATTTTGACCTAGCCTGACTTTCCTCAGGGTATGTAGAATGGTCTCAACTTGAGCGGGAGACAGATGTGCCCGCATCGTGTTCGAATCCTAAACCACCCCAAAATAAGTCGTTCTCTGGACAGGAGAAAGAACGCTTTTCTTGGCGTTGAGTCTCAGCCCGAGAGAAACCAGATGAGCTAGCACAATGTCTCTGTGCTAAAGCGACATCTCTCACGATTGAGCTAGTATCAGCCAATCGTCGATATAATTCAAAATGCAAATACCCTGGAGTCGCAATGGAGCCAGTGCTGCATCCATGCAAGAACCCGAAATTGGCAAGCTTCGCCCCTGAAAGCGAACCTCAGGAACTTCCTGTGTTGTGGCAGTATTTCTATGTGAAAATATGCATCCTTCAGATCGATCGTGACGAACCAATCACGATGTTGAACTTGCGACACGACCATCTCTATGGTTAACATCTTGAACTTGAGTGCTTTGACTAAACGGTTTAAGCCTCGAAGATCTAAGATTGGACGCAACCCCCCCATCCTTCTTGTCCCTTTGCTCAAAATAATCTGCAGCTCTTGTGACAGTACTTGCGCTGACTCCGGTCTCATGGAAGTGGAGACCACGCCCTTTCGTGAGGGTAGCGAGACGGAGCGAACAGGTGTTTTATGACGCGCCCCGTCCCGCGAGGGGCTACCCCCACCAGACTGGGTGCAAGACCATCAGGAGGACTTCTTCTTTTGAGTTATAATGGTCCTGAGGTCTGCCTGGGAGGCTGCTTAGGGCGGCGAGACAGTCCCCAGTCCTTACGAGGGGGAGCGTGACTGGCCACACTTTGCTTTTTAACCTCCCTTGAAGGACCTGGGGAAGGTTGGGTGGTTGGCAACCCCTCCCCTTGAGTGCAGCGAGGAAGGAACTGTGCAAATGCTTCCTCATGTTTCTTGGCTTTCCTGAATTTAGTGACCACAGAGTCAACTGCGCCACCAAATAAGCCTGTGGGGGAGATCTGAGAATCTAACAGGAACACTCTCTCCTTATCCTTAATTCCTGAAAGATTCAACCACAGATGCCTCTCCGTGATCACCAATGTAGACATAGAACGGCCGATAGTGTGAGCCGTTTGCTTGGTAGCATGGAGAAACAAATCTGTGGCCCGGCGAAGCTTTCGCCGTCGATCGACCCCCACGCACTCAGATCCTTCAATAGGTCAGCGTTGTAAGAGTGGACTCCTGCAGATGGTTCAATCTGCAGGGTTGCCAGAAGACTTAAAGAAACGTTATCAGAAAGATGGAAGAAAACTGTACATTTCTCGTCTATTTCCACCCACTGCAACTTATACCAACGACGGAAATAAGTGCAGTTACAATAGCAAAATATGTGGGAGAGCGTTGCTATAATGTGACTATATTGTATTGCAATAGGGAGCACTTCAAAGTCAATACCAAATCAAAACTAGTTAGCACAGTATTTGTAATAGAAAGGATTTAATGACAAAATATGGTTATGGTTACACTTAAAATAGTTTCAAAATGGATGTATGAGATGATAAACTTATACCATTAATCGTACACAGCATTAATAAAATGTTACCTGAGAGAGAGAGAGAGAGAGAGAGAGAGAGAGAGAAGAAGAGAGCAAAGAAGAGAAGCCCCAATGACGTCAAGAGCCAGAGAGTAAGAGCCCCAGAGGAAAAAGAGCCAGAGGAAAAAGACAGAAAGAGCAATAATTCCAATCTCCTTTTATCCCTTTCTCTGACCATGTGACTGAAACCAAATGTGAGATATTTAAACTGACCAATCAGACCAAACTCAAACATGACATTCAAACCAAACTTCCCCCGTAAGGTGTGACCCATATGTGGCCTACAGGCCTCTCTATTGTCTTCCAGATGTCCCTTCTGATAAGCAAATGGGGGGTGACAACAGTAAAGCAAATCACTTTGTTGGATTTCAAATATCAAATATCTTTGATTATTTTCAATTCCTTCAGTGTGGTACGCCTGTAACACCGCCATGGTGTGCAGCGCTGCACCAGCCTGACCTGCAGCTTGATAAGTTTTCCCCACGAGCGATGATGTTGTTCTACAAGGCTTCATGGGGAGGACTGGTTTCTTAAGCGAAGATGCCGACCCAGGCGAGAGATAGCCGGCGAGCAGTCGAAAGGGACGGACTCGTCTCCTGCTCGTCAGCCAAACCCATCCTAGAGCCCCACGGTTGTAATGCGGGTGCGGACTGAAAGAAACCAAGCCGAGCGCACAGCATCTTAGCTGTGAACAGCTCACAATGCTGGCACTCGCCTGACTCCAATGCAGCCAGCGTGTGCTCTTCCCCCAAACATACAAAGCAGTAATCGTGTGTGTCCACGTCCGCTATCGGGTAAGAGCATGGAGGCACACAACGCTTCTGCTGACTCATTCTCTCATTCTCTTTAGCTGATATTTCCTTTTCACTTGTTTAAACAGAGATGAAAGAGAGAAATTCTGCACACTAACAACTGAAAACGAACTCCTGACACAGATCTCGAGTTGAGTTTTTGAAGAGAAAGAGTTTTTAAAGAGAGATTTTTTTTTTTCAGAGACTTTGCAAACACACCAAACAGAGTTGGCCTGAAAACAAAAAGACCTGGTTTGCTCCAGCTGAAGCTCATCTATTTATAGCCTCGTGCAGCAGGTGCACCCGATGACGTCACCAGCCGAGGCTATAAATACCTCCGGGTCAATTTCATTGACATGTTTTCACACCATTTTCATAGCTGGTTATGTCAAAGACATTCCCATTTGCATAAGCTTATGCAGCATTGAGTGTAGCTTTTGAAAGGGAACAACTTTGGACTCAACTTTCATTATAGGAAGAAAAACAAAAACATTTTCAGAATATGTTATTTTGTGTTTCACAGAAGATATAAAGTCATACAGGTTTGGAATGACATGGGAATGTTGGAATGACATAGATGATGAGATAATTTTGTTCTGGTGCTGTCCTTTCCATCACGCAAATACACATACACAAGCTTTTTTTTTTTTATTTGCATGTGGATGAGGTGAATTGCTAGGTATTCCTGACATGCTTCAGAATCCCCTTTGTGCTGTTTTTATGATCTGAAAGATTCTTTTGTTGTTGGAAATTGGAGATGGAAGAAGCTACAAAGCAACTTTCGATTTTTCTTGATCCATGCAAATCGTGTGAATCAATCAGCATATCTTCCATTGGCCAAACAGCTGTCTATCCTTATCAGCCGGTCACTCATAATTCTGAGTGCAGTTGAATGCTATCAGAAAGTCTTGTCTTTCTCCTCCTCCATATTTGCATTTTCAATATGGGTGGTTTAAGAGATCAAGGCAGCAGAGAGGGATTTCGCCAATTTATTCCCACTGTCGTCATTAATTTCAGACCGTTACAGATAGCAGAGCAGAAACAGGGATTTAGCTGGAGCGTCACACTTCCTTAGTGATTCGGCCTGTTTTTTTTTTTTGTTTTTTTTTTGGGCAGCATGTGGTAGCAGGAATGTTGCTGTGTTTCAACGGTGAAGTGGCTTTGCGTTTCAATGGGAGCTCTGATTTGATCAGTTTTCAGACTGCTCACATCTTGCATCTGCAATCACTGGAGAAATGGATACTGGTGAACTCTGTCAAAAAAGAAAGGAAAAATGCTGCCTACTGACAGAAAACAATGTCACACTGATTTCCTTCTTTTTCATATCCTTTTACTGCATATATTCAAATACAGAATTATTTGGATTGTGAAATGGCAACATGCTTTCATTCAGAACTATTATTACCCATGATATTCTTATGTCTTGAGATTTATACATCGTCTGAAAGCTGAATAAATAAGACAATAAATCTAATATATCTATCTATATTTTAAAATCTGGAATCTGAGGGTGCAAAAAAAGCTAAATATTGACAAAATCGCCTTTAAAGTTGTCCAAATGAAGTCCTTAGCAAAGAAAATTCGATAGTTTTGACCCATACAATGTATTGTTGGTTATTACCACAAATATACCCGTGCAACTTATGACTGTTTTTTCTGGTCCAGGGTCACATTTAATACATTAATGCGGAAAATTCCACATTTTATTATGTGAATAAATTACACAGCAGGACTGAAAAATAATTAACATGAAAGTTATTCTAAATAAAATGTGTACTACAAATGTAATTACAGTAATAGTAAGAGGTAAAACTCCCTCATCCATGATTGGGTCCCACAATTTTGGTTTTAAAGATTATCCTTTTAATAAAATTAGATAATATTTAATAACTTTAGATAATATGTAAATTAATGACTAGAGTCGTTTGTGAAAATAGAGCCTTAGGTAATGTTAAGATCTTTGTATTTTGATCCATTTAATTCATCAAACAAAGTGCTTTTGAAACCTGACTATTAACTGACACAGGTGTATCATACCAGCTCACTGACAAGATGAGCATATCTGCACATTCTGTAAACATGCTATTTTTAGTTATGTAAACATTAAAACTTTTCTTGATTCTGACCTCTCCACTAATGCAAAGACACCTTTCATCAAGTGTTTGTGTAGCACTGATGACATAATCCTCTCCTGGAAACATCCACATCACTCCTCACTCTGCCTACACTCCATTGTTGGCCCAGGGACCATTTTACGCATCTATAGCAGACTGCTGGAGTAGGTCTTTTAGTATCTGGATGTATACAGTTTGTCTGAAGTAGAACTGACTGACTTTTGGCAGATTAACAGACTCTTTCTTTCATAACATTATTCTAGGATATATATTATTCAGCCTTACTCTGTTTCCCTTTCTTTCCCAAAATGTCAAGACAGTAAAATATGGCTTTGAAAAGCCATTTAGAACATTTCCAGCTCAGTCATCGGTTCACTAGCCATTTCAATTTTAAGTCATTATTATATTCATGAAGAAATATTTTTGAAAAACCCAGAGTGGATGACTACTTCAAGTTCCCAATGTGAAAAGACACTTAAGGACTCTTAGTAAATCAGCCCATCAGATTTATTATTAGCTGTAAATTGTCTTAAATGCTAATCTGTTAATCTTACACTTATACAGGTTTTATTTTCTCTTGCCATTATTTTCACGTGTTCTTTTCTCACATTTTCAGTTTTTACTTGTTTAGGCCTGTCATATACTTTTCTCAGCACAGTCTGGACTTGGGTACACCTTTTTGCAGACTTAGATGCATTTTTGCTCTGACTTGACTCTGAGCCCAACCCGAGTCCAAGGATTCTGTGAAATAGGCTATGCTCGGGATAGTTGACGGAATTGTCACTGGCCAGGGCTGGATTTCCATGGATTTTTAAGGTGTACCTTAACGTTAATATGCGTTTCCCAAAATGATATTAGTTAAGTATGTCATTCGTTCGTAAGGTTGGTCTGGCCACGGCAGCAAATTCAGCAGCTTTTAGATCTTGTTGGTCTGACTTTGTCAAGACAAACCCGACGGAGCTCAACACAGAGATTCCGCTCCTGGTGGCTCTTCTCTTTCTTTCTTTTTTCTCCGCTAAAGTAGCTGATTACGTTGCACGTGTTGCACCTTTATTGAGTACGTCATCCAATACAGAAATTAGTGATTTACACCAACAACGTGATACAGGCAATTGAACCTGTTTGTGTAGTAGAAATGCCCGGTTGAGCTATTATTTTATCCGCAACCGCATCACAAAATCATCATCCGTCTACCATCCATCCGCACCAACGTTTTTTGACCAATTTTAAAAGCTGCACCTGCCCGCCATCCGCTAAGGTCTATGGGCGATGCAAGGCGCTGCTTGCGCGAGCCGCAAGGCTAAAGAAAAGATATTTAAAGGCTAAAGTCCCTATAGTATAGCCTATTGGCTATGGATATTGTATCCCCAGAATATCAGCATTGAAAACGCAATTTGGCGCATCATTTCAACATGCTGCTATTTAGCCCACTACTAATTAATGCCTTTTCACTTTATTTTTTTGCAAAAAGAAAGAAAGCTTGAATAAAATAACAAGTCATTCACATTATAGGCTAATTAATACGCACTGCCATGTCAGGGTGATGACTAGGACGAGCCTGAAGAAATCCAACCGTTAATTTTGACTGCAGTGCAATTCATTTTATCCGCTTGTAAAGTCGTGACGTAAGGAACGCCATTTCTGGGTCCAAGTCTCAACTCGTTTCACTTGAGAATGTCATGGACGGCCGTTTATGAGTGCTATATTATTCATATTAAACATCAAACATTTTAAAAAGTAAAAAATGTTAAATACTTACAGTCTACACAACAGTCTCTGTGCTCACAGCGTCACATATATTAATATTTTAACAATTTATAAAAGATGAATCACTGTCTGGCCATCTGGAATTTTGGTATGGAGATTTCTTTTAGTATTACACCACATTGTGTGTGTATATTAGCACCGTTTGTTGTTTTTCTTATGGTATGAGATACAGCGTTTGGACCCGGAAGCGCTGCCACGTGACGTCAGACTTAACAACCGCATATCGGCAGGCCTAACAATCATACAAAAAACAAACTATGGAGCCTCGATATTAAAGAACCGAAGACTCTATTCATTCACTGAAATTCGCTGAAAGTTCCACCGCACAACAGTGCAATGTGCATGTTCACATTTTTAATTGTCCATAACAACCCCAAAACTTGCCTGCTTGCCTTGCACATCTAATTAATGGGCAAAGTTTTCCAAATATTTTTCTTACCTTCTTTTTTGTAGCGTGTAGAAGTTTAGCTCTTGCATTCTTCTGAACTGAACATCTCACGCTGCCATTGCCCGATGTCATTTCTGATATCACTCCATACTGTAAGCTCTCTTTTTTAAATGCCTATTCCCCGAGTGGTAGGCTACAATGACTGGCTGTTTTAAAATATGACTAATATCGAAACAAAATAACCCAGGCAGTCTCATCTACGAGACGTTTAGGCCTCCATACTGACAGCTGGGCTCTTAGCTTGCAGGTTTGCTTAGTGGCCTACCAGGCGCTGCAACGAGACGTGACATGATGGGAGATGAATCATCGGTCAACTTGTACTGTATTCTACTTTCTTAATGCACACTGGAGAGGAAAAAATGCTGGTAGGCTACCATAGACTACTTAATTAAAACTTTTTGTAACCTTTAGTGTGTGTGTGTGTGTTGTGCGTGAGAGGTGGTTGCTCAGTGAAACATCAGAAAACACCAATTCCAATTTGCACCTTTATTGATATCTCTATCAGACAATGCCTATTTTATGTGCCAAAAGAAATGACAGGCAGGGAAAAATTATTTAAATAAATTAGTGCTGGGCAAATTAACGAGTTAATTCGCGGGTAATTAATTTTTTTCAGTTTAACGCATTAAAAATATTTAACGCAATTAACGTCCGTTTTTATATCCATTTTTGCCCAGCGTTACATTATATATGATCACGCTCTTATTTATGTAAATGCTTTTAAACAATCTAAGCGCGACAAGATACAAGAGAGCGTGCTGTATGTCAATGTCTGTCCTGTCTGTGTGGGTGCGTCTCAATCCGCTCCCTAGTTCAGTAGTCAGGACTCAGGGCACTGATCAGGGAGTCGGCCACATTCATGTACACGATATACTGATTCACCACCTAGGAAGCTAGGGAGCTAATCAAGGGACACCCTGACACACACACACGCACTCAGGTATTCAGTCTCATGCACACGTCGAGTTCTCTTTTGGTCTTTAACAAATAATTACAACAATGCCAGTTTTGTCGAGTATCCTCATATTAGGAAATATTAGTCATATTAGTCTTAAATTAGTTAAATAACATCTTAAATTAACTTGTGAGAAAAATTAGATGCACGGGACAACACGTCAGATCAGCATCATGTTCGGCAGCGGCCGATCTTAAAGTGACAGCAGCACTGATGATGTCTGTCATTAATGTTCATCAAAGAACAACGGGAACAGAAAAAATGTAGCTTTAATGAAGATGAATCTGTATTTCATTTATTATATATATGCAGTTAAGAAAGGTGTTGATAACTTTATTCAATTTCTGTGTAGACTATGTCTAACAGGGAAGGCCATGGGTAAATATAACATATTTTATAATGTGTTTATGTAAAGATTGTTTTAAGTTCAATTCAAGTTGTTGTGTTTTTAAAGCCTAATAAATGTTGAAATTGGTAGCTTTCAGTTCATACTGTAATGTAACGTCATTAATGTTTCATAGAGACATTAGTATAAGTGATACTGGCCTTCATTCATAAAAAGATGCCATTACAACAAATATTTAAAATATGCTGTCTTTAAATTGCTTCTTCATTAATTTGGAGAGTAACTGGAATTATTACAATATCAAAACCTCCAATGTTTTTTTAATTGTGATTAGTCATGATTTTTACATTTACAAAAGCTTCAAGTGCAGTTAATTATTTGTCATTACGATAGCGGATACAAATTCTCCAGCAACGGGCCTCCTCTGCAACCGCGACAAACTCTGGATGGTACTGGTACTGGATGACAGTACAAAGTAAGGACTGGTGGGAGAGAGTTGCTTGAAGCCAAGCCATGCTCTCTCGTTTGCCCTCAAATGGTTGACCATTGCCACATGCGTATGTGACCTGTCGAAAATGCAGCGAAAACTCCTACACAACGTTAATAGTGTGATTAAGGTGTGTACATGTCTATAATGCACTTCGATAATGCAACTAAAATAGGAATACTCCATGTCTTAATTCAATTTGTGTTTACTTTAGCCAGATTAAGATAATTTAGAAATTAGAAATCGCTGTTTACATGGTAGTTTCTTAATCAGAATATAGTCTTAATAAAGTTAATATTGTTGTCCATGCAAATGTTTTTGTTTAATCCAGTCGTATTTACTCAGTGCAACTTATAACATCCAAGTGAAAGATATAACAGCAACATGTCAGAAAAAAATGTAAAAAAAAAAAACTAAAACAGAATCACTGAGTTGGAAAAAGGATCACCCCCTTGTGTCAGTATTTTGTTGACCCACCTTTTTCTTTAATTACAGCCTTTAGGCTGTTGGGATATGTATCTACTAACTTTGCACATCTAGACTTTGCAATATTTGACCACTCTTCTTTGCAAAACTGCTCAAGTTCAGTTAAATTTGATGGTGACCGTTTGTGGACTCATTCCACAGATTTTCAATGGGTTTAAGTCTGGGCTCTGACTAGGCCATGCGAGGACATTGACCTTTTTATCCTTCAACCACTGCATGGTCAGTTTTGCTGTGTGCTCTGGGTCATTGTCATGTTGGAAGGTAAACCTTCCTCCCATTGAGGAAGGCAGCAGATTTTCCCCAAGAATTTGACCCCATTGATCCCCATCCATTTTTCCTTCTATCCTGACAAGTGCTCCAGTCCCTGCTGCAGAGAAACAACCACATAACATAAAACATTAGAAAACAAAGAAACATTACCACCTCCATGCTTTACTGTAGGAATGGTGTTATTTGGATGGTGAGCTGTATTGTATTTCTGCCAGATATATAGTTTGGCGTTGAGGCCAAATAATACAATTTTAGTCTCATCTGACCATAACACCCTTTTCCATGTGGCCTCAGAATCTGCTACATCCGTTTTGGCAAAGCTCGTGACTGCATGTGTTCTTTCTTGAGGAGTAGCTTTTTTCTTGCAACCCTCCCATACAAGCCACATTTGTGGAGAATTTGTGACTTGAGAATTGTTGTCACTTGCACGCAATGATCACTCTTTGTCATACATTCCTGCAACTGCTTCAGAATTGCTGTAGGCCTCTTGGTAGCCTCTCTGACCAGTTTCCTCCTGGCTCTTTAATACAGTTTGGAGCGACGTCCTGATCCAGGGAGGGTCTGTGTTGTACCAAATACCCTCCACTTCTTAATAATAGACTTCACTGTGCTTCTAGCCACTGATAAAGCCATTGTTTGGTTTTTTTTGTATCCATCTCCTGACTTGTGCCTGTCCACAACTTTATCCCGGAGATCTTTTGACAATGCCTTGCCACCCAGAGTTGATTTTTTTTCTTCAGTTGCACTACCAAGGACTGATATGCTCCAGGAAAAGCTATTTTTATGTTGAGCTAATCAAAATGACCACAGCTGATCACAGTTGAAAGTCAAATGGTTTTGAGTGCTATTCAGCTACACCTGATTGGGTTTACAAGTCATTTTTCCAACTAAGTGATTCTGTTTGTTAATTTTTTTTCTTTTTCTGACATGTTGGTGTTTTAAGTTTCAATAAAACAAAAACTGTGTCCTTCTTCAATTCAGGCTGCAAAGCATATATATATATATATATATATATATATATATATATATATATATATATATATATATTTTTTTTTTTTTTTTTTTTTTAAACATGGTGACAGCTAGTTTCAAAGCAAAATAATGTTTCCATCTGTAAAGGTTAAAACCATCTGCAATAGTTATAATGGCTGTTTTATTTTCATTGTTGCATATCATTTGTTTGAATGATAATTAAAAGCAATACTTATGGTTTAACCTCTGCACACACTCTCATTTCTCTCTCTCTCTCTCTCTCTCTCTCTCTCTCTCTCTCTCTCTCTCACACTTCCGGTGTGGTTGTTGGGGGGTGAACGTGTGGAGCGAGTTGAGCGCTGTTGTTGAGAGCGTTTGCTTTTCTTATTTTTTTTTTTTTTTTTTTCAATTATTATTATTATTTTTTCTGTTTTTCTTTCTTTCTCTTTTTTCTTTTCCCCTCGCTAGATTTGTCCGCTATTAGGGTAGGGAGGCAGAAAGTTTTTTCTGTGTGCGTGCGTGGTTGGTAGTCGCTGGCATGGCGACTGCCAACACGCAGGGCACGTCTAACCTGTCCCTCAGGAATGGCTGCAGGTGTGTGCCTGAGCCCGGGGTGACCGTGGAGGAAATATTGGTGATTATTGGTGATAAACTAGGGTTTGATAACATCGTTTCGGCCTCAAGGATGAATAAAGCGGTGGTTGTGTTTTTAAAAACAGAAGCACTTGTTAATGAGTTGACTGTGAGTGGAATATGGGTTAAAGAGACGTTTGTACCAGTAACCCCGCTATCCGCTCCAGCAACTAAAGTTATAGTCTCTAACGCACCTCCGTTCATTTCAAACGAAGCCATTGTTAAAGAACTGTTAAGATTCGGTAAGATTGCGAGCCCTATTAAAGCGGTACCTCTGGGATGTAAAGACGCCGCTTTAAAGCACGTGCTTTCTTTTAGACGTATGGTTTATATGTTTCTTAGCTCTCCGGAGAGGACACTGGAGGCTTCTTTCCGTGTAACTCACGGAGAGAGCTCCTTCATGGTCTATGCTAGTTCGGAGAGTTTGAGATGCTTTGAGTGTGGAGACTTGGGCCATAAGCGTTTTTCATGCCCGAAAAAAACCGAAGTGCGCGCTTCCACATCGCGCGCCGACGATAATAACAGCGAACACCATGTAGATATCGTCGAAACTCCGAGATATGAAGAACAAGATAATGGTGCTACAGAGGAAGTGGAGGGACAGCAAGAGGTGAGTGATTCTAATGTTAATAATGCTGGATGTGTGGAACAACCTGGAGGTAGTCATTTACCTGATAAAGATGTGAGTGCTAGTGTTGACAATGTGGGTGATGCTGAGGATAAAAGTATGAGCAGTGACGTTGTACAGGTAGCTGGCTCTCAGGAGCAAATGGATGATGAGTTTGAGTGTTTATCACAGTGCACTGACGATGGGATGAAAGATGATGAGTGGTCTGAGATGACTAAGGAGGCTGAGGAGCATTTGTACAGTGTTGAACAAATCAGTTCCTTTTTAGATCAAACAAAAGGTAAAACAGGGGTTGAGATAAGTGATTTCTTCCCGGATACGGAGAAATTCATAGTTTCTGCAATGAGGGCAAGGAAGGTTAGCAGTTATGAGGAACTTTCTATGCAAAAAAGATACCGCCTTAAAAAGCATGTAACAAACTTAGGGAAAAAGCTAGGAAAAGCGAGGGGAAAATTTAGATAATCACTATGGCTGTAAAGGTTTCCTTACTTTTCTTTTGTTTTTTCTTTTTTTCTTTTCTCTCTATGGAGACTCTGAGGGTGGGATCTCTTAATATTAATGGGATGAGGGATGGAAAAAAGAATGAACTACTTTCAGAAATGATTAGATTGAAAGGCTTGAGTGTTACTTTTTTGCAAGAAACTCATAGCAATTGCAAGAATGAAGTTGAATGGGGCCTATGGTGGAAGGGAGACTATATTCTTAGCCATGGTACTAATTTAAGTGCTGGTGTAGCTGTCCTTTTTTCTCCTACTTTTAATGTAAAAATTGTATCAAAACAAGAAGTAGTACCAGGAAGGTTTTTAATTGTTAAGGCTGAAATCAGTCATTTAAATTTTCTTTTTGTAAATATTTATGCTTCTACTGTTGGAGCGGAAAGAAAGTTATTCTTTGCCAAATTAGAAAGCATAATCAAAGAGGAAAGTGATGATTTTTTTATTGTCGTGGGAGGGGACTGGAACTGCACCATAGATTTTGTTCTAGACAGAAATGGGGAAGAACCACACGCACAGTCAGCCTCCTGTTTAGCTAGTGTTTTAAAAAAGCTCAGTCTCTCAGATGTGTGGAGAGTGAATAACCCTTCTATAAAACAATATACATGGGTGAAAGTAAATAATGAGAGGATTCATGCTGCACGTTTGGACCGTTTTTATATATCTTCTAACCTGAAAAATAGAGTTGTTAACACAGAAATTATCCCCAATATTCTTTCTGATCATAAGCTTATTACTGTCGGGTTTATCTTGTCTAAAAGTGTACCTAAGAGCTATTATTGGCATCTGAATACTAAACTCTTAGAAGATAAGTCTTTTTTTGAAGATTTTGAGTGTTTTTGGGAGAAATGGAAAATAGAACAGAGTAAATTTGAAGATATTATTCAGTGGTGGGAGGTTGGCAAAGTCCATATAAGAGACTTCTCTCAAAAATATACTGCATACTCCTCTGTACGGTTGAAAAATACATTAAAACAGCTGGAATCAGAAATTGCTGTCATTGAAACAAATATGACTGTTAATGATGATGCTAATTTAAAAGACTTGTGGACTGAAAAGAAAAATGTTTTAAGTTCAATAATGGATGAAAAAGTTAAAGGGGCTCTTATAAGAAGCCGCTATGTACATTTGAAGGACATGGACGCTCCCACTTCTTATTTTTTTAACCTAGAGCGTAAAGTGGGTCAACAGAAACAAATGATTTTACTGAAGGACAATAATGGACATTTCACATCAGAACCACTGGAGATGCGAAGAATTGCTGTTGATTTTTATTCTAAATTGTACACTGCTGAAAGCTCAGATGAATATTCCAGGACTGAACTGTTAAGAGATTTACCTGTTTTATCTGAAGAAAAAAAACTGTTTTTAGAGAATGATATCACTTTTGAGGAAGTCTCTCGAGCTGTGATGGGTCTATCTTCAGGCCGTTGTCCGGGAATGGATGGACTACCAGCGGAGTTTTACAAGACTTTTTGGCCAATTGTAGGTCAGGACTTTTTTAAAGTGTTTCAGAAATGTTGTCATGAAGGATTACTTCCAACCAGCTGTCAAAGAGCGGTTTTGTCTTTGCTCCCGAAAAAGGGTGATTTAACACTCCTAAAGAATTGGAGACCTGTTGCAATCTTGTGTACAGATTATAAAATATTTTCAAAGGTTTTAGCAAATAGGTTAAACAAAGTTTTGCATGAAATTGTACATAAAGATCAGTCATATTGTGTAAAAAATCGGTTAATTACAGATAATCTTCATTTAATTAGAGATGTTTTTGATTATGCCAATTGTAATGATCTTAATCTGGGTCTTTTGTCTTTAGATCAAGAAAAGGCTTTTGATAGGGTTGATCATGTTTTTTTGTTTGATACCCTTAATGCTTTTGGTTTTGGGAAAAATTTTATTTCAATGATCAAACTTCTTTATACCAAAGCAACATGTATGATTAAAATGGGTGGTGGGTTAAGTATCCCTATTAATGTAAGAAGAGGTATTAGACAGGGTTGCCCAATTTCAGGACAATTGTACAGTATCGTAATTGAACCATTGCTATGCAAACTGAGAAGGGAATTAATGGGTTTACAGGTTAATACCATGAATTACTCTATTAAATTATCTGCATATGCTGATGATCTCACAATTATAATAAGAGAGGAAAGCGATATTCAGGTACTTAAAGAGTCTTTAGAGTGTTATGGTAAAGCTTCGTCCGCTTTAGTCAACTGGAGCAAAAGTGATGCTTTGTGGTGTGGAAGGGTTTCTAAAGGTCCAATTCTTCCTGGTGGGTTACAGTGGGGGAGAACAGGTTTTAAGTATTTAGGGGTTTTTATAGGGATAGAGGAATATAGAGATAAAAATTGGGAGGGCCTTGTGGAGAAAGTGTGTGCTCGGTTGTCTCGCTGGAAATGGTTGCTCCCTCAGCTGTCCTATAGGGGGAGGGTTCTGGTATGTAACAACCTAGTTGCTTCTTCATTATGGCACAAAATGATGATACTTGAACCTCCCGAAAAGCTGGTGAAAGAATTACAACAGCGGATAGTAGACTTCTTCTGGTCGGGACAGCATTGGCTGAAGGCTGCTGTACTATACTTACCAAGGCAAGAAGGTGGCCAAGGGCTGATTGACATCAAATCGAGAATAAAGGCTTTTCGAATGCAGACAGCAAGGAGATTAATCTATGGTGTGGATGTGAGCTGGGCTGAGATCGCATGTGCTCTCCTGAGAAGAGTAGGAGACATGGGACTAGACCGTCACCTGTTTCTGATGGATCTTAACAAACTGAATTTGTCTGGACTGAGTCTCTTTTACAGATCACTTTTTAAATCATGGGCACTTTTTAAGTTCTCAAGGGATGGAAGTGACATTCAGAACTTGTGGCTGAATGAAGAGCCGCTTTTCTTCAATCCTGCTCTGGATGTGGATGTTCTTAAATCGGACACTCTGAGAAAAGCCATGAGAGCAGCAAACATCTTAAAGATTGGACATTTGCGAGTTAATAAAGAATGGATTAACCCTGAGAATTTAGCTGGAAAATTGAAAATTAAATCTGTCAGATTGCTAAAAAATGTGCTGACTCAGATAATTGAGACCCTGCCTCAGGATTACAAACTGGCAATGGAAAGTTTTGAAAAAGAGACTGATCACAGTAGCTTTCCTCAGTTGCTTTTTTCACCAGAGAATGGAACGTGGCAGGAGAAAGAAGGTTGCTTGTTGTCTTTTAAGAATCATCAGCCGAAGAACTTTTGTAATGCTGATAAGAAGGACATATACATTATGTGTGTGAAATCATGGCATCTTAAAGCACTAGAGACTGTTAGCGAGTCCAAATGGCAAGAGTTTTTTGGGCCAGGCACCTCCCCCAAAGGCAGCTGGAGGTCCCTGTACAAACCTCCCATTGAGAAGAGGTCTGGAGACCTGCAGTGGAGAATAGTACACGGGATTATAGCTACAAACAGACACATAGCACACCTTGATCCACAGGTAGGGGAGGGCTGTCCTTTCTGTGGGGAACAGGAGACAGTTTTTCATTTGTTTTTAAAGTGCAAAAGACTTCAACCAGTTTTTTGTGTTTTAGAAGAGTGGTCTCATAAATTAGGAGAAATTTTTACACCGGTTTCTTTTATTTATGGTCCAAAATACAGTAGAAGTAAGAGGGAGGTGCATGTGTTAATTAATTTTATTTTTGGAAAAGCTAAATTGGCAATTTGGCTTTCAAGAAAATATCGTTTGAACGGGGCTGGGTCAGATGATATTGTGTCCATTTTAAAAGGACTAGTAAAATCTCGCATTAAAATCGAGTTCACATATTATAAACTGGTAAATGACATGGAGAAGTTTAAACATCGATGGGCTGTGAATAAGTGTATTTGTGATATTGATAATGATGATTGTTTGGACTTGTATATTTAATTTTATTTATTTTTCTTATTTTATTAATTTATTATTTTAGATGTTTGTAGTTTTTGTTGGAAAAAATAATGGAAAAATAATGTAAAATTGTATTTTTAAAATTTTTTGGTAAATAAATGCTTTTTGAGCCTCTCTCTCTCTCTCTCTCTCTCTCTCTCTCTCTCTCTCTCTCTCTCTCTCTCTCTCTCTCTCTCTCTCTCTCTCTCTCTCTCTCTCTCTCTCTCTCTCTCTCTCTCTCTCTCTCTGTTATGCAACTGTGATTCTGGGGCCGAAACCTGGACCAGAGCGCTTGATTCATTCTTGTCTGAGCATGCAACAGCACTGATAATGGCAGCTATTATTAGCGTTATGAAAAGTTATGTATCTGTCTTGCTGCACATCCTCCAGGGTCACACTATGGAACCACTAATGGTCTGCAACACGTAGCAAAACATTTGTTCAGGCTGCAGACATTCATGTGTGTTTTGGGGTGCATATGGATGTTTCTCATGGATGGATTATATTTGGCTGGGCATCACATTGCCTAAAGGAGGCAGAACATTAAAACAGCATCAGAGAACACCTACATGGTGAACCCTGGAAGAATATACAATTGTTGTAAATCCATAGATTAAAAAAAAAAAAAAAAAAACTCCAACCACCATAAGCCTCACCTTTTCATCTTTCCAGGAGGAGCAGGGGGGAATTTCTCAGGGATGCAAAGTAAAGTAGAAAGTCCCTGAAGTGCTGGAGCTTTGTAACCCAAGCGAGGCTTTAGGGCACACAGATCTGATGAAGCCCAGTGCACAAAAGGCTCTTCCCCTGCCAAGCTCGATAAAGTAATCCCATCTCATTTATATCTCCTTTCAATTCTATACCTGCTTTGATTTCCTTCTCCTCTTTCTCTCTCTATCTCTCCGTCCCTCTCGCCCTGAGTCTTCTGATCTGATTTGCTCGTTGTGATCCTTACCTCACTGGAATTGCTTTGCGACTGTAGTGAAATCCCAGACATATTGTAAATGTGACATCTTCCACACTTTAAAATGTAGTGTAATCAGCAGGTGAAATGTGGGGGTCACTATGACTGTATTAGTGTGTTTACCTCTCACTCCTGCCCTTCCCCTCACTGTGAGGTTTTTAATGCACCTCTTCAGTGAGCTGTATTTGTTGACTGTTTCTAATTGTGCAGTGTCCTCATTCTATCCAGTATATGTCTTAGGATGTGTCACATATTTAGGCCAAGTGGGGAATGATGACAGTCCTGAGTGGTAAACAAGATTGTTTATTGCCACCTCCCTCTTTGCTAGACTGTGACCTTGTGCAGCTCCGGTCCATATCTGCATTGTTGCAGGCTGTTCACCTCTGCTAAGGGTTATGAACACCACATTCGGTATTGAAAACACACAAAAAATGCGAATAATTAAATAAGCTGGTAATGTCAGGCAAGCAGACGAGGTTAATGAAGTTAAAATCATTGGTAGAGTTTGGGGAGTGGCAGTTGACAAATTTAAAGACTGGCTAATATATATGATACATGATACAGCATACATATATATGAGATGGTGGTCCAGTGGGTTAAACCATGGAACTGATACGCAGAAGGTTGCTGGTTCGATCCCAGCTCCATGTTGCTCCAGGGGGATTGTCCCTGTACGAAGGGCACTTTAAGTCGCTTTGGATAAAAGCGTCTGCCAAATGCATAAATGTAAATGTAATGATACTGCAAATGACACAATGATCTCCACTTGACTCATGTGAAAATGCAACTATTTTACGAGGTGGCAACTATTTTTATTTCATATGAATTTGTACAATGTGATTTGATTGGAAATGCATGATTCTTAGCAATTGAGAGTGTGCAGGAAAAATCATGATGTAGATTATTTTTCAAGTGGCTGCCTCATTCCCACCTCTTAGCAGCCCAGGAGCGTCTATCAGCAAATTGCTATGTAATAGCACTTGGCCATAGTTACCCCTTAAGATATTATATTACACAATGCCTGGATACTGCATAATACTCTTCCCTGAATTAAAATTCTAGGTCACAGTCGCCTTGGCAAACTCGCACTTTGCGAATCTGGTTTTGTTACGTTATTCTCCTTTCGGTAATCAGTACAGCAATGGTACGATCCATCTGGCTTCCCCACCAGTAAACAAGGTGATGCCCTGCTTGAAAACGAAGGTTTAGTGATGTTATTTTTGACCATATACTTAATTTCAGACTCAAGATGATGTTGTTTATCCAAAGAGACACAATAAAAATGCTGGTGTATTGGTTTCACATCACCAACATCTACACTCACCTAAAGGATTATTAGGAACACCATACTAATACTGTGTTTGATCCCCTTTCACCTTCAGAACTGCCTTAATTCTATGTGGCATTGATTCAACAAGGTGCTGAAAGCATTCTTTAGAAATGTTGGCCCATATTGATAGGATAGCATCTTGCAGTTGATGGAGATTTGTGGGGTGCACATCCAGGCCACGAAGCTCCTGTTCCACCACATCATAAAGATGCTCTATTGGGTTGATATCTGGTGACTGTAGGTGGCGTGCCATTTTAGTACAGTGAACTCATTGTCATGTTCAAGAAACCAATTTGAAATGATTCAAGCTTTGTGACATGGTGTATTATCCTGCTGGAAGTAGCCATCAGAGGATGGGTACATGGTGGTCATAAAGGGATGGACATGGTCAGAAACAATGCTCAGGTAGGCCGTGGCATTTAAACAATGTCCAATTGGCACTAAGGGGCCTAAAGTGTGCCAAGAAAACATCCCCCACACCATTATACCACCACCACCAGCCTGCACAGTGGTAACAAGGCATGTTCTCATTCTGTTTACGCCAAATTCTGACTTTACCATCTGAATGTCTCAACAGAAATCGAGACTCATCAGACCAGGCAACATTTTCCCAGTCTTCAACTGTCCAATTTTGGTGAGCTTGTGCAAATTGTTGCCTCTTTTTCCTATTTGTAGTGGAGATGAGTGGTACCCGGTGGGGACTTCTGCTGTTGTAGCCCATCTGCCTCAAGGTTGTGCGTGTTGTGGCTTCACAAATGCTTTGCCGCATACCTCTGTTGTAATGAGTGGTTATTTGAGTCAAAGTTGCTCTTCTATCAGCTTGAATCAGTCGGCCCATTCTCCTTTGACCTCTAGCATCAACAAGGCATTTTCGCCCAACAGGACTGCCGCATACTGGATGTTTTTCCCTTTTCACACCATTCTTTGTAAACCCTAGAAATGGTTGTGCGTGAATATCCCAGTAACTGAGCAGATTGTGAAATACTCAGACCGGCCCGTCTGGCACCAACAACCATGCCACGCTCTCAAAATTGCTTAAATCACCTTTCTTTCCCATTCTGACATTCAGTTTGGAGTTCAGGAGATTGTCTTGACCAGGACCACACCCCTAAATGCATTGAAGCAACTGCCATGTGATTGGTTGATTAGATAATTGCATTAATGATAAATTGAACAGGTGTTCCTAATAATCCTTTAGGTGAGTGTATATCATGCTCTATCAAATGAGTGCGTGAAGGTGAATCTGAAAACAACATAGGGAACTCTGAAATCAAAGTCAACAATTCAGCTCTCTGGTGAAGAGGCAAATGTTGTACAAAACCCTCCAAGTTATTAAGTGTTTCAGAGTTGTCAAGTCGGGGCTGCAGCATGCAATCCTCAGGTACTTTAACATCCTCAGCAACTTCCACAGATGTAGCTACAGGAACCGCTACAGGAGCCTTCTCTGACACCAAATAACGAGAATAAAAGTGTTTTAACCAGTTAATATGCCAACACTGTGTACGTCTTTTCCGCTCAGGAGTTGAGATCAAGTAATTTTGGTCGGAAACTTATATGCACCTGAAAACTTTGCACAGAAAGGAGAAGCAGGAAGAGGCAACAGGGCCAACACCTGATCACCTGGACAAAACACATGAGACTCTGTGTGTCGATCAAACAAACGCTTCATCTTCTTTTGTTTGTTTAACAAATTGTCCTTAGCCATTTGACCAGCTAAGAATAAACAATGTCTAAAGCCATCAACATATTGTAACAAACTCTGAGGTGGATCGGGTCCCCCTTTTAGTCCATCATGCAGAACAGGCAGTGGTCCACACACTTTATGACCAAAGACCAACTCATTTGGACTAAAACCTAGACTGTCCAGAACCACCTCACAAGCTGCCAACAATAACCAGGGCAAACAATCCTCCCACTCACGCTTTAATTCCACACAATAAGCCCGCAGCAAAGACTTCAATGTCTGGTGGAAGTGTTCCAGAGCTCCCTGGATCTGTGGATGGTAAGTACTAGAAAGGTTGCACTTCACACAAAGCTACCGCAAGACTTCCTGAAACATATGAGAAATAAAATTTGATCCCTGGTCACCTGGAACAACCCTAGGAATCCCAAACACAGAAATAAATTGTGTCAATGATTTAACAATTGAACGAGTAGTGATTGAATGAAGAGGATAGGCAGCGGGGTATCTAGTACTCTGGCACATTACTGTAAGAAGATATGCATTTCCTGATTTAGAAGGGGGTAAAGGACCCACACAGTCTACAATCAGATGCTGAAATTGTGGTACAATCGCTGGTATTGGATACAACAGTGCTGGTTTTAGACCCTGGTTCGGCTTTTCTGTAAACTGACAGGTTGCACAAGTTTTAATATACTTCCTCACATCTTTTTTTTATACGAGGCCTATAAAAATAACGCAACAGATGATTATAATTTTTGTTGACTCCAAAATGACCCACAATGTCTCCATGTGCAGTACGTAAAACAGTATCTCGAAGAGACATTGGTACAACCACCTGAATACAGGCCTCACCCAAGGGTACTTCACTACCAGATTTTATCAGCCATTTACTTAGCAGTATCTAATCCTCAATAAAACAGCCACTTGCTGCGCTCGCTACCTCTTCAGTGGACAATGTGGCAGAAAACATTTCCTTCAAGGTGGAATCCTCCCGTTGCGACACTACCAACTCCTGGTGAAAAACAGAAGGAAAAAGATATGAAAGACCAGGAATCATTCTCTTTTTTTTCACAATCAGACTTAAGCTCTAGGCTCTGAATTTCAGACACATTTTTACTCATTGCCAGAGTAACAGCACAAGTCACAAACACTTCAGGAGAATCCGTTACAATAGGAGGGGGAGGCACATCCCTCCAAAAACTCCCTCCAGCCAAATTATTACCCAGAATAACAGAAATGCCCTCCACTGGCAGAGAAGGTCTCACCCTACAACAACCTGACCAGTGACTAAGTCCGACTCAGTCGACTAAAAGTCTCAGAAGCTCCAGTATCTCTAAGAATTTTAATGGAGACTTTTTCATCACTTCCAACCAGAGACACAAAGCCGTCGGTAATGAAAGGAGCATAGCTCAACTTTTCTTCATTACCCAACACCAAATTTTCCCAAACACTGGCTAAATCAACATCAGGAACATCAACCACTTCGATAACTGAAGGCGCAGCAAGAGCAGATTTTGGTTCAGATTTAGAACGGTTCATTTTTGCTTTAAGAGATGGGCAATCTTTTTTTCCAGTGTCCTTTATTCAAACAATAAGCACACTGATCACTTTTATCAACCAAACTTCTCTGCTTTTTCTCAAGTTTCACATTACCAGGCAAAAAAGTATCCATAGGAGCACTTTCCACAGAGCCATTTAAACATAGTCAATGATTTTTTAAAACATCTCTATGAGTGTAATCTCTGCATTCTGAATATTACGCTTTGTATGAATACAGCCACATTTTCAGGTAAGGTGTTTTTAAACTGTTCCAACAGTAACCAGTAAATTGTTCCAACAGTAAGAGAGAATCAAAATAATATGCTTGTGAAACAGAGCACCAACAATCAAACTGGATCCTTAACTCTCTTGTGAACACCGTAAAAGACTGCTGCATACCTTTTCGTAAAGTCCAAAACCATTGCCTGTAAGCTTTCGGAACTAACTCATATGCCTTCAGCACCACGTCTTTTACCCTACTATAAACTTGACTGTCCCGATCACTAAGAGTCGAGTAGACTTTTTGAGCTTTACCACAAAATACACACTGTTAAAGTAGAGTTTTCTCACAATCTTCCCACCCCATAAAATCTGCCAACCGCTCAAACAAAGTAAAGAAAGTATCTAAATCGTCCACATCAAAAAAGGTTAAGAGAACGAGAAACATCAAAAGCTTTTGGAGCTGGACTAACTATTGGGGCCTGCAAACTCTAACTTATCTTACCTTCTCTAATCAGAGCAAAACTTTGAGCTTCAATATCTAACATACGCAACTCAACTTCTTGACTTATTCTACTCTTCTCCATTTCCAAGAGCAACAATTCTTTCTGCTCTTCAAACGACAGAGATAGAGGTGTACAAACAGGAACATCCTTTTCTCCTTGATCTCCAGTAACACTTAAAGATCTCCCTGATTCAGATACAAGAATACCCAAATCAATAAGAGCAGCTTTAACAACAAATCCAACACCCTCCTTTAAACTCTTTTCTTTAGTGGTAAGGTTGATTTCATACTTTTCTGCTACTTCCAATAACTGTTTTTTTAGAAAGCTTATTAAAGGGGTGGTAAAAAAACAATTTCACTTTTCTAACTTTAGCTAGTGTGTAATGTTGCTGTTTGAGCATAAACAACATCTGCAAAGTAACAACGTTCAAAGTTTAAAGTAAAGGGAGATATTTGCTTTTAAAGAAATCAATTTCTAGGACTACAGCAAATGGTCGGTAGGGACTACAGACATTCCTCCAGGGTTGCTGACATCACCAGTTCCAATATTTACATAAACCCCTCCTCCGAGAATATTAAATAAGGGGGGCGAGGCCATTTTTTATTGTTGTGGGGAAGAGTTGTTGCGGTATAGTTAGTAGGCTGGAATGTTGTTGCCGCAATGCATACGAAACGCTGTTATTTTCATCCAGATTGCAGGTCCACTTTGTTCAGCCTTCCTAGGGACAGGGACGGGGACAGGGATTACTGATTAAAATTTATTTTTAACTTGGCCCCTCATAATTATTACCCAAATCTCGCTCTCTGAAATGTGCTGCACATTTCACAGAGGAAAGCTTCCAAAGGAAAGATTCCTTTGAGGACTGAACAGGTTCTGCTCGATCATCTTCACAAAAATTGTCTGGGTCCGATTCAGGCTCAAATTTGTATTGTTTTATTGACGCCATTGTTTCTAATACTACCAAAGCACAGACTACCGGTAAAGGTAAGGGGCGTGACGTTTCCGACAAACGTACACTAGGCGCTTAGCGAATCACAACACACTGGGCCAGCTAACCAATCTGAGCCCATTGCGTATTTTTGAGGGACTGGCTTCATAGAACCCGGAAACCGTCAGACCGTTTTTACAAGGAGGGACAGAGCAGTGTAGAATAAAGGTAAAATATATGAAAAATAATGCAATTTTTTAAAAACAACACATTAATACATGTTACAGTGCACCCCACAAAAACAATCAAGCCTTCGAAAGAATGTGTTTTACCACCCCTTTAAAGCTCTTAGTGGGATGCTCAAAAAACTAATCTAATAAAGTAGTCATCTTAAAAAACACAATTATAAACCTCTAGAACATAAATTTCAACATCAACTCTTTTCAAACTTCTCACATTTAGTGACCTTCCTCACTACCTACACACAACACTACCTCAACCCTAAGCTTTGTGCTTCCACCAAGAGCTTCGTAGGACACAAAGGCAGGAAGTATCACGTTTCTATGCCAGCACGTTCACAGAGTCGTTGCGCTCTCACACCAGTTATATGAATGACAATTATTTATAACTTGAAAATGACTATGAAATGTTTCTTGCCTTGACAGCAAAGTACTGTTCTAAACGTTTAAAAATCTCTAAACACTTGCAACCCTGTTTACCACAACTATCTATTTGAGGTAATACAGCTTAAAAACAAAAACAAGCTTGAAACTACTTAAATTTAAACACCACATCTTCGCTTACATTATATCTACCAGCGTCGCCATTTTTTCTAATAATATATAAAAAACATGACAGTTGTTAATGGCGATGCAAAGAATTGTGGGTTATCTGCAGCAGCGAAGGATACACCTCATGCACACTCCGAATTCCTATAAAGAAGGACGCATTTGAAGGTCGCATTTGGAGTGTCCTACTTTTCTGAAATGAGACAGCCTTGATGACGCATGCAGCCTTCGATTGCGACCTCTGGAGCACGAAGCCTATCGAAATCTTAATAGATTTGAGAAATGTTGATTCCATTATTATTCCAATATAATTTACTGTAGGAGATGTGTTATCACAGTCTTCATGCACAATGTCTCAATGACAATGTTTTAATACTGATGATTAATTTAGATTAAAAATGTGATCACTGTATAATGAGAATCCTTCACTTCATATTCATATGGTATGTCTCTGTAGGAGGTCTGAAGTCCATTAGAATGATCAGTGGGGTTTCACTCCTAACTCTATCACACAACTGTCATACTTACAAATGATTTCATTTTTTTTAGGACACCATGTAGTTACAATAGAGCAAAAAAAACAAAAACAAATCAGTAAACGACATCAGTAGACTCGTATGGTGTGTGAATGCAGACATGAGAGTGTTGGCTAATGATTAAATACGCACATTTATATTACATTTGTAACTATATTTGGAATTAGGAGAAAAAGGAGAAGAAAATGACAATTTACATAAGTTCTGAAATTCAAGAGTCATGGTCACACCTTTGCTGTTCCTTAATTGTAGACTGTATTGTAAAAGAGGAAGAGGAAAGGATATCCATTGAATCTGCTGAGGCCAGGATTGCTGATTGACAATTGAATCATTTTGAAAACCAACCAGTCTGTCAAGGAAGGGGGGAATCAAAGACAGCAGGCAGAGATGAGGAATCCAAATGCAGGGAGATTTTAACCCTTAAATGCATACCTCTTTAGCGACCCGGGACGTCATTCACTACCCTCCTTCTTAAATGCATTGCCTTAAATGCATTCACCACTACCCTACTCATTAATTTTGATGTCTAAAAGTTAGACATCAACCTTCTTATTATTCCTCAATCAATTCATTATAAACAAGAAAACAATTATAAAAATATAAAATAATGCCTGTTTTTCCATAATTTTTTTTGTAAAAATTGTATAGGGTCGCTAATGACCTGAGGTTACACTAATATCAGGAGAGTTTTATATTATCGCAGCAGGTAGAGATCCATCCGTGTTAGATATATGTCCGGGTCGCTAAAGATAAAAAATGTATATATGTAAGAATGATTGGCGAAACAGTCATGCATTTAAGGGTTAATGAAAATAAACAATCATAACATAATTTAGGAACAAAATAACATTGACATAAAACAAAGAAAACACTGCGAACCGCAGACACCTGAATGACATAAAACAACAACTGGCAGAGAACCAGAGAATACAAGTGCTATTTAAACAGAGAGGTAAACAAGCTTAACAAGGGAAACGGACACACCTGGAGCAGACTAAAGAAAATGGAAAAACTACAACCTGGCCACAAGAAACAGGACACAGGAAAGAACACCGAAACTGGGCACAGAGAAACTTCACAATAAAAGTCCCACAGAGCGCAAGACAAAAGCAGATCTGATGCAAGTATCACATTGCTTTTATTTTTTTAAATGCATTTTTCTTCTGCAATGCATCGAGTAAGTATACAGAATCTTTCCTTTTAATGGTGTCTACCTCAAAGCCATTATTGGCTAAATAAGAATGTTTTAGAGTATTTACAACTGAACAATAAATGATCTGAAATGTCATAAAATGGTAACACTTTACAATAAGGTTTCATTAGTTAACATTAGTTCTCTTACGAGAGGTTATCTCGTATTGCGTAAATTACTTACGCTACGGGATAGTATTCTTTCTTCGAGAACTGAAAAACCACAAAATTATCCTTAATTTTTGTAATATTGTCAACGCAGTGCGGCAGCCAGGCAGACCATAGCAGGCCATTCCAGCGTGTTTATTGGCTGCACGGCCGGCAACTGCTGCAGCCTATCGGCGAGCCCGCGTGACGTGGCATCCAATGAGGGCGCTCCGCGCCCTTCTCGCCTAATTTGCCTACAGGCAGGGCGTGGCCACGTGTATATAAGCAGGGCTCGCAGGCTGGAAATTCGATTTTCTTTTCTTCAGCGAAGCCCTTCGCATCGCTGGATCTGGAACCGCCGCCGTCGAACCCAGCAGAGACGAGCAAGCAGAGGACAGCGTCTGAAGAAGCCGGCTGTATTCGCCACCTTCAGCCATCCGTGCCTGCTCTGCTATCCGGCGTCATATATCCTTTGATTGCACGTGTTGTCGCCGTTGCGTCACACATTTTTTCTCAAAAAGAGCATGAGGCGTTTGTTGCAAAATGCCTCGTTCCACCTGCGGCTCGTGCTATGTGCCGCTCAGCACCGGAGACCGCCATGTGATCTGCGCTCTCTGTTTGGGCCGTGACCACGCCGCTGCCGCACTCCTCTCCGGCGGATGCCCCGAGTGCGAGGAACTGTCGATGTCGACCCTGCGGGTTCGGCTCGAACAGTTTGAGGATGACATTCCTCCGCTTGTCCCTGTCGGGCCGCGCAAGAAAAAGCGCCACTCGCAGCGAACACCGGAACCGGAGTCAGCAACGAGAAGCTCGCCGGAACCTCCCCCGCCAGCTTCTCTCTCACCTTCCCCCCCTCCACCCCAGGTCGCCATGTCTGTCGCCGCCTCCAGGGATGAGGCGGAAGTGGCTGCAGACCGTGCTGACAGCTGCTCCGTCCTGGCCTCTGATAGCGAGGATTGGTCATCCGCATATTCTTCTGTCCGGACTTCCGGTCGAACTCGAGCGGGTGAGGACGTGGAGCTCTTGCGCCTTCTCACCCGGGCTGTCGAACAGCTAGGCCTCGAGTGGTCTCCACCAAAGGTGACGGCGCCGAATAGGCTCGACGGATGTTTCCTAAACAGTCGCCGCCGAGCGCCCACCTCCAGGACTGCACCTTTTCTACCAGAGCTTCACGAGGAGCTCTCGAAGTCCTGGAACGTGTCGTTTTCCACGGGGGTCTCATCTCAAGCTTCTTCGACGCTCTCACAAGTTGACGGCGCTGCTGAGAAAGGCTACAACGCAAGAGGTCGCAGCGCACCTTTGCCCGCCCTCTGGCTGGCGCTCAAAGGCTGCCCTCCCGTCCAAGGCCTGCAGAACTATGTCATCCCTGATCGGCCACGCTTTCTCCGCCGCCGGTCAGGCCGCGTCTGCCCTCCACTCCATGGCTGTGCTACAAATTCTCCAAGCTAATCTCCTCCGTAATCTGGACGAGAAAAGTGGAGATTCTGAGTTGGTTTCGGATGTGAGAAGCGCGACGGACCTCTCCCTTCGCACCACAAAATCCGCTGAACAGGCCCTCGGAAGGTGCATGGCCTCTCTCACAGTTGCAGAGAGGCACCTCTGGCTAACGCTCGCTGATATGAGAGAAGCGGAGCACGCAGCGTTTCTCAACGCCGCACTCTCCCCATCCGACCTCTTTGGCCCTCAGCGGTTAACGGGATCGCCGACCGCTTCTCTGAGGTACAGAAGACGACTCAAGCGATGAACCTCTTCCTGCCTCGACGCTCTAGCACTAGCGCTAGCTCTGCTGCACGCCGTCCCCGCGACCAGCCTGTGCGGAGCCCAGCCCGGCGTCCAGCGCGGCCCCCGTCCTCTCAGCGAAGACAGAGCGGCCGCCCCAGATCGCGCTCCTCCAGCCGAGGCAAGCCGCCTCCCCCCCGGGGACTCCGGCCTAGGATTGTGTTGAAGCCTGAGCCTCCAAAGTCCTCCTAGCCAGAGGGGAGAAATGGCCGGACCACCGTCAAAACTCCTTTTCCTGTCAGTCCCCACTATTGTGGCTACTGCAGATGGTTCTCACGCAGCCAACAAGCCGGCAAAATCGCCTTCTCGCCTGTTCCCAACCGCCGTAAACCAGAGAAATCACAAAAGATGCATTATGTGTGGTTGCACGGCTCACGCCGTATGTGTTTCAAATGCAGTAAATGTGCCCACTTTTCTGTGTTCACCCCTGCACCCAAGCACTGTAAATCCCGTGTCTCTCACTCACATAAAGCGGCCACCGGCCGCTCGAGTGCTAGAGTTAGGTCACATGTCCGCCTCGCTGCGCCCACACCTACTCACCACACGCGCTGTTACACAGTCCAAAAGCACGGCTCACGCCGTATGTGTTTCAAATGCAGTAAATGTCACAACCGGTTATGTTCCAAGCATAAGTGCTGTGCCCGCTCAAGAGTGCTCACACAATCTCACGAACATTCTGCCCCCGACGCCGCCACCGCGCGTCGTGCCGCACACCGCGTGTTCCCCGCTCAAGGTGGCCGGGACTCCACATGTAGGGCCACACACCAAGCATTCCCCGCTAGAAGCGGCCAGGACACAGTGTGTAGGGTGGCCAGCCATCGCAAGTGATAGGCTGGCCCTAAGCACAGAGAGCGCCCCTCCCAGTCAGGCTATCGAACCCGCAAACTGCGGTGTTCAGAGCCCGGAGGCCATTCTGCCCCTGGCAGCACACGCGAGTGCGTGGGAAGCCATCCTGGGTGCGTCAGAATGGGTGCTGAGAACAGTAAAGCTAGGCTATACTCTGCAATTCACTCGCCGCCCTCCGCGCTTTTTTGCGCGTACAGAGACGAGAGTGAACGAGGAAGTAGCACATCTACTTCGAGCAGAAATAGCGACGCTGCTGTGCAAAGGGGCTATAGAACCGGTTCCCCATTCTATGAGCGAGTCGGGATTTTACAGCCGTTATTTCCTCATTCCAAAGAGGGATGGGTCGCTCAGACCAATTCTGGATCTGAGGCGTCTGAACAAAGCTCTTATGAGAAGACCGTTCAAGATGCTCACGACCAAACAGATCCTCGCGCACGTTCGCCCGAGAGACTGGCTTATCTCCCTCGATTTGAAAGATGCATATTTTCAAATCAGGATAATACCCCGTCACAGGCCATTCTTGAGATTCGCCTTCGACGGTCAGGTATATCAGTACACCGTCCTACCATTCGGCCTGTCACTAGCACCCCGTACATTTACAAAGTGCATGGACGCGGCCCTCGCTCCCCTGAGAAGGCAGGGGATGCGGATTTTGAATTATTTGGACGACTGGCTCATTCTAGCACAGTCAGAGGCCGAGCTCCTCGCCCACAGGGCAGTGCTACTCAGCCATCTAGACAGCCTGGGGCTCACGGTCAACTGGACCAAGAGCTCTTTAGTGCCCACGCAGTCGACCTCATTTCTGGGTCTGGATCTGGACACTGTGGCAATGTCAGCCCGCTTGTCACCGCGGCGCGCACGCCGAATCCAAGGCATGGCTGCGTCCTTCCAGCCGGGCAGCACAGCACCTCTCAAAGCCTTTCAGAGGATGCTGGGAAGTATGGCCTTAGCTGCAGCAGTGCTCCAGCTGGGTCTTCTGCGTATGCGCCCACTGCAACGCTGGTTAAATGCCCAAGTGCCTCACAGAGCCTGGGCATCCGGAGCCTTTCGAATCAGAGTGACTCAGAGCTGCACTTCAGCACTGGAGCCCTGGTTAGTAGCCGACTGGTACCAGCAGGGGGTGACGATGGGGGCCATCTCACACCGCAAAGTTATCTCGACAGACGCTTCCACCTCAGGCTGGGGCACTGTTTTCGAGGGCAGGCCGGCCTCTGGCCTCTGGTCAGGCCGGGAGAAATTCCTCCACATAAATTGTTTGGAGATGATGGTGGTCGAGAACGCGCTCAGGCATTTTCTCCCTCTAATTCGGGGGCACCACGTGCTAGTCCGTTTGGACAATACGACCGTGGTGTCGCACGTGAACCGACAGAGCGGTGTCAGGTCCAGGTGTATGGGCAGACTGACGGAACGCCTTCTCGTATGGGCACACAGCTCGTTGCGCTCGCTGAGGGCCGCGCACGTGCCGGGCCGACAAGCTGTCCAGGGGCCTCATTCCCCCGGGGGAATGGTCCCTGCACCACCAGACAGTCCAGCTTTTATGGCGCCTATTCGGCAGAGCGGAGGTCGACCTCTTTGTGACAAAAGAGAACGCCCGCTGCCCGATGTTCCTATCGAAGAGCGAGGATGCGCTGTCCCAGCCGTGGCCCAGCCTCCCGCTGTATGCTTTCCCGCCGGTTTCCCTATTGCCTCAGGTCATAGCGAAAATCAGGGAGACGCGCCGCCCGGTGCTCCTCATAGCGCCGCGCTGGGAGAACCAAGTATGGTACCTAGAGCTGGTGAGGCTGTCGCACTCACCCGCCTGGCCAGTCCCGCTGAGAAGAGATCTCCTCTCTCAAGCCGGAGGGTCGGTCTGGCATCCCCATCTGGAGCGCAGGTCTCTGCATGTATGGGTGACCAACGGATACCCGTTGACCTCCCCGAAGGGGTTGTGAACACGATCACACATTCTAGAGCCCCCTCGACGAGGCGGCTATATAGTTCCAAGTGGTCAGTGTTTACTAAGTGGTGTGTTGCAAAAGGTTTGGATCCACTGGAATGTGGGGTCCAGCGGGTGCTCTCCTTCCTCCAAGAGCTGTTGGAGCTGGGCAGGTCCCCTTCCACGCTCAAAGTGTATGTGGCGGCTATCGCAGTGTTCGCTCAGACGACGCTCGGCCGTGCACTAGGAAGGACGGATGAATCCCCCGCGACCCCCCTCGGTTCCTATCTGGGATATGTCCTTGGTCTTGGAGGCCCTGAAGGTTCATCCCTTTGAACCGCTTGAGGCTGTGGAACCAAAGCTCCTTTCGCTCAAAACCGTGTTTCTGATAGCTCTGGCGTCAGTAAAACGCGTGGGGGATCTGCACGCGCTCTCTGTGAGCGCGGCATGTCTCGAATTCGGCCCAAATGACTCCAAGGTCATCCTCAGGCCGAGGCATGGTTATGTCCCCAAAGCGATCGGAACTCCCTTTAGGGTGCAGGTCATCTCCCTCTCGGCTCTGCCAGCATCCGATGAGGGGGACGGTGGCAACGTCCTCTGACCTGTCAGGGCATTGAGAGTTTATGTCACACGCTCCGCCGCCTTTAAGCGTTCTGAGCAGCTCTTTGTTTCGTTCGGTGGGCGCACTAAGGGTGTCGCCGCCTCGAAACAGAGCCTGTCCAGGTGGATAGTGGACGCGATTGCAGTAGCTTACGCCTCCAAACACCTGCAGTGCCCGCTAGGAGTTAGAGCCCATTCCACTAGAGGCATGGCCTCTTCATGGGCCTGGGCCAGAGGGATTTCCATCCACGATATCTGTATGGCGGCAGGCTGGGCCTCCCCGTCTACATTCGTGAGATTTTACAACATGGAAGTTCCTGCCTTGCAGGCTAAAGTGTTATCAGTTTGAGTGAGCTGTTAGCTCTGCCCAGTGATTCTGTGCAGACAAAGCTTGTGTACTGGTCATACGTTCGGTATTGTGCTTATGTGAATTTTTAAGGGACCGGTGGTGCCGCTCCCCCTATTCGCTAGATAGGGTGTTGTATTCACCTATCAGTACAATGAAGTGGTCTTTTACATGTGTTGGCCCGTTTTCTCTACTGGCCACCTGTTCCTAGCTTTGTTTTTCCCCGGTCTCCCTGGGAAACATATGCTTTATGCTCGGCGCGCACGGCGTGGACAAAGAGTTCCCGTAGCGTAAGTAACTTACGCAATATGAGAGAACCTCTCGTAAGAGAACGATACTCGGTTACTTAACGTAACCTCGGTTCTCTCTAGAAGAGGGAACGAGTATTGCGTTCCTTGCCGTGCGCCCCATGGGCTTTTACGCTTCAGACTACGAAAACTGAATTTCCAGCCTGCGAGCCCTGCTTATATACACGTGGCCACGCCCTGCCTGTAGGCAAATTAGGCTCATTGGATGCCACGTCACGCGGGCTCGCCGATAGGCTGCAGCAGTTGCCGGCCGTGCAGCCAATAGACACGCTGGAATGGCCTGCTATGGTCTGCCTGGCTGCCGCACTACGTTGACAATATTACAAAAATTAAGGATCATTTTGTGGTTTTTCAGTTCTCGAAGAAAGAATACTTTCCCGTAGCGTAAGTAACTTACGCAATACTCGTTCCCTCTTCTAGAGAGAACCGAGGTTACGTTAAGTAACCGAGTATCGTTATTGTATTAACTATCATTAACTAACCATGAGCAGTACATTTGTTACTGTATGTGTTCATCTTTGTTAACATATAAATAATATGTAATATGCAAGTTAATATAAATACAGCTGTTCATGGTTTGTTCATGTTAGTTCACAGTGCATTAACTGTTAACAAGATTTTAATAAAGTATTAGTAAATGTTGAAATTACACTGTAAAAAATACTGTGCCCGTTGTATTCAATAAAATTGAGGCAACTATTTGCATCAGCTGTTTGAGTATTTTAAACTCATTTTATTTGTGTTTATCCTATTAGACTTCACATGTTTTCAACTTGGACTCTTAAGTAATAGCAACTCAATTTTATCAATTTAGAAAATTATAGTTTTAAGAAAATCCAATATAATCTTTTAAGTAATATTTACAAATGTCTCCTTATAAGCCACACATTAAGTTACTTTTTTCCAATCTACTTTATATATATATATATATATATATATATATATATATATATATATATATATATATATATATATATATATATATATATATATATATATATATATATAATTATTTTCTATTTTTTTTTAATTACCATGAAACAGTAAACCAGCATCTCAATACAAAACATTAATTCACTTTAAAATGACAATGCAACAGTGCAAAACACAGTAGCTTATTTTTTCACCTTTACATAAAGCTGACTTCAAGTAAAAAAAAACGTTATGTACTACAAGAGGTAGCAACAGTATTTCATTTTTCGTATAACAGTTTTTTCAATGACCATTGGTCTGTTTAACCCACTGAGAACAGTAATTCAGTCATCTAATTAAAACAATGTTTCGAACAATGTTAAAAACATAAAATTCAAATACATCATAATTATTACATCAGATGATAAAAAAATAATCACTGAGAAAAGTGAACACCAATTTAAAGGGTTAGTTCACCCCAAAATGTAAATTCTGTCATTAATTATTCATCCTCATATCGTTCCAAACCTTCATTCATCTTCAGACACAAATTAAGATATTTTTGATGAAATCCCAGAGCTCTCTGATCCCTCCATAGACAACAATGTGATGAACACTTTCAAGGCTCTAAAGCAGTGGTCGGGAACCTATGGCTCGCGAGCCACACCTGGCTCTTTGACAAAAATAATGTGGCTCAGGTCTCTCACCCTTTACCAACAAATGATCGATAGAAAAAAAAATGAGACACATCAACAGAGATCCGCTCTCTGCAGAAAAAAGCAGCCAATTACAATTCCCTTGTTGTACAGCCTACCGTTAATGAAACGTATGATAATAGTTAATATTCAAGTTGTACCGGCCGCGCGTGTTCAGTGCTGTTCGCGAGTGTCACGAGTCGCGACAGCAATCAATACCCACTGTTTCTGTGGTAACAGCTTCTGCTCTGGGATTCAAGCAGCTGTGGCTTGTCAAAGGTAACCGAAAACCATTTTTAGAACAGCAGCGCAAATGTAAAAGTTGGCTATATAAACGTTAATATATCCTTTTATTGAAACTGGTGGTCTGCTGTGAAAAGAGACATTTCGAAACATTTCACTCGCAGGTACTTTCGCTTTTGCCGTAGAGACCCTTGTGATAAATAAATGTGTATTTATGATAATCCACGCAGATTTCAGTTGACGGAAATAAATTATAAAAGCGTGATAAGTCGCGAAAGCGTGATAAGTTACTGACAGGATGCTGTGCACATGCTCCGAGTGCAACACGGACAAGCACAGCTTTGTCCTCGGCTGCACGTCAAATTAATAGGCTACAGAAATATATCAAAATGCCAAGCCGAGTATTCACGTAAACACAGTAGATGTAAGCACTGTGTGCATTCACAAACACTAAGAGGATTTATAACTCAACCTCACAAAGCCCTGCACAATTAATTCCATATTGCAACTTATTTATTGTTTGCTGCATATGTGTTTGTTTTTAGTTATGGACCTAATAATTACTATTGTTCAAATTTTATTGGGGAAAAAAAGCATGTTTTTTAATAATAATTTAATATTATTTTTTACTGTGGCTCTTTTGGAAAAATGCATTAACCAAAAATGAAAAAATGGCTCTTTGGTCAAAAAAGGTTCCCGACCCCTGCTCTAAAGTATAGGAAAGACATCATTAAAATAGTCCATGTGACTCCAGTGCTTCAAACTTAATGTTATGAAGCCACGAGAATACTTTTTGTGCGCAAAAACAAACAAAAATAACGACTTTATTCAGCAATTTAGCTTTAGCCTGTTAGCGTTAGCCAAGCCGTGTAATTCAAAGCAAATTTAAGTATTTATCAATACAAACATTTAGCTTTATCCTTGCTATATTTAAAGCATCAAACCATTGAACAGTTCATATTTAATGTAATTCTTACCCTTTTTAGTGTCGTTGGGTTGCCAGCAGTGCAAATTCAGTTCTGTCACCCATCAAAATGGTGTCTGTCATGAACATTTGTGTTTTTGCAACAACCAAATCCACTTGTTTAGACTTTTAAATAAATTTTACTTAAAAAGTATCTCGAAAAGGCACACATCTAAAAGTAAACATTACTCAAGATAATACACGCACCATTTAATTGTAAAAAAACATGTTTACAACAACATTATATTAAATAAGTTACTCAAAATATTTAGTAAAGTACCAAACATAGATTTATTTGTTGAAAATATAGAATTAATTTTTGTTACAATTACAACCCCACAGAGTCATTTTTCCCAGTGTAACATTAACAAAGATAAATAAATGCTTTTTAAGTGCAGTTCATTATTAGTTAATGTTAAATAATGTAGTAAACTAATGCTAACTAATGAACCTTATTGTAAAGTGTTACCCATAAAATTTACAACAATTACAATAAGTCTTAATAATTTCTCAAGATGGAAAAATAAGTGACAACAGAATTATGAATAGTGAAATGGCAGGTTGTTTTTTTTTAACAACCCTGCAGGAAGCTTGCAGTACATGGAAAAAATGTGGCTTGTATTTAGGCTTGTATTTTTTATTTAACTTAGTGTCACTTTCAATAACTGTCCACTTGTTTCCGAACTTAAAGCTGAACAGACAAAGTAGCTTTTATAATTATTATTGTTGATTATATATATATATATATAATATATATATATATTATATGGGTTAGATTTATTACATGATTTCATATAAGACATCTGAAGAGATAGCGCATTCATTTAAGAGTTAATTTACTTCATTTGGTCTCTTGCGTAAAGGTGCGTTCATGCTATGTCTTAATTACCATAACGATAACGTAAAAGCCTTCACTTGCTTGTAGAAATTGTAATTACAATTTGTGAACTCTTAATTTTCGTAGCGCTACAAATTGTACCACATGGCCACTGTACTACCTGAGCACTTCCGATTTTAGGTGTGTTCGACTTAAAGTGGCACTGAGCACAATTCAAAAGCATACAGAGCTTTATTTATGGTAATTACGACATGGCGTGAATGCAGCATAATTTCCTTGGCAGGAGATGTTGTTATTGACAGCTCCTTAGTCAATCCACTTAAAAATGCATCTGCAATTAGCTGTTTTTTTAATTGGTTCTGGTCCTCCATTGATTTTATGTCCTTCCGAAGTTCACCTCATGAGTAAAAAGATAGTCATGTCTGTATCCTAAATATAATAGAAATGCTTGCACATTTCCATTCCGGGGGCTTTTGATAATTATGATGATGATGATGATGATTTAAAAAGACAGCACTTCTCTGGTGGGACTAAGAACTTTACTGTCTTGAAGGAGTTATTTTATATATTACAGGAGATCCTTGCTTTGTAGCAGATTCATGACTTTGAAATGATTCATTAATTCCTTATGGACATCACTGCTCAATTAATTAACTTTCTATGCTATGTCAGCTTGAAAGGTGACTAACTGTAAACTGCAAAGCAACACATTCTCGCAACTTCAGAGGCACAACAATCACGTTCTTTGTTATTTATTCTCTGTGGTATCAGTAACATTTAATAGATTGATCATTTTCATTTTGATTTGAAAACATCATGGAAGATAAAAATGAAATGCATATTTTAACTATCCAATGTATCAGCAGATGCAATTTTGAACTGATGAAAATGTGCAACTGAGATTGTTGTAAGGGTGCGACAATTTTTCCTAGGTCGCACCAGTGCGACTAACGTACTCGCATCCGCTGCCTCTCCACGAACAAAGCGTTTGTTCTCCTTTGACGGAACTCACCCTCAAGGCTGGATCATATCGTGATCTAAACCAATCAGAGACAGAGATGGGCGAGTCTTTGCCTCTGATTGGCTGTGGTGCAGATATTCCTGTAGGCATACACAGAGCCGTTTTGCAATGCCGCATAAAAGCAGATTTAAAATATGCTGGGTCTGACCCACCTCAGTCCCTAGTATCAAAGGCGACCTAAGCAAACCACCAAAATAACAATCGTAGTGTGTAATCATTTGGCGTTCGCCATTTGTAATCTTCCTTTGAAGAGGCATATCGCGCTGCAACATTTCCCTCAGATACAGAAAATGCTTAACGTTAACCCAGTTGGCGTCACTACTGTGATTGTGCATTGTTATATTATATTCCAAAAATAATCTCTTTGAGAACGATATTTGCTAATATATCTAACGTTACTCTCCTACCTGAAATGCTAACGTTATTATCATTGTTAATTTGTTGTGCCTGCTGTAAAGTTTCTTTCTGGCTCTTTGAAAAAACTTTCAACCACTTTTAATCCTGCCGTGATCTACCCATAATAATTCATAATTTCATTATATCAGTTGTTCCAGCTGACACAATTTTAAGCGTAGCTAATTGTCAGGCTGTTAACTCAGAAAACACAGATGATCCAATAGCGAGTACTGAACAGCTTTATTCAAAACAATATACTCAGAACAGTAGTAAGCAGTCTTCGGGTAGGCAAGGAACTGGTTGGTAGTGGGCTTGGTGATGCAGGTCTGCAATGGGCATGAAGACAACCGAGTAATCCAACCCAGAAACGAACGAGACAGAACTCCAGGAACAGAGAGACCAGGCAGAAACCACCGCACCCCAGAAATGCCTGCAACGAACTGACAAACAGGACACAGACACACACATTAAATAGGTAGCCCAAATGAGGCACAGCTGGCGCTGATCGCAATCAAGCACCAACCAGGCAACGCCCACACTCATACTCACGCATCCAGACCAACACACAACGCGAGGGCGAGTCAGTGAACCCATAAACCGTGACAGTACCCCCTCTCCTACGAACGCCTCCTGGCGTTCCCAGAAGAACCTACCTGTTGATTGTAATCAACAATGAGAGAGTGATCCAGGATGTCCCTAGGCGGAACTTCTCTCATCTGGACCGTACCAGGCGGATTAATGTGGGAATGAAAAGGTTTAATCTTGGAAATGTGGAAGACGGGATGGATTCTCCTGTACGCAGGAGGCAATTTGAGGCGGACTGTCACTGGACTAAGGACTTTAGTGACAGGGAACGGGCCAATGAATTTGGCTGCAAGCTTATTACAAATGGATTGGAGAGGAATATTCTTAGAAGAAAGCCACACTTTTTGACCGACAACGTATACGGGAGGTTTCAGCTGGTGGCGATCGGCCTGAGCCTGAGTCTCACAGGCTCTTCTCCAGGTGTGACGGCACCTCTGGACAAAGGTGTGGGCAGAGGGGACCGCAACTTCAGATTCCAGACTGGGAAAAATAGGTGGCTTGTGCCCTATGCTACACTCAAATGTCGAAAGACTCGTGGATAATAGTGGTGACGAGTTGTGAGCGTACTCCACCCATGAGAGTTGCTGGATCCAGGAGGAAGGATTCTGAGCCAACCGACATCGCAACACCCTCTCCAAGTCTTGGTTGGCTCTCTCAGCTTGACCGTTACTCTGGGGATGAAACCCAGATGAAAGCTAACAGTCGTTCCCAGTAACCTACAAAACTCTTTCCAAAATTTGGAAGTAAACTGGGACCCCCTGTCGGGAACCACGTCCATCGGGAGGCCATGGATACGAAAGACGTGATCTACGACAGCAACCGCTGTCACCTTGGCTGAGGGTAATTTGGGCAAGGGAATAAAGTGTGCGGCCTTCGAGAACCGGTCCACTACGGTTCAAATTACCGTATTGCCCTGTGAGGGAGAGAGCCCTGTGACAAAATGTTGTGCTATGTGGGACCAGGGTCTCTAAGGGACAGACAGCAGTTGAAAAAGCCCATCTGGTGGACGGTTGGTAGTCTTACCACAAGCACATACTGAGCAAGCCAAAACAAAACTCTGAATGTCACGAGCCATACAGGGCCACCAGAATTGTTGTTTGACCAAAAAACTGGTACGACTAACTCCTGGATGACAAGCCACATTGGAACTATGACCCCATTGAATAACATCTGACCGTAATCCCCTCCGGCACGAATAACCGACTCAGTGGGCAACCGGGTGGGGGCGCTACCCCTTCTAAGGCTGTGCGGACTCTTGATTCTACCTCCCATGAGAGTGAAGAGACGAAAAGTTTCTCAGGTAAAATGCACTCTGGAGTAGACGGGCACTCGGAACGATCAGAAATGCTGGATAACGCATCAGGCTTGATGTTCTTAGACCCAGGACGATAAGAAAGGCAAAAATCAAAACGAATGAAAAAAAAGAGCCCACCGAACCTACCTGGAGTTAAGTAATATAGCTGATCGGTCCAGATTCCAGGTTCTTGTGATCGGTCCGGGCGATAAAAGGTACCCCCAACCCTTCTAACCACCGGCGCCACTCCTCCAATGCTATCTTGACCGCCAACAACTCTCTGTTACCAATATCATAATTGCGTTTGGACGAGGATAAGCGATGAAGAAAAAAAAAACAAAAACAAAAAAAAACAAGGATGCATCTTATTGTTCGCGGCAGTGCACTGAGAAAGAACTGCTCCTACCCCCACCTCTGACACATTGACCTCGCCCACAAACTGACGTGATGGATCAGGTGCTACAAGAATAGGAGCCGAAACGAAGCGGTTTTTGAGGTTGGAAAATGCAACTTTCGGCTGCATTAGACCACCTGAACGTCATTCCGGTGGAGGTCAAGGCAGTCAAAGGAGCAGCTAGTTGGCTGAAGTTGCGAATAAAATGCCCGTAAAAAGTAGCGAATCCCAGAAACCTCTGTAGGGCCTTACGGGAATCTGGGATTGGCCAATCTACCACAGCCTTAACCTTGTCAGGATCCATGCACACTCCCTCAGACGAGACGATATACCCCAAAAACGGGACTGACTGTGCATGAAAACGCATTTCTCCGCCTTGACAAAAAGTCTATTCTCGAGCAGCCTCTGGAGCACTCGTCTGACGTGTTGGACATGTTCTTGGAGAGTAGAAGAAAATATCAAAATGTCGTCCAGGTAGACATAAATGAACTGATCGACCATATCTCTCAACACGTCATTGACGAGTGCTTGGAAAACAGCGGGCGAGTTGGACAGGCCGAAAGGCATGGCCAAGTATTCAAAGTGCCCTCTGGGAGTATTAAAAGCTGTTTTCCACTCATCCCCCTTCCTAATGCGGGACAAATGATAAGCGTTGCGCACATCTAATTTCGTGAAAAGAGATGCTCCCTGCAACCATTCAAAGGCCGAAGACATCAATGGTAAAGGATAAGTATTCTTCACCGTGATGTTGTTCAGTCCTCGATAATCAATGCACGGTCCCAGAGAGCCATCCTTCTTACCCACGAAAACAAAAAACTGCACCAGCGGGTGACGAGGATGGACGGATGATCCCAGTTGTCAAAGAATCAGAAATATATTTCTCCATGACCTCCCTTTCTGGATTAGAAAGTGAATATAACTTGCCTAGGTGGAGAAGTTCCTGGCACTAACTCTATTGCACAGTCATGGGGACGATGAGGAGGAAGAGAAGCAGCCCGGGACTTACTGAACACTCCCTCCAGGTTGCGGCAGTCCTCCGGCACGTTTGACAGATTCACAGACTCCTCCTGTAACAGAATGAGATGCAGACACTAAACAAGATGCGTGACACTGGTTACTCCACTCTGACATCGAACCCTGGCCCTAATCGATCCTGGGCCTATGTTTCACCAGCCATGGATGAACCAGTACGATGGGTACGAGAGGAGACCTGGAGATAAAAAACACAGTCTGTTCGGAGTGATTACCCGAAGTGATGAGTGTAATAGATCCAGTGGAGTGCGTGAGGTCCGGTAGTTTCTGTCCGTTCAGTGCGTGCACAGAGATGGGGTGATGGAGTGGAAACACGGGAATGTGCAGATGACTGGCCAGTGCAAAGTCCAGAAGGTTTCCCTCCGCCCCAGAATCCATGAGGGCCTGACAGCTGTGGAAGCCTGATGCCCATTGCAGCCTCACCGGGAGGAGGGTCACTGACGAGGATTTCTCCATGGTAACCCCACCTGACAGTAACCTCTTATCTACTGCCGGGCTGTTTTTTTTAGGGGACACTCTCTCAGAAAATGTCCCACCTTGCCACAGTACATGCATAATCCTTGCACTCTCTGATGTTCTCTCTCCTCCCGGGAGAGCCGAGCCCTACCCACCTGCGCGGGCTCATGATCGACCGGGTGGCTGACCGTGTTACACCTGCTGACTCCGGCACCTTCCAGACCCTCAAACCACGAAAACGATTGTGTGCGATCCACCCGTTCTTGCAGACGTGCATCCACATGTAACGCCAGTGCAATAAGTCTGTCTAGGTTCTTCTGTAATTCTAAGGTGTAAATCTCCTGTTGGACATGGTCAGCCAGCCCATGCAGGAACATGTCCCACTGCGCCTCCTCGTTCCACCTACACTCTGGCACCAACGTGTGAAACTCGATCGCAAAATCAGAGACAGGTCCACTCCCTTGACGCAGATCGGCGAGTTTGCGTGCCGCCTCGCGACCTGCAACAGCCCGGTCAAAAACCCTCTTCATCTCTTGGGAGAGTGTAAGGAACAAGGTGCAGCAAGGATGGTTGTTTTGCACTGCCGTTCCCCACAGAGCCGCGCGTACTGACAGCAGTGTCATAACCAACACCACCTTAGATTCTTCTGTAGCAAATGTTAGAGGTTGGAGGAAAAAAAATAAAAAATAGAACACTTAGTCAAAAATGCTCTACACAAATTCGGCTCACTAGCGCACCTCTCAGGTGTCAGAATGTGTGGTTCAGGTTGGTTTGCGGCGTTAGATGGTGGATGAGGAACGGGCGGTGTCGGTGGCGCAATGGGTGCAGAGAGATGTTGAACTTGGGTAGTTAACTCGGTCACCAACGCCACCAAAGCCTGTACAGCCCGAGCCGTGGCCAGCACCTGCTCGTCCTGTTGGTCCATGCGCTGGGCATTCTTGCTTAGATAATCCTGTAGATCGGTTGATCTCGCTGGATCCATGTTTGGTCAGTTCGTTCTGTCAGGCTGTTAACTCAGAAAACACAGAAGATCCAATAGCGAGTACTGAACAGCTTTACTCAGAACAGTATACTCAGAACAGTAGTAAGCAGTCGTCAGGTAGGCAAGGAACTGGTTGGTGGTGGGCTTGGTGACGCAGGTCTGCAATGGGCACGAAGACAGCCGAGTAATCCAACCCAGAAAACGGGGCATCCACAGAAACGAACGAGACAAAACTCCAGGAACAGAGAGACCAGGCAGAAACCACCGCACCCCAGGAATGCCTGCAACGAACTGACAAACAGGACACGTAGACACACACATTAAATAGGCAGCCCAAACGAGGCAAAGCTGGTGCTGATCGCAATCAAGCACCAACCAGGCAACGGCCACACTCATACTCACGCATCCAGACCAACACACAACGCGAGTCAGTGAACCCATAAACCGTGACACTAATATATATATATATATATATATATATATATATATATATATATATATATATATATAGCAGGCAGAGGAAATAAAAAAAATCTCTATTTGTATTTATTATGAGTTGTTTTTCATTGTTTATTATCTAATTATTGTTTTTAATTAATGTATAACACTTTGTTAAAACTGTAGTTTTAAAATAGTAGTGTTTAAAGCATTGCTTCCCGTGATTTGAATCCCTATGTAAATTCATAGGGTGAATTGGGACACTTTTTGCCATTGAGATGACTTGGAAAAAAAGTGTCCCAATCAACCTGAATTTACCCTATATTATGTTGTCATTTACATAATATATATGACTGTATATTGAAAGGGGCGGTAACAATATAACAATATGGAGCATGATGATTAAAAAGGTGACCTTGAAGAAATTGTGGTGCACCTAAATTTTGTGCTGGTGCACCTAAATAAAAAAAGGCAGATGAAACTGTAGGGGTGCAGAGACATCGTGGCGACTCATAAGTCTGTGGCATAGATGCAGCGGCGTCCGACCAAAGTGGAGCTGGAGGATCAAGGGAGCCCTGTGGAGCTAGAAGGTCAATGGTCCCTGGTGGAGCCGAGGAAGGGAGGACGAAGGCAGGGGAGCCTGGACGATGGGCTGATGTAGAGTGGCAGGAACAGCAGCTGGAGGTGGAGTCAGGGGATCCATGCATTCAGGTGCACTGGCAAATTATTTGAATACTCAGGAAAACTCAGGAGAATAAGAGCACAGTCACTAGTATAAACAATAATGGAGGAAGGAACAGACTGAAACTCTTCATATAAATTACTATATAAATACAAGAGGAAAATAATCGGGACACAGCTGAACAGACTAACAAATCAGTCAGTAACCAAGGAGACTAATAAGAACTCAAACAGGCAGCCAAACTGGAAAAATAACAAACAGAAACAGAACATGACCATGACAGATATACTGTATATATACTGAGCTTCACTTTAATATCTCTTGTCTCCATGAGAAGCATTTTAAAACTAATGCAATCAATCAATAATTCAAATAAGTTATGAAAGTATCGCTCACACTGATCTAATACAACAAGGCAGAATTAGAGCTCTTGAGAAAAAAAAACTCACCTGTGAGCTGTGACAAGATAAACCTGGTGTAACAAGAGGAGATGGGGATGGGTGGCTGGTGTTGGGGTGTGTTAGGACAATAAAAAAGAGTAAACAGACAATGGCGAAATAGAACAAATGGCCCCTGAATGATGGTTTCATTACCACTGTCTGGTCCCTGGTCACTGGACTCAAGAAACTCCTCTCAGCATTTTAACTTCCTCCCTTTGCCTCTCCTTTCTGTCATTCTATTTTACCCATTTTTGTAGGTAATCAGATTGCTGTACACAATGCCTTTCTACTGCTTAGTGTCTAATATTCTAAGTATATTACAATTATACCTGATCAATTTTTGATTTCTGTTAATACAAACATGTCTTCCATTGATTCAACTAAAGACATGTGGTATTCAATGGATTTATTGATTTTGACAGGGAAAGATGGGTGGACACAAATTAAATGAAAATGTTTGATGCTACACATGAATATGGCTTGTTCACCTGAATGTGGAAGGCTTGCTTTTCTCCAATTAGTTAAGATGGGTCACTGACATCCAATGAAAAAACCAAAAAACAAACAAAAAAGGGCTTCTGCGAGCCTCAAAACCCACAGCCAGCAGGTACAGTGTAGCAAACCACAGAAGTGATGAACTTCATCCACACCAGCTGAGCTGTAAAGTGTTTTCGTGCTTGCCTGGCTGTGTGAGGTTTTGTGTTTTCAGAGAAAATCAAGAGGTATTATCTTAGTTGTGACTATACACAACACTACTGGTTGCGCCTAACATTGCACAACATATGTAAATAGCCTATATACTTTACTATTACTCTACCACTGACCAAGATAATAGAGCCTTCCAGTCATGTTACTCAAGTGTTATTTTTCAGTCAAAAACAGAGACATCTGGACCAGCAGGTGCCTCTGTTCAAGCATTCACTCCAGAAAATCAATTACAATGTACTCAATGGGTATATGAGCCAACCAAGCATAGTCCCAAAGGAGATGTGAAGCATGATCAGTTCATAAGACACATATGTAATGCTTGATTTAGCTTGTATCACAGTTTCATAAGACCATTAGCTTGTCCTTTATCCATGAAACAATATATCAGCAGGCTGCTTCATTTATTTAAATAATATCTTCGTCTTTGTAAATAGATACAGTTTTATTAATCAACATGAAGAAAATAAACACAAAAAGTAACATTTAGGGGAAGACAGAGAAAAGCTACCCCCCTTAGCAGTGAGCATGTATGTGCATTTACCTGTATATGTCCAGGATGAGAATGCACCATCCAAATTATTATTAGGCAGAATAAATGGAAACATTTACTAATTTATTTTTACCCAAGGCAAGAAGACTCCAGGGATAAACTGATACCAGCTGTCATCTGATCAGAAAAAAAGAAAAGAAAAATACCTACATATTTTTTTAATGGTTTGTTTTTGATGTCATTAATGTAAAATAATATATATATATATATATATATATATATATATATATATATATATACAGGGAGTGCAGAATTATTAGGCAAGTTGTATTTTTGAGGATTAATTTTACAACATTAATAATTAAACAACAACCATGTTGTCAATGAACACAAAAAAAACTCATTAATATCAAAGCTGAATATTTTTGGAAGTGGTTTTTAGTTTTAGCTATTTTAGGGGGATATCTGTGTGTGCAGGTGACTATTACTGTGCATAATTATTAGGCAACTTAACAAAAAACAAATTTATACCCATTTCAATTATTTATTTTTACCAGTGAAACCAATATAACATCTCAACATTCACAAATATACATTTCTGACATTCAAAAACCAAACAAAAACAAATCAGTGACCAATATAGCCACCTTTCTTTGCAAGGACACTCAAAAGCCTGCCATCCATGGATTCTGTCAGTGTTTTGATCTGTTCACCATCAACATTGCGTGCAGCAGCAACCACAGCCTCCCAGACACTGTTCAGAGAGGTGTACTGTTTTCCCTCCTTGTAAATCGCACATTTGATGATGGACCACAGGTTCTCAATGGGGTTCAGATCAGGTGAACAAGGAGGCCATATCATTAGATTTTCTTCTTTTATACCCTTTCTTGCCAGCCACGCTGTGGAGTACTTGGACGCGTGTGATGGAGCATTGTCCTGCATGAAAATCATGTTTTTCTTGAAGGATGCAGACTTCTTCCTGTACCACTGCTTGAAGAAGGTGTCTTCCAGAAACTGGCAGTAGGACTGGGAGTTGAGCTTGTCTCCATCCTCAACCCGAAAAGGCCCCACAAGCTCATCTTTGATGATACCAGCCCAAACCAGTACTCCACCTCCACCTTGCTGGCGTCTGAGTCGGACTGGAGCTCTCTGCCCTTTACCAATCCAGCTACGGGCCCATCCATCTGGCCCATCAAGACTCACTCTCATTTCATCAGTCCATAAAACCTTAGAAAAATCAGTCTTGAGATATTTCTTGGCCCAGTCTTGACGTTTCAGCTTGTGTGTCTTGTTCAGTGGTGGTCGACTTTATGCCTTTCTTACCTTGGCCATGTCTCTGAGTATTGCACACCTTGTGCTTTTGGGCACTCCAGTGATGTTGCAGCTCTGAAATATGGCCAAACTGGTGGCAAGTGGCATCTTGGCAGCTGCACGCTTGACTTTTCTCAGTTCACGGGCAGTTATTTTGCGCCTTGGTTTTTCCACAAGCTTCTTGCGACCCTGTTGACTATTTTGAATGAAACGCTTGATTGTTCGATGATCACGCTTCAGAAGCGTGGCTATTTTAAGACTGCTGCATCCCTCTGCAATATCTCTCACTATTTTTGACTTTTCTGAGCCTGTCAAGTCCTTCTTTTGACCCATTTTGCCAAAGGAAAGGAAGTTGCCTAATAATTATGCACACCTGATATAGGGTGTTGATGTCATTAGACCACACCCCTTCTCATTACAGAGATGCACATCACCTAATATGCTTAATTGGTAGTAGGCTTTCCAGCCTATACAGCTTGGAGTAAGACAACATGCATAACGAGGATGATGTGGTCAAAATACTCATTTGCCTAATAATTCTGCACTCCCTGTATATATATATATATATATATATATATATATATATATATATATATATATAAAATATTGTTGAAAATAATAGAATCCAGTCCATAAACACCATTGTGAGATGGTGGTCCAGTTGGTTAAACCATGGACCTGAAATGCAGAAGGTTGCTGGTTCGATCCCAGCGGTCACCACCAGTGTGTCCTTGAGCAAGGCACTTTACTCCATGGTGCTCCAGGGGGATTGTCCCTGTAATAAGGCCACTGTAAGACGCTTTGGATAAAAGTGTCTGCCAAATGCTTAAATGTAAACACCACCCTATAAGCAATCCTTCCCCCCTGCCCGACATCATACAGTAACAGTGAAAACACAGATTGCTGCAGAAAAACTGCTCAAAACGGGGAAAGCGTTGTGTCATGAATGATTAAAAAAAATCTAGTCAACGACGGGGTTAATAGGCATCAAAATTTGTAAAATATCTTGTTATCAGTATTGGTGTTCAACAGCTTTCATTTTTAGTATTATAAATTGTGTACAGTATAAGGCTGATGGCTACTGGCATGCGTTTCAGCCTTTAATAGTTTTTAATAATGTATAAGGTCTTTTATTGCTTATGCTCATTGTCTCTGTGTGTCCTGAGGAGTATGAATGAATTTTCTGCCTCTTTGCTTTGAACTACACACTCATGACTTGTTGTTGACCTTGGAGTTACAATAGAAAGCATCACTGGTTCTCAATGGATTTGAAAGAATAAATTATATAATTGAAATCATATGTTCGTGGAAGATTCCAAGAATCCTTCAGACAGATAGTTCTATGATTCCACAGTGGTATGAAGTGCAATGATTCAATTTGGGCTATTGGAATTTCGGTAACACTTTACAATTAGGTTCAGTAGTTAACATGAACTGCACTTAAAAACCATGTATTTATCTTTGTTAATGTTAATTTCAACATTTACTAATGCATTATTAAAATATTGCTAACATAAGTAAATGCACTGTGAACTAACATGAACAGTTGTATTTATATAAACTAATGTTAACAAAGATGAACTAATGCTGTTGTTCATGGTTAGTTCATGTTAACTAATACAACCTTATTGTAAAGTGTTACTGGAATTTCTGTACAAAAACTTGTTGCATTTTTATTTTTTATTTGTCATTTTGTTCTAAAAATGTTTTGCAGGCTTATTCCGAACAAATTGTATCCAGCCTATAACAGTGTGAAGGACAACACTGCCTGCAGTTTCAGACCATTTCTGCCAATCATTTGCTTTTCAGCATTATCACCTCGGTAATGAACTTCCTTCCTTCTCTTCTTCTTTCTTTGTTTTCCCATCTGCAAACCTTTATCCATGACGGCTATGTGGAGAGTCAGCAGAGCGTTTCAGAGGTTCAATCTCACAGATGAACAACGGCAGGAAGTCATGCAGAACATTAGATGAAAGACAAATAATAAGAGAGAGAGAGAGAGAGAGAGAGAGAGAGAGAGAGGTAATTTAGTGACATCTTCAAATCCATGAATCCATCCAGAGAGCCATTGCATGTCAATACCCAATCAGATTCTTAGTTTTCTCATAGGGCCACCAAAAAGTGCCAATGCCTATTCCTGCTTTAATGGTGCAGGGTATTAATCCTCGTCTACCATTTCAAAGAGACAGAAGACTATTACAAGCTTGACACTAATGAGCTGCACATCCATGAAACGAGGCCCAGCACTGCCAACTTCATTATCTGAATGAAGTGCTTGTGGAGCAGCAGAGAACCCCACCAAAGTGAAGCGCCTGTCACAGCAACTTCTTATTACACAGATGAATGATAAGCTTTGGTGCCATACTCAGTTTGGTGGTTTGCATGTCTCCTGGAATGACAGAATCTCAGCTTTACTGATAAAAAGGTTGAACCATAACAAAATAAGTTGAATATGATTCCTGGCCAACCGCAATACAGCAGGTTCATAGATAGATATTACCAATTCTTTTAACCAAACCATTAAGTTCTCCACTTATATAAAATAAATTAACTTTTTGGACCACAAAATATTTTACCCCTATGAAGGGATAGTTTACTCACCACAGGTTTGGAATGAAATGAGGGTTTCACGGTGTGTAGCACAGGAACAAACCGAAGAATCAGAAGATCTCAATTTAACATAAATTTTAATGCAAACTCTCACGACACGGAAAACACACTCAACCATAACGGTTACCAGACAAAGAATGAACTAACAGGGAAGAACTTAAATAGCAAACAGAAATGAGATAATTAACTAATCACAGCTGAACAGAACTTAACAAGGGTAACCAAGGAAATAGACAAGTGGCGGGAAACTAAGGCTGTGTTCGAAATCGCCCCCTATAACCTCATTTACTATTCCCTACATTAGTCCACTAATATAGTCCACTTCGAAAACGAGTGAGTGATTTCGGACACTAAGTGCGCCGGAAAGGCTGACGTTTTTGCAGTTTGTGCTTGCTGTTTGCCAGCTCCAGTAATAATGAAAAGATTTTTCTTGAACTCTGCCATGGAAACTAGCATGTAACCTTAATCAAACAATATAATAATAATTTTAAAAAGGATAATTTATACCTGTATGCATGATATTGCACTGGACCAGTGCGTTTCGGAAGATGGATGGATGATTGATTCAGCTGTGGGCACTATTTGCGGGAACAGCCATTTAGTGGTGTCCGAAACCATAGTGGACGTTATTAAGTGCACTCATTCAATCCCACAATGCACCACAATAACGAGTTTACAACCAATGTATGCTCGACGGCTAGAGAATACCCATAATGCACTGTGAGAGTCGCACTGTGCATTGAATGAATTCCCGCGTTTCGCCAGGAGATGGCATCGACCCACACACTTTATAAGACCAATGATATTGGACCCACTCACTTTTATCGTCTCTAATTGAGCACATGTCTGTTTACATACCCTGATAAACACTGATTAAACGCGTTAGAAGCTTTATTTTGACTTTTCTAATATTTTCTTAATTTTCATTGAAAATAAATGCCTTTCCGATCTGATATGTGATGGGAAAAAGGATCAGAGCGAGTTTGGCAAAAGGCGGATTCGAACCTCTGATCAATGTTTCTTACCCCTACACTATGCTGCTGATTAAGATGCTTCCGTAATTTTGTCTGCCTCAACATATTTATTGTAAATTACATCTACTCCAGTAAAATGTTTCTGTTAAAGGACCCACCCACATTTGTTTGCTTCTGACGCCCATATAGTATAAATAGTAATCTACTATATAGTATGAAATATATACTATATATATATATATATATATATATATATATATATATATATATATATATATATATATATATATATATATATATATATATATATATATATATAATTTGTACATAACAATATTAAGTCTTTATTTTTTAATTAAATGCTTATTAGTTAGGCTACTTTATTATTCATTACCCTTTCCAAGTAAGTTCAGTGCCACACAAGTAAAGAGCTATAGGTTTAACTTTAAGCTTGTTGGCTCGTTTTTGGAGTAACGTTAGTGGAGTAATGGAGAAAGAGGGTACATAGGGCGAATCGGACAGCGGTAAGGTAATTCATTCAGGGAGCGACTCTCACAGTGCGTTGAGAGTACACCGTCTGGTTGAGAGTGAGAGCGATTCAAAAGCATAAGGAGTCGTTTCTCGTTTGCTCTCGAAACGCTCTCACGGGACTTTGCTGTCATACGCAGATCGAGCATCGAACAAGCATATTCTCCAACGCCTACATCTACTGTTCACTCAAATAGTGCCTTCATTATTTAAGGGTATAGGGGGCGATTTCGAATTGAATTTCGAATTGGCGCTTTGATTGTCTTGTAGTTTTAGAGTAAAACATGTTTTGTAAAATACATATTATTATAAAATATTAGATAAAATGTTATTATAAAATTTACATTTTCATAAACTTAAACTTTTATAACTTGTTTTCTGTTTTACTTTAATAATTTATTTGACATCTACAGCAATCTGACAAGTGTCTTCTTTCAACCTGGTCTCACAGAATTCCGTGAAATGAACACGGGACCCTTAACACAAAATCCGTGGCAGTTTCACGGAATCGCCGAAAATTCCGTGATGGGTCCACGGAAGTGATTCCTATGCAAGTCAATGACAGTAAAAAGCAGACATGATTTTATGAATATTTATAGGCTACTTTTATATTTTGGAGCAACTAACTCCACTCCTACCCTAAACCTACCCACTTCTCAACAATATAAAACACATAACAGGCAAATACAAGTACAGTCACAGGTATTTATTGCAAAAACTGACCAAAAACAGCATAAAAGTATCAACTCATGTTGCATTCCAAGTCTTCTGAAGTCACTCGATGTCTTCATGTAAAGAACAGAGTTGATTTTAATGTTTTAATTGCTAAAATGATGATCCCGCCGCGCCGTGAGCACACTCATTCATATCCCATTCAAATAATACACTTGACTCTTTAGCGTGACGCAATCTGTCACGAGACACACGAGAGCCAATGGCATTTTACAATCAAAGCCGACGTAATGACGCAATTGGTCACGAGACATACGACAGCCAATGCTGTCAAAGCTGACGTAACGTTTTTTCCGGCGGTAAAATTTGAAATGTGTTTAGGATCTTTGGCGGATGGACTCGACGCTGCTGATCGCTTTTGAGGATTTTCTTCACACAAATCAATCGTTTGGCCTCGGAACACTTGGAATATTTGTACTTTTTGAATAAATTGTGCCTGCAGTCGTATCTGCCTGTTATATCCTGTTTTTTTTTATAATACACAAATGGTTAGGTTTAGGGAAGGGATTGGGTTACGTGTTCAAAACGTGTCTAAATACTGTAAATAAATAAAAAATGAAAATAATTATAAATAAAATTATGCTGGCTGATTAAATCGAGAATCACACTCCATGTCATAATGGCAAAAAAAATCATAGTTTCATGATGAAAACAATGCCCAATGCGTCTGTATACTGTCATTGACTTGCATAGGAATCACTTCCGTGGACCCATCACGGAATTTTCGGCGATTCCGTGAAACTGCCACGGATTTTGAGTTAAGGGTCCCGTGTTCATTTCACGGAATTCTGTGAGATCAGGTTGCTTCTTTAAAACAAGACCAACCGTAGGTCTATATTCCAAAGCATTCTTTAATTACAGCCAAAAATTGTAAGTTTGGATAGACCATTTTCATGTCTATGCGGAAAAAAAGAGGGTGACTGTTATTTAAACCTGTTTTTCTCAAAATTCCATTCCTAAAAATCATAGCGATCAGCCGACTTAGATAACCATAGCTTTTGTTTCAGACAAGCCTTGAAAGAAAAAAAAAAATATTTGAAAAGGGCTTGGCCCCAGCTTTCTATGGTAAAATGTTTCATATCAAAAGCTGTGATGGGTTTTCGTAGATCACATCACAAATGATGACATAATTAAATTTTTGGGCTGAACTATCCCTTTCAGGGTCTCTTGCGGCTAAGACAATGCTAGTTCTCCATGCTACCTTTACATAAGCAGAAGAGATGCACTGAGATCTGAGCACAAAGACAACATGTGCTACCTAGACACGTGTGTCAAGACATGTGACACTGGAGAGATGTGCTGCTGCCTTGGGAATAAAAGCATTTAACAATGTTGATGTATCTTGTCTATAGTCTATGCAATGTTACTGATTGTTCCAAGGCAATTGCAGATTTATAGTTTGACATTTGCCATTGTTGAATTCAGAAATAATTTATGTCTTTCTCACTTGCAATCCACAAAGTTTTTATGGTTTACTTTGGTAAACATAAATAAAAAAGTAAACAGTCTCATCTTCATAATGAAACAAAAAGGTTACTAAAAACTTGTAATTTCAGATGAAAAAAAAAAAAAAAAAAAGTTTTGGTGTTAAACCAAGAAAAAATGAAATACATGAATGTTTGTGTGCTCATGGTTTGTGCGAGAGACCAGGAAGGGAGGAGGCAGGAGCTAGTGGTGTCAAACTGTGAAACACCAGCTGTTTTTCAAACAATCCTGTTGATTTGTACAGTAACCGCCCACAGGGGCTTTCCTTGGTGCTGGTTCCGCTGGTGTGGCGAAAGTTGTTATTACACCATGTCTGCTGAGAACTTCTGGCCCTGGATTTGATGTTGCGTGGTGATCACAGCTGGATATTTTTTATTGCAGAATTTTTGTTTTTTTCCATCACTTAAATGGCACAGACATTCAGTTAATTATGCTCTCTTTCAGCAGTCTTGCATCTAAATGTAAAGAATGACCCTCTAAAAATAAAGGTACCAATTTTCACCCCACGACGGCCCACAATCACGCAGCCCAATGTTTCATCAGTTACCTACAGAGAGAAATAGATTCTTTCAACACATACAGGATCGGCTTTACTTTAACCCTTGTGTATTGTTCAAATTCACTACCCTTTCCTTATGTTCGGGATGAAAACATCCACTAAATTAAACTGCTGTAAAAATGTATCAGATAAATATTTTTTGTTCCTTTTTTTTCCATAAATCTGTTCAAAACTACTAAATGTAAAAATAAAAAAATCCAAGATTTTTAAATCTAGGACTTTAATTGCCAAGTTCATAAATTATGTCATTGATTTGGAGACACACACAAAATGACTTATTTTCAATAAAAAAAGTGATTGTGGACTGGACCTTTTTTTTATCACAGTCTTGGACATGTGAAAGATTAGTAACAACATTGGCTTTGATGCGTTGTTAGTTTTTGTGCAGCATCAGATTTAATATATTCTGTTATACTCCATATCCTCCTGGGACCCAGAAAAAAAAAGTGTTTTGAATTTAGTATTTTTTCATGTCATTACATTGTTTAGAGCATAAGAAACAAATGGAAGAGAAAAAAAAAACATTTTTGAAAAATGATATTTTATTAATATGTTATGATATGTCCTCTGTAGTTGAAATTGCATGTATAGGCAACAACAATGGGATTTATTTTTAATTCACCAATACATTTTTAGGTTTCAGGATTTTTTTTAAAACAAACTTTGTTTAAATATCATTCTGAACTATGTTATGAAAGATATAACGGAATGCATTGATATACCATTTTACTTTATGCAATATGTGGGTAAAATGGCCATACTTGGATTGTCCCATTCAATACAATTAATCTATACACTGCATCTAATTTGCATATTAATGTGTTCTTGTGCAACATGTAATGAAAATAGAAGTGTAATAATGGGAGTAATAATTGGCAACATTTTCATAATAATATCTAATATTTCATAGGAATATTGATATGTAATTTCTTTCCCTATTCACTTGTTATGTCTACAAAATTCCTGATAAACATGATTTGAGTCCTGGCGTCCACTACAGTGATCATTTATGAAATCAATGCCCTGTTTTGTAACAGAAAGTCATATTTTGATCAGAAACCCCATAACATTTTCCTGAGATGTTGATTTATAACAAACAATTTGAAAATTAATCCAATTTAAATTATAATTAAAAAATATGATCATATTTCCATAAGAGTGCTAAACATTAATGTCAGCCATTTTTAAAGACCAAGAAGTTGTTGTTGTCCTGGTGAAACCTCCAAACATGTGGTATCTCTGCAAAGCCCCGAATGTGCTCTTTACAGGACATCCAGACTGTGACATGTGACATGTATGATGTCAGAGAAATTCCCTAAAATATAACATCCACTGCAGTGGACAAAAGTCTATTTTGGAGACTTTTGAAGTCTATCCCAGGAGGATATAAATAAATATTTATATACATATAGATATAAATATAATATTTTTTTTTGTTGCACAAGCCTAGCTAAAGGGTTAATGGTGCCACCTGGTGATCAACAGTAAAAATTACCATTTTTACCTCTTCCGAACAGGGAAAACCACCAACAATAAGAATGCATGATTATATGGTGTCATGACTGCAATCAAAAAATGTCATTATAATGAAAGTCACTGTGGGCCACTATTACCTAAAATTGATTGTCTGTTGTTCTTACTACATTGTTTAATGATAAAGGATGGAGCAATATTTGTTTAAAAAATACTAACCTATGCACTGTTATTGATAAAGTTCCCACATATGCCCTGCAATAAATTAGAAATATACACATTGGTTAGTTGATGGACATACACTTGAATTATGGTGAGGAATTACAGTGCAACATCTCATAATGTATGACAAACTAAGTAGCATATGACTGAGATACGTCCTGCTCAAGTCGTCCTTGAGATGGAGGTTCGGGTTGAATTACTAGTTACTAATTACTAATATTTCATCATCGGACTCGCACTCAAATTGATATGGTACAATCGACATCATCGGTACTGTTTTAACAGTGTATACAATCGTCTTGTTTAGAGTTTGTTTTTTATCTATTTCTCTGTTCAGGTAATGTCTGAGTTGTAGTCCCTGTTTGTTTCTGTGGTTACTGATTGAGTTTGTTCTGTTCAGGTGTACCTTGTCATTTATCTAGTTAGTTTCTCCCATTGTTTGTGTATCGTCTAGTTCAGTTTAGTTGTCTGTTATTGTCGTGTTTTACCAGTTGTTCTGTTCCACGTTCCTGAGTTCTTTTTGATATATAAATTGCTAAATTTACTACTGCACATAGATCCTCTCCACTTTATCTTGCAACTACTTGTGACAGTGCTGCCGTTATTGTGTATATGTATTATTTGGTCTAAGTCAGGTTTCCTCAAACTCTTTCCTGGAGAGCCACTGCCCTGAAGAGTTTAGCTCAAACCCTGATCAAACTCACCTACCTGCGTTTCTCAGGAAAAGGAAGGGTACAACAGATGGAACCTTCACACAAGTTCGCAGCCTACCCTATCCCAGAATTCATTGCACACTGGTGACTACAGGATTTGTATAGACTTGTCCGCATTCCCTCTGCACTCGATCAGATTTCTTGCGGCGCTGGATTACATTTCCCAGTGAAAGACGGTAGCGGTCGGTAACTTTGGTGTAGCTTGGATAGGCTACTATATAACACAACAGCTAACCGCGCTTCAACTTGAAGTAAACAAAACGTTTAGTGGTGGCATTCGCACAGTTCCCAGTTCCCTACCCTGGGCAACCTGGCAAGATAAAGTTTCCTTTCCCAATTTTAACTTGCATAAATGTTATTTATTTCTCAACCATTCTCTCAAGAAGAGGAATCAGTCCATTCTCTCCCTTTTTGCTCTTTTTTTTCTTTTATCTTTCTTTTTTTCTGCACTTTCTTTAAATACAAATTAGATCTGCACGGGGCTGTTTTTTCGTCCCGCTCCCGCAATAGGATCTATTCTGCACCCTCCCGCTCGCTCTTAAAATTCACTCCGTGTTCACCTGCTATAAATTATTTTATTCCCGACCTGACCGATCCCGCTAAATTTAGATTTTGTTTCCAGAATCCCTCTTTTAAATTACCCTATACAGAAAGAGAGAGACTGGGGATAACAAATGTAAAATGTTGGCAATACAATAATTTTATTTATTCTGGTACTCAAAATTATAAGACAAAATACAAATAAACGAAAACTGTTGACTTATTAGCTGTACTGTAAAATGAAGTCTTTTATATGAATGAATGAATGAATGAATGAATGTCGCTCACTGACGACGGTCCATTACCGAAAGTCTCCTCCAAAGGCTGAATGTAATTCTCTCTGAACTCGTGGCCGGGATGCACAGAACAATTTTTCTATATTAATTTTTTTTTAATGCAAGTTATTTGTAAATGTAACAAAGTAAATGCTGTCTATTGTTCATTTTCGTTAACTTTAAATGTGTAGGCTAAATAAAAGAGAAGTGGTTGTTCTGTATATTGTTTATTTTTGTAATGCAAGTTATAATTTGTACATTAAACAAATTCTTCTATACATAAATTTTCTTGTCATGTAAATTAAAATGTGTAAATGAAAATAAATTGGTCTGTACATTACTTGAAGTACTTTTTACAACTATTTATAGAATATAACTTAAGTTTAACATCATAAACAACAGAAATTTAAATTAACAGCTAAAACAGAAGAAAACATTTGTACACTTTCATTGAGCTGAGCAGGAGACGCTGGTGGTGGAGCGGACCACGATGGGCTGCACAATAGAGACCCTGGTAAGGCCTGTGCCAGTGAGACATCATCTTCATCTGTGATGAGTGTATATTTCCACTTTCCATGCATCAGAGATTATGTGAGTTTACTAAAAATATGTACTTAAATAAAGACGTAAATATATAAATGTGAAAATATATTGTAACCGTTACATTTAACATAAGATATAAACTGTTTACTAATGGTTGCAACTTGCTAACGATTAAATATTTAACCATAGGCTACAGACCTGGTTATGGTCCGGTCTCCCATCATCGCAGGCTTTAAGGTATGTCAAAATACAATCAAAACTCATAAAATACAATCAAAACTTTTCTGCTCCTTTTTTTTAAATCTCCTCATGAACATCCACTGTCAGTTGTCACACACCTGCTATAGCCCATTTCACAATGCTCGGTTCAGTGTTGCCATGTCTGGAATTGAGCTGCATTTACTGTTTCTGTGGGTTGTTTGTAGCCTAGTACACAGGTTTAAGTTGTCTTTACTTTAGCAATATTAATATCGCCTGCCCCTGCGTTTTGGCACATTTTGGCCGTGATTCCGCTACTTTTGATTAGCAATTGGAGGGGTTTTGTTGTCCAGACCTGGCAACCCTGTCCCTCGGTTCGGTAAGTGACAGTAAACCTGTCACCAAGGGATGGTCACCAGCGCTGTATCTCGTGTTTGGGCGTTCAGCACGCTGAGGCAGCGTTGGTGGATGACTCATGTTCTCACTGCGGGAACATGACCATCTCGGAGTTGCGGTCTAGACTCCATCTCGCAAGGGGTGGAGTCCCCGTGCCTCTGCCTCGATCTAACCCTCCACAGAGGGTTACTTCAGGCAGTAGCACGGGTGATTTGAGGGTTACGGTGAGCGCGCTTCCCCCAGGGAACCAACCCCCGGGGAACCCTCATCCCTCACGCACTCCGCAGCCAGTAGAGCTGCCGTCGGAACGTGGTGGGCCGTCCTCGAGATGTGCACCATCCGTATCCTTCGGGGCTCCCCCTGATGATCAGATGTCCATCGCTGCATCGGAGGGAGGGTCAGACTTCTCTGGAGATGACGTGTCGGCGCAGGGGGCTCCTTCGGGAAGATCCGCTGTGCCCGATACGGATCCGGAGATGATGGCCATGCTTTCCCGGGCCGCCGAGAAGATCGGGCTCGTGTGGAACCCTCCACCGTGTCCCGAACCTTCAAGGTTGGATGATTGGTTTCTCGGGGTGGCCCGTGCTGGTTCTCAGCGCCCCACCCCGGTTCCTTTCTTCCCGGAGGTGCACGAGGAGCTGACTAGGTCGTGGACGGCACCTTTTACTGCCCGAAACCGGCCCAGTGGATCCTCCTCCCTCACCACCCTCGATGGCGGACCTGCAAAGGGTTACACGCAGGTTCCTCTCGTGGAACGGGCCGTTGCTATGCAACTGTGCCCTAACTCCACATCCAGGGGGAACCCGTGTCTCCCCTTCCGAGCCTGTAGGTACTCGTCCGATCTGATCGGAAAGGCCTACCAGGCTTGTGGAGAGGCAGGCTCCGCCTTACACGCTATGGCGTTGTTGCAGGTTCATCAGGCCCAGGAACTGAAGAACCTGCACGAGGGTGGTCACGATCCCGCAGTTCTCCAAGAACTGAGAACCGCAACGGACCTCGCGCTTCGTGCGACGAAGGTTACGGCGCGGGCCGTGGGTCGTGCGATGTCCACTATGGTGGTCCAGGAACGCCATCTCTGGCTGTGTCTGGCAGACATGAGGGAGACCGACAAGATCAGGTTCCTTAACTCCCCCGTCTCCCAGACCGGCCTCTTCGGCGACGCGGTCCAGAACTTCGCCCAGCAGTTCTGGGCCGCACAGAAGCAGACTGAGGCCATCAGTCACATCCTGCCACGGCGGTCAGCTGCTGTCTCCACCCCGCCGCCGGCAGCACCTCAGTCTGCTCGTCGCCGAGGGCGGCCGCCTGCGTCTGCCTCCGCTCCCGCGTCGCAGCAGCAGCCTCCACCCAAGCGACGTCGTGGAGCCGGGCGCAAGCAGGCCGCCCAGCCCGTCCAGGCTCCTGCCAAGAGAGGTGGCAAAGGCAAGGGCAAGGGCAAGCGGCCCTGAGACGGGCGACCCGGAGATGGGGAGGACTGCTCTTCTGGAGACGGTGACCGCACCTCTCCATCCCCCGGAGGAGGGCCGGGAGAAGAATTTTGTGTTCCGTTTTGTTTCTGTTCCCCCAAATTTTCAATAAAAGAGCAGTTTCCTCCATCTCTGGGTCCTCAGGGGGCTCGGAGAGTTGTGGCCGGTCAAACCACACTCATCCTCCCCCATCGCCAGCGGGCAGCAGTGGACGACCTCCTCACGTTCCTCCTGCCCACCTGTGGAATCAGGTAAGTGTTGCACAGCACACTCTCACCTCGCTGCGGGCCGCCTCCACGAGACAGCCGCCCCAGCCCGGTACCTGCATTCCACCTCGCTGCCCCACCGTGGGTACGCCGGTGGTCCCTATGGTCCCGCTTGCACGGTCTCTGCGAGCCTGGCTAGAGCTCCCCAGTCCGTCTCGCTGGCTCATTCGGACCATCAGGCTCGGCTATGCGATTCAGTTCGCCCGGCGCCCCCCCAGGTTCAAGGGCGTCCGCTTCACCTCGGTGAATGCTGCAGATGCCCATGTCCTGCGTGCGGAAATCGCTGTCCTACTGGCGACGGACGCGATAGAGCCGGTCCCTCCAGCCGATATGAAGACCGGCTTCTACAGCCCGTACTTCATTGTACCCAAGAAAACCGGTGGGTTACGGCCAATCTTGGACCTGCGAGTCCTGAATCGGAGCCTCCACAAGCTACCGTTCAAGATGCTCACGCAGAAACGCATTTTCGAATGCATCCGTCCCCAAGATTGGTTTGCAGCGATCGACCTGAAGGACGCGTACTTTCATGTCTCGATTCTTCCTCGACACAGGCCGTTTCTGCGCTTTGCGTTCGAGGGTCGAGCATATCAGTACAGAGTCCTGCCCTTCGGGCTGTCCCTGTCCCCCCGTGTCTTCACGAAAGTCACGGAGGGGGCCCTTGTGCCCATGAGAGAACAGGGCGTTCGCATCCTCAACTATCTCGACGACTGGCTCATTCTAGCACAGTCCAAGGATCAGTTGTGCGAACACAGGGACCTGGTGCTCAGACACCTTAGCCAGTTGGGTCTTCGGGTCAACTGGGAAAAGAGCAAACTCGCCCCCGTGCAGAGGATCTCTTTTCTCGGTATGGAGTTGGATTCGGTCGAACAGACAGCGCGCCTCACGGAGGAGCGTGTCCAGTCGATGCTGAGCTGCCTGAACACGTTTCAAGGCAGGATGGCGGTTCCACTGAAACAGTTTCAGAGGCTCCTGGGGCATATGGCGGCCGCTGCGGCAGTAACACCGCTCGGCCTGCTTCATATGAGACCGCTTCAGCATTGGCTACACGGCCGAGTCCCGAGATGGGCGTGGCAACGCGGCACTCACCGGGTGAGCATCACACCGGCCTGCCGCCAGTCCTTCAGTCCATGGTCAGACCCCTCGTTCCTTCGGGCCGGAGTGCCCCTGGAACAGGTGTCCAGGCACGCTGTGGTTTTCACGGATGCCTCTGCCATGGGCTGGGGAGCCACGTACAACGGGCATGCAGTGTCAGGGGTTTGGACGGGCCCGCACCTGCATTGGCATATCAATTGCCTCGAGTTGCTAGCAGTGCATCTTGCTCTGAGCCGCCTCAAAGCACGGTTACGGGGCAAAGATGTACTGGTCCGCACGGACAACACTGCGACCGTTGCGTATATCAACCGACAAGGTGGTCTACGCTCCCGTCGCATGTCGCAGCTCGCCCGCCATCTCCTCCTCTGGAGTCAGAAGTGTCTGAGGTCGCTTCGGGCCATTCATGTCCCTGGTGTGCACAACCGTGTGGCCGACGAGCTTTCACGAGCTGCGCTCTCAGGCGAGTGGCGACTCCACCCCCAGGTGGTTCAGCTGATTTGGAGACAGTTCGGGGTGGCACAGGTCGACCTGTTTGCCTCCCCAGAAACGTCCCACTGCCAGTGGTTCTATTCGCTGACCGAGGGTACACTCGGCACGGATGCCCTGGCTCACAGCTGGCCCCAGGGGCTGCGCAAATATGCGTTTCCCCCAGTGAGCCTACTTGCACAGACTCTGTGCAAGGTCAGGGAGGACGAGGAGCAGGTCCTGCTGGTGGCGCCGTACTGGCCCAACCGGACCTGGTTTCCAGAACTTATGCTCCTCGCGACAGCCCCTCCTTGGCCGATTCCTCTGAGGAAGGACCTTCTGACTCAGAGACGGGGCACCCTTTGGCACCCGCGTCCAGACCTGTGGAAGCTTCATGTCTGGCCCCTGGACGGGACGCGGAGGTTCTAGGTGACTTACCCCAAGAGGTAGTTAACACCATCACTTCGGCACGAGCACCATCTACAAGACAGGCTTACGCCTTGAAGTGGAACCTGTTCGTCGAGTGGTGTTCTTCTCGCCGAGAAGACCCCCGAAGATGTTCGATCGCGTCTGTGCTTTCCTTCCTGCAACAGGGGTTGGAGCGTAGGCTGTCGCCCTCCACCCTTAAGGTTTATGTTGCTGCAATATCCGCCTATCACGACCATGTAGAAGGTAAGACGGTTGGGAAGCACGACCTGGTCGTCAGGTTCCTTAGGGGGGCGAGACGGTTAAATCCTCCTCGCCCCCCCTCCATACCCTCTTGGGATCTTGCTCTGGTGCTCCGAGCACTTCAGAATGCCCCATTTGAGCCTTTGCAGTCAGCAGAGCTAAAGATTCTGTCAATGAAGACTTTGCTGTTGGCTGCATTGGCCTCCATCAAGAGGGTAGGGGACCTGCAGGCATTTTCGGTCGACGAATCGTGCCTAGAGTTCGGGCCGGGTGATACCCACGTGGTGTTGAGACCCCGGCCTGGCTATGTGCCCAAGGTTCCTACCACTCCCTTCAGGGACCAGGTGGTGAACCTGCAAGCGCTGCCCCTGGAGGAGGCAGACCCAGCCCTAGCTTTGCTCTGTCCCGTCCGCGCTCTGCGGGTTTACGTGGATAGAACTCAAAGCTTCAGATCCTCAGATCAGCTCTTTGTCTGTCACGGAGGCCAGCAGAAGGGAAAGGCTGTCTCCAAGCAGAGGATGGCCCACTGGATAGTGGATGCCATCACCTTGGCTTACCAAGCACAAGGTGTGCCCTGTCCACTCAGGGTGCGAGCACACTCTACTAGAAGTGTTGCATCCTCCTGGGCGCTGGCACGTGGCGCCTCGCTGTCAGACATCTGTAGAGCTGCGGGCTGGGCGACACCCAACACGTTCGCTAGATTCTATAGCCTACGTGTAGAGCCGGTCTCCTCCTGTGTTCTCACCTCAAACGGGTAGAAGCACTGAGAGGCCCCGGCTCTTGTCGGCTTGCTGCGCTACGGCGCTTATATTCTCCAGAAGCAAACTCTGTGAGTCCTCCACCGCCCTCGGTGCCGGACGTGGCGGAACGTCTGGCATCAGGCCCCTTGCCGCTGAATCCTTGAGAACCGGTATTGGGCTTGGGCCATATGAGTGACCCTGCGGGGATCCCATATTTTCTTCCACGGTCGCTCCTACGGGAAGCCTGTGTCTTTCCCTTGGGAGAGCCTTCCCTGCAGTGGGACTGAGTCCCCTTCTCCTGGCGGGCTACGGCTCAACATTGTACTCCACATAACTCCTTCGGGGTACGATGTGGGCTCCGCAGCGTTCCCTTCTCTAGGGCACGCTTTCCCAGTGTTATCCAATAATCACTGAGCGGGTCATGCGGAACAGCGGTGATGGACTTCCCGGTGTGAGCCCCGTCTCATCAGGTAAGAGAGCTCAGGTGGCTCACACAGGGCACTGGATGGGGGCAGAAGCCATGGCACTTTGGTAGGGATTCCTATTCGTCGGTACTCCGACGTGGCGTCGAGAGTGACCGACTGAATGGGAACGTCTCGGTTACGTATGTAACCCTCGTTCCCTGAAGGAGGGAACGGAGACGCCACGTCCCGTCGCCATGTCCTCTGTACCCTGCTGGGGTGCCTGTCTACCTACCCGGCTCCTCAGCAAAAGGCTGATTTGATGCAATCACCTGTGTCTCATTTATACCCGCACGGCGTGGCATGAACACCTGGTGCAATCATTGCATGCCAATGTGCATTGGCTCGTTTTAGTTACACTCGAAGTAGATTGGCTCTCGCGAGCGAGATTCCTATTCGTCGGTACTCTGACGTGGCGTCTCCGTTCCCTCCTTCAGGGAACGAGGGTTACATACGTAACCGAGACGTTCATCCTGTGTATTGATTATTAAGTATTGTATCCTCAGTATTGATTATTAATTGATTCTAAGAAAAGGGTATTTTTACATGGCCACAGAAAAATAATTCTTCCTTTGCATTTAAAGCGTTTAAAGCACGTAACAAATTCGTTAATTTAGGTGACAATTTGTTTGCATTCAGAACCAGATATGTATTGTGCACAAACACAACTAAACTAAACAGAAACGCATACACACAAAACAAAAACATACATGGGTGATATGTAACGTTAAAGTGGTTGAAGAACCGAGTCAGAACAGAGGGATGAAGCTATGAAAACACCTGGGAGAACCATCAGTTATGACTGCAAGATCCTTTATTTGAACAAAGGGGTTCACAGCTTTGATTAACTAAACAGCGATTTAGTAGGATTGGCCTGAGCATTTTGAAGAGCGTCCGATGTACAATCACAGGAGAAAGTCTTAATAGTTCGGTCCAAAAATGTTGAAGTTGCAGAAGATATGATTAACTTGCACAGTTATTTAGACTCCGTCGAGGAAGTTGCAGATGACTTGTGGTGTTGGGCCTGCCGGCCCGCGACCATGTGGTCAGATCGGGTTTCCAGTCCCACACACTCACATGGCTTGATGTGTAACTTTAGACCTTTCCTGCTCTTTTGGGGGAAAGTCTGTTTTTTTAAAGCATATTTGTTAAATGTAAGAAGTAATTATGTGTCTGATTTGTCTCAGTCGTTACACCCTCCAGTACTGAGTTTGAGAACCCTGGTCTACGTTTTAATATGGACAAAAGTAAAAGCCCAGCAATTGTTTTGGCAAGTTTGTCATTACTGACATAGGAAGACCAATCCACTCGTGTGAGAGAGAAAGAATGATCAAGTGGTGAAGAATGATCAACCTGTATCTTTGTTCATTCAAGTCATTCAAGTGAACAGTATTATTTAATTAGCACTATAAACCAATTTGAACTCACTTGGCTATTAATTTATAGAAGTTAATGATGGAGTCTGAAATCAGAATTTCAGGAATCTCCAGATAGTGTTGTGTCACAGGCTGCATTTTATGCTGCCTTCATGTGCTATCTGGAATTTCCTACTTCCCACTTCTGAAGTTGTGATTACGAGCTCTTCGCATTTTGACTTGAGAGTTGAAATGTATGTCCATTTTTAACTTGGAAACTAATATTTACGATAATTCCAATAGCACGTGAAGGCTGTCACAGTTATGTTCTGTTTTGTTCCAAGGAATTTTCATTTGTCACATGTTTCTTTGTTCAGTTTCCCGCCACTCATCTGTCCCAATGGTTACCTTGGTTTAGTTCTGTTCAGCTGTGTCCTGTTAATTAACTCGTTTCTGTTTGTATTTAGTTCTCTCGTTTCTTTCAGTCTGTGTTCGGTCTCGTCTTTGTGTGTTGTGTTGTATTGTTTACCTATCTGTATTGACTCACCTGAGAATCCTTATTCATTAAAACTTCGCTGGAGATTTGTATTTACCTGTCTTTGCCTTCCTGCCTGAGCACACTGTGACAAAGCAGCATAAGTCCATTGTTTTATGCCCTTCCCTCACTAACTTCCCTCCCTCCGCACTGTCCTTCAGATGAGACATTAAACATAAACTCTCTGTGGTCATTAAACCCCCCCCCCAAAAAAGAGTAGGGGTGTAACCCCGGCATCCTGGCCAAATTTTCCCATTGGCCTCTGTCCATCATTGCCTCCTAATATTCCCCATATACGATTGGCTTTCTCCTCTCCACCAATAAGATGGTGTGTGGTGGGTTTTCTGGCGCAATATGGATGCTGCACATTGGTGGTGGTTGAGGAGATTCCCCCTTTCCATGTGAAGCGCTTTGAGTACCCAGAAAAGCGTTATATAAATGTAACAAATTATTATTATTATTATTATTATTATTATTATTATTATTATTATTAAGGACATACATGTGGTGGACTCCGGAAAGAGAAGCGTACATGGGACAGTAGTGTTGTTTTACTTTTGTGGTGGATCTCCAGCCATCACCAACATTAATTCTGGCTTAATTCCGAAACCAGCGATATCAACAACAGCAACAACAACGATGGAAATAGTCCTCAGTCGAGATAGTCCTTCTCCTTCTGTCTATAGTTCTGCTCCTTCTCCTGCTACAACAAGTCCAGACTCAGACACAGAGGTGACCTGCTGAAAAGAAAACTGTTAATTGAAAAATAAAATAAAAAATGTATTGTGCTTGCTCAGGAGGATTTAAGCTAAGGAGGCAAACATTTGAGAGGATGGAGGCTGCAAACAAAGAGTTTTCACAGAACAATGGCAGGCTGACTTCCAACATTGACAAACTTACAAATTCAATTGCAGATGGATTTGCACTAATGATACAGGCAATGACCTAAGCTCCATATGTTGCACCACCACTGCCAGCCCAGGACGTTACCCTTCACACCATCAGCATCATGGTTACCCATATGCTACAAGTCAAGTTGTTACCGCCACTCCTTCAGTGGCAACCAGACCAACACAACAGCATCTTCAAATGTTGTTTCATTTTCTTACACAGGCTATTTTTTCTCTGATGACACAGACTAGTCTCTCATGTCTTTAATACTGTAGTTCAGTATTAAACTACCCCCCCCCCCCCCCCCCCCCCCACCGCCCGACTCAGGCCGGGGAGCCATCCGGCCTGCAGCCTCCCCCCCTCCCCCCTCTTGGAGAGGAAGTCAGTCACCGCCATCTGAGCACCCGGCCTGTGGACCACCTTGAATTTAAAAGGCTGTAAAGCTAGATACCAACGGGTGATCCGCGCGTTGGTATCTTTTGTGGTGGAGCCACTGCAAGGGGGCGTGGTCTGAACAGAGGGTGAACTCCCACCCCAGGAGGTAATAGCGGAGGGTGAGAACAGCTCATCTGATGGCCAAACACTCCTTCTCTATGGTGCTGTACATCGTCTCTCTCTTGGAGAGCTTACGACTGATGTACAGCACCGGCCACTCTTCACCCTCCACCTCCAGAGATAGGACTGCGCCCAACCCCCTGTCCGAGGCATCAGTCTGTAGGAGAAAAGGGAGAGAAAAGTTAGGAGCTTGTAAGAGCGGTCCACCACACAAAGCAGCCTTTATCTGAGTAAAAGCCTGCTGGCACCGCTTTGTCCACTGAACTGTATCTGGTACCCCCTTTTTAGTTAGATCAATCAGCGGGCTAGCGAGGTCCGAATAATTAGGCACAAACCTTCTGTAATATCTCGCTAGCCCCAGGAACTGTCTAACCTCCTTTTTGGTCTTGGGTCTTGGACAGGTTGCAACGGCTGCGGTCTTATCAATTTGGGGTTTTTAAGATATCTGGGCTTCCACTTGGGTCATGGACAGGTGCTGTATTGGGTCATGGACACCCTCCAATATCCCTTTGTTAAGTCCAGTGTCGAATAAAAACAAGCGGTCCCTAGCCGATCAAGCAATTCGTCAACCCTCGGCATTAGATAAGCATCAAACTTCGACACCGCGTTTACTTTACGATAATCCACACAGAACTGGACCGAGCCGTCAAGTTTAGGCACTAAAACTATCGGGCTCGCCCAGTCACTGCTGGACTCTTCTATCGCCCCCAAGTCGAGCACAGCCTCTAATTCTGCCTGAACCACTTTTTTCTTGTGTTCAGGCAATCGATAAGGCCGGCTACGAACAACAACTCCCGGCTCCGTCTCAACGTGGTGCTGAATGAGGTCGGTCCGGCCAGGTAGGGGCGAGAACACGTCAGCAAACTCTGCTTGTGAACGTTTTACGTCAGTGAGCTGCGAGGGAGAGAGGTGGTCTCCCCCAGGGGCCAGAGCGAGAGATTGAGGCTTTTGGACCGCCTCTGGCCCGAGATCCTCCTCTCCTCTCACCACTGTCGCAAGCATCACTGACTCCGCCTCAGACCACTTCTTTAGCAGGTTGAGGTGGTAAATTTGACATGCCCCATCCCTATCTGACCGTACCACCTCATAGTTGAGATCCCCAACTCGCCGTGTGACCTCAAAGGCCCCTTGCTACTTTGCGAGTTATTTCGAGCTCGACGTAGGGAGTAATACAAGCACTTTATCTCCCGGTGTGAATTGACGAAGCCTAGCGCCTCTGTTTTACAGCTATCTCTGTTTGTCCTGGGCCTGTAACAAATTATCAGGTGTGGAGTTTTGTTCTCAGGTCCAGGACATACTGAATTTTGTTTTAGCTCACGGAAGATCTGTCCTATCAAGCCTCCCTATGGACGCCAGCCTCGGGGGGTGCTGTAAAGGGGAAAACCCCATGGAGTCTTGGGGAACCTCACGGACAACGAATAACAGAGGTTCCAGCCATTTAACCCCATTTTTTGCGTCCTCGTGAACAAACTTACAAATCATGGATTTTAACATGCAATTAAAACGTTCCACCAGACCGTCCATTTGCGGGTGATAGACGCTGATGAGAATCGATTTAATGCCCAACAATTCGTAGAGTTCGCGGATCGTCCGTGACATAAACGCCGTGCCTTGATCGGTGAGAATCTCTTTCGGGATTCCCACCTGGGAGATGAAAGAAAACAGCGCGCTCGCCACACTTTTCGCCGAAATAGTGCGGAGCGGAACTGCCTCAGGATATCACGTTGCATAGTCTACGAGTACTAAAGCAAAGCGATGCCCTCGTGCCGACCGCTCTAATGGCCCGATGAGGTCCATACCAATTTGTTCGAAGGGGACCTGCATCAATGGAAGGGGGCACAATGGTGCGTTTGGGGTGGCCGGTGGATTCACCAACTGACATTCACGACAAGATGCACATTCTCGTGAATGCCCGGCGAGAAAAAACGGACCATGAGACGGTTTAGTGTAGCCGTTTGTCCTAAATGCTCGGACATTGGATTAGAATGAGCCGCCTGGAAAAGCATTTCCCGGCGGCTTTTAGGTACTAACAACTGTGTTGTATCTTGCTTTGACTGGGCGTCTTGGGTCACACTGCATGAAAACACTGAAATCTGGCAATATCCGGGCATGGTATACTCCTGTGTAATTTGATGTTTACCGGATGTGTGTGGGAAAAAGCGGATCAGAGTAACACGGAACAGTATATTTCCAGAAAAACCCGGAAACCTCACATATACGGACGTATACAGGAATCCGTGAAATTTCACGGACATATACAGCTGAAACACTGCTGGGTGTGCTTGGACTGAAGACTGTTTGGTGTAAAGAAGACCTTTCATATATTAATGACTGACATTACACTCTAAAAAAAAAAAGGTTCCATATGGCACCAAAAATGGTTCTTCGTCGTACCATATCTTAACATGTTCTGTATATGGTAGCGGTACTATATAGCACCTTAGTTAGCGGTGCTATATAGAACCTTAGTCAAAGAACCGGTGAAGAACCTCTGAAGAACCACCAAAGCACCAAAATTGGTGCTATATAGCACTTAAAAAGGCTATGATTATGAGCCAAGAACCATTTTTGGTGCCATATAGAACCTTTTTTTTTTAGACTGTAGTGCTGGCTGTTCTCAGAGGAAGGGGTGGCAGGGGAGGACTTCAGGATTGAGAATTATCTCCAAACAAGCTTTTTGTACAGAAAAATAAATTCTTAAGGCCCTGAAACACTAAACAGAACTAGCAATGACTAAAGCCGACTGTGGGGTTGGTTCACGTTGACCGGGTCAGTCCCACTTTATATTAAGTGGCCCTAATACCTGTGAACTTACATGGTAACTACATGTGTACATAGTATGTAACTACAGCGTAAGTACACAATGGTACATAGTATCTACAGCTGTAATATTTGTGTACCTACACATATGAAACAACTAACGAAATGGTATGCGTAAGTACAAATATGTGACCGTACATTGTTAACAGCACTTTTTTCACTTCAGTATGTACACGTGTAACAGGAATTATGTAACTACATTTTGTAACAACAATATGTATTTAATCAAGTGGTCCCTATATTTATACCATGTATTTATGACTGGCAGGACTAATGTTGAATTACAGTGTACTTACATGGTAACTCCTCAGCAACAGTAAACAATATAAAGTCTAAAAAGGTCATCCTTACTGTATTATTTAAAACACTGCATTTACAGTGTACTTACATGGTAACTCCTCAGGAACTGTCCACTTACTATAAAGTGTAAAATGTTCATAATTACTGTGTAATATGCAAAACCTAAACTTCTGTGAAACACTGTATTAACAGTGTGCTTACATGGTAACTCCTCAGGAACTGTCCACTTAATATAAAGTCTAAAATGTTCATAATTACTGTGTAATATGCAAAACCCAAACTTCCGTGAAACACTGTATTAACAGTGTACTTACATGGTAACTCCTCAGGAACTGTCCACTTAATATAAAGTGTAAATGTTCATAATTACTGTGTAATATGCAAAACCCAAACTTCCGTGAAACACTGTATTAACAGTGTACTTACATGGTAACACCTAAGGAACTGTCCACTTACTATAAAGTGTAAAATGTTCATAATTACTGTGTAATATGCAAAACCCAAACTTCCGTGAAACACTGTATTAACAGTGTACTTACATGGTAACTCCTCAGGAATTGTCCACTTAATATAAAGTGTAAAATGTTCATAATTACTGTGTAATATGCAAAACCCAAACTTCTGTGCAACACTGTATTAACAGTGTACTTACATGGTAACTCCTCAGGAACTTAATATAAAGTGTGAAATACTTGATACCAACCACAATTTACTGTATATGTACATTAATGTATATGTATATTAACATTATAATATTAACCCAAAAATCATTTCTAAATACTCAATTTAATGTGGCATTTAAAATGTAGCAAGCATTGCAATCGCAGTTACACTATTTACACTACACAATAACAGAATACTGTAATTTACTGTAAAGGCAAATTGGTCACCAGAATGTCACATTAAAAAAATTGAAATTAAATGGAAAAAATAAAGGAAATAAATGGTAAATCTTTAAAAGTGCTATGCAGTAATATCCCAGAATCTATCAAAGCATAACTATCACATTCATACAGTATTTCAGAGTTTACTATCCACTATGCAACCTTGTTTTGCAAATACTCCTATGATACAAGGCAGAAATGGTTTGCATGGCATAGCTAAATTTACGAATCTGAAAAAAGGTCACAGCAAAGTTAAAAAAAGAGAGGTCATCTAGAAAATCAAAAAATCATGCATTTTCAGCTGATATAACTTTAATTAAATCTAAACCTGTATGCTTTTCTAATATCATGGATCAACTGTGCCAAACCACCTTTCCTATTTCTTCTTGCCAGCCAGTAGTGCCACTGGATGAATTTCAAGTGTTCTTTTAAAGGTGCCCTAGAATGATTTGAAACAACATTTTAAATTGTTCTCTGGTATCTACATAGAGGGTATATGGCTTATTTAAGGTCAATAATTGTCCAGCTACGGTTTTACAGGTCCATTTACAACCCTAGAAATCTTCCCCAGGATGAAATGGTCTATTCTTGCCTTATTTGGAAGGGTCATGAATATTAATGCAGAGTTCTGCTCTGATTGGCTGTTTCACTGCGGCTCAATGATAGCAGGCACAACTTTACTGACCGTCTTGACGATGGAGAGATTAGGCATTCAACCTTATATATATCAATCAGTATATAATCATACTTCAGTAGTCAAAAATATAAATAAATTAAAGCTGCAAGCAGCATTTATCGGGGTTCAAGCAGTTAAGGCCTTTAAGGCCTTTAAGCACACAAGCATCAAAAGACATTAAGTTTTATTTAGCAAGCATTTAACAACTGCCATCATAGATGAAAAAGTCAATTTACAGCCTATACAGGCAGTTTACCATAGGAAATATATGGTTTTAAAGCGTTTTTACAGTTATAGCACCTTTTGCCTGAGTCTTCTTATAGTCTTGCCTGATCTCCACCACTTTTATTAGTAGTACTCAAAGTGTGCCCATACTGTATATATGTGTCAGATTTGTTGTAAATATGTAATTTTAATAAGGAGTTTAGACAATTATATTCAGTGGCGTAACGAACGAGCCAACACCGGGCCCTTAAGTAGGATTATCAAGGCGGGCCCCAGTCCCAATTCAAAACAAATTTCATCACAATCCATCATTGTTCGTTTCAAACATGTGAGAGCATCAAAATGATCCATGGGTGAAATTGATTGGATTTAATTTATTTTTTTGTCAGTTCCTATCATAATTTTAACATTTTGGCGTTATTGTTTAGCTATTTACCTATGTTTTCAAATTTCCTTTGTTTTTTTGTTGTTGTCTCGATCAGACTAACGGCTTTGAAGATAAACACAATTTTTTAAAGCTCTAAATGACACTTACAAAAACCATAAGGCGAAACCTGGCATGTTTGGTATTGTTGGACTCGGCAAGGATTCATAGGAGGTCACTCCTGTGAAAAAAACACGGGCTTGAAACTTCTAAGGCTCCTTCAAGGCATTGTGCCAATGACGTATACTGAGTTTTTTGAGATACACCAATGTTCTCATAGACTATCATGGCACCCTGGACAAAGACACTGCATGCCAATTTTCAGTAGACTAACGGTTGGGTGCCCTTATAGCTATTTTCATGATTTTTTTCACTGTTATAGCGCCACCAAGTGGCCAATTGTCACAATTTTTTTCATGTCAACTCAGATTGAGCTTATGAACATGTGTCCCAAGTTTAGGGAAAATATCTCTTTCCATTCACAAGTTATAACCATTTTATAGCGCCACCAAGTGGCTAATTGTCATGATTTTTTTTCACGTGACCTCAAAATGAGCTCATGAACATGTGTCCCAAGTTTTGCAAAAATATATCTTTCTGTTCACAAGTTATAACCGTTTTATAGTGCCATCTAATGGCCAATTATTGCGATTTTTTTCAAGTGATCTTAGATTGAGCTCACGAAGATGTATCCCAAGGTTAGCAAAAAAATCTCTTTCCGTTCACAATTTATAATCATTTTAGTAAAAATGGCCCTGGTGCCATCAAAGATTTTGGTTCCACTTATCGACCGTTAACTGAAATTTTGAATTTTTGGGATGATTATTGATTGTCGGACTCCAGAGAATAGTCTTGTAGTGGTTTGGTTCCAATCGGGCCAAAAACCTAGGAGAAGTCAGCAAAAATATGTTTTTCAAAAAACTGCAATTTACTCGAAATTGGCGCCTGAAGGGCGAGCAAATCGGAAATAGTTATTTTGTCCGACTTGAGCCACAGATTCCAACGATATAAGACACTTGATCCTGGGACAAACAGTCTAAGAGTTATGAGCAATTTTGAACTTTTGGTTGCTGTAGCGCCACCTATGGGCCATTCGGGGTCATACTCTGATAGGTTGTCCCCAAACTGAGGCCTACCATCTGGCCAGGTTTCATGTCTCTAGGCCCTGCACGATGCGTTTTACGAAACCTTACAATTACAATAGGGTTAGTTGGGAATGAAGTATAACATGTCTGCCATCTAGTGGAGGGGAGGTCGAACGAAATTTGACACCCTATTTGACAAAATCGGCCGTTTTATGCAGTGCCGCATCTTGTCGAGTAAACTCAACCGTGGCGCCTAGAGGATTAACCTTTGTCATTAGACATACTATTTAGTTATGTAAGCCACTTGGATTATCCTATTCTTACCGTATAGTATCTTGCGTTGGATATAGACAACAACAGGAATATTATCGTTAATGTTGTCTCTCTAAGAAACTTTTGATTTTATCAAAAATGGTTTAGACAGTCAAGAAGTGGATAAAATCACTTACTGGTTGCAGGTATATGGTTGGAATTGCCCCTTTCTTCAGTATCAGACGCTGAGCAAAGCCTGCTTGATATTGTCCCAGGTTTGAAAACTGTCCGTGGTGAAATGGGCTGAGCAAACTAACAACTTTGAATTAAATTGTTGCGGTATCCAATTATAAATAAACATCAACCATGCCTGTTGACATGTTTTATTTGTGGGAAGAGTATGAAACGTCTTCACATCCCCTGCACAGCCTTAAACATAACATTTGTTTCCATGATCTGCCATGTTCGCTATCCTCGCGTCAGGCTTACTGCTGCAGAACTCCAGTTGATACAGCGGCTGCGCAGTTTTGCCAGATAGTGAACATGTGCTTGCTTATGCAAATGTTGGGGGGCGTACATATTAATGATCCCATCGATTGCATCACTGCTGGTGTTATGTTGAGATTCGCCTATTTTTCCGTGGTGTTTTTCACAAACGGGATTTACATATGAAGGAGGAGAAAAATAAACTGAAATAAACTGGAGGAGAAATAAACTGCTGCAGGAAAAGTTAGGTGACATGCAAAATGTAATGTGTACTTGCATTACTTATCACAAATGTATTGGAGTAAAAATTACTTTTACTTGTTCAAAAATTTAGTCAAATAGAGAGTAAAAGTTGCTAATATTTGATACTCAGTACAACTACAACGTATACTTAAGTACAGTAACTAATTACATTTACTCAGATACTTAGAACTTATTGTTCAGCTATTGGCACATTATTCAATCACGTCTTTTGATTGCATGTGGTATTTTGATGTGATAGTAACACTGGAAATATTAGTGAATGTCGCTTTAGTATTTCAACTTTAGTATTTCAACATGGTAAAAAACGAACCTTTTGTATTTCTCATGTCAGATGTACCTTTCTCTTGTGAGCAAACTTAGACTCATCTATGGCCACAAACTTCTGTCTTGACTTCCCGCCAACTCTAAGACCTGTTTTTCTTTTCAGTTTACTCAATGCATTAATGCAAACCTGTAAAAAATATGTGGATATTAGTACAAACAAAATTAATTACAGTTCAATTAGCTGAGCAATGTAGTACTGAAGAGTTATTACATTTAAGCTACCTTCGTGAGCAATATGTTCATTCTGGACAATGTTGTTGATGTTTTGGCAACACAGTATTCCATCAAATCAATTTGTCTTAGATGTAGACCCTGTGAAAAACCTTTAAAGAAAATAATTTTAATTAATAAAAAACAACAACCAAAATGTAATGTACAAAAAAGATGATTAGAAATAAATATTAATTTAAAGGGCCCCTATTATGGATTTTTGAAAATGACCTTTCATGTAGTGTGTAACATAGCTACAAGTGAATGAAAACACTTGTGCGCACACAGCAGGGAAAACTCAAACCAACAGATGATTTCTGTGGACACTGGACAGTATCAAGTTGAGAAGGGGGCGCTTTGCTCTATAATGTGAAGGTAAAGACAGTTTTATTACCCTGCCCAAGGATGAGCATCCTGCAGATAAATGCAGGATTCACAAAACGCTTGCTGTTGAAAGATGATTTTCAAAATACTTCGTTTTGAGTTCACTTGTTAATGCTGATGGGGAGGAATTACAGTTGCAACATCTTATAATGTACCTCAAACTGAGTAGTGTATCACTGAGAAATGTTCTGGTTTGAGCTAAATTACTTGCTCTTCTAGTGTTTCATCATTGCACTCGCACTCGGATTGATATGGTCAAATCGACGTCATTGTTTGTTACTGTGTTTAGTTTACAGTGTAGGAAGCCTCAGGACACAGAGCGGTAAACCAATCACAAGATACTGCGCTGTCTGGCCAGAGCAGACAGAGTAGCTAGCGTAAAGGAGGGATTTATAAAGATTGAATCATTTGACGAGTCGTTTGAGAATCATTGAAAATTTAATGATGTGCAAATGTATATTATGAAGAAGTTTTTTTTTTTTAACCTTTGATGCATATAAACGTTGTAAGAGACTCCACAACAGCATTAAGAAACTTTAAAATAGCATAATAGTGCCCTTTTAAACAGTAATACATGTTCTTAAAAAAGTTATTTTAGGTATAATAGCTGAGTCTTAGTTGTTTTTTTAGGTAATACACAAGTTAAAAACAATGGGTAATATGGAGTAGCCTATGCGGAATGTCATTGCAAACTTCTATTTAACACATTAATGTGGAGAGTTGTACATTAAAACTTGAATAGTGAGTTATTTTCCTACTTTTGGAGAGGACCTTGGTGAGCATTTGCAAGATGAATAACAAATTCTGCTTGCAAAAACTATGCAACCACATTAACTAGCTATGTTATTGTTACAGGTGAAACTCGAAAAAATAGAATATTAGTTCTCTTACGAGAGGTTCTCTCGTATTGCGTAAGTTCCTTACGCATCGGGAAAGTATTCTTTCTTCGAGATTTCTGAAAAACCCAAAATTATCCTTAATTTTGTAACATTGTCAACGCAGTGCGGCAGCCTGGCAGACCATAGCAGGCTATTCCAGCGTGCTATTGGCTGCTCTGCTGGCAACTGCAGCAGCCTATCGGTGAGCCCGCGTGACGTGGCGACCAATGAGGGCGCTTCGCGCCCACCTGGCTTCATTTGCCTACAGGTGGGGCGTGGCCACGTGTATATAAGCAGGGCTCACGGGCTGCATATTCGATTTTCTTTTCTTCAGCGAAGCCCTTCGCATCGCTGGATCTGGAACCAGCCGCCGTGATCGCGCAGACAAGCAAGCAGAGGACAGCGCCTGAGGAAGCCGGCAGCATCGCGCCACCTTCAGCCATCCGTGCCTGCTCTGCTATCCGGCAGCCCATATCCTTTTATGCTCAAGTGTTGTCGCCGCTGCGTCACACTTTCTCAAAAAGAGCCGAGCGTTTGATACAAAATGTCTCGTTCCACCTGTGGCTCGTGTCACGCGCAGCTCAGTTCCGGGGACGTGATCTGCGCTCTCTGCCTGGGCCGTGATCACACCGCCGCCGCACTTCTCGCCGGCGGATGCCCGGAGTGCGAGGAACTGACGATGTCGACCCTGCGGGCTCGACTCGTCCTGTTCGATGACGATATCCCTCCAGTCCCTGCTAAGCCGCGCAGAAAGAAGCGCCGCTCGCAGCGGACTCCGGAGTTCGCCGAGAGAAGCTCGCCGGAACCCTTCCCGCCCGCTTCACTCTCGCCTTCCCCGCCCCCACCCCAGGCCGCCATTTCTGTTGCCGCCTCCAGGGATGAGGCGGATGCGGCCGCGGAACGCGCCGACAGCTGCTCCATCATGGCTTCCGACAGCGAGGACTGGTCTTCCGCGACCTCTTCAGTCCGGGGCTCCGGACGCTCTCGAGCGGGTGAGGACGCCGAACTTTTGCGCCTTCTCACCCTGGCTGTCGAGCAGCTAGGCCTCGAATGGGCCCCGCCCAAGGTGGCAGCGCCGAACCGACTTGACGGATGCTTCCTAAACAGTCGCCGCCGTGCGCCCACCTCCAGGACTGCACCCTTTCTGCCAGAGCTTCACGAGGAGCTCGCGAAGTCCTGGAACGCGCCATTCTCCGCGAGGGTCTCATCTCAGGCTTCTTCGACGCTCTCACAAGTTGACGGCGCGTCTGAGAAAGGCTACAACGCTATCCCTCCGGTGGAAGAGGCGGTCGCAGCGCGCTTTCGCTGCCTCCGGTCAAGCTGCGTCTGCTCTGCACTCTATGGCCGTGCTGCAAATCCTCCAAGCTAATCTCCTCCGCGACCTGGACGAGAAAAGCTATGACGCTGAGTTGATCACGGATTTGCGAAGCGCGACGGATCTCTCCCTTCGCGCCACCAAGACCGCAGCACAGGCCCTCGGACGCTCTATGGCCTCCCTCACTGTAGCTGAACGCCACCTCTGGCTCACGCTCGCGGACATGCGAGAAACAGAGCGCGCGGCCTTCCTAAACGCCCCGCTCTCTCCGTCTGGGCTCTTCGTACCAGCGGTCAAGGGGATCGTCGACCGTTTCTCTGAAGTGCAGAAAACGACGCAGGCCATGAACCTTTTCCTGCCTCGACGCCCCGGCGCTAGCAATAGCTCCGTTGCTCGCCGTCCTCGCGACCAGCCAGCACTGAGCTCTGCGCAGCGCCCAGCGCGGCCCCCTTCGTCTCAGCGAAGACCGAGCGGCCGCCCCAGATCGCGCTCTTCCAGCCGTGGTAAGCCGCCTCCACCTCGGGGCCCCCGGCCTAGGATCGCGCTGAAGCCCGAGCCTCCAAAGTCCTCCTAGCCAGAGGCAAGAAACGACGGTTAAGTCCCGCCGCGGCCGGACCACCGTCAAAACTCTCTTTCCTGTCAGCCCCCACCACTGTGGCTGCTGCAGATGGATTTCACGCAGCCAACGAGCCGGCAAAAATGCCTTCTCGCCTGTCAATAACCGCCGTTTTTACGGCGAACCAGAGAAATCACAAAAGTTGCATTATTTCTGGTTGCACGACTCACGCCGTATGTGTTTCAAATGCAGTAAATGTGCCCACTTTTCTGTGTTCACCCCTGCACACAAGCACTATAAACCCCGTGTCCCCCACTCACATAAAGCGGCCACCGGCCGCTCGAGTGCTAGAGTTAGGTCACGTGTCCGCTTGTTTGCGTCCACGACTAACCACCACACGCGCTGTCACACAGCCACTCTTAACCGGTCATGTTCCACGCGTAAGAGTTGTGCCCGCTCAAACGCGCTCACACATTTTCGCGAACATTATGCCTCAGGCGCCACGCGCCGCGCCACACACCATTTGTTCTCCGCCCAGGATGGCCGGAGCGATGAGTGTAGGGCCGCACACAAGCCACTCCCCGCTCGAAGCGGCAGAGATGCAGTGTGTAGGGCGGCCAGCCATCGCGAGCGATCGGCTGGCCCACAGCACAGAGAGCGCGCGCACAGCCGGTATTTTCTCGTGCCAAAAAGGGATGGGTCGCTCAGACCGATTCTGGATCTGAGGCGTCTGAACAAAGCTCTTATGAGAAGATCGTTCAAGATGCTCACGACCAAGCAGATCCTCGCGCATATTCGCCCGAGAGACTGGCTAATCTCCCTAGATTTGAAAGATGCATATTTTCAAATCAAGATAACGCCGCGTCACAGGCCATTCTTACGATTCGCCTTCGACGGCCAGGCTTATCAATACACCGTCCTTCCGTTCGGCCTGTCACTAGCACCCCGTACATTTACGAAGTGCATGGACGCGGCCCTCGCTCCTCTGAGAAATCGAGGGATGCGAGTATTGAACTATCTGGACGATTGGCTCATCCTGGCGCAGTCAGAGGCCGAGCTCCTCGCCCACAGGGCAATGCTGCTCAGCCATCTGGACAGCCTGGGGCTCACGGTCAATTGGACCAAGAGCTCATTAGTGCCCACGCAATCAACCTCATTTCTGGGTTTGAATCTGGACACTGTGGCAATGTCAGCCCGCCTGTCACCCCAACGCGCGCGCCAAGTTCGGCGCATGGCTGCGTATTTCCGGCCGGGCAAAATCGCACCTCTCAAGCTTTTTCAGAGGATGCTGGGACGTATGGTCTCAGCTGCAGCGCCCGCTGCAATGCTGGTTAAACGCCCGAGTGCCTCACAGAGCCTGGGCGTCCGGAGGCTTCAGGATCAGAGTGACTCAGGGCTGCGTGTCAGCCCTAGAGCCCTGGCTAGTAGCCGACTGGTACCAGAGGGGAGTGACGATGGGAGCCATCTCACACCGCAAGGTCATCTCGACGGACGCCTCCACCACGGGTTGGGGCGCCGTTTTCGAGGGCAGATCAGCCTCGGGCCTCTGGTCGAGCGAGGAAAAACTCCTACACATAAACTGTTTGGAGATGATAGCGGTAGAGAACGCGCTCAGGCAGTTTCTCCCGCTTATACGAGGACACAACGTGTTAGTCCGGTCGGACAATACCACAGTGGTGTCCTACGTGAACCGGCAGGGCGGTGTCAGGTCCAGATGTCTGGGCAATCTGACAGAACGCCTGCTCGTATGGGCACACAGCTGCGCTCGCTGAGAGCTGCGCACGTGCCGGGCCACCTCAATGTAGGCCAAGCTGTCCAGGGGCCTCATTCTCCCAAGAGAATGGTCCCCCTCACCCCCAGACAGTCCAGCTGGTATGGCGCCTGTTCGGCAGAGCGGAGCTCGACCTCTTTGCAACAAAAGAGAACGCCCGCTGCCCGACGTTTCTGTCCAAAAGCGAGGATGCGCTGTCCCAACCTTGGCCCAGCCTCCCGCTGTATGCTTTCCCGCCGATTTCCCTATTGCCCCAGGTCATAGCGAAAATCAGGGAGACGCGCCGCCCGGTGCTCCTTATAGCGCCGCACTGGGAGAAACAGATTTGGTACCCAGAGCTGGTGAAGCTGTCGCACTCACCCCCCTGGCCAGTTCCGCTGAGAGCAGACCTCCTCTCTCAAGCAGGAGGGTCAGTTTGGCATTCCCATCCAGAGCGATGGTCTCTGCATGTATGGGTGACCAACGGATACCCGTTGACCTGCCCGAAGGGGTTATGAACACGATTTCACACTCTAGAGCCCCCTCGACGAGGCGGTTATATAGTTCTAAGTGGTCGGTGTTCACTGAGTGGTGTGTTTCCAAGGGATTGGACCCACAGCAATGTGGGGTCCAGCGGGTGCTCTCCTTCCTCCAAGAGCTTTTGGAACTGGGCAGGTCCCCTTCCACGCTCAAAGTGTATGTGGCGGCTATAGCAGCGTTCGCTCAGACGATGCTAGGTAGCACGCTAGGAAGGAACGAGCTCATCATCCGTTTCTTCAGAGGAGCCAGACGGATGAATCCCCCGCGGCCCCCGTCGGTTCCTATATGGGATCTGGCCTTGGTCCTAGAGGCCCTGAAGGCTCATCCCTTTGAACCGCTCGAGACTGTGGAACCAAGGTTCCTTTCGCTAAAAACCGCGTTTCTGATAGCTCTGGCTTCAGTGAAACGCGTGGGGGATCTACACGCGCTCTCAGTGAGCCCGACGTGTATGGAGTTCGGTCCTAATGACTCTAAGGTCATTCTCAGACCGAGGCATGGTTATGTCCCCAAAGCGATCGGCACTCCCTTCAGGGCGCAGATTATCTCCCTCTCGGCTCTGCCAGCATCCGATGAGGGGGACGGTGGCAATATCCTCTGCCCTGTTAGGGCATTGAGGGTTTATGTCACACGCTCCGCCGCCTTCAGGCGTTCTGAGCAGCTATTTGTTTCGTTTGGTGGGCGCACTAAAGGTCTCGCCTCCTCGAAACAGACCCTGTCCAGGTGGATAGTGGACGCGATTGCAACTGCATACGCTTCCAAACACCTGCAGTGCCCGCTAGGTGTCAGAGCACACTCCACCAGAGGCATGGCCTCTTCGTGGGCTTGGGCCAGAGGGATTTCCATCCACGATATCTGTATGGCGGCAGGCTGGGCCTCCCCGTCTACGTTCGTGAGATTTTACAATCTGGAAGTTCCTGCCTTACAGGCGAAAGTGTTATCAGTTCAATAGGGCTGTTGGTTCTGCCCAGTGATTCTGCGCAGACATAGCTCACATACTGGTAGTAAGTTCGGTACTAGGCTCATGTGAATTTGAAGGAGACCGGCGGTGCCGTTCCCTCATTTACGAGACGAGCTGTTGTGAGTTTGAAGGTGACCGGCGGTGCCGTTACCTCACTCATATAACAAGATATTGTGAATTTGAAGGCGACCGGCGTTGCCGTTCCCTCATTCATGAGACAAGGTGTGGTGAATTTGAAGGAGACCGGCAGGTGCCGTTCCCTCATTCATGGGACAGGGTGTTGTAACCACCCGTCGTAACCACCCGTCAGTTCGAATGAAGTGTCTGTATATGTGGTGGCCCGTTCTCCTTACCGGCCACCCTGCTCGAGCAGTGTTATGGTCCCCGGTTCCCTGGGATACATATGCTTTACGCGAAGCACGCACGGCGTTGACAATGTGTTCCCGATGCGTAAGAGAACTTACGCAATACGAGAGAACTTCTCGTAAGAGAACGATACTCGGTTACTTAACGTAACCTCGGTTCTCTCTAGAAGAGGGAACGAGTATTGCGTTCCTTGCCGTGCGCCCCGCGGGCTTTTACGCTTTAGAACTACGAAAACCGAATATGCAGCCCGTGAGCCCTGCTTATATACACGTGGCCACGCCCCACCTGTAGGCAAATGAAGCCAGGTGGGCGCGAAGCGCCCTCATTGGTCGCCACGTCACGCGGGCTCACCGATAGGCTGCTGCAGTTGCCAGCAGAGCAGCCAATAGCACGCTGGAATAGCCTGCTATGGTCTGCCAGGCTGCCGCACTGCGTTGACAATGTTACAAAATTAAGGATAACCGAGTATAGTTTTAAACATATAAAAAGTTAATTTATTTCAACTTAAAAGGTGAAATTAATATATACTTTCACATGCAAAGTGAAATATTTTTATAATTTTGATGATTATGGCTTATAGCTATGAAAACCTTTTCACAATATACTAATTTTGAATTTGGGGCCACAATCATCAAAATTATAACCTGTTCATGTATTTATTAGGTGCCTGGGTAACACTATATTTTACAGTTTCCTTGTTACATATGTTACTTGAACTTACAATAGTATCAACAGTTAAATGCGCATAATTATATGCAACTAACCAACCAAACCCTAATCCTACCCTAATCCTATAGTAAGTGCATACACTTAATTAATAATACTCAGTACTTAAATATATAATTGCACTGTAACAATGACACAGTAAAATAAAGTTTAAAGTCGGCATGAAACGGAAGTTGAGATCATCTATTTCTCCTTATTGTGACGTAAATACGAGTGAAACGGCTTCTGAAATTAGAAAAAAAAGTAGGGCGAGGCTTGATTTCGTCCTTCGGGGTTGGATTGGATCGTTGGAAGTTGGGCGTTGCTAACAAAATGGAGGCAGATTTGAAGTTTGCACTTATTTGTGGAGGAAAAACTCGATCTATCTCTTAAATAAATGTATTTTCTCTCTAAATTTTTTCTACATATGTTACTGAACATATTTCCTCACTTTTCGCTGGTTTATGCTACAGATTTCACTTATTTTAAGTCTTTTATGGCTTTATTTCTGTAAAACTTTTTCTCAGCTCTCCCTTATAAGGGGGGCGCGCCGTAAGCGCGTTCACACACGCTGCATTCCTCAGTGCGAGCCGTCACGACAAGCTGTTCGTCCGACTATATTGAGTAATTTTTACATAAAAAAAGCTTTTATTTCTCATATATTTCTCTCTATTTGCCTAGAGGCGGTGCAGAAACGAGATGGGGCGAAAACCCCACCCTCGTGCCATAGCACATGACCGGGAAGGAAGAGAGGTTGTTTCGATGGGGGAGGGAAAGTTAACATATTTGATTAAAGATTATAAGGGTACTTTTTTTTTTTTAAATAATGAAGTGCACAGATAAATCAGTTATAGTAAACACTACAATATTAATTATAAAAATACGAATTGTAAAATTTGATTTCATGCCGCCTTTAAACAGTGCCTGACTGGCTACCATACGTTACCTGTATATGTACTCCATCCACTTAACCAGAGGAACTCTCGAGTTATTAAACAGTGATCCATTGCGAATGGAGAGTGTAATTCTGCGATGAGTGTTTCTTCGACATGTCCTAAGAAAACAGTGCAAAATATTAGTAAATCTAAGAAGCAAGTTCACTAAAATTATATTAACGTTAACTAGGCTATCCAAATAACGAATTAAACTGGGTGCCTAAAGTTAACTTACTTACCATATATAACCATCACGTCCACTGTGTGTTGTAGTTCGCAATTTTTTTACACAGCGGCGACAACTTGGTGCCTTGCACAGCAAGCCTTTCTTCTGTAGCCATTTGATTATTTGTTTTCTATGTTTTCCACTACTGCATAGGCGTATTAACTTATTTAATTGCCTTGAACACATAGCTGTCAAGATTTATTTACTGTCCGATTTGACATTTTTTGTCGATTTTGAATTTTTGGCGCCACGCTGATAAATGGCTGCCTACATGAAACGTGACACTGATGTAAATTAGTTTTAATTGGCCTATTGCATTCTGAACCGCCAACTTTGACACTGACGTAAATTAGTTTTGATTGGCCTGTTGCATTCTGAACCGCCAACTTGATCCCTATCAGGACCATAGACTGATCAGGATTCAGGAGTATTTCGACAGCAAACAGTTAACGTTAGCCTCCCCATTTGTATTGCCAATTGAAATCCTCTTACTTACCTAACGTCTTACCTAACGTTACATCCACACGACAGTATGCCACGAAAGAAACTGGTTTTTCTGAAGAGGAACTGCCTCCAACGCAGCGCACCTGATACCATAGACCTCTTGGGCAAAGGTAAGTTAGCTAACTTAACATGTCAGCTCTTCTTATGACCTAATGTTAGCTAGTAGTACCACTATGATGATGATTTATTTTACACTTAGTTTGCGGTGTTGAACATTATAACCAATCAAACATGTTTCTGGTCCAATCAGAGACATTTTAATTTGTCATCGCGTCATGAGGGTTGCATGCGCTCACTGAATAAATTCTGAATTCTCTCTTATTAGCCTATCATAAACAACAAAAAAAGACAGAAAATATGCAAGTAAGATGCAAGATTAATTTTGCGTAACTCGCATTAGACTGAAGTCATGGACTGCTTCAGTGTTTTTTTCTTGCTTTCTAATATATTCCCAGTTTCAATAACCATTTTGTGTTTCATGCTAGTGCTACTACTAGTACTATATTTCAATGTTGTCTTTATTTCTAATAAAAAAAAAAGCAATAGGCGTAAACAATTTCATTAACGGTTCTTAGCTTTGTTTTGTTTTTTCTGTAGTCAGATATGCTTTTTCCTCCACCATTAAATGAATAATCATCATTCAAATTTCAAGAGCAATAATCAACCATAATGATTTTGTCTTAATATTGCAGCTTTACCTCTATATTGACTTATATAATATAATGACTGAATTATTATTTTTTTTACAAGCTATTTATCTTATGAAATGTAAATATTCATGAGCATCATTAAACAGTATGTGTAAATAAACACACTAAATGCCATGTCAGATGCAGCTTATGTTCCACCTTTGCAGTGTAAAAATAGTTTTAGTTGATGGTGGCAGTGACAGTTTGTAGAATTGTGATTGAATAAAGTAATTGGTTAAATTTAAGTATTTGAAAAACGCAGATACACAGGTTTTAATAAGGTAAAACTGCCCTCTATACAGTGCTTGTCAAATTTATTACACCTCCGTCACCTGTCAAAATAAAGAGAATGTATTTTCGGAGTCTGTCAAAAAATGGTTTAAAACTAAAAATATTATTGTAATTTATTAAGAAAATAACACAAATTTAATCACACAAAATAACCAAAAAATGTAGTGTTTTGATGGCCTATTCTGGTCATGATAACAGTTTGCATTCTTCCTAGAATTTGTATGTACTTTCCACAGCCTCTGTTGTTCTTGACTTCCAAATAGTTTCTAGTTGTTCCCAAAGACTTGCTTTTCATAAAACATTTTGTGCGGTCTTTGAATCCACTAAATCACAAATTTGTTTGTAAAATTATTATATTTAAGCTTTAGAAACACTACTGTGTCCTGGTGTGGATTAACTATTACAGAAACTTAAAAAATATATATTTTCGTATTCGCCAACACTGTTAGTTTAGGGCAGATATGGTGCAAACCTTACACACACACACACACACACACACACACACACACACACACACACACACACACACACACACACACACACACACACACACACACACACACACACACACACACACATATATATATATATATATATATATATATATAGATACAAATTTGATTATCATTGACTATAGTTTTGGAACACTGAGCCATTTTAGGTTAAGCCTTTTCACGTTAAGTATCGATGAATGTCCCTGATGCAACATTGCATCAGTTTGGCTACATTTGCAGATGATAACATTATCCTTTTATGTTTTTACAAGGTGATCCGGCCCAGCAAATAGATGAAGAATACCAAGGTAAAGAAGACGGTGACAATGACTTTTTTATTGTTTAAGTGGCATCTCCAGAAGCAGGTGAGTTTGTATTTACTTAATGGGGAACTAAACAGGGTTGTGTTTCAAAAGCATTGTAAGCCTAAGTTGATCATAGAGACCATTGGTGGCAATTGTTATACGATCAACTTAGGCTTACGATGCTTTTGGGAAACGCAGCCCAGGTTGTATGCATTTTGAATTTGAGATCAGCTGCTCTAGCTGAGGTCTTGTCCACTTTTTCTGTCAACAATGTATGACAAGTAGTTCTGTCAACGTTAACACAAATGCATGCCATTTGAGTTTTGTCCAGCTTTAACGCAATTAACGCAGCATCTGTTATTTCTGTCATCCTTTAGTTATACGATTGCGCTCTTATTCACGCAAATGGTTTTAACCATTCATGCATGACAAGACAAAAAAGAACATCCTGACACACACACAAACACACACAACACTCAGAAAGACTTGCACGCCAGAATCGCGCTTGAACGAACAATAACACACGCATTTATGCCAAAATGTTTGTTTTGTCGAGGAACAGTCTTAAAGGGATAGTTCACCCAAAAATGAAAATTATGTCATTAATGACTCACCCTCATGTTGTTCCACACCTGTAAGATCTCCGTTCATCTTCGGAACACAGTTTAAGACATTTTAGATTTAGTCCGAGAGCTTTCTGTCCCTCCATTACTGTATACTGTCCATGTCCAGAAAGGTAATAAAAACATCATCACAGTAGTCCATGTGACATCAGTGGGTTAGTTAGAACTTTTTGAAGCATCGAAAATACATTTTGGTCCAAAAATAACAAAAACTACGACTTTATTCAGCATTGTCTTCTCTTCCGGGTCTGTTGACAATCCACGTTCAAGACACTGCAGTGGCGCTGCTGACGTGTTATCGGGTGCACCCGAGCTTCGTTTACAGTCTGAGGGAGACACACACTGTAAACAAAACAACCTTCGCAAACATGTCTAAGGATTTCGACACAGAGGAAGACTTGCATTTTTTTGCTCAGCCATATTTATTTGAATGGGAATACACGGCACACCAGATAACACGTCAGCAGTGCCACTGCAGTGTTGTAAAAGCGGGTTGACAACAGACCCGGAAGAGAAAACAATGTTGAATAAAGTCGTGGTTTTTGTTATTTTTGGACCAAAATGTATTTTCGATGCTTCAAAAAGTTCTAACTAACCCACTGATGTCACATGGACTACTGTGATGATGTTTTTATTACCTTTCTGGACATGGACAGTATACCGTACATACATTTTTAATGGAGGGACAGAAAGCTCTCGGACTAAATCTAAAATATCTTAAACTGTGTTCCGAAGATGAGATCTTACAGGTGTGGAACGACATGAGGGTGAGTCATTAATGACATCACTTTCATTTTTGGGTGAACTATCCCTTTAAATGAGTTAAATAAAATCTAAAGAGTAAAGAGTACAGTAGTGAGAGAATGAGATGCGTGAGATCCTGTCAGCAGATGCAGGTCTTAGTGACAGCAGCCTCTCTTTATCTCTGTCAGTAAAGTTAACCGAAGAACAAAGGGAACAGAGAAAATTACTCATTGCTCTTGACTAAAGAAAGCTTGTAGCGTAATAAGATTCATCTATTTTTAATTTATGCAGTGCAGTGTTTTTATAACCTTATTCAATTCTTGTATATGATAGGAAAGGTTCAGGTATGACATTTATTATGTTTTTAAATGAGAATCAATTTAAATCCACTTAAATTAAAAATGATAGTTTTTGAAGCCTGACAAATTTTTAAAATGTTGACTTTTTCGTTTTCATCAAAACATTAGTATAAATTACTAATATCAGTGATACTGGCCTTCATACATGAAAATTGTGATACCGCTGATTTTCTATTACTTGTTCATAAAAAAAATATGTTGTTGATATTACATTGTTTATAAAGGAGGACATGAGGAGTCTTCCTCCTTGGAGGACAAAGACAAGCTGATGGTCATGGACCAGGCAATAAAGGCACTTGAAGAGGAACGAGATTTTCTCCGTCAAACTGTCCTAAAACTCTCAAGTAAGAAACATATATCTGTTTTGCTCTATTGACTGTTTTATTACCCAATTTGGTAACACTTTATTTTAAGGTTCCAGAATAATGCATTAGTTAAGCATTAATTAAGGATTAAAGGGATAGTTCACCCAAAAATGAAAATTAGCCCATCATTTACTCACCCCCAAGTCATCCTAGGTGTATATGACATTCTTCTTTCAGACGAATAAAATCAGAGTTATATTACAAAAGTCCAGGCTAATCCAAGCATATGAATTGGATTCATAGTTGCTCTGTTTTTGAAGTCCATAAAAAGTGCATCTGCCCATCATATAACTGGTCCACGCGGCTCTGGGGTGTTAATAAAGGCCTTCTGAAGCGAATTGATGCGTTTATGTAAGAAAAATATCCATATTTAAAACTTAGGCTTCCCTGTTCAATTTAATGAAAAATTGTTGAAATTTCCCCTGCCGATCGAAGGACTAACGCGTCCAGGTACGCTCGTCATGACGTCACGCATGCATCTTGAGTTTCACTTAAAAAAAAAAAAAAAAACTTAAAATATATTTTATATCATAAAAAAAAGATGTACAATTTTCCTTTTACCATTTTATAGATACATGTTAAATCCCTAAACCCAAACATAACAAACAGAGAATAAAAAATGACAATACAACTTAATGAGCAGAAATGTTTTGGAAAATTTACATTTTAGTAACAATATAGCATTAAAATTATATGTTGAGCCACTAATCTCACTCAAACCTCTAAACCTATACATAACCATTTCTTAAAAGTATGTAACGTTAGGGTGAACGTATAAAGAAAAAACATAACAAAAGTGTAATCACAATAATTTCTTTATTCTCTTAATTAATGAGGATAAAACTTTCACTTCAGAATAGGAGGTAAAATTGTCTTTATTACACTATTTTAGCAATAACTGCAAAATCAGCAGTAATTAAACATACGTTACTAGCTTATTGTTCAGTTAACTTAACAGAATGGCACAGAAATATAATTACATCGCTACACAAAAATAATATATGGCTTATTAAGTTGTAAATAATGGCTAATATGCCCTTACTGTAATGTTAAGTTAATCATTAATTACTATTGTGTCCATGCTTAACTAATGCATAATTGTGAACAAGCAAATCATTAATTACTAGTTTAACTAATGCATAATTCCGGACCCTAAAAATGTAAAGTTAATCATTAATTACTAGTGTGTCCGTGCTTAACTAATGCTTAGTTGTAGCCTGGATGCCAGACAAACTTAGCCCCGCCCACAATTTTTTTTGCACGGGCAGTTCGGTCTGGACTTGATCCATAGGGAAGTAATTATGCTCGAACAGAAACTGTTCGGACCAATGAAATTGTCAGGGCGGGCTTTAGACGACGATGGACAGATGATAAACAGTAACGTAATCATCCACGTCATCAAAGGCGCTTGGGTTGAATTTGTTCTAATCCTAAACGGAGAACTTGTTCGTATATGCATTCACCTTTAATATTTCTCTCAGAAACGATGATCGTGTTGGTAAGTACTCTGTGTATCCTTAAATTCTTTTTTACAACACCGGCAAAGATCGTTTACACTCATCTTCTTCTTCTAACGTGACTTATTCCAGCGCGCACACACAGGGTTGCCAAGTTTTTACAGCAAAACTCGCCCAATTGCTACTCAAAACTAGCCAAAAACAAGCCCAATAGCTTTCCGGGTGGGGGGGTTCTCTGGGAAAAATGGCATCTGCGGGGTAAAATATGTGTTATTTTGGCTGGACTGCCTGCTAAATTTCGCATTCCTGGGTCTGTATATCACACAATTGGGGTCGCTTCAACCCGCGGACTTGGCAACACAGTGCAGTTGATTTCTGTTGACATTTGACAACTAACGTTATGCGTCGCTCCGTTGCTCTGATTGGTTGTAGGTCTATCCAATTGAGGTCTTTCCTGGTTCGGTTTAAACACGCCCCATAATCACAGCCCAACAGTGCAGTATCAGACTCAAATTCTGACTAGAACTGAGTGTGACGACGTCAGGCTAGCTTAGTTGTGAACAAGTTAATCCTTAATTAATGTTATTCTGGACCCTTAAAATAAAGTGTTACCAATAAGGGTGTAATTACTGATAGTGATTCCACATCAATCATGAAATGCTGATTACTTCTCTAAGCATGTTTGACTTTTTGTCTACCTAAATGTGTTATTGTGTTCTTATGGGGTGTTCACACCGGACGCGATTCGCGCGAAGGTGGACGCTTGAACATTTTGAGTTTACTCGCTTCATTGGCACTTGAAATTTGCGTGTGACAACTACACAACAGACGCGAATTCGCGTCATGGGAGGGGCTTCTATATGAGCCTATATGAGCCAGCTTGTCTCTGTCACTTGACATCTTTTTTGTAAAAAATACTACTATTAATGTGTGACAAAACGTAGTTTAAAGACTTTTTCAGGCGATAATATAGTTGTTTAAAGCTCAAATCTGTGGTTAATTTATAAAAAGAGTGCCTATTTGAGCATTTTATCTGGCGTTTTCGGAGTTGTGAGATCCAGACGATCAGTGACATTCTGCGCTCGTTTACCCCGGCGAGACCCGCCTTTCCTCGGCTAGTCTTTCTCACATTTGTCGCTGGCTCTAGCTCTTTTTTTTCTGCTCCAGTCTCGTTGTGAAATGGCTGACATAGATTTTGTTGAGAGGGTAGCTGACTGTCCGACCTCCTCACTCACTTTCTTCCAAGCAAGATCCTTTTTATTCCTGTTACTGTAGTGATAGGATGATGTATCATACAGCTCCGGGTATCCACATACGGCCACGATTATCTTGTCCTTCATTGTTTTTCGGATTTCTGCCTCTGCTTGTAAATGCGTCACAACTACAGCAAGCTCGTGATTGGTTAACGCGGCGCGAAATATCCGCCAAAGTTCAGATTTTTCAACTTGAGCGATTTGCACGAATTGCGCGTTCAAAACACTCAATTTGCGTCATTCACGCCGCCTCAATCGCGCGAATCTCGTCGCCGAATGCAATTTCGCGTCTCTGCATTGACTTAACATGTAAATCACTCGCGCGAATCGCGTCCGGTGTGAACGCACCATGAGACAGAGGGGCAAAAAAGAAAGTTAAGAAAATCTTGGACTCAAGCACTGAATGCAGCACCAGTGGCACTGATGAGGAGTCCCTGAGTTCTTGCTCCTCTTCAGAGTCATCTGATAGCAACATTCCTCGGAAGAGGAAAAGAGGTCATAAAAAGAAGACCAAGAGTGCTACCAGGTCAAATACGAAGCACAGTTCACATGGTAAGTGCATGTTCTGTTTTCAGATCTCATCTTTCTGTTGATATGTATTTACTCCATATAACACATTGCACATATTGTTTATCAGTCTCCCTGAGTACAATTGGTACTGATATTGTCCCTGAAAAAATCAGTTGACCCCTAGTTTGGATTTATTTCCAATATTGTTAGAACAATAACATATTTAGAAAATGTCTGAGAAATGCGAACATTATTTGTATGATAGGAAACTAATTGTAAAAAATGCTAGCAGTTCAAGAACACCAATATGTTTTTATATGTTTGTGTGGTGTGTGTTTTAACTGGAAATTGATCAGTTCGATGCAAGTCTTGTTTTTTTCTGGTTTTAATTTTGCTATTTTTTCTACAGCAACAACCCCAGAAGATGTACTGAAGTGGTACAATAAAGTTCTTCACGCCTTCAAGAAAGAAGGGAGAATCAGTAAGGCATGCACCAAAGTCGGGGGTTGACTGAAATACACTGGCATTAACAGCTGTTGTGGCTGAAATACAGCTTGTTGATCCAGAATTTTACTGAAGCATCTCAAAGTTCAGAGTCAAGGAGGAGAAACTCTGCGACTTTGCAAAGAGGTGCCTGCAGTCACTGACAGCAGACCTAAGGTCACCAAACATCGCAACACTCTCTCCAGATCCTGATTGGCTCGCTCAGTTTGACCATTGCTCTGGGGGTGGTAACCCGAAGATAGACTGACTGTCGCCCCTAAGAATTTACAAAACTCTCTCCAAAATTTGGATACAAATTGGGAACCTCTGTCGGAGACCACGTCCATCGGGAGGCCATGTAACCGAAAGACGTGGTCTATAACAGACACCGCTGTCTCCTTGGCTGAGGGTAATTTGGGCAAGGGAATAAAATGTGCAGCTTTCGAGAACCGGTCCACTACGGTTAAAACAACCATCATGCCATTAGAGGGCGGGAGGGCGGTGACAAAATCTAGAGCAATGTGGGACCAGGGTCTCGAAGGAATTGTCAGCGGTTGAAGTAACCCATCCGGGCGTCGATTAGACGTCTTACCAACGGCACAAACTGAACAAGCCAACACGAAACTGCGAATGTCGCGAGCCATACCTGGCCACCAGAATCATTGTAACTTGGAAGCTAGAGAATCAGAAATATATTTCTCCATGACCTCCCTCTCAGGAACAGAAAGAGAGTAAAGTTTGCCTCTAGGCGGAGACTTACCTGGGAGTAAATCTATAGCACAGTCATAGGGACGATGCGGAGGAAGAGAAGCAGCGCGGGACTTACTGAACACTTCCTTCAGGTCGAGGTAGTCAGGGGGCACGTTAGACAAATTCACCATCTCCTTCTGAAAAACAGGACGAGAAACAGACGAACAGGCAGAAACAAGACAAGACTGATAACAGCTTTCACTCCACGAAGAGACAGTGTGATGTCCCCAATCGACCCTTGGGTTATGTTGGACCAACCAAGGGCGACCGAGGACAACCGGAGCCAGAGGGGAATCCAGGAGTAAAAATTAGATCTGTTTGGTGTGGTTTCCAGAGGTGATAAGTGTCAGTGGTTTAGTAGTGAGAGTGATGGGAGGTAATTCCTGTCCGTTGAGTGCACTGACGGCTAGCGTGTCCTGGAGTGAAATGATGGGAATGTCAAGTGTGCGTGCCAGAGTCAAGTCCATAAAATTACCTTCCGCCCCAGAATCCAAAAGTGCTTCACAGTGGTGAGACCGGGTTGTCCACAGCAGTCTTACCGGAAGGAGAGTTGAGGATGAGGTCTTATCCACGGAGATCCCGCCCGACAGTAGCCTTCCTCTTACCGCCGGGCGTGGTCTTTTAACGGACAGTTGTTCAGGAAGTGGCCTCCTCCACCACAATAAAGGCAAAGACCACGGGATCGCCGTCTCTCTCTCTCCTCCCGGGAAAGCCGAGCTCGACCCACCTGCATGGGCTCGGGATCGATGTAGGAACTGACCGCATCACCTCCGCTGACTTGAGTGCCCTCGACGCCTACCGACTGGATAGCTGGTCTGGACCGACGTTCCAGCCGACTCAGATTAGCGTCCATCCGAAGTGCTAAATCAATAAGTCCGTCGAGTCTTACCGGAAGATCCAGCGGCAATATCTCTCTTTGGATGCGGTCAGCCTCGTTCCAGTGGCACTCGGCATCCAGGGTCCTGAATTCAATAGAATAGTCAGAGACCGAGCGGTTACCCTGACGCCACCTTAGACTCCTCCGTGCTGAACGTCAACGGTTGGAGAGCGAAAAACATCGAACACTTAGTTAGGAATGCTCTACAATAGTTAGTCTCACCAGCATAACTCTCCGGAGTAGGTAATCGCGGTTCGTGCTGGCGGTTGGTGGTAGATGGTGTGGGGGGAATCGGCGGTGGGCTGGGCACAGCGGGACAGACGAGACGTTGTATCTGTTGGGTCAGCTCGGACACCTGTGCCACCAATACCTGCACCGCACGTCCTGTGGTAGCCAGATTCTCCTCCTGCTGGTCCATTCTGGAACTGCTGTGTGTCAGGTACTCCTTGATGTCAGCTGAACTTGCTGTATCCATATTGGTCAGAGCGTTCTGTAACGGATAAATAAGGCAGGATACAATAGCAAGTAAAAGGTAGTTTATTAGACTGAGGGTCAATGAAAATGACCAGAGAACACAACGATCTCAGATGCGTTTGGCGAAACCAGAAGACACAAGGATCTCAGCTGTGCGTTAGGTGAAACCAGAAGACACAAGGATCTCAGCTGTGCGTTGGGCGAAACCAGAAGACACAAGGATCTCAGCTGTGCGTTGGGCGAAACCAGAAGACACAAGGATCTCAGCTATGCATTGGCGGATTCAAAGGTGGATGGTACAGGTAGCACAGGGACGCTGTAAACAACCCAGTATGGTGAGGATGGTGCAGACGTGGATAGTGGAACTCCAGAGTGAAACACGGAACACAGGAAGCAAGCAGGGCAGGAACACGATGGCACAGGAGGGAGAACACCGACCATCATCCAAACAACGCTCTGACAAATGAAAAGGAGAACACAGACAGACTAAATAGGGTGCGCTGATGATCTGCAGCTGGAGCGCTGATCGGCTGCGACAGGTTTAATGATCATCAGCCAACCAGCGGCTCCGCCCCAACACAAACACACATACACACACACACAAGAATGAGATGATGAATTCATGAACTGTGACAAAATCACTGTATTATTTATACAGTATTTTTTCTGTTTTCCTAAATTACATACAAATGTATGTAAAATGACAGAAATCTGTAATAAAAATATTTAGCTCATTATATTAAAGGTTTATGTCCATACTAACAATTTAACATTATTCTTTGTAATTTTAAAGTAAATCTTATTAGTTTTATATTTACACTATAAAAATAAAAACCTAAAAAATAGAAAGGCTGCGCAATAGAAAGCATCCTGACCAACTGTGTGGCAGTATGGTATGGGAGCTGCTCTGTTGCGGAGCGCAAGGCACTGCAGCGGGTGGTGAAAACTGCCCAGCGCATCACAGGGACTCCACTACCTGCCATCGAGCACATCCAGAGGAAACGCTGTCTGCACCGAGCTCGCAGCATCCTCAAGGACTCCTCTCACCCAGCCCACAGACTGTTTTTTCTCCTGCCCTCAGGCAGGCGTTTCAGGATCCTCCGGACCAGGACCAGCAGACTAAAGAACAGTTTTTTCCCCAGAGCTGTCTCTTTACTGAACTCAAACCCCCGTTGATCCACTTCCCTCATAAACTGCAAACTCTCCTACCTCACACCTACATTCACTTTGTTATTTGCACTACCGACTGTTTATTACAGTAACAACTGTTTACTTATGCATTTTGCACCACCATATCTTAACTGGAATATGCTCATTTGCACTGCCGACTGTATTTATAGTAACCATGTTTACATTTGCATTTTGCACCGTACTTCTAACTGTAATATGCAACCACTTTCCACTGCACTTTTACACTTTCTTTCGGATAGCTCTGTCCATAATTTATTGCACTACCTTAATCCACTGCTATATTCCTCATATTAACCTAACATATTATTGTATACCTCTATCTGTAAAATTCTGTTCATAGTAATAGCCATCTGTATATTATATTCATAGTACATATTCACCTGTACATTCTGTTTACATTCTGTTTATAGTAATAGCCATCTGTATATTTATATTTATTCACTGTATATATTCATCTGTAAATTCAGTTCTGTTTATAGTAATAACCATCTCTCTACTTATACATATTTATATATATTCAGTAAATTTTTATGCCCAGCACTTACACAACCATTGTATATATCCTGCACTTGCTGCTATTGCACTTCTGGTTAGACCTAAACTGCATTTCGTTGCCTTGTACTTGTACTTGTGTAATGACAATAAAGTTGAATCTAATCTAATCTAATCTAAGTGCGTCTGCATCGTTGGACAAAGGCCTGGGCTGAGGGGACAGCGACATCAGGTTCCTGTGAAGCAAAAAGAGGAGGCTGATAACCAACAGAACTTTGGAAAGGAGACATACCAGTGGCTGCCACAGGGAGTGTATTGTGGGCGTACTCTGCCCAGGTAAGCTGCTGGCTCCAGGAGGCAGGATTGTGGGATGCCAGACAGCGGAGCATACGCTCCAAATCTTGGTTAGCTTGCTCGGACTGCCCGTTGGTCTGCGGATGGAATCCCGAAGTCAGACTTGCAGAAGCACCGATTTGACGACAGAACTCCTTCCAAAAATGGGAAACAAACTTGGGCCCCCTGTCAGAGACCACATCTTTGGGAAGACCATGAATCCTGAAGATGTGATCAACTACCACCAGTGCAGTTTCCTTAGCAGAAGGCAATTTGGAAATGGGAATGAAATGAGCCGCCTTAGAAAAACGGTCCACAACAGTCAAAATCACAGTATTGCCATTGGAGGAAGGGAGGCCAGTGACAAAGTCCAAGGCAATATGGGACCAGGGGCGGGTGGGGATGGGCAGAGGCCGCAGCAGACCAATGGGATGCTTGTTTTATTCTGGGTGCAAACCGAGCAAGCTGCCACGAACTGTCTGACATCTTGAGATAGCGATGGCCACCAAAAGCGCTGGCGGGCAGAAGCCAGCGTTCTCCGCACACATGGATGGCAGGCCAGCCTAGAAGAGTGACTCCAATCAAGAACCGAAGGATGCAACGGCTCCGGAAAAAACAACAGACCATTAGGGCAACCTCTCGGGACCACCACCCCTCGCAAGGCCTCCCTGACCCACCTCTCAACACCCCAGGAAACGGCCGCCACCACAATACCCCGGGGTAATATGGTGTCGGGCAACGCCTCGTTCCCCGGACTGGCAAAGAGACGTGACAGGGCGTCCGGCTTAATATTCTTGGACCCAGGCCTGTAAGAAAGGGTAAAAAGGAACCGACCAAAGAAGAGGGCCCACCTGGCCTGTCAAGAGTTCAACCTCTTGGCTGAACGAATGTATTCAAGATTCTTATGATCCATCCAGACCAAGAAGGGCTCCACCGCCCCCTCCAGCCAGTGTCGCCACTCACCCAAAGCCTGCCTAACCGCCAACAGCTCCCGGTTACCGACATCATAATTCCATTCAGCTGGGCTCAGACGGTGAGAGAAGTATGCACAAGGGTGCACCTTCCCATCCTGAGGGGTTCACTAAGAGAGGACCGCCCCAACCCCGACCTCAGAAGCATCAACCTCCACAATGAACTGCAGATCAGGGTCTGGAACAGACAAGACAGGTGCAGATGTAAAACATGATTTAAGTTTCGTAAAAGCCCCCTGTGCCTGCTCCGACCACCTGAAAGGGACCCGAGTGGAGGTTAGAGCAGTTAAGGGGGCAGGTGTCTGACTATAGTTCCTGATGAAGCGCCGATAAAAATTGATGAACCCCAGGAGCCGCTGCAATGCCCTACGAGAGTCGGGGACTGGCCACTGTGAGACGGCCCTTACCTTAGCAGGATCTACCTTAACCCCTTCCGCCGAGATAATTTGTCCCAGGAACGGAACTGAGTCAGTGTGGAATGTGCACTTCTCCGCCTTGACATAAAGTTGGTTCTCAAGTAACCTCTGCAGCACCTGACGGACATGCTGAGTGTGTACCTGCAAAGATGGGGAAAAAATCAAAATGTCATCAAGGTACACAAAGACAAATCAATTGATCATGTCTCTAAGCACATCATTAATCAGGGCCTGGAAGACCGCTGGGGCATTAGTAAGCCCGAAGGGCATAACCCGATATTCAAAGTGCCCAGTAGAGGTGTTAAAGGCGGTCTTCCACTCATCACCTCCCCTTATCCGAACCAAGTGGTAGGTATTGCGGAGGTCAAGCTTAGTGAAGATTTGCGCTCCCTGCAGCAGTTCGGGAGCAGAAGACATCAACGGCAGGGGGTACCGATTCTTTATGGTGATGTCATTAAGCCCACGATAATCGATGCAGGGGCGCAAAGAACCATCTTTCTTCTCCACAAAGAAGAACCCCACACCTGCAGGAGAAGAGGAAGAGCGGATGAGGCCAGCCGCCAAAGATTCTTGGATGTACTTATCCATAGCCTCTCTCTCCGGCGCTGAGAGAGAGTAAAGGCGACACGAGGCGGAAAGGTGCCTGGGAGGAGGTCGATGGAACAGTCATAGGGTCTATGGGGAGGAAGTGAGGCCGCTCGGGACTTGCTGAAGACCCCCCGAAGGTCGAGGTACTCGGCAGGGACACCGGTCAGATCCTTGGTCTCCTCCACCTAAAACATAGAAGAAGAAGAGCCAGCCGACAAAGCAACACCAAGAAAAAACTTGTGACAATAAGAGCTCCACGCCAACACAGAATTCTCGGCCCAACCCACGTGAGGTTCGTGCTTCACCAACCATGGGTGCCCCAGCACAATAGGTGTGCCAGGAGACTCAAGGAGAAAAAACGCAATCTCCTCACTGTGGTTGCCTGAGATAACTAAACTTACAGGGGAAGTAACATGGGTAACTTGAGTGAGGATGGTGCCGTTGAGAGCCCTGGCAATGAGCTTCTTCTTGAGAGGGATGATAGGGATGCCCCACCGAGACACAAGGGATGCATCAATGAAATTTCCTTCAGCCCCGGAATCCACCAGAACCGAACAAGGCCTTGAGAAAGCTGGGTACGGAGCACAGGGGAATCAGAAACAGGGGTGACACTCACCAGTACTTCCCCGTCTACTGGTGAGCTCTGGCTTTTAAAGGACAGGCCACAGCGAAATGCCAAGATTTGCCACAATAGAAGCAGAGTTGTTGATTAAGCTGTCGCTGCTTCTCCTCTGCCGCCAATCGAGTCCTCCCCACCTGCATAGGCTCCACCTCAGGGAGAGGCTCAGGACGTACAGCCACTGCTTCGGAAACAGGTTGAGGTGGATGCAGCCAAGAAGTGTGGGCCGTAACACGTTGACGACGTAGGCTGTTGCGCGTCTCTACACGAAGTGCCAGCTCCACCAAGTCATCAAAAGTAGCCGGCAGGTCATGGATGGCAATCTCGTCTTGAATCTCAGGGTTGAGCCCCTCCCTGAAAACATCCCACAAAGCCGCTTCATTCCAGCTACAGAGGGCTGCCAGTGTACGGAACTGAATGGAAAAGTCAGTGACTGATGACTCCTCCCGCCTTAGTCTCACAAATTGGCTGGCCGCCTCCTTCCCAGCGACTGAGCGGTCAAACACCTTGGTCATCTCCTGACGAAACAGCTCAAATGTGGCACAGTATGATGCTTCCTTCTCCCAAACAGTAGTTCCCCACTCTCGGGCCTTCCCAGTGAGTAGGGTAATGACAAATGCCACATTAGCAGCGTCTGAGGCAAAAGTGGTGGGTTGCAGAGCGAACGTGATGGCACACTGGGAGAGGAATGGGTGACAAGACTTAGGATCCCCGTCATACGTTGGTGGTGTTGGCACTCTGGGTTCAGGAGCCGCTGGGGCAAAAACTGGAGCAGAAGCAGAGGCAGCTGCAGCTGCGCGAAAACTGTCCTGGTCTCTCATCAATTCCCTGACCTGGGTGGTGAGTTCAACAACTTGAGAGGTCATGGCTTCTACTTATCTCTCTATCTGTGAGCCGTGTGGCATGTTGACCCAGCAGCACTCCCTGCTGGACGACGGCCACCCAGATCTGGTCAGAGCCCGCTGATTCCATGCTGGCCAGATCAAACTGTCAGGGTGGTAAAAGAGGAGGAACCAGATGCGGGAATAACTGTTTATTAATTTGACAAAAGCAGACAAAATCAGGAGCACAGAGATAAGTGAGTCCTAAGGGAGGCCTGGATCTGGCAGCCAAAGCAGACAGGGGAGCTGGAAGCAAAAAGAAAAGGAGAGGAAAAAAACTAGCCAGAAGGGAGCTCAAAAAACTAGTTTAAGAAAACAGGGAAAAATAAATAAAATAAAGAAATAACTAAAACTGAAGAAAGTAGATAGGAAGTCAAGACTAGACTAAGACTCAGACTTTAGCAGAAGAACTAAGTCTCAGTGACCATAGACAAGAGCCAGGTAACTCAGCAGAGCAAAGATTCGATCTGGCACAGGACAGAAAACAAGAGGGGAATATAAAGGGTAGCAAACAAACAAAATCTATGTTTGAGCTATAATGAGATAACAAGGTAAAAAGAGGGGAGGAGTAACAATAGACAGAGCACATGGCAACACAAATAACCAAGTAGTCCAGACAAACACAAACAAGCCTTAAGCAGATCAGACCGGCACCCTGACAAAAATATCTTAAATCAAATAAAGTTCTAAAACTTAGAACAAACTATATTATAAACTATGTATAGCAAACTAAATATCAAACAATGATTGTTTTTAAAGAGCACAAATCTGCACTGCTCTCCAGGTTGAAACGTCCAGGCCTCTGCCCACACCACAAAACACCATTTGACCAATTAATTAAATATAAATAAATATACACATTTTCTAACTGTAGTTTAAAACAAGTTTTTTTCGATGTCTTTCCGTGTTCTTTTGAGCGTGATTGGTCAACCTGAACGTCACCCAGAAATCTGGCCAATCACAACTGTGCACGCCTTCTACCGATCAAGTTTGAATATACACCCGTGGCCGTCGGCGGCTCGCGGACGCGGGTTTTAATCTGTAACAGGACTGCCTCGTCGGTCCATTAATGGCATTGCATGGATAATTTTACATCTGTTAAAATCTTATTTTGGACGAATTTTGATTGAGGGATGTCGACTGAGAACGAAAAAACATGAATACGAACAGACTAAGTTACCAATGGCAGACAACAGAAGGTAATGTAAATCCCTTTATATTTTTTCGACTGTCACATCAAGATATAACGTTAGTGCATTAAAGTCATATGCTAATCGCGATTAACTTACATATTCTGTTTCTGTGTTTTGTTGTGTTGTAATACTGTTAAGATAGGGCTGGGTGTTATGACGATCATACTGACTATTGTTAGCGATTTTGCAGTTAACGTTAACATTACCTTTTTATATTGCGGAATGGGAATATAGCGTATATAACGTAGTAGAGACTGTACTAAAAGCTTTTGATATTTTGACAAAGAAACATACATGAATGTAGAATAATGAGCGGGACATGCATGTGTTAAAATAAGCCTCTCTTAGACAGCATGCTATCCCGAAATCAATTATCTTTCTGTAAAAAGCACACAATTATCTTAGAAACCCTGTCATGATTTTAACAGTCAGTTATGTCTTAGGTAGAGATAAACAGTTCAAGTTAACGTGGGGAATCCTGGATGCGTGTCATTCTGTGCATCCGTTCTTAAAGGGGCAGCAGTTTAATAAACTGCTGTCTGTCATAATTTTAATCAAACAACAAAAGACTAGACAGTGAAGACTTTTAAAGCAGTATTATTCTGTAGCATTTTAATAAAATATCTATCAAAATAAAATAAATGTATTGTTGTGATATCGTTATTGTGAAATACAATTTCTCATGTATGTAGAATAATATGGTCATAATGCCCATCCCTACTGTCAGCTAGTTTTAAGATCAAGATTGTCATAAAAAGTAAAGGAGTTTTGGAATGAGTAATCTGAGAACACTGTCATGTACACTTGTTCAACAGAGAGGACAGGAAACCTCCATCCTTGGACTCTGAAGAATTACAGGCAAACCAGGATTTTGGCTCTACTGTGAAGTTTTTGTATGGACCTGGTGAGTACATATTGCAAGTCCATGTCAGTAAGTTGATAATTAATATTAATGTTTTATCAAACAAATTAATATTCATTTGTGTGTGTGTGTGTGTGTGTGTTTCTTCCCCCCTCATGATCCAGAAGTTTTGGGATCCATGATCCTGAAGAATTAAAGACAACTTTTACAGATGTTGACCCTGAATGTGTAAAAGGTCATCTTAAAAATGTTGTAATTATTTTAATGTTCTCAGTTTTTCTGTAATGTAGACGCATGCATTTTCTGTGAAGTTGCTTTGAATCGATATGTATTGTGAAAAGCGCTATACAAATAAATTTGAATTTAATTGTTTTACTTACTTTTATTGGCATTACATATATTATTCATGATTTATTTGGCAGGTTGCAAGATGCATTTTATTTTGTGAGACTTTGCAGAGGAAGTATTCTTTGGCTCAGTCTGAAAAGGCCCAGAAAAGAAACACTATGAATAACATCACAAAGAACCGTCAGAGAAAGAGACGGCTAAGTTAAGAAAGTGAATATTTATGTGTATTTTATATACACTTTTTTTTAACGTATGTTTATAATGTTCTTTGGACTGTTTATATTTTTACATTTGTTCCTTAACATTTTCATCCTTTTTAAATACATTTAGTTCACTTGCTTTTGTTTCACCTATGTTTTAATGTTCGTTTATAATGCTCTTAAGAATGTTTTTTATATATTTTTAATAAATATTTCAGACTTTCTCAAATTGTTTTGTGTGTATTTTTCTTTTTGGGGGGGAGGGGGGTTATGATATATATATATATATATATATATATATATATATATATATATATATATATATATATATATATATATATATATGAGCAAAATCTGCATAGCTGGCCTATAACCAATCAAGTCCCTATGCTACAAAACCTAGCCCACCCTTAGCCTTAGAAGTAACCAATAAAGTCACTTTACTGGGTTTTCAATGCGTCCTGTCCTCCAATAGCAGTCTGAGTTTTGGGAATGTTTTAAAAAAAAACAACCAATCCAGTTTGAGATGAAGGACCAATAGGGGATGGAAGGCAAAGCTGTTTAGAGGTGTGAAAATGTCTCCTGGGAAAACCACTGATGGGATTATTTGCCATGGCAACAAATGGCTGTAGCATGGACGTATACGGCCACAGCATACATCCGATTCGGTATCATTTCGGATATATATGGATCCATGGAATTTGACCTATCCGGCCAGTATACTCCCGGATTCTTCCGAATTTCAGCAGTGTATACAGGAGTATACTGGTCCGGATACACCTTTTTTCATGCAGTGTCACCCGATACAACCTATCTTTTATAATTGAAAAATAGGATAGGAGAGAGGCTGGTCAGGGTGGAAGAGGTGGCCGTTGATGGAACGGACCTGATTAAACGCATGTTTGAGTGTCTCATCCTAGGACTGTTCCAGGGGAAAATCATCACGGTCTGTGAGAATGGGAGTCTCCAGAGCGCTCTGTTCCCCCGGACCTGTTCCCAGAGGTCCCGAATCCACCTCCCCCAACTGAGCAACCGTCACCTTCCTTTTTAACTTTTCCCAAGAGGCATCCGCACACAAGTGCTCCAATCATTTATTAAATGCTGGCCAATTGGTCCCCAGAATTATCGGATGCCAGAGGTGCGGGTTAACTGCAACCTCAACAATATGCGTTTGTCCCCGAAACTGAATATCCACGGGCAACAACGGATAGTTCACCACTTCCCCGTGCACACACCTCACCTTAACCATGCGGCTATTATCCAACGCCTTAGGCTGAATCAGGATTTGATGGATGGAGGTCTGGTTACAACCTGAATCCACCAAAGCTTGATAAGTACCCCCCTTGATACTCACGGGTATCTGATACAGGCCAGCTTGATCGGGGGCAGCTTGCGGCGCGTCGGGGACTTGGATCACCTCCGTCACTGGACACCGATCAAAGTGTCCCGGGTCCCACAGCGCCAGCAAGCAGGCCCAGACTTCCAAGGTGGAGGACGGGTGCTCCGCCCGAGGCACCGGCAGCTCCCAGACCAGCGCCCTAATGGCGGAAAGTGGGTCAGGAAATTTGAGGAAGAAGTGTCGATGGTGATGAGGAGGAGAACGGGTCAGTGCTCACTCCCCCTCCCCTGGGCGCTGGTCTGGGAGCTGCCGGTGCCTCGGGCGGAGCACCCGTCCTCCACCTTGGCGCTGGTCTGGGCAGCATCCCACCGCGGGACCTGGGAAGGGGGACAGGTTTAGAGAGAGGAGGGGAAGGGGTAGGAGAAGAGGGAGAGAGAGAGATGCCGATGGCAAGGGCTCGCCGACCCCGTGGCACGCCACAGCCAAAGTGAAGTGCTGTGCATACTTTCCGGATGCACTGTACAGTTGATACAGTTTTTTTTTTGTCTTGTGACAAACAGCCACATGCCGAGAAGCAAGAACAAGGTCTGCTGTATATCCTCTATGCTGCCCCCTCCAGTAACACCCACGCATTGTTCACGACTCTCTCCTAAATTCTAATCACCATCACCTGTTCCTCGCCACCGCAGCACTCAGCACCAGTACTAAAGCGAACACCTCGTTGGCCCCATTTACACTGGTTCAAGTAACCCAATTCCGATTTTTCCCTCTCATGTGGCACAGATCGGATATGACATGTTAATGCATGAATTCCGAGCACCCGTCCTGAGCACCGTCCTCCACCTTGGCGCTGGTCTGGGCAGCATCCCACCGCGGGACCTGGGAAGGGGGACAGGTTTAGAGAGAGGAGGGGAAGGGGTAGGAGAAGAGGGAGAGAGAGAGATGCCGATGGCAAGGGCTCGCCGACCCCGTGGCACGCCACAGTCCAAAGCTCTCTCCCCCGACTCTCTCTCCGCTGCGGCTTAAATGCAGTCTCTCCACACCAATTACTGCAATCAGACACAGGTGTTACTCATCTGCACTTGACCTACTTACTCACTGCTCGGCTCCGCTCTCTCTCTCCTGCCACAGACCTCGCAAACCCAAAAAAATACATACATATTTTGTTGTTGTTAAAAATAGGATCTTTTTTTGTTTTAATTGTATTGCTGTTCTTGGTTTAATTCTAATGGCTTCTTCAAATTTGATGTAGCCATGGTTTCAACAGTTCAATGTGTTCCCTGTATTTAAGGTATATGATGGACTTTAATGGTACTGCTGTTTTCTCTTGACAATGTTTCTTTTCTGATAACATTTAAAGTTTACTTTTAATTTAAACACTAGTTTTGTGGGCACATTTCAGTTTAAACTATTTCTGTAAATCCATGTCAACAATGCCTACAAGGGGCATGAGCTGCTGTATTGTTCGACAGAGGCTATATAAAATCAACTGCAAAAAAACAACTGCGAGTAAACATCCTGTCTCCTTTGAAGAAATGCAATGTGAAGTATGTACAAACTGACATTATATTTAACAATGCAATCAAACTGGATTGTTTGATTGCCAAAACAACTTTGATACAATGTGACCCACCACTGAATAGGTCACCTGACTGCGTCACATGACTTAAAAATGCACCTCCGTTTTCAAAATGCGTTTTAAAAAAAGCTCTGAATAAAACGGACGATTTTGTCAAATAGGGTGTCAAATTTCGTTCAACCTCCCCTCCACTAGATGGCAGACATGTCATACTTCATCCCAGACTCAAAAAAACATCATGCTTCTATACAAAATCTTCGAGCAAGAGCGCATTGAATCAGTGCGAACAAAAGCGGAGCTAGTGTGCGAGTGAGCCATTTTATCAGAGCAATATTGTCAACGTCAGCAAGTATTTGCATTAGATTATTATTATTATTATTATTATTATTTTTGAATGGCATCAATAAAGCTTACCCGCAATTAAGTGTTGGGTCTTCTATTCGAGGACCCTGATTCTGAAGGGGAATATCTGCCTTCAGAAGATGACGGTGATTCTGAAAGTGAAAGTATAGCCCTACACCAAGCACAAACGGTGAATACATTTGCTCAATGTAGATGGTCCTTTGCCCAATGTCAGTGGTGGGAACAATGTTTCCCGGGGTCGGAGTGTTCATCGCGAAGTTAGCAGGCATGTTAGTGTTGTGGGGAACGAGGTGTGTGCTGTGCACACTCGGCGCGCGCAAGGCAGATCTCGTAGCAGGAGCAGAAGCGGTGTGACACGGGACAGAGGGGCTATTATGCATAGTCTACTTGTATTTGTGTGTCATATGAATAATATATATGTACCCCATACATGGAATCAGAGTGCCTACTGTATGTAGTAAATGGAAAATCTCCACAGCAAAAGGCCAACCGTTACATGCATTCGGTTTGTTTCTACCATTTATTAGTAATGATTTACACAGTTTGTTTACTATTTACTATTTACCTGAGCATTCAGTATTGTGCAATATAGCATACAGAAGGTGAAGGACATTTTGAGGGGAAATAAGTGCTTCATTTTATCTTTTAAACATGTGACTTTTCATTAAAATTCTATAATCCAAGATGGCCACCAACATATGACGTCATAATATGCAATTTAGATGGGAAAATGTAATCCCTACATAACCTTTGGGCCATCCTTAATATTTCTCTAATTTACAGAAAGTCTCTATCTTTTATCACTTTTAAGATATAGCCTTTTGAAATTAAGATGTCAAAATCGAACGTTTTAGGAAAAAAACTCTGGCACCTAAAGGGTTAAAGGCCGCCTGGAGTTTGCCAAAAGGCACCTGAAGGAATCTCAGACCATGAGAAACAAAATTCTCTGGTCTGATGAATCAAAGATTAAACTCTTTAGCCTAAATGGCAAGTGTCATGTCTGGAGGAAGCAAGGCACTTCTCATCACATGGCCAATACCATCGCTACAGTGAAGCATGGTGGTGGCAGCATCATGCTGTGGGGATGTTTTTCAGTGGCAGGAACTGGGAGACCAGTCAAGATAGAGGGAAATATGAATGCAGCAATGTACAGAGACAATCAGATGAAAACCTGCTCCAGAGTGCTCTGGACCTCAGACTGGGGTGAAGGTTCATCTTCCAACAGGACAACGATCCTAAGCACACAGTCAAGTTAACTAAGGACAACTCTGTGAATGTCCTTGACTGGCCCAGCAAGAGCCAGACTTGAACCTGATTAAACATATCTGGAGATATCTGAAAATGGCTGTGCACCGACGCTCCCCATCCAACCTGATGGAGCTTGAGAGGTCCTGAAAAGAAGAATGGAAGAAACTGCCCAAAATAATTGAGTGCCAAAGGTACTTCAACAAAGTATTGAGCAAAGGCTGTGAATACTTATGTACATGTGTTTTATATATATATATTATATAACGTATTTCACTACTTACTAAATTGCTGTCCTCTTCAGGGTAATGCTAGCTAGCCCCCTTGTGTAGAGATGCAGCTTATAAATTCTAGTGGGGAAATTGTTTGTAGAATTTTGAGGAAAACTATTAATTTAATCCATTTTGGAATAAGGCTGTAACATAACAAAATGTGGAAAAAGTGAAGTGCTGTGCATACTTTCCGGATGCACTGTACAGTTGATACAGTTTTTTTTTTTGTCTTGTGACAAACAGCCACATGCCGAGAAGCAAGAACAAGGTCTGCTGTATATCCTCTATGCTGCCCCCTCCAGTAACACCCACGCATTGTTCACGACTCTCTCCTAAATTCTAATCACCATCACCTGTTCCTCGCCACCGCAGCACTCAGCACCAGTACTAAAGCGAACACCTCGTTGGCCCCATTTACACTGGTTCAAGTGACCCAATTCCGATTTTTCCCTCTCATGTGGCACAGATCGGATATGACATGTTAATGCATGAATTCCGATATCCTCAGGCCTCACTCATATGTGGTAATAAATCCGTTTCGGATACGTGTATTTGCGTCTGCCATGTATGTGGTCAAATCGGATATTCCCTAGTAAATGCGAGTCATACGTCATTGAAAAAGGGACAGAGGCGAATGACGTCAACTCAGGTGGACACAAATTGCGATCAAGGGCTCTCCTCTTTTTTCTCTGCCTTACGAGAGCAATGTTTTGCTGACCTTTAAAGATTATGCGGAAAGCAAAACATTGAATAATCATCTCATCTGCATCCATTGCGTCCATTGCATATCACGCCATTTTACTTCCTTTTCAGGGTTAGAACGTCTTGGGCTGTTTAACCAGTGTAAAGTGTAAATGCAAATATCAGATATGGGTCGCTTTTAAAAGATGATGTAAGCGGGTCGTCAAAAAAATTGGATATAGTCACCAAATCGGAATTTGCGTTCTCAGCTTGGATGTCATCTAGTGAAAAAGTTTGGTACTGTGCCCAAACAAAATCTCACTGAAAGCTAATTTTTTGATATATCAACCTAAAATTTGGCACACAACTTTTCTGGCTTTGATTTTCTTGTAGTTTTAAAGTAAAACATGTTTTGTAAAATACATATTATTATAAAACAATTATATTTTTACATTTTGATAAACTTGTATAACTGTTTTTATATTTTAATTTCATAATTTATTTCACTTCTATGTTTTCTATATTTCAATAATTTGCAGTGTCTTCTTTAAAACAAGACCAACCTTAGGTCTATATTCCAAAGCATTCTTGAATTACAGCCATTTAAGTTTGGATAGACCATTTTCATGTCTTTGCGAAAAAAATGTTTTGAAAAAATTCCTAAAAATCATAGCGATCAGCCAACTTCAGATAACCATAACTTTTGTTTCAGACCAGCCATAAAATAAATAAAAGGTTTTGACCCCAGCATTCAGATGGTATCAAAAGCTGTAAGAGGTACATTTTCACCATTTTCCTAGATCACATCCCATATGTGAATGTTTTGGTTGCATGGACTTTCATTGCCTGGACAAGAAGGATGTGCGAATATTTCAATTATTTTCATTTGTCATTCGAAGATGAACGAATATGTTATGAGTTTGCAATGACATGATCTAATTCCATCGTCAAGTTTGTGGACGACATTACGGTGATTGGGTTCATCAGCAACAACGATGAGACTGCCTACAGGGAAGAGATCCAGCACCTGGCCACATGGTGTACTGATAATAACCTGCTCCTCAACACCACCAAAACGAAGGAGCTCATCGTGGACTTCAGGAAAGAGTCAAGAGGCACACACGACACTATCCACATCAATGGAATGGCCGTTGAGCGTGTCTCCAGTTTCAAGTTCCTGGGGATCCACATCTCGGCGGACATGTCGTGGACAACCAACACCTCCAGACTGGTCAAGAAGGCTCACCAGCGCCTCTTCTTCCTGAGGACACTGAGGAAGAATCAGCTCTCCTCGGCTATCCTGGAGAACTTCTATCGCTGCGCAATAGAAAGCATCCTGACCAACTGTGTGGCAGTATGGTATGGGAGCTGCTCTGTTGCGGAGCGCAAGGCACTGCAGCGGGTGGTGAAAACTGCCCAGCGCATCACAGGGACTCCACTACCTGCCATCGAGCACATCCAGAGGAAACGCTGTCTGCATCGAGCTCGCAGCATCCTCAAGGACTCCTCTCACCCAGCCCACAGACTGTTTTCTCTCCTGCCCTCCGGCAGGCGTCTCAGGATCCTCCGGACCAGAACCAGTAGACTTAAGAACAGTTTTTTCCCCAGAGCTGTCTCTTTACTGAACTCAAACCCCCGTTGATCCACTTCCCTCATAAACTGCTAACTCTCCTACCTCACATCTGCCTTCACTTTATTTGCACTACCGACAGTTACAGTAACAACTGTTTACTTATGCATTTTGCACCAGCATATCTTAACTGGATTATGCTCATTTGCACTGCCGACTGTATTTATAGTACCAAATGTTTACATTTGCATTTTGCACCGTACTTCTAACTGCAATATGCAACCACTTTCCACTGCACTTTTACACTTTCTTTCGGATAGCTCTGTCCATAATTTATTGCACTACCTTAATCCACTGCTATATTCCTCATCTTAGCCTAACATATTATTGTATACCTCTATCTGTAAAATTCTGTTTAAAGTAATAGCCATCTGTATATTATATTCATAGTACATATTCACTTGTAAATTCTGTTTATATTAATAGCCATCTGTCTATTTATTCACTGTACATATTCACCTGTAAATTCAGTTCTGTTTATAGTAATAACCATCTCTCTATTTATACATATTTATATATATTCAGTACATTTCCATGTCCTGCACTTGCTGCTATTGCACTTCTGGTTAGACCTAAACTGCATTTTGTTGCCTTGTACTTGTACTTGTGTAATGACAATAAAGTTGAATCTAATCTAATCTAATCTAATAGTGAGTATAATGACAGCATTTTAATTTTGGGGAAAACTAACCCTTTCAGAAATCATAAGAAATCATAATATGTATAATGTATTATGCACCTGTTGTCAGCATTGTGATGATACTGACTTTATCCAAAGAAGGCTGCTCTCTGAACACATAGCTCAAAACATCCACAAACAAACACACACACACACACACACACACACACACACACACACACACACACACACACACACACACACACACGCATCCTCTAAAAGTGACCCAAATCTATCAGTTTCTACCTTCACTCACTCAGACAGATTCTGTACCTCTCACTCACTGTTCTCAGCCAACTTTGTCCATTTCGTCAGATTTCCCAAGTATTTTGCATACAGCTGTCAAAAGCTTTCAGTTCTGCCTACAGTCAAACTCAGTGTGCTCCAGTTCAACTTGTATTCAAATGAATTAATGCAGACACACATATTTCTGGATTACAAATATCATAAAAGAGGGACGTGTGCTTTTTAACATACAGAGAGCTCAACCACTGAGTGCAGCCCTTCAAACAGTGAATATTCTTGCGCATAAAATACATTTTCTTATTTCAAATTGCACTGCAGCTTGTGCCTAGCCTGACGTAGTCATACTCAATTCTAGTCAGAATATGAGTCTGATACTGCTCCGTTGGGCTGTGATTATGGGGCGTGTTTCAATCGAAGGAAACCAGGAAAGACCTCAATTGGATAGACCTACAACCAATCAGAGCAACGGAGCGGCGCATAACGTTAGTTGTCAAATGTCAACAGAACTCAACTGCACTGTGTTGCCAAGTCCGCGGGTTGTTTTCCATGTCCGCGGGTTGAAGCGACCCCAATTATGTGATATACAGACCCAGGAATGTGAATTTTAGCAGGCAGACCAGCCAAAATAACACATATTTTACCCCCCCCCCAAATGCCATTTTTTTTAAAGCTATTGAGCTTGTTTTTGGCTAGTTTTGAGTAGAAATTGGGCGGGTTTTGTTGTAAAAACTTGGCAACCCTGTCTGCACGCACGCTGGAATACCGATAAGTAACGTTAGAAGAAAAAGATGAGTGTAAAAGATCTTTGCCGGTGTTGTAAAAAAAGAATTTAAGGATACACAGAGTGCTTACCAACACAATCATCATTTCTGAGAGAAATAGTAAAGGTGAATGCATAAACGAACAAGTTCTCCATTAAGGATTAGAACAAATTCAACCCAAGCGCCTTTGATGACGTGGATGATTACGTTACTGTTTATCATCTGTCCATCGTCGTCTAAAGCCCGCCCTGACAATTTCATTGGTCCGAACAGTTTCTGTTCGGGCATAATTACTCCTCTACGGATCAAGTCCAGACCAAACTGCCCGAGTTCAAATGTTGTGGGCGGGGCTAAGTTCGGCTGGCATCCAGGGTAGCTTGTGCCTGCATGCATATACCATTTGCTACAGTATATCTGGCGAAGTGTACTTGGCTGCTTGTTTATATATAAAAAGGAATTTGTTGAGTAACTGGCTTTTGATCATTTCATCTCAAATCAGCAGCTTGAACATCTCTTAACCCTTCTCAGTAGCTCAAGTCAATTCGAACAGCAGATCCATCAGTACCGAGTCAGATGTAGAACCGAATGCATTAGCATGACTGCTGCAATCTCAGCTCTTTGTGTCAAAAAGAAATTGACATTTGTAGCACACTGTGAATGGATCTGTCTGAACTCACAAACATGACTTTTTAAGTTTAAATTTGACATATTGCAAAAAAAAAATTATAAATAAATAAAAAACTGGGATTGTGACCGGGCAGTAGTATAATGTAAAGTCTGTATTTCATGCTTAAAGGACGCTTACTCAAAAAAAAAAGAAAAAAAAGCTGATGATATTGCCTCTTGCAATGAAATTTTTTTTTATAAAATACACATTCATTCATCCGTTCTTTAAAGTGATTGTTTGTACTTATATATTTTATATAAATTGTCATAATTTTCATGTAATTCCTGAAGAAGAGATTTTGTAAAGTATTTCAATTAATTCCATTTCATTTTTGTCCATACAATGAACATCAAGTGGATCCAAAACAATATTGACTTTCATTTTATGGACTTTTTAAAAAATTCATACAGGTTTGGGATGACTTGAGCATGAGTAAATGGTGACAGGATTTTCATTTTTAGCTGAACTGTCCCATTAATGCTACTTTTTATCACCTTTTCGCTAATTTTTCATCAATTGTTTAAATTTAACGTGTTTTCTCTGTTCGTTGCCTTTGAATGCATATTAATTCATTTAAAATCTTCTAAATCTATGCTGACTTGCTTGAAGGTGACCCAGACAGTTTTGCCCAGACAGGGACATCCTGGTCCTCTTGATTATAACTTGATGCCAGATGTTTAGGCACCTCCATTTAGAAAGTCCATGCCAGAGCAATTTAAGTGTAAGGAACAGACATGTGCCAGTGGTTGAAAGTACCAGCAGGTGCATGGGCAGATGGATTGTGAGGTTACCTCTTGTGCCTGCCCTGATTAACGGGAAACTGTTTCTCTTAACTTCTTGTGCTGAGGCTGCAATCTGCTAAGTAGCACAACCTGTCCTGTGGATATGGAGCGGCCTCTCTCCGCAGGACACATGACTGTTCTTTAAAACAAATTCTTGGACTCACCCAAAACCTCATCTAGTATAGTTAAATGGGTCAGCAGCTCTCAAATGCACTTTTAATGATGTGTGTTTGGTGCTTTCAGGTATGTTTATAAGGAATAATCACATTTCAAAAACCATATAGTGTACCTTGAAATGCCAAAAGTATCATAAATTTGCCCTCTAACTTAGTAAAAAAAAAAGAAGACTAAAAAAGCAATAGTCGTTATGCGTTCTGTCAAAGTCAATTCAGAGGTATATGTTTTTTGGGCATGTGAAATATTGCTCATCGAGCACACTTCAAAGTTTGGAATAGGTATTGTTTAGTGGTGCTCAAGAATAAAATGCTTTTTGTCTCTGGGAGCCATTTCCCCAAATCCCTCAACATTTCCAGTCATATGTCAGTGTAGGCTAGAAGAAGAGGCCCAGCTGCAGAAAAAACAGTGATATGGGATCAACAGAAAATCTATCAGCTTTTCACTCAGCAGTATCCATCACACTGTCAGACTATGCTAGCATCAGCTCTGCTCTGTAGCGCTCAGATCAGCTGAGCCTTGCTTTACCTGACCCAGACTAGGGACCTCTTCTCATTCACACTGCCTTGGGTTGACAGATAGACTGTTGGGACTTGTAAATGTGAATTCTGATTGCCTTTTTATTTCTATTCTGCATTTTCTTCAAATACAATGCGTTACAACATTTAGATCATTACACAATTGTTTAATTGTACTGAATTACAAAAAACAATTTTGTTCTGTGATTTTTGTGTGTGCAAAACCCTAATTAAATATTATTAATAGATAAGAAACTAAATGATGGCAATTATAATATTATTACATTATAATAACATTACAATGTATGCAGCAATGCCCAATGTCACATGCTTTATTCAGGTATGATACTGGCCTATTCTTTAGGTCATATTTAATCAATAGTGGACTGCACTTTATACATTTTTGCAAATAAAACTTTTGCTTAGCTATATTTCAATGCATGATTTCCTAATTAAAGGTCCCGTTCTTCGTGATCCCATTGTTCAAACTTTAGTTAGTGTGTAATGTTGCTGTTAGAGCATAAATAATACCTGTAAAATTATAAAGCTCAAAGTTCAATGCCAAGCGAGATATTTTATTTAAAAGAAGTTCCCTTTCAAAGTTCCCTTTCAAAGCCTACAGCGAACGGCCGGCTTGGACTACATCCTGGTACTTCCTTCATTAATTACGTCAGTAGAACAGACTAACCTCCGCCCACAAGAATATGCGAAAAAAGGGGGCGTGGTCTTGTTGCTGTCCCACGTGGAGAAGAGGAAGTGTCGTGTGGAGAAAAGGAATTGTTGCGTTTGACTGTGTTTGTCGCCATGTCGTCGAGACGCTGTTATTTTCATCCCGGAGTCAAATCACCTTTGTTTGGCTTTCCCAGGGACGCTGTAGAGATCATTAAGAGCATATATCTCCCGTTAAGAGGCGTGACCTTTCCGTGCAAGTTACGTGCACTAAGCTGCTGTCGAATCACAACACAGGAACCGTGCCACGTTCGCTAAACTGCGGTCAAATCACAACACGGGAACCGCTGGCACAATCAGAACTCGTTACGTATTTCTGAAGGAGGGACTTCATAGAACAAGGAACTCATCAGCCCGTTTTTAGGACAGTGAAAACAGCGGTATACAGATAAGTAAATTGTGTGATTTTTTACACGCGAAACATGAACACATGTTATATTGCACACTGTAAACACAATCAAAGCTTCAAAAAAACACGAAGAACGGGACCTTTAAAAAAAAGTGATCAATACAAGTTATTCATTATTTTGAAAAAGTTGAGACCCGCTCTAAGATCGTTATGACTGATTTCTGCTAAATCATTATTTTGAGGCAATTTTTTTTTTGTAAATCTGCTGAACTGGTTCACAGGAATTAATTATTCTGGAATTGAGCCCATCCAATAGCCATGATGAGTAAAAACTCATTGACTCAGTGATTGAGTCTAAGCAAGTGTGAACAAGATATATTTATATACAGGTATATATACTGTACATGGATAAGAAGTTTTACTAATATTTGAGTACATTCATTAGTAAGTACTTCGGTAGCACTTTATTTTACAGTCCTGTTCCCCATGTACATACTATACATATAATAGTAATTGCAATAACTGGGCAATAATGAACCTACCCCTAAACCTAACCCATGTAACCTTATATTACCCAGTACTTTCAGTACTACACTGTAAGTACATGCAAGTGCACATACTGTAAATTAAAGTACAACCAGTACTTCTGTAGCAGAAATTCAAAAAGAGTACTTTTACTGGATTAATATTTAATCAGAATATCTATTTCATAACTTGTGCAGGATTATTGACCATTTTATCTAGATTGTGCAGGTCAGTGAATTCACTGTATAAGAACAAGTATGGCAAATTGATCACAGTGCAATATCATGGTACCATAAGTGTGGAGAGGTGAAACACTCATAAAATAAAAGGTATGTGGCCTCAGTTTAATCCATTACACAGAAGCATCAAGGTAAACACTGTGAGCATATTTGCCTGTTCTGTATAGTAGTGAACTGTTGATTCATTGAACTGTACTCCAGCTTCTGGTTTACTTAATCTTACTGCAAAGTGATATGAATTCTCATAACTTAATCAATCAAGGTAAGCTCTTAGTGGCACTTTTCCAGGACTAGTATGTGTTTCAGCTGTAAACTCCTGCCATAGTGCTGTCTGTTTAACTTTAACATTTATGGTTATAAGGAGGAGAAAAGGCTGCACGCTTCCCAATCACTCATCAGCCTCTGGCTCCTCTGCACTTAATAAGGAATTAACAGTACCAACTGGGACTCACGGAAGAAGATTTATGTAATCTAAAACAGGCACAAATAAAGTTACTTGGCACTTAATGGACCCATTCGGTGCAAATGGGTCCCAGCTCTCAAAACGGCACTCAGAGAGTGAGAAGTATTCCTTAGTGCTGTGCAACGTGTCCAATAACACTAGAGACGAAGGGATTTTAAAATCCAGCCACTCTGATTTATTTCCATGTGCGTATGTGACCTCGTTTTCAAAAACGAGCTCAATGTGCATTTGGAAACATGTCTGTATTTGTTACTGTAATGTTCTCTGAGGCAGGTTGATCCGAATCTTTGTCGACAATTTGTAGAAGAATCGTTTCACTCCTGACTTCAGGCCTTTGAGCGACTGTCAAAGAGAGAAAATGTAAAATGCTAGGAAATAAAAGATCATAGAGAGGTTTAGCAGCATTGACTCGCAGTATATTTGATTCACCTGTCAATGCCTACCATACATCTTTCACTGCCCTTGGTTCTCTCTTGGGTGGCCTGTGAGGACGGGCCTACTGGGCCAATGTAATACACCACTATAATATAAATAAACTGCTCTGGCTCTCTGAAGTAAAATATGTGTTTGGAAAAGCCTTCATCTGTATCACTGCCTGCAATATGAAATGTTTTATCAAAGTCTATATGAAAAAAACGAAAAGTGACTACGGGGAAGGAAAGGAACAATAAGAGGGGGAAAAATACAGAGATCTAACTTTTATTTCTTTGAAAGTGTCTTTCAAGTTGGAGCTTTTTAATATAATAAACATTAGAGTGTCTCATTCAGTCCCTCACACAGAATAAAGAGCGACTGGGGAATATGGGTTCCTTCTGCTGCCTTCTGACAGAACTGTGAATGAATTCCCACAGAACAGAACGACTCTTCTTCCACATTGAACTTTGGAATAAACATTTTACTGAAGGCACTGCTGATCACTTTTTTTCCTAGAGCCAAGGGAATATGTTTGACATGTCTGCATTTAACTACAACAGAGACTAGAGAAAGTGTTGAACTGTGTGACTCTTCTCTTGAGGCAGTGCATGAAAGAGGCATCCACATTAAGTACATCAAGTTGCTAATAAATAATCGGAGTGTCTATTTACACCAAGTGCAAATAGGGTGCCTTGTTGGCAAGTGCTATTTACACTAGCTCTGCCTAACAATGCCTGTTTGGGAAAAACAAGATACAAAATAAAAGGTGTATTGCAATGTTTTCAGTGGTGTAGTCAGTAAAGCATAAGGCTTATAGATCTAGGTTGATGCGATCAACACAGGTTCGAATCTGCCTTTTGTAGAGCTCACTCTTCTCTCTTTTCCCATCACATATCACGTCGGAAAGGCATTTACTTTCAATAAAAATTAATAAAATGTTCTAAAAATGAAAATAAAGTGCCTAACGAAATGTTTAATAATAATAAAAGCATTTATTGGGTAGGGTTAGAGGTAGGTGTAGGGAGGGCTTTTTTTCAAAGTACTGCACTGAAAATGAAATAGTTTGAACACACATGTTGATGTATAAAAACAAACCCATAGATTTAATTAATGTTGATCTCACTCAAATACAAAATCATAAGTGACTTAAAGCTGTTGTGGTGGTAATCAACAGTTTTGGTAATCATTGACTTCCATTGTATGGAAAAAATGGAAATGGAAATAGGAAAAAAAAAACATGTGCCTGCCTTCTACATATGACTGTAAACTACAAAAGCAATTAAAAAAAATACAATCTTTGAGATTTAATAAGTACATTTATTATGACAAGCCCAGTTTTCATTTTCAAAAGAAAGTTTTTTGTTGTTATTGTGGAAAACAGTCTCTCATTGCACAGCCTTTGAAATAAGCTCTCTTGGTCTCTGTCTTTGTATCTAATCTTTTTACAAAGAGTTTTGGCATGCCATTTGAAGTGCTGATTAAAATCAGTTAATATAATCATGCTTTGATCCCAGCAGCCAGGGTTTCCAAATGAAAGACAAACACGTTCACCATAAGTACATAAGAAGATACTGTCAAAACAGATTCTAATTTGATTTCTTGCTTTGGCAAATATGTCTCTAAGAGCAGGATGATTGCAAGTTCATGGGAAGCTGGGGGAAGGGGAAACAGCAAATCAATGTTGAAAACAACAGAGATAAAATCTTGTCATGTCACCGCCATACAAAGTTGTCACAATGGATTGATGTTCCAGCTGCATATTCCGGCCCCATGCAATCTATCCACGTGTTGAAATTCTTCTTTTACCTTTGCCCTTGTGAAGATTCACAATGACAAAGGGTTATGTTGCTTTTTTGTGAGACTGCAACATTCCCATGATACAATGTTTCTGTGGTGTGCCAAATTTTATATGCAACTTACAGATATAGTTCACCCACAAAGGATAATTTTGTCACAATTTACTCACCCTCATGTCATTCCAAACCTGCATGACTTTCTTTCTAATATGGAACACATAAAAATATATTCTGAAAAATGTTTCAGCCGTCTTTGTCCAGACACGAAAAGGCAATGCGGACCAAAATAACCCAACTGACTTTCATTGTATGGATACAAAACACAGAGACATTTTTCAAAATATGGTCATACAGGTTTGGAACGACATGAGGGTGAGTAAATGCCATCCATCTTCCGCTTTATCCAGGGCTGGGTCGCGGGGGCAGCAGTCTAAGCAGAGATGTCCAGACTTCCCTCTTCCTAGACACTTCCTCTAGCTTTTCCGGGGAGACACAGAGGCGTTCCCAGGCCAGCCGGGAGACATAGTCCCTCCAGCGTGTCCTTGGTCTTCCCCAGGGCCTCCTCCCAGTTGGACATGCCCGAAACACCTTCCCGGGAAGGCGTTCAGGAGGCATCCAGAAAAGATGCCCGAGCCACCTCAGCTGACCCCTCTCGATGTGGAGGAGCAGCGGCTCTACTCCGAGTTCCTCCCGAGTGACTGAGCTTCTCACCCTATCTCTAAGGGAGCGCCCAGCCACCCTGCGGAGAAAGCTCATTTCGGCCGCCTGTATCCGGGATCTTGTCCTTTCGGTCATGACCCAAAGCTCATGACCATAGGTGAGAGTAGGAACGCAGATTGACCTGTAAATCGAGAGCTTCGCCTTACGGCTTAGTTTTTTCTTCACCACAACAGACTGGTACATCGACCGCAATACTGCAGAAGCTGCACCGATCCGTCTGTCAATCTCCCATTCCATCCTCCCCTCACTCGTGAACAAGACCCCAAGATACTTGAACTTCTCCACTTGAGGCAGGAACTCTCCACCAATCTGAAGTGGGAAAACCACCCTTTTCGGACTGAGGACCATGGCCTCGGATTTGGAGGTGCTGATCCTCACCCCAGCCGCTTCACACTTGGCTGCAAACCGTCCCAGTGCATGCTGAAGGTCCTGGTTAGAAGGGGCCAACACGACAACGTCATCCGCAAAGAGCAGAGCCGAAACCGTGTGGTCCCCAAACCTGACACCCTCCAGCCCCTGCTTCCCAGTATTTTACTGGCTAATGTTCAGTCTCTGGACAATAAACTCTGCGAGCTGAGAGCACGGATCTCTTTCCAACGAGAGACGAGGGACTGCTGCATTATCTGCCTCACAGAAACTTGGATGTCTGCTGAGATTCCAGATTCGGCCATCTAAACCGCGGGGTTCTCCGTGCACCGAATGGACAGAGAAAAAGATCTCTCAGGGAAAAGCAAAGGCGGGGGTGTATGTTTTATGATCAACCGATCCTGGTGTGATCAGAGGAACGTACATTCTATCAAGTCTTTCTGTTCTCCTGATCTGGAACTTCTCATGGTTCTGTGCCGACCATTCTGGCTACCGAGGGAATTCACAGCGGTCATCATCACAGCTGTGTATATTCCCCCACAAGCCGACACAGACCGGGCACTAAAGGAACTGTATAGGACAGTGAGTGAGCAGGAAACCGCGCATCCTGAGGCTGCGTTTATTGTGACTGGGGACTTTAACAAAGCCAACTTCAAACGCATCGCACCCAAATACCACCAACATGTTAGCTTCAACACGCGAGGGAACCGCGTCTTAGACCACTGCTACTCTCCCTTCAAGGATGGTTACAAGTCCCTCCCACGCCCACCATTCGGCAAATCGGATCACTCTTCCATTCTTCTCTTGCCCGCTTATAGGCAGAGACTGAAACAGGAAGCACCCGCCCTCAGAACCATCCAGTGCTGGTCGGACCAATCGGACTCTATGCTACAAGACTGTTTTGATCACGCGGACTGGGAGATGTTCCGGTCGGCCTCTGATGACGACATCGAGGTCTACGCAGATAGCGTAACGTGTTTCATCATGAAGTGCGTAGAAGACGTTGTTCCGACCAAAACAATACGGCTGTACCCATACCAGAAGCCGTGGCTAAATGGGGATGTTCGCGCAGCACTCAATGCGCGGACCTTCACTTTTAACTCCGGTAATGCGGAGGAGCATAAACAAGCAAGCTATGCCCGCCGGAAAACCATCAGAGCAGCAAAACGCCAGTACAGGGAAAGGATGGAGGACAGTTCAACACTACCGACTCCAGAAGCATGTGGCGGGGAATTAACACCATCACGGACTACAAAGGGAACACAAACTCCACCGTGAATACCGCTGCCTCTCTCCCGGACGAGCTCAACACCTTCTATGCTCGCTTTGATGGAACTAACACCGCCCTCGCGGAGAGAGAGCTCGCGGCTGAAGATACAGAGGTTGGTTCACTCTCCGTATCTTTAGCGGATGTAACCCGATCCTTCCAGCGGGTGAACATCCGTAAAGCAGCGGGTCCAGACGGCATTCCGGGCCGCGTGATCAGAGCGTGCGCGCACCAACTGGCTGGAGTCTTCACGGACATTTTTAACCTGTCCCTCTCCCTGTCCGTGGTCCCCACATGCTTCAAAACGTCCACCATTGTTCCTGTACCTAAGCAGTCAAAAACCACCTGCTTAAACGACTGGCGTCCTGTTGCTCTGACCCCCATCATCAGCAAATGCTTTGAGAGACTAGTCAGAAACCACATCTGCTCTGTTCTCCCCCCCTCACTGGACCCACTGCAGTTTGCATACCGCACAAACCGCTCCACTGATGATGCCATTTCATCAACAATTCACACTGCTCTCTCCCACCTGGAAAAGAGGAACACGTATGTGAGAATGCTGTTTGTAGACTACAGCTCAGCATTCAACACCATTGTGCCCTCCATACTTGACATGAAACTCCGGGCTCTAGGCTTAAACAGCTTGTTATGCAGCTGGATCCTGGACTTCCTGTCAAACAGACGCCAGGTGGTCAGAATGGGCAGTAACATCTCATCATCACTGACTCTCAACACTGGAGCCCCTCAGGGCTGTGTTCTCAGCCCACTCCTGTACTCCTTGTACACACATGACTGTGTGGCAATCCACAGCTCCAACACCATCATCAAGTTTGCTGACGATACGACAGTGGTAGGTCTTATCACTGACAATGATGAAACGGCCTACAGAGAGGAGGTGCACACTCTGACACGGTGGTGTCAGGAGCACAACCTCTCCCTCAACGTCAGCAAGACCAAGGAGCTGGTGGTCGACTTCAGGAGGAATGAGAGAGAACACCGCCCCATCACCATCGATGGAGCACCGGTGGAGAGAGTCAGCAGCTTCAAGTTCCTCGGTGTCCACATCACAGAGGAACTCTCATGGTCCGTCCACACTGAGGCCGTTGTGAAGAAGGCTCATCAGCGCCTTTTCTTCCTGCGACGGCTGAGGAGGTTTGGAATGAACCGCCACATCCTCACACGCTTCTACACCTGCACCATAGAGAGTCTGCTGACTGGCTGCATCACCACCTGGTACGGCAACAGTACCGCCCGCAACCGCAAGGCCCTGCAAAGGGTAGTGCGCACGGCCAGCTGCATCATCGGAGGTGAGCTTCCCTCCCTCCAGGACATTTACGCCAGGCGGTGTGTGAAGAGAGCTCAGAGGATCATCAGAGACTCTAGCCACCCGAACCATGGGCTGCTCTCACTGCTGCCATCAGGCAGACGGTACCGCAGCATTAGAACACGCACCAGCCGACTCCAGAACAGCTTCTTCCCACAAGCAATCAGACTACTTAACTCTTGATCCATCAGTATCATAACACACACTGGACAGAATATCACTCAGCACAACCCACTGTAGATACACACACATTATATACACATTTATTTATCATACAGCATCTATTGCACTTTGGATTTCAATTTGTGAACATATTGTATACTGTACATTGTATATTATTACTATAGCTTAATGTATACTGTTATTGTTTAATGTATGTTTAGTGTATATTGTTTAAAGTATATGTATATTGTAAGTATGTGTATATTGTTTAAAGCTGTGAGAACTACACTCACATTGTGTAAATTATTTATTGTTTATTGTAGTGTATACTGTGCTGTGAGTAATTGTGTGCGCATCAGATGTGTAATCTGTTGTTGCTTAAATGTTGTACATGTCATGTCATGACTGCTATGTTGCTCGGAACTGCACCTAAGAATTTCACCTACTGTTGCACTTGTGCATATGGTAGAGTGACAATAAAGTGATTTGATTTGACTTGAGGCACTCAGGGTGGATCTCATCCACCCCCGGTGCCTTGCCACCGAGGAGTTTCTTGACCACCTTGTGACTTCAGCTTGGGTGATGGACGAGTCCTCCTCTGAGCCCCCAGCCTCTGCTTCCTCAATGGAAGACGTGACGGCGGGATTGAGGAGATCCTCGAAGTTTTCCTTCCACCGACGACATCCCCAGTTGAGGTCAACAGCCACCCATCGCCACTGTAAACAGCGTTGGTAGGGCACTGCTTCCCCCTCCTGAGGCGCTGGACGGTTTGCCAGAATCTCTTCGAGGCCAGCCGATAGTCCTTTTCCATGGCCTCACCAAGTTTTTGCCTCCACAACCACCCGGGCTGCAGTCCGTTTAGCCTGCCGCTGCCTCAGGAGTCCCACAAGCCAACCAGGCCCAATAGGACTCCTTCTTCAGCTTGACAGCATCTCTTACTTCCGGTGTCCACCACCGGGTTCGTGGATTGCTGCCTCGACATGCACCGGAGACCTTGCGTCCACAGCTTTGAGTGGCCGCTTTGACAATGGAGGTGGAGAACATGGTCCACTCTGACTCAATATCTCCAGCCTCCCTCGGGATCCGGTCGAAGTTCTGCTGGAGGTAGGAGTTGAAGATCTCTCTGACAGGAGACTCGGCCAAAAATTCCCAGCAGACCCTTACAGTACGCTAGGGTCTACCGAGTCTATCCAGCTTCCTCCCCAGCCATCGGATCCAACTCACCACCAGGTGGTGATCAGTTGACAGCTCCGCCCCTCTCTTCACCCGAGTGTCCAAGACATTCGGCCGCAGGTCAGATGAAACGACCACGAAGTCGATCATTGACCTACGACCTAGGGTGTCCTGGTGCCATGTGCACTGATGGACACTCTTATGCCTGAACATGGTGTTCGTTATGGACAAACCGTAACTAGCACAGAAGTCCAATAACTGAACACCACTCGGGTTCAGATCAGGGGGGCCGTTCCTCCCAATCATGCCCCTCCAGGTGTCACTGTCATTGCCCACGTGGGCGTTGAAGTCCCCCAGTAGAACGATGGAGTCCCCAGTCGGAGCACTTTCCAGCACCCCTCCCAGGGACACCAAGAAGGGTGGGTACTCTGCACTGCCGTTCGGCACGTAGGCACACACAACAGTGAGAGACCTATCCCCGAGCCGAAGGCACAGGGAAACGACCCTTTCGTTCACCGGGGTAAACTCCAACACATGGCGGCAGAGCTGGGGGGCTATAAGCAAACCCACACCAGCCCGCCGCCTCTCACCATGGACAACTCCAGAGTGGTGATGAGTCCATCCTCTCTCAAGGAGTGTGGTTCCAGAGCCCAAGCCGTGCTTAGAGGTGATTCCGACTATCTCTAGTCGGAACCTCTCAACCTTACGCACAATCTCAGGCTCCTTCCCCACCAGCGAGGTGACATTCCATGTCCCAAGAGCCAGTTTCCGTGTTCAGGAATCGGGTTGTCTTGGGAGACCCTACCAGGGGCATATAGCCCGGGACAATGTAGCTCCTAGGGTTATTCGGGTACTCAAACCCCTCCACCACGTTAAGGTGGTAGTTCAAGGAGGGAGGGTGAGTAAATGGATTCTAATTTTTAATTGATCAATCCATTTAAGTCGATGTCATCTAACATCAAAAGCTGGCTTTTCACAATCTCCAACATTTGCATTCAATTGTAATTTTTCACCCTAGTGGCAGTCACATGGAACTTTCAAATTTGTTGTCAAGCAGCCATTACCCTCTGCTTATTCACAATGGTAAATTGAATGATCAAAGAATGTATTAACCCTCAGAGCCCGACGGCATCGCCCACGACGTCACACGGCACCTCCGATAAATATCTATATTATTTCATGAAACTTTTATCGATTTTCTTACCGTTTTTTCCAGCAGAAAGCTAACGAGCTAGCCATCACGGGGGTGTCTTTGGTGTCTTTGTAGCCTTTACAGAAGGTTTTCTATCCAGCCTGGAACATGTGCATCTTTTTGGAGTTGTTCAGCAATAAATCAAAACGCTTACATCCAAGATATATCCACTTGATGTCCATAATTTATACATTTTCCGTCATTTTTGCCGCTAGCGCGATGCTAGCTGCCATTTTGGATGATGGTTTGACCAATGACAGGCTGATCCGTCATCCACGTTGGTGTGCGTCATTACGCATGAACCACAGCTCTGTTATTGTGGAGAGATAGAGATGCACGCTAGTATTGAGGAGATAGAGAGAGAGACGTGCTGCAGTTTTGAGTAGTTTTGTGGACAAAGTTTGAGGAAAAAGTTTGAGGAGAAAGTTTGAGGAGAAGTTCCTGATAGGAACTGTTTTGAGGCTTGGCACCAGTAAATATCCAAAATCCAAAGAGGCCAAAAGCGCCTGGACTTTTTTTGGAAAAATGTAAATAGTTTTGGTTCTGTATAAGTTATCATGTTTATTCCTGAGTTCCAGGACTCCAAAGACTTGAACAAACAGTTTTCCAGAGGAAATATGCTTAGCTTTTATTTATTTGTGTGTGTTTTCAATAAATATTTGAGGGATTCAATTTCCGTTTTATGTTTTCATTTGTCTTTATGGTCCCATAACTTATTTTACATTCAGGTGACATCAATGCAACACAAATATACTGACAGTGCAGCTTGTCTTGAAAAAAAAGAGGTGTGTCAATTGTCTGTGCACAACAGGGTTGATGTTTTACAAGCTTTTTTAGTAAATAACACCAGGCGGAAAATTTATTGTAAAAATACCCTTAGGTCTCTGAGGGTTAATATTTCCACATAAAACAAATACCACAAATATGTTGGAAAGAAAAAATTGAGTAGTATCTAGGGCTAATCCTTATTATTAAATACAATATTTATTTAATAATTATAGTTAAAGTAATTATTATGAACAATTTATAACCACCCATTTACATAATTAGGATTTAAAATTACATTTTAGTGGAATAATTATTGGTAATTCTCACATGCTCATAGTTGTCACGGATTCACCAGGTTCTCACTCCCTCACTCTGTACTCAATCAGAGAGTATTGATCACTGCAACATGTCAACAATTAACTCATCTACCCCAGCATATAAACATGCACTCCACATACAGTTGTCTAGTAGTGATGCAAAGTCTGATTAATTTCCACGAACCGTTTCTTTTCCGTGTCATGTTATATCAAGGAAAAATTCAAATAAAGTAATCTGTATCAATGCATATTGAAACAATCAAATAAAGTTATTTGCATGAGTGCATTTGCTGATTATTGCCTTTCATTCACTTATGTTAATGGTGTTTGTGTTCACAGTTAATTCATTTATCCTTCATGTCGGACTCGACTGAAAATTGGGCAACTACAGTACACATTACAGGCACTGATCAATGAACGCTGATATGTTACATGTCTAGAGTAGCCTATATAGAAAAAATAAACCAGTCTTACAAACTAATACATTTTGCTTAAAAACGTAAAATATAATCTACATACACAACAAGTAATTGCATGCTACAGTAAAATGTATTTAAATATCTCGACAGAAAGGTTTTTGCAGGTTTTAATTAGGGATGCACCGAATCCAGATTTTTGGGGTTCGGCCGAATACCGAATCCACTGGTTAAGATTCTGCCGAATCCGAATCCGAAACCGAATACCGAATCCTACTCCCATCCTCAGTCCAGTATCACAGTAAATACATTAATGAAGTAAACAACATCCACAGCAGTGTAGGGATGCTCATATTGCAAAATATGCTACGCGGTTTTAAAATACAGCAGAAGTGCAAGCTCCTGACTGGTGGAAAGCAAATAAAAGGCGCTTCCCGAGGCTGGCAACTCTAGCGAGGCGTTATCTCTGTATTCCCGGGGCATCAATGCCATCTGAAGCCTCGTTTAAGGCTTTTCCTAGTGTGGTTTGGGCAGTACCATCGCAAGGGCTGTGCCAAGTGTGTGACCGCACAGGGCCTCCTGCCTCTAGAGCATGTTATGAAGTTTGTCTATTTTTTTATTACAGTTTTTTCACCCAACATCGATAATAAATACAATTCCTACTGTCTCTCAATAATGCATAATCAAGGCCACGTGAATAAAAAAATCAGCTAATTATTATTGTTATTTTTCAAATTTCGATATGACGTTCTGCGTGGTCGTGCCACTATGAGCCGCTCAATCTGAGGAAAAAATGTCAGGTGCTGCACGAGAGCGCGACCGATTTCGTAAACACGAGTCGGGTGGTGAGAAAAGGAAAATAATTAAAAAGAAAGAAGAATTTCAGAAGTCACTGAGAGGATCGCTGGATAAATTTGTCAATGCCAATATTGCGACTACAAGCAGCACAACCAACACAATCACGGAGAATAATCAGGCTGCCGGGTTGCAACAACAAGATGAAGTTCAAGGTGAGGCATAAATATAACAAGTGGTCGTGGACTAAAACTAATATATATATATATATAATCTGGCTTATGGGGTGAGCGATATGACGGTAGACACGACGTAGGTAACGATTTTGGACTAACGTTAATATGCCTCTATTGCAGTTACGTTCATGTGACGTGTCGGGCTGTGCTGCGCGCCGTCAGAGAGACTGTTTCTGAGAGCTGAGAGACGAGCTCCCATTTTAGTGTTGAATGAGTAAATCTGTTTGTTAGAATAGTCTAGTCTGCTTCACCATTCTAGCAGCGCTGGTCAGTGACAGAATGAGTGAGGCGGCCAATCAAATCAAAGAAGGTGGGTCTTGCTGTCAGTCATAACCACAACAGCAAGAGCTTGTGGAGAGATGCTTGTACTGTACAGCTGAGCTGACAACTGTTTAACGATAGAAATGTTCAGCGACCAACAGTAATAGACTATCTAGTGATGCAAACTACTCAACTTTCTATGAAATTTAGCTGTCTTGAAATGAAATTATGCGTTATAAGTCATGAAAATCATAAATGAATGTGACAAGAAACTTTTGCGTTTTCCCTATTAGATGAATAAGAGTGCATGTTTGCACGTTTCTTCATACTGTTCTTATTTAGGCTAGTTATTCCCTTAGATCGCTTTTAATCCTTTAATTGCTTTATTATTATTGTTGTTGTTGTTGTTCTTAGGTTATCATTATGCAGTAGATCTTATTGTTGTGAGCGTGTGAGTGACCGTGCATGCTGCATGTCAGTGAGCACAATAGCCTATCACACACGTCAAGATTGTATAGAGTTTTACTCAGTCCATTTTAAATTCTAATTGCAGCATCTGAAATCGGTCAAACCACTTTTGATCAGATATGCGAAAGTTCGGTTTTCTTTACTATAGCAATACCCTGCCGCATACACGCGCGCAAATCAATTGTATAGAGGGCCTCGCATGTCAACTTCGCACAGGGCCTCGCACACCCCTTGCGAGGGCCCTGGGTTTGGGTCAAGTTTACTAAAGTATACATTGTCACGCATGTTCTTCTCACCACTGTTTCCTGATGGTTTATAGACCAATTACCTCGAATCGCCCTTTGTCGTTTCAAAGAACAGCACAACGGAGAGCGTAGAAGGCGCTCCAGACTAACCCACATCACTTAGACATGTTACTTAAAAAACAAAACAAAAAAAACATACAAGGTGAGGGTTGAGGTAGGCTTGCTATTTTTATTTGACAAAAAAACTATTCTGGTTCTTCAAAGCTTCAAACGGATACAGTGTGTTTTCGTTTTGTCATCTTAATTTGGTAATTATTTCAGTGAAAAATATTTAGTGTAGGCCTATTTATTTTATTCTTTTTATTTATATTTTATCTGTATGCTGCTGTTTGCACGGTAAAATAAACCTGTGAAAAAAGTGTCTTTTAACGGCAGACATGTCAATGTCTATGTTATAATGCCAATTCAATATTATAATCTTATCAGTTAACGGTTAATAATCGGATAATGAGCAGCGGTTGTCGGTTGGGAAAATTAACTGAATGACCATCCCTACAGCAGTGTATTTTTTATTTAATTTAATTTTCAATTAAGAATAGGCAACATTATGCCAGGATGACTGTCCTTCCTTTGCCGTACCTGAAGTTACTGCAGCGGTTTAGGGTCCTTGCCACCACGAGACAAATCAGCATTGCAAACTGAACATGTAGCTCGACTTGAATCGCCTTCTTTTGACTGAGAGTACTGCCAAACACGTTTTCTATTCACAAGTTCCATTTTGACTTTCTCACAGCCCACTTGATTCGAACAGTCCATGCGTTCCCATAATCAACGGCGCCGTCAAACAGCGGGGCGCATAGTGCAAGCCTGGGGTTCGGTTCCGTGGAAAAAGATTGTAAGGTTCGGCAGAAACAAAACCCCGTCAAAAATCCCAATATTCGTCCGAATCCGAACCCGAAACCTGGATTCGATGCATCCCTAGTTTTAATAAAATTTGATTTAATAACAGTAGTCATAATAAGCATATTTCCAGTAGCCGACACACTCAGACTTGCGTCGCCAACTCAATCATCCTCTGTAATCTTCTGCAAATTTCGACAGCTGGTTGAACCGGCTCGTTTGGTTCCTGTTGGGTCCTCGGTAATCCTCTATAAACTTTGACAGATATTTGAACTGGCTCTTTCGGTACTTTTTTAGTCGGACGTGCTCCTTCGGCTTTTGCGTCTTGTGTCATCAGCCCAGAACTAAAGTTTGATTCAGTCTGATTAATGGACCAGCTCAACAGGTTACTTGCTGAGAACCAGCCCAAAAGAATGATTCATTCAAGAACCGAACATCACTATTGTCTAGTCTTAAATTAGACTTTGGATTACTACTACATTGTAAGTCCCATTCAATGGTCCTTGGATTACTACTACATTGTAAGCCCCATTCAATGGTCCTTAGAGGAACAACTGAGTCAAACCAATGCCTCTGAGTATGTGGAACATACTGGTGGCTTGGAGGACATTTCCAGTGGAGGATTCTCAATGTATCCCTCTAGTTACCTCAATTCACTTCTCAGTGGGCACTGGCCACTCAGAGGCCAATCAAACCCTCTCACTGCTACAAGATTGCTTCTGGTGGCCCTGCATGGCTAAGGACATTAGAAGGTTTGTTCAAGGATGCTCCAATTGTGCCATCACTAAGACACGGAAAGACACGGCAATGAGGACCAAAATAACCCAAATGACTTTCATTGTATGGATACAAAACACAGAGACATTGCGCCATTTACCATCAGACAAGCTCCTTCCTCTGCCCATTCCACAACGTCCCTGGTCACACCTAAGAGTGGACTTTATCATTACCAGCCACCGTTGTTCCCATGGTCCTGGGAACCATTCAATGTTTTAGCAGTGGATGACTGGTTCTGAGAGAGTGAGAGGGTCTGGGACTCTGCACATTATCAACTCCAGAGGGCAGTGTACCAGCAGAAGAATCATGCCGATGCTAGGCATACCGAGAGGACCGCACCAACATATCAACCCGGGCAGAAGGTATAGCTCTCCACCAAGGACATCAAGCTATGACTGCCCTGCAGAAAACACAGTGTCAGTTATATTGCCACCTTTCCCATCCTCAGGCAGATCAATCCGGTCACATATGAATTACCGTTACCCTCACACTACCGCATTCACCCCACATTCCATACATCTCATCTGAAACCTCGCCACCCTCCTGTCTCTTCTTCTTCCACAGAGCCTGGTCCCATGAAGGAACCCCCCCTGCCTCTAGTCATGGAGGATGGAGCCATGTGAGATCCCGAAGTGGCCACCTGGAATACCTCGTAGACTGGAAGGGGTATGGCCCGAAGAATGTTCCTGGGTACCAAGAGAGGATATACTTGATCCGATGCTACTCAACTTCCTGTATTACCTTCCTCTGTGCTCCAATTCCAGGAACCCTCCAGCATTTCCTCCATTCCTGTTAGGAAAATACTTTTCAGTTAATTCTCCAAGTTAAATGGCAACCTAAAGGTGTGCGTGATTATACTCACCATTTGAAGAATCCAGCTCGTCAGTCTCCTGCAATTCCATTGACTACCCTGTTCATTAAGTATTTACTTCAACCGTTATCATCACTTACCTGTTTGACATTGCCTATACATAAAGCACGGTGTTGTCACTCATCTCTCACCCTCTGTTGTCTTCTTACAATAGTCATATTATGGAGGAAGTAAGTTCTGCAGGAAAGACTCGGGAGAATTATTTGACAATAGTGCATTTAATAGTAGCTCAGCAAGCTAATAATCTACAGAGTCAATTTGGCGTAGGCCCCGTCCGTAGGCATAATCCGAGGGTATCGGATCTGCAATTCCTGCCTGAAGACGAGGGCAGGGGCGCAGCCGACCCCCCGGGAGGTATGGACGGGACCATCCTGGTGGTGGTGGGGAGGATGGGGGTAGTCGTCGTCACTTCAGACTGCGTAATCGTCGCTTCAGTATCTGCGAACTCAAACATGTGTAAGTACCGGGCTTTTATACGGTGAGCATGAGAATATAATTGGGTTAGAATGAAGGCAGTGAGTGACGTAGTAATTGAGTCTTCCCAGCAGAACTTATGCTAGAGCTTTCATTTCTGCAGGAAAGACTCGGGAGAATTATTTGACAATAGTGCATTTAATAGTAGCTCAGCAAGCTAATAATCTACAGAGTCAATTTGGCGTAGGCCCCGTCCGTAGGCATAATCCGAGGGTATCGGATCTGCAATTCCTGCCTGAAGACGAGGGCAGGGGCGCAGCCGACCCCCAAAAGTAGGTGGAGTATGAATACACCGGGACGGGGCCCGCCAACCCCCAAAAGTTGGTAACTGAGTATACCCACCGGTCTAGAATCCTGGGGTTCCTGAAAAATAGAGAAGGAAGTTACTATGTGGTAGAATTAAGATGTGAAGAGATACTGCATGCCTATAGCTTAATAAAAAGACAATTTATTATTTGTATTATTGTTATATATGTAGATATATGCTTTTATTTATTTATTATTTATTTATTTATTTATTTATTTATTTATTTATTTATTTATTTATTTATTTATTTTTTTTATATAAATTCTTTTATATAAAATAATTTATATTTTATATAAATTATATAAAGTTATACACTTCTGGGTAGGCTTTCCACAAGGTTTAGGAGTGTGTTTATGGGAATTTTTGACCATTCTTCTAGAAGTGCATTTGTGAGGTCAGGCACTGATGCTGGACGAGAAGGCCTGGCTCGCAGTCTCCACTCTAATGCTCTATCTCTAATAGTGTTCTATCGGGTTGAGGTCAGGACTCTGTGCTCATCAAACTCGCTCATCCATGTCTTTATGGACCTTGCTTTGTGCACTGGTGCACAGTCATGTTGGAACAGGAAGGGGCCATCCCCAAACTGTTCCCACAATGTTGGGAGCATGAAATTGTCCAAAATCCTTTTACTGGAACTAAAGAGCCAAAGAGCCAATATATAAATATATATATATTTATATATTGCCAGTTCACTCCTATAGGAAAACACAGAGACAAGGCCTCATTGGACCGTACAGGCAGCCGCCTGGCAAAAATAATAAACAGGCCACATTGGACCACGCGGCCTCATTGGATCACACAGACAGAGCCGCATTGGCTTTTTTTTTTTTTTTTTTTTTTTTTTTTTTTTATATATTTATATATTGCCAGTTCACTCCTATAGGAAAACACAGAGACAAGGCCTCATTGGACCGTACAGGCAGCCGCCTGGCAAAAATAATAAACAGGCCACATTGGACCACACGGCCTCATTGGACCACACAGACAGAGCCGCATTGGCTTTTTTTTTTTTTTTTTTATATATTTATATATTGCCAGTTCACTCCTATAGGAAAACACAGAGACAAGGCCTCATTGGACCGTACAGGCAGCCGCCTGGCAAAAATAATAAACAGGCCACATTGGACCACACGGCCTCATTGGACCACACAGACAGAGCCGCATTGGCTTTTTTTTTTTTTTTTTTTTTATAATAGAACGGCCACATTGGACCACATATAGCAGGCCACCTAGGGCCGTACATAAACACACATATTCTGGCCTCATTGGACCACACGGCCTTTATAGACCACAGAGACAAGGCCTTGATCAGCCACCCGGCCTATACAGACCACAGAGACGAGGCTTCTAAGCCACAACGGCCGCTAATGCCACAAAGAGACGAGGTAAGACTGGACTGCAAGTGAACGAAGCCACTTGCTAGAATTTTTTTTTTTTTTTTTTTTTTTTTTTAAATATTAAACAAAGAACCTATGCCCCAGGGGGCGACTGGCCACTATTGGCATCTTTTAAGGACAAGACCAAGCCACTAGAGCCACACATATACAAACCACACGAGACTACGGCATCTAAGCCACATAAAACATATGCCCCAGGGGGCCACTGGCCGATCAGGCATCTTTTTAAAGGACAAGGCAAACATATGCCACAAGGCGCCAAGCCCCACATGAACACAAGGCCCACGTGGCCACAAGGCCACTAATGCCACACATAGACAGACATACTGAATACAAGGCCACTAGGCCACATTTAACCATGCCATGAAGGCCACAAGACCACGAGACAAGGCCACATTAGGCTACACGGTCACAGTAGACCACACTGAACATAGAATGTTTCCTAAACCATAATCCCACACTTAGACGAGACGTACAGACGATGGCCACTAAGCCACACAAAACGAAGCCATAAAGGCCGCACCCTTGAAGGCTGAACATAGGACAAGGCAACATTGTACCACAGAGACGAGGCCCGCCGGGCCACAAGGCTGCTAAGCCACACTGAATGAGGCCAACGAGACAGAGCCGCTAGGCCACACAGAACATGCCATGCTTGATGGCCACAAGACCACGAGACAAGGCCACATTAGGCTACACGGTCACAGGAGACCACATAGAACAAAAATAATCGCATTAAATAAGACATTCAAGTTTTTTTTTTATTTTTATTTTTTTTATTTTTATTTAATAATATTATTAATTTAGGATTATTTAAATAACGAACATGTAACAAAGGCACAACGGCTGCTACAGCCACACAGAGACGAGGCCACATGGAACAGAGCCGCTAGGCCACACATATTAGATGACTAGAAGTCGTTGAGGAGTGCTGGCTAGAATAATAACGGGATGAGGGAAATATGATTATGACACCACCACCAGTAGTTGCATAGGAATTTACCTTATGGTTACTGTAGAGCTTGCTGGGCTTGAAGAATGGTTTTAGAATCGGGTCTTTTGTATGATTCAAAGGCCGAGGACCTTCTACCCAAACTTTGATGGCCGGCATGGGGATTCCTCGTTCAGCTGCTGTAGTAGCTGCCCCGATTCTGAATGAGTGGCCGGTGTAGAGAGAAGGGGATAGACTGCAGCTTTAACCGGCAGTTTAACTGAGTTCTGAACCAGCCTTTTGAAAGAGGTGCACCGTTAGCAAGATATAGAGAGGGGCATAATTAGAAGTTTTAGGGTGGTTTTTTAAGGAATTTGACCATAGATGAATGGACGAAAATCATTATTGATTTTAAGAAAGATAAGGTAACGCCGTAGCCTTGAGGGTTTTTTTTATTTTTTATTTTTTTTAAGAATTAGAGTGGAGCGATTAGGTGAGAACGAATATCAGAAAAGGAAATACCAAAGGTAGGATCGAATGTATTAATATCTGAGGATAATTCGCCTGGACGCATAACCGTAGAAAGCAACTAGAAACACTGCTTCTAGCAGAATATTGATGTAAAAGGAAAGAGACCGTTGCGGACGGAACTGATGAACCTATGCCGCTACGGGAGAGTAATGAGCAGACGTTTATCTATTGTTTACTAGAGGATTTAGCGAAGCCTTTAAGGAGTAAACAAATGGAAGTTTCGGAGAAAAGACTTGGAAAATTAGGACTATAGATTTTTGCATAGGATTTGATGCCAGCGAGGAGTCGGCGGATGTAAGAGGTGTTTTTTTTTTTTTTTTTTTTTTTTATAAGATGAGAAAGGAACAAATGGTCGAAATCAAAGAGGGAATACTGACATTTGAGGCGAAACAGAACATAGAAAAAACTGACCATGCGGACGTGTAAGTTTTGAAAGTTGAGGAAGCGACACTTTTAGGAATATATTTTCTAGCCTATATTAGCAGAGAGTTTAATATAATATTAATGTTGCTAGGGGAGGACAGGATACTGGGTCCGGTTGGCTAATGCAGAGCCGTCTGAAAGTCTTGGACGATGTTCGCTCTAAGAGGGAACGCTGTAGCTGCGGATGGAGAGACAAAACGCCTACCGAAAGACTGAGCTGGGATTGCTGAAGAAAACCATCTTGACCATCATGGCATCCCGCATACTTAATAGAGGAGACCTTGGTAGAGGATGCCAACTCCACGCATTGACTATGTTCGTAGCAACACTGACGTCTTGATAGAACACCATCTAACCGTCAACCTGCTAAGAGAGCCCCCAAAAGAAAATAAACCAGACAGCATGACAGACATAACATGGGCATGTGATTGAGAACATCAGACGATGCCCTTGCAAAAGGATAAGAATGTTTTATATGTTTAAGCTTTACTAACTAATAAAACCATAGCTAGCTATATAGGACCCGGCACGGCTACTGAACCTATGAAAAAATTCATCATTTGATAACCTAAGCCAGGATAATACTGTGTTATTGTGGCCACATTTGGCAGTATGAGACGAATATCACAATCCTAAAAATTCCTTTGACCCTGGAATAACATCAGAAGTCTATAATAGTTAGTTTGACGTACTCACCAACGGCATGATAAAATTTGGCCTGAATAATTTCACGAAGGTGAATGGGTTGATGTAAAACTCCGGACAAGTCCTCGTGGATCTGATTAACGTACCTGGCATTAATGCACTGAAATCCCACAGTGTGACATCAGATCATAGTCTGAAAAGCAACGCATCACAAAGATTATGAGCGCACTGTGTGCCAGCTTAGCGAAGAGAAAAGCTCACTGCGAGAGAGCTCGTCATTTGCGGTGCACCCGGAAATCAACACTCATGTGCAGACTGAGTCAACAGTCAATGCTATATTTACTCCCCTGTATATTGTGTTAGACTCAATAACTGAAAATGTTGGCGTAAATGGTGCAGTGTAGCCGATTACAGACATGTCTTCCTGTAGCTCGAACAGTAGAGCGCGGCACCAGCAACGCCGCTTATTCGCTGGCCAATTCTGCCTTCTAGTACATACATTTGACCAACGAAGAATAGAGCATGCAATAGATCATGATTCGGTGTAGATTGACCGCAGCAGTTTCCACTAGTGTAGGAGTTTATCTGAACTAAAGCACTTCCGACGGTTTCGTGCATTTATAAAGGGAGCACACTCTGCTCACTTACTGTTTTCATGAGATTTGAATAAGTGTTCCCGTGCTGCGATTTAGATGCAATCTTCATGTAAACGGGTCGATTGAGTACGGAAATATATTAGTGCTGCAGTCGAATATCAAAACTTGTTTAGTATGCAAACCTTACCTGACCTATGGTACTGTGAGTACAAGCGAGATACACGTTTGTTTTATACTAGTTGCAGCCATAGCGTCCTAGCACGGAAGGACCAAGTGAACCGTAATACTAAATTCTAAAGTTACTAAAATAGAAGAGGTATACAGATATCAGCTGAATAAAACACGAGTAATTACTGGAGTTAAGCGAAAACAAAGCATCAATTACTATACATAACGTGTTATTTCAATTGACTAATATATAATATAGCGCATATTTATAATGCAATAAGACGACACCTTTATGGAACACAGAACGCTACAGTACTTCCTCATCAGAAAGGAAGCCATGTCAAATAACTAAGGGAAACCATTTCAACACTGGGTGCCCCGTATGATTGAGCAGATAATGTACTCTGCTGGATGACAGCCCAAAAACACTTTTAAGCTTAAAACTATGTTGTGTCAGTTTTAATTATGACAGTTAATGTGACAAACTCACAGTGCTGCAAGAGAATAACACCATTGAATGAGAACGGATCAAAGCACTGATGTCGGTGCTGTAGCCTACTTAAAAACTATCTGAGCAAATTAGCATATTTAATTCAATTGTATTGATTAATAACACAGAACCCATTGCGATTCCAGCTTAACTCTGTTAATCATGAGCCCCGATTAACTGGGTGCATGTTGCTTTAAACTCATGTTGGTTCCTTGCGTTCATAGGGAGGGTGATAGAGGCTAATATGCTGTGCCATCTGATTTGTTTCAGCTTTTCTAAACAATTTGCCATCAATACAGGCCGTTTGTCATGCGAATCATTTACAGCACTATGGATTACGACACAAGTGAGCCACAACGAGCGATCACGTTGCACGAGCAGACCGGCAGACACCTGTGCGCGTCTCATATGATGCTTGTGTCTGCACTCACTGTACGGACCTGCTTGCGACAAAATTGAGAAAGAGTACAATACTACACCCAATCGGCGTCGGAATGTATAATCATATACATTTCACTGTGGTGAATGCTGATGTAGAGATGACGCCAGAATGGTGATGAAGATCACAGCCGTGTCTTTGATAACATGCCCAATAGTCCTCCGTGGAAGTGATTGTTCTGAATCTGAACGCGAGATTGCTCTCGTTAGTGAAGGTACTCGTCTGTTGCCGCGACAGCCCGGTGATTAGAATGATAGCTGACGTGGACTTAGAACGCCACTGTGTGCATATTATTAACTTATAATAGGACCAGCGATCGACCGCTACGAAACATCCAGAACGTTAACTGAATCGTCGCTTCAGATCTGCGTAATCATCGCTTCAGATCTGCGTAGTCGTCACTTCAGACTGCGTAATCGTCGCTTCAGTATCTGCGAACTCAAACATGTGTAAGTACCGGGCTTTTATACGGTGAGCATGAGAATATAATTGGGTTAGAATGAAGGCAGTGAGTGACGTAGTAATTGAGTCTTCCCAGCAGAACTTATGCTAGAGCTTTCATTACTATGCTGGGCTGCGTTTCCCAAAACCATCGTAAGCCTAAGTTGATCGTAGAGACCATTGGTGGCAATTGTTCTACGATCAACTTAAGCTTACGATGGTTTTGGGAAACGCAGCCCTGGGCAGTACTGGAGCGGAACACTTAGAACATTACAATTGTTAATGTTATTGTAATGAAGTTCATTTTGGAATAAGGAAGGAAGAAGGCAAGGTCGGCTTGTCGGAGACTCAGGTTACTTTTATTACACTCTTTTTGTTACCAAACATAAGTCACGCCTACTGGCGTTCACAATCAACACAGAGGCCGTGTATGCGGCCTCTTCCGGGTGGTTTATGTACGGTCTCTCCACGCCCATTACTGAAACAAGACACAGGTGTTTATGCTTTGCACTTGACCCACTTATGGCGCACCTGTCTCCCGACTCTCTCTCCCATCACAGACCTCGCTAAACCCCCCCCCCCCCCCCCCCCCCCCCACTAACTCTACATCAGCTGCAGATTCAAGATCAAACTCTGACTCAGGACCTCCACTAAGTCCAGGAAAAATACCCATCTCCACTAACCTACTATAAAGCTTGTCTTTAATCATCTTGATGTAACGACTAAAAATAATGAGCCAACGAGCCCCCAATTGTCACAAACTCCCCCTGTCTAGGGTTGTGGAATGCCTGTGACAAAAATGATAACGAAAAGAAAAATAAACTGTTACCGTCTGTCCCCTTCTCCCGTCCCAGCTCGAACATAAACATCACAGACGAAAGTGTTACATACGAATGAAATAAAACAGGACTCAGGAGTGAGGACTCATGAGCAGATAAAGTGAATTTACACTGTGTGCAGAATTATTAGGCATGTTGATTTTCTGATCATATTTTTTTTCCAGGCACATTTGACCAATTCCAAACCACAGTAATCCTAATAACTACTATTAATTTAGAATTTAATAATGTATGTGATACACAACAAGAAAATAACCACACGTCCAAGGATGTAACACCCCCACCCTTAGTTACAAATCCTGATTTGTAAAAGGAACAAATAATAGGGTAGCTATCTCAGAATAACCCGTACGGATGAATTATGTGGCTTAAACCCCCAAATCCGGCATAAACCCTAGACAATGCGTCAGCTACAAGGTTATCTGCACCTTTTTTGTAACGTATGTCTAAGTTGAACTCCTGTAAGATGAGAGCCCATCTCATTAGTCGCTGGTTAGCATTAGACATACTAGCCAGAAAAAACAGAGGGTTGTGATCTGTGTACGCTACAATGCGATCACCAGAGCTTAAGTACACCTCAAAGTGTTGAATGGCCATCAGTAACGCCAGAGCTTCTTTCTCTATCGTGCTATAGTTTTTCCGACACCTGGTGACATTTTTTGAGAAATAGCTCACCGGATGTTCAATACCAGCGTTATCTGCTTGCATCAGCACCGCACCAGCACCGTGAGCACTTAGAATCCTCTGTAATACCCGACCATTCCCAGAAAACGCTGTAACTTGCATTTATTAGTAGGTGAAGGAAACTTAGCAACAGCTTCAACTTTAACCTTCAGAGGCTTAACCTGACCTTGCCCAACTAGTTTACAGAGGTAAGTCACTACTGCCCTGGCAAACTCGCACTTACTGAGGTTGAGCATTAGGAATGCGTCAGCCAAGCATTTCATTACCGAACTGAGTGTACGCAAGTGATCTTCCCAGGTCATAGAATATATCACCATGTCATCTAAGTAGACTTCACAATTTTCTGACAACACAATCTGCATTAATTGTTGGAAGGTGGCAGGTGCGTTGCACATCCCGAAGTCCATTACCGTATATTGCATGAATGCATCGGAGGTGACAAAGGTGGAAATTTCGTAAGCGCGGGCTGTCAACGACACCTGCCAATATCCCTTCAATCATTCGAGCTTGGTTACATAACGTGAAGAACCTACACGATCAACACAATCCTCCATTCTGGGGAGAGGGAATGAGTCAGCTTTGGTAACACTATTTACCCTGCAAATATCAGTGCAGAATTTAAAAGAGCCATCAGACTTGGGCACCAATATGCAAGGTGAACTCCAGGGACTCTGACTGGCGACAGCAAATCCATTACGCACCAGATACTCAACTTCATCCTTCATTGCTTGCCGTTTGTGCGGGTTAACCTGTTATGAATGCTGCTTAATTAGTGTGCTATCATCCCCCACAATATCATGCATTAACACATTTGTCTGGGAAGGAACATCACTGAACAACGCAAGATAATTGTTAATCAATTCAATATTAGTACGCTGATTCTCAGACAGATAAGAGAGATACGATGGCAAAGTGGCCAGAATAGCAGAGTTGGAAAGTCTCCCACAAGAGGCTTGATCATTCTCGCCAATTAAGCCATCGGTCTCTGCCACAGAACTGAAATCAACAACATTTACAGCAGACACAGTCTCAACAGGGTTAACTTCAGGCGCATTTTATGGACCAGCAAATCGAGCATGCAGGGGAGAGTTAGTTACAGGCAAAAACACAAGCACTGAATCACCCGGTTGAAAATCACGAACAACACTAATTTTGTCATGCCTACACTTCATCTTAGATTGTGATTCAGTGAAATTCTGTTTAGCCACTTTCCAAGCATGATGGAGGTGCTCACGAAACGTACTCACATACTCTAAGATCGGTGCCAGAGGAGGATCTTTAGAGAGAAAATGTTCACTTATCAATTTCAGTGGTCCTCGGACTGTATGTCCGAACACAAGTTCGGCTGGGCTGAACCCTAAGGACTCTTGCACTATGCTTCTTATGGCAAACATTAATAAGGGTAGTCCATCCACCCACTCGTTACCAGTTTTCTACACAATAAGTGCGCAGCATCGACTTTAACGTCTGACTCGGGATGGTACGCGCTCAACACCTGATGTTCCACACGCAGCTCATTTACCAGCTGTTCAAACAGGCGTGAGGTAAAATTGGATCCGATAAAATTGGAAAAAAAACGTAACCAACTCTTTCACCACGTTGGCAAACGTGACAGGATCGGACAAACGCAGCCACGGAAAGATTTCAAACCTGGCCAAAAAAAGTGTCTTGAAATTCGATCATACGTTTTTGTAACACCAAGGTGTCCTGAACATATATGTTCGTGAGCCAACTTCATAATCTGGTAACGATACCCAGTAGGGAGAACAATTTGATTGGCACGATCACTTTCAGAGTTTGACGGCTTCCACCAGCGCATCAACACCCCCTCATCCCAATAATAACCCACTGCTACATTTGAAACTTGCACATTATCTACAGCCACACTAATATATTTACTCAGAGTCGGATCAGATTTTTGCACAGTAATTAACTGTTCCCTACCCACTTTAAGCGAAGTTCATTTGAGCTCGAATACTCATCACTCAAGAGCGGTTGTGGATTAACAAGTAATTAGCATTCTGCTTTCTCTGACGATGCGACTAGAAATTAACTTGAAAGATCCACTACGTCATCAAATTTCTTTTTCTGAGCGTTACAGCGCAAGTCTGGAAAACAGTAGACAATTGAGACAAAGCAGCTGCATTAGGCTTAGTACACACAATCGGGTAGTGAAAAACTTTAGTTCCAGCCAAATCATTACCCAAAATTATACTCACACCATCCACGGGTAATTGTGAATACACACCGATACTAACAGGACCAGATATTATGTCAGATTGCAAATGGACTGTGTGCAAACCACAGGTGTACACCCCATCTCAATACCACAAATGAGTACATCATTGCCTGTATACAATTTCAGCGAATACGGCAAAGCACCTTCCAGTATTAATGTTTGCGCAGATACTGTGTCCCGTAGCATTACTATTGGCTTTGTGTTAGAATCATCTGGAAGTGAAACTAAACATGTTTGCAAAAAACGACCCAAATGCATTAGAGAGAGACTGTGGTGCTTGTTCAGCGATGGAAGTGAACGCTACCCCTTTAGGCTTAGCACCAGCCTTCTGCCAAGCTTTACAGCTTGAAATCAGATGGCCAGGATCAAGGCAATAAAAACAGGCTCTTTTTCAGGACATTTTTGCGCATTTGCGTCACTAATGTCCATAACAGAGTTATCCCTTAACATTCTTTTATCTTTCCCTACATCCACAACGAAAGGAGTTTTAGATGGAATAGATGGAAATATGGTATTATGCGTGAGCACAAATTCATCTGCGAGTACTGCCACATCGGAAAGTTTAGAGACTTCCTGCTCATTCAGATGCACTACAATACTTTCCGGCAAACAGTTCTTAAAATCCAAAATTAGCAAAATTAGTTCATGCAACTAATGGAAACGCACCATTTCTCAAAGAGCGCTCTCTTCTCACACACTAATTCCACAAACGTTTGCTTGGCTGCCTTTGAACACGCCCTGAATTTCTGCCGGTACACCTCCAGTACCAATTCATAAGCTCGCAGAACAGCCAATTTCACAGTGTCGTAATTTAGCAAATCATCAATTGGCAAAGCCACAAAAACCTCCTGCGCTTTGCCAATTTTTTTTACACTGCAATAATAATACCCACATGTCTCAATGGCCACTTCAATTTAGCTGTGACACGTTCAAAAGCTACAAAGTACGAGTCAACATCAGTTTCCCGAAATGGTGGTACAAGTTTAACATACTTACCCACATTAAAGTCAGGTTGCCCCATCTCAGAACCACTGGAAGCCGGTTGGTACGTGGTGACAGAACTGGTCTGCTACGCTGCCTCTGAGCATCCAGCTCTAGACTACGTAACTTAACATCCCAATGAGCCGTTAACTCCAGCTCTTTCAATCAAAGAATCTGAGTTTGATACTCCTGTTTTGTAGGTTGTTTTATCATTATTATTATTATTATTATTATTAGTAGTAGTAGTAGTAGTAGTATACAGCACATCCGATCTGGCAGTTGCATATGGTCTAGCTGCAACAATCAAATATTTTAAGACAACTAAAGCTCTATGCATATGGTCGTACTTCCTTGCAGTTCTGTACTCTCCTTTTGAAACGAATGACTTCCAGACCAGAAGCCAGAATGGGTTGTGTGGGAAATTTTATTCACCTTGGTTGGGTGCATCTATTTCAGTGGTTTTCAAACCTGTCCTGGAGGCACCCCAGCCCTGCACATTCAAATCATCAGCTCGTTAGTAGAGACTGCAATAACTAAAGTGGGTGTGTCTGATAAGGGAGACATACAACATGTGCATGGCTGGGGTGCCTCCAGGACAGGTTTGAAAACCACTGATCTATTTGGAGGTTAAAATTTCATTCCAACAAACCACATGCACTCAAAATCTGTATATTTCCCCCACACAGCATGTTGTACACTGTCTCATACTGTGCAACACATCTCACCTTTGACAGACACAGGATGAGCCTCAGAGATTGTTAATAATATATTTCACAATATGATTTTGTCTTTGAAGCTGGCTCCAATGTATCAGGCACAAACAGTGGCATGATCCTCCTCATGCTCTTTGTGCTGTGGTGTAGGTAGGAGAGCTCCATGCACTGAGGTCATCAGCTCAGGTATGAATATTTCATCAGGTGCTATCTGGCTTCCATTTGCGCAGGGTCACATTTATCAGGTATTGGATGTCCTCATGCTCAATTATTCAGACTTGCTTGTCAAATTCATGATCACGGAGACCTATGATGACTTTTCCATGCCTAACTCACAAGTTACTCTTTCTCTCTCTCTCTCTCTCTCTCTCTCTCTCTCTCTCTCTCTCTCTCTCTCTCTCTCTCTCTCTCTCTCTCTCTCTCTCTCTCTCATTGTCTCCTCTTTACACTGGAATAACGGTATTTCTTTAGTGTAAGAAGTGCTCTATAAAAATAACCTAGTCGTCTACAACAATATTAATAGTTACAGATCCTGTTGTTTCCATTTTTAGAATGAGCTCATTAATCTTCTACCTCATCTCACGGATGAAGTAAGTGTGTGCAATGCTGGGCAGTAAATGGAGTGGAAACCTTCTAAACATTAAAATTGTTAATATTATGCTTTATACCTTCCTTTGTTTATGGCAGGGCAGAAAAATTGGAGACTTTTCAGTGAATTACTCTTGTATGTCAAGGGCTAATATAATGTAGACAGTTTCAGGCTACTCAAGAGCCAAATCTACCAAATCTGTTGTGTGTATTTTTGGAAACCACAGCCTTTACATCACAGAACAGATGCCATTTAGTACATATATGTCAAATAAACTATTGTAACAAATTAGCTCAAAGGGGAAATCTTAATAATTAATCATAACTAGTTACAATTAATTATAAATATTTGGATCAGTTAAGCGAATTAACATAATGTAACTGAAATAATATTACAATCAAATAATCTGTTCGTCCAGCGAAAATTCAGTACTGATTGTCTATCAACTCGTCACGAAATGATATTATCTGTGGCCACAGAAAAATAACTCTTTCTTAGCTTGTATCAATTTGTTAAAGTGACAATTTATTTATAAGCAGACCAGAATCAATTCGTACGAATGTGCACAAAAGTTTATTTAACTAAAACACGAACACATAACTAACATAAACACACAACACAAAATCATACAAACATGGGATAGAATGGAAAGTGGAAGTGACAGAGAAACCGGATCAGAACAGAGGAATGAGGCAATGAAAAGAGTCTAAAACCTGAGAGAACCACCAGTTAAAACAACAAGTGCCTTTGTTTGAATAAAGATTGTTTGAATATTGATAAATCAAGATAAAATAAAATATGCTTCAGATATGACAATGTCAATCTATCAATTTGTGATGAGAAAGGACTTTGTGACGAAAGAGAGAGCAGCTCTGGTTTCAACACTCTGAAAAGATCACATCCTACAGACAAGGTCACAATTTAAAGAGAGAGAGAGAGAGAGAGAGAGAGAGAGAGAGAGAGAGAGAGAGAGAGAGAGAGAGAGAGAGAGAGAGAGAGAGAGAGAGAGAGAGAGAGAGAGAGAGAGAGAGAGAGAGAGAGAGAGAGAGAGAGAGAGAGAGAGAGAGAGAGAGAGAGAGAGAGAGAGAGAGAGATAAGATAGTTAACAAACTCAGGTAACACTTTATTTCAGTAGTCCACATTAGTTATTCTAATAAGTACCCAGATGGCAGACCAACACTGAATCAAAGTTGAATCAATGTTAATGCATCAACTAAAATATAATTGAATCAATGTTGAAATTTAACATTGATTTTATCAGATTTGCACCCTGAAATAATATTATTTAAATGATGAAAAATAGATCAAGATGGGCATAAAATCTATAATTTTTCAACTAAAATGAAATCACTTATTTAACACTGAATCAACATTAAATCAATGGTAATGCATCAATCAAATTATCATTGAGAAAATGTTAAAATGTAACATTGATTTTTCATCAGGTTTGCACCCTGAAATAATGTTATATCAACGATGAAAAAAAGATCAAGATGGCCATAAAATCAAAAAATGTTCAACTTAAATCACGTATTTAACATTGAATCAACATAAAACATACTATAAAATCAATCTTGCTTTATGTACAGCAGGATTCTATGCCAGTTAATTGTCTCTTTAATTTATTCCTTTCAATCAGAGACCATGTCACTCAAAGTAAACAACATCATGCAAATGTATTTATTTATGCCCCCACAGTTTCAACAGGAAATCTCACATTGGCTTAAAACAATTACATCTGAATTTATAACACAAATGCCAGGAGAAGAGCCTGGAAAAAACATGACATCCTGCATCTGCAAAATGGGAGTAAATACAAATGGAAACTCGCCAATAAAGACATAAATGGGACAGTACTACTGAAAGAAAGAAGATAGAAGAAAGAATTAAATACTCTGAATACTCTAAACTCAGGGGTTTCCACCACGAGCAATGCCCCCAAGCCTTTCAGGGCCATAACGGAGCCATTTTTGCACCGTCCCAGCAAAGATAAACTCTAATGCCTTTTTATCAGCATTCACTTGTAACGCATCTAAAACAACAAGAAGTTAGTAATTATTTGGAAATGTGACTAATTATACATTACCAATGTACTTGTAATGGGTTGTATTTCAAACTAATTAGTTCATCACTTTTATGGACTAATTAAGAAATCAGAAGGTCAGTGTCCGACTACGGAGGTAGAGGGTAATTGCTGAGGGATGACAGGAGACCACAACTTAAGTAAGTATGTAGAATTTTTATGAATCTTTTAACGGCAGGCCTTTTTATAAAAAGAAACACTTTCAATAAAAGAAATAAACAATTCAAAGTAAATTACATCAATACAATGAAAATAATTGAAAGGGGGGAAAAAATAAAATCACGGTCAGTTTCACATTAACATACATTTACCATGTAATCCAGTAGACTGACAAAAGTTTGTTCAAGTTCAACAATAATCAGTCCTTGATTATTAAAAAAATGGAAAAATCACACACGTTGGCGATAGGTTTGATTTCAAATTGTTCAATCACTGGTATCAGTTCTTTCTTCATCTGATCGGTTTTTGAAGGCAATCCTTGACTGCCTTTGATATCCCACAATCCTGTGCTTTCGATTCTGTGACAGTTGAGATGGAAAAAAAAAATGGTGTCCAAAAGTTGCATTTGCTGGTCAGTTTGTATGTAAATGTACGTTTTTTTTTTACCAACATTTTCTACTTCTGATGTCATTTCCAACTAGAAATTATTAATGTAGTAATTAAATATTTGTTTAGTTCTCACCAAAGCTCTCTCTATTTAGCTGTAGATCATTAAACGGTTACACTGCCTAAGAAGTCTGTCCGAAATCAGTTTCGTGAGGTGCCTTCACGCACAAACAGTGCCTTACAAGCCATTGTCTGATAAGGCAGCGAGGCAATGAGTCAGCTGCCTAGGTTTTTGGACGCAGCCTCAGTCTCTGTTCAGGAATCGTTTTACCTTGAGCAAAGGGGGAATAATGGAATAAAGATACTCTCATTGGTCCTGTAGGATGATTTTTGTTCTTTACAATACCATCACAAATAACACCACATTAGTTAAGTATATCCACATACCAGTAAATTAACATACATAGTCATTATTTCAATGTTTAACAATATTACATTGCTAATATATACACACATCTATGTTCAGGCATGTGTACATCACAGCGACATCCACGTGAAGCAAATCGACACCACGTGAGAACAACTGAACTCAACGCTATGAATTTGTACAACATCCTAAAAATACAACATAAATCACACATACAGTATGACCATTACAAACAAAATAAACTTCTGCTTTTCTTACAAAAGAAGTGTTGGTTTCTCATTTAAACATTAAACTCAACATAAATACATAAATTAACCCAGATATTCACTGTCCAGCAATACAGGATGTTATAAACGCATCAATCGTCACAGGAGTAAAATGACAACAAAATCCACTCAATATCTTCCGCTAACGAATATGAAGAGTTTTAAACACTATTTTCAAGGTTTTACTCAGTTATTTCTATTTTCTTGATCACTAAATCTATAGCGAATGTCCCTCCGTCTTCTCTTATCCCTTCACAGGTCTCGCACAATCTGTTGCGTCAGTGAGTATCTTTACAATTCGCTCTATGGAAATGATTTGTTAACATCTCCAATCTTTGATTATTTTGTGAACCTCAATAATTTGTATTGATGTATATTATAACACTTATTTAGTCTGGGTTACATCCTACAAAAATTAAGTGAAACTTGAAATTAGATTAAAATCTTTACATTCCAGTTAAAACACGCTGAATTTAAATTCAAGACTATGTAATGAATTTTAGTATAGACTTTTCCCTTTAAAGCACCTGCAGACACACAGGAGGATTGAATGGAAAAGCAAGGTGAAAATATCCGGTGTTTTATCTACTATTAATATTGTATTTAATAGTAAATAAATAAATAAAGTGTGAAAGTGAAACAAGTAAATGAATGATCAAGTAGCCAAATTACTAAAAGAGGAGCTGGATACACTACACGGTGGTTTGGAAGAGATTATCCATTTTACAACTCGAACTGGAGGTGCAACAGTTTGCCAAATTTCCGCAGTTTGATATAGCTGCCTACAGAACTTAAAGATCTCTTTTCCTTTTCCTTTTCCTTTTCTTTCTTGATACACCGCAGGCGTGGTAGGGGGCATAGGGCAATCAGTTCGTAGCTCTGCTTCAGCTATGCTATTACCTCACGAGGGGGGACCACAATTACTGACAAGCCAGAAATGTATCAAACCATCCGATCGCCTCTCGTTTCTCCCTGTACACTGCACGAAGACCTCACGACAAATGACGCACATATTTTTAAAAATATTTTACATTCTATGCGCACGGAAAAGCTGAAAATCGGCCCGACCCAAAAAAAGAGTTGTACGAATCAGAATTCGGCTCGAAATCGGACGAAAATCGCACAGTGTATGCCCAGCTTAAGAAATAAAGATGAATAAAAATATGATAGGGTTTGGTGAAAAACAAACTCAATGTATTACTTAAAGAATATCCTGGCCGTTGGTTGTGTACGGAGGGCATTCACGTGACTCTATTAACATCACAGTTCACTCTGACTCGCCCAGGAGAAGTTGTAATTAATAAAGATATATAAAAACACGAAATTAAAATTGAGTTGAATTTTATTAATCTTTTTGTACTTAGCTCTAAAAAACACTGTCACTGTCTTTTTCATGCTTGAAGTCTGTTAGTTTGTGTTTAAATTCTGTATTAACCCTGTATTCTTAAGATAAATAATTACATGTATGTAAATTCTACATAATTTTTTAAATAATAATAATAAAAGCCTACATTTTTTAAATTTAAAACAGATTGGCTATGATTGGATGACCACAAGAATTAATATATCGAAGATATTTTCCATGATGGAGGAGATTTTAAAACAATAATTAGAACATAAATATTAATAATACTAGTAATAATAATAATCAACTGGTTCATCCAATTGAGTTCAATTTATGGTAGGAATTCTTTGTTAATCCACACACTCGTTGGCGGAGATTCATCCTTTGAGGAGAATGAATGTGCTCACATTTCACAGAAATGTACCCAATTGATTTGGATTTGCTCTAACATGTTGAATGATGGGACAGGTAGATTGACAATAAGCCTCACCAGTGGAGAATTAAACTGACCAAAAATCAACATTGAATCAATGTTTGTCTTTTCAGCACTGAAAAGCATGGAATTATCAACATTGATCCAATATTATTTTGCATTGAATTTTCAACATTGGTCCAATGTGTTTTTAGCGTCGAATTTTCAACATTGATCCAATTTACTTAGCATTGAAATTTCAACCTCAACCAAAATTATGATTCTGATGGAATTTCAACATTGACTCAATGTCATAATGCTGGGTAACTTTGCAACCACGTCATCTACCAGTCATTAGAGTATTAGTAGACTGTCAGCTTAATATAAGCTAACACTTTAGTTTGATCATCCCCCAACAGACATTCTACTGACTATAAGTGACTTTGCAAGTACATGTCAAATTATTATATTAACCCTAACCTAACAGTCTACTAATATTCTAATGAGAGTTAGTTGACATGTACAGTACTTGCAAAGTTATAGTTAGTAGAATGTCTAAAGTGGACTATCAAAATAAAGTGTAACCTAAAATCATCTAAACAAGGGAAAGAACAGAAGTAAATCTTTCCTTGCATGTGGTGCTGTTTGTCCCGTAGATTTTATTATATATATATTTATTTAGTAACACTTTAGAATAATGGTCCATCATTTTAAAAGGTATGCAGGAAGTAATGCAGGACTAATGAGTAGTACTACATTTACACTTCAGCTACTACTATTAAAGGTCCCATGGCATGAAATTTTCATTTTATTAGGTTTTTCAACATTAATATGAGTTCCCCTAGCCTGAATATTGTCCCCAAGTGGCTAGAAATTTTGATCGGTGTAAACTGAGTTCTGGCTGTCTTTCTCTGCCTTTGAGTCTTGAATTTTACCTCCCTTTCCCTTTCCTCCCAGGAAAATCGCCCATGTGAGCGCCATATTTGTTTGTCCTCGAGAGATCATGGCTTGTGAACAAGTGAATGCTGGCAGTTTCTCAGTGTTTGGATGTACAAATGAAAACAGAAGTCTTTTTTCAGTTCCTTCTGATCTGTGATCAGTGATTTCTGATGTGTAGCTAATTATTGAAGTTCACACAGAACTTTATTATTCGTGCACACGCTGCGGCTTCTCTCTCCCCCGACAGAACAGTATTTTCTATCTTGTGAGTCAGTGTTTTAGTACATCCTCATTGCATCTATCTCTTCTAAAATGTGCAGTCGTGAGTTTCTGCTTAACATCGGCAGAGCCACATCTTTAGAGATAAACCTCACGCACGCCGAAGCTCGGGCTGCACTAACCGGTCAGACTTTAACATCACGACCCCCAATACTGCATCTCGCCCACAGCGAAGGTGCCATACGCAGCGTGAGATTAAGCAGAAGGTGGGAAAGCACGGGGTATCCGAGCTAGGCTAGCCAGCTATCCCCACAATAAACTGGATTACATTCGATTACTGCGCTGTGTCTTTGTTTGCGCTGTGTACTAAATGCACGTCAATGACGCTTTTCATATGATAGGAAAATATCTAAAAATGCTATAATCAACACTTACTCGTAACCCGTTCATCTCGACAGCTGTAATGGTACATTACATGTGTTACAAAGTTGGTAGAATAAGGAGGAAGACAGGCTCGGCGTGACTGGGTGTTTATTCAGAACTCTCAGATACAAACAAAATAAACTCATGCTGACAGCGCTCCCACAACTCAGTAGTTACAATATAACTTTGTTAGCAATCAGTCCGTCTCTGGTTCGTGATGTCCGGTTCGCGAACTAATCGTTCTTTAGAACCGGTTCTTTTTAGTGAACCGCTCAAACCAGTTCACCAAATTGGACTGAATAGTTCTAAACTGTTCGCATCTCGAGTCAGCGCTGATCCATAATTTACTAAAGTTACTAACTTTCTGACATGATTGACAGTCCCTCCGACTAGAAATAAACTAATAACCTGAACTATATGCTAGTAACTACAACAGTTCACTGAACTGAGACGTGCTGAGAGAATGATGAGAAGTGCACTCAGGTCCATCCGTCTCTCTGGCAGGCTCGTGCCTCGTAGACCTCGTTAAACCATGCCCCCTCCGCTACAAGATCTGATACTCATTTCAAATGCAAAGATGTCAGCCAATCACAACAGTAGGCGTTTTTACTGAAGTCTCACAGCAGACACGCCCCTTGAAACAGGGCATTCAGCCAGAGGGAAAACGTCTCAGGTTACGAATGTAACCATAGTTCCCTGAGAACAGGGAACGAGACGCTGCGTCAGCTTGACGCTACGGGGAACGCCTTCAGCGTGACAGGTGCCTGAAATCACATCAAATCACGTCAATCCTATTGACCGGCGATAGCCTCTGACGTCATCTAGGCACAACCAGGAAGTATAAAAGGGGCGCTTGCCAACATGACAGTATCTAATCGTCTGAAGGGACTGTTTCCGGCAGGCAGGCCCTGCGGCATGGCAAAGCGACGCAGCGTCTCGTTCCCTGTTCTCAGGGAACTATGGTTACATTCGTAACCTGAGACGTTCCCTTTCGAAAGGGAACTCGCGCTGCGTCAGCTTGACGCTACGTGGGAACGATATACCCACGCCGCCATGCCGACGGGAGTGCATGCCCAATGGCAGTGACAACTGTCAAGACAAGCACATTCTGCTGAAATGCCTGAACCACTCCCCTTCTGGTCGCATAGGCTGTCAGTGACAGCGCTCCCTACGGTCATAGCCCAAGCTATCGCCTGAGAAGGAAACCTTCACACACATGAGGTCCTTCCCAGGCCTTGCTCAAAGGCCTGGAACCAACCCATTCGGCTTAGAAGGGGTTCCTTTAAGGGAGCGTGGCAAGGGAACTACGAGGGAACCCATGCCAGTCACTATTCGGGAGGTCTTCTCACCGAATGCCACCAGGGAGACCTGACCAGGTGACCCAGTCTGTTATGGGACACGTAATACGGCCAACCCTGTCTGTACAGTACAGAGCCTCTGGTACTCGCCTCCGAAGAGACATCCCACTAGGGTGCTGCAAAAAAGGCAGTGTCATCCACCAGCCGGACCTCAGAGACGGGTTATCCCGGAGAGCATCGCTCAGCGAAGTGCTTCCAAACCCTTGCTAGCAAGGGGAGTCTAGGCGCACGATCCTCGGATCTACCAAGCACTTACTTTAAAACGTGCTTAGGAGGCCAAAGGCCTTACAGGCTGATCGTACCAGGGAGGCCTTCTACCTACTAGCACTCATGCTAGTCATCCAGTGACTGGAGCCCAGGAACGCCACCAACTAGCAGCTCGTACCAGCGTTCGAGGGGCTAATGCCAGTAGCTCCCCCTCGGGGGAGACCGGCAGCGCCTGCTGACCACAGCAGGCTCTCAGGGAGGCCGAACGGGGCCCGCCCTAAGCGAAGGTAACCCAAACCGGGAGCCTACCCCTCAGGGAGGCAGGACCCTGCCGCGACTCTAAGAAGGCTGGCTGCTGCGCCTGGGCTGACGGCGGCTGTCTGCTGCTGACGAATGCCTGGAAAACACTCATCCCCAGGGCTAGTTGACGAGGTTACTGCTGACGTCGACACCGGTGGAGGAGATCCTCCAAGGCCCACTCGTGGGCCATGGCGTCGAGACTTCTTGTCCTGAAGTCCTTCTGCCCAGACCGCCCAAGCTGGCCACTAACAACCAGCTGGCTCTTACGCCCGCACCTGGGGCTGGCTCCATCCCAGAAGCAGCTAGGGACTATGATGCTTTAGTCCTAGGGCCTCCATGACGGCGCAGTCTCTCGGGCAGTGCCTACCGACATGAACCTAATCACATTGCTAACAGCAGTGTACTCAGCAGAAGTGCTAAACAAAACACCCTCTAAAGTGAGGGGAGTACAACTTACGTCACCTGCTCTGGGGCGGCTGTCTTACTTTCAATGCAGCGGCCAACCGTAAGTGCGAGGGCGTCAGCCATTAGCAACGCTCGGGCCTCAGGGGAGCATACGACCAGAACCGCAAACAGAAGGTTTATCCGATGTTCAGCTCAACCCGAGCCCTAAAGAAGGTGAAGCAGAGACATAGAGCAAGGGTGAAATAACACATAATTATGCAACCCACCGGCCGTACCGTCCTCCAGGAAGAGGCCGGGGGCCGCCAGCAGATGGCGGCCACCAAGCTCTGAAAGGCAGAACCAGCAGATAAAGTCTAATCGCAAACCGGCGAAAAGACGCTTAACTCCGCCCCACGACCACTGGCAAAGTCGCCGTCTCCTGCAACACCTCGACTGCATTACTCGAAACCCCAGAACGCAGAGAAGGGGGCGGGCCTTGGCCGGACGACTCTGTAAAAAAAAAGAGGAGGCAAACACAAGGATGCACACACAAAGCCATGTTCTTATATCAAAAGACAGGCCAGGGGCGAAAAACCCTTCTTAAAAGGGAACGCCCCCATCCTTGACGGAGCCTAGGCCAAGTGGTGCGACATAAGTACGCACTAGATCCACTCAGGGCTCGGGAAAGAAATATTATCACCTCTAATATTACACAATGAGGCCCCGCAAAACCCCTTCCCCAAAGCCCCGCAGAGCTGGGCGTGGATCTCACTACAGCTCATGAATCAGTGCATGAATGCATACCCGGTCTTCAGCTACTTCACACTTTTACGCTAGGAAAAACACAGCTCGCCCCCAACACTACAAGCCCTCGGGCAAGAGCGCAATTCAGTTACCCATATTAATGGGGAAACAATAACACGGAGAGGCAGCAACTCTACTAGCAAAAGTGAGGCATTCACACACAACCACATAATGTTGCAAAGAAGATCTGAAAGACGTTCTTAGCTTACTCACAGGGAGCTGCAGGCCCTGCGAAATCCAGCGACGTCCCAAATCTCCCCAAATAACCTCTCAGGAGAGCGAAGGTACAACAATCCTGAAAAACATAGTTTTGAAAAATGTTTCACCCTCATAAAGGGGGACTCACCACTCGCTCCTCGCGGTGCTTCAAACCAGCCCTCGAACCCCCTAGTATCCGCCCGCCATCCTGAGGGGGGCGCTCTCCAAACAAGCCCGGCGGGCCATCAGAACCTTACATTTCCTGATCATCATAGGCCCACCGGCCTGATGTGAAGCGCCCGGGGAGAACAAGGGGAAGGGAAAGGAAGTAGCGTTCATCTCCGTCCCCTCGGGGGCGGAGTCCGCCGCCTGCGCTGGTCCTGGTTGCCAGCCCCAACTTCCTTCCTCTTCCTGGAGCGGGTGTCCCGCCTCTTCTGCGCCCCGGTCCTCTGTGGCGGGGGTGCTCGAGAGGTGACACTAGCTCTCTGTCCCCGTCTCCAGTCCTCAGACCGGGACGGGCCAGGGACACCCGACTGCCTGGGCGCGGTCCCGGACCTCAGCGGTATACACGATCTAAATGCCGCCGAGCGCGCCCTCGCCTCTCTGAACTTACCCACCACCGCCTCTACGGAGGTGCCAAAAAGTTCAGAGGGCGAGACCGGGGCATCGAGGAGAAAGGATCTCTCTTTCCCCGCGATGTCCGCCAGGTTCAGCCACAGGTGTCTCTCCGTGGCCACCATCGCCGCCATCGAACGACCGATGGCGAAAGCTGTTTGCTTGGTGGCCCGGAGAGACAGATCTGTGGTGCGGCGAAGCTCGGCCACCGCATCAGGGGTTAGTCCCTCCCCCTGATCGAGGTCCCTCAGCAGGTCTGCCTGGTAGGCTTGTAACACTGCCATCGTGTGTAAAGCCGCCCCGGCATGGCCCGCCGACATGTATGCCCTGCCGTTCAGACGCGATGTTGTCCTCAGAGGTTCTGACGGCAGGGTGGGAGCCTTCAATGTCGATGGCCGCCCGGAAGCGAGATAGTTCGCAAACGTCTCGTCCACGGGCGGCACCGACACATATCCCGCCTCCTGTAATCCCTCAACGTCAGCGAAATTAGCCCGCTGACGTCGATGGACACGGGCAGAATAAGGCTTCTTCCATCCTTTCGTGATCTCATAGTGGAGATCAGGAAAGAACGGAAGACTCCCCAGAGCTGGTCGGTCATGGACGGGGAGATAGCGGTCGTCCAACATACTCGGACGAACTACACCTGTCTCCAGGCGACGAGCCAGATCCTGCTGAGAACCCCAGGAATGTAGACGCCGCTCAGCCTCAGAATGAGCGGGGCCGTTCCCAGCAGCCGAACTCTCTCCCCTCGAGAAGAGAGCCAGACGAGAGCGGAGCGTTTTCAAGGGAAAACGCTCACAGTTCGCACAGGAGGCTCCCTCGAGAACCTCCCGTGCGTGCTCTTCCCCCAGACAGAACACGCAGAGTGTGTGTGTGTCATCTTCGTGCACTTCATATTCAGGTTCTTTGATGACGCTTCAATGATAAGCAGGCAAAACAGTCCCTGAAGACGAAAAGATACTGTCATGTTGGCAAGCGCCCCTTTTATACTTCCTGGTTGCGCCTAGATGACGTCAGAGGCTGTCGCCGGTCAATAGGATTGACGTGATTTGATGTGATTTCAGGCACCTGTCACGCTGAAGGCGTTCCCCGTAGCGTCAAGCTGACGCAGCGCGAGTTCCCTTTCGAAAGGGAACATCATTTTATGATGTTAAAATCATACTAACAATATAAGTACACCTCAGAATACATTATAACATTTTTGCAGTAAAATATCCAAAAACCACTAGGCCATTGTTATATATTTTGTTCAGTTGAGTACTTAGAATATCCCAAATGTTTCCAACTATTTGTAAATTGTGAGAAATTGCTATTTTAACCAAGGAACCGGGACGTGTGAGTGACTGAGATAACCAGGCTTATATATGGTGAGGTAAACAGGGTAATGAGGCACCCCGACTGAGCCTGGTGCTCGAGGCGCACATACAATGCAGACAGTTCAACAGGGCATGCAGCTCTTAAAGGGAGCATCCTTAATTCTACTCATTTGGAACTGGATTCCGGACAGCGAAATGTGGATTTGCAGTTATCATTTTGTGTCAATATGTTGAAATTTGTGGTAAAATCATACCCATATATTGTGAAATATTGTACTGACAACTCATCAAATAAATATTTACATCTTAGATTCTGCATTATTGGATGTTTTTAAATAAACACTGACAAAAACTATACAAGTTTTAGGGCTGGACGAGTCGATATGATGATATAACATTGATATAAGTGGTTACCTGGATTTAGGCCTACGTATATTGTATTTATTTAAAGCATTCACAGGCAAATGTTACTTTTTTATTTTACTGGTGTCGAAATCAGGCACATATAAATGTCAGGAAACATTCATGTCAATATCCATGGATCACCAGATCTTTGGAAAACTAGTCATCATGTCAGCTTTGTCAACTGCCCCCATCTTTTTATTATACTCCACCACACAGTCTGGCTTAATCTTTGCTTGCCCAGTGATGTGATCAAGCTTCCCTGTGGTGCCATACCAGTTGGTTGGACTGTGGTAAGGACATGAACATCCCTCGTCATGCCATTTGACTGTCAATTGTGATCCATTTTGTTTGAATTCCACCTCACCCTCTTAGAGGTGAATTTTGGCATCCCTTTCCTTTTTGCATGGACAGTCCCACAAGCTCCAGTGACAAGAGACAAGAGGTGCTGGAAAAGTGTGGGACTACTGTACCAGTTATCCACATAAAACACCCAAGATGGCGGTGCGAGTACATTGCGAGGCTCGGGGTCTCTCCAGATTCTGCAATTTAGCTGTATTTTCCTTACTCATCTCGGGTCTGTTCGTACAGAACAGTTGTGCTTTTACATCGTACACCCATTGTGAGATTTTGGATATTGGTTTGCGAATTTCTGACAGTTTTATGGACAATCTTCGACTCCTTCCTGAGATCGCTAGGACACCCGAGGCTATGAACATTAGATGGCTCCGGTAAGACCAGAGGTGGTGGATTGTGCATTTACATTAACAAAGCTTGGTGCACAAACTCTGCTATTGTTGGGAGTCATTGTTCAGCTAACCTTGAGTTTCTCATGGTTAAATGTAGACCGTTTTATCTACCGCAGGAGTTCACTTCCACCATTATCACTGCAGCCTATATTCCCCCGGATGCTGATGCCAAGCTTGCTATGAAAGAACTTCATGCAGCCATCAGTAAACAACAGACTGATCACCCAGAAGCTGCTTTTATTGTTGCAGGTGACTTTAATCACTCAAACTTAAAGTCAGTGCTACCCAAGTTTCACCAGCATGTTTCCTGTCACACCAGAGGAAACAAAACCTTAGACCATTGTAACAGCATTGATTCACTCAAGCCAGATGGCAGGAAGTCCAAATCTTGGACTCATCATCATTATCTCATGACTCTGCTGATCAGATCATGCCAAACAGAGGTTCGTTATGGACTGGCTACCTCGAGTTAATGAACAGCTCAAGAGTTGAATAGTTCTTCAGAGACTTCACCGCCTTAGGCAGTCATGTGACTCCTCACACACACAGATGACCACGTGAAGTTTCGAAACAATACACACACATAGTCTTTTGTGCGAATGAGCGCACACACACATAGTTGAACACACTGAACTTTCGGACCCATCTCACATACACAAACATATGGACTAAAAACAGCCTCAATAACGTTTAAATATATATATTTTGTTGTGGTAATGTCTTCATAGGATGGATTAGAATAGCTAGGATGTTTACTGTATGTAAAATTGATTTGGTATGCCACTAATTGTAAAAATGCTTGTGCCTCTGTATTCTCAAATCACAGAACGATAGTGTTTGGTACCTTCTCGATCGCAGAAACCTGACTGTACCGAATTTCATTCACAAGTTACTACAAGATGCATTATTACAAACATACCAGCTTTCTGAAGAAATAGAGGCTTTAGAATTTCCACCCTACTGATTAACTCAGAGCAAGGGGCTGTCCACGAACAAAGGACAATGAAAAACTCGCGCCTTTGGTCTCCCGTGCGCGATTGGATCACTCCAGGATAAGGGCGTTGGTCATTGTGTCCATAAAAACGAGAAATGACCATTAACCCTTTGCATTCTGCCACTGAGAGGAAGGGCCACTTGGCATCCTTGCCATTGAGAGAGACACGCATTTCTTGCCATTGAGAGAGGGATTCCTTTGGCACCCAGCCAAGACTGAGAGACCTGCAACTTCTGGAGCGACGTTCCTGAACTTCACCGAAATTCTCCGGACTCACCTCCTTAGCGAACTTCCACGACGATTCGAACTCAGACACGTACACGAGAGAGCCTAATGCAAGTATTATATTTCACCTTTAACTGCTTGTACGAGGTTGTCTTAATTAATCCTGATTCACGAAATCATAAATGTCTGAAGGGTTTTGGTGAAGTGATTTGAACTGTCTGCCTCTCTCTCTCTCTCTCTCTCTCTCTCTCTCTCTCTCTCTCTCTCTTTCTCTTTCTCTCTCTCTCTCTCTCTCTCTCCCTCGTGAATTCTCTCTTTCCATCATTCTTTTCCTTTTTGATTTGATTCTATTAAGTTTGATTTTTCCTTGTTTGTACCATATCATGTGTTTCTCCTAGATATATATGCATATTTACCCCCGTGTGATTCATAGCTTTGTATTCTGTAGTTGTTTTATTAAAACCCAATAATTGCATTCAATTGAATCCGTATTGTTTTGCTCACAAATCTCGAAGTCACTGAAGCGTAAGATCTAAGCTACCCATTTAAGCTTGATTTTCATTTATATTACTTTAGTAATATAAATTGTGCAACCATAAGAGATATTATTTGTCCTGATCAAACAAGTCAATGTTTCTTAAGGTTTGTAAGATTGATAATTGATGAAGAAATCAATTTGGATAAAGGTTACTTTTAAATGATTAAAGGTTCCGTTATACGTTAATTTTTCTGTACAACAAGCTAATAATATTCATAAACTCATGAATATTCATACCATTTGAATTAATTATTCCCCAGAACTTATTGTTGTTACAAACATGGCTGGAGCTTACAATGCAACACCCATCCCCCACCTGGGACAGTCAGATCACCTTTCTTTGTTCCTCACCCCCAAATATGCACCCCTCATCAACCGTGTGAAGCCATCAGTGAAGACCATCAAGGTATGGCCTGTGGGGGCAGATTCCACACTCCAGGAAAGGTTTCTACACACAGACTGGAGTATGTTTGCTTCTCAGGCCACCAGTAGCACTCCCACGGACATTGACTCCTACACCTCCTCTGTATTGGATCATATCAATACCACCATTGACAGTGTTACAACCCAGAAACAGATCACCACATACCCAAATCAGAAGCCTTGGATGAACAAGGAAGTGCGACTCCTATTGAAGTCACGCAACACTGCCTTCAGATCAGGAGATGCACAAGCCTACAGCACATCCAGAGCAAATCTGAAGAGGGGCATCAAAAAGGCCAAGCACTGCTACAAGCTAAAGATAGAGGGATACTTTTCCAACTCTGACCCTCGACGCATGTGGCAGGGCATTCAGGTCATCAGTGATTATAAACCCACCCACTCCACACCCGCAGCCACTGATGTCAACTTCCTGAATGAGCTAAATTACTTTTATGCTCGCTTTGAAAGAGACAACAGAGAAACTGCCACCAAGCTCAAACCCTCAGCTGACCACCCACCAATCACACTCTCCTCCACAGATGTCTGCAAGGCACTGAGCCGGATCAGCGCGCACAAGGCTGCTGGACCAGACAACATCAGACAAGCATGTGCGGAGCAGCTCGCTGGGGTTTTTACAGACATTTTCAACCTGTCTCTTGCCCAAGCAGCTGTACCAACATGCTTTAAATGCACTTCCATTGTGCCAGTGCCAAAACACTCTAGCCTGAGGTGCCCTAATGACTACCGCCCTGTAACACTCACACCCATCGTTATGAAGTGCTTTGAACAGCTGGTTCTGGAACACCTAAAAGACTCTATACCATCCACATTGGACTCACACCAGTTTGCCTACCGCAGCAATAGGAGCACAGAGGATGCTGTTTCCATGGCACTGCACTCTGTGCTCACTCATCTGGACAATAAGAACACTTATGCACGTATGCTGTTTCACGAGTTCACACTTACATCCAATTAAATAGAGTTAAGATTATGCGTATTTGGCGTGCTGTCCGCGGGAGGGCTCTGGGCTCTGAATTTTGGCCCGAACACAGAGTATCCCCCAAAATGCAAAGAACAGGACAGCCACCAGAAAACCCCCAAATATGCAGATAATTGGTGGGCTGGCGTTTTGATAAGCCTGGGTGCTTGACCAGGAAGGCCTGTGCTGCCTCTGATGGGAGCAGCTCACGGCATCGGGCGGACAGGCCCTACTGGCCGATGGACTGGGAGCAACCTTGATTTGGAATGATCGATCGGGAAGGCTTTTGCCACGTCTGAGGGGGGCCAGGCTCACTGCAACAGACGGAAAAAACCCTACCGGCCGATAAACGAGGAGCAGCCTTAATTTAAAATTACCGATCGGGAAGGCTCTTGCAACATCTGAGGGGGGCCAGGCTCACTGCAACAGATGAGAAACAACCCTACCGGCTGATAAATGAGGAGCATCCTCAAAAATGACCGATTGGGAAGGCTCTTGCGACGTCTGAGGGGGGCCAGGCTCATTGCAACAGACGAGAAACAAGCCCTACCGGCCGATAAATGAGGAGAAGCCCTAATTTAGAACGACCGTTCGGGAAGGCTCTTGCGACATCCAATGGGAGGCCAAGGCTCACTGTATCAGACAGAAAAAGCCCTACCGGTCGAAAGAAACGGGAGCAACATAATTTAAATCGCCCAACCAGAGGGCCCCCTACTTGCTGGTGAATGGGGGGCACGTTGTTTGGAACGGCCGATCGGGAAGGCTCAGGCCACATCTGACAGGTGTTCAATACTCGTGGCGTCAGACGGGTGAGCCCTACTGACCGATAGACGGGGCAGCGCAATTAAAAAGAAACAACTGACCGAGGGGGCCCACCCAGCCTCCACCAGGAGCAGTTTCTGGCGTCAGGTGAGTGGGTCCTATTGGCCGACGGCACGGTGAAAGAGAAGTGAAACACCCGGCCAGGAAGCTCTCGCCGACATTTGATGGGAGATCGATACTCGCTGCATCAGATGGGTAAGCTTCGCTGGCAGACAGGTGGAAGGTAAAGCATGGATGTTCGCCCAGGAGAGCTCTTGCAGCATCCGAAAGGAGATCAAGACTTGCAGTATCGGGTAAGCCTCGCTGGACGGAGAAAAGAGAAGGGATAGGCATAGACCTGGAGAGCTCTGTGGTGTCCGAAAGGAGATCAAGACTCACGGTATCGGACGAGCAAGCCTCGCTGGATGGAAAAAAGAAAAAGATTGATAGCAACCAGGAGGGCCCTCACGGCATCCGATGGGAGAACAATTCTCAAGGCATCTGAAAGTGAATCCTCGCTGGTCAGAGAAAGAAAAAGATGGATGCTGGCCTAGAGGGCCTTCACGGCATCCGACGGGAGCTCAAGCTCAAAGCATCGGATGAGTAAGCCTCACCAGACGGAAAAGAGGAAAAGATAGCCACTGTCCAGGAAAGCTCTTGCAGCATCCGACAGGAGATCAAGACTCGCTGCTTTGAATGGGTAAGCCTCGCTAGACGGAAAAGGAGAAAAGATAGGAAGATAGTGTGTTGTGTTTTTTTTTTTTTTTTGGGGCAGTCTTGCTTTGCTTGATTAAGTACGACATGGTTTCGCCATCGAGTGCTGGTCGCAATTTTCTGAGCATCCTAAGAACCGAAAAAGCTACAATAAGCGGTGTTGAGTGTGCAGGCTGCACTGAGGGGATGGTAACTTGTACGAAGGGTATGGATACATTTTGAGAGGACATTTAGTATTGTGATCGCTGAACCCATGATCAGGAGGGAGGTTCGTGAATTTCCTGGGGAGGTAGCCCCATACAACGATTGCGGAAAAAATTTGATGCTGCTCAGGTAGCATTTAATGGACCCAACTTGGAGGCCCTTAACGGTATTAAGATAGGAAACGAGTTGATTGAAAGGAGATACAATTCAATAGTATGTATGTTATAAGAGAAGTGGAATGCTTAAACATCTCCAAGCGGTCATGTAGGATTGGAAGGTTCTGGGAGGGAACATCAGTGCTGCGGCAGTGGAGAAAACTTATTCAGAGAAACTGAGCTCCTGCGGGAGCAGAGGGAACAGCACTGCTGCGGCAGTGGAGAACATTTATTCAGAGAAACTGAGCTCCTGCAGGAGCACAGGAAACAGCACTGCTGCGTTAGTGGAGAAATTAGCCAGAGAAACTGAGCTCCTGCGGGAGCAGAGGGAACAACACTGCTGCGGCAGTGGAGAAATTAGCCAGAGAAACTGAGCTCCTGCGGGAGCAGAGGGAACAGCACTGCTGCGGCAGTGGATAAATTAGCCAGAGAAACTGAGCTCCTGCGGGAGCAGAGGGAACAGCACTGCTGCGGCAGTGGAGAACATTTAATCAGAGAAACTGGGCTCCTGCGGGAGCAGAGGAAACAGCACTGCTGCGGCAGTGGAGAAATTAGCCAGAGAAACTGAGCTCCTGCGGGAGCAGAGGGAACAGCACTGCTGCGGCAGTGGATAAATTAGCCAGAGAAACTGAGCTCCTGCGGGAGCAGAGGGAACAGCACTGCTGCGGCAGTGGAGAACATTTAATTAGAGAAACTGGGCTCCTGCGGGAGCAGAGGAAACAGCACTGCTGCGGCAGTGGAGAAATTAGCCAGAGAAACTGAGCTCCTGCGGGAGCATAGGAAACGGCACTGCTGCAGCAGTGGATAAATTAGCCAGAGAAACTGCGGATATCGAATGTCCAATGTCAAGCCAGCTTTACTCCAGTTAATTTCACCTGTAGTAGGTCAGTCTGGCCAGTAGGAATTTACAACCTTTGGATCATGAAAGCCAAATAATTTCGCCCGCTAGGCATTTACCATTGCCCTGTAAAATTAATTTGAATGGTTTGTTGAGATTCGATTTGCACTGTGTGGTGAATTTGCAGATGGTCCCTAAAGCAGCCTAGGCGGATACTTTACCTTGCTGAATACTGCTCCTTTAAGGCGGAACACATTCTCTCTCACTCACTCGCTGATGAGTGGGCAGTCCGTAGATTGAGCGTGAGCTGTGAATGTTGCATGCGTTCTAAATTCTGTTGCTCTTGCCATTTATTTTTCTGTTCAGTAACGCAGTTGTCAGTGGAGTGTATGCGAACTGCCCCATGTGTGCGTGGGATCGACATGGGTAATAAACCCCATGGAATGTCAGATACGTGAGATTGCTTACACTTGGCAACAACCATTCAGGTCAGCTCTCCGGCCTCTCTATGTGAAGCGCTATGCCTGTAATAACATACAATATTAAATCACAATAAAGAAAACATTGTCATTGTTCATAAATATTCGCTTGGCATAAATGTGCGCCATTCATTGATTGTGAACTGCTCTGAACTGAAGCATTGTTGTGCAAGCCCATACAACGCTCAGAATCTCAAACGTGAGTTTCACATTTATTTAATGAAATAGCCTTTGGAGTTTGCAGTATCGTGATATGTTTTTCTATCCCCAAAATATAAGATGCCTTAATATGCCTTAAAATAATCGTTAATAGCATGGTATACAATATAGCCTACTGTAAGGTATTGATGCTACATTTAAGGAAATGGGTGCTCCAAAATACAGTGTACAGTTCGTACACGCCTATTTTTTGTCGCAAATGTGAGTATGGTCGCACTGTCGAGCCCTGTGTGACCGAGCTTATGTGAGCGTCAAGTTGAGAAGTATTGAATCAAAGGCAGTGATTATCAGCTGATTCCAACAAGTGGCTGATCGTTTGGCATAATATGCGGTTTTGTACTGTCATCATTTTAGTGATTTAGCTTTACCAGCAAGTATATTTATAGTTCATTACCACATTAATGTCCATGATGAACGAATATATATATATATATATATACTGTATAGAAGAATATATATTATATATATATATATATATATATATATATATATATATATATATATATATATATATATATATACACCTCTTATCGTTGTTTAAATCGATTGGCTTGATGTGCTCCACATGTGTTTAATTAGGTTTAATTATCTGAGGGTGCTCCACTTGTGTTTAGTTAGGTTTAATTATCTGAACGTGCTTCTCCCGAAGTTTGTTGATAAAACATCATTTGTTGACTTCAGCTCAGCATTCAACACTGTCATCCCAACCAATTTAATAGCCAAACTTGGAGACCTGGGAATCAACACCTCAATGTGTAACTGGATTTTGGACTTCCTAACTGACAGACCCCAGAAAGTTCGATCATGATTCACCTGCTCCACGTCCATCACACTCAACACTGGTGTACCACAGGGCTGTGTGCTAAGTCCGTTTCTCTACTCCCTCTTTACCTCCGACTGCAAGCCTGTGTATGGATCTAATTCCATCGTCAAGTTTGCGGACGACACTACGATGATTGGTCTCATCAGTAACAACGATGAGACTGCATATAGGGAGGAGATCCAGCACCTGGCCACATGGTGCACTGAAAATAACCTGCTCCTCAACACCACCAAAACGAAGGAGCTCATCGTGGACTTCAGGAAAGGGTCAAGAGGCACACACGACACCATCCACATCAATGGAATGGCTGTTGAGTGTGTCTCCAGTTTCAAGTTCCTGGGGATCCACATCTTGGCTGACATCAAGAAGGCTCAGCCTGGTCAAGAAGGCTCACCAGTGCCTTTTCTTCCTGAGGACACTGAGGAAGAATCAGCTCTCCTCGGCTATCCTGGTGAACTTCTATCGCTGCGCAATAGAAAGCATCCTTACCAACTGTGTCGCAGTATGGTATGGGAGCTGCTCTGTTGCGGAGCGCAAGACACTGCAGCGGGTGGTGAGAACTGCCCAGTGCATCACACTGCCTGCCTTTGAGCATATCCAGAGGAAACGCTGTCTGCATCGAGCTTGCAGCATCCTTAAGGCCCACAGACTGAGGAGAGCTGTTTCAGGTGCCTCCGGACCAGGACCAGCAGACTAAAGAACATTTTTTTCCCCAGAGCTGTCACTTTATTGAACTCGAACCCCCGTTGATCCACTTCCCTCATATACTGCTAACTCTCCTCTCCTACCTCACATCTGCCTTCACTTGTTATTTGCACTACTGGAATGTCAATTTGCACTACCGAATGTTTATTACAGTAACAGCTGTTTACTTATGCATCTTGCACTGCCATACCTTATGGATTATGCTCATTTGCACTGCCGACTGTTATTTACAGTACCAACTGTTTACATATGCATTTTGCACCATATTACATATTACTTCTAACTGTAATATGCAATCACTTTCCACTGCACTTTTACATTTTTTTTCGGATAGCTTCTGTCCATACTTTATTGCACTACCTTAATCCACTGCTATATTCCTCATCTTAGCCTAACATATCATTGTAAACCTCTATCTGTAAAATTCTGTTGTAGTAATAGCCATCTGTATATTATATTATATTCATAGCACATATTCACCTGTAAATTCTGTTTATAGTAATAGCCATCTGTATATTTATTCACTGTACATATTCACCTGTAAATTCTGTTTATAGTAACAGCCATCTATATATATATATATTGTCACGGGGTGAGGAATCACACGACAAGGCAGCTTGAGTGAAAAGGCCCCGGAGGGTGGATTTTAATGACAGTGCTCGTGATAACGGTGAAAACAGTTAGTGAGCCGGTGTGTGATGGCTGGTGAATCCTCGTCCCGTGTGGTGCTCGATCCTGGTGAAAGTGGGTGTCCCAAACGTGCTCCAGTGAAGTGGGCTGTCGGTCACTCGCTGCTTTCTAGGAGAACAAAGAGAGAGGTTAGTCCAGCAGTACATTCAGCTCGAGACCAGAGTCTCTCTGTCTGCTCATCCGTAGCCGCTTATATGTCTCTGAGCTGATGGGGTGCAGCTGTGACCGATCAGCCCATGGTGATGATGTGCAGGTGTGTTGTTGCCAGGGCGACGCTGATTCCTCTGGGTGGACTCGTCACATTCCCCCCCCCCTAAGCGTTGTTCTGGTCCTGCGAACATATGGAGACAGTAGGGGTGAAACAAAGGGAGGGTGGGGAATGACCCCTGACAGACCTGCATAAGCTGTCCATATCCTTGAGAGGCCGTCGGCGTTCGCGTTGGCGGCCCCGGCCCGATGACGTACCTCAAAGTGGAAGTCCTGGAGCGCTAGGAACCAGCGAGTCACCCTGGCGTTGGTGTCCTTGGCGCGGGCCATCCATTGAAGGGGCGCATGGTCGGTGACCAGGGTGAACATGCGGCCTAACAGATAGTACCTTAGCTCCAGGACTGCCCACTTGATGGCCAGGGCCTCCCTCTCGACGGCGGCGTACCTCGTCTCAGCCGGGGACAGCTTCCTGCTGATGTAGATGACCGGATGCTCCTCGCCTTCCTGGATTTGCGACAGGACGGCTCCCAGTCCTGTGTCAGAAGCATCCATCTGCAGCAGGAAGGGGCAACCGAAGTCTGGAGCGCGGAGTACCGGCGACGACGTCAGGGCTGTCTTGACCCGGGCGAAAGCCTCCTCGAGGGCTGGGGTCCAACAGACTTTCTCCGGCTGCCCCTTCCTGGTCAGGTCTGTCAGGGGGGCGGCTAGAGAGGAGAAGTTGGGGATAAAACATCGGTAATACCCTGCCAACCCCAAAAAGGCCCGTACCTGGGTCTTCGTCTGCGGTCTTGGGGCGGAGTGGATGGCCTCGACTTTCTTCTCCTGGGGCTGGATGAGGCCCCTTCCGACTCGGAAACCCAGGTACTTGGCCTCGGAGAGGGCGAGGTGACACTTGCGGGGGTTGGCAGTGAGTCCAGCCCGCCGGAGCTCCGAAAGCACCCTCCGCAGACGTTCCAGGTGGTCTCCCCATGCCTCGGAATGGATGACGACATCATCAATGTAGGCCGCCGCGTAGGCCTGGTGGGGCCTTAGGATGATGTCCATCATCCGCTGGAAGGTCGCTGGGGCCCCGTGGAGGCCGAAGGGAAGGGTCCGGTACTGCCAGTGGCCACTGGGGGTCGAGAAAGCAGTCTTGGGTTTAGCGGATTCAGAGAGTGGTACCTGCCAATAGCCTTTGGTGAGGTCCAAGGTGCTGATGTACCGGGCCCTTCCCAGTCGATCCAGCAGCTCGTCGACCCGAGGCATGGGGTACCCGTCGAATTCGGAGACTTCGTTCAGGCGTCGGAAGTCGTTGCAAAAGCGGAGGGTGCCATCCGGCTTTGGGACCATCACGATGGGGCTGGACCACGGGCTCCGGGATGGTTTGATTACCCCCAACTTCAGCATTTGTTGAATCTCTTCCTCAATAGCCTGCCGACGAGCCTCCGGGACACGGTAGGGCCGTTGCCTGACGATGACTCCTGGCGGTGTTCTGACGTCATGTTGGACCACGTTGGTCTGCCCGGGCTGGGTCGAGAACACATCCTGGAACTGACTGACCAGGTGCTGCAGTTCTGCCTTCTGGGCAGCCGAAAGATGGGGGTTGACGTCTACAACCACGGGATCGGTGATGCTTAGGGCCGCCACCTGGTCCCGGGTCCCCACCCACTTCTTCAGGAGGTTGATGTGATAGAGTTGCTCTGTCTGGCGTCGTCCCGGCTGTCTCAGGCGGTACGTGACTGGCCCAATCTTCTCAATCACGGTATACGGACCCTTTCAGGTGGCCAGGAACTTGCAGGCAGAGCTGGGGACCAGGACCATGACGCGGTCTCCCGGCTGGAACTCCCGTGGTTGGGCTGCCCGGTCATAACGGCGTTGCTGCGCTTGTTGAGCCTTGCTGAGGTGTTCCCGGACTAATGGCATCACCCGGTCGATCCGTTCCCTCATCTGGCGGACGTGCTCGATGAGGGTGCGATGAGGGGCAGGCTGCTGCTCCCAAGCTTCTCGGGCGATGTCCAGGAGCCCTCGTGGTTGGCGGCCGAAGAGAAGCTCGAAGGGGGTGAAGCCAGTTGAGGCCTGGGGTACTTCGCGGATCCCGAAGAGCACATAAGGAATCATGAGGTCCCAATCCCGCTTATCCTCCGCCGCCACACGTCTCAGCATCTGCTTGAGGGTCTGGTTGAACCTTTCTACAAGCCCGTCCGTTTGTGGGTGGTAGACTGTGGTCCTCAACTGCTTCACCCGCAGCAGCCTGCAGAGATCTGCCATTAGCCGGGACATGAACGGAGTACCCTGGTCAGTCAGTATCTCCGTTGGTATGCCCACCCGGCTGGCCAGCAGGAACAGCTCCTGGGCGATGTTCTTCGCGGTGGCCTTGCGGAGGGGATTCGCTTCGGGGTACCGGGTGGCATAATCGACGATAACCAGGATGTGCTCGTGGCTACGGGCAGACTTTGGCAACGGCCCCACTATGTCCATCCCAATCCGCTCGAAGGGCACCTCGATGATGGGCAGCGGAATGAGTGGGCTGGGGGGAGGAGTCCTGGGCGACGTGACTTGGCAGGTCGGGCAGGCCTGGCAGAACCTCTTCACCTCGGCCTCCAGCCCAGGCCAGTGGAACCGGTCGCGGATGCGTTGGGTGGTGTTAGCTGCCCCGAGGTGACCTGCCATAGGATGGGAATGGGCCAGCTCCAGGATGGTTTCGGTCTTGGTCCGAGGAACAACTAACAATTTTTTCTCCTCCCCCCTCCGCTGTGCGACACAGTATAGCAGGCCATTCTCAACGACAAAATGCGGGAGAGGATGGGGCCGTGGGAGGACGTCTTTCCCGTCGATGATCCGCACTTGGGACCAGCAGTGCTTCAGGCGATCGTCCTCCCGTTGTTCCTTGGCGAACGAGCCCCCTCCGGCAGCCAGCTGATACACATCAAGAAATGGATTAGTGGATTGGGAGGGGGACTCACCATCTCTCCCGCTGTCGGAGGTTAGAAGGGCTGGTCGGCGGCGGGGTCCACGCGGCCGTCACCGTCTTCGACAGTTCCCCTCCCGGCTGGCAGGCTGAGTGGCGGCTGTGAGCAGGGCGTTGAAGCCCGGCCAGTCTCTACCCAGCAGTACGGCCACCGGAAGGTCCTCGACCACGCCAACTTCCACCGGCCAGGTGCCTTGGGGCGATGAGATGGTGACTCGACGGGTCGGCACTTGGCGAGTGTCTCCGTGCACACAGGTGATGGGGAGGAAGCTCTTCTCGCCTCCTCGGGGCCCACGCAACCCTGGCTGGATGAGGGTGACCGTACTGCCGGAGTCCAGCAGGGCTCTGATGTGTCTCCCGTTGATCACCACGTCTGCTTCCGGGGCTCCCGATGGCATCCGCTGGTGGACGATGCAGCCTGCCAGCCACGCACGCGGAGGCGGCATGGATTCGGCGCTGGGCATGGGCTCGTCTCCCGGCGGGGGAACCGTTGGCCTGCCTACTGGTCGCGGGGCGCCTTCGAGCGGCCGTCGCTCCTGGACCACCCTCCGGGGGAACGGCAACACTCGCTCCCCTGCCTCACGGTGGTGGATGGCATCCGCCAGCTCGATCGCCTCCACGAGTTCCGCTGTGTTGGATGGGTTTCTCATACCGACCGCCTGCCGGATGGAACGGGGAAGAGCACGGAGGAGGCGATCGACCACCACCCGTTCCGCTACCTGAGCCGCCGTGGGACTTCCTTCCATCAGCCAATGGTGAGCGATGCGTTTGAGTTCGGCGGCTTGGGCACGGGCTGGCACCCGGGGCTTGAATTCCCATTCATGAAACTGCTGGGCGGCACAGATGGATGAGAGTCCCAACCTCGCTAGGATTTCACGCTTGACTTCGCCATAATCCTCAGCGATCGCACGGGGAAGTGAAAAATAAGCCCGCTGGGCTTCTCCAGTGAGTAGTGGTGCCAGCGCGCGTGCCCAATCGCCCTCTGGCCACTCCTCACTTTGCGCAGTCGTTTCAAAGACCTGCAGGAAAGCCTCCACGTCATCATCCGCCGTCATCTTCGGCAGCAGGCGGGTGGCTTGGGCACGCGGATCAGGTAGCGGAATGCGCTGGGCGGCGGCAAGACGGATGGCGGTAAGTTCATCTTCCGTCCTGCCCTGGCGGGTGGCGAGATGTTCCGCGATTTGTTGCTGGCGGATGCTCACCTCCGTGAGGCGCTGCAACACTTCCTCCATCTTCGGGGAGCGAGCGCGCTACTTCCGGGTCCTGGCGTGCAGAAACAAAACAAACAGAGAAGATTAGAATTTGGGTGCGGTGAACTTGTCGGTGATTCCTCACGCTTCTGCCCGCATTCTCCACCAATGTCACGGGGTGAGGAATCACACGACAAGGCAGCTTGAGTGAAAAGGCCCCGGAGGGTGGATTTTAATGACAGTGCTCGTGATAACGGTGAAAACAGTTAGTGAGCCGGTGTGTGATGGCTGGTGAATCCTCGTCCCGTGTGGTGCTCGATCCTGGTGAAAGTGGGTGTCCCAAACGTGCTCCAGTGAAGTGGGCTGTCGGTCACTCGCTGCTTTCTAGGAGAACAAAGAGAGAGGTTAGTCCAGCAGTACATTCAGCTCGAGACCAGAGTCTCTCTGTCTGCTCATCCGTAGCCGCTTATATGTCTCTGAGCTGATGGGGTGCAGCTGTGACCGATCAGCCCATGGTGATGATGTGCAGGTGTGTTGTTGCCAGGGCGACGCTGATTCCTCTGGGTGGACTCGTCACAATATATATATATATATATATATATATATATATATATATATATATATTCATGTCCTGCACTTATTCAACCATTGTATATCCTGCACTTATGCAACCATTGTATATCCTGCACTTGCTGCTATTGCACTTCTGGTTAGACCTAAACTGCATTTCGTTGACTTGTACCTGTACTTGTGTAATGACAATAAAGTTGAATCTAATCTAATCTAATCCACATAAAGGACATGACCCTTTCTGAGGTAAGGTGCTAGTAGTGTCATTATAACAGACCCAGAAATCTCAAATCCTTAGTAGTGTTGTATGTCACTGGTAGATCTGGAGTAAATGACCATGTCCTGCACATAACCAGTGAGCACATCACACAACACAAAATAAAACTTGACCCCAAATCTATGCCGTTTAGATGGAATGAACTGACGAAATGCCAGCCTGCCTTTCCACTTCATCAGAGACTCATCCACACACAGATCCCTGTATGGCACAAAAATGCGACGAAAAGAGGAGGTGAGAGCAGTAAAAATATTTCTGATTTTTTAAAATAGCATTGTTTGCAAATTGAAGACAGCGGAGGAGCATAGGTAGCGGTCCTGTGAAAACAAAAACCAAAAAATTGTGTCAAGCGCATGGGGTCTGTGCTCCAGTAATCACAAAGTGATGGTTTTTTGATCACCCCCATTAGGAGAACTGACATTAAAAATGTGTACATTTCAAGCATATTTGTTGGAACCCATTTAACCATTTTTCCTTTCACTTCTTTTTCTTGCAAGTCAGAGGCATAGCGGTTTATTTTCTCCACAATTTCTCAGATAACTTCTTCAGTGAGGAACAATTTAAAACAATTGACCTCATTGGGGGATTCTGGTGGATTTTGCACACCACAGTTGGTAGTCAAAATTGCCTGGGCCAGGAGAATTTAAAAGGTTGGTTAACTTCCAGGATGATGAGTTTATCTCTGCGAAATTTGACATGGGTAAAACATGGACTGACATTGTGGATGAAGTCTCGTCTTCACCTTCAATGTTGTCAAGGTTCGGGGGAAGGTCCTCATCGCTGTCCCCCTCGGCCTCACTGTGAAAATTCTCCTCATCAGAATTAAAAAAAAAATGTCTTCAATTTCCTAATTTGTTAGTTGTCGTCTTTTAAATAAATTGTCTGTAATTTTCTCTGAAGTAGTTAACTGGTTAATTTGATTGAAATTGTGTTGTTAATACCAACACAAGTGTGAGGTAACAGTGACAGTGAAGTCACTTGTCAGCTGGAAAAAATGCTTGCAATGCATGACTGTTAAAATGTTTTTTATTCTTTTAATGCAAACTATTTACAAACTTGTTAACTAAATTAAATACATGCTAGTGAACTCCTTGTGGTTTTAATACTTAAAAGAAAATGATATGCTAATTGATCTTAGAGTTATCACAGGCTGTGGGTGGGGCGCCGCCATTACATGTTTACAACACTGACAGGGAGATGGAGCCTGCTGGATTTACAACACAAGATCATCCACTTCTCTCGGAATATATTACATTAAGTGGGTGGCAAACTGTGAGTGGAACTTTATTAAAACTTTATTTTAAAATGTATTGTTATCTAACGTTACACAATGTGTGTCTGACGCAAAAAAAAAAATATTACAATGTTTAAAAGGTTATCTTGCTGTTATAGATATTAGTATGCAATTACAAACTATATTTAGTTTTTACTAGTATCTTTGCGATTGTGTAATGTAATTTGAAGTGTATTAAACCTAAAATAAACACTATCAGTCAGTCTCTCACTCAGCCTCTGGCTCAGTCAAAAGCGCAAAAGCAGATTGTAAAATTAGAATTTAGCAGCTGATCACTGAACGAACCGGTGTGATTGTACGCTCCAGGGACCAGTTTAGACTGATCACACCTGTGTGATCATATGTATCAAAGGGTTAATGACAGACCATAATTCTAAAGTGTTACCATTTCTTTTTCCAGAAGTTATTGTCATACTTGCCTACATCTGCTTGCTCTGCCCCTAAATGGGGATGATTATATATTTTCCAGGTCATGCATCCATCCTATGATTTCCATTATGCTTTTCATAGTTATATTTGCTTGAATGAGCTCTGTATGTATGTGGTTATTGTAGCAATTTAGAGCATAGATGTATGAGTGCTCTGTAAGGCGCTTTGTACAAAACAAGCTGCATGGATAGCAATTACAAGACTATAATTTACAATACCTTTTAGCATAAAACGTGTACATGGTGTGTGTGCAATTTCCAAAATTTTCCTTTGAAATTTGGAATGAATTATATATATAACACCCTGCTATTTTGCAAGTTCTCCCACTTAGAAATCATGGAGGGGTCTGAAATTGTTATCGTAGGTGCATGTCCACTGTGAGAGACATAATCTAAAAAAAAATCCAGAAATCACAATGTATGATTTTTTAACTATTTATTTGTATGATACAGCCGCAAATAACTATTTGAACACCTGAGAAAATCAATGTTAATATTTTGTACAGTAGCCTTTGTTTGCAATTACAGAGGTCAAACGTTTCCTGTAGTTTTTCAGCAGGTTTGCACACACTGCAGGAGGGATTTTGGCCCACTCCTCCACACAGATCTTCTCTAGATCAGTCAGGTTTCTGGCCTGTCGCTGAGAAACACAGAGTTTGAGCTCCCTCCAAAGATTCTATATTGGGTTTAGGTCTGGAGACTGGCTAAGCCACGCCAGAACCTTGATATGCTTCTTACAGAGCCACTCCTTGGTTATCCTGGCTGTGTGCTTTGGGTCATTGTCAGGTTGGAAGACCCAGCCTCGACCCATCTTCAATGCTCTTACTGAGGGAAGGAGGTTGATCCCCAAAATCTTGCAATACATGGCCCCGGTCATCCTCTCCTTAAAGGGGTGGTAAACCACGATTTCACTTTTCTAACTTTAGCTAGTGTGTAATGTTGCTGTTTGAGCATAAACAACATCTGCAAAGTTATAACGTTCAAAGTTTAAAGCAAAGGGAGATATTTGCTTTTAAAGAAATCAGTTTCTAAGGACTACAGCAAACGGCCGCTAGGGACTACAGACATTCCTCTAGGGTCTCTGACATCACCAGCCCCAATATTTACATAAACCCCTCCTCCAAGAATATGAAATAAGGGGGGGCGAGGCCATTTTGTATCGCCGCGGGGAATAGTTGTTGTGGTAGGCTAGTTAGTAGGCTGGAGTGTTGTTGCCAATGCCAACGAAACACTGTTATTTTCATCCGGATTGCAGGTCCACTTTGTTCAGCCTTCCTAGGGATGGGGGTGCGTTGCAGTGCATTTAACATACAACGTTATATGCATACATGTATGAGACAGAGGCAAACACAGTCGCATTTGCAGCAGATATATGCTGCCCATCATAAAACAAAGCACGAGACAGACAGAGGAGAAGACCGGAAAATGTGATATAATGGACAATATTCGTCTGTATTTGCAATACACGAGCCGCGGTTCAGTTGCGTGAGACAAACACTGCCAGTGTGAGACGGGCACACGCGGCTCCCGCTGCACATTTCATGGAGGAAAGCTTCCACAATCTTCACGAGTTCAATGCAGGATTCTTACAATGGCTTGTCCTGAAAGATGGATTTAAAAACAGAAGCTGTTTACGGGCCACAACCTGTAAGTATGATTTATTTTTCGTCTATGTGTTTTCCTGTAATAGTGCGTATTGTTAATTGTACGTTGTAGCAAGGAAGTAAACAGATGACAACGCTCATTTGGCCTGCAAACCAGTTTGTTAAATGCTCATTCATACTTAACGTTATCCGACAAACACCTAACGTTACAAACTTTTTAAAATCTCAACAGCGAACTTAGCATTAGTGTAAATTATTCTTTGATTAGAGCTTGTATGTATTGTTTATCTATAGGCATGCTAAACATGGTTCTGTGTTTGATTGATGGATACTATAGTAAAGCCAAGGTTTAGTGTTCGTTCTTGCGACAGATATTTGGCTATAATCGTTCTAAAAATACAAAAGTAACGGTGCCATTCAGTAGCGATCACTATAGATCTGCAGTCTTTACTCTTGAGGACTGAACAGGTTCTGCTCGATCATCTTCACTAAAATTGTCTGGGTCTGATTCGGGCCCAAATTGGTATGGTTTTATTGACGCCATTGTACTACCCAAAGCACAGGCTACCGGTAAAGGTAAGGGGCGTGACGTTTCCGACAAACGTGCACTAGGCGGTTAGCGAATCCCAACACACTGGGCCAGCTAACCAATCTGAGCCCATTGCGTATTTTTGAGGGACTGGCTTCATACAACCTGGAAACCATCAGACCGTTTTTACAAGGAGGGACAGAGCAGTGCAGAATAAAGGTAAAATATATGAAAAATAATGCATTTTTTAAAAAACGAAGCATGAACACGTTACAGTGTACCCCACAAACACAATCAAGCCTTCAAAAGAATGTTTTACCACCCCTTTAATACAGTGCAGTCGCCCTGTCCCATGTGCAGAAAAACACCCCCAAAGCATGATGCTACCACCCCCATACTTCACAGTAGGGATGGTGTTCTTGGGATGGTACTCATCATTCTTCTTCCTCCAAACACGTTTAGGGGAATTATGACCAAAAAGTTCTATTTTGGTCTCATCTGACCACATGACTTTCTCCCATGACTCCTCTGGATCATCCAAATGGTCATTGGCAAACTTAAGACGGGCCTTGACATGTGCTGGTTTAAGCAGGGGAACCTTCCGTGCCATGCATGATTTCAAACCATGACGTCTTAGTGTATTACCAACAGTAACCTTGGAAATGGTGGTCCCAGCTCTTTTCAGGTCATTGACCAGCTCCTCCCGTGTAGTTGGGGTCTGATTTCTCACCTTTCTTAGGATCATTGAGACCCCATGAGGTGAGATCTTGCATGGAGCCCCAGTCCGAGGGAGATTGACAGTCATGTTTAGCTTCTTCCATTTTCTAATGATTGCTCCAACAGTGGACCTTTTTTCACCAAGCTGCTTGGCAATTTCCCCATAGCCCTTTCCAGCCTTGTGGAGGTGTACAATTTTGTCCAACTACTAACATGGCCAAGACCAAAGAGCTGTCCAAAGACACTAGAGTCTTTAGACAGCTCTTTTGTCTTGGCCATGTTAGTAGTTGGATTCTCACTGATTGTATGGGGTGTCTTTATGCAGCTAACGACCTCAAACAGGTGCATATAATTTAGGATAATAAATGGAGTGGAGGTGGATATTTTAAAGGCAGACCCCCTTTGAGGGTCAGAATTCTAGCTGAGAGACAGGTGTTCAAATACTTATTTGCAGCTGTATAATACAAATAAATAGTTAAAAAATCATATATTGTGATTTCTGGATTTTTTTTTTTAGATTATGTCTCTCACAGTGGACATGCACCTACAATGACAATTTCAGACCCCTCCATGATTTCCAAGTGGGAGAACTTGCAAAATAGCAGGGTGTTCAAATACTTATTTTCCTCACTGTATATACTCACCTAAAGGATTATTAGGAACACCTGTTCAATTTCTCATTAATGCAATTATCTAATCAACCAATCACATGGCAGTTGCTCCAATGCATTTAGGGGTGTGGTCCAGGTCAAGACAATTTCCTGAACTCCAAAATGAATGTCAGAATGGGAAAGAAAGGTGATTTAAGCAATTTTGAGCGTGGCATGGTTGTTGGTGTATTTCACAATCTGCTCAGTTACTGGGATTTTCACTCACAACCATTTCTAGAATTTACAAAGAATGGTGTGAAAAGGGAAAAGCATCCAGTATGCGGCAGTCCTGTGGGCGAAAATGCCTTGTTGATGCTAGAGGTCAGAGGAGAATGGGCAGACTGATTCAAGCTGATAGAAGAGCAACTTTGACTAAAATAACCACTCGTTACAACCGAGGTATGCAGCAAAGTATTTGTGAAGCCACAACACGCAATCTGCTCAGTTACTGGGATTTTCACGCACAACCATTTCTAGAATTTACAAAGAACGGTGTGAAAATGGAAAAACATCCAGTATGCGGCAGTCCTGTGGGCGAAAATGCCTTGTTGATGCTAGAGGTCAGAGGAGAATGGGCCGACTGATTCAAGCTGATAGAAGAGCAACTTTGACTGAAATAACCACTCGTTACAACCGAGGTATGCAGTAAAGCATTTGTGAAGCCACAACACGCACAACTTTGAGGCGGATGGACTACAACAGCAGAAGACCCCACCGGGTACCACTCATCTCCACTACAAATAGGAAAAAGAGGCTACAATTTGCACAAGCTCACCAAAATTGGACAGTTGAAGACTGGAAAAATGTTGCCTGGTCTGATGAGTCTCGATTTCTGTTGAGACATTCAGATGGTAGAGTCAGAATTTGGCGTAAACAGAATGAGAACATGGATCCATCATGCCTTGTTACCACTGTGCAGGCTGGTGGTGGTGGTGTAATGGTGTGGGGGATGTTTTCTTGGCACACTTTAGGCCCCTTAGTGCCAATTGGGCATTGTTTAAATGCCACGGCCTACCTGAGCATTGTTTCTGATCATGTCCATCCCTTTATGACCACCATGTACCTATCCTCTGATGGCTACTTCCAGCAGGATAATGCACCATCTCACAACGCTTGAATCATTTCAAATTGGTTTCTTGAACATGACAATGAGTTCACTGAAAATGGCCCCCACAGTCACCAGATCTCAACCCAATAGAGCATCTTTGGGATGTGGTGGAACGGGAGCTTTGTGCCCTGGATGTGCATCCCACAAATCTCCATCAACTGCAAGATGCTATCCTATCAATATGGGCCAACATTTCTAAAGAATGCTTTCAGCCAGGGCCGGTTCTAGGCATGGGCAGGGGTGGGCTGAGCCCACCCAAACGGCTGCCTTGCCCACCCAATCAGAATTTAGGAACTGATAGTGTTCATTTGTTTTTACTATCTGTGCATTGATTAAAACAATCTGAGATGGGCTCTGTGTTGAAAGTTTTGATGAAGGGCTGTAGAATGCCCCAAACACTCACAAGAATAACACCAGAATTGATTTATTTTATTAAATGAAAATAACAGCGCGGCGCATTGTAAGCTACGCTCGCGCTTCAGTCTGTATCAGAAAAGCAGAGGCTGCAGTCACACGAACGAAAACGGGCAGAAATATTTGCATGCTATTAAGGTAATTACGAGAGAAGTTGTATTCGTGAATATGTTTCTTGTAAATATTAATATGCAGCTCTGATTAGATTTTTTATTCATGCCAATTTTAAATTAGCTTTAAAAACTCGCTATATGCATTTATTGCATGGATTTTTGTAAGGCGCGGCGGAAAGGAAACCCAGACGACACAAAGCACATCTTGTTTTCTTTATTTTACAATAGCACCATGTAAATAAACACTTTGCAGTTTTGAACGATGTCCTACTCTTATTATCTGTATGACCAAAATGATGGAGTATTTTATTAGTATTTTATAGTTTCCTCTGCTCGTTCGCGCGGGCGTCTCACACACACACACACACACACTATTCCAGCATTGCAAATTTGACATCGCAGTCAGTTCATTATCAAAATAAAATAGTCAACCTAACAAATAAAAAGTTGCACAGCTCAGTTTAAATAGTCAGTAGTAGCCAACAATTCGTGCCATTCAGCGTGAGCTCCCAGTGGTGTTTCCCAGCACATGTGTGCGCATGTGAAGTGGATGATTTTTCCATCGGTAGACTATTGGGACGCGAGTGAACAAAACCTATAATAAATAATCGTGAGCGATACTTTGCAGATTCTCATCAAATTATTTCGTTTTGGCTTTATAGTTAGCTACTTATATATATATATATTTTTATTCTTGATCTGTTCTGAATACCGTTAAAATTAAAGGATGTTGTAATGCGTTGTTTCCGGAGGAAAATCGGGATATCTCACTTAACTGGAGTTGTAGACACAGAGGCAATGGACATTTCACAGCTCCACTTTATTCCCTGTGAAACTCGCGTAACAGTCCGTCACAAACGCTATACCGTCCACAGCGTTACTTAACAAACAAAACAACTTGATTTGAGCAACAGAAAATAACCCGCATACACGGGAGTGCTCGAGGTGCAGCGCGCACATACATTGCTGAAAGTTCAACAGGGAGCGCGCAGCTCTTAAAGGGGCCGCACCATATTCCTACTCGTTACAATTGTTGTGGAGTGAGGGGAACTAAAATAACCTATAGCTATGTTTGTAGTGTTTATAATGTTTGTAGTACATTATAACTTTATAAATGTGACTTATACGTGACTTACCTGTTGGTGTTTTTTTTTTCAACCAAACGATTAATTGGTTAACAGTCTTGTTGGTTAACAGTTAACCAGTTAATTAGCCTCCCATATATAGGTCTAGCTATCAAATGAGTGCAGAATAAACTTTGCATTGTGAATATGCATCAATAATCAAAAGCGTTTGTGTGGAAAAGTGCTGAGCTGAATTTGTGTGCCATCTAGTGATTTAATGGATAATAGAGTCAAATGACCAATTGTATAGGCCTACAAATATTCTTATGCTTAGGCTTGGCTTGACTTGTTTGAATGGCTTTAGGTCTTTAGTATATGGGTCGCGAAAAGAAAAAAAAAACGCCCACCCGGGATATCTGCCAGCCCACCCTTCTATAGGTGCCTAGAACCGGGCCTGCTTTCAGCACCTTGTTGAATCAATGCCACGTAGAATTAAGGTAGTTCTGAAGGCGAAAGGGGGTCAAACACAGTATTAGTATGGTGTTCCTAATAATCCTTTAGGTGAGTGTATATATATATATATATATATATATATATATATATATATATATATATATATATATATATATATATATATATATATATATATATTTTTTTTTTTTAAGAAAATAAATTAAGGAAGAATATATCAGGTATATAGAATTAGTTCTGCAAGATAATGACAACCATTTAGCCTTATCAGACATGGTAGGTCATTGTCAAAGCATTCCCTATCTGCAAACAAACAAAATAATATTACCCTGAAAAATGACATTATACCTTGACGGGTCTCCTAGCAGGTGAGAGCTATGTGTAATGTCGCACACAGACTGCTCTCTTAATGCGTGTTTGACTCTAAAAGTACAAAACAAAGATGTTATCAAAGCATAAAAGGCTTAGGTTCTTATCTGAGAGAGCACAACAGCTTTGAAACTATAGCACAAGAGAAACAGGAAACATCACTCCAGTATCACAGTATGCATGTATTATTGCCCCACAACATGGCTGAGGTCTGGATAACAGTTAATTGTTTTTGTAATTGCATGCTGTCAAGCCAGGAAGCAGCATGACATTATCATGTTGAAATTAACTGAGGCATTTGGTGAAATCCATTTGCACATGAGGTGACTGAACAAACTCTCATTTTCATCAGTGGAGTTGGTGGCAGGAACCTCACAGATGTCTTCTTTAATCTGGACACAGTGCTGTATAATCTTTCATAATCCTCTTTGCGCTTTTTGCATAGTTACATTTATATATGGCCATTGTTATGTAATACTGGCGAAAAAATATCTCTTGAAAAAGTGTCTCTTTTTTGCTATGCAAGCAAATATTATATTAAGCTTCAGGCATGCTGAAATATTCATGTAGTTTATATTTAATATTAACTATAGATGCTGTGAGTCCTGTTCATGAAAGCGAGCCAAAGGATATTAAGAAAATTGTCTATAGAGAGGCAAACGTGCATTGTGAGCGGTCCTTCACAATGCTCTGCTTAGAGCCAGAGAGTGAGCGAAGAGATCACATGAGCAAATCCAGCCAGATATTAGCTGACCCGACTGAGCCAGAGGTTTTCTCCTTTTCCCTCTGGCATGAGAAAGTGTGTGAATATAATACAAATGCATTCAATCTGACCTTTTTAATGAAAAGAAATCAGACATTTTAAACAACCAGGCCTGTTTCTAAACCTGTGTGTGTGTAGAGGTGCATATGACACTGACTGTGTTGATGTTAAATAACGCAGCTTTTATTAGGGTGCTTATTAATGTATGTATGTATATATGTATACCGATCAGGCATAACAGGTGAAATTATTATAATATGTCATTAGTTGACAGGTGAAATTAATAAAACTGATTATTTCTTCATCACTGCACCTGGTAGTGGGTTTTAAGGACAAAATGTTCATTTGTTGCCTAATATACCCCATATTAGACAACAAATGAACATTTTGTCCTTAAAGTTGTTGTGTTAGAAGCAGGAAAATGGGTATGTGTAAGGATTTGAGCGAGTTTGACAAGGGCCAAACTGTGATGGCTAGACGACTGGGTCAGAGCATCTCCAAAACTGCAGCTCTTGTGGGTGTCAGTTAGATCTAAAGTATCAAAAGTGGTCCAAGGAAGGAACAGTGGTGAACCAGAGACAGGGTAATGCGGGGCAAAGGCTCATTGATGCACGTGGGAAGCGAAGGCTGGCCCATGTGGTCCGATCAAAAAGACAAGGTACTGTAGCGCAAATTGCTACATACACTCACCTAAAGGATTATTAGGAACACCATACTAATACTGTGTTTGACCCCGTTTCGCCTACAGAACTGCCTTAATTATACGTGGCTTTGATTCACCAAGGTGCTGAAAGCATTCTTTTGAAATGTTGGCCCATATTGATAGGATAGCATCTTGCAGATTGGAGATTTGTGGGATGCACATCCAGGGTACAAAGCTCCCGTTCCACCACATCCCAAAGATGCTCAATTGGGTTGAGATCGAGTGACTGTGGGGGCCATTTTAGTACAGTGAACTCATTGTCATGTTCAAGAAACCAATTTGAAATGATTTGAGTTTTGTGAGATGGTGCATTATCCTGCTGGAAGTAGCCATCAGAGGATGGGTACATGGTGGTCATAAAGGGATGGACATGGTCAGAAACAATGCTCAGGTAGGCTGTGGCATTTAAACGATGCCCAATTGGCACTAAGGGGCCTAAAGTGTGCCAAGAAAACATCCCCCACACCATTACACCACCACCAGCCTGCACAGTGGTAACAAGGCATGATGGATCCATGTTCTCATTCTGTTTACGCCAAATTCTGACTCTACCATCTGAATGTCTCAACATAAATCGAGACTCATCAGACCAGGCAACATTTTTCCAGTCTTCAACTGACCAATTTTGGTGAGCTCATGCAAATTGTAGCCTCCTTTTCCTATTTGTAGTGGAGATGAGTGGTACCCGGTGGGGTCTTCTGCTGTTGTAGCCCATCCGCCTCAAGGTTGTGCGTGTTGTGGCTTCACAAATGCTTTGCTGCATACCTTGGTTGTAACGATGGGTTATTTCAGTCAAAGTTGCTTTTCTATCAGCTTGAATCAGTCGGCCCATTCTCCTCTGACCTCTAGCATCAACAAGGCATTTTCGCCCACAGGACTGCCGCAGGACTTCTTTGTAAACTCTAGAAATGGTTGTGCGTGAAAATCCCAGTAACTCCACAAACTCCACCGTGAACACCGCTGCCTCTCTCCCGGACGAGCTAAACACCTTTTATGCTCGCTTTGAGGGAACTAACACCGCCCTCGTGGAGAGAGAGCTCGTGGCTGAAGATGTAGAGGTTAGTTCACTCTCTGTATCTGTAGCGGATGTAACCTGATCCTTCCGGCGGGTGAACATCCGTAAAGCCGTGGGTCCAGACGGCATTCCGGGCCGCGTCATCAGAGCGTGCGCAAACCAACTGGCTGGAGTTTTCACGGACATCTTTAACCTGTCCCTCTCCCTGTCTGTGGTCCCCACATGCTTCAAAACATCCACCATTGTGCCTGTACCGAAGCAGTCAAAAATCATCAGGAATGAGAGAGAACACCGCCCCATCACCATCAATGGAGCACCGGTGGAGAGAGTCAGCAGCTTCAAGTTCCTCGGTGTCCACATCACAGAGGAACTCTCATGGTGAAAAATGGCTTAGAACTGCACCTAAGAATTTCACCTACTGTTGCACTTGTGTATATGGTTGTGTAACAATAAAGTGATTTGATTTGATTTGAACTGAGCAGATTGTGAAATACTCAGACCAGCCCGTCTGGCACCAACAACCATGCCACGCTCAAAAATGCTTAAATCACCTTTCTTTCTCATTCTGACATTCAGTTTGGAGTTCAGGAGATTGTCTTGACCAGGACCACACCCCTAAATGCATTGAAGCAACTGCCATGTGATTGGTTGATCAGATAATTGCATTAATGAGAAATTGAACAGGTGTTCCTAATAATCCTTTAGGTGAGCGTATATTAGGAAGGTGGTCATAACGTTATTCTTGGTCAGTGTATGTTTATGTATGTCAAAATGTCAACATTTTTCAAAGAATTCTCTTACACCAAACATGCAGTATAAACAGAAATATTATGAAATAGTATTACAATTTAAATTAACTGTTATATATTATCAAATAATATATATATATATATATATATATATATATATATATATATATATATATATATATATATATATATATATATATATATATATATATATACACACACACTATTTTTCACGTGTGGTTAGGGAGATGAGACTGGAGACTGTATGCATGTTATGAGTCTCAGCTTGCAGACAGACTGGGGGACCATCTCCCTGGACAATTCCATTTAGCCTGCATTTTTGCCCATTCAGGTCACACAGTGTCTGACCAAGGTAGATGCCAGAATAGAGAGAGTGAAACTGAGAGCAAACATTCCTCAGATGCACACATTCATCCACACGGCTCTGCTCCACAGCTCCTTTCACTCACAGATAATTAAAGTCCCGTGGGAGTTCCCAGAAGGACTGCATCCGTAAGTCCAGTATTCCTCCTGAGCTGTAGAAACACAGGGCAGGAGAGAGGGAAGCCTGAATATAAATTTGGCCTCCCAGACAGACACTGTTTGACAGGAGCCATTTTTTACTTCTCTAGTCATTTGACACTGCCCATAGGATGTTAGGAGAAGAGTGGAGAAAAACGAGGCCTGGGGTCAGTCAGGCAGCAAAGCAAAGGGCCATAGTCATCTCCTAATATAATTATCCAATCATTATGATTGGTGATGTGCCTGAGTTATTTTAGGCCTAGAGAGTCTGTGTGTGGATGGAACTTGAAATTCTAGAGTAACTCTCTGCCCTGCAGACTGTGTGAAATGAGGGAGGCAGAGCATGACGGCCTCCATTTGTAGTGTGCTTGCTAATGCTGAGGGTTTGTCAGTCTGGAGCAGTGGAGTAAGACATCAGGCTATATTTAGAGGTATATGTATTCAGCAAGAGTGTGTGTCAAATGGTGATAAACATACGAGAGAGCAGGGGACACTGGTGTGATTCATTTCAAGGTCTAATGGATAAAAAGAAGTAAACAATGAACATTCAAAGAGTGCCTTCTCAACTGATTAGGCAGGGCTGTACGTTAACTTTTTTTGCACATAGCACTGGTGCTACAGAGGTTGAAAGTTTTGTAGCACAGCCCACAAAATTGTAGCACATGTATAAAACGTCTGTTACCATGTCTGAAAAATGCAAAAAGTGCTATACAATACAAATATTTAAGAATAAAAATAATAATAACAATTATTATTATTATAATATTATTATTATATTTTACAGAAAACATAAATCATTAGAAAGTTTTAAGGTTGTATAATAAAATATTAAATTATGATAAAAAATGTGACTCTAATGTCAAATTCTTGTCTTATTTTATCTTATGTATTCACTGAGAAAGAAAAAAAGTAATGTACACGTCTCTACACCGCAAATCTATCACTGTACTGCAGAATATATAAAATAATATCATTTCTGCCTCATTCTGTGATGTGAAGCCTGTCAGATTACAAAAGTAGGTTATTTCAAACACTCGATTAAATGTTCTCTTTTGTTGGACAACAGGTTTGTAAACGCTTCTCATTACAAATTTGGAAAGAGGTTGTTGCTTTTTTCTAAAACACATTAAGGGGGCTTTACCACTGGGCACGTTTGCTGTGGTCATGTCCAAACGCGATTGTTCCCGGCCCCGAGTGAATGCATGAAGTTAATTTATTGTTGCCCTGATTACACGCAATGTGCGAATACACTCGTATCCAAGGTAAATCATCAACACCATCATCCCTTACATGTGTTTTATTGAACTAAATACATTGTAATATGCTAAAACACATATGCAGGTTACGTTTCTTCCTGAACAAATGCGCACCCGAGTCCGTTTCACGTGATTCACGTGAATCGCGGGACAGTTCGAGTGCCACCTCCTTCAGAGTCTCGGGTTCTGTACCCCGGTGCGCACCAAGCCCGCGATTGACAGCTTTTACATTAGCAATTTTTCATGCAAACCATGCCCCTTTTCAAACTAAAATGCCAATGACTATCTCACAGTGCATGCAGAGATAGAGCAACATTTTGCGAACCGATCGATCCGCCCTGAACAGTGCTGCGCTTCATCTGTACATTTATTTATTTTAAAAATGGAAGCGATTTTCATAATTTCACAAAGACAAATCTCGATTTTGGTTTAATTTCAGTCAATCGTGCAGCCCTAGATTAACCTCACACGAGCACAAAACAAATTCTCCCTTCACTCAAACGAGCTCTGTCTCACATGCTAAACTGTATCGCACGCGTGCTACTGGGGTAAATATATTCATCGCACAGACCAATATTTTGTAGCACTTGCGACAAATATGTCGCACTGTACAGCCCTGGATTAGGCATTTTTACCAGACCTCATCTCCAAAGATATTACACTTAAGTCAGAGTATGGCTACTGTATCAAAAGTATAGGGTACAACCCCAGGGTTGCCCCAGGGGAAAAGACGGCTTTGATTTTATTTTCCTCTAAACCACTAGATGGCACAGAAACTTGCCACAGCACCAAAACATTCGTTCTTCAAGCTGCGCATGGAATTGATCTTGCGATCTTGGTTGATCGAGGGCTGCGTTCCACTTTGCAGTGTTGCACAGTGCAAAGTTGATTCTGCACTAATTTTATCTAATATTTAATGGGGGTTTTTTTATGTTGTAGATTTAAGTAGCAAATGAGAATCTCTAAAATTATTGAATATATTTTTAGGCAAAGGTCTTCTAAATGATTTTTAGTTTAGTTCAAGGTAATTAAAGCAACATTTTTTTCAATTAACGGAAGAATATGTAAAAATATGGTATTTGGGGTAGAAGGCAGCCCTGCTATTGGGGCTAAAGGCAAAATAATTAACATGATAATAAACAGCCAGCTGACTTTTCCATTTGTTGACATGACATAGTTAGAGTTGGGTGTCTACCTTAGAGATAATCACCATAATTATAATGAAACCATCATATTGAAAAAAATATGATATTAATCATATCATATAATAAAATATAATTTCTTGTTACTACTCTATAGCTATATTCAATTAGTATTGGATCTCCTTCAATTCTTTCAGAATCTTTACTTTTTAAAATAATTTTGTTTCTATATTTTTAAAAATATATTTCTATATTACCATATTTTAATGACAATATATTTGACAAAAAGGAATTATTTTATTTATCAAAATAAACCGAGAATAGTACAAACTTTGCTAACAAAAAAATTAAACAACAACAATTGTTTAAAAACAATTACTTGTCCACCGGAACTAGACTTGCGTATGGAAGGCAGTTATTTTATTTTATAAAGTTATAAATATGGATATTTTTCTAAGGGACTGTTGTATTTTATCTTTCTTAGCTTTTCAAACTGATTGTAAAAATCAATAGTCTCTTTGAATATTTTTTTCTCCTACATTTTCTGAAACATAATTACAGATGTTGCTTTAGAAGGACATTTTTAACTTTAAAAAGAGCATATGTTGATTTTTGAATATAGCTGTTTATAGACTGATCATTGACTCTAATCAGGTCATCCATCTTAAGCAATTCCTATAATTAAACCCTGTAGCTTGAGGTCAAAAACTGTGCAGTGGAGACTGATGAGATGTCTCCACAAAGACAAATGAGCATAGTTGTTTCCAAATACAATTTACACTGAAATTAATGTGATGGAATGAAAGTTTGATAGGCTTGTGAGTTCAGAAAAGTCTTTGTACTATGAAGGTCTATGTCAAATTGCAAGGAGTAAAAATATTAGATTTCTGCTCATCTCTTATCTTAATGGACAGTCTCACAGTCAGCAGAAGTGAAAAAGTATCTGTCAATATCTGGGTGTCCTCTATGTAGTCAAAAATATGTTCTACCTGATTATGGTTGAGATTAGATTAGATTACAAAATCAGACATCATGGCAAGAAAAGCAAATAACCACAACAGTGTGGTATCTGTTCATCTGAATCAACTTTTTTATTCTTTCTTCTCACTGGGTGAAATGTGTAAAAATGCTTTAAAACAAATTTAGATCAATGTCTGGTTACTTGGAGTACATTTATAATTTCCGAGTCTAGCTGAGACAGCAGCGTGAGACTGGTGCAATGACAAGGGGCTCATCCCATGGCAAAGTGAGTACAGGAGTTTTGGGAGATTACCTTATTTTGGAAGACATTAAACTACTACATGTTTGTTGTTTTGTCTGTCATGACAGGTAACCTTTGGACATCTTACCACTACAAAATGTGCATAACAAAATATCACTAAAAACAATTTGAATCTGATTTGCAAAATAAATTGTACAAAATAGAACAGAGACAGCAACTCAGATTAATAACATGGAGTGTTGCATTGTGCACAGGGGTTAAGGGAGATTACTTTGAAAATAAAGAGTTTAGGTTTTTATATTATACTGACGATTGTGCCAAAGCATCCAGCGTGATCTACCAAAATATATTTACACATTTGAAATGTTGATTTAAAATGATTCCTTTGATCAACAATTGCGATTAGCCTATATTGTACAACAACAGTTATGAATATTACTACCTATACAAGTGCTAAATAACATGTTTTTTCAAATATAATTATGGATCTCATTTTGTGACATTATTCAATAGTGTAACTGTGTCAGAGCACATTTATATACACCACTATTCAAAAGTTATACAATGTTTTAATTGTTTTGAAGTAAGCTGTCTAGTTAATCATCTTGTATCTGTTCACTACTTAGGCCCCTGTAGTATTAAAAGTATTGAAGTAGTATTAAAAGTGAGTTGAAAAGTAAATTGATTGAAAAGGCAATTTTGACAGCTGAGATGGATGAAATTCAGGACGTACAAAGTGCGACTACTCCGCTCTGACTTTTGACCAACAAAAAGAGTTATTATTGTTACAAATGGAGCATGAAAAAAATGAATCAGAAGTCTGAGCAGGGTAGAACTGAATTAGAAAGGGAACAATGGACTTGGAGTATTTAAAACTTAAGCTCATAAAAGAAGGTAAAGTTAGTGATGATGGTTCAGAGGAGAGTGGTGTGTGTGGAAACTTTCCGCTGCATCGCAGTCTAATGGTGCATTCACACCAGATGCAAATGAAGCGTTTCACGCGAGTGATTTACGTGTTAAGTCAATGCAAAGACGCGAATAGACATTCTCTGGCGAGAAATGACGAGAAGTTGAAAAATCTGAACTTTTGCGGATATTCGCGCCACGTTAACCAATCAGGAGCTTGCTCTAGTAGTGACAACAATGAGGACAAATTCCTATGTGGATACCCAGAGCTGTACGATATCTTCGTACTTTATAGAAACAGGAATAAAAAGGATCTTGAAGATAAGATAAGATAAGGAAGAAAGTGAGTGAGAAGGTCGGACAGTCTGGTAAGTTGTAAAAAACACTCTTTACTCAATTTGAGCTATACAAAGGGTGATTGGGACACTTTTTGCCATTGAGATGTCTTGGAAAAAGTGTCCCAATCACCCTGAATTCACCCTATTGAGACTACAAGCTAGCTAAAGCTGGCAAATTGAGATTATTCGCCATATTTTAAAACAGAGACGAGCCGGCTGGCAGAAGCCCCTCCCATGACGCAAATTTGTGTCTGTTGTGTAGTGCACTCAAAAAAATTATTCTTGCCACTAATACATGGATTTCTCGGCGACGTCATCACTGCTTGCGCACGCAACCGAGAGGCAGAAAGAAGAGATCTCGCGTGTTGTAGGTTAGCAGCGGCGTGTCTGAAAGTCAAAATGCCAAGGAGTTGCTGCGTGGTTAATTGTACCAACAGAGCCAGTGCTTATTAATAACTGTATCTGTGATGTTTGATTAATTGATTACATTACTAGCCTGACATGATCATTCATACATGTATCACAGCAACACTGCAAAATTAAAGACAGACAAACAGATCCAACTAAAATCACGTTTTATTGAGTCAGCAGTTATATACAAACAATAAGGAAAGCTTCAATACTTAAGGTTGTTGCAGTAGCGGACCAGCTCAGCGATCTGTCTTTCTGCCTCCAGGATGCGCACGCACCCTGTAATGTTTGTAAACAGGAAACCCGTGTATTCAAATTAATCAAACAATTCAAATAAAAAAGTATAAAATAACTATTATTGTTCCAGATTACTCTTATACAACATAAATGTAATGGATCCAGGACCAACCTGATCAAATTACATAAACTATACTTAATGTGTTGCCATAAGGCGAAAATGCCTGTGTTGCACATGCTCATTAGAGTAAAAAACAAACAAAAAACATTTGAATGTGGCAATGGCGCGGTACTGCACTGTTTGACTCAGCGAAAAGGAAGATTTGAACGGATGAACAGATGATGAATTTCTATAAGGTAAGATATTTTATGTTTATAAATTATTTAATCTTCAACATCAACTATTTTTGTGAATGAATCGATCGTAATTTCTTAGTTTTGAACATGAATGCACTTTTTAGGCGAATTTGAACTTGAAATATGTTCTCAGCTATAAAAAGAGTACTATTTGTTACTGTGATCATTTTAAGATATACTGTCGACTGACTTTGTGCATCATGTTTGCATTAATGCAGATCATGTAGGAGTTTTTTAATAGCTTTGTCATCTCAGCGCTCTTTGCTATATGCTGTTCAAATATACTGAAACGTTGCTCAAACACACTTTATCGAACGTATACTTTATCTACAAATTAAACGTTTATAATGTCTTATTAAAACATATGTGAGTGTTCGCAAATATTTGTAAATGGTCATTTTAAGATTTACGATATTTAACTGACTGTGTATTTTTGCATGTTTTGGCAGACTCATGTATGAATATTTATTTTAATAATCTTGATGTACATTTTACTTTGCTAGAAATATGCTTTGCAAATACGGCAACGTTATGCAAAAGTTTATAGGATTTCCTTTTAAATCGTGTACTTGAAGTGAAGCATATATTATTTTCATGCTGAAAAAAAAAAAACTAACAAAATGTCATGTTTACTATTACAGAGACCTTATCAACAGGATAATCACTTAATTAAGGTAGGCCTATGTGTAATTATATATATATATATATATATATATATATATATATATATATATAATAGGGGTGTCACGGTTCACAAAACCCACGGTTCGGTTCGTATCACGGTTTTAGGGTCACGGTTTTCGGTTCTGTACAGTTCTTGTTGTTGTTTTTTTTATAATCATTAACACGCCAGAAATTTACTTAAGCATATGGTATATATGGCTTAATCATCCACAATTTAGGATACAGTATTAAAAATTGTTATATCAAGTTGTTTCCTAACTGGCTGTCTACCGAGTCCGACACATTGGCGTAACATTTTTCATGTTAATCATATCAATTTTGATCAGAACAATGCACTGTGGCTTTAATTCAGCTGACCTGATTAACACATTTCACCATGAAGTGTCACAATAATCATATGACATCCAGCGCTGTGAAAAAATAACATCAAATACACGAAAACACAACACTGGCAGAAGTTTTTGCCCAAACTTCAAAGGCATGTTTAAATTATTAGAACTAGAAGCATCTTAACTTTTAAATGTTACATTTATCATGTGAACTACTTATATACAACATATGAATGTGTGTATGAGACAGAGGGGAATACGGTCGCATTTGCATATATGTTGCCCATAATAAATCAAAGCACGAGACAGACAGGGGTCGGAGGAGAACACCAGAAAATGTGACAGAATGGACTAATATTTGCCTGCATTTGCAATACACGAGACGTGGTTCAGCTGCGCGACTCGCGAGACAAACACTGCCAGTGTGTATATCCGCAATGGGCACGTGCGGCGCGGCTGCTGCTCTCCGCACTGCATCTGCCCTGCTATACGATGCTAGTGCATCCTCCAACTCCGGGCAGCCTTCCTTAACTCTCCCACTTTCATTTCTACATGTGACGTGACCTGCAGCACTCCACTTTTACTTTACTGTATGTCCCACACACCCCTCTTATTTTGCGCGCTGTCTGAGGTAACATACGGGCACGAGGATACATTGCGCATGCGCGAACCGTGAGACGCACACACTCCGAACCGACACAAGCGAACCGAACGGTTCGGTTTTTTTCCATGTACCGTGCCACCCCTAATATATATATATATATATATACACAAGATTTTTATAAACACTTTCTCCTTGATGCCCCGATTTCTCCTTCTGGCCTCTTCGGCAGCGAGAGGCGACACTGTCGAGAGGTTTCAGGAGGCGAAAAAGCAGTCGGCTGCCTTCCAGCGGTTCATCCCTCGCCGCTCTGGCTCCTCGGCGAAGGCTGCCTCATGTGGGCAGCCTGGACCGTCATCCAGCTCCTTGGACCGTGAGGTGCAAAAGCAGAGCATTGCCTCCCGCGCCCCTCCCGAGGGAGCTTGGCAAAGGAGACGGTGCTCTCGCAAGAAGCCTTCTCAGCCGAAGGGTGACCTGAGGGACGTCATTCAGACCAAGAAGGCTTCCAAGCAGTCCTAGCTGCACAGGGCCGCTGAGAGCTGTCCCCCACGGGATAGAGTGGCTGAGGGGAATCGATGCTGTGCTCCCGCCGTCCAGTACGCTTCAGGCCGCATTGATTCCCTCTGCACACGCGCTGCTCCAGCTGCCTCTAATAAGACCTGCGGCGGTCCAGCAAACGCATACGCACACTGAAAATCTTCCTCGATTTCGCCCTGCCGGTCAGCCGCTTCAGGGGGTCGGGGAGGAGGCTCAGTTGACACCCGAGGCCGGCCTCGAGAGGCTGGTTCCCTTAGCAGATTATATCGGCGCATGGTCATGCCTTCAGAATATATCTGCGTGGGCCCTGCGTACTGTAGAACGAGGCTACAGGCTTCAGTTCCCCTCCCCCGAAGTTCAACGGGGTGGTCTGGACTGTAGTCGGCCCGGAGCAGGTGTGGGTTATGGAACAGGAAGTAAGCTCTCTGTTGGTCAAGGAGGCTATAGAACGTATTCCTCCGCCAGACAGGGAGTCCGGGTTCTACAGCCAGTACTTCATAGTTCCCAAGAAGGATGGAGGGTTGTGTCCGATAATAGATCTCAGGTATCTGAACCGGTCTCTGAGGAGATACAGGTTCAAGATGCTCACAATTACAGCCACCGTGAGTCAGATCCAGTTCGAGGACTGGTTCGTCACGATATATCTAAAGGACGCATACTTTCATATCTCCATCCTTCCATCTCACATGAAGTTTCTGAGGTTTGCTTTTGGGGGCGAAGCGTACCAATATCTGGTTCTTCCCTCACGGCCTAGCTCTTTCCCCTCACACCTTTACGAAGAGCATGGATGCAGCGCTGGCTCCGCTGAGACTCCAGGGCATCCGCATACTCAACTATTTTGATGACTGGCTCATTCTAGCCCAGTAGCGCGATATGGCTGTTTGACATCGAGATGTTGTTCTAGCCCACATAAGGTGCTTGGGGCTGAGACTCAACACGAAGAAGAGCGTATTGACGCACTCCCAGCGGACTACGTTCCTGGGAGTCGTATGGGACTCGACAACGATGCGGGCACAGTTGTCCCCCGCGAGTGTCGAGTCCATACTGGCGATGGTCTCCAGAGTGAAGCTAGGCCGCAGCCTCACTGTGAAGCAGTTCCAGAGAATGCTGGGTCTCATGGCAGCGGCGTCCAACGTGATATCCCTCCAGTGGTGGCTGAGGACCAAGGGGTTTTCCCCCAGGGGAAAGATGCCTTCGTTCTCTCGTCATGTGGAAGAAATCTTGGTTCCTGTCCCAGGGGCCAGTGTTGGGAGCATCCTGTTGCCGGAAAACCGTTTCAACAGATGCCTCCCTCTCTGGCTCGGGCGCAGTCATGGAAGGCCGCTTTTCCAGAGGTCTGTGGGAGACCCGGCATTCCTCCTGGCACATCAACTGCCTGGAGATGCTGGCGGTCTACAAAGTTCTGAGGAGCTTTTTCCCGGACCTTCGAGGCCACCATGTCCTGATACGATCTGACAATACGGCCGTAGAATCGTATCTGAATCATCAGGGGGGCCTGAAGTCGCGCCCTCTATGCAGACTGGCACACCAGGTCATCCTGTGGTCCCAGGGGAAACTGTCATCCCTCAGGGCGATATACATCCCCGGGGACCAAAACCAGGGAGCAGACATCCTGTCGAGGCAGGGGCTGAGGCCTGGGGAGTGGCGACTCCACCCAGAGGTGATGGAGGCCATGTGCGAGAGGTTTGGCCCGGTGGAAGTGGATCTCTTCACGTCTCAAGAGACGTCCCACTGCCCACTGTGGTTCTTCCTCAGCCATCCAGCTCTGCTAGGGCTGGATGCCATGGCTTAGACCTGGCCGAGGCTGCGTCTGTACACATTTACCCCGATTGCTCTGCTCCTGGGAGCTCTGGAGCGGGTTCGCCGGGAGGGCGTCAGCCCCTTGAGGGGGCCCAGTACCTAGGAGAGGGCCTGTCAGCAGGTGTCACCTTACTTAGCTCCAGAGACTGTACAGCCTGAAGTGGAATGTGTTTTCCACTTGGTGTAGAGAGCGTGAGGTGGACCCAGTTAACTGCCCAGTGGCTTCAGTGCTGGAGTTTCTCCAAGATCGTTTCTCCGCCGGTCTTACCCCGTCCACACTTAAGGTGTACGTGGCTGCCATTGGGGCTTTCCACTCACCTGTAGGTGATGGGCCGCTGGGGAAGCACCATCTGGTTGTACGGTTCCTCTGTGAGGCTCGGAGGATGAGGCCTGTGGCTCATTCCAGACCTGGGACCTGGCAGTGGTGGTCAAATGGCTGGCTGAGGCCCCCTTTGAGCCGCTGGAGTCGGCTAAGGCAAAGAACCTGACCTTCAAGGTGGCCTTTCTCCTTGCCATCACCTCTCTGAGGAGAGTGGGGGACCTCCAGTCCTTGGAGATTACGCCAACTTGCTTGGAGTTTGCCCCGGGCGGAGTTAAGGCCATCTTGCATCCTAGCCCGGGCTATGTGCCCAAGGTGCCATCTATTGTGGCACAGTCAGTGGTTCTTCAGGCCTTCCATCCTCCACCTCACGTGACGGCGGAAGAGAGCAGACTTCACCTCCTTTGCCCGGTTCGGGCATTGAGGATCTATGTTGAGAAGTCTGCGCAGTGGAGAAAGTCAGACCAGTTGTTGGTGTGTTTTGGTTCTCCCTAGGGATGCACCGAATCCAGGGTTCGGGTTCGGATTCGGCCGAATATTGGGCTTTTTGACTGGGTTCGGTTTCTGCCGAACCTCAGAATTTTTTTCCACCGAACCCGAACCCTAGGCTTGCACTATGCGTGCCCCGCTAGTCGAACATAATGACGCCGCTGTTGAAAGTGAAAATGGAACTCATGAACAGAAAACGTGGCAGTAGCTACTTTAAGTCAAAAGAAGGCGATTCAAGTTGAGCTACGCGTTTAATTTGCAATGCCGATTTGTCTCATGATGACAAGGACCCTAAACAACAGCCGCTGTTATAACATTTGCATATGAAACATCCGAGAGAATACGAGTTGTGCATGAAGGAATCTACAGACAGCAGCCAAAATGTATTTTATTTTACCGTGCAAACAGCCTATAGATCTATAGATCAGATAAAATATAAATAAAATTTATAAAATATATAGGCTAGGCCTACACTAAATATTTTTCACTTAAATAATTACCAAATTAAGATGACAAAACGAAAATACACTGAATCCGTAAGCTTTGAAGAACCGGAATTAGGTAAATAGGTAGATAATATACTATATATCTTTACATATACTATTCTCTTAAAACCATCATTTCGTTATTTTACTAACCCAACTAATGATTCATCCGCTAGGTTGCACGTGAGGGGGAAAAATAGGTTCCTTCCACTTAAGAGTTGAGCTCTTTTTATTTTAATATATCTCTTTACATAAATACTATTTTCTACTTTTTAAAAAAAAATAACTTTGTTATTTTACTAACCCAGTGTTTTGTATGTGAATGCTGTTTCACGTGAATATTACCACAGGAGTGAAGCACAAAGCTTTGTTTAGCCTAGAAAGGAAATAATGTTCAGAGAGCTCTTTTTCATTCTGCTTTGTGATCTGGATATGGTCACACGATTTTCCGTGAATTTGAACAATAGGCCTAGTCCATTTTATCCCAATGGACATGGACATCTCGTTTCTTTTCCCAAATCTTCAGTCACGTCGCACCCATTTTCGCAGGGGATTATAAACGTTTCTTCCTTTCGTTTGCTTATAATTAAGTCTATTATAACTATTCACATCCTTTACTGTGCGAATACCTTTTTACTTCAAATTTTATTTAACACAATTTGTTCTTGTTAACTTGGTAAGGCACGTCAAGTTTGGTTTATTTGAATAGCGCGTTTCACACACGCCGGTGATTTTAGTTTCGTTTTCTCTGGCAGTGAATTATCAAACATTGCCTAAATGTCTTGACCCTGTGGAAAATAAAATCCACTCTTCAGACCTTTTACAACAAGTGTTGCTTTGCAACATCAGTAGAACATATGAAGACGAAGATATTCAAGAAGGTGTCTATTTAGTGTCCCATTCCTCCCAAAGTGCAGAGCGGTAGGCTATATGACGCATCTGTGTGGGGAAATAGTATGAATCAAATATTTTTCTAACTAATATTTAATTTTCATATATTCTTGAGGTTACCATTATTTACTGAAAATCGTTTTTGTTTTATAGGCTGTAGTGTGTTGTTTCACTGACGGAAGTGCTAAAATAAACACGCATATGGATGTTTCAGCCTCAAATGATTTCAAAATGTAGGCTATATATCTGGCATAGACTACAGTATTTAAAATAGCATATATGCATTAGTTACATTCTCAATTTAATTTACAGAGCAATCCCTGCTAAGTTTTTAGTTTAACTAATACTATAGAAGAGGATTAGTGTGTGTCGCACACAACTCGCAACGAGGGCGTGGCATCACGATGGTGGCGCTCCATCTTGATGTCGGCACAACCCTAGCGCGCGCCACCTGCGTTCTTCGTTGGGTTGTTCTTTGAAACGACAGAGGACGACTCGGGATAATTTTTCTATAAACCATCATGAAATAGCATCGAGAAGAACATACACGACAATGTTTACTTTAGTAAACTTGACCAAAACAGTTAATGGCATCCCTACACTGTTGTGGACGTTGTTAACTTCATTAATGTGTTTACTGTGATAATGGACTGCGGATGGGAGTAGGATTCGGTATTCGGTTTCGGATTCGGCCGAATCTTAACCAGTGGATTCGGTATTCGGCCGAACCCCAAAAATCTGGATTCGGTGCGTCCCTAGTTCTCCCAAGAAGGGGCTGCCTGCTTCAAAACAGACAATCAGTAATTGGATTGTCCAGGCTATAGCAACGGCTTATCAGGTACGCAATTCACCTTCAGGATATCCGTGAGGGCTCATTCTACAAGGGGCATGGCCTCCTCCATGGCCCTCCTTTCTGGAGCCTCTATGCAAGAAATCTGCAAGGTGGCCGGGTGGGCCAGTCCTCTAAGATACTATAGTTTGCACCTCCCTGCGACGCCTGGCACCAGAGTGCTCGCCTCCTAAGTGTGCCTGGACTTCAGCTTCACACTAGGTAGGGAGTGATTGGTGTGGCATAGTGGGTACTCGCTTCCCCATTTGTGTCGTCACGACGACGTAGTTCGAGTTCCCTCGAAGGGGAACGTCTCGGGTTATGACTATAACCCATGTTCCCCCAGAATTGCAGGTTTGTATTTAGTATTTTTTGTAATGGCCTAAACATACAGTATATGTAACCGGGGAAAAGGGAAAAGACACACACACCGGAAACAACAAAATTGCTTTTGAAAATTGGGGTTTGTTTAATTTGACCGCTGTTCTTAAATGACAGCGGTCGAAAGGAGTAAAAATTCAATAGCAAGCTTACAGAAAACAAACTTTGGATGTTTGATGATTTCACAAATCAGACCATACAAAAAGGAGAAAAAAACTCTTATTCACCATTCAGGAAAATCACAATTTGAAAAATTTCTTTTTTAGGAAAATTGTTACTGTCACTTCCTTCTATTCTATTGCTTTGTGTAATACTGTACACTGGGTTACACGTCTATCTGAATTATAACCAATTTGGTTATAATTCAGATAGACGTGTAACCCAGTGTACAGTATTACACAAAGCAATAGAATAAATAGAATAAGAAAAACACACCGGAGTCCACCAGAGATAATCGAATAAAAAAATACTTAAAATACGGCAGTGGTTGAGGTACAGAAAAAAATAAAAGCACATTAGTACAGCCACATTTCTTCTGTCTCACATATTAACCATCAGAAAAATATGTCAGAATAAATCACAAAACCTCTGTAACAGATGATAAAATAAACATTGTATTGAAACACTTAATAACAATCTGTGAAATTGACATACCCAATCCTTCATCAATCACCACGAGGTTCACTCGTCACTAGGGATGGCTGACGCGAAACTGACGTTTCGGCGCTTTGCCGAGATCCCGAAGTGCAGATGTTTCGAAACACTGCTCCGAACTGTGATTCGAAACACCCATGTCACGTGACTATGGCTAAATGAAGCTTCGAAGTGTTTCATCAGGTGGCGCCTGCCGAAACGGCGTTGATTAAAGGGGGCGGGAACAAACCACACAGTCACACATCTGTATAAACCTAATTCACCACAGTTTAAAAGTGAAGTAAATGCATCTTCACCTCGTCGGTTTTTGTGAGAGGAGAGAGATTTTGTGATATCAGTGATTTTGTGATATAAGTGAGATTAATAATGTGCTTTAGTTAGTTAGGCTATATTTAGTCTAGATTTAAATGAGATATATTGACTGATAGGTTATATTATATTAGATTAAACTTTATTGTCATTACACAAGTACAAGTACAAGGCAACGAAATGCAGTTTAGGTCTAACCAGAAGTGCAATAGCAGCAAGTGCAGGATATACAATGGTTGCATAAGTGCATGATATACAATGGTTGCATAAGTGCAGGACATGGATATGTACTGAATATATATATAAATATGTATAAATAGAGAGATGGTTATTACTATAAACAGAACTGAATTTACAGGTGATGTACAGTGAATAAATATACAGATGGATATTACTATAAACAGAATTTTACAGATAGAGGTATACAATAATATGTTAGGCTAAGATGAGGAATATAGCAGTGGGTTAAGATAGTGCAATAAATTATGGACAGAGCTATCCAGAAGAAAGTGTAAAAGTGGAGTGGAAAGTGGTTGCATATTACAGTTAGAAGTACGGTGCAAAATGCAAATGTAAACAGTTGGTACTATAAATACAGTCGGCAGTGCAAATGAGCATGATCCAGTTAAGATATGGTAGTGCAGAATGCATAAGTAAATAACAAAGTGAAGGCAGATGTGAGGTAGGAGAGTTAGCAGTTTATGAGGGAAGTGGATCAACGAGGGTTTGAGTTCAGTAAAGAGACCGCTCTGGGGAAAAAAACTGTTCTTTAGTCTACTGGTCCTGGTCCGGAGGATCCTGAAACGCCTGCCGGACGGCAGGATAGAAAACAGTCTGTGGGCTGGGTGAGAGGAGTCCTTGAGGATGCTGCGAACTCGATGCAGACAGCGTTTCCTCTGGATGTGCTCGATGGCAGGTAGTGGAGTCCCTGTGATGCGCTGGGCAGTTTTCACCACCCGCTGCAGTGCCTTGCGCTCCGCAACAGAGCAGCTCCCATACCATACTGCGACACAGTTGGTCAGGATGCTTTCTATTGCACAGCGATAGAAGTTCACCAGGATAGCCGAGGAGAGCTGATTCTTCCTCAGTGTCCTCAGGAAGAAGAGGCGCTGGTGAGCCTTCTTGACCAGGCTGGAGGTGTTGGTCATCCACGACATGACCGCCGAGATGTGGATCCCCAGGAACTTGAAACTGGAGACACGCTCAACAGCCATTCCATTGATGTGGATGGTGTCGTGTGTGCCTCTTGACTCCTTCCTGAAGTCCACGATGAGCTCCTTCGTTTTGGTGGTGTTGAGGAGCAGGTTATTATCAGTACACCATGTGGCCAGGTGCTGGATCTCCTCCCTGTAGGCAGTCTCATCGTTGTTGCTGATGAGACCAATCATCGTAGTGTCGTCCGCAAACTTGATGATGGAATTAGATCCATACACAGGCTTGCAGTCGGAGGTGAAGAGAGAGTAGATAAACGGGCTTAGCACACAGCCCTGTGGTACACCAGTGTTGAGTGTGATGGACGTGGAGCAGGTGGATCCTGATCGAATATTCTGTGGTCTGTCAGTTAGGAAGTCCAAAATCCAGTTACACATTGAAGTGTTGATGCCCAGGTCTCCAAGTTTAGCTATTAACTTGGTTGGGATGACAGTGTTGAATGCTGAGCTGAAGTCAACAAACAGCATGCGTGCATAAGTGTTCTTATTGTCCAGATGGGTGAGCACAGAGTGCAGTGCCATGGAAACTGCATCCTCTGTGCTCCTATTGCTGCGATAGGTAAACTGGTGTGAGTCCAATGTGAATGGTAGAGAGTCTTTTAGGTGTTCAAGGACCATCCGCTCAAAGCACTTCATAACGATGGGTGTGAGTGTTACAGGGCGGTAGTCATTAGGGCACCTCAGGCTAGAGTGTTTCGGCACTGGCACAATGGAAGTGTGTTTAAAGCATGATGGTACAGCTGCTTGGGCAAGAGACAGGTTGAAAATGTCTGTAAAAACCCCAGCGAGCTGCTCCGCACATGCCCTGAGCACACGTCCAGGGATGTTGTCTGGTCCAGCAGCCTTGTGTGCGCTGATCCGGCTCAGTGCCTTGCAGACATTTGTGGAGGAGAGTGTGATTGGTGGGTGGTCAGCTGAGGGTTTGAGCTTGGTGGCAGTTTCTCTGTTGTCTCTTTCAAAGCGAGCATAAAAGTAATTTAGCTCGTTCAGGAAGTTGACATCAGTGGCTGCGGGGGTGGAGTGGGTGGGTTTGTAGTCACTGATGGCCTGAATGCCCTGCCACATGCGTCGAGGGTCAGAGTTGGAAAAGTGTCCCTCTATCTTTAGCTTGTAGCAGTGCTTGGCCTTTTTGATGCCCCTCTTCAGGTTTGCTCTGGATGTGCTGTAGGCTTGTGCATCTCCTGATCTGAAAGCAGTATTGCGTGACTTCGGCAGGAGTCGCACTTCCCTGTTCATCCAAGGCTTCTGATTTGGGTATGTGGTGATCTGTTTCTGGGTTGTAACACTGTCAATGGTGGTATTGATATGATCCAATACAGAGGAGGTGTAGGAGTCAATGTCCGTGTGAGCGCCACTGGTGGCTTGAGAAGCAAACATACTCCAGTCTGTGTTTAGAAACCTTTCCTGGAGTGTGGAATCTGCCCCCGCAGGCCACACCTTGATGGTCTTCACTGATGGGTTCCCACGGTTGATGAGGGGTGCATATATGGGTGTGAGGAACAAAGAAAGGTGATCTGACTGTCCCAGGTGGGGGAGGTAAGCTCCCGCCATGTTTGTGTAAACATGGTCTAAGGTTTTGTTTCCTCTGGTGTGACAGGAAACATGCTGGTGAAACTTGGGTAGCACTGACTTTAAGTTTGAGTGATTAAAGTCACCTGCAACAATAAACGCAGCTTCCGGGTGATCAGTCTGTTGTTTACTGATGGCTGCGTGAAGTTCTTTCATAGGAAGCTTGGCATCAGCATCCGGGGGAATATAGGCTGCAGTTATAATGGTGGAAGTGAACTCCTGCGGTAGATTAAACGGTCTACATTTAACCATGAGAAATTCAAGGTTAGCTGAACAATGACTCCCAACAATAGCAGAGTTTGTGCACCAAGCCTTGTTAATGTAAATGCACAATCCACCACCTCCGGTTTTACCGGAGCCATCTAATGTTCTATCTGCCCGGAGTGTGTGGCGTCCCGCTAGCTCAATAGCGGTGTCCGGTATTCCGCTGTTTAACCAGGTTTCCGTGAAGATTAAGACGTTACAGTTCAAAAGTTTCTTGCTGTGTGTGATGCTGAGTCGAATCTCCTCCATTTTGTTCACTAGCGACCGTACATTGGCAAGGAAAATGCTGGGTAAAGACCCATACGGAAATGCAATATATGTACACATATGAAATATACATATATTAAATATATGCACATAGAAAGTGAAAACATATATGTACATATATATCTGCCCATATATAAAACCTATTAGAAAATGGAACAATTTCATATATTGACATATAAAACTAGCCCATATATTTTATGTATGTATAATACAGTATTTTATATATATATGTCACATATATAATTATCAATATACATTACATATATTTCTTTGTATATATGTTCAATATACAAACTACACATATATGCATAGCATATTGCTTGCATACATGTTACATATATGTCCCTAATATATGTTTTATATAGTCTTATTATATATTTTACATTTAAAATGAAATATATATATAAAATATATTTTTGATAAATGTATATGGAATATATAAATGACATTGATATATATATATATAAACATTGTGTGCACATATATTTTGTTATGTTCTTATATTATGTATATTAATTGCTAAATATTTTGAATTAATGATGTAAACTAAACAAATGTAAAAAAAAACATGCTTTCATTAATTTCGTACATTTTTTAAATATAGGTTATGGATGTGTACTTACACACTTGCAATGCAATACATATGACATGCCTAATCCTTAAATGTTAAACGGTGCAGTTAGCAAAAAATAAGTAAAACATTAAAACAGTTTTAATTTAAAAAGAAAAATTAAGCTGCGCAAAATTAAAAACACTTGTTTAATGAATTGTGGATTGTGTAGACTTGTTAAAAGTTCAAGCTGTTCAAATAAGATTAACAAGGAATGAATAAATAAGGAAACCATACACTGTAAAAAAAAAAAAAAAAAAAAAAATCGTAAAAAGAAGGTAAATGACTGGCAGCTACGGCTGCCAAACAAAAAACATAAAATTAAAGTAAAATATCTTAATTCAAATAAAGTGCAAAAACAATAATTTTACAAAAATTTACATTCAAAGTTTTAGTGAAAAACAGTTATTTTACAGATTTTTTTCCTTTTTTTTTAAAAAAAGAATTAAGATATTTTACTTTAATTTTACGGTTTTTGTTTGGCAGCCGTAGCTGCCAGTCATTTACCATTTTTTTAACAGTGTTAAACTGTTATTTTACTGATTTTTCCTAGATTATTATGATCAAACACCTTCAATAAAGTGACAGTACTAAAAATATACAGTACTGTTATTTTACAGATTATTACAATAAAAAAAACATTCAATAAAGTGTTAAATTTACAGTTTTATTTTGGAAGACAAAATACAGTCTGTAAAACAAAACAATACATAATACATTTCAAATACAGATAACAGTGGAACAGTTTCATCACATTTTTTTAAGTTGAATAAAATTTCAAACTGAAAAAAAATACAAAACTGATACATTTACAAGATTGTCACTGATTCACTATTGATTCTGAAACTTGATTATTCAGATGTAAATTTATGTAAACAAATTCTTCAGAGCCCCCAGGAGGAATTGAAAAACTAAAAATTGCATTTATCTTGTAAGTTAGGGTTACTAATATCATGATGAGGTTATGATTTCACCTCATAACAAAATAACAAATTGTGTCATTTACTGTTAGCTTTGTATTTTCCAAATAAGTTTTATATTGTTTTCCTCTATATTCAACTGAGCCCCGAGGGCTCCATATAGCTCTGATAATATATATATGGACAAACATTTACCTTTTAATTCAGAATCCAAGCGATATAGTGTAATAAGAAATATAAATCAAAACATACAACAGGTCCATGATTCTGCTCCAGAAGGGACAGACATAGCAGATAAAGAGCAATCCTCTTCCAAATCTTCAATAATCAGCAGGATCTGTAAAAGAAAGAAAGAAAAATACATTGATTCACTAAAAAGTCCTTAAAAAGGGAGGATTTTGTTTTTGGAGCTTTCCTTTAAACAACATTTGACATTGAGATATTCTGGCTATATGAACACAGAGTCCGCTCAGCTTTGAGATGGTTATTGCTGATTATTGTCCATAACATTTGGTCCAATGGAGCTTGGTTACCAACATTATTCAAAATATTTAGTTTCACAGAAGAAAGTCATACAAGTTTGATAAGACATGAGGGTGAGTTAACGATGAGGGAGTTTTCATTTGGAGTGAGCTATGCTTTTAAACTCAAGGTACATTTGAACCAGAGTTGTGCCTGTGCTGAGTTGCCTGTGTTCACATTTCCACACACATAAGGCTACTGAACAGTATTAATGTTGGAGATGACATGAATACTCACTTCCTCTGAAGATCATGTGGCAGATTTCCATTCCCAAAACTTCTGGATCATGAGGGGGGAAGAAACATACACACACACACAAATGAATATTAATTTGTTTGATAAAACATTAATATTAATTATCAACTTACTGACAGAGACATGGACTTGCAAAATGTACTCACCAGGGCTGCGTTTCCCAAAACCATTGTAAGCCTAAATTGATTGTAGCACCTATTGGTGGCAATTGTTCTACGATCAGCTTACGATGGTTTTGGGAAACGCAGCCCAGGTCCATACAAAAACTTCACAGTAGATCCAAAATCCTGGTTTGCCTATAATTCTTCAGAGTCCAAGATTGGCGGTTTCCTGTCCTCTCTGTTGAACGAGTGAACATAACAGTGTTCTCAGATAACTCATTCCAAAGCTCCTTTACTTTTTATGACAAGCTTGATCTTAAAACTAGCTTAAAACTTGATCTTAAAACTTCCAGTAGGGATGGGCATTATGACCATATTATTCTACATACATGAGACATTTTATTTCACAATAATGATATCACAATATAGTTATTTTATAGCTATTTTATTAATAAATACTACACAATAATACTGCTTAGTCTTCACTGTATGATATTCTATGCATTATCATCACTTGATTCTTAAAAACGCAGAAGGTCTTCTCTAGTCTTGTTGTTTGATTCACATTTTGAGAGGGCAGTTTATTAATCTGCTGCCCCTTTAAGAACAGATGCACAATGACACGCATCCGGGTTTCCCCACGATATCTTAACAGTATTACAACATAAACGCAGAAACAGAATATGTAAGTTATTCGCGATTAGTTTATAACTTCAATGCACTATATATTGATGTGACAGTAGAAAACATATAAAGGGATTTATTTACCTTCTGCCGTCTGTTGTTCGCCATTGGTAACTTAAATGTCTGTTCATATTCATGTTTTCCGTTCTCAGTCGACATCCCACAATCAAAATTCGTCCAAAATAAGATTTTAACAGATGTAAAATGATCCATGTAATGCCATTAATGGACCGACGAAGCAGTCCTGTTGCAGATTAGAAACCGCACCCGCGACCGCGAGCACTCCAACGGCACGGGTGTATTTTCAAACATGATCGGATTCGGTAGAAGGAGCGCACAGCTGCCTGTCATTGGCCTGATTTCTAGATGACGTTCAGATTGACCAATCACGCTCAAGTGAACACGGAAAGACAGCAAATAACCTTGCAACTATAGAAATAACTTGTTTTAAACTAAAGTTAGCAAATGTGTATATTTATATTTATTTGCTGTTATATTTAATGAATTGGTCAAGTGGTGTTTTGTGGTGTGGGCAGAGGCTTGAAAGTTTCAACCTGGAGAGCAGTGCAGATTTGTACTCTTTAAAAACAGATTATTGTTATATATTTAATTTGCAATATAGTTTGATATATTTGTATCTAGAATTACAGTTTGAATGTAAAATACACCTACACTGTAAAAAAAAAAAAAAAGTCAAATGACTGGCAGCAACGGCTGCCAAACAAAAACATAAAATTAAAGTAAAATATCTTAATTTAAATAAGGAGAAATCTGTAAAATAAGTTCTCTCAAACTTTTAATGTAAATTTACGTAAAGTTTTTGCACTTTATTTGAATTAAGATATTTTACTTTAATTTTACGGTTTTTGTTTGGCAGCCCTAGCTGCCAGTCATTTACCTTTTTTTTTTAACGATTTTATTTTTACAGTGAAACTAATAAGATTAACTTTAAAATGAGAAAGAATAATGTTAAATTGTTAGTATGGACATAAACCATTAATATTATGAGCTAAATATTTTATTACAGATTAGTTCTGTAATTTTACATACATTTGTATGTAATTTAAGAAAACAGAAAAATACTGTATAAATAATACAGTAATTTCCCTATATAAGAATGAGAATGACTGTGATTTGTCATTAATGATAAAATAATGGTCAAGTTGTTAATTTACAGATATTTTTTGTAATTTTACATGAATTTGTATGTAATTTATGAAAACAGAAAAATACTGTATAAATAATAGTCATTTTCCTGTATAAAAATGAAAATTACTGTAATTTGTCATTAATGATATAATCCTTAAAATAACAGTCAAGATTTTTATTTACAGATATTGTTTGTAATTTTAAATAGTTTTAAACAATTCAAAATTACAGGAAAATACTGTAAACAATTTAGTTATTTTCCGAAAAATGTGGATTTTTTTTTTACAGTGTAGGCATATAAAATGTATGTATGTTGTTTAAATAAATAGGCATATATAAATGAAACATATCGGTGACATATATGGTCATAACATACAATATTATATAAACAATAGTCATATATATCGTATTAATATATGTCACTATACTAATTTAATATGGAAAATTTATATATGTTATAAACTTATATCAACATATATCTAGAGATATGTATATATGTGATAGCAATATATTGTCTTATATTTAGCATATATGACGGCGTCATTTGCGATATAGGGACATATATGTCATATATTACATTTCCGTATGGGGAGAGCCGATGTGGTGTTAGCCTTAGCTTAGCTTGTAGTCCTCCACGCTTCCCCCGCCTTTGTTTACGATCTCGACGCCGCCTGCGAGCACTTCCGCCCGGCCGGGTAGAGTGCATAGCCTCGGGTGTCCTAGCAATCTCAGGAAGGAGTTGAAGATTGTCCATAAAACTGTCGGAAATTCGCAAACCAATATCCAAAAGCTTACAACAGGTGTACGATGTAAAGGCACATCTGTTCTGTACGAACAGACCCGAGATGAGCAAGAAAAATACTGCAAAATTGCAGAATCTGGAGAGACCCCGAGCCTTGCGATGTGCTCGCGCCGCCATCTTGGTCAAATGATAGACAGTGACAGATAGCATAGATATAGTGATACATTCATATAGGCTAAATTAGATAGTGACAGATAGCACATCATAAGTTAGAGATATAGAATTATATAGATTCATAGGTGATATATAGATAGATATATTAATAAAATAGATAACAATGGAGGCACATAAGAGATGCCGTACATTTTTTTTTTTTTATTGCTGAACAAATAATCATTTACAAACTGCATGGCAATAACAGAACATTTTTGTATTACAAAATACAGATCAGGTGCTTGAAAGTACAGTAGAAAAAATATATCAGGCAAATCATAATAAAATACACAAAAAACATTAAAGGGGCTAGGGTTTTGTTTGAAGATTATATTCTTCTATAATGGAAAAAAAGACTGATTGCATTTTCATAACTTTGAGGGCTTTTGTATAAGAGTTAAACTCATTATGAAATTAATAAAAATCGTAGTTTCACCTTTAAGAACTTGCATTTGTGTATATAAAATTTTCCCAGCATGAGGATGTTGTTAATCAGGAAGTTATTCACAATGAGGAGGCTACAGCTTACAAAACCAAGATCATGTAGTTGTCAGACATGTTCAAAACTTTTTTTTTTTTTTTTACATGGATCATTGTAAAGGTATTTCAGATCAACACATGCAAATGACCACTAGATGTCGCCGTAGAGACGGGTGTCGGATTGATTCGAAGCTTCGAAACAATATGGCACATTTGCTTCAACTGTTTCAGTGTTTCACGAAGCCTCGGTCTGCCCATCACTACTCATCACATGCACAGTCCAAATACATCTACCAGAAAACATACACATCAAATGCTATCTCAGACATCGTTTCAGAAGAATATTTGTGCATATTAAAAGGCATTTGAGTAATATTTACCCTCCAAGATGTCATCACACAGTAAATTAAATCGCTGCGAGCACTGCAATAGAGCTCTCACATGTGGTAAAAATGGCTTCTCTGACTGTGTTTGCACGCATTCAAAACTCGCAGTTCAGAAAGGCGAGAAGAGGAATGAAATCTCTTAAAGGGGCCACAACAGTTTTAATACAAAACAGAAACTTTGCCTTTTTATATCACTTGGCCACATATAGGCTATTGCCAGCCTGTATTCTGCCAATATTTCAGTGAAACTTAACAAGGTGTTAATTTTTTTAGGACTGCAACCCTGAAGGAGCCGAGAGATACATTTCCAATAAAAAGCCACTCTCTGGCTTTTTGTGGCCCTTAAAGAAAAGCAATGAGGATGAGCCAGAGGATGTTGGAATAGCGATGGAGTGTGTGAAACTGCTACAACACTTATAGAGTATTTAATTTGGATTAATAATGCTGCTTGGACTTATCTCAACTTAAGCAACTTTGAGTCTCAAATTCACATTTGAATTCTTCCAGAAGGTACTGACGAATTTTGACATTAGGACATGCACTGCTTGCCTTGATTTTCCAACAACTGGAAGGACATTGTAAACTTTTAAACTTGTTCTGTGAAGTCAATGTGGGGAAGATGGGGATACACTGAAAGTGATTTTTCTATGAACTAATGACACTAACTCAAAAGCAAGAGACCGTACCTAATGCACCCTCTGACTTCCTGTAGCTCTGATACTCTAGACATGAGATGTATGTCCTTGTGCTATTGACTTGGTCCAGGAAGTCAACTTGTAAGCAGGACACTTGCTGAATGCCTAAATGTTGAAATGTGATAGAGAAAAGGAAAACCTGTCATGTGCAAAGTAAAATATAATTCTTCAGGTAGCTTTTTTCTTCTTTGTTTGCAGTGAGATCACAATGTTACCTTGAATATGTGAAAATAATGTTTAATGTTGAAATTTGGTTCCTTGTTGGCACACAGGCTTAAAGCTAAAATGTCAAACAAGGAGCCAAAACCACTGGACAGTCCAGTTTAGGAGGAGGCACAAAACTGCAGATTTTTTTTCAGGAGATGAGAAGGTAATGAGTCTATATATGGTGATGAGATGAGCTGCAGCTGGTGTCGGGACTGATGAGCTGGATCGCTGAAGATCTAATGAGTGGGCACGCCCACACAATCAGCACACACACACATATAACAACAGCACATGAGACGAGAAAGAGACATGGATTTATGAACCGTGAAAAGTTTTCCCGGGTCTTTGATTCGCCAAAGGTCTGGTCGTGTCTTTTGATCGACGTCTTGGGAAGCCAATCACGTGGCGTGTTGGCGGCTGGATGGAAGTCTTGTTGGCGTTGTTTGAAGTTGAAGCGCACTGCTGGAGACTCGGTGAGAAAATTTGCGGTGAAACTTAACAGAACACGAGACTTAACAGAAAGAAAATAAACTTAAGTAAAAGAAAGGAAAGTGAGAGGAGAGCAGATGGCCTGAATGAAATCTGTTAACCCATTTTCTCTGATCTTGGTCTGCCACGATTGTCTGATCGTCTCCTTGGCGGATTCTGGAACTGCACTGCAAACAGCTCCCGACTGGGCAGAGCTCTCCTGGGAGCTCTCCGTTCAGAACTCAACTCTCGTCAACTGCTGGAACTCAACTCTGCCTGGTCAACTGGAACTCTTCGTTCTTTTCTGAGGTTAAAACTTAAATATTTGCCCATCCTCTGGATGTGTTCTGGCCAATTAGGGTTCAGGGGTGACTGTGTTTCCACCCCTCCCATAAAATTGGGTTATCTATGGTCATTTCGTTTCCTGCTCTTAAGCAGAGAGTAAATTTAGACCTAATTTCTTACTATAAGGACATTATCCATTTTACAAAGATTTAATTCAGCTCATCTGTTGGATTATACCCATACGAACAAAAAGATATCAAACACGGTGCCTTTTCATCCACTCATTCAATAGTTACATAATTGCATGAATTGGGAGTGATATACATGCATAATAGTCACGTGTATCAGTTGTAGACACACTAACAAGCTATGTCGAAAGCTATTTGAATGCAAGGCCAATAATCAATGATTTAATGCACTTCATATGTAACAGTAACAGTTCTGTGAATTTGCTTGGAGTTTTAGCTGTGTCACATGGAGTTAATTTACCGGTCATTGAAAAGACAAAGACAACTGGTTTGTTTCTTTGTCTTGTGATCACACCAAGCTCTTGTCCTCTTTGTCTAAGTTTTGGTCAAAAGTTCATAGGCAATCAAGTAATTATTATATAAAAGTAGTAGCTCCGGGCAGAATGGAGCCTACGTCTCTCTGGTGATAGATGGTCGATTTCCTGGGGTCGGGTTGAATGGGGCTTTGTGTGGAATCATTTCTGATCGAATCATTTGGAAGATTCATTAATCTATGTGTCTGTGCCCACAATTCCTACAACATTTTGCATTCTATTTCGGCTTTCTTGTGTGTCCCTATTTTTGTTACGTCCCTTTTGAGCCACGGGGCATAACAGCCCTATCCATACAGAGATGCGTTTAGCTGTACACGTAAACATTTTGTACCGTATCAGCGTTTCGTCCACACGGACCCGGCGTTTTGGGAGCATGAAACCGATATTTTATATATTCCCCTCAAATGAATATATATAATTCTGTTGTGTTTGTTTAATGTTTGAGAATAGACATGACTTTCTCTTCCTCACTGGAATTCCTCCAAAACGTATGCATAAATACCTATGCTAGGTATTCCCCGTTTTGGGTGATTTTGGAGATTTATGATTCAATTATAACCTGTTGTGATTAATCAATATATCCCTAAATATTAATACCCATAATCCCCTATTGAGCTAAATTTAATTTAATAATATGTGTAACCCTAAGACGTTACATAGTTAACAAATAATCTTTAATTTATGTGTTTGATTGTTGTTCACCTTATTAGTATCTTTAAATTAGATAACATAACCCTTCCATTACTTCTGTTAATAAACTCTTACTTCCTTACTTAGTAAACATGCTGTTTTATTGTTGGTTGTTTTTTGTTTGTTTGTTTGTTTACTTATCAATCAATCAATCAATCAATCAATCAATTAGATGTGAGAATGACAGTAGCCACGTTTCCATTACAGATTTGCGCAAAACTTTTGCAATATTTTCTAAATGTGGATAAAAAACAATTGCGAAATGACAGTGTTTCCATTAATCCTCTAGGCGCCACGGTTGAGTTTACTCGACAAGATGCGGCACTGCATAAAACGGCCGATTTTGTCAAATAGGGTGTCAAATTTCGTTTGACCTCCCCTCCACTAGATGGCAGACGTCATACTTCATTCCCAACTAAAAAAAAGTCATGCTTCTATACAAAATCTTCGAGCAACAGCGCATTGAATCAGTGCGAACAAACGCGGAGCTAGTGTGCAAGTGAGCCATTTTATCAGAGCAATATTGTCAATGTCAGCGAATATTTGCATTAGGGTCTTCTATTCGCGGACCCTGATTCTGAAGGGGAATATCTGCCTTCAGAAAAGGACAATGATTCTGAAAGTGAAAGTATAGCCCTACACCAAGCACAAACGGTGAATCCTTTGCCCAATGTAGATGGTGATATGCCCAATGTCAGTGGTGGAAACAATGTTTCCCGGGGTCGGAGTGTTCATTGCGAAGTTTGCAGGTGTGTTAGTGTCGTGGGGAACGAGACAGGAGATTTTTTACCGCGCTAGCCATGAAGCTTTGTCTTCTGACCGTGTGCCTCTCCGCGATCGCAGCGACAGTATTGTGGTGGAGACTTTGTCTAATGCCACTGGGTATGTTAGACGAGGTCGAAGTATTCATAGGACAGTTAGGGGGCAACGTGGAGGCAGGGTGGGGAGTCGCAATGGCAATGACAGTAGTCCGAACTGTGCACACTCGGCGGGTGCGCGTGCACGTCTCTCTCTCGTCTTGTCTCGTCATATCACTCGTGATCTTTGCCTTGCCGTGGTGAGTGAGCTTTTGAACTAAACAGGTCTTGTCTACTTGTGTTTGTGTGTCATATGAATAATATACATGTGCCCCATACATGGAATCAGAGTGCCTACTGTATGTGGTAAATGGAAAATCTCTACAGCAAAAGGCCAACCACTACATGCATTCGGTTTGTTTCTACCATTTATTAGTAACGATTTACACAGTTTGTTTACTATTTACCTGAGCATTCAGTATTGTGCAATATAGCATACAGAAGGTGAGAGACATTTTGGGGACAAAGTGCTGCATTTTATTATTTAAACGTGATTTTTCATGAAAATTCTATAATCCACGATGGCCACCACCATATGACGTCATAATATGCAAATTAGATGGGAAAATATCTTTTAAGATATAGCCTTTTGAAATTAAGATGTCAAAATCGAATGTTTTAGGAAAAAACCTCTGGCGCCTAAAGGGTTAACCGCTGTTATGTGACTTTTTTTTCCTCTTGCGATAAGTCATTCCAAAAATTATGCCACGGTAGTTGGTAGGATTATGTATATCCCAGCCACCGCACTAGCCAATTTGAAGGGTAATGGAAGCGCGGCTAGTGACCAGATACTAGCCCACATGTAAACCTGTGAACCTCTGACTCTTCTCAAACTGCCCTGCCCCCCTTTTTTTTTGATAGTGTTTTCTTAGTTCTGCTCAGGCTGCCAGGGCAAATGCAAAGGTTACAGAATAAAATGGACAGTGAACTATATAGCTACATTGGACTGATGTTCTACATGAATATGATGAAGGTGAGAAGAAAATCACTATATATATTGATACAAATGTTTTTGAATCTATGATTCTGTATTTACATTGCGTATCTATTTTGACATGCCATATGTTTGTCCTGTGCTAGTTATCACTGCAGTGTGTAATCTGGCGTCGTTCCTCTTAGCAGCATGATAAACAAAACTTTTATTCAATGGATTATAGCTATAAAAAACACGAAAGAGCGTTCACTTTACAATCACATTTAAGCTGTCACTCATCTCTGTTCGCGATCTCACATCGTTCCATCAAAATCAGTAAAGTTGTCTACACTAAATAATGAATCTCTTACTTACATTGTGTCTTTGTTAATGAGAGAATTCACAAGAGTGAGCAGAACTCAGCACTGAATAAAAACTCTGGCATTTTGAGCGGTGAGTGGATTCTAACTTAAACACCTCTGATTGGCCATTGCATTCTAGAGATCATCGAGCATGTCTATGATTGGCTACATTTCTCACCGCTGCAAAACCCGCTGTAAATAGGAATGTTTCTCGTTCTTCAGAGGGCAAACTCAAACGCAATGTTTGCCAAACGCAAATCTGTTTCTCCAATAATATTATACTATTACAATATTAATAGGGTGCTCTGCTTTTATTTTTCAGGGTGCTAAATAATTGAATTTGGCTTTGTGATGTTTTCTCCCCATGTTATAATTTTTTTTATCAAATTATTTGAACATTAATTGGCAGACCCCCTGCAGTGCCGCTGCGGACCCCAGGTTGAAGACCCATGATATACACTGTTAAGGTATAACATAACAATATGGTCACTGACAGGTGAAATGAATAACACTGATTATCTTTTCAACATGGCACCTGTTAGTGGGTGGGATATATTAGGCAGCAAGTGAGCATTTTGTCCTCAAAATTGATGTGTTAGAAGCAGGAAAAATGGGCAAGTGTAAGGATTTGAGCAAGTTTGACAAGGGCAGCAGCTGTCATTTTGGCAGCAAAAGGGGGACCAACAATATTAGCAATAATGTTATGCCTGATCGGTGTATCTGAACATGATTTGTTTCCAGTTATGACTGTACACTCAAAATGTGGCTTTGACCATTTTGATTTATATTTGAATTGTATTGTTAACTATGTTATAAACAAATAAATGCATTTATATTTCTCTTGTACATTCAGTCCAGGCTAATCCAAGCATTATAATAGCAGTAATAGTTGCTCTGTTTTTGCAGTCCATAAAAATGCATCTATTAATTAATACCGATTAATACTATCAGTTAAACGGTTTAAATGTTTTTTTAACACTTTTTTTGTGTGTTTGTTTGCTGCATGGTTAAATAAAAATATGCTGTATTTGTTCTCTCACGGAGCGCGTCGACACGTGCAAACACATGTCTAACCAGATGTGGCAGGATGAGTAAATTCCCTCCCACGTATTTATTGAGAGCCTATTAGTAACTCGATTCCTTCCTATATAAGAACTAATGCTGCGTTCCAGGCAGGTTTTTGAGCCCGTAAGTTACGACTTCAAACCACGACTTACGACTTTGTAGCGTTCCAGGCAAAGTCACGTCAAACTGCTTGAGCGCAAGGAATTGTGGTGCTAGATGTAAACAAAACATGGCGAGACGTACGGTGCTTATGCTCATTTACCATCATTTCTATCGCCAAAAGTGCTTACTCATTGCTTACTTGAAGGAAACGGAGGAGAAAAAACGACGCATTAGGCAAGAGAAGCTGTTATACCTTTTATTTTGATATGCCCAACATTTCCATGTAGCGATATACTTTCACAATATACATCGTTTCAGACACATAACATTGTAATACATAATCGTGTGTGTATTATTTATTATATTATTATTAATTTGATTCCAACGTTATATTGTCCCAAAGTCTATTTCTCACCGTGTACGACTTCAAAAAACACAGCATCCATGGGGGCTGCCATTGTTGCTTCGCGGGCTCTGTGACGTCAGAACTCGTAACTGGGAGTACATCGATCTAGTACGAGTTCACGGGTGGGAAGTCACGGTTTTGACTGCCGTTCCAGTCCACTTTCACGGGTAGAAGGTTGGAAAAACACGAGTTACGGGTTGCCTGGAACGCGGCATAAGTTTAACCTACCGGGGGATGCGTCATTGTTAGCTCCGCCCCCGTGGCGCGGCCGCGCTGCCATTCAATGCTGAACTAGTGTTTTGTTTGCGACTCCGTGGTGGTGCGCAGGCTGTTATTACCCCCAGGTAGGTTGAGTTTCCATATTTGTTGTGGAACTCGTGGTGTTTGTGGTAACTCGCGTCTATTTTATTTCAGTTTGTTTCCTCTCAATGCATTCATATGCGCAAGCTGCTGTGAAAAACTCTACAGCAATAGTACGTTCTATGCAGTGTTGTGATCACCTGGTACGTATAGATATTCATTTAACTTCATGTTACTCATTTGAGCTAACCAACTGATGTTTTTAGCAGGATGCTCGATTCCTTTGAGGGTGCTCCGTCTTAGTGGGAGTGCTGGGGAGATCGTTCCTGCATAAAGGCGCCATCAAGACGGCGCTGCTGTTATGCGTATGCGTGTTTTTATTTTCACGCTAAAGCCGTTTGATCTCTTTATCAGTACCGCTGTATGTGCCTGAGCTGTGCACGCGGTCTTGCTCGTCAGCCATTGATACTGGCTGCAGGTGTGTCAACTAGTTTGTTTTCTTTATTTTTTGTTTGTTTGTGTATTGTTACGTTTTCAGTTTGTCTCTTGTCTTTGTTTTAGTTTGATTTAGTTTATTTTGTAACTTATTCAGTTGTAATATTGTACTTGCTTTTTGTTGTCTACAAGTCAGTGCTCTTTTGTGGTGAGTGTTTTACATCAACAATCATTTGAAAGTAATTGTATCATTTGTTTGGTGTCTTTTTACTATATTCAGTGCATTGGTGTGTATGTATATTGGTTGTTACTTTTCTTCTTTTTGTGTTTATTTTAGGCTGATAGGCCCCGGATTGGGAGGCTAGCTTTTCCTGCCCTTCTGGTGGTGGTGTTTCTTGCACAGAGTGGTTTGCTGTGTATAACTGCTTACACATCACTTGGAGTGTGTGTGGTGTGTATAGTGTGTGTGTGTGTATAAGTCACCTTCCAGCTAGACCAACCCGTTACGGGTAAGCCTCAGTCGCTGTAATGTAATTTCTGTGTGTTGACAAACACTCTTATACCGACTTGAGTGAAGCTCTGCATTGCAGCAGTAACCGGAAAGTTATCTATTCATGTGACCTAATAAATTCATTTTTGTACCGATATCCACGTCTCTTTGCCTTCCATGGTAACGAACCTGTGCCCTATTTCCATTGGGTAGTTATTTCCCCTTTCTCTGAAAAGGGGTGGCGTAGTCAGCTTATTATTTAGTGTTACCACCAAGGAGTTGGTGTTTGTGATCTCCTTGCTCCCCACCGCCCCGCCACACAGACATATTTCGCAAAATGAAGCAATGGGAGAGACAAAGCCTACTGTGTGGGACCATTTCGGCAGAAAGGGCGACGAAGTTACTTGCAAAATGCTACGCGGTATTAAAATACAGCAGTGGTACAAGCTCCTGACTGGTGGAAAGCAAATGAAAGGCCCTTCCCGAGGCTGGCCACTCTAGCGAGGCATTATCTCTGTATTCCCAGGGCATCAGTGCCATCTGAAGCCTACTTGTTTAAGGCTTTTCGTTGTGTGGTTTTTGTCAAGTAAACATTGTCACGTATGTTCTTCTCACCGCTGTTTCCTGATGGTTTATAGAACAATTACCCAGAGTCACCCTCTGTCGTATTCAAAGAACAACACAATAACGAGCACAGAAGACGCGCGCACAGTCAGCAGAGGCTCGCGCTGCGGAGACAGTCGAAAGTATAAACAAGGCTTGAGAGGTTGTTTAACTGTTTAACTGTCAACAGGCTGCGCTCCAGACTAACCCACATCACTTAGACATGTTACTTTAAAAAATAAAAACACCATACATGCTGTGGATTGAGGTAGGCCTGCTATTTTTATTTTACAAAAAAACTATTCTGGTTCTTCAAAGCTTCAAACGGATTCAGTGTATTTTCGTTTTGTCATCTTAATTTGGTAATTATTTAAGTGAAAAATATTTAGGCGTATATATTTTATTTATATTTTATCTGATCTGTATGCTATAATAAACTAGTGATAAAAGTGTATTTTTAACGGGTCACAGACACTCGCCAATCGTATTTTTATTTCATGCCAGTTCAATATTATAATCTTATCAGTTAATAATCAGATAATGAGCAGCGGTTGTCGTTGGGAAAATTAACCGAAATGAGCATCCCTACAGCAGTGTATTTTTTATTTAATTTTAATTAAGAATAGGCAACATTATGCTAGGATGACTGTCCTTCCTTTGCCGTACCGGAAGTTGTTGCATTTTGGCTGCTGTCTGTAGATTCCTTCATGCACAACTCGTATTTATTCTGATGTTTCATATGCAAATGTTTTAACAGCGACTATTGTTTAGTGTCCTTATTGCCACCACAAGACAATCGGCATTGCAAATTGAACATGTAGCTCGACTTGAATCCGCTTCTTTTGACTGAAAGTACTGCCAAACAACACGTTTACTGCTCATGAGTAACATTTTAACTTTCTCACAGCCGACTGCAGTCGAATGGTCCACCTGGTAAACACGTTCCCATAATCAACGCTGGCGTCATTACGTTCAACCAGCCTAGGGCACTTAGTGCAAGCCTAGGATATGGTTCGGTGGAAAAGAATTCTAAGGTTCGGCAGAAACCGAACCCCGTCAAAGTCCAATATTCTGCCGAATCCTGGATTCGGTGCATTCCTACTCATTAGTCTTGTGAATAAATGTTTATGTTTTAAATGGCCTTATTTCATTGACTTAACATTTTTGTTCTTTCAATAGCCATGCATGCATAAATGTTATTTTCTCAAAAAGACATACATGTTGCTCACATATTATTTGTAACCCTATTAGTGATAAATACACTGTAATCAGACTTTAATGGGAAAGACGTTAATGGGTTTATAAATAACTGAAAAAAACAACAAATGTCAAAGCATGTCAACACTTCTCCAGGGCCCCAAAACACCCTCAGACCAAGAGGGTGAATGTTGGACCCTAAACAGCAGCCCAAGCAGTATTCCTCATGAGTCAGGAGAGGATGCAGCCCCTTCCTGCTTCGACCAGAGCAGCCTGTGAGTTTGCATCTGTGAGTTTGTCCTCCACCCACCCCGGTTCAGTTCTGATGTTTTCCCACTGAGTGTGTGTGTGCAATTAAGCAGTTCACAGTTCACTCTTGCTGTGGATCAAAAAATAAAAACAAACACCTTCAACAATAGGGCATTTATCCTCTTCACTCTCTCATTCTCAACAGTGCAAGGGTCAGCTCCCAAACCTCAGCACAGCGAGCTGCCGATCGCATCATCCCAAACCTCTTGCCGCCCTCTCGTCTGAACAAATGAGCTACTCCCTCCAGTTTGCTCAAAATGCATGGATGCAGCAAGCTCACCAAATGTTTCTCAGTAGGTCCTGCAGATTATAGAAAACGGGAAGTGGACTTGTTCGCATCCGAGGAAATTATTCAATGACCACTTTGGTTTTCTCTCACGCATCTAGCTCCACTAGGACTGGGTGCCATGGTGCAGACGTGGTTGAGGCTGTGTCTGTATGCTCTGAGTTTTTAAGACATTTTCCCAGGATGAGGTTTGTCTATTGTTAGTAGACCTGTTCTGGCTGGCCTGAGTTGACCTTTCTCTGCAGGTCTATCCTCCTCCATGCTTAAGGTTTATGTGGTGGCCATAGCTGCTTACCATGTGCCATTAGGCGATTAGTCTTTGTGGAGACACCACCTTGTAACTCGTTTCCTTCATGGTACTCTGAGTTTATTGCCTGCTAAACATGTGAGAGTCCCAGCCTGAGATTTAGCCGTGTTTTTAGATGGGTTGTTCCTGGCACCCTTTGAACATTTTGACTCTGTTTCTGAGAAGTTCCTCACCCTCAAGGTTACCTTACTTCTTGCTATTACTTTCATCAAGAGGCTAGGAGATCTGCAGGCCCTCTTAATTTCCTGCTGCCTAGAATTTGCTCCTGGTGGGGTTAAAGCAATACAGGCTATGTGCCTATAGTTCACATCAATGTAGCACATCCTATCATTTTGTAGGCCTTTAATCCTCCTCCTTTCATGTCTGCATTCAATTTGAAGAAGTTAAATTCAGTGTTACGTCCATAGGACTGCTCAGTGGAGTAAAACAGAGCAACTGTTGGTATGCTTCGATTCACGCAGACAGGGTTCCCCAGCTTTCAAGAAGACATGAAGCAAGTGGACAGTGGAGACTATCCCTAAGGCCTACGAGGTGTATAACCTTCCTTCGCCTCTGTGAAATCTCACTCCACCAGAAGTATGGTGGAATCTACGGCTCTTCTGTCAGGAGTTTCTGTCCAGGAGGTGTGTGATGCAGCTGGATGACCCTTTCCACACTCTTTTGTGAGATTTTATGATCTGGATTTGGACTAGACTGTCCTAAAATGTGCTCAAGTGATTCACACTAGAACAGGCATTCATCAGTAGGTTGAAGTTGGTATAGCGTTACGAAAGAGTCATCAAAACAGACGCAGCATAGAGTTTCCTTGAAAGGGAATGTCTCAGGTTACAACTCAGTCCTTCCAGAAAAATGCTGCTTTTTTTTGTGATTGTTGCGGGCAAAAATCCTTGATTATGCAGCACGTTTTCTTAAAAAATGCGGGATATTTATGCAATTTTATGCGATAAAATAACGGGAACTTGCAAAAACTGCGGTTTGATGAGAAAGAGAAAAGAAGCACTACATCACAGAAAGTGCTGGGAATATTTAAGTTCGCATCTTGTTTTATTGAAGACCTTAATAATGGCTCAAATTTACAAAACATTGAGTCAAACAAGTTCTGTAGCTTTACAAAAGGAATATGCTACAACTTCTGAAAAAAATGAATAAATAACTTCCTGTTTTACAGAGGTAGGTATACAAAACAGACATTTGAGTGCTTCCAATGCACAAAGTGCAATCTCTTAAAGGGTTAGTTCACCCAAAAATGAAAATTCTGTCATTAATGACTTCCCCTCATGTCGTTGGACACCCGTAAGACCTCCGTTCATCTTCAGAACACAAATGAAGATATTTAAGTTGAAATCCGATGGCTCAGAAAGGCCTCCATTGGCACAATGCACTGTGCACTCTCAAGACCCATAAAAGGTACTAAAGACATCGTTACAAAGTCCATCTCACTACAGTGCAGGTTCTACAATAACTTTATGAAGCGACCAGAATACTTTTTGTGCTAAAACCTAAATAACGAATTATATAGTGATGACCGATTTAAAAACAAACAGCATCATGAAGCTTCAAAGCGTTATGAATCAGCGAGTCGATTCAAGATTCGGATCGCGTGTCAAACTGCTGAAATACGTGACTTTGGCGATCCAAACCGCTGAATCGACTCACTGATTCATAACGCTTAGAAGCTTCATGATGCTGTGTTTTAAAATCGGTCAACACACCGGGAAACTCCTTTGCGCAGTCTTTTGCTGTTCGATATCTAAGGTTTCACCACGGGGATTTGCAGCTTTTCGATGACGTTCAAGTCGGGTAATTATGTCACTTCAAAACGTCCCCATGGCAATAGGGGGAATGGCGGCTCTTGTGTGAAGTAAACAAACATTTTTCAACTTTCTGCTAATATATATGACTTTTTTTGCAACGAAAATGCAGGGATTATGAAATCATGCTAGCCCCACATATTTTGCACGCGGAAATAGGCAATTTATGCGGCGAAAGTGCGGCGTATTTGAAAAAATGCGGTACTGTGTACTGTGTCTCAAACGTCTCAATATGAAATATTTATATTCATTTCATACTGTAGGTGTGTTAGGTGTAGTTCATCCAAAAATTATTTCATTATTTTTATATTACATTTGCTCATATCGTTCCAAAGCTCTATAACTTTCCTCAGAAGAACGCAAAAAAAATATATTTTGACAAATGTCTTTGTTTTTTTTGTTTGTTTGTTTTTTAGGTTGTAAATTATGACAGTATAGCTCAGTGAGACACATTGTGCTTCCCACCTTCTCCACACAGCATTAATTAACCATCACACAGATTTCGTTGTTGTCCTGGTCTGGTCTTTGCACTTTGTCTTTACAGCTTGAGGTCATAGTGCCTGTCACAGTCAGCTCAGCTCAGCTGTTTGAAGATTTAAAAAACAAACAAACAAAAAACACATTGATGCAATTCAAATAGAGATTTTCCAGAGGAATGTGGCCCTCTTTGTAGAAGCCCTCCTGTGGGAGTTTTATGGTTTATTTATTGGTCCCCCCCCCAGGAGACCACTTCACACATGGTTGAGACTCAACTCCTCTTTAAATGAGTCTAAAACTAAAAACATTCTGAGTTGAGAAACATCCGAGCACTAAAAAGCGTATTGAGACTACTTGAAGAAAACGTTGTACAATGTAGATTCACATACTTTTACAAAAAAAAATAATAATCAAGGTGACATATAACACCTCCACTTTAAATAAATAAATAAAAACAAAAACAAGTGTGATAGGCTACTAGATGACAATTTGGCATGGGCTTTGGAGAGGAGCTGTACCTTGTCTCTTGTCTTATTTACAAGACCATTTTATTAACCTTGTCCTCTTTAATGGCTAATCATTTTAGTGACCCATTAATAAAGACTTTTCATCTGCACTGTGGAGTCTCCGAATTGCCTTTTAATCAAAACTGTGTCAACATGCCTCAGTCTGCTGCTTTTCCCCATTGGCCTGAGAAGAGAGTGAGATAGAAGCAGGTAGAGAGTAAATCATTAAAAAACAAGTGGTTGAAAGACAGACTGCAGGTCTCGTTCGAGATTTTAAGAGAGCGTATGTTGTCTTATCAGCAGTTTGTAAAAGCGGCTAAGGCGAAACATTTTTCGGATTTAATCTCAAAAAACCAGCATAGCCCAAAAATTTTATTCCGTGTGATTAATTCTGTCATGAGTCCTGCCAGTCACAATGTTTTTGAGCATACAGGGAGAGCCTGTGAAAAGTTTGTGCAGTTTTTTATGGACAAAATCACAGCTATCAGAGCCGGCATCTCTAATTCTGTCAGTGTTAAAAGCAGCCTGGAACTACCATTCAATTCGGGCGCTGGGGGTCAGTTGACCACATTTGAGCCAGTCTCTTCATCTGAGTTGCTGGATATCATCCGACATCTGAAGCCAGCTTTCTGCACGTTGGACATTCTACCGCCCCGACTGTTAATTCAGGTGTGGGACGTGGTGGGGCCCACTATTACAGTTTTAGTAAATCAGAGTCTTACGGAGGGGCAAGTGCCATCTTACTTCAAGCACGCTCTTGTAGTTCCGCTTTTAAAGAAAACGAGTTTAGACCCCTCTGTATTAAACAACTACAGACCAATTTCTAAGGTACCTTTCTTATCCAAAATGCTAGAGAAGGTGGTACTTAAGCAACTCTCTTTATTTTTAAATAAAAATAATATCTTTGATACTTTTCAGTCAGGTTTTAGATCGCAACATAATACAGAAACCGCCCTTCTTAGGGTGTCGAACGACTTGCTTTTATCTGTAGACTCAGGGAATTGCACAGCGCTAGTTCTGCTGGACCTTAGTGCAGCCTTCGATACAGTGGACCACAGGGTTCTCCTGGAGCGATTGAGTAAGTGGGTGGGTATTGGGGGATCTGTGTTAGCCTGGTTCGACTCCTATTTACAGGGGAGAACCTGTGCGGTGGAAATAGGGACTTCTATCTCTTCCGCTCACCCCGTTGTGTGTGGGGTTCCTCAAGGCTCATGCCTCGGCCCCGTCCTGTTCTCATTATATATGCTCCCACTGGGTTTAATCTGTCAGAGACATGGAGTAGCTTACCACTGTTATGCTGATGACACCCAGTTGTATTTTCCTTTGAACTCTGAGGGCAATTCTAATGGGTCTGCTCTCTTCAAATGCCTGGATGAGATAAAGCAGTGGATGGCAGACAGTTTCCTTCAGCTCAATGAGTCTAAATTCGAAGTGGTGGTGTTCGGCCCACCGAAGCTAGCTAAACAGCTCTCTGAGGATCTGGGCATCCTAGCTTCAAATGTTAAGACTCAAGTCAGAAACCTTGGAGTGATCTTCAACGCAGAATTAAAATTTGATAAACAGATTAATGCGGTGGTGAAGGGTAGCTTTTTTCAGCTCAGAGGTATTGCTAGATTGAAAGGCTTCCTGTCCTCCAAAGACATGGAAACTGTTATCCATGCTGTTATCTCATCCAGACTAGATTACTGCAATTCTTTGTACATGGGGGTGTCTAAAAAGTCCATGGCACGTCTGCAGCTAGTGCAGAATGCAGCGGCCAGATTGCTGACTGGAACCAGAAAACATTTAAGTATCTCTCCAGTACTGGCGTCTTTGCACTGGCTCCCTGTGGAGTACAGGGGCCAATACAAGGTCATTTTAACGGTTTTTAAAGGCTTACATGGACAAGCCCCTGTTTACATCTCAGAGTTATTACAGCATCATTATACCCCCAGACCACTAAGATCATCGCAAAGCTTATTGTTAAAGGCTCCGAAATCTCGCCTGAAAACAAAGGGAGATCGAGCCTTCTCGGTGGCGGCACCGAGGCTATGGAATGGTCTCCCGGTTTACATCAAGTCCTGTGACTACATCGATGGTTTTAAGTCTATGTTAAAGACTGTCCTTAGTTTTATGTGGTTGAATGATTTGTGTCTATGGATGTCTGTTTTTACTACTGTACTGTGGAATCTGTAAAGCACTTTGGTCAACTTGTGTTGTTTTAAATGTGCTGTATAAATAAATTTTTGATTGATTGATGAATAATGTGCTGTGGATGTTGATAAAACCTGATTGGGAAGGTCAAAACTCGGTTGTTGTCAGCTCAAATATCCAATGAATGCTGGGAAATTCTTGGTTGCATTTGGATAGTCAAGCCATCAAAAACACAAGCCCAATCAGACAAATAAGAGGTAGGAGGAAAAACAACCATGTTTCAGCTGAAGAACTGGAGATGGTGTAGTCTAGTTGCCTCAGGATGGGCATCCTGAGATAAAACAGAAAAGCAAATGGAAAATAATTAGCACAGCTGCTGTTTACAACATTTCAAGCAAATATACAAGAAGATACAAAGTACTAGGTTATGAGATTTATTATCTGAATGTTTGGATAAAGAGATGTGTCTTTAGTCTAGATTTAAATTGGGAATGTCTCTAAGCCCATAAACACCATCAGGAAGGCTTTTCCAGAGATTGTAGGGTGATAGAGGATCTGTTAAATATGAGCTAAACCATTTAAGGCCATATAGGTCCGTAGCAATACTTTGTAATCAATATGGAATTTAACCCTCTGAGGTCTGAGCTGTTTTGGGGCCCTTTAGAAGTTTTGACATGCTTTGACATTTGTGCATTTTTCAGTTGCTTATAAACATATTAATGGCAAAAGTGTAATTACACTGTATTCAGCACAAACTGGTATACCATAATATATGAGAGCAACATGTATGTACATTATTGTATTTTTGAGAGAATAACATGTATGCATAGTTTTTGATAAAACAAAAAATGTAAGTCTCTGAATTAAGGCTACAAAACACAATAGATATGTGTCCACATGTTTTGCTTCAAACTGATGTGAGAATCATTGTGCCTACTCATTCACATTAAACTATATATTACAATTTGTAAGACACTTTTTCTTTACAAAGGCAGTATGTCATCATGAATCACACCTGTGAGACAAAGGAACCCATAATGAGCTGCATAATGACCTGCATAATGAATGAGTCTCAGGTATGTGACAGTGAGCAACAGGACAAAATAAACATATTTAGTTTTAGTTAATTTAGTTTATATAGATAACAAAGGTACATTGCAAAGGCCTATTATATTTTAAATTATCAAAAGATTTGACTACTATTTTAATGTTTTTGAATGAAGTCTCATGCTAAAAAATATTATTATATTGTGACACTGATCACAACTCAGTATTCAGTAAACACAAATAACTGAATAATAGGTGAATGCTATAAGTAAAATATTTGGGATTTAAAACAACATAATGTAATGCAATTATGATTTCAAAGAGTATATGGTGAATTCAGGTTGATTGGGACACCTTTTTCCCCAGTCATTTCAATGGCAAAATTTTTCATAATCAACACTTTCACTTTTTTTACTTTTCATAATCAACATAGATTAAATAAAAAAAATAACATTAGGCTATACTATTTAACCAACAATCTAAAACAAAATACGTTTTAATGGTTACTGAACACAAAATGTTTGACTGGTACTATATTTGCAGCATCTGAGCAGACATTTGCGAAAAAAATATTAATTGATGCGACACTTGGCTATTTTACAATAAACAATGTAAAGTGCTGATGTGTTTATTTGAGTTGATGTGGGTGTTGACTCTGCTCTCATGGATCGCGTCAGTATTTAAATCTCAAAAATATGCATATTTGGGTAGGTCCCGGGGCCAGCTGTGTGCCAGGGCATCCGAGCCGAGGGTCCCCTCTGTCAGGGAATAGAACCACTGGCAATGGGTCGTGTCCAGGGCGGCAAACAGGTCTACCTGTGCGGTCCCAAGCGACTCCAAATCAGCTGGACTACCTGGGGGTGGAGTCTCCACTCTCTGGGAAGCACTGGCTGTCAAGGATTCAAGGATCAAGGATTCAAGGAGCTTTATTGCCAAGTACATTTTTACACATACACGGAATTTGTTTTGGTAACCATTCTGCGGCGCCTTCTTTAGTTGGACAGAAAAATACAGCATAACATGAGAGGTAAGGGGGGGTGTGGAGATGAAAAAAAAAACAACCTCCTTCCGGGAGCACAGTTTGGGAACAGTAAAAAAACATCTCAGCAACATGAGCGCATACACATTACAACATGAAACACGACTTGCAACAGGGGAGAGGAATGGGGGGTTGAGGTTTCCCAGCACAGCCAGGCGGCCCGTCCTGCAGCCATTTCAGGCGCTGGTCACAGTCCCGCTTGTCAGACTGGGGGTACAAAGCGGCGAAGGTGAGAGATGGGTGTGTGCATAAATGTGTGTGTGTGTCTGTAGAGTTCATGTGCATGTTTGTGTAGGCCTGGAGAGTCACGCCTGGCACCATAATCTCGGTGCTCCAGTCCGCAAGTTGCTATGGAGGCAACCTTGATCAGATCCCAGTTCCGAGTCAGCAGGTGATTGGGGGATGAATGCAAGAGCGTCTTCCTGCAGTACTCTCAGGGGGAGTTGTTGTCCCAACAGCGGCCTTGGCCAAGGCCAGTGCTGGTAGAGGGAGCCGAAAGCAGATTCATTGTTTGGTCAGGGAGCGAGTAGCCACAATTTATGACTGCTCTCTTAGTTCGTTCTGGTCTCTGAAACGATCCTTTTGCAAAGCCGTGAGCTTTTCCATGTTGATATCCATATTGCGTTGCATCTTCATGATGTTATCCATATTTCGGTTAATAGTCCCAGTTTGAGAGATGACCGCTCTGCCCACTGCTTCAATCATGACGGGCAGCCTTGTGGAGCTTTGAACAGCTGTCACCGCTTCCTGAATTCCTCGATATACCAAGGCAATGCCTGATCCAATCAGCAGAAACCCTGTTACCATGATTCCGAATAGGTAGATGTCTTCAATGTCCTCTACGGAAAGAGCCGCCAAACACACAACATGCCACCTCTCCCACGCGTCCATCGTGTAGCCAGCAGCAAACGTTCCGGCAGGGCAGTTCGGTTCCCCCGAACCTAAGCTTCTCGTCGAGAAGATGGTGTCAATTGCGTTGAGAGACCAGTTGATCAAATCCATAATCTTTAGTTCGAGAGCAGTGCGTGGAGAGTCTCTCAAGTTTAAGAGCTCGTCGGCTGCACGATTGAGCAGGCCCAGAATGTGAATGACACGAAGCGACCTCAGATGCTTCTGACTCAACAAGAGGAGATGGCGGGCGAGTTGTGACATGCGACGGGAGCGTACACCACCCTGTTTGTTGATGTACGCAACAGCCGCAGTGTTGTCCATACGGACCAGAACGTGCTTGCCTCTGAGCGGCTCTTTGAGGCGGCTGAGTGCAAGACGAACTGATAACAACTCTAGGCAATTGATACGCCATTGCAATTGAGGCCCTGTCTACAGACCAGAAACTGCAAGCCCGTTGTACATGGCACCCCAGCCGGTGGATGAGGCATCCGTGGAGACAACAGCATGCCTGGACACTTGTTCTAGAGGCACTCCTGCCTGTAGAAATGAAGGGTCCGACCACCGACTGAAGGTTTGGCGGTATCTTGGCATCACAGAGGCGCGGAGGGTCCCACTGTGCCACGCCCATCTCGGGACTCGTCCAGCCAACATGTCCATGTGGGCCCCACGTGGGTTTTATCTGGGCTATATGGGCGTCATCTGGGCATGGGCTCAGAGTGGGCACTTTGATGGGCTGAATGTGGGCCCCATCTTGGATAAAGTTGTGGGGCCAAGTTAGGTTGCCCATTATTGTTTATTTGAGGGTCCCATGTGGGCCACATTTGGGCTATATTTAGAATTGTAAAGTTTTATTGTTTGCAGTTGGTTTTGTTTTTTATACAATTATGGGTAACAGCCTAACCCTATTATATATATATATATATATATATATATATATATATATATACACACACACATATATATATATATATACATATATACACATATATATATATATATATATATATATATACACACACATATATATATATATATATATATATATATATATATATATATATATATATATATATATATATATATATATATATATATATATATATATATATATATATATATATATATAATATATATTAGGGGTGGCACGGTACATGGAAAAAAAACGAACCGTTCGGTTCGCTTGTCTCGGTTCGGTGTGTGTGCGTCGCACGGTTCGCGCATGCGCAATGTATCCTTGTGCCCGTATGTTACCTCAGACAGTGGATGTGCTTTTCGCGCGAAATAAGAGGTGTGTGTGGACATACAGTAAAGTTAAAGTGGAGTGCTGCAGGTCACGTCACATGTAGAAATGAAAGTGGGAGAGATAAGGAAGGCTGCCTAGAGTTGGAGGATGCGCTAGCATCGTAGATGCAGTGCGAGAGCGGGTGCCCGTTGAGCAGACATACACTGGCAGGTTTGTCTCGCGAGTCGCGCACCTGAACTGCGGCTCGTGGATTGCAAATACAGGCAAATATAGTCCATTCTGTCACATTTTCCGGTGTTCTCCTCCGACCGCTGTCTGTCTCATGCTTTGATTTATGATGGACAACATATAGCTATCTGCTGCAAGACCGTGTTCCCCTCTGTCTCATACACACATTCATATGTTGTATATAAGTAATTCACATGATAAATGTAACATTTAAAAGTTAAGATATGCTTCTAGTTCTAATAATTTAAACATGCCTTTGAAGTTTGGGCAAAAACTTCTGGCAGTGTTGTGTTTTCGTGTATTTTATGTTATTTTTTCACAGTGCTGGATGTCATATGGTGATTGTGAAACACACGGGACACTTCATGGTGACATTTGTTAATCAGGTCAGCTGAATTAAAGCCACAGTGCATTGTTCTGATCAAAATTGACATGATTAAATTGAAAAATGTTACGCCAATGTGTCGGACTCGGTAGACAGCCAGTTAGGAAACAACTTGATATAACAATTTTTAATACTGAATCCTAATTAGATTAGATTAGATTCAACTTTATTGTCATTACACAAGTACAAGTACAAGGCAACGAAATGCAGTTTAGGTCTAACCAGAAGTGCAATAGCAGCAAGTGCAGGATATACAGTGGTTGCGTAAGTGCAGGACATGGAAATGTACTGAATATATATATAAATATGTATAAATAGAGAGACGGTTATTACTATAAACAGAATTGTGGATGATTAAGCTATATATCATATGCTGAAGTAAATAAAAAACAACAACAACGTACCGTACAGAACCGGAAACCGTGACCCTAAAACCGTGATACGAACCGAACCGTGGGTTTTGTGAACCACCCCTAATATATATATATATATATATATATATACACTTCATTAAAATTATTTTTTTAAATAATCTAAAATCTAAAATCACTTGCCTCGTGCAGCCATTGCGTCATGCGATTGACGTCGTGCCTTCCCCACGCCTTCTCATTTGAAAAAAACAACAACAACGGTCGCCGTCGGCAAGCCAGCTGCAGCCACTTCAGAACATCCTACTACACTCGAAACTGTCAAGGTAAGATATGCATATTTAATTTGATCTTAAACCATTTTTAATGTTGTTTTTAATATACTGGTAATGGTATATTTTTTTTATTCTGTAAGACTTCGAATTTTAACCAATTTAGCGAAACACTTCTCATATGTTGCCGGTACTCTCAGCGGCCACACTGAGACATGGAGGCAGACTATTAATCAATACATTGCGCGTTCTGAGCTTTTTATAAGCTGTACGAACTGAATGGATTAATGGTTTGTGCAAAATGACTGTGACTGAAGCCCAATAGTTTAATTGTGTGTGAGTGGCATGCAAATGACCGTGGGCGCGTTCACCAGCACGTTCATGAACGATTCGTTAATTTTGAACGAATCTTTAATATGACTCGACAAAAACGGGTTGTCTCAGAGAGTGATTCGTTCATTTTGTGTTGACTGTGCATGCGCAACATCCCATATGCTCTGTACAGGAAACAGAAATGATTAGTTCACCAGTCTCGAGTCATTCGTTCATCAAGTCCCAGCCCATAGGCAAGGTTATGCAGTCACCGGAAACAGAAAAGATTAGTTCATCTCTCGAGTTGTTCGTTCAAGTCCCCATAGGCTGAATGCAGAAACATTTACATTAATGCCCCAAAATTGTCTGCTGGTAATCGCTTTACTTTTATCATGGTTGACCCTCAGATTTTAAATGGCTGTGCTATTAAAATATTTATATAATACACATTGGGCGGTACTGGTTCCATGATTACATGCCAGCATGGATAATTTAAAAGCTGACATCGATGTTTGCAGTACAAAATTTGACTCAATGTATATATGTTGGAAAACAATTTTCCTGTAGCAACGATATAAATACGATTCACCACATAATTACTTATAATTACACTATTTCTTAACTGAATATTGTCACCTTTAACTTGTTCTAATTCGTTTTAGTATTAGATATCCCTTTAAGTGTCAGTTTAGTCATTTGGACAGAAATATTAAGTACTGGCATGGCTTTATCATAATCATGTATGCTTTTTAAGAGAGCGTTCTTGTTAATGTTTTGATAGTATTTTAAACTAATTGCCTTTTCTGTGTTTTCTTTCATTACTGTTCTTTAGATATGAAGCTGATGGGTCTGCCCAATCCCAGGAGTGATGGACTGAAGAATTTTCAATGCTCATGTCCTGTGTGATTTAACTTTTATTTTCTTGTTTTTTCTTATGATCAATAAAAAGGTGATTTGCAAATTCTGAATTGAAAGTCATTTTTTCACAGTAGAAATATTTTTTCATGTAATTTAAATTATTAAGGTCAGGTACAGGTTTAGTAAAACATAGATTAACTTAAAGTTGGCAGGGTTTGATAGTTTATTTTGCAAATCAGCACATTAATTTCACTTACAGGAATAAAAAGAAATATGAATGGGGCCTAGTTCTCACCCACATGGGTCCCACAAAAAAAAAAACATAGAGGGGCCATTTGTGGGCCCAGTGGTCTCACCCATTTGGGCCCCATAAGGGTTCTGTATGTGGCCCACTTTGGCCCCATTTATTAGAACCCATATGGGACCCATGTTGGCCCCTATAATGAATACACAAATGAGCCCCACTTAGAGCCCACTATGGACCCATCATGTGCCCCTAAGGGGATAACACACATGGGGCCCATGTGGAGCCGATGGACACAATTCTATGGGCCCCACTTGGGTTGCCCATGTAGGGCCAAAGTGACAGCCCATCAAAAACCCACATGGGGCCCCATGGCAATGTTGGCTGGGCGGTTGTGTAGCCAACGTTGAAGCAGTCTCATATCAACCAATCCCAAAGGCGTTACTGTGGCTGCGGATGCCATATGCCCCAGGAGCCTCTGAAAATGTTTTAGTGGAACCGCTGTCCTGCATTTGAACGAATTCACACAGTTCAACACCGACTGGACGCGCTCCTCTGTGAGGCGCGCAGTCAGGGTGACCGAATCCATCTCCATACCGAGAAAAGAGATCCTCTGCATAGGGCAGAGTTTGCTCTTCTCTCAGTTGACCCGAAGCCCCAACTGGCTGAGGTGACTGAGAACTATGTCCCTGTGTTTGCACAACTGCTCTCGCGACTGGGCAAGAATCAGCCAGTCGTCGATGTAGTTGAGTCCGTAACCCGCCGCCTTTCTTGGGTACAATGAAGTATGGGCTGTAGAAGCCGGTCTTCATATCGGTTGGAGGGACCGACTCTATCGCGTACTTCGCCAGTAGGACTGCAATCTCCGCCTGATGCACAGGGGCGCCCTCCTTCAGCACGGAGGTAAAGTGAGCACCCCTGAACGTGGGGGGACGCCGGGCGAACTGAATTGCATAGCCAAGTCTGATGGTACCCGCGGCGGGGGAGCGAAGCGGCCAAAAGAATCCAGGCAAAGAACAAAGTAATCCAGACATGGGGAAAACAGAAATGAAAACAAATGAGCACAATACATCCATGAGAGCAACGCCAGACAAAGAACATGGGTAAACAAAGGTGTTTAATTACACAAGATAACATGTCGCGAACACAGGACATGTGAAGGTGATTAATTGTCATAGAAACTAACTAGGGTTGCTATGGTGACAAAGAAAGGTAACTATAGAAACTAACAAGGTAAGCAAAGCAACAAAGGAAACAGGAACTAAACATAGGAAGACAACCAAGAACTATTAGGAACAGAAAAACACTTCAAAATAAGAGTCCAACACAAGACATAGGCCGGGATAATGACAAATGCACACACACATACAAATAAATGTGGCCATACCATGTCAGCAGGAAATCAAAGTTTACCATTGTAATACATGTTTCTGATCTAATTCATCAGTGTGTGTTATTCTGAAGAAGAAAAAAAGTTTGTACTCCATTTTTTATCAAAATACTTTTCACTAATACCTTTTCCCCCTTTTTTAATTTATAATAATATGGGTTGCAAACAGGGTTCTCTTATGAGAGGTTCTCTCGTATTGCGTAAGTTCCTTACGCTACGGGAAAGTATTCTTTCTTTGAGATTTCTGAAAACCCAAAATTATCCTTAATTTTGTAACATTGTCAACGCAGTGCGGCAGCCTGGCAGACCATAGCAGGCTAATCCAACGTGCTATTGGCTGCTCTGCTGGCATCTGCAGCAGCCTATCGGTGAGCCCGCGTGACGTGGCGCCCACCTTGCCTCATTTGCCTACAGGTGGGGCGTGGCCACGTGTATATAAGCGGGGCTCGCAGGCTGCATATTCGATTTTCTTTTCTTCAGCGAAGCCCTTCGCATCGCTGGATCTCTGGACCCGCCGCCGTTGAATCAAGCAACAGCAAGCAGAGGACAGCGTCTGAAGAAGCCGGCTGAATTCGCCACCTTCAGCCATCCGTGCCTGCTCTGCTATCCGGCAGCATAATATACTTTCATTGCACGTGTTCTCGCCGTTGCGTCACACGTTTCATAAAAGAGCACGAGCGTTTTTATCAAAATGCCTCGTTCCACCTGCGGCTCGTGCCACGTGCCGCTCAGCACCAGAGACCGCCACGTATCTGCGCTCTCTGTCTGGGCCGTGACCACGCTGCCGCCGCACTCCTCGCGGGCGGATGCCCCGAGTGCGAAGAGCTCTCGATGTCGACCCTGCGGGCTCGACTCGAGCAGTTTGATGACGACATCACTCCCCCTCTGCTCAAGCCGCGCTACTGCGCAGCTGACAAGGGACGGTAGAAATGAACGGTCTCGGAGTGAGCCTCCTCCCCCTCTGCTCAAGCCGCGCTACTGCGCCGCTGACAAGGGATGGCAGAAACGGACGGTCCTGCAGCTCTCTTTACGTTACAAGAAAGCTACTCCGCCCTCGCGCACATTTCTCAGTCCCCTCATGAGTTCAGGCGACTGGAATTGTTCATATTGCTGTACACGAGCCTGTTTAATACACGCACGCCAGCAAACAGATGCCGTCATGAGACATGGCGCTGACATATGCTCTCCCAGAAACTAACCCGCACTTCCCCTTGTTGGACCGCGCAGATTGCAACGTTCAGCGTGCGCGCCTCACTCACCGGGAAAAGAACAGAGAGGGTGTTTTCGTCCCGCTGTTGCCGGACGAACCGCCATTCTCTAACATTTTCTCAGGCGGCTGGAAAATATTACTATTGCAGTAAACGAGCCTGTCTTTTATGCACGCACGACTGCTAACAAGCACGAGGACGTACTGTTGTATGCTCGCGCTAACTGAACGCTAATGTGTCCCCCTCCGGTAGCACGGTGGCAAAATTAGCAGCTGAAACACCGGAGACCCGAGTTCGAGCCCAGCTCTCGCGGCAGTTTAAAAAAAAAAAAAAAAGAAAAACCTTTTTACTGTCCGCTTACCCGAGCTCGCGGCCAGTTTTTCTTACATACAGAAAGCGAACTCGCTTCTCGCACCACGTGGTGCTCGAGTATTTATGGGCGTCTATACACGAGGAGAGAAAAGACGGTTAAGTCCCACTGCGGCCGGACCACCGTTAAAACTCTGTTTTCCTGTCAGTCCCCACTTCTGTGGCTACTGCAGATGTTTTCCACGCAGCCAACGAGCCGGCAAAACTGCCCTCTCGCCTGTCTACAACCGCCGTTTTTACGGCGAACCAGAGAAATCACGAAGTTGCATTATATCTGGTTGCACGGCTCACGCTGTATGTGTTTCAAATGCAGTAAATGTGCCCACTTTTCTGTGTTCACCCCTGCACCCAAGCACTATAAATCCCGTGTCTCTCACTCACATAAAGCGGCCGCCGGCCGCTCGAGTGCCAGAGTTAGGTCACGTGTCCGCTTATTTGCGCACACACCTAACCACCACACACGCTGTTACACAGCCCCTCTTAACCGGTCATGTTCCACGCGTAAGAGATGTGCCCACTCAAACGCGTTCACACATTTTCGCGAACATTCTGCCCCCGGCGCTACGTGCCGCGCCACACACCATTTGTTCCCCGCCCAAGGTGGCCGGGACGCCGAGTGTAGGGCCGCAGACAAAGCTCTCCCCGCTCGAGGCGGTAGAGACACAGTGTGTAGGGCGGCCAGCTATCGCAAGCGATCGGCTGGGCCAGAGCACAAAGAGCGCGCGCACCACGCCCGCCCCTCCCATTCAGGCCATTGAACCCGCGAAGCGCTGCGTTCAGAGCCCGGAGGCCGTTCTGCCCCGAGTGGCACACGCGAGAGCGTGGGAAGCCATCCCGGGTGTATCAGAATGGGTGCTGAGAACAGTGAAGCACGGCTATACTCTGCAGTTCGCTTGCCGCCCTCCGCGCTTTGTTGCGCGTACAGAGACGAGAGTGAGCAAGGAAGTAGCACATCTACTTCGAGCGGAGATAGCCACGCTGCTGTGCAAAGGGGCTATAGAACCGGTTCCCCATTCTATGAGCGAGTCAGGCTTTTACAGCCGGTATTTTCTCGTTCCGAAAAGGGATGGGTCGCTCAGACCGATTCTGGATCTGAGGCGTCTGAACAAAGCTCTTATGAGAAGATCGTTCAAGATGCTTACGACCAAGCAGATCCTTGCGCATATTCGCCTGAGAGACTGGCTGATTTCCCTAGATTTGAAAGATGCATATTTTCAAATCAAGATAATACCGCGTCACAGGCCATTCTTGCGATTCGCCTTCGACAGCCAGGTTTATCAATACACCGTCCTTCCATTCGGCCTGTCGCTAGCACCCCGTACATTTACGAAGTGCATGGACGCGGCCCTCGCAGGGATTGTGAATTCTGAATTATTTGGACGATTGGCTCATTCTGGCGCAGTCAGAGGCCGAGCTCCTCGCCCATAGGGCAGTGCTGCTCAGCCATCTGGACAGCCTGCGGCTCACGGTCAATTGGACCAAGAGCTCATTGGTGCCCACTCAGTCAACCTCATTTCTGGGCTTGACTCTGGACACTGTGGCAATGTCAGCCCGCCTGTCACCCCAACGCGCGCGTCGAGTTCGACGCATGTCCGCGTACTTCCGGCCGGGCAACACCGCACCTCTCAAAGCTTTTCAGAGGATGCTGGGATGTATGGCCTCAGCTGCAGCAGTGCTCCAGCTGGGCCTACTGCGTATGCGCCCGCTGCAACGCTGGTTAAACGCCCAAGTGCCTCACAGAGCCTGGGTGTCCGGAGGCTTCCGGATCAGGGTGACTCAGAGCTGCGTTACAGCTCTGAAGCCCTGGTTAGTAGCCGACTGGTACCAGCAGGGAGTGACAATGGGAGCCATCTCACACCGCAAAGTTATCTCGACGGACGCCTCCACCTCAGGTTGGGGCGCCGTTTTCGAGGGCAGACCGGTTTTTGGCCTATGGTCAAGCCGGGAGAGACTCCTGCACATAAGCTGTTTGGAGATGATAGCGGTCGAGAACGCGCTCATGCAGTTTCTCCCTCTCATACGAGGGCACCACGTGCTGGTCCGTTCGGACAATACCACGGTGGTGTCCAACATGAACCGGCAGGGCGGTGTCTGGTCCAGATATCTGGGCACTCTGACAGAACGCCTGCTCGTGTGTGCACACAGCTCGCTGCGCTCGCTAAGGGCCGCGCACGTGCCGGGCCGCCTCAATGTCGGCCCGGACAAGCTGTCCAGGGGCCTCATTCACCCAGGCGAATGGTCCCTACACCACCAGACAGTCCAGCTGCTATGGCGCCTATTCGGCAGAGCGGAGCTCGACCTCTTTGCAACGAAAGAGAACACCCGCTGTCCGATGTTTCTATCCAAAAGCGAGGATGCGCTGTCCCAGCCTTGGCCCAGCCTCCCGCTGTATGCTTTCCCACCGATTTCCCTATTGACTCAGGTCATAGCGAAGATCAGGGAGGCGCGCCGCCCGGTGCTCCTCATAGCACCGCATTGGGTGAACCAAATTTGGTACCCAGAGCTGGTGAAGCTGTCGCACTCACCCCCCTGGCCAGTCCCGCTGAGAGCAGACCTCCTCTCTCAAGCCGGAGGGTCGGTTTGGCATCCCCATCCAGAGCGATGGTCTCTGCATGTATGGGTGACCAACGGATACCCGTTGACCTGCCCGAAGGGGTTATGAACACGATCTCACACTCTAGAGCCCCCTCTACGAGGCGGTTATATAGTTCTAAGTGGTCGGCGTTTACTGAGTGGTGTGTTTCCAAGGGATTGGATCCACAGCAATGTGGGGTCCAGCGGGTGCTCTCCTTCCTCCAGGAGCTTTTGGAACTGGGCAGGTCCCCTTCCACGCTCAAGGTGTATGTAGGGGCTATAGCAGCGTTCACTCGGACGACGCTAGGCAGCACGCTAGGAAGGAACGAGCTCATTATCCGTTTCCTCAGGGGAGCTAGACGGATGAATCCCCCGCGGCCCCCATCGGTTCCTATATGGGATCTGGCCTTGGTCCTAGAGGCCTTGAAGGCTCATCCCTTCGAACCGCTCGAAGCCGTGGAACCGAGGTTCCTTTCGCTCAAAACCGCGTTCCTGATAGCTCTGGCTTCAGTGAAACGCGTGGGGGATCTACACGCGCTCTCAGTGAGCCCGACGTGTATGGAGTTCGGTCCAAATGACTCCAAGGTCATTCTTAGGCCGAGGCATGGGTATGTCCCCAAAGCGATTGGCACTCCCTTCAGTTCCTGCCTTACATGCGAAAGTGTTATCAGTTTAATAGGGCTGTTAGCTCTGCCCAGTGATTCTGTGCAGACATAGCTCACATACTGGTAGTAAGTTCGGTACTATGCTTATGTGAATTTGAAGGAGACCGGCGGTGCCGCTCCCTCATTTACGAGACAAGCTGTTGTGAGTTTGAAGGTGACCGGCGGTGCCGTTACCTCACTCATAAAACAAGGTATTGTGAATTTGAAGGCGACCGGCGTTGCCGCTCCCTCATTCATGAGACAAGGTGTGGTGAATTTGAAGGAGACCGGCAGGTGCCGTTCCCTCATTCATGGGACAGGGTGTTGTAACCACCTGTTGTAACCACCCGTCAGTTCAAATGAAGTGTCCGTATATGTGGTGGCCCGTTTCCTTACCGGCCACCCTGCCCAAGCAGTGTTTCTTTCCCCGGTTCCCTGGGATACATATGCTGTATGCGAGGCGCGCACGGCATAGTTGCCAAGTCCGCGTATAACACGCGACTTTGGGCTTCTTTTTTTGGCAAGTCGCGTTCAAAAATCACGAGTCGCGGGTTACGGTTTTTTGGGCTTATTTTAAAAAATGTGGTTGCTTGTTAGGAAAATATAAGCAACTTCGTTTCTTTACATTTATGGTCACTGTTTTGTCCAAAACATTGCCTGACACTGTCTTCTCACAGCTAATAGCCATTCAGTGCAACGATACAAGTGCTGTAGTAATCCGTCCTCATACATCCCGCCTCCTTCTCCCCCTCATTGAAGAGAAATCGCGTTCAACGTGCAGGCATGTGACGTTATAAATGCACGTAATGATAGTTAGTAGACTTAAATAGACGTATACATTTTTACAAACCATGCCACCAGCAGAGATGTACAGAGATGGAGAGGAAACAGGGAGCACCTAATTTAATTTTAAAAAATATTTTTGTAATGTATTTAAAATTACAGGCTATTATTAAAAAAACAAGTATATTAATAATAACAGGTAGCCTATGGTTCGAATTTATTTTATTATAAATATGTGGCTATATTGCAGCGCTCCCTTAGTGCTTGTCTGTGTCCCAGTGTGCATACTATCAAACGTATAGTAATAAATAGTATGTGTCATTAGTAATTTTCAATACTATTTAGGCAGATAGTATATGCACATTGAGATGTAGGGCTTATCTTTTACAAGGTTTTGCAGTGTGTGTTCACTACTTACTGCCCATAATATGTGTGCACTTACTCCGACTATGGGTTACCATAATTGGCCTTCTTGTCACTTTTTCTCTTTTTCGATCTCCAAACCTCTTCTGTTCACAGCTGATCGGAGGATATTGAGTGTCCTTATTGCAATTTGATAATTTTTGTAAAATAACATCTGTTTTTGCTTTTCAAACTCCGAAAGGTTTCAGTGTAATATGTTGCAGGCCCATTTATTGATAAAAAAATATTTATTATAAATAATATTGATGATAATAAATAATTTAATAGTATTGGGCTTGTTTTGGGCTTGTTTTTGAAGCTGCGGTTGCTTATTTGTCTCGCGAGAGTTGGCAACACTGGCGCACGGCGTTGACAATATGTTAAGGAACTTACGCAATACGAGAGAACCTCTCGTAAGAGAACGATACTCGGTTACTTAACGTAACCTCGGTTCTCTCTAGAAGAGGGAACGAGTATTGCGTTCCTTGCCGTGCGCCCCGCGGGCTTTTACGCTTCAGAACTACGAAAACCGAATATGCAGCCTGCGAGCCCCGCTTATATACACGTGGCCACGCCCCACCTGTAGGCAAATGAGGCAATGAGGCAATGAGGCTCACCGATAGGCTGCTGCAGATGCCAGCAGAGCAGCCAATAGCACGTTGGATTAGCCTGCTATGGTCTGCCAGGCTGCCGCACTGCGTTGACAATGTTACAAAATTAAGGATAATTTTGGGTTTTCAGAAATCTCGAAGAAAGAATACTTTCCCGTAGCGTAAGGAACTTACGCAATACTCGTTCCCTCTTCTAGAGAGAACCGAGGTTACGTTAAGTAACCTAGTATCGATTTACATGGACTATATTAAGAGGTCCTGGTGAACATTCAATAAAATAAATGCAATGTTATATTTTATACTGAATGCAATGGAATCTTTCAGCTTCTGTGCTGTGACTATAATTATCTGGGTTAAAAAAGAAGTATATGCATGCTGACATAAAAAAAAGAAACACTTATTCACAACAGAAAAAGACTGCTTCAGTGTTTTAAACTGTTTTGCTTCTGAGTGAGTGAGAGAGGTAAAAGGACATTTTCTAAAAATGTCAAGCGCAGGCAAGTAGTATGTGAAAATCAATGAAGGGTGCATTTTACGGAAAATATTTTTAATGTTAAATGTCATCTGCAAAATTAAAGCATGCAGTATTTTGAAGACAGCATTTTCATGAGCATACTGAAAACAATCAAGGAAACAAGTAATTAATTGATTTTTGAAAAAAATAAACGACAGTGGAGAGTTTGTGTCAAGGTTTTTGTTTAGATGTCTTGTACAGGTTGACTGAGGAAGGAGGAAGACTATAGGCTGGACGGAGTTGTATGAAAGAGAAGAGCTTTTTCATGGGCACATTCAACTACATAGACAACATTGGTTGCTATGCATGTCAATTCAGGTCAAGAACAAATCTATTGATTTTTTTTAAATGAGTGAGCAGAACAAGAGGACAACGTTTTATGATTCAGTCTCAATGTTTGTCCCTCAAAAAATTGCAGTGCTTTAGGACAGGAAGAGCTAAACAAATGTATCATTGCATCTGTAGCGAATTAGCTCAAAGGGGAAATATTAATAATTACTCATAACTCATTATGATTATTCATTATGATTAAATATGAATATTTGAATCAGTTAATGAGATTTACTTGATGTAGCTACAATCAATCAATCAGTTCGTCCTGTGAACACTCAGTGTCAAATACCCCAGAGCGAGTGTAACGATTGTAGTTTCCAATGTGGCCTTTACACATCCCACACAACCGTCACAAACTTAATGGACGACTTAATGGACAAAACTCTGGTTGTCTGTTCTTTTATTCTCCACAGCAATGTTCTGAGGAATACATTAAAATATATTAAATTAGTTGCAAACACGGCAGACATAAACCACCACAGCAGTGCCAGCCATTTTCTGCTGCACTCCATACAACTTGTAACAATTCCATGTTAACAAAAACAATAAATATGAAAAATTACATACCTGAGGAATACATTAAAATGTATTACATTGGTTGCAAACACTGCAGACATAAACCACTGAAATCAGAAAAACATAAAATGAACAAACTCTCTCTTTAAGGGTAACTGTGTGTTCAGTATGAGATACGAGGCACAACGTTAATTACTCAAAGTTTCCATTGGACATATAAACCCATCCAACTCATTGTACATTTGTTGATATAATCACTACAAACGTTTACATTTGAAACCAAATCGTATTAAACACTCTTTTATCCCATTTTTAAACACAATACTCAGAAGAGAGAAGAAACACGCTTACAAACAGCAGTGTCAGACATTTTCAGCTGAACTACGGTAGGCACGCAAGGACAAAATAACGAATGTCTGCAATGCGATAACCACTAATGCCTAGTTCAGACTGCACGATTTTCAAACTCGTCGGATCACTGCTCTTTTCACACTGCATGACTATCTGGGGTAGCATTCAGTCACTGCTGTGTTCACACTGACCAATGGATCGGCGAAAGGGGGTTTCACACTGCATGACTGTACAAGAGGAAGAATCACTGACAGCTCTGTCCCGTCCGCAAATTACGTTTCACAACAAAGCACACGCAAGAAGTGAGAAGGAAACAACGCGAGATCACGCATGCGTCAGACTGTTTCTCGCACGAGACTGGAATTGTAATTAAAAATATAGACTGCTGTGAAGAAACTTCCAAATTGTCTGTGCGCTGATTTGCAGCAAAAGGGAGAAAAGATTATGGTGGAGGAAATGGTTGGGGAGACACAGGGAGCAAGGATTGTGTTCTGCAAAGAGAGTTTGAGGTAAATAAATAATATTGCAATGTGCTGCTGTTGCGGCTGGTCAAGCAAAACCTGTCGTTGAGTCAAAATCAACACTCTAGTTCATAACATACTCTTAGATCGACTACAAAATTACACTGTTATTCAGGGACAAGCATTAAGATGGTTTAGATTGTACATATCAGACTGTTACCATTTTGTCATGTAAGAATGACAACTAGTGGTTGAAATGGGTATTGCAGTCAAAATTCAAAATAGTATTTGCCCCACGCCCTCCTCCTCAGACTCAACGCTCACGCGGGTTGCCAGTTTAAGGATATGCAACAGGAACGAGCACAATTGACAATGGAAGGCAAGTAGATGTAAGTTGATTTATCCGCATTTTAATGTGCTTCCGTTCATATAGAGTTTAGAAGGATTCAGGGGCTTTTTAGGTCGGTCTCTGACCCGATCTCTGACCCAGTTTGTTTGCAGGCTTTCATGGCAGTAATATGCTATGTTTTCCACCAACTGGCAAATAATGATAATTATTTGTTGAAATACTATTGGGTATTGCACAGATCAAAACAAAAACAGATATTCAGACATGGAACGCACATATCAAAGTAAAATAATTGGCTGTAGCATCTGCAAACATATTATGGTATTTTTATGCTTTAGTACTGTCAAAAACTTGAGAATCAAGTCAAAAACAAGATAATATCTGAATGCCGCAATGATCTGTGTTAGACCCTCTGTTATTTCCAATATATATGCTGCCACTTGATACACTCTAAATAAAAAAAGGTTCTATATGGCACCAAAAATGGTTCTTGGCTAGTAATCATAGGGGAACCTTTTTTGGTGCTATATAGCACCAATTTTGGTGCTTCGGTGGTTCTTCACCTTAAAGCACCAAAATTGGTGCTGTATAGCACTAAAAAAGGTTCCCCTATGATTGCGAGCCAAGAACCATTTTTGGTGCCATATAGAACTTTTTTTTATTTAGAGTGTATCAAGTGGCAGCATATATATTGTAATATTGTGTATATATTATATAGAGTGTATATAGAGTATATAATAGAGTGTAATATTATAAGAAAATATGGAATTTGTTTCCACTGTTATGCTGATGATACTAATCATGGCCAGATGAAATATCTAAATTATCCAAGTTGACAGAGTGTGTTAAAGATTAAAAAAAAATATTGGATGACCAGTAATTTTTCTTCTATTAAATTCAAATTAGACTTAGGTGTTAGCCTACTTATTGGCCCAAAAACCTATATACAGAATCTCTTAGAAAACAATTTGCATTTTGAAGTTACTTAAAGGTCCCGTTCTTCGCGATCCCACTGTTCAAACTTTAGTTAGTGTGTAATTTTGCTGTTAGAGCATAAATAATACCTGTAAAATTATAAAGCTCAAAGTTCAATGCCAAGCGAGATATTTTATTTAACAGAAGTTCCCTTTCAAAGCCTACAGCGAACGGCCGGCTTGGACTACATCCTGGTACTTCCTTCATAAATGACGTCAGTAGAACAGTAGAACAGACTAACCTCCGCCCACAAGAATACGCGAAAAAGAGGGCGTGGTCTTGTTGCTGTCCCACGTGGAGAAGAGGAAGTGTTGCGTGGAGAAAAGAAAGTGTTGCGTTTCAGTGTGTTTGTCGCCATGTCGTCGACCGGAGTCAAATCACCTTTGTTTGGCTTTCCCAGGGACGCTGTAGAGATCATTGAGCGCATACATATCCCTGTTAAGAGGCGTGACCTTTCCATGCAAGTTACGTGCGCTAAGCTGCGGTCAAATCACAACACGGGAACCGCTGGCACAATCAGAACTCGTTGCGTATTTCTGAAGGAGGGACTTCATAGAACAAGGTACTCATCAGCCGTTTTTAGGACAGTGAAAACAGCGGTGTACAGATAAGTAAATTGTGTGAAAAATACTGTGTTTTTTTACACGCGAAACATGAACACATGTTATATTGCACACTGTAAACACAATCAAAGCTTCAAAAAAACACGAAGAACGGGACCTTTAACTGTTACTTAATTATCTACAGTAAAAGACCTGGGTTTTATATTTGACAGCAACTTGTCTTTCGAAAATCATATTGCATATGTTACAAAAATACAGCCTCAAAAACATTGCTAAGCTACGAAACTCTTTCTGATGCAGAAAAGATAGTTCATGTATTCATGACCTCTAGATTGGATTACTGTAATGCATTACTAGGTGGTTGCCCTGCATCCTCAATAAACAAGCTACAGTTAGTCCAAAATGTAGCTGCTAGACCAGGTCAAAAAAAAAAAAAAGATCATATTGCACCAATTCCCTATCAGTCAGTCATGTTTGATGTTATGTCAGAACTGAACTGACAAATTGGGATCTCGCCTGAGTATGTATGTAAGGTAGCATGCAAACTCAGACATTAAGCTTTTGCTTCAGATACGACTGATCGTTGTTTCACTCTGCTCTTAAATCACCATTCAGAGAGTATCAGAACAAGAGGGAAGCTGTTCCAGTGTTGGTGTGACGGTGTGTTCCAGCTGAGGTTACGATCACTAAAAGAGCCTTGCATTGATAAGTTCAATCCCTGGGTGAACTGAAACATTGAAAGAGCACTCAGAGGAACATTGGAGCCAGGTAAGTGTGTCACCCCACTCACGGCCCCCACGGTTGCTGCCCCACTGCGGTCACGTCTTTTGTCCATTTGGTCCCCCTTGCACGGTATCTGGGAAGCATGGCTAGAGCTTACCAGGCAGTCTCGCTGGATCATTCGGACAATCAGACTCGGGGTATGCAATTTAGTTTGTGCAGTGTTCCCCCAGGTTCAGCAGCATCCAGTTTAAATCAGTGGCAGACAAGGATGCTCCGGTACTGCGTGCAGAGATCGCAGTCCTACAGGTGAAGGACACAATAGACCTGGTCCCTCCAACCGATATGAAGTGAGGGTTTTACAGTCCATACTTCATTGTTTCCAAAAAAAGCAGAGGGTTAGGACCGATCTTGGATCTGCATGTCTTGAATTGGGTCCTTCACAAGCTTCAAGATACTGATGCAGAAACGCATCCTCGCATGCATTCGATCAACCTGAAGGATGCATACTTTCATGTCTTAATCCTACCTTGACAGAGACTATTTATACAATTTGTATTCAAGGGGCGGGCATATCAGTAAAAGGTCCTGTCCCTGCAGCCCCATGTCTTCACAAAGATAGCGGTGGCTGCCCTTACCCGGTTGAAGGGAATATTTGCATCCTCTCATATCTCAATGATTAGTTAATGCTATCACAGGGACCTAGTGCTCAGACACCTCAGCCATCTGGGGCTTCGGGCACCATGCTGGTTTCTGCCGTTGCTGTGGGGCATGCATGTGCTGGTCTGGACGGACAATACGTTGACCGTTGCATACATCAACTGTCAAAGTGGTCTATGCTCCCATCATATGTCGCAACTCGCCTATCATCTCCTCCTATTATTATTATGTTTATATTTTTTTAGGAATTGCAAGCACAGTTGAATCATACACAATACAACCAGGAACCTGCATCAGGAAAGTAAACTTAATTTAACACTCTGAGCACTGAGCTGTTTTCTGGCCCTGGAGGTGTTTTGACATGCCCTGACATTTGTGCTTATTTATGTTACTTGTAACATTTTCATGGCTAAAGTCTGATTTAGCACAAACTCTGTTACAATGATATGTGAGAAGCATGTACTGTATGTAAAAGTTTGTAGTTTTGAGAGTGACATCTATGCGTGGTTTGTGTGAATTTATTTTTAAGTAATTGAAATAAGGCCATAAAACCCATACTGAATATTAAGAATAATAAAGACTTTTGAAAACTGGATCATGTAGGCTAGAATGTTTGCTTCAAGACGATGTAAAAATCACTCTCACCACTCATTCACATAAAACAATATATTGATTTAAAATTTGTAAGACATGTTTTATGTCAGGAAGGCTTATGCCAGGGGGGCGTGAATCACCATCAATATTGATGTTTTTCACACCTCGAAAGACAAAGACCCTCCCCTAATGGCACTATTTGCTGAACGGGACTGTGAGGGAACTAGAACAAAGAATATGAAGAGATTGGCTTTTTTAATTGTTTGCATTTATTTACAACACAACATAACAAAGGACAAAAAGTGGGACAAAAATAAGGGACAATCGTGGTTCTTTATAATGGACACTCAAAATATTTGTACTGTAGCTACCACACAGTGTATGTCATTTCAGTGTCTGCAGTTAAATGTGTGTATAGAAAACTCTTAGATATAAACACATTTGATTTGCTCAACCTATTAATGCACAATTTAATCCTAAAAATAATTGTAACATCATAGAAATGAATGTCAATTTTTACACACAAACCATCTAAAGCTTTTGTAGCATTAAACACTACCGTTCAACAGTTTGGGGTCAGTAAGAATTTGTTTTAAATGAATAGTTTTATTAATAATGAATAATTTTTAAGAAATAAATAGTTTTATTCAGCAAGAATGCATTACATGTCAAAAGTTGCAAAAGGTTTCTATTTCAGATTAACGCTGTTTTTTTTATTATAAAATAATCCTGAAAAAAAATTACACAACTGTTTTCAACATGGATTTCTCATTACAGTATCACCGTGAATATCATATTGATTTGTTTGCAATATAATATACAAATACATGGGGAGAATTCAGGTTGATTGGGACACTTTTTCCAAGCTATCTCAATGGCAAAAAGTGTTCCAATCACCCTGAATTCACCCTACACAAACAGATGCCGTTGCTAAGCTTTTTAATCACATTGAGCGCCACAACGGCATCGCTCTCTATTTGAGCACGCTTGTTGCGTGTCTACATTTAAAATACAGAACTTGAAAGCACAAAAGAGGCACCTTGTGGAGTGTACAATGTGAAGTTTATGCATCAATAATGCTAATATATAATTGAAAAAGAAATGTTTACCTTAAAAATTCTCATGTTAAAATCCCATTCTGTTTCTTCTGAGGTAAATCCAAGGTAAACTCACAGCGTGTCTTCCGAACCCGATGAAAAGCAGAAGAATGATGAAGCTGATTCTTTGTTTTGAGGTGATGGGGGGCGTTTCTTCACGTTTCTTCACGTGGATGATTTGCATGTGAATATCTTTGCACGCATGGGTGTGGTCACATTAAAGGGGTTATGAGCTGAGAAATCAACTTTTCCTTGAGCTTTTGACATTTAAGAGGTCACCATACTATACGAATATCCTGTAAGTTTCAGAACTGAAAACTTCCTTGTTAGTCCAATAAAAGCTTTTATTGACACCAGGCCCAGCAAACGACAGGTTTTTCAAAGTGGGGATCTATGACATTGTAGTAATTAAAGGGGACTCTGTTAAAGGCAAACAGGTCTATTTAGCTCAAATTAATTTATGAGTTAATTCATAGGGAATTTTGAAAGAGTCTATTTTACAGCCGAGCAAATGACTTGTCCAGCGTTCATTTGAATGGGCCATAACTATCAACTCTGCAGTGGATATTAATATCCAAACAGTAGTGAAACACTATTTAACAGCCAGGTAACATAGATCAGCATTTTAAGACATTCAATTCGTAAGCACATAACACAAGAACACTTTTCTTTAAATATAAATGAAACATTATTGATTACTCTAACACATAAAACTAATATCTAACACAAACACACGCACACACACATTCATACACATTGCAGAAAGGAAGATGAGGAAATAATGAGTTTTAAGAGAGAGAAATTATGAAATGCCAAGTTTCTAGCAATATATGCATTTATAACGCATGACCTGAACTAACCACCAATCATTAATTTAACCCTCCTATCGTTTCTTAGGTGGAGTTATTAAATTTGATTTCAATGCACCATTTCAGTTTAGAATCTGGAGGTTACTTGCGTTTGTGTCTCGTGATGTCTTTGAGGGATTCCCTTTTCGGTCTTGGCTGGAGCGGTTCCCGGATCTTTGATTCACTGACAGTCTTGTTGTGTCTTTGCTCGATGTCTTGAGAAGCCAATCACATGACGTGTTGGCAGCTGGATGAAAAGTCTCGTGGGTGTTATTTTAAGTTGAACCACGCTTGATGTAGATTCGTCAAGAAACTTTGCGGTGAAACTTAACTTAGAACACAAGACTCAATGGAAAGAAAATCAACTTAACTAAAAGAAAGGAAAGTGAGAGGAGAGTATTCAGATGGATGGGTTCTAGCCAATTAGGGATCATCTTGATTCAGGGGTGACTGTGTCTCCACCCCACCATAAACTGTTATCTGTGGTCTCTTACTTTCCTGCTCTAAGCAGAGAGTAAATTTAGACCTGATTTCTTATTATAAGAACATGATACATTCCACAAAGATTTCATTCAAACCATCTTCTGGATTATAAACAAACAAACAAAAAGATACCAAGAAAGGTACACTTTCAATCACTCGTTCAATAGTTACAAAATTATTTTGTAATTGTGAGGTATATATATGCATAATGGTCACGTGTATTGGTTATAGACATGAAATAGAATTATGCAGTCGAAGACTGTTTGAATGCAAGTCCAACAATCATCTTTTGAATCATCTGATGCAGTTTATATATAACAAATATGGGTTTATGTGGGTTTTTCTGTGGATTGTAACCGTGTCACTCAGAGTTCATTTAAAGGTCGTTGCGAAAACGAAGATCTGGTTTGTTTCTTTGTCTTGTGATCGAACAACCTCTGCCGTTAGGTTTTCTGTGGAATTATGTTTGAACGAATCATCTGAAGATTCAGTTGTGTCTGGTGTGCCCTAAATTCCTACGTCAATACGTCAAAGGAGGCAAGCACCGCCTCTGCAGAAGAAGATCAACGCTTACTTCATCACTGCCTGTTTAGTGTAGTTAGTGTACAGAAACTGAGTTGCAATGACGAGATCGCTGCTTTCATGTGCTCATCATGTCTGTGATCAGCTACAATGATCATCTTTCATCTCTGCAACCTTTCATGCCACAATCTTAATATAATGCCATAGATCTAAATATAATGCCAATTATCTAAATGTAATGCAACACTTTTCACAATTAGTTAACCATGAGAGCTGTAATAGTAAAAATGCATTAAAAGAGAGAGTAATACTTAGCTTTTTCAAATGGAAAGACATTAGTCAGTCACAGCAGTGGCTGTTTACACTGAACTCTCACAGTGGATACGCCCCTTAAAACAGAGCTTTCAAATCAGAGGGCTAAAATCAGGGTAGGAAAAATGCCTTTTATTTATAAATTATGACAATTTTTGATGTAAAAAAGCATTCTAACATTATAAGTGCACCCCAGGAAACATCATAAAACAATAAAACAACACAGTTCATAACCCATTTAAAGATAATGAGGCTCTGCTGGAGGAATGAGGCTCTCGCTGTTTTCATACAGATTACATAAACAGAGAATATTTGGCCAAAAATGGCGGAGTATTTTAAGTTATTTTACACTGTCATGAGGAAAAATCCTGCAGAACAGAGGGTTAATTCACTCCCAAACTTTTTAAACTAATAATGATTTGAATTACTTTATTTTAATATATACACACTCCTATGCAAATTAATTATTTTTGTGGACAATGGGGGGCCTTAGAGACAGAAAGGTTGAGATAGCTAAATGTGGCTGTGTTCACACAGCAGCAGAATACAGATCAGTCTTGTTTTAGAGTTCACACTCAGTTCAGATATAAACAAAAGGGACGGCTTATTCTTAACTCAGTTAATATTCTTAACTCAGCCACAATTTGATAGTGAGTTTGGCAATTGTAATTTTTCACCATCTTTGAAATGTACTTTATTCAGTTTCACAATGGTTATGATTATGGTATGATAATCGGTTATCAATGTCATACCTGTTAGTATATAGTCCCGGACACTGACTTTCTGAACAAAACCTCTGTTTCTGAGCTGTTCCTTTGTGTTAACCTGTTTCTAGGGCTGTGCTAAAAATCTACTTTGTACTGGCTGAGTTGTCTGAGAGAGCTATACATCACAGAAAAAGGCCCTTGTCTTGTGAGTCTCCATTTAATAAGCTATGCACTCGAGATAAAGATGATTCATCCAAAACAAATGAATTGATACAGTGGAGGTGGGCATCTGTGAGGTAGTGTGAGTGTGTTCACAGAAGCAGGAGCCTGGCACACGCGACAGATAACAGCAGGAGTAATTCACACTAATGCTGGGCATATATCAACAGCCAAGAGAGGCCTTAGGCTGGCAGAAAGTGAGAAAGTGAGCGTGATACTGAGCAGAAGCAGAGCCCTGTATCAGATACACAGAGCGAAACAGAGATGCTAACAGGATTATTTTTGTTAGGTTGTTTAATCGTGCAAGGGCCAGAAAGCCTCCCGTCTCTAAATCTGAACTCCTTTGAACCATGACATGCTCGCGTCAGTTGAAGGATTACATTCAGCATGTTCTGTTGTAGGTTTCTCAAAAGAAAATAACTGGTCTAGACAACTGATAAAGCTGCCATGGTGGCACATGTGCCAATCACATCCTTGGAAAAATATTTTCTGTAAATAGAAAGCGTAATTGAATCACTGATCTTTTTGAATCGCCATTTATTACAGAAAGCAACATCAGCAAAGAAAGTAGCAGCAGTGACTGATGTCACTCTCTCCTCATCAGTCAATTATTGAAAAGATCGATCGTTGAATCCTTCTTTTACTTTTACTATCCTTCTATTTTGCAACATTATGATATTGTATATTAGTCTTCATATTTTGTCACTAAAGTGAGTACACCTACCAACATTATTTAAAAAAAAAAAAAAAAATTATATATACAGTGAGGAAAATAAGTATTTGAACACCCTGCTATTTTGCAAGTTCTCCCACTTAGAAATCATGGAGGGGTCTGAAATTGTCATCGTAGGTGCATGTCCACTGTGAGAGACATAATCTAAAAATAAAAAAAAATTATATTATATATATATATATATATATATATATATATATATATATATATATATATATATATATATATATATATATATCACAATGTATGATTTTTTTAAACTATTTATTTGTATGATACAGCTATAAATAAGTATTTGAACACCTGTCTATCAGCTAGAATTCTGACCCTCAAAGACCTGTTAGTCTGCGTTTAAAATGTCCACCTCCACTCCATTTATTATCCTAAATTAGATGCACCTGTTTGAGGTCGTTAGCTGCATTAAGACACCTGTCCACCCCATACAATCAGTAAGAATCCAACTACTAACATGGCCAAGACCAGGGAGCCATCCGGTCTGCAACAGTCTGTAGGAGAAAAGGGAGAGAAAAGTTAGGAGCTTGTAAGAGCGGTCCACCACACAGAGCAGCCTTTATCTGAGTAAAAGCTAGCTGGCATCGCTCTGTCCACTGAACTGTATCTGATGCCTCCTTTTTAGTTAGATCAGTCAGCGGGCTAGCAAGGTCCGAATAATTAGGCACAAACCTCCTGTAATATCCCGCTAGCCCCAGGAACTGTCTAACCTCCTTTTTGGTCTTGGGTCTCGGACAGGTCGCAACAGCTGCGGTCTTGTCTATTTGGGGACGCACCTGACCATGACCCAAGTGGAAGCCCAGATACTTAACTTCCACCCGCCCAATTGCACACTTATTCGGGTTGGCGGTGAGCCCCGCCCTTCTCAGCGACTTCAGGACAGCTCGCAAATGCTGCATATGAAGCTGCCAGTCTGCACTGTAAATGATATCATCTAGATAGGCAGCGGCATATGCAGCATGCGGCCGGAGAATTCTGTCCATCAGACACTGGAAGTTTGCCGGAGCCCCGAACAAGCCAAAAGGAAGGGTGACAAATCGGTGTAATCCAAATGGCGTGGTGAAAGCGGTCTTTTCTTTGGACATAGGAGACAAGGGGATCTGCCAATATCCCTTTGTTAAGTCCAGTGTCAAGTAAAAACGAGCAGACCCTAGCCGATCAAGCAACTCGTCAACCCTCGGCATTGGGTAAGCATCAAACTTCGACACCGCGTTTACTTTACGATAGTCCACACAGAACCGGACCGAGACGTCCGGTTTAGGAAGTAAAACTATCGGGCTCGCCCAGTCACTGTTGGACTCTTCTATTACCCCCATGTCCAACATAGCCTCTAATTCGGCCTGAACTACCTTTTTCGTGTGTTCAGGCAAGCGATAAGGCCGGCTGCGAACCACAACTCCCGGCTCCGTCTCAACGTGGTGCTGAATGAGGTCGATCCAGCCAGGTAGGGGTGAGAACATGTCAACAAACTCTGCTTGTAAACGTTGTACATCAGTGAGCTGCGAGTGTGAGAGGTGATCTCCCCCAGAGGCCAGAGCAAGAGATTGAGGTTTTTGGACCGCCTCTGGCCCGAGATCCTCCTCTCCACTCACTACCGTCGCTAGTATCACTTACTCGGCCTCAGACCATTTTTTTAACAGGTTGAGGTGGTAAATTTGACGTGCCCCGTCCCTATCTGATTGTATCACCTCATAGTTGAGATCTCCCACTCGCCGTGTGACCTCAAAGGGCCCTTACCACTTTGCGAGTAATTTAGAGCTAGACGTAAGGAGTAACACAAGCAATTTATCTCCCGGTGAAAATTGACGGAGTCTAACGCCTCTGTTGTACTGCTGTCTCTGTTTGTCCTGAGCCTGTAACAAATTCTCCATAGACAGCTGCCCCAAAGTGTGGAGTTTTGTTCTCAGGTCCAGGACATACTGAATTTCGTTCTTACTCGCGGAAGGTCCGTCCTCCCAAACCTCTCTAAGGACATCCAGCACCCCCTGAGGCTGGCGTCCATAGAGCAGTTCAAAGGGGGAAAACCCCGTGGAGGCTTGGGGGACCTCGCAGACAGCAAACATCAGAGGCTCTAGCCATTTATCCCAATTTTTGGCGTCCTTGTGGACGAACTTACGAATCATGGCTTTTAATGTGCGATTAAAACGCTCCACCAGACCGCCCGTTTGTGGGTGATAGACGCTGGTGCGAATCGATTTAATGCCCAACAATTCGTAAAGCTCGCAGATTGTCCGTGACATAAATGCTGTGCCCTGATCGGTGAGAATCTCTTTCGGGATTCCCACCCGGGAGATTAAAGAGAACAGCGCGCTCGCTACACTTTTCGCTGAAATAGTGCGGAGCGGAACTGCCTCAGGATATCTCGTTGCATAGTCGATGAGGACTAACGCAAAGCGATGCCCTCGTGCTGCATCAACCTGCATCAACGGAAGGGGGCAGAATGGTGCTTTTGGGGTGGCCCGTGGATTCACCAACTGACATTCATGACAAGATGCATACCACTTGCGTACATTCCTGTGAATGCCTGGCCAGAAAAACCGGGCCATGAGACGGTTTAGTGTAGCCGTTTGTCCCAAATGCCCGGACATTGGATTAGAATGAGGTACCAACAACTGTGTTGTATCTTGTTTTGACTGGGCGTCTTGGGTCACCCGATACAACCTATCTTTTAAAATTGAAAAATAGGGATAGGAGAGCGCCTGGTCAGGGTGGAGGAGGTGGCCGTCAATGGAATGGACCTGACTAAATGCGTGTTTGAGCGTCTCATCCTGGGACTGTTCCAGGGGAAAGTCATCGCGGTCTGTGAGAATGGGAGTCTCCAGAGCGCTCTGTTCCCCTGGAACCGACCCCAGAGGTCCCGAATCCACCTCCCCCAACTGAGCCACCGCCACCTTCCTTTTTACTCTTTTCCCCCAAGAGGCATCTGCACACAAGTGCCCCAATAATTTATTAAAGGCTGGCCAATTGGTTCCCAAAATTATCGGATGCCGGAGGTGCGGGTTAACTGCAACCTCAACACTATGCTCAACACTATTTGTCCCCGAAATTGAATATCCACGGGCAACAACGGATAGTTCACCACTTCCCCGTGCACACACCTCACCTTAACCATGCGGCTATTACCCAACGCCATAGGCTGAATCAGGCTTTGATGGATGGAGGTCTGGTTACAACCTGAATCCACCAAAGCTTGATAAGTAGCCCCCTTGATACTCTCGGTATCTGGTACAGTCCGCTTGATCGGGGGCAGCTTGCGGCGCGTCAGGGACCCGGATCAGTGTCCCCACCTCCATCACTGGACACTGATCAATAAAGTGTCCTGGGTCCCCACAGCGCCAGCAAGCCGGCCCAGACTTCCCTGCCGCCCTAGTGGTTGGAAGTAGGTCAGAGAATTGCCGTGGAGAGAGTGCCGTTGAGGACGAGGAGGGGAACGGGTCGGTGGTCACTCCCCCTCCCCTGGGCGCCGGTCTGGGAGCTGCCGGTGCCTCGGGCGGAGCACCCGTCCTCCATCTCGGCGCTGGTCTAGCAGCATCCCACCGCGAGACCTGGGAAGGGCGACAGGTTTGGAGAGAGGCGGGGAAGGGGAAGGAGAAGAGAGAGAGAGAGAGATGCCGATGGCAGGGGCTTGCTGACCCCGTGGCATGCCACCATTTGATCCTCCGCCAGCTGGATGGCCTGGTTCAGCGACATCGGGCGGTGGCACTGGACCCACTGTGCGGTCTTCCTTTCCCGGGTTTCGGCACCAGTGTAATGAGGTTCGATGGATGTGGGTGAGGAAAGGAAGAAGGTGGGGTCGGCGTAACTGGGACTCGCAATTTTAGTAATTTTTTTCAGTACTTTATTTACAAATAAAAGAGGTGCTCGTGGGCGCATCAACACAGCCAACACTCTCAAAAATATGTCAGATTAATCACTCAGTTTCAAATGCGTTTCTCAGGCAGGCAGTCACGCAAGGTCCCAGTCCAAAACTCTCTCTCACATCTTTCTCCGCGCTGCGGCTTATATGCAGTCTCTCCATGCCAATTACTGCAATCAGACACAGGTGTTATTCATCTGCACTTGACCTACTTACTCACCGCTTGGCTCCGCTCTCTCGCTCCAGCTACAGACCTCGCAAAACCACGCCCCCTCCGCCACATGCATTATTATCATTTCATGTAGCCTATACCTGTTCTTAGGAAAAAAAAAATTAGAATATCCATATAAGAATGGAGCAGTGACTAGGACAGATGTCCATCACCACCAACTAATATGCCACAATTTAATCCAGATTAATAAACCTACTCTTGAGCAGATTTTTGCTTACAGAACTGTTGCTATGACAACACCTCGGCGATGAGCTTTGAAGAACGGAACAAATCCAGAAATAATACATCAACTCCTGAATTTCATTTGAAAGGAAAATTCTAGGTTCAGAAAATTTACATTTCTGAAAATTAAATCACACATACCCACCTCCAGATGTTCTGAATGCTCTCCCAATGCCACAGAGCAATAATTAATTGCTTTTTTCTGGTTGTGACCAGGGATCCTCAGGCCTGGTAAAAAGGTTTAGCCATGGCGGCAGGTAATAACCCTTTATCTCTTAGGATCCCATACATAGGCAGTCTAAAATAGATCATTATATAAATTTGTGATTTGGCCTTTTTTGGAGCAAAAAAAAGACAACAATTCAAATATGTTGTGGACATATTTGCTTACTGATTAAAATATCTTTATCAGTGATGCTTGTCATGAGCATCAGCTGAACCTTCAAGAGGTTCAACCTTCAAAAGGGTCTAATATGTACCATTTTGATACTAATATGTACACTTTTGAAAGGTGCACCTTTTGAAAGGATACAGCCCCAGTGACAGCTTTTGTTTCTTTTTTTGTTTGTTTGTTTTTCCTTATTGCTATGCATCATTTTGCTCTTTTGTGGCACCTCCAAATTTAGTCTTCATGTTTGCCATCTTGGCAAACCTGCCAGCTATTTTAGTCATGTAATTACCACTTTAATCTATTTGATTACTTTGGATCAAAATGGAAAAAAACTTAATTATTTGTCAAAAATTAATTTCAATAACTAAATCAAAAAAGGAATATAATTAGCATGTAACAACAAAATAATGATATGAGAAATGTTACTTATTCAGCTCAAATCACACTAAGGGCCCTATCATACACCAGACACAATGTGACGCCAGGCGCGATGCAAGTGTTTTTTTGCTAGTTTCAGCCCAACGCAGTTATCATTTTCATGTCAGCGCCACATAGTTTTTGTTGACTGGCTGATATTGAACAGCACATTTTAAGATGCTGTGTCAACAGGTTCAGCAAGCAGGCAGTACCGGCAGTTTTAGGGCGCTCAGTCAGTGACGCTTCTGCTTATTCACAGTTTGTGTCAGCTGGCTCTTATTATTGGGTTAAACGTTCCATCTGTGTTGTGTTGTACATGCAAGTAATATTTCAAGAGAAAGAGAAGCTTTATATACCATAAATAATATACAGTTAATACAAGACTAATTTGCATCCCTGATAATATGTCATCACATCCCTAGAAGGTTAAGAACATTAAATGTCTGAATCCTAAGAGAAACAATGTGAAGTTGATTGTTTAGTCACTGGCTTGATTCACTGATGCATAAACAGTATTAAACGATTTAGAAAGAAATTCTGTGTGAGCTTGAATAATTAGCTACACATCATAAATCACTGATCACAGATCATTAATGAACACTGTTGCTCACTGTTTGTGGCAGTGTTGTCGAATCCATATGGTTAAAGTCTGTTTGTAAAGCCTGTGCTGACATTGCGACTAAAACAAACTGAATCCATTTTCTCCAAATTCTCTGGGCAGGCAAATCAGAGGAAGGGGAGGTAACCTTTCCCCGTATGACAACATAAAGGGACGATTCCAGATTCTCGTCTGAGCTCTCATTTTCTCAAAGGCAGAGTAGGACAGCCAGAACTCGGTTTACACCTATCGAAATTTCTTGCCACTTGGGGTATATACAGGCTAACCATATACAGGCTAGGGGAACTCATAGTAATGTTAAAAAACCTCATAAAGTGACATTTGCATGTCATGGGACCCTTAAATACCAGTTGCGCTTGCACCATGGCGGATTCGCTATTTGCATGGCGGAATTTGTGAGCGGAAAGACTGAATGCTTCTTCAGGGAGGAATCCTTTTATTTTTACATTTAAAAAATGTTTGTGTGCTGCTGCCCTGTGTGTGTAATAAACAGAGTGTACATGTGTTGTGCACTCGCTTATAGTCGCATATTACTAATGCGCTCTTTAAATAACACACAAAATACTGCCTCAAAATAGCAACTCGCCCAACAATGCACCTGAGCACACCTAGTTTTCAAACCAGCACGCCCATGGGAAAACATATGTACATGAGTGTGTTGTACCCTTAAAAAGGGGAAAAGTAACGGGAGAAGGTTTAAGAAACACACATGACGCAGCTCTCGCCTTCACTCGTCTGTATTGAATGCTTTTGAACAATGTATACAAGAAAACATACATTCCAGCCTTCAACATCAACCACAGACACAACCTTTTACTGTTTCCTAAATTATCTTTTTAACTTAATTACCATATGAAATATTCGTTGTTTTAAACAAAGTTATCAAAATACATTTTAATACTCCCTTTTAAATTATTTCTCAAGTAACACATATATTAATTGTACTTTTAACATCATTTGGCAATATTCAGTATCTCAGCATCACATAGATTCACCTTTGTAGTGATCACGTAAATACAAAATAACTTTACAGCAGAAATATGTGTACATATATGTAGTAGTGATTAGCTTAAACACAAACGACACAGTAAACACTCGTATGTGTTGAGACTCGGTCACAACGAAGCCACGAGGTCTCCAAATGCTAGCATAAAACTACACATCTTTGCAGTTAGCACGAAACTCTTTAAACAGCACAAAAATGTCTATTTTACCCGTATAAAACCATAATACCATAACGAAATGTATTATACACAAATGTTAATATCTACATTGCTTTGTGATTGGTATTTACCTTAAAAAGGGGAAAAGTAACGGGAGAAGGTTTAAGAAACACACATGACGCAGCTCTCGCCTTCACTCGTCTGTATTGAATGAGGAAGAGAGGCGCGCGCATGCAATCCCCCTACAGAAACCCTGAGGCATTACCAATAGATCGACGAATAATCAACCAACAGAAGGATCAGTATTTTCTGCATTCCACTTTTCAACATTACTCGTCTAACAGTGACAACCTTGAACTGTATTCTAATATAACCGTTATTATCACAGACTATAATAGACCCATTATAAATTAGATGAGTTAGGAACACTTGTCACATACTCCCCCTCAAAATAGATGTTGTCCCCAACATCCGAATGTACCCTTTGACCTTTAGTGCAAAATAAAAATAAAATAGAAAGTTTAAACCATACTCTATTAATCAACACACAATGCATGGTTATTTCAGATCAACACTTCTGCTACATCGTATCTTATATAGTGCAATATTACAGACTGGAACTCTTTTCATACATTTCTTCAAGCACAGGTAAGTACCCAATATCTTTTAAATGTCTTTGATCCCTGTTTTGGTCTTTATTTCCTGTCCACTTAGGCACATGACTGCCTTATTAACAGTTCTGTTTGTGCAACATGACCAAGTCTACGAGTGTGGTGTGATTCACTGCAACAGTGTCATATGAATGTGAGTGTCGGGCGTAACCACAGTCCACCTTATGTTCAACAGTCCATTTGAATGTGTATTCTGTGCTGAACAGTCCATTTTGAGTGTAATGTGTATGCATTTACTCAGTTCAGTTTCTATCTCTCATGCGCTTAGTAACATAAGTATTGGAAGTGATGTGGCTGTACAATATATGTCCACGGAACCCCCCAATTTTGTTTTTGTAATGTCCTAATGTTTTGGCAGGTTGGTGATCCAAGCTTATCATACGTGAAAACTCTCGGCCGTCTGTGCTGTCGTCTGGGCCGCTGAAGTGTCTCACCACTTGAAACAAGCAAGGGGGCAGCTTCCTCCAAAGACATATCCTCAACAAAACGGTCCTCTCTCTCCAGTGAGGTTTCCATTTGATTTGTCGTTCTTTGTTCTCTATCTGGTTCAGGTGGCATGTTTTCCTCAGCCGGTGTGCATTCGAGCTCCGGAGGTGTACTACACACAGGATTCATTGTCTCAGGTGAGCAAAACTCAGACTGCTGCTGAAGTGGCACTGGATAATACTCATCTCCATCATCCTCTTCGTCTGACTGCTCTGCTTCCTCTATTTGTTCCACATTCTTTTTTTTAGCTCGTGACTGCAGTGTCGTTTCAAGTGGCAGGTGGTCACATGGGAGAAGAAGGTTACGATGTAAAACTCTTGACCTCCCTTTTCCTTTCTCAGGTCTGAGTTCATAAACGGGAATATCTGGATTCACTTGGCGCACAACTGTGTGAATAATATCCTCCCAATGGTTCCTCAGTTTTCCTGTACCCCCACGAGGCGTCATGTTCCTGATTAAGACACGATCTCCAGGCTGTAACACTGAGCTTTTAGTTTTACTGTCATAATGTTTCTTACTTCTAATCGTAGCTTTGTGAGCATTCTCTCTTGTAATCTCATAGGCTGCTTCCATGCCCTCCTTCCACTTCTCCATGTAGTGATGGTGATTACAGTTTCCTTGTTCTGAGGTCAAGTTGAATAACATGTCAACTGGCAACCGTGGGGAACGTCCGTATAGTAAGTAAAAGGGTGAAAATCCTGTCACTTCACTGCGAGTACAATTGTATGCAAAGGTCAATTTGTTTAGGGAGTCTTTCCAGTTATTCTTTTGTCTCTCTGTGAGGGTCTTTAACATTTGAAGTAGCGTTCGGTTAAACCGTTCTACCTGTCCGTTCCCTTGGGGGTGGTAGGGAGTAGTTCTTGACCCAGCAACTCCACAGTACTTTTTCAGTCGTGTGAACAGCTGATTCTCGAATTCACCACCTTGGTCGTGGTGTATTCTTGTGGGGAAGCCAAATCTCAGTGTATAGTCATTAAATATTTTATCTGCTGCTGTTTGTCCTGATTTCGAAGTTGTGGCGTACGCCTGGGCAAAACGTGTAAAGTGGTCAATGATTACAAGAATATATTCGTAACCACCTTTACACTTGTCAAGATGCAAGAAATCTACTGAGACAAGTTCAAATGGTTGAGTGGTGACAATGCTCGTCATCGGGGCTCTGGTCTCACGGCTTGGCTTCTTGTGTTTGAGACATACACACTTCCTTGTGACATAATCTTCTATTTCCCTTTGCATATAGGGCCAGTAAAACCGATCTCGGATCAGTGACGTAGTCCTGTCTACACCTTGGTGGCCCATTTCATCGTGAAGCTCCTTTAACACAGTACTTTTATATTTTTCTGGAAGCACCAGTTGTTTTCTACTTGTTGTTTTCCTGTACAATACTCCGTCTTCGTTCATGTCCAGTTTATCCCACTCTCTAAGAAGGCTTGTGATCTGTGGGCTGAGCTGTCTTAGTTCGTGACCTGACGGTTTATCCCCTGTCAGTTTGAACTGAACCACAGGTCCCACAGTGGGGTCATTCCTCTGGTCATTTTTAACTTGTCCTGCTGTCAGTGGACGGAGTAATGTGTCTGTGGCTAGCGTTTCACATTCAGCTAATATACCCATGGACCAAGATATGCTGGACTCATCCTGACTTTCCACTGCTTGTGTCGCTGCTCCAATCACATCGTACGACATTTCCTCTGAACACTCTTTCATAAACGTCTCCTCATCCAAAGGCATTCTGGACAAACTATCTGCATCGATATTTTCTTTACCAGGGCGATATTTTATTGTGAAATGGAAGTCGGCCAGCTCTGCTACCCAGCGGCAGCCTGTTGCATTCAATCTAGCAGTGGACAGCACATAGGTGAGTGGATTGTTGTCACTGTAGACAGTGAAGAATGGTGCATAGTATAAATAGTCGCGGAATTTCTCTGTAATTGCCCACTTTAGAGCTAGAAACTCTAACTTGCCTGAGTGCAAATGATAATTCTTCTCTGCCGCAGTCAAAGTACGGGAGCCATAAGCAATCACACGTAATTTTCCATTCTGTCTTTGATACAATACCGCCCCTAGCCCCTGATTGGAAGCGTCAGTATGGAGGGTAAATGGCTGGGAATATTCTGGGAAACCTAGAACAGGGGGCTGAGTAAGACAGCCTATCAACCGTTCCAATATGGTCTGATGCACATTAGACCATTCAATTGCTGTGTTGGATGGAACTCCTCTACTGTTTCGTTTTGTTTGCCACTTTCTCTTTTTATCTTTCGGGGTCTCAGTCTCGACAGGTGCTTTGAGCAGGTCATACAAGGGGCTGGCAATACGTGAAAAATCCTTGATATACTGCCGGTAATAACTCAACAGTCCTAAAATTGCTCTCAACTCGCCAACAGTACCTGGTTGCTTATCTTTTAGGGCTCTTACCGCAGCAGTATCAGCAGGGTCCATCCTGTTTCCCTCCGCAGACACAATTCTCCCAAGGTACCGCACTTCTGTCTTAAACAGGTCACATTTTCTGGGTTTCAATTTTATCCCATGCTCCCTCAGCCGTTGTAGCACCTTTCTGACGTCACTGACATGATCCTCAAACGTTCTGCTAAACACCAGAACATCATCGAGATATGGCACACAGATTTCATCCCTTAAGCCTTCTAAGCACTGTTCCATGCAACGTTGGAATGCTGCAGGTGCATTCATGAGTCCAAACGGGATCCGAACCCACTCATATAGGCCCCATGGGGTAACAAAAGCTGTTAAATGTCTACTTCCCTTTGCCATGAATCCCTGGTGGTACGCCTTACCCTGATCCAGCAGTGAAAAGAGGGTGTTTCCTCCCAGGGTGTCCATAATGTCCTGCACTCTGGGAATGGGGTGGCGGTCTGGATGGGTTTTCTTGTTGAGCTCCCTGTAGTCAATGCATAAGCGCATAGTACCATCTTTTTTTCTGACGCAAACAACTGGAGAGGAGTAGGAAGAGGTCGATTTTTCAACCCATCCTTGTGCTATTAAGTCCTGTAAATAGTCTTTCATCTCTCTATATAAAGGTTTTGGAACAGAGAGGTACGTTCTTGACACTGGTTCACTGTCTTTTAGTGAAATGTCCAATTGAAGATTCTCTGCACAGCCTATGTCATTATCAGACCTGGAAAATGACTCTGATTCTTCCCTTAACATCTGACTGACTATCTCTCTCTGGTGTTCATTAAGGTGAGTCAAATCAACAGGAGGTTCCCATTGTTCTTGGGTAGGGGTACTTTCAATGGGATTCTGAGCCTGGACATGGTGAATGGACGCGGTTGGTATATTGTCTGTTTTAAATATGTTGACAGGATACACTGATCCGGCCAACTGTACAGTTCCAATAACAGTCCTTCCTGACAACATAATGTCATGACTGGTAGGATTTTGCACAGTGACAACAATTTTTGGGGTCATCCCTGCCTTCACTGACACAAGAGTGTCGCAAAACTCTAGTCCTTCAGGCCAACGTGGGTTATCATCAGGTTCAAAGATAAAAGTCCTATCCTCCCTGAAACGTGGGGCCTGTACTCGACACTCGATTTGGATGGAGGTACGTTTAGGCACACTGACTCTCTCATTGGCTGTCTTCACATTATAGTCACATGTCTGTCCTACACTCACTGCATTAATAAGGACTTTGGCTTTGTTTTTCTTAAGATGAGGAAAAGCCATCCTTACTGCCTTCACAAGGTTGTCATTATCCATACGCTTCGTTTGACCTTGTAAGTTATCTAGGACAAGACGCTCGATGACATTGAAGCCGATAATAGGACATTGTTGTTGTTTACCTTTCAACACTAGCATGGGTATTCTCAGCTCATCGTCACCAGCAGTAAGTTTAAAAGACACTTCGAGCCATCCGATATACGGCATTTCTGTTCCATTGGCTGCTTCGATTTGCAAAGGGTCAAGAGGGTCAACTAGCTCTGATACGTCTCTGAGAGGAACATCAGGTAAATGGCTGTTTTTCCATACCTCATCTATAGCACAAACTTGTGAACCTGTATCCCAGAGCGCCTGGGTTTTCTGTTTGTGCAGGAAACACCAGATGACACACTTCTTTCCCACTAACTCACTTACAGTAGGTATTCTCTCTGGAGCTCGCTTTTCCTTGCACTTGACTTTCTCTTGTGACTCAGTTGCCTGCTTCTTAATACCTGAACATGCATATGGCTTACAAAGTCTTTTGTGTGTGGGCCAATGGTTTCCCTGACACTCTTGTGAACAGTATAGAGCGGTTTTACAAACTGAACAACATTTTAATTCCCTGCATCCTCTCTTTTCTTTACAGCCTGCACAAAACTGGGACTGATCGATATCACTGGTTGCTCCACGTCCCATGGGGGCAACCCCTCTTAGTTTAAAGGGATTCTCTGAGCGGGCTCTACTGGTCTCTGTGCTTTACAACCTGCTCTGAAGTGTTCACTGCTTCCACACCTAAAGCAGTGCTGACAGTACTCCTCACCTGCTTGAGTACATGAGAGACATCTTGGCTGAGGGCGTCGTGCTGGGTAAAACCTCTGTGGTGCAAACCTCTGCTGGAACTGGGCCGTCTGTCTTATTCGCCCAGGGCTGAATGCTGGTCGATATTCCTGCACTGCTGCTGGTGACTGCTGGTGGTAAAATGACATGTCATTTGAATCTGCTTTATACGGTGAGGATTGTGAAGGTGAAAACACTGGGTACGGGGAGGGCACAGTTGCTGGTTCTCTGCTGGGTGAGAGGCACTGTGGCGGTGCAGTGGTGGGTCTTTGTATTGTTTCCCTGATTTGACAGATCTCAGTTTTCAAGTCTTTCAATAGCACCATGTCAGAGCGCATTTCTCTGATTTCTGCAAGCAGATCGAGAGGGAGTATAGCTGGACTTTGTGGGGTGACGTTTTTCTTTTCCATCGGAACTTCACTTGACTGCACAGTGTTCACATTAGTTACACGTGATGGGGCAGCATGTTTCTTTTTGTCCTGCCTCTCTTTTTCATTGGCACATGAAATGTTCAATTTCTCCAATAGCAGCTCATCTGAGGTATCTGTCTGGAGGAGGTAGGGCTGTAGGTCACCTTTAATATTGTCACTCTGGAGGCCAGTTAGAACTGTATGCATAAATAGACTCTGGACTAGTACTGGGTCATATTTTAAACTTGAATCAGCTTCCTGGGAAGCAAACAGGATTTTTTGCCTCAGATCCATTGCCCTGAGCAGGAAGTTTTAAGGGGTCTCTTTGCTGTTTTGAACCTCAGAAGTGAGTCGTTTATATAACTCTGTGGCACCTCTCTCCTGGTAATGACACCTAAGGATCCTACGAAGGGCAGGCAGTGTTAATTTGTCTTTCCCTTCAAGGTAACTTCGTAACTGCAGACCTGGTGTGATAGCACGGATTACAGCATCAAAAATCTCTGACTCTGGATAGCCTTTGCTGAGCCCAGTTTCAATTTGTTTAGCCAGGCTGGAAAATGTTAGTTTATCTTTTTGCCCTGGCTCGCCTATCTGGCCAGAGATCTTAAAATCTTTGCGCCACATGGAGCCATTAGGGGATGCTGGGGCCATATTTTTCTCTGGCTTGCTGGAACTGGCAGGGGGGTTCATGCTTGTTTTCATTAGGTCATACATTGCGTTCTCTTTTTCTTTCAACGAAAGCCTTAGCACCTCTACCTCTTTCTGTAGATTTTCCTGTAACTCAGTTTGGCTGGAGATTTCATATTCGCTTTTGTCCGTTGTCGTATTGATTTTATCTATTATGTCATGTACACTGAGAAGGTCTGACATACCCTCATCCTCTAGGTCGGTTAATTCTTCCCGTTCAAGATACTTTATTACATGTGAAATCACTTGAGTGCGAGTTTTACCAGTTACATGTTCGTTCCCTGGTCCTGAAATCTGCAGTATATTGCATACTTTAATCAGCTGTTCGATAGTCAGTTTGTACAACGCTCCTTTAATCTCCAGTTGCAGTTTCTCCAACTCAGACTCCATTTTATAAGAGAGGGCACAGTCAGTAAAATGAAAGTTGGTCTGACTTAATGGCTTTTTTGCTACACCCTAGTGGTCGGTTTTGCTCACTTTAGGATACAAGGTGCCAGATTTGTCTGAAAACCACTTCCACTGCCTTTGCTGAACTCTTTTCTCTGATACCTGGGTTGTTTGACGGGATGATTGACGCAAGGACTCCACTTACAGCTCAGGGGTGATCCTCAAACCAAAAATCCCAGCGGTGCCTCCAAATGTTGTACCCTTAAAAAGGGGAAAAGTAACGGGAGAAGGTTTAAGAAACACACATGACGCAGCTCTCGCCTTCACTCGTCTGTATTGAATGCTTTTGAACAATGTATACAAGAAAACATACATTCCAGCCTTCAACATCAACCACAGACACAACCTTTTACTGTTTCCTAAATTATCTTTTTAACTTAATTACCATATGAAATATTCGTTGTTTTAAACAAAGTTATCAAAATACATTTTAATACTCCCTTTTAAATTATTTCTCAAGTAACACATATATTAATTGTACTTTTAACATCATTTGGCAATATTCAGTATCTCAGCATCACATAGATTCACCTTTGTAGTGATCACGTAAATACAAAATAACTTTACAGCAGAAATATGTGTACATATATGTAGTAGTGATTAGCTTAAACACAAACGACACAGTAAACACTCGTATGTGTTGAGACTCGGTCACAACGAAGCCACGAGGTCTCCAAATGCTAGCATAAAACTACACATCTTTGCAGTTAGCACGAAACTCTTTAAACAGCGCAAAAATGTCTATTTTACCCGTATAAAACCATAATACCATAACGAAATGTATTATACACAAATGTTAATATCTACATTGCTTTGTGATTGGTATTTACCTTAAAAAGGGGAAAAGTAACGGGAGAAGGTTTAAGAAACACACATGACGCAGCTCTCGCCTTCACTCGTCTGTATTGAATGAGGAAGAGAGGCGCGCGCATGCAATCCCCCTACAGAAACCCTGAGGCATTACCAATAGATCGACGAATAATCAACCAACAGAAGGATCAGTATTTTCTGCATTCCACTTTTCAACATTACTCGTCTAACAGTGACAACCTTGAACTGTATTCTAATATAACCGTTATTATCACAGACTATAATAGACCCATTATAAATTAGATGAGTTAGGAACACTTGTCACAAGTGCATTTTCTATTTTAATGAAATTGTGCCTGTGAAAATGCTGCCTGTGGAATATAAACATGGGTCACAGAGTGTCACAAACAGAAGAGGACAGACGAAGGAAGTCACAATAACAAGTCTTTATTTGCAAAAGGTAATAGCAAAGAAGGGATGAAACAGGTTAGTAATGTAGTGGATTAAAAGTGACTGAAGGCTTATCTGGTAGTGACGCTCCTTTCTCTTGTAGATGATGATGTGGTGAAGCAGGCTGGTGAATCAGATGAATCTAAAGGGATGACGAAGGGGATTAGAAGACGGCAGACAGAAGACAGAAGATAGATCTGGATCAATAGGTAGGATTCCCAGGTGAGTCATACAGGTAGGTTCTCAGGTCAGTCTAGTAGTCGGGGTCTGTTACTTGTAGTAGTGACAAGACCAGACACTAGTGAGGTGGAAGGTGACTGCTTGACTGCTCCCGAAAGCATAAAGGGAGGAGCGATGTCAGTGAAGAACAGTTTGTTTATGTATTTATTAAAATCCTTTTAACGTTCAAAAGACTTTAATAAATAAATAAACTAACTGAAATTAAAAACGGCAGCCTCCTCACGGATGATTGTCGCACACACATAATAAAACGTAAACAAAACACAACATAAAATCCAGTCCTGGTCCTCTCTTGTCCTTCACTGTCGTCGCTCCTCCCTTTATGCTTCCAAGCTCCTCCGTAAGAGAATTCGAGACTGGTGTGACGCACTGCTCGCTCACGGCTCTCGCCTGCCCTGATTGTCACAAAGACTTACTTGGTTGTAAGGGTTACAACCATATACTTTCAATCTCCAAGAAGAGAATATGCTGGAAGGAACACCATCCTGAAATGTGGGTGACGCTCTTGCTGAAGCACTCCAGTGCTGAATGGTGCAACTTGAAATTGCATCAAACAACTTCACACATTCACTCAATTTCCTCCTGATCACCCTGCGGAAAGTGGATTTCATTGAGGGAGTTTAAACATTTTAGAAGCTTTTCTGTGTTGTGTGGCCCCAAGACACCATTTTGTGCCACAACACCAGTGGATTGCAGAACTTGTTGTCCAGGGACTTTGTGGCACAATGCTTATATTGGGCTGAACTCTGTCCAGCTTCCTTCAAGGAAAGACCATATGACATGGTCAAATAGAGTGGCTCTGATTTAATTTGAAACCTGTCTGTACCCTATCCTTCTGCCTCTCCTCCCTCCTCTTACACCTCGCTCTCCCCTTCTTCTCTGTCCATGTCTTGTTGTATTTTCTTCTCTTGTTCTTTCCACTGATACAATTGCCTTCCAGTCTACCATCTCTTCTCCCATTACTCCTCTTCCCACTTGCTTCTCCTCCTCAACTCTTCTTGATCCATCTCCTCTACCTATACAATCTATACATTTTTAGACCAATTTATCATATATACAATATATACTTAGGTCACTTTTTCAAAACTCTTCACACAGTGAGCACAACAGCAGTCTATGTGGGATAAACTGTGGGTCAGTTATCATTGCTTTGGCACAAAATACATTCAGTGACTACATCTTTCAAATCGCATGCATTATTTGCTCTCTCAGACATGATCACAACCATAATTCTATACCTACAGGCCAATTTGCACATGCTTACACACTTTTTTTGTGTTTATAACCTGTTTAGTACAATTACCAAGTGTTCAGATTGCTGTGTAAGCTGTGAACTGAGTTTGGAGAAATGTGTCAAATCGATTTGGGAAAACTGTAATTAGAAAGCTGTATTTGCATTCACAGCCCCCATATTTCTCCAATTTACTTTCCTCTGAATGGTTGATCTCCTCTTTTTAATGTGTGAGATGAATACTGTACAGCAAGGTCATGTCACTATTCTATAGCATGTTTTAATTTATTTTTTTATTTTTTTAATTGTCCAAGTAGCTGAAAAAAAAAAAATCATTAGATCTTCCCTTTTACAGTTTTTTTTTTACAATCGCTATGGCAATTTTTTTCAATACTTTTAACACATTTCCTAAACTCTTAACACAGTAAGAACAACATCTGTATGTGTAGGCTATACAATTAACACATTTATTGTTGTTTTTACACAAAAATGTATATAGTTAACACACATTTAAAATGCTTAAACACACAAGCTCAACCAAGATCTGCCAAATTTACCAATGCTTTAACACTGTATGTCTGAACAGATAACACTGTCACACTACGGTCTGTCCAGCAGAGGGAAACCAAGAGCACGAGATCTTCATAATTCACTGCTCATTATTGGTTCAATGATATCACCTGTACCTAGCTTGTTAGAGCGTTAACAGGTGTATATTTAAAGACTTGCATTTGCTTGTACCTTTGCTCAGTCTTGAAGTTTTCTTGCCTAGCCTATGCTTTTGTTTATACCCATTTGATTCAATCTAAAAGACGTTTGCTCAGACCCTTTTGACCAGCTTCTCTGGTAAACCTTTTTATGTTTTTGGACACTTTTGCTTGCATCATCCAGTGTGGATTTGTATCTTGCCCTGCCTAGCTCTGATGCTAGTTCTTTTGTGTTAGCTCAAGAAGAATAAGTAAAGACTTTCAGTTTGTTCCCTTCTAAACCTGCCTCTTGTGATTATCTGCCAATTGGGTCCACACTGCCCCAATAGAACAGTGGTTAGAACCTTGGGTTATCCAGCAACACACTCTGGGTTCAAATCCGGACCTGACAGTAAGACTGAGCCAAACAAGATCTGGACCTGGCAGATACTGAACAGATGCATGTAGCCATTAGCAAACAGGGGGTGTTGCTTGGAACACATGAGACCCAGCTCCAGAGCTTGACCGATATTGTGAACCAGATTGGGGAGTCGCTGCAACAACTACAAGTATGCTTGCCTCGAGAACCTGTGGTATTACCAGCACCAGAGACCTCACCATTAACTGCACCAATACCCCTAGAACCAAAGATTCCACCCCCTCAGCGCTACGGTGGGAAGCCTGGTACCTGCAAGGGATTCCTTACTCAAGTGTCACTCATCTTTGAACTCCAACCAGCCACCTTTGCTACTGAGAGGGCTAAGATTGCATGCATTATCTCCTTGTTGTGTGATCGTGCACTGGATTGGGCCTCAACCCTCTGGAGACAACAGTCCCCCATATGCTCTGATCTAAGAGTGTTCACAGAGACTATTCAACAAGTATTTGACCATCCAGTCAGTGGCCGTGAGGCAGCAAGGAGACTATTAGATCTACACCAGGGGCATCAATCTGTGGCCGACTACGCCATAGAGTTCCGTACTTTGGCTTCTGAGAGTAAGTGGGATTTAGAGGCGCTCATTTCAACCTTCTATCGTGGCCTTTCTGAGGGGGTTAAGGATGAATTGGCCAGTAGAGATTGGGGTAGAGATTTAGAGGAACTCATAACTTTGGCTGTCCGTATTGATAACCGTATTCGTGAGAGAAGAAGAGAACGCTGCACCACCCGAGACATGTCCATGTTTTCATCCCCTAACGCCCCAGAAGTTTCCCATTTAACTCAACAGACAGAGGAAGAGCCTATGCAGCTGGGTAGGGCCCGCCTTTCACCAAAGGAGAGGGAAAGACGCATGAGAGAAGGTCGGTGTTTCTATTGTGGTGGCTCTAACCACTTGCGCTCTTCTTGCCCTGAGTTAGCAGTAAAAGCCAAAGCTCGCTAAGGGGAGTGGGGTCCTTAGCGAGTGGTACTGCTCAGTTTGACACTCCTCACTCCCGTTTACTGCTGCCAGCTACTCTTACCTGGGGGACATCAATGAGAAGACAGTGACTTTGAAAGCATTTATTGATTCCGGTGCAGCGGATAACTTTATGGACATTAGTTTCGCTAAGGAAATGTGTATCCCCTATGAGACTTGCTCTTCATTCTGGAAGGTTGAAGCCCTAGATGGCAGACCGATAGGGTCTGGAATAATCAAGTTCAGAACAGTTCCTTTATGCTTGACCATTGAGACTAACCATCATGAAACTATCTCTTTTTATCTGATCAAGTCTTCCAGAGAACCCCTTATTCTAGGTTACCCTTGGCTGCGGCTTCACAACCCTCAATTCTCCTGGACCTCTGGAACTCTCCTCCATTGGGGCACTGCGTGTGATGAATCCTGTATCTCTCCTGCTTACACTGTGGTTGGGAGTAAAGAAATTCTGGCAGCTGTTGAAGAGGTGAGTGCCAGTCCCTTGAATAAGCCACAAGATCTAACACTCATGCCCCCTGAATATTATAACTTGCGAGAAGTGTTTAGCAAACAATGTGCTACTAAGCTACCCCCTCATAGACCATACGATTGCGCTATTGACCTTCTTCCTGGCGCACTCCCTCCAAGAGGTCACCTATATTCCCTCTCTGCACCAGAGACTAAGGCCATGAATGAATATATCCAGGATGCTATGAGTACTGGTTTCATTCGCCCATCATCTTCACCAGCTAGTGCTGGTTTCTTTTTTGTCCCTAAGAAGGACGGTAGTCTTAGGCCCTGTATAGATTATCGTGGGCTTAATAAAGTGACTGTTAAGAATCGCTACCCTCTCCCGCTAATGTCATCCGCCTTTGAACTGCTCCAGAGAGCTAAGATCTTTTCAAAATTAGATCTGCGAAGTGCATACAACTTGGTACGAATAAAGGAGGGAGATGAATGGAAAACAGCCTTCAGTACCCCAACTGGCCACTGGGAATATCAAGTCATGCCTTTTGGGTTAGCTAATGCCCCAGCAGTGTTTCAGGCCTTCATCAATGACGTCTTGAGGGAGATGTTGAATCGCTTTGTGTTCGTCTATTTAGATGACATACTGATTTTCTCAGACTCTCTACAGGAACACATTCACCATGTCCAACAGGTCCTGAGGAGGCTCCTTGACAATCACCTTTTCGTAAAGCTCGAAAAATGTGAGTTCCATGTGCTCCAAGTCTCATTCTTAGGCTATGTTGTCTCACAAGAAGGCATCCAGATGGAACCAACGAAGGTATCTGCCATCACCAACTGGCCACAGCCCAAATCACTAAAACAGGTACAAAGATTTCTTGGGTTTGCCAACTTTTACAGGAAGTTTATTTGCAATTTCAGCGCTATTGCAGCACCCATCTCCGCACTTACTAGGGGATCACCTGCTCGTATCCACTGGACTGCTGAGGCTCAGCAGGCGTTCGACAGGTTAAAGGGACTGTTCTCGTCTGCCCCTATCCTGGAACACCCAGACCCTGAATTACCATTTATCGTGGAGGTGGATGCATCAGAGGAGGGAGTTGGAGCAGTGCTCTCCCAAAGGTCTATCACCGATGACAAGGTCCATCCATGTTCTTTCTTTTCCAGACGCCTGTTGCCAGCAGAAAGAAACTACGATGTGGGTAACCGAGAGCTCCTTGCTGTGAAACTTGCACTGGAAGAGTGGCGCCACTGGCTGGAGGGGGCTAAGCATCCTTTTATTGTGTGGACAGACCACAAAAACTTGGCCTACCTACAGCAGGCAAAGCGCCTTAACCCCCGGCAGGCCAGGTGGGCTCTCTTTTTTACCCGTTTTAATTTTGTGATCTCTTACAGACCTGGATCCAAAAATGTTAAGGCTGATGCCTTGTCACGCCAGTATGATTGTTCACAGAAGGACCGTTCCCCAGAATTCATTGTCCCCAGAGACTGCATTCTTGCACCGGTTTGCCGGTCCATTGAGGATACTGTGCGTGAGGCTCTACGGGGCGTACACATTCCTGATAAAGTCCCAGCAGGATGCTTGTTTGTGCCCAAGGAAGCAAGATCCGAGGTCCTCCAGTGGGGGCATGCTTCTGCCCTTGCTGGACATTCAGGTACTGAGAGGACATTGGATTTTATTCAGAGACGCTTCTGGTGGCCAGAGATGACAAGAGCAGTCCAATCTTTTGTACAAGCCTGCCCAGTCTGCGCTCAACAGAAAACCTCTAATCAGCGTCCTGCTGGCCTTCTACATCCCTTGCCTATCCCACAACGCCCCTGGTCTCACATCTCCATGGATTTTATCACAGGTTTACCAACTTCTGAAGGTAATACTGTTGTACTGGTGGTAGTGGATCGTTTCTCTAAGTCTGCACACTTCATTCCATTACCTAAACTCCCTTCTGCCAAGGAAACTGCTGATCTTATTCTTCAGAATGTTGTAAGACTCCATGGAATACCAGTAGACATTGTTTCTGATCGAGGTCCCCAGTTTATGTCTCGTTACTGGAAAGCTTTCTGGTCCCTGTTTGGCTCTTCTGTCAGTCTCTCCTCAGGTTTCCACCCTCAGTCGAATGGCCAAACAGAACGGATAAATCAGGAGCTCGAGAAGTACCTTCGCTGCTTCACATCTCATCAGCCATCCTCCTGGAGTCGTTTCTTACTATGGGCAGAGCTGGCACACAACACCTTACGAAGCTCCTCCACAGGTCTGTCTCCATTTAAGTGTCAATTTGGATTCGAGCCACCATTGTTTTTCAGCCAAGAGATAGAGGTTGGAGTCCCTAATGCTGAGAGATTCGTTGAGTGCTGCAGAAGGACATGGAAAAGGGCTCATGCAGCCTTGAAGAGTGCTTCCACCCGCTACAAGAGGTATGCAGACAAGAGAAGGAGGGCAACTCCACACTTCAGAATTGGACAAAGAGTCTGGCTCTCAGCTAAGGACTTGCCGCTAAAGGTTGAATCCAAGAAACTTGCCCCAAGATTTGTTGGCCCATTCAAAATCACCAGACGGATTAACCCGGTTACATACCAGCTTGCCCTACCAAGATCTTTAAGAGTAAGACCTACTTTTCATGTGTCCCATTTGAAACCTGTATTAACCTCTCCTTTGTCTCCCCCAGTCCCCACCCCTCCTGCCCCTCGCATTATAGAAGGTGGTCCCACGTACACCGTGAAAAGGTTGCTTGATTCAAGACGCCGCGGCCGTGGCTTTCACTACCTGGTTGACTGGCAAGGTTATGGGCCTGAGGAAAGTACCTGGGTGCCAGCACGACACATCTTAGACCCAAACCTGATCAAGACGTTCCATCACTTACATCCTGACCGTCCTGGGCCGTGGGGAGTCGGCCGTAAAGGGGGAGGCCCTGTCACACTACGGTCTGTCCAGCAGAGGGAAACCAAGAGCACGAGATCTTCATAATTCACTGCTCATTATTGGTTCAATGATATCACCTGTACCTAGCTTGTTAGAGCGTTAACAGGTGTATATTTAAAGACTTGCATTTGCTTGTACCTTTGCTCAGTCTTGAAGTTTTCTTGCCTAGCCTATGCTTTTGTTTATACCCATTTGATTCAATCTAAAAGATGTTTGCTCAGACCCTTTTGACCAGCTTCTCTGGTAAACCTTTTTATGTTTTTGGACACTTTTGCTTGCATCATCCAGTGTGGATTTGTATCTTGCCCTACCTAGCTCTGATGCTAGTTCTTTTGTGTTAGCTCAAGAAGAATAAGTAAAGACTTTCAGTTTGTTCCCTTCTAAACCTGCCTCTTGTGATTATCTGCCAATTGGGTCCACACTGCCCCAATAGAACAGTGGTTAGAACCTTGGGTTATCCAGCAACACACTCTGGGTTCAAATCCGGACCTGACAAACACCTTGTTCTAAACCCTAAACTTATAGGCTAAAGTCAAGGTAAACAGCTGTTTATTTTGAGAATTGAAACACAAATATATCCCCTGTATTTTATTCCATTGGTACTGATAAACTGCTGATTGAATTTGTGCAAATATATAAATCACAGCTAGGAATTGTTTAGGTGTCGATGTTCTTTCAATCACATGACCATATGATATACAGTAAAAGAGGGCCTATTTGGGCTGCTCTTGTGTGAAAAAGGAACAATATAGAGCAACACAAAGAAAGTAAGAAAAAGGCCTGCATGAGGGAGAGGAAGACGAGTACCAGGACAAGGGAGAGGATTGGGACAAGGGCAAGGGAGAGGAATGCCTGGACAAGGGCAAGGTAGAGATTGAGGCTATCATACAGAGAGGCTGGTGAACGAGTACAGCCAAATCTCAGCTGGGATATAGTGGGATCCATTATCCAGATTTTTCACAGAACCAATAGGTAGGATATTGTATAAGGGCTTCTCCTACTGCAAAGTGTAAATAATTTTACCATGTATTACAGTGACTATGCAATAGTTTAGGTCCCTAACTGTATTTTGTCTATCTAAGGATTCAACATCGACCTCCTTCAGGGGGCAGAGGAAAGCTCCTAAATGAAGAACAGGAACTTGTTATTGTCAACATTGTGATTGCTGATAATGAAATAATATAGGGCATTCTATAAAGCTACTCAGCTATGGGTCATTCATTTTTGTATTGAATTTCTGCAGCAAAAGAAACAAAATGCATGCATTTAATAAACCCAACAAAACAAAAATGTGGAGAGTCTTCAATAGACAAACAATCTATGATCAATACAATATACTGTCTATTGTAAAAGGGCAGACCTGACTTTTTATAACTGAATATGCTATGATTGACTAAATGTTCCTGTTGGAAGAGAACATGTGTTAGGGTTTTGGTAGACATAGTGTATTGTGTTAGTGAATTATTGTATTTTGAAAATTTGTTTTGGAGTTTAGTTTACAATGTGTGATTTTGAGCATGAAATTAATCGTTTTGGCAATTGCGTGAAGGTGTGTTGGTGCGTTTAGGACATTTGTTAAAAGTATTGAAAAAAATGTCATAGCGATTGTAAAAAACTGTATTACTATTACTAATTTTACATAATTGAACTATTACTATGTTAAAATACACGTTTGTATATCTTTTTTTTATTTCTGTGAATGCCAGTTTCATGTATTTTTTTTATAACATGGACTTATTTGGACAAAACAGGATTTCTTTCTTATGCTTTATTGCTTTTGTGAATTTATGTTGCGTTTATTATGTTTTTCATGGTTATATTGTCAGTCATGTCATAGGGCTAAACTGAGAAAATGTGTGCTCCATGTCAAACTAAATAAATATTACATGATAAATAATGGTTAAACAATTGCATAATTAATGCTATTCATTTTAAGTTTTCAAAGTGTAGTTTTGTTTAGCATTATGTAATCCTTCAAAATGAGTTTGCAGCAAAAGTCCCACAGAACAGAGTAAAATGTTATAATTTCATATTAAGTACACAAGTAAAATGCATTTATATGGCATTGAATATTGATATGGCAATTGAAAACAATAGAATCAAGATATTAATGCCTTGATTTATGTATTGAATATTTCTATATTCTTATTATTAGGCCTATTGGTTACATTTTGTATTCATTATGTATTTTCTTTATTTTCCCCCTTCCTTTTGCATATCTCTTTACCTTTCTGTATGGCTATATTATGTTACTTAAAGGATATATGTTGTAAATACTGTAAATGCCTGATCATGCCAATACAATTTTGACCTTGTGACTGTATTTCTGTAGACTACACCAGTAGCCTATGTGATGATAAATGAGCGCCTGTTTTCATTTGTAGCCCCTCGTGCCCATGACAGTATTCAAATTAAGTTTCAAATAATTTGTTATTATTATTAAATTATTACCAATTATGTTATGTAATATTGAATAGCTTACTTACAGTACCATAGACTATGTTTTGTAAATACTGTAAATACCTGACAGTCATGCCATGTAAAAAGTAGCTATTAAAATGTTGGTGGTGAGAGAGTTGGTGTTGAGGTAAAGGAATGTATGTGACATGAGGGTGAAGACCATTTACACCTGTGGGGATTGGATGGCAAGTTCTCCCTCTGATGTGATGAGGTTCATGTCTTCCACCTTATTATCTGTGGCAAAGCATTGAAATGTCATCAGCATTCTATAGAGAAAGTGAGTGACACATGGTGACAGATAGTTGCAATCCGCTTGTTAAGTCATGACGTAAGGAACGCCGTTTCAGGGTTCAAGCCAACTTGTTTCATTTGAGAATGCCATCGACGGCCGCTTATGAGCGTTATATTATTCATATTAAACATCAAACACTTAAAAAAGTTAAACATTTTAAATACTTATTGTCTACACAACAGTCTCTGTGCTCACAGCATCACAGATATTAATATTTTATCAATTTATAAAAGATGAATCACTGTCTGGCCATCTGGAATTTTGGTATGGAGATAAAGGTTATGATTAAATATATATATATATATATATATATATATATATATATATATATATATATATATATATATATATATATATATATATATATATATATATAGTAGTATTACACCACATTGTGTGTGTATTTTAGCACCGTTTGTTGTTTTTCTTGTGGTATGAGAAAGAAGAAGCGGAATGGAAGCGCTGCCGCGTGACATCAGACTTAACAACCGAATATGCAATCCCTGAAAGGTTATAAAATCTTGAACACCATTAAATCTCTGGGTGGGTTTTTAGCATTACATGTATTAGAGGGCTTCTTAAACTGAGAGCCATAGGCACATTTCTTTGTCACTCTGCTTCCTGTTGACAGCCAGCAAAAGGTGGTGACAATCTCATGCTGGTTTTATGTGAAGATGGAGTTTTGAAATGCTATATGCATTTATAGATGCATACCCTGAGTCCAAGTGAGGGCACTGGCTGACCCCTGCTGTGTGTATTATGGGCAAAATTAGAACCCTTTACCAAAGTGCTGTTTGGCATTTCCCTTGACAAACCAGGGTGGATGTTGTTTCAGTAAACTGTCTCTCAAATTGGCCGCATAAGTAGTTAGGCATGAAGAGGAAGTGGAGAGCACTTGATGCTGCTGTAGCAACGGGGAGGCTAACACAAGAGCCTATTTCTTTTCCAGGAAGATAGTTTGTTAATTGTTTTTCTGAGCTCATCTGATCTGGTGATGAACAATTATCAACAGGCACGTGAAGACGGGAGGTGGGGGGGTGGGGTTGGGTGCTCGAGCCCCTGCCCTTTTTCAAAATGAATCAAAAGTGCCCCTCTCAGACAAATATCAATGATAATATCGTGGTCCATAAAACTAAATAAATGTGATTATTAAAGCATGACAATGTATACAATAGTAACGAATGGCTCAAAAGTCGGACAATTTCTGTTGAGGCGTTGCCATAACGCATTGCTATGGGTTGCGTGCGTTTTGATTGACTGCTGTGCTGATTTTCCACTTTTCGGAAATGCCTCTCGAGCCAAATATGGTCCTTTCAGAGAGTGTGTGGCCTCACGGGAAAAAGTAAACCAATTTTTTTTTTTTTCATCCATAATCAGAGCTAATGTGTTGATTTAATTACAAATCTATATATTATATATTTTAAAGTATTACACAATTCACCAATGCCCATTTGTTATGTATATACACCAACCAATCGTGATCTGGCAAAGCAAGTTCAAATTCCATTGGGCGATGTGAAGTGGAGCGGTAATTTTTTGTTCTTATTCATAAATTGGTTGAAAATTACATGGACAGGCGAACTAACGTTTGTGGAACGATTTCCTGCGGTTTGTCTCATTTTATAAATTGCATCACTGACAAAATTGATTTTAACTGACAACAAACAAATCCCTGCACAAAGCCATGCAGCAGCAAAAGTCGCATTAATGGTAAGTGTTAAATTCACTTGTATTTATGTATATTGATACACCGTTTACTATTTCATGAAACTATCAAAGCCCAAAACCCAAGTGCCACCAGCACCTACAGGCCTATTATGTGAAGTGTAGGCTGGCGACATGGTTACGTGAAAGGACTTTATTATATTACCATTTTTGAATATTATGCAGCATTATGAAAGAAGTCTCTTATGTTCATCAAGCCTGCATTTATTTGATAAAAAACAGCAATATTGTGAAATATTATTAAAAATAATGGTTTTCTATTTTAAAATAATTTAAAATATAATTTATTCCTGTGATCACAGCTGGATTTTCAGCATCATTACTCCACTCTTCAGTGTCACATGATCATCCAGAAATCATTCTAATATGAGGATTTAATGTCAATGATGGAAACTGTGATACTCTTTTCAAGATTCTTTGATTAATAAAAAGTTAAAAAGAACATAATGTAATCATATTTCACAATATTAGGCTACTGTTTTTTTCTGTATTTTTGGATTAAATAAATGCAGACTTGAGGAGCATAAGGATATATATATATATATATATATATATATATATATATATATATATATATATATATATATATATATATATATATATATATATATATATATATATTGCCCATTTTTTTTTACATTTGAGCCCCTGCCCCTGCCCCTGAAGAACTCTCTGCATGGCCCTGATTATCAAGCATCTCATGTTTGCCCAAATAAAAAATAAAATAAAAAATACTGGTTCTGTTTGTGTTTTTGTTTGCTTGTTTGTGCTAATAAAATTGTTACTGTCAGCGCTATCCTGCTTTTCTCATCTTTACTTCAACCGTGTGTGATAAATTTATCTTTTTTTATCTCATAATTTTCTTAGTATCTCGTAATTACGAATGTTTATGACTTTTTTATTTTTTATTTGACTTCTTTTATTTACCAAAGCATGTTTTTTTTCTTATATGGCAAAAATTAGCTTCCATACATTTGAATACCTCTTTTAATATATTTATTAAGTGTTTTTTGTTGAGATACTATAAATTCTGATATTATAATACTAATGTTCTATCATCAACCTCACTGAATGTGTTCCAGTTTTTCCTATGGAAGCATGTTTCTGCCTCTGAGTACAAAAAAGAGTTAATTGTGACTTTATATCTCACAAATGCTACAACTGCAGCTCACAACTGTGTTTTTTATAACTTATAGTGCATCAAGCATCATTCCACATTGTTTTCCCCTGGCAGTTAAGATGAGTGGAGTATGAAGTAGGTGCTCCCTGCATGTCAAGTCAAGTCACCTTTATTTATATAGTGCTCTATACAAGACTCAGGTTATCAATTATCAAATTAGTTCATTTTAATCTATAAAGGAGTTCTGCAAAAAATTATGTCCAACTCAGTTCAGTTCTCATCCAATAGTGTCAGTACAGTCAGATCAATAATATTGTTGTATACTAACTAACCCAAACTCCACAAGCTTACAAAATGGAGATAAAAAATCTTGGGAGAAACCAGGTTCTCACAGTTCTCCTCTGGCCAACGAACTGGGGGGGGGGGGGGGGGGGGGGGGGGTATTTGCATGTTTGGTGTCAGCAGAAGCTTTATGAGAACATACCGCATGAATCAACATAATTAGTGCAGCTACTGCCTGCTTTTGATATGAAAAATAATGAAATAGCCTCACCCCCCTCCACCCCCCACTACCCCCCCTCCCCCCCTCTATCGCTCTAACACACTTTGTTTGTCTCTGTCTGCTATGGATGACAGGTGGGCAGAAGTGTTGTTGTTTCTATTGCAGCTGCATTTCCAGTGGAGGCACAGGTGTCTGTCCATAATGCGGCTCATCCTGGCCTCACAGCAGACAATTATGTCAAGGACTTTTCAGTCACACAGAGGATGTTGCAGATCTTATTATTTCGTTTTGCCATATTCGGCACCCACATTTAAATGCTCCAAAGTGGGCATGCCACCTCAAATTTAGAGTGATTAATTTGTTTATTGAGTATTTAAATTTTCAAACAATACAAAATACAAAAATACCATTCACTATTTTGTCATAACAAGGACATATGTCTGGTTTTGCCATGCCTAAATAATAGATTTTTATATTCAGTGTTAATAAATGTAAAAGTATGACTATTATATTATGTATTAAAGTCACGATGCAATCAAAATTCACTATTCTTATTTCTTATGAAACACTGCAGTATTAATTATAAATTATTTATCCATTCTTATGCGGGACAACCTGTCACTCACATGATATCTACCAGTAGCAAACCACAAAAGTACCAATCAATTCCCATGGAGAAAATCAAGTCCTGTATTACATTTTGTTCTTATTCAAGAGTCTGTTCCACTTGTATCATAATAGGGAAGAAAAGACTATTGCAACTTAGAAGTCTTGACGTTTTTTTCTGAATTGCTAAAACATTAAACCCATTCTCTGAACCAAATTCTCAATAGCCTAAACCAATTTGTCAAATAAATCACTCTTTTCTATAAAATCAGGCAGTTTAGATACCATTTGCAAATCTCATGCACTCTTTTTGCAAAACTCTAAACACTCTAATTGCACTGTGATGCAAAACGCTAAACACAGACAGGAAAAAGTTAAACACAACTAAAATACAGTTGCCATTGTTTACACATGACTCAAAATTGTTCATACTTATTTCTAATGATGTGGCCAAACCAACTGCACATGATATAAGTCAGTTCAGAGTGCCAAAATTTACTCAAGATTTTGCACTGAATGTTGATACCAACAATGGATGGAAACAATATAAGAGGTAGAGGAGGAAGAGTATGGGTAACGCTTTAGATTACGGCCCGGAAAGAAAAATTATTCTTTAAACTTACTTAATTTAATTATGGACAGTGGTTCCACACAAGCAAATTGCTTTTTATTAACATTAATGGAATTTTTCTAATCTATGTAAACTCCTTGTGTTGGGACAACACAACTGAATGGGGAAGAATCTATGTGAAATAGTAATGTTGAACTAAATCAGTGGAATTGCTTCCCTGTAACTTAAATCGGTTAAGTTAAATGAACATGCACACTCAAAAAAATAACTCATTGGACAAACTCAATTTACCTGAAGGCAGGTTTTCCATCCAATAAATATGTGTAACCCCAACTCATAAAAAACTAATTCATACAATGAAATGTAATTGAGTTGGTCCAACTCAATTTTATCTAATAGTTTAATTTATATTTATATACGTATAACATTACTTTTTTTTCTTATCAAACTTAAATTTAAAAAAATTATTGGAAAATCAATTATAAGCAATTTCATTCATCATCATACACAATGTATATAATGAATATATAAGAAAAGAGGTTTTACATTAGCATAGATCACTGGCGCCACTCTTCATCATAACGGTAACCACAAAATTAAAAAAACATTACAGAAACCTCTCTAAATGTCCAACATAACTGAACATTAAACACTAACATTACTAACAACATCATTCCCTTTACAGAAAAACATATAAAATAACACTTTAATCCCTAAATTTACTCTCCTAATGGAGTCCCTTGCAAAGCATGCTGGGAACTGCCCAGTTAGTTATGTCAACACAAATATTTAATGTAGTTTTAACACAACTGAATTAAGTAAACTTCAGTTTTAAATATATTAGGTTGATTGAACACAATTAAATTAAGTTGTGACAAAATTAGATATGTTTAAGTAAAGTGAACAGAATTTAAATGTGTCACATCTATGAAGGGCTTGAATCATTTTTTTGAGTGAGAATTTACAACATAACTTCTCATTGCTATTAACATATATCATGTTATTGTTTGTATACTGTTGTGAGCATTAAAAAAATAAAAACCGACAGCATCCAACATCCGCATGACCAGAGTTTCTCGGCGCACTCATGTCACGCTTCAAGTTACGTCAAGCGTGAACTCAACCCTCTCATTCATGCAGATAACTGCTGATCGGAAGCGATAGTCTACCGTTTAAAAAATGTAAAATATTGTTATTTTTCTTACAAACACTTATCGTTTCACTTCAGAAGATATTGATTCATCCATTGGGATCGTATGGATTACTGTAGTTATTGCTGTATGTGCTGTTTGATGCTTGACATTTTAGGAACCCAAATGAGTTTTCATTAGCAGAGATTATTTATTTTCTGTGTTCATATGAAGAAATAAAGTCGTATGTACATCTCGGATGGCATGAGGGTGAAAGACGAGTAAACGGAGAGTATTTTCAGTGTAGTTACATAATATGATATCTAGAGACATGGGATTCCTTCTTAAGTTTCATCTGTGGCAAGGACGAAAAAGTAGAGGAACAAGACGAGGATAAAGCCAAGCAAGAGAAACGAATAAGTGTTGTAAATCTGTTTTAAAAAAACTTTTTTTTTAAATAAAGGTTTCTGAGTGATATCAGATTGTGTACGTGTTTATATTGTACTTACCCTGTAACTACACGAAACAAGAAGGGAACAAACACCACTTTAATTTACAGCCCGCAGATTCATACTTACCCTGTAACTACATGGATAATTACCCCTTAATTAAAAAATACTTACAGTATAAATAACGTGTTAATTTTCCTGATAGTTACCCCTTTATTCCCTCAATATTACATAGTGTTCCCTTATACCTATACGTACTTACTTTATAGTTACACTATAATTACCGAAAATTATGCTAATTCTCTTTACTTACGCAGTACTTTCCGGGCCGTAATCTAAAGCGTTACCAGAGTATATTTAAAAGGTGGTGAACAAGGAGGAAGAGGATGAGGACGAGGAAGAGCAAGGTGTGGACAGTGTTGTCAAAGCTGGATCTGGCACCACAGAGGGTGTTTTCCTTTGCCTGGCAAGAGACGACATTGCCAGATGTGGACTTGATGAGGACAAGTCCTCAGGACGGACCCAATATGAAGACGTGATGCTGAGGCAGAATTAATCTCTCACTGACTTTGATTTTGCAGTTGCACCACACGCTTTTCATTTAGAGTTGTTTAACCCTTCTGGTTTTGCAGTTGGCTATTGTATTTTTACAGTATGGATGTGCTGAATATACATATGGATGTGCTGACTTGACATTCAGTAATATTCAGTACAATACTATACTTGCAGAGCATACAGTATACAACCTTACTACTGTATGTTGTGATTACTTTACTTTTTTAAGTAATTACAAATGTAGTTTTTTGCTTTGGATGCTGTGTTCTCCATTTTTTGATGTAATGTATAATGAATGATTTGTAGTGTCTATATTTTGACTGGCTGTGTGTCTCTGTAAGCATTATTTGATTTTGAGCACAGGTAAACAGGTTTTGAGGCATTTGTTTGATTTTGCCAGAAGAATCAGATGTTCTCTGGATGTAGTTTGAAGATTTGAGAAAGTGGATGATGGTTTTGAGAAATGCGTTTTAGCAATTCAGAAAAACAGTAATGCATAAATTACTAGGTGTTAGTGCTTTGAGTTTTAGATTTCCCACTATCACCTTCCTTCTTTCTGTTGTCATCTGCTGGTAACAGGATGTGCTGTTGTTGTGACTTTTGTGTGTCACCAAAGCAGCCAGCAGACACAGGCTACTGACAAGGCAGAGGAGAGAAAGACAAAGGAATATATATATATATATATATATATATATATATTATATTATATATATATATATATATATATATATATATAGAGAGAGAGAGAGAGAGAGAGAGAGAGAGAGAGAGAGAGAGAGAGAGAGAGAGAGAGAGAGAGAGAGAGAGAGAGAGAGAGAGAGAGAGAGAGAGAGAGAGCAAGAGAGCGAGACAGAGAACAGAAAGGTACTCACAGCTCCTGAGAGCACTGAGGGAAAATGAAAAGAGCAAAGAGAATGGCAGGAATGTGGGAGGGAGCAATAGGGAAGGAAATGTTGGAGATAGGAGAATGATGTGCTATGCAGTGGGTGTTTGTTCTTCAAAACTGCAAAATCCCCTGCCCCTAAACCCATTTTTGTTTATGTATATATTTTTATTATACACTCACCTAAAGGATTATTAGGAACACCTATTCAATTTCTTGGTGCAATTTTGTTGGTGCCAGACGGTCAGAGTATTTCACAATCTGCTCAGTTACTGGGATTTTCACGCACAACCATTTCTAGGGTTTACAAAGAATGGTCTGATGAGTCTTGATTTCCTTTGAGACATTCAGATGGTAGAGTCAGAATTTGGCGTAAACAGAATGAGAACATGGATCCATCATGCCTTGTTACCACTGTGCAGGCTGGTGGTGGTGGTGTAATGGTGTGGGGGATGTTTTCTTGGCACACTTTAGGCCCCTTAGTGCCAATTGGGCATCGTTTAAATGCCATGGCCTACCTGAGCATTGTTTCTGACCATGTCCATCCCTTTATGACCACCATGTACCCATCCTCTGATGGCTACTTCCAGCAGGATAATGCACCATGTCACAAAGCTCAAATCATTTAAAATTGGTTTCTTGAACATGACAATGAGTTCACTGTACTAAAATGGCCCCCACAGCCCATACAAAAATGTAATATATGGCCATATATGTACTTATATTTCAAATAGCATGACATATATCTATACATATATTTGACTTATCTGAGAACACAATATATGCCTGCAACATATATGAACATTTATGTGTCCAAACATGTTAATAAAATATTTTAGTTCATCCATATATGATACCATATATCTGCATATATTACAGTATAGTATTGGTTTCTCGCAAATATGGACAACATTAAGTATAAATATGTGACATACATATTTGTTTTCCACATATTTAATAAATGTATGTAAACATACATGCATTTCATACTGATGCATTTTTAAAGCTGTGGCATATGGTTATGGTACTTTGTCGATGTATTTGTCAAAAATGACAAAGAAAACACTGCATTATTGTATTAAAAATATATTTGGTATTCACACAATACAGACAAAATCTCCAACTATATGCATTTAATTACAACACTGTAAAAAAAAATCCTAATTTTACGGAAAATAACGCTAAATTGTTTACAGTATTTTCCTGTAATTTTGAATTATGTTTAAAACTATGTAAAATTACAAACAATATATGTAAATAAACAATTTGACTGTTATTTTAAGGATTATATCATTAATGACAAATTACAGTAATTCTCATTTTTATACAGGAAAATGACTGTATTATTTATACAGTATTTTTCTGTTTTCATAAATTACATACAAATTCATGTAAAATTACAAAAAATATCTGTAAATTAACAACTTGACCATTATTTAAATCATTAATGACAAATCAGTCATTCTCATTTTTTATACAGAGAAATTACTGTATTATTTATACAGTATTTTTCTGTTTTCTTAAATTACATACAAATGTATGTAAAATTACAGAACTAATCTGTAATAAAATATTTAGCTCATTATATTAAAGGTTTATGTCCATACTAACAATTTTACATTATTCTTTGTTATTTTAAAGTAAATCTTATTAGTTTCACTGTAAAAATAAAATCGTAAAAAAATGGTAAATGACTGGCAGCTACGGCTGCCAAACGAAAAACCGTAAAATATCTGAATTCAAATAAAGTGCAAAAACTTTACGTAAATTTACATTAAAAGTTTGAGAGAAAACTGTTATTTTACAGATTTCTCCTTATTTAAATTAAGATATTTTACTTTAATTTTATGTTTTTGTTTGGCAGCCGTAGCTGCCAGTCATTTGACTTTTTTAACTATTATTTTTTTTTTACAGTGTAGGTGTATTTTACATTCAAACTGTAATTCTGGAAACAAATATAACAAACTATATATCAAACTAAATATCAAACAATAATCTGTTTTTAAAGAGTACAAATCTGCACTGCTCTCAGGGTTGAAACTTTCAAGCCTCTGCCCACACCACAAAACACCACTTGACCAATTAATTAAATATAACAGCAAATAAATATAAATATACACATTTGCTAACTGTAGTTTAAAACAAGTTATTTCTATATTTGCAAGGTTATATGCTGTCTTTCCGTGTTCACTTGAGCGTGATTGGTCAATCTGAACGTCATCTAGAAATCTGGCCAATGACAACTGTGCACGCCTTCTACCGATCAAGTTTGTAAACTTAATACACCCGTGGCGTTGGAGTGCACGGCTGCTCGCGGGTGCAGCTTCTAATCTGCAACAGGACTGCTTCGTCGGTCCATTAATGGCATTACATGGATCATTTTACATCTGTTAAAATCTTATTTTGGACGAATTTTGATTGTGGGATGTCGACTGAGAACGGAAAACATGAATATGAACAGACATTTAAGGTACCAATGGCGGACATCAGACGGCAGAAGGTAAATAAATCCTTTATATTTTTCTACTGTCACATCAATATATAGTGCATTGAAGTTATAATTTCTGCTAATCGCGATTACTTTAAATATTATGTTTCTGCGTTTTGTTATGTTGTAATACTGTTAAGATAGGACTGGGCGCTATGACGAAGATAGTGACTATCATTAGAGATTTTACAATTATGTTAACGTTACCTTTTTATATCGGGGAATGTAAATATATCCGCGTAGCACTGTACTAACGTTACTTACAGTTATTGACATTTTGATCAAGAAAAATGTATGAATGGAGAATAAAGAGTAACGTTAAGCCGCCTCTCTCAGACAGCATGTGATCCTGAAATCAATGATCCTTTTGGTAAAATGCACACAATTATCTCAAAATCCCTGTCATGTGAGGCATTCACTTGATTTAAACAGTCAGTTATGTTTGAAGTAACATTAGAGTTCAAGTTAACGTGGGGAAACCCGGATACGTGTCATTGTGCATCCGTTCTTAAAGGGGCAGCAGATTAATAAACAGCCGTCTCAATTTGAATCAAACAACAAAAGACTAGAGAAGACCTTCTGCGTTTTTAAGAATCAAGTGATATTAATGCATAGAATATCATACAGAGAAGACAACTGTTTTATTCTGTAGTATTTCTTAATAAAATATCTATAAAATGAAATAACAATATTATGATATTGTTATTTTGAAATAAAATGTCTCATGTATGTAGAATAATATGGTCATAATGCCCATCCCTACTGGTAGTTTTAAGATTAAGTTTTAAGCTAGTTTTAAGTTCAAGCTTGTCATAAAAAGTAAAGGAGCTTTGGAAAGAGTAATCTGAGAACACTGTTATGTTCACTCGTTCAACAGAGAGGACAGGAATCCGCCATTCTTGGACTCTGAAGAATTACAGGCAAACCAGGATTTTGGATCTACTGTGACGTTTTTGTATGGACCTGGTGAGTACATTTTGCAAGTCCATGTCTCTGTCAGTAAGTTGAAAATTAATATTAATGTTTTATCAAACAAATTAATATTCATTTGTGTGTGTGTGTGTGTGTGTGTGTGTGTGTGTGTGTATGTTGCTTCCCCCCTCATGATCCAGAAGTTTTGGGAATGGAAATCTGCCACATGATCTTCAGAGGAAGTGAGTATTCATGTCATATCCAACATTAATACTGTAAAGTAGCCTTATGTGTGTGGAAATGTGAACACAGGCAACTCAGCGCAGTTATTAACAGTAAGTTCAAGTCTATTACAGTTGTTCTCAATTGATTTGACACATTTCTCCACACTCAGATCACTGTTCTCAAAACAGTTAACTGTCACGTGCGGCTGAAGGAAACTGAGGTGAGGACTCAATAGCAGGGAAAAAAAGGTTTTTAATTAACAAAATAAACATAAACACAAACAAAAACCCACAAGGGGGAAAACATAATCTAATACAAAACAACATAACAGAAACAAACAACAAACCAAAAAGTCAGAGAGCGGATCACAGGGAAGGGAAGTCAGGGAGCGGATCACAGGGAAGGGAACACGTACACAAGACAACGTAACCACAAAAGACTGAGAACACATGGGACCTATATAAAGGGGAAGAAATCAGGAGGGAACAGGTGGACGAAATCAAACACTAATAAGATAACAAGGGGGAGGGATCAGACACAGACACGAGCACAGCCCAAACCAACAACACACCACATGTGCTCCACAAGACAGGACAGACATGTGACATTAACACAGTCATTTGTTATTCTGTTACATTTTCAATTGCACTTGGAATGTTCTCAATTATCCCCCAAACAAATGCTGAGATAGTAATACACACAACACAGGAAATGCAAATGTCCTAATTGTTTACACAACTATCTCAATTACAAAAACTATAAAAGGGGAAAAGAAAAACAACAACAAAAAGGAAGAATGGGAAAAGGAAGAAGTGTAAGAGTGAGAGATTTTGGAAATGATAGAGTAAGGGTAATATAGAGAGGGAAATGAACAGTAGAAGAGGTAGACAGAGAAAAGGGGAACAAAGATGGTATAGGGAGAGATGTAGCAATACGAGTTGAGGATTTAGGAGAAGCAAGAAGAGCTGAGGATGTAGGGTCAGGAGTAACGGGAGAAGATATGGTAGAGTGGAAGGCAATTGCATTAGTGGAAAGAGCAAGAGAAGAAAATATAAGAAGACATGGATAGAGGGGAAGGGGAGAGCACGGTGTAAGAGGGAGGAGAGGTACAAGGATAGGGTACAGATGGGTTTCAAATGAAATCAGAGCCACTCTAATTGACCATGTCATATGGTCTTTCCTTGAGGGAAGCTGGACAGAGAGTTCAGCCCAATATAAACATTGTGCCACAGTCAATGTCCCTGGACAACAAGTGCTGCAATCCACTGGTGCTGCGGCACACAACGCTGCCTTGGGGCCACACAACACAGAAAGGATTATACATTTTTAAACTCCCTTAATGAAATTCATTTTCAGCAGGGTGATCAGGATAGACTGGGTAAACCCAGCCTTATCTGCCGGCGATTTGATTTCGCCCTGCAGCTCAGGCTGGAAACCTCCATTTATCCTGCTTCTGTCACACTTTTGCAGGAACCAATCACAGACTGGCTTATCCACCTGGTGCGCTATTGGCAGGTTTAACACGATGACGGATAGAGAAGTGATGGATCTATGCCCGTTGATCACGCCTCCTGTGGTCTGATTGGTTGAAGGGCTATCCAATTGTGTACAGAGTCATTTGAATTATGCTTGTTTATCATGCCTCTTGTGCAGTAGAAAATACATAGCAGACTCCCCAGACCAATGTTCAATCTTAAATTGAGCTTGGTCTGGTGATAGCCAGACAATGATCAGGAGCAAATTGAACAAAATTGTGTAGTTGTTTAGGACATTTTCCAAATTCACCATTCAGCACTGATGCAAGAATGGTTTGAGCATCACTCACATTTTAGGATGGTGTTCCTTCCAGCATATTCTCCTCATGGAGATGGAAAGTATATGATTGCAACCCTTACAACCAAGTAAGTTTTCCCACAATGCATGACTCGTGAAAATATATGCTGTGATGCTTATGAAATTCTTTGATTGGATGTAAATGAAAGGCAACATCTATGAAGTTGATTCAGTGATTGAAGTATATTTATTAATTAATTAATACATTTGTATTTCTTTTTTTTTGGTGCGATAACAATTAAAGTAGTATTGTAGTTTTGATGTTACTATTTATTTTTGATAAATGCAATACTGGAATAAAATGCAGTGCTTCATTATGCTGTGAATACTGACATGTTTTGCAAACATAAGAGTGTGTTGCTGTGTTAATTGTTTTGAGAGCAGCTACATTCATTTGGAGAAATGTGTCAAATCAATTGAGAAAAACTACTATCTACTATCTATCACTACTTAGTTAATTAATTGGTTGCATTTAGTGTTCTTTCTCACAGTTGGCCGGGTTTCCAATGATAGATTGGCTGGCTATGTTCTGCCTATGCCACCACATGCATCATCTTTTGTACATCAAGGGAATTCTTTCTGAAAACCTGATGTTTTAATGTCTGTTATATTTGTTCCCTTTCGAGAGTACTCTCGTATTGTGTAAGTTAGCTTACTCTAGTAATAATAGCCAATGTGGAACTTAAAGAGAGAAGACGTTAAAGCTAAGGCTATTGGAGGCCATTTGCGTGCAGCCAGATGCTGAAGTCCAAACAGTGACTCAGCAATTCAGCAGCATTAAAGATGTGGTCCCGAAAAGAACTAAAAAAACTAGGGCTGTCAAAAGATTAATCACGATTAATCACATCCAAAATGGGGGGGGGGGGGCAAAGACCTCTGGTTAACTTTTCACCAGTCAGTTTCCTGAAAACCTCTGCAGCCGCAGAAGAAAAATTATTTATTCAGACAAACCCCGAAAATGCACATGAGGGCCGGGTGGAGAATCCTTTGTTTCCTTTTGTTCTGTTCCGCCAAATTCTCAAATTCCTCCGGGTCCCAAGAGGGCACGTCTGGCGGTGTGCGACACTATGCCTCGCCACCCTCAGCCCCTCTCATATCGCCAGTTGCCTATCAGACTCGGCTATGCGATTCAGTTCGCCCGCCGTCTTCCAGTCTTCAGGGGTATTCTGTTCACTCGAGCTGCCATCCTACCCTCACGGTGGTCGGTGGTCGGACACTTCTTCCCTGAGGGCAGATGTTCCCTTGGAACAAGTGTCCAGGCATGTTGCGGTCTCCATGGATGCCTCCACCACTGGAGGTAAATAAACTTTATTGTGGGTTTTTTTTTTTGGAGGGGGGTGTACTATTATACTTGTACTATTATATTAAATTAAAGGTGCCCTAGAATGAGTTGAAACAATATTTTAAATTGTTCTCTGATATCTACATAGAGGTATCAGGTATGTGGCTTATTAAAGCGCAAAAATTGTCCAGATACGGTTTTACAGGTCCATTTAAAGTACTGTAATCGTCTGGTTTTAGCCAGGTTTCTGTCAAACACAGCACATAGGTTATGATCTGTAATCATATCATTTAAAAAAAGGGATTTTGTAGAAAGGGGTCTAATATTCAGCACACCGAGCTTTTTTATCATTTGTTCATATTAAATCTTTTTTTTATTTGTTGAACATGAAAATTTTTTACCCTTAAAGGCCCCCTGAAATCAAAATGTATGTTTTTTAGCTTTTAATACGACTATGTTAGCCTTAAAGGTTATGAATAAGCTGGTGCATTCCAAAACAATGACAAAATTTGCATTTAGGAGATTTAAGCATTCAAAACTTACAGTCTCTCACTTCTGTTAAAATGAATTACAGATTTTGATGACATCATCGCAGATTCATCTTCTCATCACATCTTTTGTCCAATCAAATGCGCTCTGAAGCATCACGTCCCCCTACATTATAAATAGATGCTGAAGCTGCGTCTGAAATCGGTCAGTTGTTCACACATTTACTAATTTCTACATGGTGAAAGGCACACTATACATGCGATAGGAAACAATTCAGACATGTAATGCTTTCAGTTGAGGCCAATGAAGTCTGGTTTCACGTTAGTTTCACGCGTACTGCCGCAGCACACACACACCAACGGCTCTGGTCTAAAGTTAGACTAGAGACACGAGAGCACAGCGTGGATCATATGCGTGAGTCGGCGCAGACAACAAAACATATCGGACCCATTTAAATTCTGCACAGAATGTTTTATTTCAAAGCGATATGGAAGAGATTATGATGATAAACGGTTAGAGATTAGGAGGAAACTGTGACTTCACCAAACAGAAAGGCTCTAGTTCAACTGTGGTATTAACAAAACGCTATTGGCTGTTTCAAAAAAGCGGAGGAGCTGCTTACAGCTGGTGCTGTTTCAGGGGAAAATGACGTCAAGACATTGAATAAGTGTGCGCGTTTCAAGGCACTTCAGTCAGCCTTTAAATGGGTTTGAATTTTTTTTATTTTTTTTTATTTATTAATTCAGGGAACAGACACAGTCTCTATGTGATAATATGTGAAAGAATATCTATGTGTTGGGATTTATCTGACTTCTGTGACGTAAGACAGCTAGCAGATGGTCGGTTTAGCCAGTCTGTCTGCTTCCTCTATTTTCAAGCACCCTCACCATTTTTATTACATATGTAGAGTTTTCAATTTAATTTTGCTTTGGAAAGAAAAAAAGGGTTTTGTAAAACAACAAATTTAAGAGCAAGTAGCGGTTGCATCAGCAACATGCAAGTGTTAAGCGGCAATCCCACAGTGACTAGCACCTATTTACTGGCGTCTTCCAGTAAATCAGGTAGGACTGCAGGGCAGACATAATGTAATTAAAATTCATGAGTCCAGCTGATAATTTATTTTCTGGTTCAGACTAGGTTATGTTAGATTATTGCTGAATACTAATTTCACAGTTGGTCCTCATATTACTTAAGGATATTGTTGACTGCAATATATTGTATAGTCAGATATGCATACACATTGTAACTTGTGGATGAATTTTAATGAAGTAAGTCTTTGCAGACAGGCCAGGGGTAGCTTCCTCTTATCTCCATTTCATATGCACAGACAACTTTAGGTAAACCATTACCGGGTTGATTTCCCCCCCAAAAATTACACCATTTAAAAGTTTGGGTTTGTTAATATTTTTTTAATGTTCATGAAACATTAATATGTTCTTATGTATCTTATGTTCACAAAGGCGGCATTTATTAGGTCAAAAATACAGTAAAAACAATAGGGGAATGCGGGGCACAACCTAACGCGGGGCTACATTTACATTTAGTCATTTAGCAGACGCTTTTATCCAAAGCGACTTACAAATGAGAGCAATAGAAGCAACTAGAACAGTCAGGGGCAAAAGTATGTAACAGTACGTAAGTGCTGTAACAAGTCTCAGTTAATCTAGCACAGAACACACAGGACAGAAGGTGTTTTTTTTTTTTTTTAGACAGACAGACAGACAGACAGACAGAAAATGAATAGAATGTTAAGTGCTATTCTTGATTGATCAGGTGCTGCTGGAAGAGATGTGTCTTTAGCTGTTTTTTGAAAATGGCTACAGACTCGGCTAGTTGTAACATGCATGTTTTAACCCTTTCCACACATGCCAGAATGACGAAACTTATTGTATTTACTAGTTGCTATATCAACATTATTTAGAGAAAAAATAGCGCCAAAATGAAAAAATTATCTGGAAGATATTTCTGTTTTTAACCACAGCAAAAGTAAATTTCTTACTTAAGTTTAGTTTTCCTCTCTGTTTTTTGTTTATTTAAAATAAGACAAATCTGATATTATTTTAATCTTATATCTGTTATTTAACAGTTGAGATGGTTCTTTAATGCTGATCTAACAGCAGAAGACACGAGCCGCGATTTAAATCCCAGTTGCGCAGATGGGATGCATTGTAACACTGCATTACAATGAGCCCCTATTAGAAAAATGCCATTATATTCTATACTTTTATGAATTATTTTAAGAAACCATGAGAAAGGGTGAATAATTTCTGAGAGTTAATGTTCAGAAATTATTAATTATTATTATTATGTTTTGAACTCTGCTGTATAGCTGTATTTAGCGATGTGTTTGTAGTCAAACTCAAAAATGCTTATATTTGTAATGATTAAAAAATGCCATTATTTTATTTTAAAAAGTGAATAATTGTATTTTGTTGACAAAATATTTTACATTGTCTTGTATATTTGTTTGATTGTATCAGGTAACATTTTAACATGTTATTTTGTCATGTTACATTGTGCCCCACCACATGTTACAATGTACCCCACCTACACTGTAAAACAAATTTTTGGGGAAAAATTGTGAAAATTGATCATTACATATTGGCTCAATAAATGACTTCCAAATAATTATCCCCATGCAAAAAGATGCATTGTACTAATCATAGCTTAAGGTCTTCACTCAAAATTAAAATTGTATATTCACAGAACAGACATTCCCAAGAGAATAGAGATATTCATCTCACAAAGACGTTGGTGAGTATTTAGCACTGAAATTCTTCTCCAGAGTTTTGCTTTATGACCCGGTATGAAGTTTAAAAGACATTTAGTAGAATCACGAGTTCATGCATTCATTGGTTTCATGCGTGTGTTCTCGTTTACAAGTTACCTTGTTTACTCTAATGGTAGCCAATAGTTTTATTTTCCTCATGTCTTATATGTCTAAAACAATAGGTAATAAGTAAATTAAGTCATTTGTTGGATATGTGTGCCATGCGCCCCGGTGCCGTTAGATTGCGTTTGGAGTCGGCCTCTTTCAGGGCTTGAGTTATTGCCTTTTAATATCAAACACGTCAAGCTCGTGATTTTCTTATTCATCCATTCATTCGTCTCATCCTCATTATATAATGAAGTAACTTATGTTCTGTCATTTGCCAGATGTGATGCAGGAGAACTTTGTCATTAATGAAAGTTTTTGTTTTTATTTGCAAGTTTTTAGCCTATGCAGTGCCACGTTTTCTTCACCACATGTTATGCAGAAGACTTATTGAATGTATTCAGAGTTTTTCCTTATTGAAAATAAGGTATTTTCACCAAATATCCTGTGTTGGAATTTACTTGTTAATAAAGTAATGTGATAAAATGTCAACCCTGTTGTCTGTGTTCTGTAATTTGCTTAATATATTTAAGCTATATTTTAAGTCATTTTTGTCTTTTGGGCAGTGAGAAATAAACAATTGTGACTACAATTTAAAACATTTAACTGGACAAAATCTCACAGTTTCACTGTAAAACATTTCTCCAATTCAACATTTTCTAGTGACCGATCACATCAAAAAATTTTATTTGGCAAAATTGAATTTCTGTGAATTGATAAAAATTAATTCACAGAAATTCAATTTGACCAACTGAAAAATTTAGATGGTAAAGGTCACTAGAACATTTTTAATTGGAGAGGCCGGACATTTTTTACAGTGTTGGTAAATTACATTTTTCCATTGGCTCAACATATAATTTCTAATTGAGCCCATATTAAAGGGTTAGTTCACCCAAAATTGAAAATAAAGTCAGTAATTACTCAAATGACTACAGTGGCTCTGTATTAAGTCTATCATGCGACGAAAATACTTTTTGAGCGGAAAAACAACAAAAATAACGACTTTATCCCACTATTTATCCCACTATATACTCTCTGACGAGTTCTCGCGCATGCGTCGTGGCACTCCCGCGAACTCTCGTCAGAGGCTCAAATTGAACAATAATAGTGGGATAAAGTCGTTATTTTTGTTGTTTTTCCGCTCAAAAAGTATTTTCGTCGCATGATAGACTTAATACAGAGCCACTGTAGTCATTTGGACTCCTTAAATGACGTTTTTACTTACTATTCTGGGCCATCAAGTTTCAGTCCCTCTGAAAGCCTATGGAGGAGTGAGACAGCTCTCAGATTTCATCAAAAATATACTAAATTATGTTCCGAAGATGAACGAAGGTCTTACATGGTTGGAACAACATGAGGGTGAGTAATTACTGACAGAATTTTCAATTTTGGGTGAACTAACCCTTTAACAGACTTTTGCCATAATGGATAAAATTCAATTCACAGAAATTCAATTTGGCCAATTGAAAAATTAGTATGTGATCGCTCACTAGAAAAATTTGAATTGGAGAGGCCTTAAATTTTTTACAGTGTATGGGGCATGTTGTCACATTTCCCTTCCATTCTTTCGGGGTAAATCAAGAAAAAAGTATACACTGTATTAATGAAACAAAACCACATAATTAATGCAATTAATGTAGGAAAAAAAATTATTTAAAACAAATCTTACTGATCCGAAACGTTTTAGCAGTAGTGTATTTGTATACAATTAACCTTTAAGAAAAATACGATTTAAAGCAGACGAGAAGTTGATACCACACAAAACTTTTTAAAAGTTATGTGTGTTGTGTGTTTGTGTGTGTGTGTGTGTGTGTGTGTGTGTGTGTGTGTGTGTGTGTGTGTGTGTGTGTGTGTGTGTGTGTGTGTGTGTGTGTGTGTGTGTGTGTGTGTGTGTGTGTGTGTGTGTGTGTGTGTGTGTTTTAATGTCTACAAAGGGATCCCCTTCAATGCACACACATACATTCCACCTGGAAGTGTGAAACTTCAGGCAGTCCTAAGGGCCTATGAGGATTAAACATATGGTTTTTTTTTTGTTTTTTTAGCCAGAAAAATTCATGATGGCAGCTTCACCTGTTGACAGATGCTGTTAAAGCTGTCCCACACTGTCAGGCACAACTATTCATACCTAAAGGAAATAGAAAAGTGGCAGAGGGAATTGTATAAAATGTATAGTTCTTCCTTTTATATATATATATATATATATATATATATATATATATATATATATATATATATATATATATATATATATATATATATATAATGCACTAGTGCACTACTTTGACACTCAAGCTAGAGAAATCTTCAAATAATAAAATCTGTAGCTGAATCTAAGGCTGCATATGGCTGATATTCACATTGAACATTTTGCCTGCTATATGCCTGCCTAAAGCAGGCTATTGATTTTAGATTCCGTGCTCACATAAAGGCCATCATTACAGTGAGAGCAGAAGCTTGTTTCATAGTTTCTGTCCCCTCTGTCCATTTACAATGCGCAATCAAATGCCATTGTTGTAGCTGCCCATACATCAATAGCATCACCCAACGGTGTGTGCATGCGTTCACTGTGGTTGAGCCTATCATGAGAGACATACTGGCTGGACTGTGGAACAGCTGTGCTTGTGAGCAGCTTAACTCAGGGTGCAGCTGAGTGGAAATCAGAGACGATCAGGGATAGCGCAGGACAATTTGGAAAGCTAGTAGATAGACTTAAATTAAATTTAAAAGAGCAGGCAGGTAGTTGTCTGGCTACCACCAGACCAAGCTCAATCTTTTAAGATTGAACATTGGTCTGGGGAGTCTGCTCTGTATCTTCTACTGCAAGAGGCATGATCAACGGGCATAGTTCAAATGACTGTACGAAATTGTATAGTCCTTCAACCAATCAGACCAATGATCCATCGCTTCTCTGTCCGTCATTGTGTTAAACCTGCCAATAGCGCACCAGGTGGATAAGCCGGTTTGTGATTGGTCCCTGCAAATTTGAAACAGAAGCATGATAGAAATATGTACAGGTTTCCAGCCTGAGCTGCAGGGCGAAATCAAATCACCAGCAGATGGGGCTGGGTTTACCCAGTCTAGGCAGTTAGGTTAGGAACTTAGAAAACAAAAATCACAAAAGGCTTCACAGATGACTTCATTGGGCAGTTTCCCTTTCTTTGAAAGTACTACTAATAATAACAAATTTAATGAAGTATGGAAAAAAATTATGTATAAAAACAAAATATAAAAACCTATAAAAATGAATCAGTAAATATCAGTTCCTATATCCTTCATATATGGTGTTATATTAATCTGCAAAGACATATACTAGATTAAAATTGCTAGAATATTATTTATTATTCATAATTCATTTATTTCACAATTCAATGTTCATATCTGTGTGTAGCATTTCAAGTAATTTTGCCCTGTGCCACTTCAGGAAAAAACATCTGTTAAAAAAATCATGTCTGAATGGATAAACAAACTATTACAAGACACATGGAAATACATTTCTTTACTTTCTAAAGAACAACGGGGTTAGTTTATGAAATTGGCACATCATAGCGCATAGAAGAGAACTGATTTGAACTTTTCAATAAGAATAAAAGACAAAATATGAGCAGTGTTCTCTGAAGCTTTCCAGCTGGAAATGTTGGAGTAAGCGACAGTCAAAATATTGCAAAAACATACTGAAGACAATAGTAGTTTTCTTAAGTGTAACCCTTTGTACTCCATTAGGCAAATTAATGAAGTGCATAATGTCAGTATCACATGGGTAGTACTGAAATACACTACCATTCGAAAGACTTTGGTCAAGAATGAAATTAATCTTAAAAAAATCAATACTTTTATTCAGCAAGGGTTCATTCAATTGATCAAAACTGACAATAAAGACAAATGTTAATGTTGTGTTAAAAAAAATGCTGTGTTAAAAATGTTAAAGATTTCTGGTACAAATAAATGCTTTTTTGTTGAACTTTATATTCATTAAATAATCATGAAAATATGTCATGGTTTTCTGATAAATATTAAGCATCACAACTGTTTTCAACATTGATAATAATAATAAAACATGTCTTAAGCAGCAAATCAGCATGACTAGAGTAATGGCTTGCCATCACTGGAATAAATGTAATTTTGTATTAATTATATGAACTATTTTAAATACAAAAAAAAGTATTTCACATAATTGCTGTTTTATATTACTGTATATATTATCACATGTATTATCACTTGTGACAAAGTATTTTACTTCACACAGATCACCTGATCTTGTTTTAATTTAGCAAATACACTGCATTTAAAAGCAATTGTTTCTTTCTACTAAGTCACTATGATGTCTAAAATCAGAATAATGTGAAAAAACATGGCATTGGGGTCAAGGCAAGAGATGTCGAGAGAGAGAGAGAGAGAGAGAGAGAGAGAGAGAGAGAGAGAGAGAGAGAGAGAGAGAGAGAGAGAGAGAGAGAGAGAGAGAGAGAGAGAGAGAGAGAGAGAGAGAGAGATGTAATTGGCCCTGAACAGAAATCATATCACTCGCCACCTGGGTTTCTCAAACTCCTTTCACCTCAGAATAGCAACAGAAACGCTGCTAGTGCTGTTCCTCCCTCCTTTTCTCTGAAATACCCAATGTCTCTCATTTCTGCCCCTTCGTCATCCTGTCATCGGCCCGTTACTTTGATGAATTGACACAAGTGAGATTTCTGATATGTCATACCTTAAGGCTTTTTGATTTGACGTTAGTGCTGAGCCTTTGCAACACATCTATTTTCATTGCAATTTACAGTGTGATCCAACAGCAGAGGGGGTCTGAGAAGTATAAGGGTCGTCTAATAGATATCTGGCCCCAGCTCGACCTCTGAGTGCCTGGGTACCAGGTGAGTTGAATCAGTGTTGCATTAAAGCTCAATAATAACCTCCATGTATGTCAGTGAATCAAGGCAGACAGACACAATTGAGTGTCAGTGAGCAGTAATGCGACCCAGACTGAAAACGAAAATGAAGTTACTGTATAAGAGATTAATGAGTTGATGACAGTTGAATTGGGATTATATACAGCTGGCGCATGTCTTCCTCAAAGAAATTAACCAAATGGTTCTGCAAGGGGTTGTTCAGTCATATTTCAAGAGTGGCTGCCTGAAATGAAAATGTCTGTGAAGAATCAATCCAGGGCAGAGATTCCCAGGAAAGTTACTGAAATAACTAAATTCATCTATGTTGTTGTTGTTGTTGTTGTTGTTGTTGTTGAAAAAGGACTTTGAAAATTGTATGGATAAATATATGGACCATATGGTGTTCTGTGGGAGAACTCCAGAGAAATACTCCTTCTAAACATCAAGATCTTTTCAGCAGTACAACAACAAATCACACCAGGCTTCTTAAGCCTGGTATCAGCCCTTTTCACAAAACTTCCGCCTTTCCTCAAAGCAGTGTATATGCACTTCCGTTTAGCCGTACACGCGTTGGATGCTTCAGGAAAATGCCGGCTAACTAACAACACGAAAGGTAAAGTTTATAACAATAATGTTTACGCATTTACAGGTTTTTATATTTTAATTTGTTTGATAATGTTAATGATCATTCCAGTCTATCATTCTTTAGCATGTACGTTAACTGGATGGTAAAGTAGGCTAGCTTGTAGCAACAGGAAAAATATGCATCGCTCTTAGCCTGTGTTGCCTGAAGTTTACTAATAAGTTTTAACTTTTTATATTAATGTATATTCTAGCACAGTTGTCCCTCTTAATCAAATCTAAATGTCAAACCATTTTCATATTCTGATGTGATTCATCATTGTGTTCTTCCTGTGTCCATCTTTCAACAGTTGCTCACCCAACAAGCATGGCACAGTCATCTTGTAGATGCTACTGTAGTGTCCCTTGTTGTTCGAACAACAAACAAAAATTTCCTTATTTAAGTTTCCACGATTTCCCAGTGGACCCAGAAATACGTGCCCGTTGGGTTAGGGCAATCAAACGTGATGAGGGACCGAGCTTTAAAATCCTTTGCGGGAGTACTTATGTGTGTAGCCAGCACTTTGCCCCAGACGATATACACTCACCTAAAGGATTATTAGGAACACCTGTTCAATTTCTCATGAATGCAATTATCTGATCAACCAATCACATGGCAGTTGCTTCAATGCATTTAGGGGTGTGGTCCTGGTCAAGACAATCTCCTGAACTCCAAACTGAATATCAGAATGGGAAAGAAAGGTGATTTAAGCAATTTTGAGCATGGCATGGTTGTTGGTGCCAGACGGGCCGGTCTGAGTATTTCACAATCTGCTCAGTTACTGGGATTTTCACGCACAACCATTTCTAGGGTTTACAAAGAATGGTGTGAAAAGGGAAAAACATCCAGTATGCGGCAGTCCTGTGGGCTAAAATACCTTGTTGATGCTAGAGGTCAGAGGAGAATGGGCCAACTGATTCAAGCTGATAGAAGAGCAACTTTGACTGAAATAACAACTCGTTACAACCGAGGTATGCAGCAAAGCATTTGTGAAGCCACAACACGCACAACCTTGAGGCGGATGGGCTACAACAGCAGAAGACCCCACTGGGTACCACTCATCTCCACTACAAATAGAAAAAAGAGGCTACAATTTGCAAGAGCTCACCAAAATTGGACAGTTGAAGACTGGAAAAATGTTGCTTTGTCTGATGAGTCTCAATTTCTGTTGAGACATTCAGATGGTAGAGTCAGAATTTGGCGTAAACAGAATGAGAACATGGATCTATCATGCCTTGTTACCACTGTGCAGGCTGGTGGTGGTGGTGTAATGGTGTGGGGGATGTTTTCTTGGCCCACTTTAGGCCCCTTAGTGCCAATTGGGCATTGTTTAAATGCCACAGCCTACCTGAGCATTGTTTCTGACCATGTCCGTCCCTTTATGACCACCATGTACCCATCCTCTGATGGCTACTTCCAGCAGGATAATGCACCATGTCACAAAGCTTAAATAATTTCAAATTGGTTTCTTGAACATGACAATGAGTTCACTGTACTAAAATGGCCTCCACAGTCACCAGATCTCAACCCAATTGAGCATCTTTGGGATGTGGTGGAACGGGAGCTTTGTGCCCTGAATGTGCATCCCACAAATTTCCATCAACTGCAAGATGCTATCCTATCAATATGGGCCAACATTTCTAAAGAATGCTTTCAGCACCTTGTTGAATCAATGCCACGTAGAATTAAGGCAGTTCTGAAGGCAAAAGGGGGTCAAACACAGAATTAGTATGGTGTTCCTAATAAACCTTTAGGTGAGTGTATGTACATCAGCCAGTGGACGAAACAGAATAAAAAAAGAGCAGTGCCGTCAAGATTCCAATGGAATGACTGGGGTGAAGGTAAGATAGTATTAAGCCTGGCAATAAATTGATCAATACATCACAGTTTATTACATTATAAAATTATTGTGCTTTAAAGTTTATTATGCTTGTATGAAACACATGAAGAAAATATGAATGTATGGGGTATTGTAGCCTGTATTGAGTCTGTTTAGCACTTTTTATACAGCTTGTAATAGTCCATATAAAAAAAAGTATAATAAATCATGTTGTTAGTAAAATTGCCATTTGTTACAGTTGAATTTGTGGTGATGTTATAAATGGCGGGTAGTGTTTTGGGGCCAGAGAATTGATTATTAAATATCTATAATGACGATCATATGTATCATTTTATTTCACATCTCCAGGAAGAGAATCTTATGCTCGGCAGTCAGTTTACCAGAGAGCAAGGAAGCATTTTAGGGTTGCTGTCCCTGATGAATCTCAGGAGATGCCTGTCCCAGGAGACATCACAGAGGAGGCACTGCTTGCAGGTGCAGCGGCAAAAGATCACGACTATATGCCTACTATCCTTCTCCTGGTTAGTATTACAAGAAAAAGAGGAGCAGGGGGTTTTTTTGGAAGTAAAATAATGCTAAATGTTTTTGGAAGAAAAAAAACTTGTTGAATTGTGCTACTTTTATATCTAAAAATAAATAGCAACTGATTTAGGCTAATAGTTTAAGCTAATGTGCATGTTATAGTTTACAGCATTATCTGTAAAAAAAAACAAAAAAAAACTGCTGTACTGAACCTTTATGTCAAAACCAAGGTACGTACTGAACTGTTAGGTTTGTGTACCGTTACACCCCTAATATTCAGCTCTCAGATTTCACTTCCAAAATATTAATTTTGTTTAAAAATACCACCTATAATATTCTGAGGGAGACATATTTCTCTCGGTTGTTTAGTTTCCTTAACTGTATATCGCAGCACTGTGCTGCAGTATCACAGTGCTGTGTCGCCTTTGGCTTGGCTTGGCTTGCTCAGTTGAGGACACAAAATTGAGCCACTGCTGCCCACGCGATTAATTATGTTAAGCCCGCCCAACTTGAATCCTATACACGATGTGATTGGCCTGACCAGAGTTTGGTTTTTCCAGCTCGCAGGTCTATGGAGAGTTGCTAGACTAGCTGTACGGCCAAATCAAATTCTGTTGCATTATTTTCCTGTTTAACACTGTGAAGCTGCTTTGAAACAATCTGCGTTGTAAAAAGTGATATATAAATAAAGTTGACTTGACGGTACTGGGGGTTCAAGTAGTGCAATTCAACAAGCTTTTTTGTTTCAAAAACATTTGGTATTATTTTACTTCCTTTTTTTCTATGTGGCAGTAAATTACTTTGTAACTATAGGCCTTTGTGGCTTTATGGTAATGTCCCATATTGCAATGTTTTTGAATATATTTGATCTGCACAATGTTGTGATATGTTTTCAGTGCTCACACCAAACCCCAAATATGTTCAGTCAATGACTGCATATTGTGTTCAATAAACATAAAACATTTGTGATAAATAAATGCAACAAAAAAAGGTGTGGGAACCCTGGTGTATGCTTTTTCTACCTTTTAAGGTAAACTGGATAGTGCTGCCAGGAGAATTCAAGAGTTGGAGCTTCAGGTTGTGTCACTAGAACTTGAAATCCAGCAGCTGACAGCCAAACAGCCAAAGCCGCTGATTTTCAAGTTCTGTGTCACAGATGAGGACTTCCGTTACTACACGAGGTTCAGTTCAAAGGAGGTCTTCACTGTGTTTTGGGACTCAGTTTACCCCTCTGCTTCAAGGCTTTTGTACTGGTCCAAGGCACAGCGAACAGCACAAGAGACGCCAAGCCTCAACGAAAACTTCAACTCATTGATGAACTGTTCATGTTTCTCTGTCGTGTTGCAGCTGGGCTTCAGGAGAAAACCTTGTCGTCCATCTTTGAGGTTAGCTTGTCTACAGTTAGTCGCATTATTTTAACATGGACAAGCTACCTTTACCAGATTCTTGGCTCACTACCATTGTGGATGACAAGAAAGCAAGTGCAGGCCACAATGCCTGACAAGTTCAAGCTCTACTGCCCTGAGGTTAGAGTGATAATAGACTGCACTGAGATCCGTTGTGAAACTGCATCTTCTCTCTTACTGCAGCCGGAAAGTTTTTCCAACTATAAAAATCACACCACCTTTAAAGGTCTAATTGGAATTGCCCCATGTGGGGTTGTCACATTCCTATCCAAATTGTACACAGGCTCCATCTCAGATTTAGAAATAGCTCGGCAATTGCAGATCTTGCAGTTACTTCAACCAGGAGATGGAGTAATGGCTGACAAGGGGTTCCAGATTGAGAAGATGCTGTCAGAGGTGGGAGCAATACTCATCTCTCCGCTGAAGAGATCTGCTCAGCTCAGCTTGGAGGATACCCAGAAGACACAGGCAATTGCCCGTCTGAGAATTTTAGTTGAGAGGGCCATACGCAGGGTGAAGGAGTACCATATTTGGGATGGGCTTGTTCCTCTTTCTATGGTAGGTTCAGTCAATCAGCTGTGGGCCTAATGTCAAACTATCAGGGACCTCTTGTAATCAAGGGGGACAAACCAGTCTGAAGTGTTTCCTCTCAATGCCACAATTTGCTGTTTGACACTGTCTAGATAGATTGTAAATACAAGTGCCATATATATTTAAAAACAAAATTACTTTTATGTATGTAGGGGTAGGTATTAATGAACAATGTTGTGACGCATTCTGTAAAAAGTTTTTCCTGAGTAAAATGCATTTACACATTTTACATTAAAAGAACCAGAATATATATTTTTTTAACTTAAGGGATAATAACGTGTAACTGTAATGAAACTAATTAAAACAAATTACTTCCATAGCAACTACAAGCACAGACAAGGTTGAAAGCAGTTTCTTGCAACCATGGAACGTAAGCAAGTAGGGACCAATGGCAGACAAACTCATATACATTTACATACAATGCAACATTGATGGAAATTGTAAGAAAGATAATTGTATGAAAAAAAGTATTTACAACAGAAATTACGTATTAAAAATGTAAAAATCTATTTACATTTTAAAATTCTGTCTCAGTGTAAAAATATATCTAGGTAGATGTTATGATAAAAAGAGTCCAGCTTCTGTCGTATTGAGTTGATGATCTCCACATCCCTAAATATTCTTTCAACAGTGACGTCAGTGTGGGTATCTGTAATAAAATTGCACCACTGAAGTCCACTTAAAGCCAGCTGGCCTTGAACCTGATAATAATATTTGTGACTTTTCTTAAGGTAGGCCTGGCCTCGAACTGTGATCAGGTGTTTAACTTGAGATACATCATCAACAGCGCAACTCTTTACCTCTGCCAACCCAAATGGGGGTGTTTCTCTTGGGTTGAAGACTTGAGCATCAGGGCTGGCTGCAAGGTGAGGTGCATCAGGGTGGATGATTATACCACACTGTGTCACAGAGACATCACAAAAATCTGAATATTGCCTAAGTATGTCAGGTTCCAGGTCCAGCCCTCTTTTCATAGCAGCTGTCTGGGGAGTTCTTTTCAGAATGCGATGAGCTAAGGCTTTGGCAGTAGACTCGCCGCGGACGGCATATTTCTCCAAATCTGCTGGCTGTAAGTCTGGGTTTGCGTACCTGTTTCCACAGTTGGTATTCTGACTGCAGTCGTGTTTCTGCCTCAATAGCAGCAGAGATCTCCCTTGACACCTTGAGGCTCTCTAAGTGGCAATGTTGCTTGTAGTTGGGCTCAAAATTTATTTGAAAATTAAAATTTTAACCATCAACAGGCAACTGAGGAAATTCAGGGGCACCATGGTGTTTAATAAGATCTCTACTTATCTCAGGAGGGCACTGGTAAGAGAGCACAGACCCAAATGGCACAGGGCCAAATTTAGAGTCCACAAAATTAAGGCCCTCAAACCCGTGCAGCAATTTGCAAATGCCTGGTTGAGGGTGTATGTCTTGCAGTTTCTCACCGCTGGCCATGATGTGAGGATCTGGAAGAGGCCCTGACATAAAAGTGAGATATCTTGTTTAATTTACTTATTTTTACCATTTCACCCAACCTTTCATATTTTAGCAGATACCGACACAGCCTTATTCCAAAATTGATTAAATTAATTGTTTTCCTCAATTTTACAAAAGATGACAACGTCAAAAAAGTTTGTTTGAAATATTTGCAAATGTATTAATAATAAAAAACACATGTACATAAGTATTCACAGCCTTTGCCCTGACACTCAAAATTGAGCTCAGGTGCATCCTGAAAAGTGCAAAATACTAATTGTTCTTTTATATATTTAAATGTTTCAGTCTTACCGCCATATGCTTTGTACAGTGTACATTTCACACCAGTATGGGCACGATTCTTGATCTTCTTTGGTACTGTTTTACGCACTACCATGTAATTTGTTGCTTCGGGTGTTCCCTGTAACATGATGATAAACTATTAATTGACAAAAGTCATTACAAGCCGCTAGTCCAACATCAGTAAATGTAATGAATATTAATGTCTTACCTGTGTCCTAGGCCGGTGCCAGGTCTGCAGTGAGCTGGTGCATGACAGTGGCAATGGCACTGTCTTGAAGCCCATGGTACTGTAGGCTTTGAAACAGTAATGCCACAATGTGATTGCACAGGGCTTTCCCAGCAGAGCAGGTACATGACATGCATTTCAGTACCACAGGAACCTCTTTAGCGTGAAATGTAACCTGTTAATAAAAACATTAAGTTACGTTTTGGCTGCACAATTATTTAACATTTCATTGGAGTAATGGAACAAACTTAAGAACTACAGTAAGTGTATTAACTTTAAACATCAATTTTTGTACTTATCACACAGGATATTTATCAGTCATTGTTGTTCACAAACAACCCTCTTCTGTCTGTAAATATATGTAAACATACAGTATATATACTTGGCGCTTGAAGTTTTTTTGCCACAAAATAATTGACAACAGACTGAGAAACATCCTGAACCACAATGGAACTTTGTGGGATACTGCAAAGTCTCTGCAACCGCAGCATAACACAACAATCAGAAAAACCTGAAGTTGATGTGCCTCCTCATTTTTCCTCATGGACCTGTGACAACGCCCTCTTACTGTCACCTCATCGACAACTACATTCGAAACTATTCCAAAGCAATGTTTTGGTGAAATGGCACAACATTAACAATGAATATGTTACTGACTTTTATCTAACGACACACAATCTATAGCTAACATCAGTATTATGGAAACACAATTGCAATAAGAGTTTTGCGTTCTGTAACTTATTACACTATTATGTATTACCGTTACCGGTCTGTTATTCTAACTCCTGCGCTAACATAAACTGGGCTGGACAATACAAATATTCTTACCTTTATAATCAAACAGGTACTGTTCAATGTAGAATTTGTATCCTTTATCAAGTTTAGAACGTGTTGTAAGCGAAAATTTGTCTGAAAGTCGCTGTACATCATCTAGACGTATTTCTGGCAGATGTAGAAGGGACTGTGTAAACTCCATAGCGCCGGTGGAAGTAACTATACCCGGCGCTGAGTTAGAACGGAAGTTGCGTGACGTCATGTGAAAAGGGTCCATTGTGACAGATCTGCCAGGCTATCAGGCTCTCACAACAGTCAACAACAGCATCCCGAAGACAAGGTATGTGCATTCAGCCTTGGTCCTCTTCTCCGAATTTCTCTTCTCCGAAATTCTTCTCCGCTGGATTCTAAGTTTCCATTGAGTGTCTACTCACCTGTTGAACTGCTTGCTGCTCCATGCTATTTCAATAAACTCTGTTTACTATTCATCTTTGTGTTCTGAGTATAGTATATTCCATAACAGGTATCTGCTGCTTTCTCTTTGACAGAACTTCCGTTTGAGTGATGTGTGTTTTTTGTGGATAAGAACTTAAAGCAGTTGTAATCATTTTAATCAAAGGCTACAAATCAATATTTATATTATCAGAAAAAAAAGCTAAATTTGTACCTTTATGCGTACAACAGCTTATCACAAAGGGACCATTCATTGCTATAGCAACAAACTACACTTGCATCTAATTGACAGATGTACGTTATCAGATGCATGTAAAAAAGTTTTTAATTAACTACTTAACTGCATTGTTAAAGAGGGCAAGCTTTACCATTCAACTGAGCAGTGTGCATGCATTTTAGACGCTTGCATTGTTCTTGCTCCGTCCATGCAATAACTGCGTCCTTGTATGAGCTTTCTGTTTACTTCAACTGCTCAGTGATCGGGTAATATCAATGGTATGAGCCTGCCCAAATTACAATTAAAATTAAAGCTGCAAGCAGCATTTAGCGGGGTTCAGGCTTTTAAGGCCTTTAAGCACACAAGCATCAAAAGACATTCAGTTTTATTTAGCAAGATTTTAAACACTGAAATAATTGATGGAAAAGTCAATTTATAGGCAATATAGGCAATTTACCATAGGAAACATAGGGTTTAAAAGGTTTTTAACAGTTATAGCGCCACCTATGGTCCGATCTCAATGACACTTTGCATGCTTCTTCAGCATGTTATATCACATATACATAACAATTTTTGCGAAGTTTTGAGTTCCCTTTCGTTCAGTCACTACGACGTACGTTAGTGACTAACGAATGGGGGTTTCGCTTAGAAGCCTATCATCTTCGAGAATTCAACAGCGCCCAATGGCAGTGCCAATGCCATGGGCATGCGGAATTTGCATGCGTAACTCCGCCCCACCCTGTGGGTATATAAGGAAGTACGCTGGCAACATCGCATTATGTTTCTGCTTTGGAGCCAAGAGCATCTCTTCACTCCTACAAGCCTGAATTCTGAAGTCCTCTCTTCAGTCTTCGAGACAAGCGGTTCTCCAGGGTGTTGGTGTGACGGCGCATTCCAGCGATCTCGCATTGCCTGCCTGCTGATCTGTGCAGTGATCTGCAACAGCTGTGTGTGTTTTCCCTGGGCGCTTCGGCACTCTGCAGAGCTTTCCTCTCACAAAAAGAGCTTGCGCGTGGCACGTCTTTTTCAAGACGGTTCGCCCGTGCACTTCCGGGTGCGATCGATCTCCGTTGCTGTCTATGGGCACATTCACTGCTCGACGTGTTTGGGCTTCAGCACGTTCGGGCAGTGATTGTGGATGTGTCATGTTCCCACAGTGGGAACGTGACCATCGCGATGTCGCGGTCGAGACTCAGTGATCTCCGCGAGGAGAGAGAGTCCCCTCTGCCACACCCCAATCTACCGTCTCTGAGAGAGGTGGTACTTTGGCTGGTGGCCAGGGTGACCTGAGGGCGGTGCGTGGTTTAAGAACCCCGACGATCATTCCTCGGGCCACGCCCCCCTCTCGCACATCGCTTCCCGTGAGTGCTGGACTGAAACAGCGGCCCGTCTCTGACGCCTCGTTCGTTTCGTTCACACTCCAGATAGCGGCGAGATGTCGATCGCCGCATCCCAAGGTGGGCTAGATCCTTTGGGGATGACGATTAGGTTGTGCTCCGCCTCCGGGTGTGTCAGCACTGCCTGATCTGACCTAGAGTTGATAGCCATGTTATCTCGGGCAGCCGCGAGCCTCGCGCTGGTGTGGAACTCCGCCCAGTCGCGAGTGCTCGTGGTTGCGCGATTGGTTTTTGTGGGCGGCACCCGACAGCTGTTGGGCCCCGCCCCCAATGCCTTTCGCTCCCGAGGTGCATGAGGAGATCACGCGGTCCTGGAAGTCCCCGTGCTTCCCGTGACCGTTTGGTGGCCTCCTCCGCCTTCTCTGCCCTTGATGGGGCCGCGGCCTAGGGTACACTGGGGCCCCCTCCCCACTGTTAAACAACTCTGTTGCGCACTACGGTGTCCACAGAGGGCTTTGACGTGGTGTGGCTGTCCTAAGCACCCTCCCTAAGCCTGTGGGCTCGTCTACTTCGGTGGCGTGGTCCTGCAGTGCTATGGGGTAGGCCGCCGCCCCTTTGCACATGCACAAGGGTGGAGCTGACCCAGGGCTCTTTGTTGAGCTGCGTGCCGCCACTGATCCCGCCCTCTGGGTGGTGAAGGTGGACTGGTCTCCTCTGTCAGGACGCAGCAGTTAACCGTGCCCCCGCACCGGGACGCCCAACAGCCTCCCATGTCCGGGCCGGTAACGCTGCCTCGCTGCCCCACCCTGGGTACGTCTGTGGTCCGAATGACCCCGCTGGTGCAGTTCCTGGGAGTCTGGCTTCAGCTTCCGGGACTGTTCCGCTGGGTCACGAAGACCGTCAGGCGCGGCTACGCGATTCAGTTCGCGCAGGTTCCTCCCCGCTCTGGGGAGGCCGCCCGCTATGATGGGGCCTATCCCCTGTCATGCGTGCGGAGGTTGTCACCCTACTGGCGAAGGGTGCGATCGAGCCTGTCCCTCCAGCCGAAGTGAAGTCCGGCTTCTCAGCCCTTGCTTCATTGTACCCTAGGAAACCGGTGGGTTATGGCCAATCCTGGATCTGCCCATCTTGAACCGATCCTTCTCAGGCTTCCGTTCAGGATGTCGGTAGCGAACGCCTCTTTGGACACGTTCGTCCGGTAGATTGGTTGCAGCGATAGACCTGAAGGACGCTTACTTCATGTCTTCTTCCTCGACGCGGACCGTTCCTACGGTTTGCTTCGAGGGGCGGACATTCAGTACGCAGTCCCCCCATTCGGGCAGCTCTGTCCCCTCGTGACTCTACGTAGTCTATCGAGGCAGCCCTTGCGCCTCTCGGCAGCACGGGGTTCGCATCCTGAACTACTTCGATGACTGGCTCATACTGGGTCGCTCTCGTAAGCAGGTCTGCGGACACAGAGTCCAAGTGCTCCGGCACTTAGCCCGTCTGGGCCTTCGGGTCGACTGGGAGAAGAGCGACTCTGCCCCGTGCAGAGGATCTCCTTTCTCAGTGTGGTTTCCAACTCGGTCGCAGGTGCGTGCTGCTTACCAGCGAGCGCGCACATAGTCTCTGCTGACTTGCCTTTGTCAAATCGGGGGCGAGAATGCGGTCCCACTGAAGCTATTTCAGAGGCTCCTGGGGCATATGGCATCTGCAGCCGCGGGTACGCCGCTCGGATTGCTACATATGAGACCGCTTCAGCACTGGCTACGCGATCGAGTCCCGAGATGGGCATGGCGGTCTGGCACGCTCCGGGTACAAGTGACTCGGGCCTGCTTACAGACTCTCACCCCGTGGTCGAACCTCAAGTTTCTACGGACCGGTGTGTCCTTAGAACGAGTTTCCAGGCATCTTGTTGTATCAACAGATGCATCATCCACGGGCTGGGGTGCCATGTGCAATGGACAAGCAGCCGCGGGCTCCTGGACATGACCCCAGCGCCTTCTGCATGTCAATTGCCTCGAGTTACTGGCAGTACGGTTCGCCCTGCACCGCTTCCGAGCGTTGCTGAAGGGTCAACATGTGCTAGTCAGGACAGACAACACGGCCGTAGTAGCGTACATCAACCACCAGGGCGGTCTACGCTCCCGCCGTATGTCTCAACTCGCCCGCCATCTCGTTTTATGGAGTCAGAAGCATCTGAGGTCCCTTCATGCTGTCCACATCCCGGGAGTCCTGAACCATGCAGCCGACGAGCTCACGGCTTCAGCCACTTCCTGGAGAATGGAGTCTCCATCCCCAGACGGTCCAGCTGATATGGGAACGGTTCGGCGACGCACAGGTAGACCTGTTGCCTCCCAGGACTCTTCCCATTGCTCCCTGTATTATTCCCTGACCTATGGTCGGCACGGATGCATTGGCGCACAGCTGGCCGTCGGGGCTACGCAAGTATGCGTTTTCCCCCAGTGAGCCTTCTCGCACAGGTCTGTGCAAGATCAGGGAGGACAAGGAGCAGGTCATGTTGGTCGCCCCGTTGGCACGGCCAGACCTGGTTCTCAGAACTGCTACTCCTTGCGACAGCCCCTCCCTGGCCTATTCCTCTGAGTCAAGACCTTCTCACTCAGAGACGGGGCACCCTTTGGCACCCGCGTCCAGCGTTCTGGAAGCTCCACGTGTGGCTTCTGGACGGGACGCGGCAGGTTTGAGTAGCCTTCCACCTGCGGTGGTCGCTACCATCACTTCCGCTAGGGCAGAGTCTACACGACACCTCTATGCGTTGAAGTGGGACCTCTTCGTCACATGGTGCTCTTCCCGCCAGGAAGACCCCTGGAAATAGGGGTGGTTAATCTGTCTGGTTTCCCGGTTCGATTCGATTACGATTATTGAAGTCCCGATTCGATTACAGTCGATTTTCGATTATTAACGATTCTCGATTAGCGATTATTGATTTTCCATTTCACAACAGTAAACGAAAATACACTACAAAGTGATTGCAGTATAAAAAAAAAAGTCAGCTACTGAATTACTTAACTCTTTTATTGAGTAACAACAACTCAAAGCACTTGTCGTGTAGTTACACAGAAATGAATACATCACATTGTGTTGTGACTCATCAAGTTGAACTAAACAATAACAAATAAATGAAAGGCTTATTTCCTTTAGGAAGTAGATCAGAACCAACATACTGTAGAAATTGGACAATTTTCTTCTAGAAAGACAACGTGTTCAGGTGGAGGAAGACTGCAGGTTGCAGTCGAAACATGTCAAGGTAAAGAAGAAGTTCTCTCCAAACACCTTGTCTTTCTAGAAGAAAATTGTCCAATTTAATCATTAAGAAGACAAAATGAAAATTTTTGAACAACTTACTGTAGCTTCAGCTTATATACTGTACTGTAGAACACAGTGACAAAATGTCAAGAGTGATGGATGCGGTGCGCGCGTGAGGGGGGCGGGAACGCGTGGAACGCTCGAGCTCCTCTCGTTCGTTTCCTGACGTGAGAAAGACAAAAGGGAAAAAAACGACAGGAGAAAAACGGGTTCGTGTCGGAGGAGTGTCGAGGCCCGTTCGGTTCCGTGAGCGGGAGCCGCGGGTCGGTGCAGCGGAGCTGCGGTGTGTTTCCAGCATCAGTCCGGCTGTGTGTGTGTGTGTGTGTGTGTGAGATCCGCTCATCGCGTCCTCAGGATCGCCTCGATGTGTGTCGCGCTCGCTCATCTGAAGCGCTCATAAATCTGCGGATTGAAGGCGTTTATTCGGTGTTTGTGCACGAATCTGAGCCGTGCTAACGCGCTAATGCTAATGTGCCTGAGCTCCAGAGGAGGCGAGGCGGGAGGATTTCTAGAGTGTTCCCTCAGAATCATCTCAGCATTAACGACAGATTTACATTCATCTAATGAACACACACACACACACACACACACACACACACACGGTGGTAGAGTCAGGTTTAGATAAATAAAAAAATCGATTTTTGAAAATTTAATGATCGATTCATGCTCGTCCATAACATACTCGCGATTAATCGATAATCGATTTTTTTCACCACCCCTACCTGGAAATGCCCGATTGGGTCTGTGCTATCGTTTCTCCAGGAGGGGGTGGAACGAAGGCTGTCTCCTTCCACCCTTAAGTGTACGTGGCCGCAATATCTGCCTACCATGATCTCCTGGGAGACAAAAAGGTAAGTCAGCACGACCTGATCATCAGGTTCCTGAGGGGGGCGAGGAGACTGAATCCTCCTCGCTCTCCTCTCGTTCCCTCTTGGGACCTCTCAGTAGTCTTAAGTGCTCTGCAGAGGCCTCCCTTGAGCCTTTGCGGTCGGTTGAGATTAAGTTCTTGTCTATAAAGACGGCTCTGCTGACCGCATTGGCCTCTCTTAAGAGGGTCGGGGACCTGCAAGCATTTTCGGTTGACGAAGCGTGCCTTGAGTTCGGGCCGGCTAACTCTCACGTGATCCTGAGACCCCGGCCCGGATATGTGCCCAAGGTTCCCACCACTCCGTTCCAAGAAGCCAGGTGGTGAACCTGCAAGCGCTGCCTTTGGAGGAGGCAGACCCAGCCTTGGCATTGCTCTGTCCAGTACGCGCTCTCCGCGCCTATGTAGACAGTATGCGATGTTTCAGGACCTCAGACCAGCTCTTTGTCTGTTATGGTGGAGAGCGGAAGGGAAGTGCTCTCTCAAAGCAGAGGTTGTCTCACTGGATAGTGGACACCATTGTTTTGGCTTACCAGCAGCAAGGTCGACCATGTCCCCTTGGGGTCAGGGCACACTCCACCCGGAGTGTGGCCTCCTCTTGGGCTTTAGCGCATGGCGCCTCGCTAACAGACATCTGCAGAGCTGCAGGCTGGGCGACACCAAACACATTCGCCAGATTCTACAATCTCCGAGTGGAGCCAGTGTCCAACTATGTACTCGCCCCTACGGGTGGCCGGTAATGGGCCAGGCTCAGGTGTCTTCGCTTGCTCGCCATTCCACTCCACGGACTGGATACGTGCCATATTTTTCCTCAGGTGAGCTCCCCGAGAGCCCTGAGCTCCTCCAGCACTGCTTACGCCGACATCAGTTCAGTCTGCCCTTCGAGCCCAGACCCTCATGTCCGGCCAGGTGCTCCGTGTGCATGGTTCCCCTCCGGCGACCCCCACACGAGTATTTCCACCGTAAGCCTCCTCAGCGAGCAGGTGTCTTTCCCTTGGCAAGTCCCTGCCGCCCCTAGGGTTAAAAATCCACCCTCTGGCTGGTACCCTAGAGATTTTCCATATGCAGCCCTTAGCGGGTCATATGTGTATTCTTAAGTCCTCCCTACGGGTAGGCATCTTGGCATTCCCTCACTGGGATATGCTTCCCAGTGTACCTTGGTAATCCTGTGATAAGTGGGAGTCCTTCGTCCATACTAGTCTTACGACAGGGTACTCACACTTATGCAGGGCACTGGATGACAGCTGAGTGGCGTTGTTGTATTGGAACCCCCATTCGTTAGTCACTATCGTACGTCGTAGTGACTGAACGAAAGGGAACGTCTCGGTTACGTATGTAACCCTCGTTCCCTGAGGAGGGAACGGAGACGTACGTTTCCTTTGCCACGTCAGCTGTGTTGCTGGTATGCGGAGTTCAGTCTTGGCTCCTGCAGCAGTAACATAATGCGATGTTGCCAGCGTACTTCCTTATATACCCACAGGGTGGGGCGGAGTTACGCATGCAAATTCCGCATGCCCATGGCATTGGCACTGCCATTGGGCGCTGTTGAATTCTCGAAGATGATAGGCTTCTAAGCGAAACCCCCATTCGTTAGTCACTAACGTACGTCGTAGTGACTGAACGAAAGGGAACGAGGGTTACATACGTAACCGAGACGTTTTCCTTTAGGATTTATAGGCTATTGAGTGTATTTTGCTACGTCCCTCTTCTAAATGACACCGTTATAGCCATCCAAATGCAAAAGTTTAACTTTTTTCCAGTAATTATTGATCTAGAGAGTCCAGAGAATTGTCCTAGACTGGTTTGGTTCCAAACGGGCAAAAAACCAGGGACTAGTTCGCAAAAGTAGGTTTTGGACAACATTCGACATAGCAGAAAAGTTTCCCTGCCTACATCAAATATAACCATATAAGTTATTCCAACGAATAAATATAAGGATTCCAACGATATAAGAGACTTGATCCTGGGACAAACAGTCTAAGAGTTATGAGCAATTTTAAACTTTTGGTTGCTGTAGTGCCACCTATGGGCCATTCGGGGTCATACTCTGATAGGTTGTCCCCAAATTGATGCCTACCATCTGGCCCGGTTTCATGTCTCTAGGGCTTACGGTTTGGCCTGCACAATGCGTTTTACGAATCCTTACAATTACAGTAGGGTTTCAGCATTTCATGCTTGAACCCCTAAAGAATATAAACATAGCTCACCAACATTGACTAAAATAGTGAAACGTTAGCGAAACTGATTAATAAATCCAACGCCAGTGAATTAACATTCAAAGCACATTTTAAACACACTGCCCCCAGCTGAACTGAAAGTTTTGCACCCGAGTTAGACCTGTCTGTTCGCAGGGCTCAGGGCTCCACCCCAGTAGTTTGAGCCTATCAAAAGTTTGCCCTGTTGCTCCGTCGCACTTTTGTCTTCTTTGAACCTTCTACTTTTGGTGAAAAATAAGTGTAGTGAAGTTGAATACTTTTATTCAACTCAAGTAAAAGTGCTACAATATATTATACTCAAATTTGAAAAAAAAAATGTAAGTACAGTAAATAAAGTATTTCTAATTTGTTACTTTCCAGCTCTGGTGATTAGAAAATAGAAAGCCTACAAAATGTTGATCATAAACTAGTGCTAAGACTAGCCAGGAGGTGCTACTGATTGCTATTCTAATGTGCTAATATTCACCTTTATGCGTGGTGTGTGGGACTCACTCTAACTTTGTGTTTAAATAAATGTAGGGTTTATTCAGGCATTATACACTCACCTAAAGGATTATTAGGAACACCATACTAATACTGTGTTTGACCCCCTTTCACCTTCAGAACTGCCTTAATTCTATGTGGTGAAAGTATTCTTTAGAAATGTTGGCCCATATTGATAGGATAGCATCTTGCAGTTGATGGAGATTTGTGGGATGCACATCCAGGGCACGAAGCTCCTGTTCCACCACATCCCAAAGATGCTCTATTGGGTTGAGATCTGGTGACTGTGGGGGCCATTTTAGTACAGTGAACTCATTGACATGTTCAAGAAACCAATTTGAAATGATTCAAGCTTTGTGACATGGTGCATTATCCTGCTGGAAGTAGCCATCAGAGGATGGGTACATGGTGGTCATAAAGGGATGGACATGGTCAGAAACAATGCTCAGGTAGGCCATGGCATTTAAACGATGCCCAATTGGCACCAAGGGGCCTAAAGTGTGCCAAGAAAACATCCACCACACAATTACACCACCACCACCACCAGCCTGCACAGTGGTAACAAGGCATGATGGATCCATGTTCTCATTCTGTTTACACCAAATTCTGACTCTACCATCTGAATGTCTCAACAGAAATCGAGACTCATCAGACCAGGCAACATTTTTCCAGTCTTCAACTGTCCAATTTTGGTGAGCTTGTGCAAATTGTGGCCTCTTTTTCCTATTTGTAGTGGAGATGAGTGGTACCCGGTGGGGTCTTCTGCTGTTGTAGCCCATCCGCCTCAAGGTTGTGCGTGTTGTGGCTTCACAAATGCTTTGCTGCATACCTCGGTTGTAACGAGTGGTTATTTCAGTCAAAGTTGCTCTTCTATCAGCTTGAATCAGTTGGCCCATTCTCCTCTGACCTCTAGCATCAACAAGGCATTTTCGCCCACAGGACTGCCGCATACTGGATGTTTTTCCCTTTTCACACCATTCTTTGTAAACCCTAGAAATGGTTATGCGTGAAAATCCCAGTAACTGAGCAGATTGTGAAATACTCAGACCGGCCCGTCTGGCACCAACAACCATGTCACGCTCAAAATTGCTTAAATCACCTTTCTTTCCCATTCTGACATTCAGTTTGGAGTTCAGGAGATTGTCTTGACCAGGACCACACCCCTAAATGCATTGAAGCAACTGCCATGTGATTGGTTGATTAGATAATTGCATTAATGAAAAATTGAACAGGTGTTCCTAATAATCCTTTAGGTGAGTGTATATCGTCTGGGGAAAAGTGCTGGCTACACACATAAGTACTCCCGCAAAGGATTTTAAAGCTCGGTCCCTCATCACGTTTGATTGCCCTAACCCAAGTAGCCTGACAAGGAACAATCATAAAGGACTATAATAAATCGCACAGTGTGCACCCATCTTTAGATAGATATTGTTTTACTAAGAAAAGCTATTCCATTGAAATAATTTCTGGTTGGCTGGAAACATGTCTTGAAACAGAAGGGGGAAAAGTTTATCCAAATAGTTTATCGACCAGATAATTACCCATTTAAACATGCACACGTATGTAACATGAACACTTCACACTTTTAATGAAACGTGTTGGGAGCTGTCCGTGGTGCTGAACTGTGTTTTGAGCTGTGGTTTAAATCAGTCAGTAGTCAAGTAGCAAATCCAAAGTGACTGTAAGGATACTTATTAGAGTGATAGTTTCCCAGCAGCATCCTGAGGTTCCGTGTCTTGCTCAAGGGCACAAATGGTGATAGCTCATGGATCGCTTTATGTGGGGATTGAGACATCAATTTTACAGTTACCAGCCCTGCAGCACTAGCCACAACACAGCAGAGAGCCACGTCATGCCCAAACTCATCCCCTTCAAAATCAACTGTTTTAGAGTTGTCCCATAAAGATAGCCCAATGGATTCATGTTTATCATGTAGACATGCATATGTGGGACCTGCCAGCCAACTTCAGCAGCCCTTTCATTCATTTGATCTTTCACCAATGCCCACTGTACAGAGCTATCTTCACTCATTCATTTTGTTGCTCTCTCCTTCATCTCACTCCCGTGTAAACATTGGCATTCCATACAGACATTCCATCTGCACACAGAGAAGGAAGTTGCACATGAACATGTAATTGAATTATTCACGTACTGGAGACAGGAGTATGTTGGACTCTTTTCTGACAGTACACAGACAGAGGAAACACAGACGCGTGGACTCCTGGCACAGTTACAGAGAAAGGATTTGTGTTTATCCCTGTGTGCATCCCTCCAATCACATCTCTTCCTGTCTCTGTTATTCTGTTATTCTCTCTCTCTCTCTCTCTCTCTCTCTCTCTCTCTCTCTCTCTCTCTCTCTCTCTCTCTCTCTCTCTCTCTCTCTCTCTCTCTCTCTCTCTCTCTCTGCGTTTGAAAATTTATCTCTTTCAGACATTTTGTATTTTATTTGCAACAACGCTTTATCATGAGTAAGAAGAAGCTGAGTGGAATGTTAATCGTATGTTGTTGTTTTTTTTGTTTGTTTAAATTGCAGCCAGAGCATTATGTTAATAATGGCCGATAACGAATCACTGTCTCTCAGGTATAGTTATATCTGTTAATCTACTACGTGTGTGTGTGTGTGTGTGTGTGTGTGTGTGTCTCTGTCTGTGTGTCTGTGTGTCACAGTCACTCTAGTGACCGAGGAAAGATAACAATCTACCATAAAAAAGGTATTTGTTTGTTTGTTTCTTTCGCATTCTTAAAGCTGCAGTCCGTAACTTTTTTGGGTTAAAAATTATCCAAAATAAATTAAAGTACATAACCAGCCAGTGTACAATACTATCTGCTTACCTTAGCTCGATTTACAACGGTAAGCTTGTCATAATGTTTTTAATTCCAGTAGTACTGGTGGATTTCCGCAGGAAATTCAAGCATGCCTTTGCGTCATTACGTCACATCTGTACACATAAAGAAGGTGTCCCGGCTAGTAGGCTATATTGTATGTGAGGATGTTGGAGGTGGAGATTTATAGCCTTTTCTCACAGCACTTGATATAATTAAACTTATCAATTTGATGGCGGATCCAGAAAGTTTCAAACACAATCACCAACTGCAAAAGACTTTCGGGGTGCGTCTCAATCAGCTTCCTAGCTCAGTAGTCAGGGCACTTATCAGGACATAAGTCAACGGGCTGACTCCCTGATCAGTGCCCTGACTACTGAGCTAGGGGGCTGATTGAGACATATCCTCGGAGTGGCTACAGAAAAAAAGAGACTGCAACGGGCGAAAACAAGGATGAAAATGGCTTTTGAAAGGTTTTCTTTTCTTTTTAAAGGGGTTCAAAATGGACACAGAGACTGCTTTTTTTCTGTTGGACAAGACATTTCAATGGTTAAATTATGTAATAGAAGCACACTTGTTTGCTTAATTCATACAGTTACATAGTTTTCTTTGTTGTACCTTTCTCGTTTTGCTATGTGCATTATGGTAAATCTCAATTATTTTGCGCTAGCTATGAGAGGGAACATATCACCTCTACTCCACATTCATTTTTTGGTATATGACGATTATAAATTAGACTGCACAGAAATTAAGGTAAGGAAAGGTAAGGTATCTTTATTTCATACCCGCAGGTAAAATTGTTTTGCAGATAAAAAAAGAATTCGGTCATCCAAAAACAGAAACATTGAAGACATGAAAAAACATAAATAACATTTCACATACAGATTTACATGACAAGCTGCACCATGACACACACATATCCTCTGTCCAAATTAACTATCAAATACTAAAACATCTCTCTTACTCATATTATTTAAAATTTCAATTGCTGCTGGAACAAAAGTGTTCCTGTAATGTCTTGTCTTCCATCTTGAAGCCACAAACCAGCGACCAGAATTAAGTAACTGAAAATCATTCCTTAAGGGATGCGACCGATCATTCAAGACAGCACTTGCTTTCCGGTACAGCTGATTTATATAAATATTTCCTAAATTCTGTTGGTTTACTCCTATTATCCTACTCGCCCATTAAAACTATACTACAGGTAGCCCTAATACACATTAAATGTAGTCACCCAACGCTGACGTTGTTAACATTAACTATTTGAAAACAAAGTATAATTTGCACGGTTTGACGTGATATGATAAGCGATCGTTAGATTTAATCATCGCGATTTAGCTTACTGCAATGCTTTTTTCCCCTTAGTTCGTCAGAACAAAAGTGGATATTATATCTACTTACTTGTTTAGATGACATTTTCCGGTGAAAATTATTATGTTGGTCATACTTTCAAAAAGTATAATCTGTGATTCTGAATGACAGTATCCACACCGCGCTGTGACTGACAGCCGCACATTCTCCTCAAAACATTGGATTCCTTCGTGCTGTGCTAATTGATAATTCCGCGAATAACTGCAATTGCAGATTTCGAACAGGGATGGCGACAAAGAGGAAAAACTACAGACTGCAGCTTTAATTTTGTTTTTCCTTTTAGTCTAAAGAACAGCACATTCATTCTACCTCTCATGATCAAACAATTGTACAAATACAAAGAAATACATTTATATTTTTGCATTAAAACACCTGTTCAGAACAACTGTTATGGACTTTATATACCGCAGAATACACAACATTTTAATGCTTTGAGGTTATTTGAGGTAAATCTATTAATTATCTCTGATAATGATTTTCAATTTAGTTTAGTTACATAATATACTATTCTGTCATATTTCCAGTAAACATTTATTTCATACACTTTAATTTCCTGTTTTAGAGTTGTGTATGGCTTAAACATTTATGAAAAGGCAGTCATATGCTGTACATTATTCTGCTGTGAAAATATTTTGTCCTATCAAAAAGTTAAACAAACACGCATTAGGACTCCTTAAAACTTAATATATTCCAGGATATGAAAATGTATTTTCATCAGCAGTGTTCTGCCAGAGCTCTGCTAGCTTCTTTAACTCAACAGACATTTCGAGGTAAACTGAGACAAGAAGAAATCTGTAAGCGTGTGTAGGTGTAAAGCATCACTCCGAGCACAGCATGACTCTTTGAAACATGTCCCACAGAAAATCATCATTCTTACCATAAAACTTTACCTCAAGGCAAAAACACATTTGTGAGACAGCGAGATAAGACTTGACTCAAGTGATCTCTTTTAAGAAATCCAAACCCTCCAACTCTGTTTTAAATATTAAAATGGTGATGATGTAACTTGTAAAGTGATGATTAGGCTTTAAAGTAATATAAGCTTTAGGATGTGGTTCTGGGCAAGGCTAGTCTTAAAGAAATTAACATACCTATACCAAAATGTATTTAAAAATATATTTCACACTTAGTACAAATCCATTAACACATTTTTACTGACATATCTTTTGATTTATATAAATATTATAATTAAACTTTATTTTGAGTAGCCTACTTATTTATTGCACAATGCAAATTTCTTAATATTTATCCTAAAATGTGTTTAATTTTAGTTTTTACTATATTTTAATTTTTAATTTTACTAATTACTATTAGTAAGGATAATATAATCACTTTAAATTCAAGATATCAAGATATTTAAAGTGTACCTAAATTGTACATGCAATAGTTCCAGTTTAGCACAATCAAATATACTTAAGTATATCTTTAAAGCTATGGTCTACGATTTCAAAGATTGTTCATTATTAATAACCTCGTTTAGATGCTGGTTATGGTTCTACAGTACAATCCTAACAATATGAAGAGAAAAAAGAATGAAAAAAAATCCATTCACTCTATTGGGTGTACACCCGCCGAGAAATTGACCAATGTAAGCTGTCCAGCCGGACAGCTTACATTGGTTAACTGCTCTCATCCAATCCCCTGCTCCACTCGCGTCTCCACCCACCGGACCCCACCCCGCCCCCTCCTGCGACATTAAATTTTGCGGGCAAGTAGGCAGCATCAACTCAGCAATGGAGAAAAACCAACAAACAGACAGCAGCAAGCGGCCCCTGCTCGCCCCAACAGTCAAGGTTGGAAGAAAGAGAAAGTCAATTGAGGAAAGAGCAGAGATAAAAAAAAAATGTGAAGAACGCCGGACTCAAATCCGAATCAATATAGGGTCCACCATTGCCCGTTGGAGGAAGCTTCAGAGAAACCTTGGACTTAAAACCGACGCTGACATGGCTGACTTTTTGTTGAGCAGGTAAGCATTTATTTATACTTTTATGGTGTGGTGTATTACATAAATAGCTTTTTATCAGTCTGACAACATGATCATGCTGCCGGTCAGCATTGGAATGTTAGCCGTTTAGCATCGCCTATCACGGGTCAAAGTAATTATATTTCTTGAAGTGCTTGACTGTTTCAATAGGCCTAACGTTAGCGGTTTTCTGTTCGAGCCGATAGAACATTGCATGTGTTGCTAATCTTGCGTGGGCGTGAACTAAAACGTGTGCCTCTGAGCTATTTTGTTACGACAATGGTGACATTGAATTGTTGATGAAGCAACTAAGTTCAAGTGTCGAAAGTCAACTTTACATATGATGTGTCATTAGCGAGGTCATTAGATTGAAGCGACTAAGCAATGTTGTGAAAGTAAATGATGTCAATCAGTCATAATTGTAAGTGTTCATTACGTCAAGGCTTTATGTGTTCACTTCTTTCAGCTATGAGAGAGGACCAGTTTCATCTACTCCAATGAAGACGGGATTCAAAGCCCCACTAGCTCCAGCAGCTTCAACCATTTTTTCATCAGATACTGACCGGTAAGTGCGAATTTAGACCTGTCTATAGCTTCAATATATGTTGCGAATCCGACATCGCACATGGTACATCTCTGTTCCGATGTTTACTCCTGCTTGACTGAGTGACGTTGTTCAGGTCGTTTCCCGGTGGGAGGGATCAGGTAGCACAGAGGCGAGGGGTGTGCGTGTGGAGGGGCGGGGCGGGGCGGGATGAGTTTTTTAAAAATTCAGGCTTTCTCAACTGATTTTCAACATCGTAGACTACAGCTTTAATTGGACCTTAGCACTACTTCGAGTAGTACAAAATTAGTTGTTCCAGTTTAGCAGATCAATTTAGTATACCAATTGCAGGGTATTTATATTAAGTACATAAATATGTAAATGTATTTGTAATATTCTTAGCATAACATAAATGTATTTCAAATACATGTTGGTATATTCATTTTCACTAGGGGATGCCTGTGAATTAATTGTATACACACACACACACACACACACACACACACACACACACACACACACACACGTATATTTTATGTTGGTAAATGTATGTATATAAACCACCCTATAAATCACATAGAACTGTAACGAATGTCCACTGAAGGCAAGCTTGAGGAACTCATGTGCATTTCATTAACATAGACAAAATATACAATGATAAACAAAGACTTGGCTTGAACCGTTAACTAAACTTAAACAAAAACTTAAACTCACTAACAGCAGTTACATGAGCAAAGCTAGACAAAAGTCAAGGGGAACATGAGGGCTATTTATAAACAAGGACTAATCACAAAACAAGGAACACCTGAGAACAATCAAACAATGAACCACTGAGTAAACAGGACACATGACCAGAACAACCAATGAGAACATGAAACATTTACAAGGAAGTATGTGACAAACAGGAAGCCTCTGGAGGAGCTGTAGCAGTCGACGTGGCAGCCATGATGGCTGGAGACTCTGACATGGTGGCCATGATGGCTAGAGACTCTAGTTTGGTGGCCATGATGTGACTAGCCTCAGGCTTGGCGGCCATGTCGTGATGAGGCTCAGGCTTGGTAGCCATGTCATGATGAGGCTCAGGCTTGGTGGTCATTGGTATGGGGGCCACAACATTACGAAATGTTGGGTGAGCAAATGTGTCTTTTATTGGCCTGTTTAGATTAACCTTCCATGGAACAAACAAAATAAGATCTAAAAATTGATAAAAGAACACATATTATACAGACACTTGATATTTAATCTTATTAGATGTTTAGTTAATTGCATTTGATATATTTTACTTTCAATAAAACATTTGCAATGGGTTAATAAAAGGTGTTATGCATGTTTGGCTTGAAATTTTTGTTTTGTTGCATTTAGTCTGACCAGCACGGGTCACCAGCGTGTGCTGTTTCAAACGTTTCGAAACAGTGAATCATTTTGCGAAGGAATTAGTTCAGTTAATTTGAAAACAACAAAGAAATGAACCAATGAGAAAACAGGACACATGACCAGAACAACCGATGAGAACATGACACATTCAAGGAGAGCACATGGCAGGATATGACATGGGAAGATTTATATTTGGAAAATGAATGCAACAAAGTGATTTCACTTGATTTACAGAGCTGCTCTTGAGAGGTGATATGCAGTAATCAAACAGTAATTGGTGTATATTTTCGTTCAATTAGCAGGCAGAATACGCAGACAAGGAGCTGTAAATGGGTAGACCAGAAGAAAGATGAATGACCAGACAGGAGGGAAGAAATTACAGTAAATTAACATTAGCCATATGGTACATAACAGCTTGGATAATCAGTGTGGAGAGGGGCCTTACTGCCCTCTGACTGCTGCTGGCCCCTAGACAAGTCACTTGTTTAAACACAATGAATCACAATTTGTGACAGAACATCCACGGTCCCGAGATTCTCTGATTTCTTAATTAGTGCTTGTACAGTGAAGATTCTCATTTTCCAAACACAGATCTTAAAATATAAACATCAATTTGTGTGTGTAGAATCAAATTAATGTAAGCAAAATAATAACCTTGTAGGCATACTTTGTAGGGCAACTTACTTCAAATACCAGTGAGCCATCATTGCATTAGTGTCAGCATGATCAAACACACAAACCTTCTTCCCTGAGTGCTTAATAAACAGGCATAATTAATTATCTCTCTGTATGCGAATAATAACAGGGAATTAAAAGACATCCTCTGGTTTAAGCACAACCTGAGCAGAAGGGATCTGCTTCAGAATAGCTGTTGAATTTAGATTAATTTACTGACAAATTCTTAATCCAATATTATGACATGCTGTTTCCTAATATGGTATGATAATTCTTCATTACTGCTTCTTTCAAGTTTTACAGGATTACACTGTAATTAATCTACTGCCGATATGTTTGCTAAGCAAATTGTCTTTAAAGCACACCCCTCTAACACATGCAAAAAGCATAATGCCAGATAGATATAACTGGAATCTAAAATGGAAGTAGAAACATGACCAAGAAGTAATACTTTTGAAAGGCCCATAGTGCCCTTGTCTATCTTGACAAGGACATAAACACACCATTCCAGCTATTCATGTGTGGTTTATTCTTTCTCCTTCACCAAACTCTCCTTGTCTTTTCACAGTCCCCTGAAAGAGTGAACAAATTTCCCTGCCTTGGCTTGAAGACAGATACCTTTGTCCTGAGATAAGGCCATCAGCACAAACAGTCCCACAGGCAGCACTGACTTGTCCCATCACTGTGCTGCTTGAGACATCCCGAGTTCGCTGTGGAGGGACTGTAGGGATCAGCCAAGCATCTGGTTAAGAGTTAGGAGAACTGGCATCAGTGACAGCTTATCGGACTGTGACATCTGAACTGCGCTCAGCACGAAATTGTCGAATGCCAGGGATGACATTATCTGGGTTTCAACATGCTTCCCCTTGCCTGTAGCATCTGATGACATTGTCAGCGCAGGTGACCAATCAGCAGCACAGTAACCAAGGAAGAAGATATCAGACGGCATCAGCAGAATTAATTCCTCAGGATCGCTTAATTCTTTTAACAAGCAGCAACCTAACTGTCAGAGCAAAATAACTAAACATTAGGTAAATTGGTGTCATTCTTAGCTAATAAAAACGTTATTTATAAAACAGCATTGCCTCTGAGCAACGCTGGATTCTCAAATCTGTAGTTTATGAAATGTTTATTACATTCAGAATGAATACATTCATGTTTTTGGATGAATGTAATACAAATCTATATTTCTTTCATGCACCAGTATAGTATGTAATTTAAATTCGGATCAAAACTATCACAATTAGTTTGACCATAACTCAACCATTTTTGACCATTTTATTCCTGCCACTTTGTTCCAAAAAGCACTGAAAAACTAGAAACAGTCTGACACTTCAGATTTTCATTTAGATAATAGCATCCCATCTGGATACCGCCACGCCTTCTGTCACTCTCAGTCCTCCCATCCAACCTCCTTATCAATTACAAAGCCACTTTTAAGTCCCAGTTAATAGGATGTTAATGCATTATTGGGTCTGAGGGTGATGTGCTATTGAAGGGAGAGATGGACATTATTGCCCTTGTGAGCACAATCTTGGACCAAGACAAGATCTGCATATTAATATTAGCAGATGAGAGGAGATTATTTAAAAGTAGCAGTATGCACTTTTTTTTCTTTGCGTGTGTCAACATGTTCTGTGGGGTTGTATTTTTGTCATTGATCAATTTTGGCATTTCCCATATGATGAGAAACATATGAGTGTGAAAAGCATTCATGCTATGCATGCAATGATATGTGCACAACATATTCAACATATAGATATGTAATATCAACAGTCATTTGTTGTTCGCAGATGAGGCATAATGAGGCAAATACCATGTCCTTATCCAGGGCACAAAATCTCTTCATCTTTGCACAGCAAGTTGAAGTAGATGCAAGACAAGGTTACTTACTGTGATAACACAACTCAATACAAAAGATAATTACCATTTTATGTGTGTATGGGAAGCTTTTCAATTTGGGTAGGCCAAATTCAGGTGGAAATTCCAAAAATGGTCCCAGATCTTAAGAGGTTAAGTCACAAACTTTTGGGGTTGTTTTATACTCACCTAGACTGTATTTATTTAATACAAAACAGTAATATTGTGAAATAATATTACAATTTAAAATTATCTGTAATTTATTTAAAACAGATTTAAAACGTCAATGTCTGTGACGTTTGATCAATTTAACACATCCATGCTGAATAAAAGTATTAATTTCTTTCAAACAAATAAACAAAACATGCATACATAGCCTACATCTTACTGACCGTTAACATTTGAACGCTATAGTGTATGATTAATATCCAGAAAATATGAACCAAAGATGGCAGCATCGGAGCTGCATGCAGCAGTATCACCATTAAGATGAATGTGAATGCTAAGGGAAAACTCCCTCCAGGTATTATGGATTGATCACAATGGTCCAGGAGGATGTCATCTATACCCACTATCTCCCTCTTTGATTGTATTAACCAATCAAATGTGATGTCATATCTATCCCCTCTTTCATGACCAAATTCAATAACTTTCTTCTTCCAGCTACTAATCAATACCGAAAAAGTCGATTGATTAAAATGTATTTAGTCCTCTGAGATATATGATTCATCATATTTTAGATGGAAAGGTTACACAATCAAAAAATGAAAGGCCTTCATTAGGTCTGAGGATGATGGAATGAGAAAATCAATGAATTGTATGCAGGAGGCTTATGAAACTTATTGTATATTCAAAGCAGCGTTGACCTGATTCTCATTCTCATTTTTCTCTGAAGTGCCAGTGAACAGAGAACCAAGGGTCATTCATTTTCATCCCCACTACAGTAGCATTTTGTGGAGAAAGGCATATCCCCATTAGAGTCCTCATGTAGGCATTGTAAAGCATTTTTGAAGTGGAAGTTCAACACTGGAAATCCTCACATCACTCGGAATCTAAAGAGACAGGCGGATTAATTGCTTTGGCAGTGACGCTATCATTGGAAACTCTCTCTGGGTGAGTGTGGGTACACAACTGACCAGATATGGCACTTGTCATAAAATGCCTGGGACATAATCCCCCTCTCAAAGAGCCGGTGTCCAGCTGTGCGAAAAGAATACATGAGTGGAGAGCTGGGTCTGATGCAAGGGGTCAGTGGTCGTCTGTCAGCTTTTAATGTGCTGTTAGCAGTTCAGGAGCAGCGGCAGTATACAAGGGACTTAATATGTCTCAGTGGCCTGTGCTCTGAATGTGGCTCTCCCATCCTTCCCTCTGGGATTACTTCTCTTAGAGATAAACTCTCTTTATGTCACAACCAAAGGACAGGAAGTTCAGCATGGCCTTGGGCGAGGAACATGTTCAGGCCCACTTTTGCAAGCCTGGGTTGAATAGATACAGTAATACAAGCTTCAGCATTGTGGATCTTACATAGGTGGAGGGTGAACCAATTCCAGGGTAAGGCTAAGGAGATGTGCTTCCTCTATAAAGAAGCAAACATACTGTATGCAGGATTTGGCATGCCAGAAAGCGCGCAAAGAACACTCCCTTTATAACCACTAAACACTGTCACTCATCTTAGCACATCGCAATCGCACAAAGTTCTGTTATAATCTGTGAATCTCATATTTACACAATTGTTTGTTATAATGAGAGGATTTGTGAGCGTACAGAACTCAGAATCCAACGGCAGAGTTTTTGTTCAATGCTAACACATTTGATTGGCCAACAGCAATGGTAGTAATTGGCTATATTGCTCGACGCTGCAAAAACACATTGTATTAAAACCCTTTTGCAGAGCACAAACAAAAGAGTTGGGTCTGTCTGCAGTACCAGCACTCACCACCCACACACACACACACACACACACACACACACACACAGGGTAACTCTTCAATATTTTACTAATAAAGTAAAGTCTATTTTACAGCAATTAAGAACAGGGTTGATAACAGTAAAAACGAGCAGCCATTAACAGGGCCAAGCGAAAATAAGCCAATAAGACATGCCAACATGGCTGTGAGGGTTAGACCAACTGCAACAATGAGCATTTAAAGACATTTTAAGATGATTTTAGGCAAATGGTTGAACAATCATATACACTCACCTAAAGGATTATTAGGAACACCTGTTCAATTTCTCATTAATGCAATTATCTAATCAACCAATCACATGGCAGTTGCTTCAATGCATTTAGGGGTGTGGTCCTGGTCAAGACAATCTCCTGAAGTCCAAACTGAATGTCAGAATAGGAAAGAAAGGTGATTTAAGCAATTTTGAGCGTGGCATGGTTGTTGGTGCCAGACGGGCCGGTCTGAGTATTTCACAATCTGCTCAGTTACTGGGATTTTCACGCACAACCATTTCTAGGGTTTACAAAGAATGGTGTGAAATGGGAAAAACATCCAGTATGGGGCAGTCCTGTGGGCGAAAATGCCTTGTTGATGCTAGAGGTCAGAGGAGAATGGGCCGACTGATTCAAGCTGATAGAAGAGCAACTTTGACTGAAATAACCACTCGTTACAACCGAGGTATGCAGCAAAGCATTTGTGAAGCCACAACACGCACCACCTTGAGGCGGATGGGCTACAACAGCAGAAGACCCCACCTGGTACCACTCATCTCCACTACAAATAGGAAAAAGAGGCTACAATTTGCACAAGCTCACCAAAATTGGACAGTTGAAGACTGGAAAAATGTCTCGATTTCTGTTGAGACATTCAGATGGTAGAGTCAGAATTTGGCGTAAACAGAATGAGAACATGGATCCATCATGCCTTGTTACCACTGTGCAGGCTGGTGGTGGTGTAATGGTGTGGGCGATGTTTTCTTGGCACACTTTAAGCCCCTTAGTGCCAATTGGGCATTGTTTAAATGCCACGGCCTTCCTGAGCATTGTTTCTGACCATGTCCATCCCTTTATGACCACCATGTAACCATCCTCTGATGGCTACTTTCAGCAGGATAATGCACCATGTCACAAAGCTCGAATCATTTCAAATTGGATTCTTGAACATGACAATGAGTTCACTGTACTAAAATGGCCCCCACAGTCACCAGATCTCAACCCAATAGAGCATCTTTGGGATGTGGTGGAACGGGAGCTTCGTGCTCTGGATGTGCATCCCACAAATCTCCATCAACTGCAAGATGCTATCCTATCAATATGGGCCAACATTTCTAAAGAATGCTTTCAGCATCTTGTTGAATCAATGCCACGTAGCATTAAGGCAGTTCTGAAGGTGAAAGGGGGTCAACCACAGTATTAGTATGGTGTTCCTAATAATCTTTTAGGTGAGTGTATATAGTTACTAATAATATGATTTAATGGTTTATCACTTTTGACCAATAGGCGCAGTTAAAAAATTGATGCGGAGTGTTCAGAGTGAGGTGAAAATGAAACAGGCAAAGTTTGGTGTCATTATGTCAAAGTATTGCAGAGATACAGCCTCAAGAGTAATTTTGGCATCATGCCTCAACTTCATTGCTGCGGTATATTAAAAATATTTTGCCTGTTGACACAAAATTAATAACCTTTTGCTGTCATGGTCTGAAGATGTTACGATTCAATTTTGGTGACAATCAGTCAGAGGATCTTGGAGGAGTTTGAAAAAGTAGGTTTGTAAAGGAAATCAAAATATTGAAGAGGAAGTGTGGCCAAATATGGTAAAATTGGGATCTATGTTCGTGGCATGACCCAATGAATCAATTAAAAAAGTTTTATGACAATAGTCTAATTTGATCAAAAGTTATTAGCATTTTTGGAAAATTCATCATAACTTTTGTCGACAAGGTGACGCTGCCCCAGAACTTTTTGAGTACTTTCAGGGCTTGGTACCAAAGACACATAACGAGTTTCATAATGATATGGCAATGCGTTTGTAAAGTATAGCACTCTTTGAAAAATTCTAAATGGCTGACGCCCAAAATGGTCGAAATAGTAAAATTGGGTATGGTATGGCTCAGTGTGATGCCCTGTTTTAGGATTTTTGGCTAAAACATAATGAAATTATAATTAAAAATATTAAATTTTTGTATCTCTGGACCACTAGGTGGCACTGCGCCGAAACGCTGCAGGCAGGTCATGGTTGGCATAATACATACAAGTTTGGTTAGAATATGCCAAAGCGTTGTGGAGATATAGCCTGACATTCATTTTTGTGGGCACTTTGTCGAATTCATTTGCGAGTTATTCAATAACAGTTTGACTAATCATCTTGAATCTAATATCGTCTTGTTGGCATAGTCTGAAGATGATCTGGTTCAATTTTCGTGAAAATTTGAGCAATGGCCTTGGAGGAGTTCAGAAATGTAGGTTTTTAAATGGCGGGAAAATGACGTCATAGGGATTGAGTCGTCAGGAGCTCAGGAATCAGAGGAATCTGAATTTTGTTTCTAGCCCTTAGGGTTCAAAAGTTATTAGCATAAAAATAAACATTTGGACAGGTGGTGGCACTAGAGGGATTGAGTTAGAGACTTCAAATTTGCTATGTTGACAGATCAGACTGTCCTCTATGAGTGTGCCAAATTTCACGACTTTCCCACAAGCGGTTCTATGGGCTGCCATAGACTTCAATGGCAGAATAATAATAAGAAGAAATCTAACGATTTCAATAGGAGTCTCCGCACCTTTGGTGCTTGGCCCCTAATAACTCAAAGAAATCACGATAAGACACTTTAAGCTTCAGGAGGGGGGATTTAAAGCCAAAATAACAAACAAGGGTGAACTACCTGGGAGTAAGGGAATCGAACTAACCTATTGTAGTAAGGTTTGTTTTTATGGGAAGAAGGAGGCCGGAACCGGCAAACGTTTAACAGACTTTAATAAAATAAATAAATAAAATTAAAGTAAAAGCAGAAGCCCCCTCATGGTCAACTGCCGCATACATACATACATACATACGCAAACATAAACAATACACAACTTAAAATCCAGGCCTGGTCCTCTCTCGTCTTGCACTGTCGTCGCTCTTCCTTTTATGCTCCTCTCACTCCTCTGTGAGACGAGACCGGTGTGGCGCGCAGCTGGCGCTCATAATCACTCGCCACCGGCCCGCTGTCATGGTCCCTCTCCTCGCTGCTTGTCACATAAAATAATCAACAAATATCTTCCCTGACTACCTTACTATCCCAAAAACAGGAGAAAACAAAAGTGGCACCCACCTCCCTACTGTGTCATCAAGCAACAACGGGACACACCAAGCTTTCTGTCACTACAGTACATGCAACACAGGCTTTCTTAAAGCAGCATTAAGGCTCAACACATAGGCTACAACATTCAGCAAAGTCTGGGAAAACAGACAGGCCATGCTCTCTCAGGTGAACAGGTAGTTCTCTCTGTTTAATACTGTTGTTCGGTTCTTGAACGAATCCCTCTTTTGAGCTGGTTCTCAGCAAGTAACCGGTCGAGCCGGTTCACTAACCGGACTGAATCGAACTTTAGTTCCAGGCTGATGATGCAGGATGCAAAAGCCAAAGTAGCACGTCCGACTAAAAAAGAACCGAATGAGCCGGTTCAAAGATCTGACGAAGTTTGCAGAGGTTTATCGAGGATGATTGAGTTGGCAATGCAAGTCTGAGGCATGTACTGGAAATATGCTTATGACTATTAAATACATTTTATTAAAACCTGCAAAAACCTTTCTGTCACGAGATTTAAATACATTTTACTGTAGGTTATTGTGCATGCAGATTATATTTTAAATCAACGAGTATATAATTACAATAAACAAGGAGTTGATAAGACTGGTTTAGTACTTTAGACATAAAGAAATGACAAATGGGACACCCTACGGTCTTGTGGACTTAACGGACACGTGCACTCGGCAGCCACTGCAAGTCCACAAGACCGAAAGTGCATATAAAGTGTGCCATTTGGGACAGGGTCAAGGACAGGAAAACAGAGGAGTCCAGGCAAAAACTCAATTTCCCAACAGGCTGTTGGGCAGCAGGGAAACACAAGCACACACACATTAACAACAATAAATGACATATACATCCTGGGACATAACAATACACACTAGATTGTTTACTAAATATGGTTCGCCAATATGCTATTATTATGGAGAAAACTGATGCTAGACCAGCAATTATGGGCTGCTTTTCCTTCTAAAAGGAATCAGAAGCATCAGGAAGCAGTGGTTTGAGTGAAAAAGGAGAAGCCTTGCCCAGCCTTACAAACGCTAGGCCTATGGTATCCTTCATGTTATGTAACAGTTTACAGTAATTTTATTTATTATTTATATATTTATTTATTTTTTAATATAGCTTGCCTCTATCTGGATACATTGTTGGTCCTGTTTTCTAGAAACGTTTGCTAATTGGAACTCTGTCCCTTTATAATGAAACTAATAAGCAGCCTTGTTGAAACAGCAAATGTCAAGAGGGACATAACATATACAGTATGGAGAACGCCTAAGCCAAACTGCATACTCATAGATTGAAAATGTCAATAAAGTTTATTTTCAGTTGACAGAGAAGGAAATGCAGCCTCAAATAGCTGAGGCTCAATTGCAGGCAAACCGCATCACATTGATCAAAGCTGATGCCGTGGCAACAGCAGGCAGTAAAATCAGACGTACTTACTGGATTTATTAAAATGGGCTGTGAAAACTTGACAAGCTGTAACCCAGTCAGTGTAGATAAACAGGAACATACAAATGGGATTGCTTCAGAAAATATTCATGGACACAGTCTTTTGTAATAGCCAGGAGTATGCAAATCCAATATGTAAATGCAAAAGAGTAATGTTTGGGTAACACCATGGTAGTACGTGAAAGACGAAATGAAAAAAAAAAGTCTGCCTTGAGGTCTCATTTAAAGTTGCTTGGCGAAATACAGTTATTCAAATTAGAAGTTTCAGGTCACACGAATGTGTTGTGTTGACCAACAGAAAACAGTTTGGTTTGAAACAGACTTCTGTGTGCATTGCGTTTTATACCTCTATACCATTGACAATAGACATTGGCCTGCAAAATGTTGCTGAAATTTTGCTACTGTGGTCGCAGCTCACATTTGCACATTTCGACCGCAGAATCCAGGCATTTCAATAGGAATCCATGCAACCAGACATTTTTGCATGAAGTTGAACGTTTTATCAAAACAGGTTCGAATTGGTTGTGTAAATTCACATTGACCAACAGAAAGCTACTTGGTTTGAAAGTAACTTCAAATTTAGCCACATTCAAAAGCTGTTCTAAAATAATCTATTATTTTGCTGCTGCATCTGTGAGGTCTTGGTAGAATTTTTTTTATTTGTTTTCAATAGATTATTTTTTTATTTAAAAGGGCCCCATGAATCCGGTTTACAGGAGAGCTGTTGCAACCTGGTCTTAGAATTCCGTGAAATGAACATGGGCCCCTTAACTCAAAATCTGTGGCAGTTTCACGGAATCGCCGAAAATTCTGTGATGTGTCCACGGAAGTGATTCCTTGTCAATGACAGTAAAAAGTAGACATGATTTTATGAATATTTATAGTCTACTTTTATATTTTGGAGCAACTAACTCCCTAAACCTACCCACTCTCAAAAATATAAAACACGTAACAGGCAAATACAAGTACAGTTATTATAGTATATATAATACCAGTTATACAGGTATTTATTGCAAAAACTGACCAAAAACAGTATAAAGTCTTCTGAAGTCACACGATGTCTTCATGTAAAGAACAGATTATCTTTGGCGGATGGACTCAACGCTGCTGATCACTTTTGGGGATTTTTTTCACACAAATCAATCGTTTGGCCTCGGAACACTTGGAATATTTGTTTTTGAATATTACTTTTTGAATAAATTGTGCCTGCAGTCGTATCTGCCTGTTATATCCTGTTTTTTATAATACACAAATGCATACCTCTCAACATTTGAGTATCAAAATCCGGGAGAATTATGGGGGGGTTTGTTTATTACATAATTTTTTATAAAATGGATTGATTAATCGCCATTAAAAACACTTCAGATTTTAATATATTTTATAATGTTATAATTTTAGTTAATCTCCAAATTGATGTAGAAACAACATAAGGAAAGATTATTTTAAATACTTTTTTAATTACATCTTTTTATGAATGAAGGCCAGTATCACTGATACTAATGTCTCTATGAAATAAAATTTAATTGACACGTCAATGAAATAACACAGTAACTTTTCCTAGGCTTCAAAAAATATAACTTCTAATTTAAGTGAATTTAAAAACATAAAACCATAATAAATTTCATATGTAGGCCTACTTGTGCCATTCCTACCTCTATAACACGTAGGAAATATACAGAAATCAAAAAGTTATCAAACAGTTTGCACTGCACAAATTCTAAATTATATATAGATTTAATTCCGTATTAGAGAGCAGTGAGTAATTACTTTTGTTACATTGTCATAAGTGTACTTTCACTTTAAGATTTTCCGCTGTTGCACATGAAGCGATCTCGCGTGCGTCTCATTTCCTCACTCTTCACGTTCATTTAAGACGTTATTTAACCCATGTAAGACTTCTCTTAATGGGATACTTAACAAAACTGGCATTTTGGCATAATTGTGTGTTATTGTTATATTAAAGCGTGAAAGAGAACTCGATTCTGGCTGCGCTGCCTGTGCGCATGATACTGGCGCGCGTCTTTCTGTGTTGTGTGTGTTTCACACACTCTTTACCTTGTCGCTTTTGAATGGTTTAAAAGCATTTACACGAATAAGAGCGTGATCATATAATATGTAACTCTAGCCAAAGGATGACAGAAAAAACTAAATAACATATTGATGTGATTATTCATATAACGAGGTTTGGGCCATACAAATTACGGGAGATTCCCGGGAGAAATAAAAAACCGGGAGGGGGCGGGAGATGGGTGTGAAATACGGGAGACTCTCGGCAAAAACGGGAGTGTTGACAGGTATGCACAAATGGGTAGGTTTAGGGAAGGGATTGGGTTACGTGTTCAAAACGTGTCTGAATACTGTAAATTTAAAAAAAAGAAAATAATTGTAAATAAAATTATGCTGGCTGATTAAATCGAGAATCACACTCCATGTCAAAATCATAGTTTCATGACGATAACCATGCCCAACGCGTCTGTATACTGTCATTGATTTACATGCATCACTTCCGTGGACCCATCATGGAATTTTCAGCAATTCCGTGAAACTGCCACGGATTTGAGGGAGTTAAGGGGCCGTGTTCATTTCACGGAATTCTGTGAGATCAGGTTGGCTAAGTTGTCTCACTGTAAACTACGGCTTCCATATTACTTTACTATAAACCAGCTACCCTTTTCAGATCACAGGAACCAGTTTAAGATTTTCCATGCAGAGACCACCAGTGTATTCTTTGAAACAGGTTCACCACGTACCATTTTTGTTTGTTTGTTGTGGTGAATTAACTAGAAAATTTATAAATAACAACAATTAGGTGAAATAAAGATGTGCAAACAATCTCAATGATTTCATTTTGAACCCAAAATAAAATGTTTTTTTTTTATTTGTTTTATTATTATTATTATTATTATTATTCCAAAACATTGAAAACAAATACAAATACCTTCAGGAGAACATTAAGATGCATTCAATAAACATTTGTATGTAAATACAAGACGGAAGTCTTAAATCTGCTAAACCTGTAGCAAAGACTGTAAAGAGATGGACCGCTGAAACAGAGCGGGTTTTACAAGCCTGTTTCGAATGGACTGATTGGAGTGTTTTTGAAGCTGCTGCCACCGAACTGGATGAGTTCACAGATACTGTAACTTCATATATTAGTTTCTGTGAAGATATGTGCATTCCTACCAGGACTCATCTAACTTACAACAATGACAAACCGTGGTTCACTGCAAAACTCAGACAGCTTTGTCAGGCCAAAGAGGATCCCTACAGGAATGGGGACAGAGTCTTGTATAAACAGGCCAAATACACACTAAAAAAGGAGATCAAATTGGCAAAGAGGAACTATTCTGAAATACTAAGGAACCAGTTCTATTCCAACGACTCCTCATCATTTACCCTTTTCCACCAAGGCAGTGCTAGAGCTAGATCGGAGCCAGAGCTAGTCCCAGTTCATAGTTGGTTCAACTGAGGAGCCTTCTAAGAACCGTTTGCTTTTCCACAGGCTAGAGAGCCACAACAGAGCCAGGTCTTATGTCACTGTATACGTCTCATCTTTCTCAGCAACGCTAGCGGGAAACACACACACACCAGGCTTGTTTGAGATGCATCGGCGCTGCGTAGACCGATCCACGTATAAAATTTAAAAAACCGCATGAGTGAATCAAAAGCATAAGGAGTCGTGTGCTCTCGCTGGACTCGTTATCATCGGTCTCTGCACAGCACCGCTGCGAACAAGCCTTCCATCAACAATGCAAACGTTGCGTTACTATTGATTCACATGGCTTTACGATCCTACATCGGCATCAAAACACAACGAAAACACAGCGAATCCAACGCATTCGTGCAGTCCGTAATTTGTATAGACGGAGATTACAAACGAGCAGCAGCTGTTAGCTCCATTAGCTGCTATTTCAACAATGGCGGCTCTCAAGTCTGTGTTCGTCTTGCTGACCCCGCCCCCAGCGCCTGGCGTAATCGGTTCTTACTTCTAGCCCTGTTCTAGCCCAGCAATGTTTTGGTGCTACTTAAGAACCACTTTTCCTGGCTCGGAGCTGGGGCTTTGGGTGTGGAAACACAAAGAACCGATTTGAAACTAGGCTCTGGCTAACTAGCTCTAGCACTGCTTTGGTGGAAAAGGGGTAAGAGTGGAAAGGTCTGAAAGCCATCACCAACTACAAGTCACCATCCTCCAGCACTGTGGTGAATCAACAACTGGCAGACGAACTGAACGAGTTCTATTGCAGGTTTGAAAAAACACCATTAACACCTCCAACAACCCCCCTCTCCCCCACTCCTCTACTTCAGATCAGTGAAGATGACGTGCGCCAGGTCTTCAGGAAGAGTAAAAGGAAAAAAGCACCAGGCCCAGATGGTGTAACACCAGCCTGTCTGAAAACCTGTGCTGATTAGCTGGCCCCCATCTTTTCACAGATCTTTAATAGATCTCTGGAGTTGTGTGAGGTTCCCTCCTGCTTCAAACGCTCCACCATCATCCCCGTTCCAAAGAACTCCAAGACAACAGGACTTAATAACTACAGACCTGTGGCGCTAACGTCTGTCGTCATGAAGTCATTCGAAAAACTGGTTCTGGCTTATCTGAAGGACATCACCGGACCCTTACTGGACCCCCTGCAGTTTGCTTACAGAGCAAACAGGTCTGTGGATGATGCAGTAAACATGGGTCTGCACTTCATCCTGCAACATCTGGATAAACCAGGGACTTATGTAAGAATCCTGTTTGTGGACTTCAGCTCGGCTTTCAACACTATCATCCCAAACCTCCTCCTGCCCAAACTAAGTCAGCTCTCAGTGCCAACCTCTGTCTGTCAGTGGAACACCAGCTTCCTGACAGATCGGCAGCAGCTTGTGAGGCTGGGTAAATTCTCATCCAGTACCCGTACCATCAGCACTGGAGCTCCTCAAGGCTGTGTTCTCTCCCCACTGCTCTTCTCCTTCTACACCAACGACTGCACCTCTAAAGACCCTCTGTCGAGCTCCTGAAGTTTGCGGACGACACAGTCATCGGCCTCATCCGGGACGAAGACGAGTCTGCTTACAGACAGGAGGCTAAAGAGCTGGCTGTCTGGTGTAGTCATAACAACTTGGAGCTTAACACGCTTAAAACAATGGAGATGATCGTGGACTTCAGGAGAAACCCCCCTGCTCTCCCCCCACTCACCATCATGGACAGCACTGTAAAAACAGTGGAGTCATTCAGGTTCCTGGGCACCACCATCTCTCAGGACCTGAAGTGTGACATTCACATTGCCTCCATTGGGAAAAAAGCCCAACAGAGGTTGTACTTCCTCCGCCAACTGAGGAAGTTCAATCTGCCACAGGAACTGCTGAAACGGTTTTATTCTGCCATCATTGAATCCATCCTATGCACTTCAATTACCGTCTGGTACAGCTCAGCTTCCAGATCTGACCTCAGGAGACTACAGAGGGTAGTGCGGTCTGCTGAGCGAATCACTGGTACAACCCTCCCCACTCTCCAAGATCTGTACTTATGCAGAGTATGTAAAAGGGCTGGCAAAATCACTCTGGACCCCTCTCATCCAGCACACTCCATCTTCGACTGTTGCCATCCGATCGATGCTACAGAGCCCTGAGCACCAGAACGACCATGCACAGGAACAGTTTCTTCCCTCTGGCAATCCATCTCATGAACATTTCACAATAAACGAGAAACACACACACACACACACACACACACACACACAGAGAGAATTGTACATTCCTTTTATTCACTTATTTTTAACACACTTATTTACATTTCTAATTTAAACCTAAAATACGTGTACATAGTATGTTTCTTATATAATTTATTTTTAAATTGTATATTAGGTCTATGCTATTTTGCACATTGTCTGTATATTTGTATATTTTTATTTTTATTATCTGTGTCTTGTCACTGTCATTCTGTGCACTGTGGAGCTTCTGTCACTACAACAAATTCCAAGTATGTGTAAACATAGGCTACCTGGCAATAAAGCTCATTCTGATTCTGATTTTTGTTTATGGATTTGAGGGGGGAGATATATTAGATCTGTTGGCAGAATCAGAGTAATAACCAAAAAATATCTTTCAAATTAAATGATTGTGCAAAGATGGGAGGTTTGTTTAAATGGGAAAATAAATCAAACCAACTTCTGAACCACGTCACAAGAACAGAATACATTTATTAATGTTTCATCTTCGTTACCACAAAATGTGCAAGTGCTAGGAATATCAACATATTAGGACAACCCAAAATAAGTTTTTTTTTTAATTTTTTTTATTGCAAGACAAAATTTTACAAAAAACAAAAATTACAAAGACAATATAACATAAAAGTAACAAACATTAGGGGGAAGGTTTAAACAAGACCTACAAAAAGACATTGAAAAGTTTGCAAACTTTTAACATTTTAACTGCTTTTTGCTTGATAGAAAATTGGATTGATTCAATATAATGCTCCATTTCTTTCTTGAATGATATAAAACAGGGTTTTTTACATGACAATTTACATTTGTGAACATGGAATTTTGCCATTAAAAGAGTAAAATGTATTATATAGACCTCTGAGTGTGCTTGTCTTTATAGTTCTCAAAAAGCCCAAATAATAAATGTCTCCAGATTCAGAATAACACAAATTTGTTATCAATGTTCTTTGTGATAAAATCACAAACATTTTGCCAAAACTGTCTTACATATGGGCAGTGCCAAAATAAATGAACCACAGTTTCAGGGCTACTGTCACAAAAAGTGCAATTAAAATCAATATCACCTTTAAATTTTTACAAAGTAATGTTTCACTGGGTAAATCCTATGTATAATTTTAAATGATACCTCTTTGACTTTGTTTGTAATTAAACAATTAAATAAGAAATTAATTAAATATTGATTAGGTATAAGCCAGGCCTTTTTCCATACAATAGAGTCTATAAAGCGATTCCAATGTGAGTAAATATAAGGCAAAGACAACCCAAAAGAAGGTAAAACTGTGAAAGCCTTTAGACGTGACGTCAACCCGTCTCTGAGACGTTGACGTCAGGAGGCGCGCGCATGCGTCAGCGGCACCGGTAGCTAGCTCAGTTCGGGAAGGTCGATCTGATCCCCGTTAGCTGACAAACATGATGTCCCTTGCTGCTCGTTCGGGGACGGTTTCCCCTTACTTACAAGCTACAAATTATGTCGTGGCAGGTCCACTAAAGCCTCTCATACCCGGCGTCGTCATGAAGACCGATAAAATGTTAACGGACACGAAGAAACCGTTCCTGTGCCGCGAGTCCTTGTCTGGGCAGAGCGCTAAGAGCGGCCTCGCCGTGTCCACCAGCCTCAACGGTAAGTCTCAATGAGTGGTTTATTGAAATCGAGAGTCCCGGTCTCACCCTAGCGTGAGAAGGCCGTGCAGCGGTCGCCCGCTCAAGGGCACAGTGAAACCACATATGTTTAATGTGTATCGTGAAATGGTTTTGTAGTGTAGTACTACGAAGTTTAATTATTATGCTGAATTATTTTAATTTGTATCATTCATTTGAGCTGAATGTATAATGCATAACGAAAAACATTAGCTCACGTGCTACAGCAGCTAGCTCTACTGGGGCTAATGTCCTTGCTGCAGTTGTTAGACAATTAGCCTATAACTTTTGTGGATAAAATAACTTAATTTCAATTTCAAGATCCTTACTGATCGGTTTAAGATTATATGATAAAATAAATGCCAGTATATGGTAGAATTCTGATAATTTCGTGAATGTTTTAGAAAAAAGCTAGCTAATAGCATAGTTTCTTGCTAAGATAGGCCTACTGTTAAGTGTTTCTGACGTAGAAGTTATATTAGTTTGCTCGTATAGAAGCAGTGTTTTTAATGTAATTTATTACAGCATAATTTCGGAGTGAGGCGCTAAGAGACCAGTTGAAGAAGAATACCAAATATGATGATCAAGGGACTCCCAAAGCCAGAATCAGACAAGCTAGACAGCCCTGGTGTGAACAAGCAAATTTAAAACAACTTTGATTAACAATGAGCTATACAATATTTAGCAGATTATTAGTTAGCAAGATGAAAAGTAACATAGAAATTTGTATTAAAAATGATTTTGTTGATCTAGATACCTTGTTGGTGTATATATAATCCACTTTTAAAATGAGATGCATAATTATTTGACATGATTAATATTATATGTAAAAGTTACACATTTACTCAACAGTTTGAAAAGGTGCAGATTTGGTGCCAGTATAAAAAAAAATGTTGTCATTGAATGCTTATAATCTGAAAATGGCCAAACATGATTTGACATTAGGGCATGGTCAATATATTGTTCTGTCACTACATTCCATGTGTCATTTTGTCATGAAATGTATTAAATTTTCTTTTCATTATGATTTTTTTTTTTTTTAGCTCGCTCTTCAGTGCGTTTCGCTCACACAGACATCAAGATCCCCGATTTCTCTGACTATCGCCGGCCTGAGGTTTTGGACTCAAAGAAGTCCTCACAAGAGAGCGGTGATGTCCGGCGGGCCTTTTCCTATCTGGTCACAGGTTCCACCGCTGTGATCGGAGTCTATACAGCCAAGACAGTTGTCACACAGTTTGTCTCCTCCATGAGCGCCTCAGCTGACGTGCTGGCTATGTCCAAGATTGAAGTCAAGCTATCAGACATCCCTGAGGGTAAGAACATGACCTTCAAATGGAGAGGGAAGCCCCTGTTTGTGCGCCACAGAACAGAAAAAGAGATTGCAACTGAGGCTGAAGTCAACCTCTCTGAGCTCCGGGACCCCCAGCACGACAAAGACCGTGTTCAGAAGCCGTCCTGGGTTATCGTCATTGGTGTGTGCACCCATCTGGGCTGCGTGCCCATTGCTAATGCTGGTGACTATGGTGGCTATTACTGCCCGTGCCACGGCTCTCATTACGACGCATCTGGTCGCATTAGGAAAGGCCCTGCTCCACTCAATCTGGAGGTGCCCTACTACGAGTTCCCAGACGATGATACAGTGATTGTAGGATAAAGGACTGTACAATAACTATGATCAAGACTAAACATGCGCTTTACTTGTTTGATTACATTATCTGTATTGACTTGATGGGTAACAAAGGTTAATTGTAAGTAATAAAGTGTATTTTATCTGATGGAAACCTCACTCGGCTCTATTTTTTCAGTCTCAATATATAGAATTACATATGCTTTTATGCATTGCAGGTTTTTCAGATAGAAAAAGTAGATATTTCATTTTAAAATAGTTAAAGTGATAACGATGGAAACATCTGAAAGTCAGGTAGGTGATGTTTGCAGAGTGTAGGTCAAAAAAATAGCAATTTACAATACACAAGCAATCATGCGTGGAAGCTGATAAGAGCTGTGAAAAATGTGAAATATAGGAGTGTTGAAAATGCTTTATTTCCAATGATCTGTGCATAAAGAGAAGCTAAGGTGTGCCTTGCAGAGGTATGAACTAAATCAAAACTTGGTCACTGTATGGTGTCATTGGATTTTTTAAAATCTTTTTTTAAGGCAACTTAAACTTATTACCAGAGCATGAGCTCAAATAATTAACTTTATAAAGATCATGTTTGAACGTTTGAGAAAAAAACTATTGTACATTATTAACATGTACAATATTAACTGATATCCATATGAATCAGCAGCTGTTCAAAAATTGCCAATTCAGGAAAAAAAATTCTTCTTTTGTGCAGTTTCATCTCTTGATTCTTGAGAGAAGCTCTGCAAATTAACTAAAGCAAAATATATTTTGGGAAATATCTAACAAGGTTTTGTGGTTTTGCAGATTCATCAGTAAAGGGAAACCTACATTATAAATTAGTCATTAAAGCACAAATCAATGTGATTAACTTGCAGTGCATTTTCTATTTGGATGCATTTTCAATATGAATAATAGTTGCAATAGCAAGGAGGTATAATTGTAACTAATAAAATCTTAGTTACAGATAAGGCTGTGCGATATTGAAGAAAAATGCGATATGCAATACCATGTTAAATAATGTAATATTTGATATGCGATACGGTATTGCTTTAAGTGTGTAAAATCGATTTAAATTATATTGAAACAAATATTTAAAAACTAAGAATGATACCATTTATGTGTTTCACATTCTTCCTTGAAAAGAAAGCATCGCTACAACTTCTGAAAGTGACCAGCAGTGTTTTAGCAAAAATTGTCACATATGACAATATAATGTTAACATCAATGTAAACAAACAAAAAATGTAATTCCAATATCTTAAATACCAAAAACTCTTTGCTTGACTTGGTAATATAGTTATATCAACCTAAAACTTAACATCAAGAACATCCCAGTAAACAAAGAGACCTGGGGTCCATTCTTCGTACGCCGCTAACTCAGTTAGCTGGATTTGATTGTTGACGATTTGGCATGATCTTGGATTGTTTGGTTCTTTGAAGCTCAACAGGTCCGTTAGCTTAAACCTGTTCAGGAGCGGGCTTATTTCATGTAAACAGGATTAGATTACATCTTGAGGTGATACTTAAAATATATCCCAGACACTGCTACTTTATTAAGAGTTTCTTACTGAACCAGGGGCAATAATAATTTAAAATAATAATAATATAAAAATGTATTTTAAAATATGTTGTATAAAAGATGTATAATATCCTCCTGGGACCCAAGAATAAACTTTTGTCCACTGTAGTGGACATTATATTTTAGTGAATTTCTCTGACATCATGTCACATGTCACAGTCTGGATGTCCTGTAAAGAGCACATTCGGGGCTTTGCAGAGATACCACATGTTTGGAGGTTTCACCAGGACAACAACTTCTTGGTCTTTAAAAATGACTGACATTAATGTTTAGCACTCTTATGGAAATATTATCATATTTTTTAATTATAATTTAAATCTGATTAATTTTCAAATTGTTTGTTATAAATCAACATCTCAGGAAAATGTTATGGGGTTTCTAATCAAAATATGACTCTGTTACAAAACAGGGCATTGATTTCATAAATGACCACTGTAGTGGACGCCAGGACTTAAATCATGTTTATCAGGCATTTTGGAGACATAAGTGAACAGGGAAAGAAATTACATATCAATATTCCTATGAAATATTAGATATTATGAAAATGTTGACCAATATTTCCTCCTATTATTACACTTCTTTTTCCATTACATGTTGCACCAAGAACACATTAATATGCAAATTAGATGCAGTGAATAGATACTTTGTATTGAATGGGAAAATCCAAGTATTGTCATTTTACCCACATATTTAATAAAGTAAAATGGTATATGAATGCATTTCATTATATCTTTCATAACATAGTTCAGAATCATCTTTAAATAAAGTTTGTTTTAAAAAAAACCCTGAAACCTAAAAATTGATTGGTGAATTAAAAATAAATCCAATTGTTTTTGCCTATACATGCAATTTCATGGCATTTTTTTTTTTTTAACAACTGAGTCCTGCTGTCAACTACAGAGTACATATCATAACATATGAATAAAATATAATTTTTCAAAAATGTTTTTCCATTTGTTTCTTATGCTCTAATGCTCTTATGCTTTTTTCTGGGTCCCAGGAGGATATAGACAAAGCCACTTTATTTAAATATTTATTTTTGATAGAATAATTAATTACTTTGATATTGTCTTACACATGCTGTACAGTTACTCTGAATCGTGCATTAATTTGATTGGTGACTGATATTATGGGATGGCTTGATGCGATGCTGGTGACGCAGAAAACTTGATCTTGACCACGTAATAAATCTACTTCAAATTGAATTAAAAACTGAATTAATTGCTAATTACAACATTGAAATAAAACTGTAAAGGGTGTACAACTATAAAATTGTGAATATAAATAATTAGGAATCATGTTGAAAAAAAGGTTGTTTCCTTATAATGGTCCAGAAATTCATGTTTTTTTTGTTGTTGTTGTTGTTGTTGTTGTTGGTTTTTTTTTTGCCAGGTGGCTGTTTTAATTATATGATGTCAATACGTTGCTGTCATGCTGCCAGCCAATCGCTGCATTGCTGATCATGGTTTCGAGTATCCATTCGAGTGCCATCTTCAGGGAACACAAGAACGCGCAGTATTCTCAGATAATTGAATCCGGATATTTTAATCCAATACACAAATTAGTTTGAAGAACCAAATTAGTCAGAGATCAGTTATCACGATTAAAAGATCTGGGATCTGTCAAATCATCTCAGATGTATTAAGCAAGGTACGAAGAACAGACCCCTGAACTAGTGGACGATTATTTTTGTTATTTTAATTTATCTTTGTTATTAAAAATAAGAACTAAAAACAGTAGTCTTCACATTAATTAAATATACACTGATACATAATGAAGCTAAAAAGGTTATTTAGCAAAGAGCACAGTGATTTTCTCTTTTTCTTTTGTTGTTTGACAGACAGCGGCAGGTTTTCTGTATTAGCAGACTAATACCTGATGCACTGATCCTATTGACACGCATGAATACATGAATACTCATCAAGACAGCCCATTTGACATACCTGTGTGTGTATTTGATAGTGTGTAACAAGATACGAAACAAAACTGAAGGGATCACATGCTTTCAGAGAGGCGGCTTGTGCGTACGTTTCGGTGTGTGTGTGTGTCAGACGTCAGACAGTGCAAGACTGCAAGGATTTGTTTTTCGCAAGTTATTGCGTTTAATAACTCTATTTAACGTCAAGCAAGTCACATAAGTAACAGTCTTGTGCCCAGTTTATTCTTTGCTATGCGTCAACCTAAAACATACAATTTTCACAATGTTGAAGCAGCCTATGAAAACCATTCAGATATTGCGTGACATTGCGAAATGCATATTGCGATATGTACATTTGTGATATTTCGATAATTCCGATATATTGAGCCCTAGTTACAGTGAACAATTGATTTAAGCTAACAATAACTTCTGCAAAACATTACGGCTTGTTCATTAATCAAGATGGATCATGTGGTGCTAGTGGTTCAAAATGTACATCCAGAATGTCCAGGAAAAAGTAAAAAAAAAAAAAGACTAACATGAACAGCAGCTGAAGTTGCTGTTCATTAATAAAGTAAAAACTGACAATAACCAGCTCTAAATAGAATACTTGATGTCTGCGACTATAGAGAGATGGTATACATCATTCTATGGGCTTCACACTTCAGTGATAAACTAATGCTTTTTGGTCATGTGTTACTTTGTGAATAGTTACATAAAAGTACATAATCTGATGTACACACAGCCGCAGGAACGTAGCCTATTTTGAGCAGAGCAAGGTGGAGGGAGGATGAGTTACGTGAGTCACATGAGGTGCAGAGTCTACGCGATGACAGGACATTCTAAAGCCTTAACGTGAAAAACCCTTAACTTTGCTAATAAAGCAATCTTTGTACAGAAAAGCAGAGTCAAGAATATGAACGCAACGCGTTTAATTACACGTTAAGCGTTTTCCGAAAACTGTTATAAAGAAAATGCTTAACGTGGCTTAGTGATATTAAAAGACCAAACCCAATAAACACCATAGCCTACTATTAAAGCATACTATGTACATTTGTGTTCAGGGTACAAGGTTACGAGAGAAAAGTTGTTATAGTTCTCCCTCTGCTTATAACAATATAAGTGTGAGTACAGATTTGGCTTTTGCAAATCACTAAACCTGCCTGTGTTTTATTAATAATAACAAATTTGGTCTTTTTCTGTTGGTCCATTAAGCCTTGTTAAGCTTTTTCTTGGTTATATGGGAGGAAAAACGCTTAGCTTAATGTGTAATTTAACGCGTTGCATTCGTATTCTGGACTACTTTTCTGTAGGGGAGACTGGAGGGTAGTTGTAACATTTTTGATCTTTCTATCTATATCTTGGAGTACTTGAAGCCAGTGTGTTCAAAATATGATTCAAACTAGTTACAAGTGTGCTATTAAATGACAAAAAAAGCTTAAGCTTAAATGACAGATTAAACCTTGTGTGGTGTTCATATTTTTGTTATTCAGCCAGTGTTCGTGGGTCTGGTGGACCCGCTGCATTTTTGGGTTTTTAATTCAACACAATCAAACATTTTATGTTAAAATACTCAACAGATGTTTACTTCATCCCAATTACAAGCAATATAAACAGCATATGGTTAATATTTTCTCTTTACCTTACACACAATCTCTCTCTCACACTTACACACAATCTCTCTCTCACTCACTCACGCACGCACACACACACACACACACGTGGTGTATGGTTACTCTCCATTGGCATAATGGTTTTTCTAATGTACAAACTGTATAATCTATCCGCCTACACTAACCCTACCCCTAAACCTACCAATCACAGAAAACTTTTGCCATTTTTTGAAATTCAAAAAAACACCATTTAGTATGTTTTAGTATGAGGACACAGATGTCATCATAAACCATGTTTACGTTGTAATACCCATGTCATTATACAAATGTGTGTCCTCATAAACCATATACATGAACATACACACACTAACAGCAGGCCCTGACAGGAGGAGGACGGTACACAGGACCTACAATTTCACTTTTATTAGCCAGTGGACCCGAACATCCTGTGTGTAATATAAATGTGTAGGGGGGGGGGGGGGGGGGGGTGTACAGTGTGTGGTCATTGAAAATGTGTTCTGATATATATTCCTCAGAAAATGAGCCAAGGCCAATGAGTCTCAGTTTGAAAAAAATATTAATCGTATAATTTTTCTTTTGATAAAAAATGAAAACGGGTCCAACAGTCTCGAACACCATACAAGGGTTGAAAGCTATTATCTTTGCAACACAAACAGAAAATGCATGGTTTAGTTTCAAACACGAGGAGTGAAATAGTCTGGGTTATTTTTAACATACCCTGTGGTGAGATGTAACATGATATCCACCAGGGTGATATGTAACACATTGAAATAAGGATTATGACAAAAAAAAATTGATTTTGAAAGCTTTTTATTCAATACTGACTTTTCAATTTATGTTATATTGAGTGTCTGTGTGTGTCACTCTCCTTTTCAGTGTGTTTGTCACTCTCAGTCATAGTAATTAACCATAATAAATTGAACTTGAACAATTGAGGACGCTATTCTTGTTCCTCAGTGAAGACCCTCTTTCCACTGTGGTATACTCTTGGAAGTTCACCTGATCCCTTATCTTCTAACATCTTCCAAGACCTAGGCATACTGAAATTCAAATAAAACATGTATAAATTCAACAACATTTGCTTGGGGTAGGTTATAACGTTTCATTGTTGTTACAACGAACCCAGAGCCATGAACTAGCTCACCTTACAGCTAACAGCTAAAACATTAGCACTGACAACTTGCATGAAAAATATCTACATAGACACACAATATTTATTTTAACATAATTTAAATTTGATAAGTTTAACTACAAAGCAGAAATTCCCATAACAAAATAAAGTAAAAAAAGTTACTTTCACACCTCAACATTTTTTCCACTCCAACATCTGCTGTGTCTGTCACCGGGCTCTACTTTATCACATGTGGAATAAAGACTAAACTGAAAATGTGTGAAGTGAATCAGGCGATATGTAACTAGTTCCTGATTGGACAGATTAGAATTGTTACAACTGACCCTTGTTACAACCATCCCCTCCCCTACATATGCTTTATTAGTATGGTGTTTACCAAGTTTGGTGTTTTAATATCACTGTCTTAATACTTTAAGCCACGTTAAGCATTTTTCACGTTAGGCATTTTAGAATGTCCCGTGATGACTGACATGATGTAAGAGGCAAAAGCCCAAGCAAACTTTTGTTAATAAAAGTTGCATTTCTTCGTTTAATATACGTGAATTTGTGTTTGCTTTATAGTTATAACTAAGCATTTGTTTTAAATGAAGGGAAACAAATCCAAATATCTTTTATTTGTGTTACAACGTGCACATGGGTATCATCTGTCTTATTCTTTTTGTTAATACGTTTGATGTGTTAAGCAAATTCTCAAAGGTATTAGTACAAAGGTCAGTTGTACTATTTTATTGTTTATGTGTTTTCATTAATAATAATAATGAATCACTATAAGCATTCGTTTTATCCAAAGAACTTTAATTTATTTGTTATAATGCGGGTATATTATTCATTAGTATTCGTTTTTGTAATAAAAGTTCTGTGTAACAAGCGAGTTTGTCATTATAGCCTAATATTTATTTTCATTAAATAATTTTGAATCAACATTAAACATTCTTTTTTGTTCCAAGATCTAATGTTAAAGATCAAAATAAGCACTACAGATCCAGAGCATCATTGACAAATATCTTTTCTTGTAAAATATGCAGTGTTATCGGTAATATTGGTGTTGTCACAAGGTTATTAATTAAACAAACACACAGGTAATATGTATGCCTGTAATGAAAGCACAATCTCCAAACACAAATACAGGCTTTACGGCGACATATGACCTTCACTGATGAGTGCACTGTGACGTCATGAGACAATTGTTGTTTGTTTTTGTTGTGGCTTGGGCTACTTACTTTCATGTTTCAAATGAATTTGAAAGAATAGACAAATGAATAACATTCATTTTCTATTTTTCTTGTTAAGACATTTTGTATTTATTTATTTTAAACCACAATTTTAATGAAATTAAATTTTGTTGGAAGCACAGGTCATAATATGCTTATGCCACATGTTTTGTTTAATCAGAATGTCCATATGTAGTGGATGTTCTCATGCTTTTGCTACAATTTGTTTTAGAGACAGAGTTTACAGATTAAGTAAATTGCAGTAAGCAACACAATGACAGGTAAACAGTAGCGTTCCTCTCATTCAGATATTATTTGAATAGATGTTTCAGGGCCATATTATCATATAGAGTAGCTTTTCTCCTTGGTTGCATTTCTGATTGAATGCATTACATGTCTGAGAAAGACATCGGACATGTCTGCAGGTTAATAAAGTCGATATGCTTCTTAGCTGGGCTGCAGAGAGCATCAGAAGACATTTGAGGTGAAACCATTAGGGCATATTGATGCTTCTTGACACAGGCACAAAGCATATGCTTTATTTGGAGCATTTTGTATAACCTACCAAATGGCATATTCATTTATGCGTTTTACTATTGCAGTTCTAATACCATTCTAACCAGTCTTTTTTAAATTTCGATCTTTTCCTTGAATGTGTCTTAGTAGCTGCCATGAACATTCATTGATTTCATTTTCTGACAGGCGTTGGGTATTTTAATACATTTAATGCTCTGGATTGCCATCTTCTCTGCCTTCCAGAGCATCCACCACTTAAATACAACCTGCTCCGCCATCCTGGAGTCCTCAGCTCTTGCCAGGCCCTGCTGCCAGTAGCTTGGCGGACATTCAGGCCTCACTGATAGAATGATGATATCCCAGGGGTAGTCAGGGTACCATTGTGTGTCAGCTGAAAATCACAGAGATCCCTGGCTCCAACATATGTGTTTAGCATCCAGCAGCAATCTCTTTATTGGGCTAATTTCTGGACAAGAATTCGCTCTGAAAAACAAATTTCTCAAATTCAGCTCAGGAGAGTTCATCAGTCACTCTGGGCTGATTGAGACCTCTGTATGAAACACAAATTCAAGGTTTTTAATAAGGGTTTTTTTTTTTCTTTTCTTTTTTTTTCTCAGCGTAGTAGACTGAGAACACATATTGTTTATTCAGTCACTTTTATTATTATTATTTTTTTACTTGTCTCAATTGGATTCCATTAGTTTGAGATGCACATCTGCTTGTACAATTGGACTGCATAATGCACAGCTTCCCTGTAGGGACAATACAAATCAATCCAATGGGAGAATAAGGTAATTCTGTTTTGTTTTGAGAAATGACTCTGGATTTAATTTGTATTGTGGTAACAAAGGCTTGTTTGATTGAAATTAGTTATTTTCTTCTGATGCAATAGAAGTGCTGGACAAAGACCAAAATACAGCATTCTGTACTCATATCACAATGCTGTTGCCTTGTTGATGATTTTTTCATAGTTGGAGTTGATCACTTCAAAGCCCACGGAGAAAGCGTGTGATGATTCAGATGCTGCATCCGTCATCTTTGAAGAGAGTATGTGACTCTGTGAGGGTGGAACAAGAAAACCAAGACAATTAGCTTAAAATTCTCTCTGATTTGCTTCCATATTATCTGATGTGTCACATTAATGTTATAATCCTCCATTTGTCTCAGGGGTGATCAGATTATGATGAAAGATTTATTAGGCTCCCCGTAATTCAATTGAACTTGTTTTGCATAACTTAACATAGTAATGAGTTTTTCTTTTCTTTATTAAGAATGGCTGCTAATGCATCTTTTCCTTTAATATCATTTAATCTGTTTATTAATCTGTTCCATCTTCGTGACAGTGCACTTTTAATTGTAGTGAAGCAAAAGTGCTGTAATCTCAAGTAATGCATACTTTTTTTCTCTGAATTACTGTTTAACTAATCCATCTTCATATATGATTAACTTACATTCACACACAGTTTATAATCATTTAGCTCTTAAAGTATTATGGTTCATGCTCATGAAAAAAGCCAATACCAGTCATTTTTACAAATATGTCCTTCCTATTGCTGAAGACCATTAGACCCAACCCGTAGGAATAAATGATTTATCAGTACATCAAATTTCTTGACATGCATAACCCTCTGATCTCAGTCAAAACATCCAAAATTACCTTCACAAAGCCTTGTGGAAAGAATTTGTAATTTAATAAAGCCGACATGGAAGAGAATGCTGAATTCATAACTTTATAGCAGATTGCTCAAAATAAAATTATTCTTACAGAAAAAAAAAACATTTATTATTAGATTTAAATATTAAAAAGCCAGATCCATTTTACTGATCTCCAGTGTCTTTTAAACAGGCTGATTCACTGTGCAAGTGGCTCTGTGTACATTCTGAGAGTGAGCTTTAAAAGGGGAGAATGGAGAAATTCAAAAAGATGCCCTATTGTCGCCCCCCACCTTCTCCTTTTTCTATGTGCATGAGAGTGAATAGATGGAAATGAGACATCACATAGAAATCATCGTATCATTAGGGGAAATTGATCTCTGCTTTCATACTATGCAGCAACGTTGCCTGCAGCTGGAGCTTTACAAGACCCCTCTAAAAAGCACCCTCCACATGTGGCACCATGCACTCTGCCCACATGTGCAATGAGTGCCAAGAATGGAGCCTAAATGACTCTTCACTCTGGAGTGAAGCTGGGGAGCGAGGTTGACGTGGGGGACTAGAGAATAATAAACTCTAATGAAAGTCTCTCTTTTCTTCCTCCTTGTGTGCCAGGAGCTTTTGTGCTCTCACAAGCAAGCACTGATCTACGGGTTGGGCTGTGAAGAGCTTCATTAATCCTGTCAGTCAACAGCAAACAGCAGCTGAGTCATCCTCTGGACAAAAGAAGAAAGACAGAAATCAGCACCCCTGGTCACCCTTCGTGCCACTCCTCTTGTGAATACACAATCACTCTGTTCGATTACTTCACTTTTAGGTGCTTGTTGATTTAAAAAAAATCTCTATTTAACATTTTATGCTTTGAGCAGCCTTTCCTGCTATGACTTTATCTTCTCCAGGAATTTGCTTCATTTATGGATTTGGTCCTCTTTCTCTCTTTATTACACTTGTGCTTCCCAGTGACTACTGCCATCTACTGCCCCTGGCTTCTCTCAATACTCATTAATACAGAAAATAATCAGTTATGAAATAAAATAAGCCATTAAAACAATAAAACAATGCATCAATGTTAGGACTCCAGATATTTATAGACAACTCTTTAATATGATGATCAAAGCAGCGACTGGTTTCTGAGGGTGTGCAGCTCAAAAAAGAGTTTTGCAACAGATGGTTGACTGTCCTCCCCCAGTAACACCTACATTTGATCTTTTTCTGACAGTTTTGGAAAATGAAGTTTGAGAGTTTCTGAAGTATTTCTGTCTCATATGTTCCTAAACGTATTACAGTGAAGGAGAAAGCAGGCCTCTGTCTGAACCTAACCAGTGTCACAATGAGCACAGACATTCTTTTGAAGTCATTTTTGTCTGTTTCTGCCTCTTTCTACTGTGATCAATGAGCTTGTACTTATATCATCCGACTATGCAGAAATATTCAGCCAGGTCTTGGTACTGTGTGTTCTGGTTTTTACTTTTGTTTTTAACAATGGCCCAAATATGTACAGGGGTTGGACAATGAAACTGAAACACTGGCCTATATACTGTAGTGTTGGAGGTTTCACGCCTATACATGCTCAGCCTGGTGGCCAATCTTCACTGATTTACATGTAAGAACAGAGTGTAAAGGTTGAATTAGCAGAGCAAAAGCACAGCTGTATATACAATATTGCAATACAACATAAAGGGAGACATATCAGAATTCAAAAGGGGACAAATTGTTTGTGCACGTCTTGCTGGCTTGTCTGTGACCAGGACTGCAAGTCTTTGCGGTGTATCGAAAGCCACGGTATCCAGGTCAACCCTTAAATGCATGAATGGTTTGCCAATCATTATTACATATTCAGGTCTTTAGAGACCCGGATCTATATCTAACACAGATGGATCTCTACCTGTCGTGATAATATAAAATGCTCCTGATATTAGAGTAACAGTTACAGAAGAATAAATAAAGCACATTTTGTTACCTTTTGGAGCGTGGAAGGGTTCAGTTTGAGCATATGTTTTATACCATCATCACTGTCCTTGTCAGAGCACATTTCCCAGTACATTCAGCATCTGGTTCATATTCGCCATCTCAAACATATTCCCAAAACTATCATTTTCAACATCTTCAGAATCAACCCAGTCTCATATAAAAACGTACCCTGACTACATTGGTCCTAAGTGCAAAACGTAGAGGGGTTACAATAATGGCCCTTGACTGTTACATTTTTTGTTGCCTATTCTTTTCTTCTTGTTTTCCGTCCAAGTCACGTGACTTTCAAGATTCTGGCCATGAGAACAAAAAACATGGTGGACATTTCTCTCATTTTTAGTGGGGAAAAAAATCAGTATTTTGAGTTAGTTTCTGCATAAAAATAAGTTTTGATTACATTTCTAGCGATAAATATATATTTTATTTTCATAATATTCACTGAGTGAATGTACATAATCACTTGCTTGCTCGTTGTTACGAAGATTTTTCAGATCTCTCCAGAAAAATGTGAAACTGTAACTTTTTGGTTGCTGTGGACGCTGCTATCAACACATGTGAATGTTATCATGATGAAATTATTTACTGGGTTATCATTTTTCCATTATGACATGTTGGAGTATGATTCTCAATTTAATCAGCCAGCATAGTTGTATTTACATTTATTTATTTTTACGTAAGCTATTCAGACACAAACAGTAGACCAACCCCGCCCCCAAACCTGCCCATGTGGAAGATGAGAAACTCAGTCTTTGCCAGGTTGAGCTGCAGGTGATGTTTTCTCATCCATGCAGAGATGTCAGCCAGACAGCTGGAGATTCGTGCAGCTACTGTGGGGTCGTCTGGGTAAAATGAAAGGTAGAGCTGAGTGTCATCAGCATAGCAGTGGTATGAGAAGCCATGTGCCTGAATGATGATCTTAAAATCGCATTCTTCTTATTCTGCGGTAAATCCAAGGTAAATACACAGGGTGTCTTCTCGATGAAAAGCAGTAGAATCAAGAAGCTTATGCTTTGTTTTGAGGTGATGGGGGTGTTTACAGGTTCGCATTCCTTCCATGTGGACGATTTGCATGTGAATCTCTTTGTGCGCGTGGGTGTGGTCACATTAAAGATAATGAGGCTCCCTTGAGGAACTCTACCTCTCGCTGTTTTCATACAGATTACATAAAAAGAAAATATTCGTTTTTTAATATAAATTACTTCATTTAAATTAGACGTTCCATGCTTTCTAAAGATATATATATGTCGGGTCTGTGTGGCAAGTACTCGCGGAGTTATAGTTCATTTTCAGACGCATTTCAGGGAGGACTTCATGGAGAGACAGATGGGAGAATGTGCATCCTGTTTGTTTTCTTTATTTAGCGAAAAGCACAGCATTTAGTTTTTATTATGAGTGTACACAAATAAAAGTAGACACTTTAAGCTTTGTAAATGACAGAGTATTTTAACCCTCTAGGCGCCACGGTCGAGTTTACTCGACAAGATGCGGCACTGAATAAAACGGCCGATTTTTCCAAACAGGGTGTCAAATTTCGTTTGACCTCCCCTCCACTAGATGTCAGACATATCATACTTCATCCCCGACTCAAAAAAACGTCATGCTTCTATACAAAATCTTCGAGCAAGAGCGTATTGAGTCAGTGCGAACAAACGCGAAGCTAGTGTGCGAGGGAGCCATTTTATCAGAGCAATATTGTCAATGTCAGCGAGTATTTGCATTAGATTATTATTTTCTAATGGCATCAATAAAGCTTACCCGCAATGAAGTGTTGGGTCTTCTATTCGTGGACCCTGATTCTGAAGGGGAATATCTGCCGTAATCCTGAAAGTGAAAGTATAGCCCTACACCAAGCACAAACGGTGAATCCTTTGCCCAATGTCGATGGTCTTTTGCCCAATGTCTGTGGTGGGAACACAGTGGTGTTTCGCGGGGTTGGAGTGTTCATTGCGAAGTTAGCAGGCATGTTATGCCGGCTTCACACTGCGCGCGGCCGTGTTGCATTCACACTGGCAGCAGTTGTCTCACGCAGCTGAACCGCGCTTGTGTATTGCAAATACAGTTAGTGGGCAACATGGAGACAATGACAGTAGTCCGAACTGTGCACACTCGGCGGGCGTGCGCGCGTGTCTGTCTCTCGTCTTGTCTCGTCATCTCACTCATGATCTCTGCCTTGCCGTGGCGAGTGATCTTTTGAACTAAACAGGTCTTGTCTACTTGTGTTTGTGTGTCATATGAATAATATATATGTGCCCCATACATGGAATCAGAGTGCCTACTGTATGTTGTAAATGGAAAGTCTCTACAGCAAAAGGCCAACCGTTACATGCATTCGGTTTGTTTCTACCATTTATTAGTAACGATTTACACAGTTTGTTTACTATTTACTATTTACCTGAGCATTCAGTATTGTGCAATATAGCATACAGAAGGTGAGGGACATTTTTTGGGGGAAAGAAGTGCTGCATTTATCATTTAAACATGTGACTTTTCATGAAAATTCTAGAATTCAAGGTGACCACCACCATATGATGTCATAATATGCAAATTAGATGGGACAATGTAATCCCTACATAAACTTTGGGTCATCCTTAATATCTCTCTAATTTACAGAAAGTCTCTATCTTTTATTACTTTTAAGATATAGCCTTTTCAAATTAAGATGTCAAAATCAAGTAATTTTACACTGTCATGAGGAGAAATCAAGCAAAATGTGTTCTTCGGGTTCAGAGGGCTAATGTTGGCATACATCCACAAAGGGCGAACGACATCCAACAGGAATAACTGTTGACGCAAGAGGAAGCTGTCTGGAAGGGATGTTATTAACTGGGTATTAACTCGGATTGTATATAATATTTTTTTTTTTTAACATAAAACCACAGCTACCCAACTCACTCCAGAATTAAATGCGCACATCGACTCTCCTGTTTCAACCCAAAATGTTATAATGTTGCAATAGTCAAACCTTTGGTCACTCGTGCCAATGCCAAATGTTGGTTTCATTGGTGCCAACAGTGCAAATCTTGGGCTGTGGACAATGTGAAACATGTATTGTTTTCGGATGAGTCCACCTTCACTGTCTTCCCCACATCCGTGGGTGTTACGGTGTGGAGATGCCCCAAAAGAGGCTTAACACCCGGACTGTTGCATGCCTAGAGTGAAGCACAGGGGTGGATCAGTGATGGTTTAGGCTGCAATATCATGGCATTCCCTACTGTGCTTGATTGGGGCATCACTGCCAAGGACTAGCAAAACTTTCTGAAGGACCATGTGCACCTAATGGTTCAAACATTACACCCTGAAGGTGGGGCCATGTATCATGATGTTAATGCACCAATAGACACAGAAAGACTGGAGACAGAAATGGTTTGATGAACATGAAAGTGAAGTTGAACGTCTCCCATGGCCTGCACAGTCACCATATCTAAATATTGTTAAGCCACTTAGGGGTATTTTGGAGAAGCAAGGCAGAAAACGTTTTCCTCCACTAGCATCACATAGTGACCTGGCCACTGTTCTGGAAGAGCAATGGCTCAAAGTCCTTATGGCCACTGTGCAGGACTTGTATCTGACATTCCCAAGACTAATTAATGCAGTATTGGCTGTAAATGGATGCCCTACATTATTAAGGTCTAAAACCAGGTTCATTGTACAACCCCTGTATATATTGTGGTACTAAATTTCAGCTGGAATGTATGTGCATTTTCTTTGCATTCACTGCCAGACCGAACCCTCCTGATGTTATGATTTTGAAACCAAGGCAGTCATAAAGTAGAATATGTTATAGGGCAGAATTTCGCAGCGTGCATCTGGTTTCCTGTGATCATCAGGTTGTCTGCACAAAGAGGAAATTTCACCACAGAATTGCTGATTGTTCCAGTAGCACTACTAATTCATGAATAAGTTGAGCTGGACTTCTGGGAAACTGCAGTCTGGTCTCACTCCATACCCTCGTGTGGAAGATTTTGTTCTTTTATTGCCTAATTGACTCTCTTTCTCTCTGCCCTCATTCCATCTCTTTTCCATGCTCCTTAGTCTTTTATATCTGTCCTCAGAGGAAGAAAGAAGCTGTGCTTTGAGTGATAGGAACAGGGATCTCAGCAGGACTTCATAATCTTGTTTATATCAGAGTAATTAACTCTTCTTTGAACTCATCGTATTTGGCATATCCAATTAGTTGCCTTTCCCTTTCCACCAAATAACACAGAATGTGCCTTTTCTGCTTGCGTGCTCCTAAACAATGGGTTGAGTAACATATATTTCAAGAAGTTCTCAACATAATCTACTTGAATAAAAATGCAAGAATTTTAAGATGAAGCATTGATTTGGCGGGCCAATTTATGTGTTCACCAAAAGCCTGGCTGGAGCCTCTACTGTGATATGAAGAGAAACTCTTTTGTATGCTGCTTTTTAAAAGTCCAGAGTCTAAAATTTTTGATTTTTTGAGGGGATAAATTCTCTCAGAGTGAATTTCCAACTCTGAATAATGTGATACTGCTTTGAAACTGCCATGAACACAGTCCAAAAGTCCCAGTTCGGTTGGGCTATATATCAGCATAGTAGACTATACACCGATCAGGCATAACATTATGACAGGTGAAGTGAATAACACTGATTATCTCTTCATCACGGCACCTGTTAGTGGGTGTGATATAATAGGCAGCAAGTGAACATTTTGCCATCAAAATTGATGTGTTAGAAGCATGAAAAATGACCAAGCGTAAGGATTTGAGCAAGTTTTCCAAGGGCCAAATTGTGATGGCTAGACGACTGGGTCAGAGCATCTCCAAAACTGCAGCTCTTGTGAGGTGTTCCCGGTCTGCAGTGGTCAGTATCTATCAAAAGTGATCCAAGGAAGGAACAGTGGTGAACCGGCGACAGGGTCAAGGGCGGCTAAGGTTCATTGATGCACGTGGGGAAAGAAGGCTGGCCTGTGTGGTCTGATTAAACAGATGAGCTACTATAGCTCAAATTATTCAATAAGTTAATGCTGGTTCTGACAGAAAGGTGTCAGAATTCACAATGCATCGCAGTTTGTTGCGTATGGGGCTGCATAGCTACAGACCAGCTAGGGTGACCAGGCTGACCCCTGTCCACCGCCGAAAGCGTCAACAGTGGGACCACATCAGAATTGAGACCACAGAGCAATGGAAGAAGGTGGCCTGGTCTGATGAATAACGTTTTGGTTAACATCACGTGGATGGCCGGGTGCGTGTGTGTCACTAACCTGGGGAACACATGGCACCAGGATGCACTATGGAAAGAAGGCAAGCCGGCGGAGGAAGTGTGATGCTGTGGGCAATGTTCTGCTGGGAAACCTTGGGTCTTGCCATCCATGTGGATGTTATTTTGACACGTACCACCTACCTAAGCATTGTTGCAGACCATGTACAACCTTTCATGGAAACACTATTGCCTAGTGGCTGTGGCCTCTTTCAGCAGGATAATGGTTTAAAAGAGCACAACAACGAGTTTGAAGTGTTGACTTGGCCTCAACAATCTGAGCCATGGAGGCCCCACCTTTCAACTTACATGACTTAAAGGATCTGCTGCTAAAATCTTGGGGCCAGATACCACAGCACACCTTAGGGGTCTAGTGGAGTCAATGCCTCGACGGGTCAGGGCAGTTTTGGCAGCAAAAGGGGGACCAACACAATATTAGAATCATAATTTTAATGTTCTGCCTGATCGCTGTATATCAAATTTGAGAACCAGAAAGCATGAATATATCACCAAAAATAAACCTAAAACACATATCAATTCAGGTTAATTACTTTCAAGATACTATTTCTTGAAACTAATTGCATCTATTTTTTTCTCAAATGGTTTTCAACTTTATTTACAATTATATACAATTTAGGTATACAATTTAGCCCCCATCTATTTAAAGGTCCCATGGCATGACATTTTCATTTTATGAGGTTTTTCAACATTAATATGAGTTCCTCTAGCCTGAATATTGTCCCCAAGTGGCTAGAAATTTTGATCAGTGTAAAACCGAGTTCTGGCTGTCTTTCTCTGCCTTTGAGAAAATGACAGCTCAGACAAGCTGATTTTGAATTTTCCTGTTATGACGTCATAACAGGAACGGTTACCTCCCTTTCCTCCGCCCAGAGAATTTGGCACGCCCTTGCGAGCGCCATATTTGTTTGTCCTCGAGAGATCATGGCTTGTGAACGAGTGAATGCTGGTTGTTTCTCAGTGTTTGGTTGTACAAATGAAAACAGAAGTGTTTTTTTCAGTTCCTTCTGATCTGTGATCAGTGATTTCTGATGTGTAGCTAATTATTCAAGTTCACACAGAACTTTATTATTCATGCACACACTGCGTCTTCTCTCTCTCCCGACAGAACAGTGTTTTCTATCTTGTGAGTCAGTGTTTTTGTACGTCCTCGTCACGTCTATCTGTTCTAAAATGTGCATACAGTTGTGAGTTTCTGCGCAACATCGGCAGAGTCACATCTTTAGAGATAAACCTCATGCACGCCAAAGCTAGGGCTGCACTGACCGGTCGGCCTTCAACATCACCAACCCCCAAGTACTGCATCTCGCCCACAGCGGAGGCACCATATGCGGCGCGAGATTAAGCAGAAGGGGGGTAAGCGTGAGTGTATCCGGGCTAGGCTAGTCAGCTATTCCCAGAATATACTGGATTACATTTGATTACTGCGCTGTTGTGTCTTTGTTTGCGCTGTGTACTCAATGCGTCACTGAAGCTTTTCATATGATAGGAAAATATCTAAAAATAATACTATAATCGACACTTACTCGTAACTCATTCATCTTGACAGCTGTAATGGTACATTACATGTGTTAAAAAGTTAGAATAAGGAGGAAGACGGGCTCTGCGTGACTGGGACTCGTGTTTATTAAGAACTCTCAGATACAAACACAATAAACTTGCGCTGACAGCGCTCTCACAACTCAGAAGTTACTACATAACTTTGTTAGCAATCGCTCCGTCTTTGGTCCGTGATGTCGGGTTCGTGAAAGTATCGTTCTTTTGAACAAGTTCTTTTTAGTGAACGGGTCGAACCAGTTCACCAAATCGGACTGAATCGTTCTAAACGGTTCGGGTCTCGAGTCAGCGCTGATCCATAATTTACTAAAGTTACTAACTTTCTGACATGAGTGACAGCCCCTCCGACTAGAAATAAACTAATAACCTGAAGTATATGCTAGTAACTACAACAGTTCACTGAACTGAGATGTGCTGAGAGAACTGATGAGAAGTGAACTCTGGTCCATCCGTCTCTCTGGCAGTCTCGTGCCTTATGCTCCTACCTCGTAGACCTCGTTAAACCAAAGATGTCAGCCAATTACAACAGTGGGCATTTTAACTGAAGTCTCACAGCAGACACGTCCCTTGAAACAGGGCATTCAGCCAGAGGGCAAACATTGGTATAGAAAAAATGCCTTTTATTTCTAAATTATGACATTTTATGATGTAAAAATCATACTAACAATATAAGGACACCTCAGAATACATTATAAAATACAATAAAAAATCCATGCCATGGGAAGATGTATTTATTGTATTGTATACAATAAAACAAACTTGTATTAAATAAATAAATAATTATTGCTCTGAAAAATGTTGCTGTGTATTTAGGCAGAATGTAAAAATAAAGAAGCTTAAATAATAAATAATTGTAAATATTACTATTTTGTAAACAACAAAACGATTCTAAATGGTTGGTTGATTTGCAGTGAAGTGCTTTTGCAGCTTTTTTTGGTGTATTTTTATAGTTCCCTGCTCAACATAGACCTATGGCATTGAAATTTCATGACACAAAATGTTTTAAAGGTTTTTTTTTGTGCAAAGAAAATTTATGTTTTGTGCTCTGTGATGACATGACCATGACAATTCAGCAAACTTAAGTACACAAACAAACCTTGCTGTAGTGGTACAATGATGTGAAAGAGGCCTCTTGTTCCACAACATACATTGCAAATATAATAATTTAAAATGTCATATAATTTAATAATCTTGAAGAAAAAAACTCTTCCTTATACCCCTCAAACCCCATACAATCTTTACACACCTGCATCTCTTAACACTCTAGATGAGGAAAAGGAAGCATTCAAGGTTGACGAAGAGAGAAATGTAAGCAATGGGCAGATGGACGAATGAAGCCAAGGGACTCAAACATCTGCTGGCCCTACAGTGATGATAGGAGGCTGAAATATCTCTGCCTGTATGGAGGCTGGCAGGGCCAATCTGCTTCCTATGATTCACTGAGAAACCGGCCAGATTCATCACAGAGGGGCCGTCTCCTCGCCCGTGCTTAGACGTTTGTTCAACAGATCGTACGGACAAAGCAAAGAGCTCTGTGCAGTCAGAGAGATGTCTCCGCTCTGAGACTCGGTCATGATATTCGGATTTTCAACCAAGATGGAATTGTGTCATTTATCTACCTGTTGGTAAGAAGACATTTTTTGTAATAAGAAACCAAACACAGGCACAAGAACTTTCATTGACAGAGTTATGTGTAGAACAATTTGTTCTGTCCTAACAAACAAATGCTACAAACTATCTTTCTTCCATTACTAGGATGCAAAAACATCCAAATCTGTTTAAAAATTTACAAATATCTGTGCATGTTTTTTTTGTGCTTGCATTTCTTACCATTAATCTCATAGGAGGGTGAGTCAAGGAAATTATTAGGTTTTGATGGCAACATTTTTCAAGGCAATTGCAAGGCTTCACCCTTACTGTACTATAGAGTAAAGCTCCAAGCAGGATACTGAGTAAGAAACTGTGCATTTGTGGAATAAAAACCTTCTTCTTCTTTTCACTCCCCAACATACATTAATCTATCCATCTGTTGAGTTTCTCATTTTCTGCCTATATATTTCCATAAAAAATGCCTCTGGTATGGACTTGCTGTCACAGAACATAGAAAAATAAAGAAGATATATGGGATTTACAGGCTGAGTGCAAAAACTGCTATTCTCAGCATCTTTCTGAAAAGACACAAAAAGTTTTTCCTTCTTCCAATTTACCATGAAACACAGGGAAACTTTTTGTTTGCATACAGTCAGGATGCTCAGTGTACTATGTATTTCCACCAACACTCGCTCCATCTAATCTATCTCTAATAAATACCTCATTCTTTCTGTGCTCACAATTTGCTCACAAACCCCACTCACACACATCCTTTACATCCCAACCTCCACTCTTCTACTCTTCCTTCAGTTGTTCAACCACACATTTCCAATATTAGAATCCGAAGGAAACTTATGCAGTGACTGTGTTCTTCCACAACCAGGCTTAGCGCAATATCTTGCTATCTTCGGCATGTTTATTGCTCGGTAGCGCAATCAGTTTAGCTCCACAAGTCGTTTGGCAGGGCGACAGAATCAGGCATATGTGGCGTTTCAGCATACAATAACATCAGGGGTCAACATATTCTTAGATCAAGCATTTTCTGGGCCTGGTGTCAATACAAGCTTTTCTTTGACTAACAAGGAAGTTTTCAGCTCCGAAACTTACACATTTTTTATGAATGAAATTTTATATATCAAAGGCTCAAGAAAAAGTTGATTTCTCAATTCATCACCCCTTTAAACATTACAATGCTCATGATAATGTTAATTTACTCTACAATAAATAAATCCACTTCACCAGCTAATTACTCACAGCGATGCCATAGAAATATACAGAGCTACAGCGAAAACAGAAGTTGAAAGATAATATTCTAAAGATGGCTGTGTGCACGTTTCTCTGGTGCATAAGGTACTGCTGTGGCACCTACTCTGCCAGCTTCAACAGTCCATCACGTTCTTCTGTCTCAGTAGCTCTACACTGACAATTTCTAGCCCAGCTCATCCAGCCATCTGATCTTTTCCAAATAATTGTATCATTCTTTTTCTTCTCCATGCTCACAATTGCTAAAAAATCCTTTCATCCAAACCGCCAATCCTCTTCCCTTCCTTCAGCCATTCACAGCAATACGGCTCCTATTTACTCTGATATTTCTCAAACAGCTCTCAAACTCTTCAGTTCAGAAACCTTTTCCAGTGCCCCAAGCAATTCTTCCTTGCGTGGGACAATCTGGACACCTTCATCCTCCATTTCTATTTTAAACTGGTCTATCCTTTTCCCCCTCCATCTCCCTCCACCCCCCGACTCAAATCCCTCCCTCCCCCAACACCTTACATCCTACCATCTAGCAAACACCCATATACTTAGCCACAGCAGAGCCACCTACTCGGCCAGCTTCAGCCATGCATCACCCTTCTCCTGTCTCAGCAGCTATGCTCACAAATGTAGCCGCCATTCACAGCAATACGGGTCCTGTTTACTCTGATATTTCTCAAACGGCTAACTCTTCAGTCCAGAAACCTCATCCAGCGGATTCTACCACATGTAGGCCAGTCTGGACTCCTTTAACCTCCATTTCTATTTTCAACCAATCTATCCTTAAAAGAGATGAATAATTGACTTGTCTTCTCCCCATGGCTCTCATATTTTAAGCATTAACAGTTTCATCCCAGCTCCAGACTTCTCTACGCAATATGCTATCATCGACCATGCCATCAACCTCATTCACCTAGCAGGCCACAGAGCTTGGCTCGCCAAAGCAGATATCACCAGTGCCCTCAAAGTCTTGCCTATCCACCCAGATTTCCAGTGCTTCTCTAGAGTCCTCTGGGAGAGCATACTTTGTCGTATGCCGCACCTTCGATTGCAGAAGCAGCCCCAAGATCTTCAACTCCCTTTCATAAGAACTATGCTGGATTACTATAAACAATCACAGACTCCCTTACGTCCTCGCTGACTCCGATGACTCTCGTTGACTCCTAATTGTCACGTTCCGCTATTGGCGGAGACAACTTCTCTACAATTTTCTATTAACAGATAAATGCAAAGCAACAGTTACTAGCACTTCTAGGCCACCTCAATTACAGCATCTAGATAAACCCTCAGGGAAAACCCTTTTTGTCCAACATTCTGTCAAAAGCAGCAGCCATTAGAGGGTTACTCCATGATAGAGTTCGAATATGCATGCAAATGGAAATACGTCTCTGGCAACAAATTCTCTCATCCTGGAAGGACATAAAACACATTTCTACAACAACTACATCACTCATGCCAGTGACATTAAAATATACACTGATGCAGCACCCTCCAGAGGCTTCAGCGTTTACTATGGTGGGTGCTGGTTTGCCTCCGTATGGCCCCAGAGTTCAGTTGGCTCAACTCACAGTCAGGCACGTTCTCCTCAGTTCTTACGAATACACCCAATAATCATAGCCACCATTCTTTGAGGGCACTAATGGTCTAGGAAATTAATACTCATCCACTCAGACAACAGAGCAGTAGCAGAAATCGTAAACACAGGCAGATCACGTTCCACAGTTATCATGCAATTCTTGCGCAGACTCACTCTAATTTCCCAACACCAGTTGCCGAGCTGAGCCGCTTACATACCCGGACACCTCAATCTCATAGCCGACTCACATTTAGTAAGTTTAGACTCTTGGCTCCCGAATCAGACTTTTTTGACAACCAACTTCAACTAACCAGCAGATCAGAAATCTCACTAACGCTTATCAAGAAGCCTTGCCGTGCCTCGAGCACACTTTCAGCTTTCTTAACCGGCTGGAACTGTTTCAAAGGTTATCTCGCCATCACAAACGCCTTCCACTAACCACCGACCTATTTAACCTCTGCATCCCCTTTCTTCACTCAAGCTATATAGGGTCCATGTTCCCCCATGCCTTTTGGCTTCCTATGATGTTCAGAATTTGCACCTACTTCCTCTGCCTTCAATCCGTCTATCCATCCCGGCATCTTTGACATTTCTATCCTCTCTCTAGATACTCTCACATTTCTATCCTCTCTCTAGACACTCTCACTCTTTGGAGAAGCAAAACAGAGCAATTAGGAATATCATACCCATTTTACATCTACTCTTTCTTACGGAAACTGGCCACAGATCCTGGTTCAGCAAGCACTTCGGACCCACTTTATATTAGGTGGCCTTAACTCATTTTAATTACCCATTTGATACAATGCACTTATTGTGTAGATACATGTTTTTACATTGTACTTACATTTAAAAAAATACCTGCATGTAATTACATATGTAATTAATTATGTAGTTACATTTGTAATTACACAGTTGACACTTACCTTACACCTAACCCTACCCTTAAACTTACCCATAACACCACACCTGTCCCTAACCCTACCCATATCCCACCTCAATATCAGCAAAAGTGTAAGTACATTGTACCTATTTTTTTATGTAAGTACATAGTAGCTAAGGCCACCTAATATAAAGTGGGGCCAGCACTTCTATCAAATCCTTCATATCACCAGCATATCTCCAGAACACCAATACATTCTTTCCGCATTGGAGCAGCGACCTCAGGGGCCAGGCGAGGTATCTCAGACAAGACAATCCGAATCTTCACTAGCATATCACAACGACCTGTTAAGCCAAGCCTACCTCAGCTCTTCCCAATCTTTGGGGGTCCTAATCACTTGGCCTACATTTAACTGAGATGATGCCACCACTCTGAGTCTCCCGGCCGCCAACACCAGATGCCCATATCAGCCTGACTACCATCCCTTTCTCTCTTCCACTTCATTCTCTCCCTATTCATCCCTAACTTCTTCAATAAATAATTTTCCAACATTCATGGTTGTGGCGTGGTGCTTGCTCGTGAATTAATATTTAAAGTACTTTTTCTAAACTCTTAATACAGCAACACACCTACATTACACAATTAGACAAACTCATTTTCTGCCCAAAAACATATTTTGTTCAAAATTCTAACTCTATCAAAACACAGCAAACCTGATTCAAAATTGAATCTGTCAAAAACACTAGCACTAGTTTTCTATCCAACATGAACATAGTCAATCATAGCGCAATGACTGTCAACATACTAACAGTTGATGGCATAAAAAAACTGCATTACTTGTCATGTTTCAGTTTTACCTGCAGACAATATGAAAATATTGTTTTTATTTAGTTTCCTTTTACTTTAAGCCATTCAAAATTTTTGGTTGTGTGTTCAATATGTGCATTCGTGGCAACATGCTATCTAAAAGTGAAGTCATTACTTTATAGAATGTAAAGTAGAAAAAAAGGGAAAGTAACATAATTGCTCAGGGCATCCACTGGTCAAATGGATCCCTTTGCAGAACTTCAGTTGAAATTGCTTTCTGGGGATGGGGGGGTTGGTGGTGCCCCTATAGAGGGTGGGATGGTGCCCCCTTAGATAGTGCCCTACGCATACCATATATCTGTGTATATGGAACAGTGGTACTGGAATCTTTGTAGTAAAAGCTTTACATGAAGCTTGAAATGAAATGAAAACAAGAAAATCCTGCCATTGATCAACAACAAATCCAACATACATGAACTTTGGTTACTACAAAACCTTTTTTTTTTTTTTTCAACCACCGAATAAAAAAAGTATAAAAGTTAATGATGAGTTTTTATCTCACAATTCTGACTCTTTTTTTAATTGTAAGATATAAACTAGAAATTGAGAAAAGTCAGACTTGTGAGATAAAAAGTCATATTTACCTTTCTTATTTTCTATTCCATGGCAGAAATAAGCTTGCATCTGTTCCACATGTGTAAGGGGGAAAAACATACAGATGCACAATCCAGCACACATTCTTCCTCGTCTCCCCTACCTCTTCTTGTCCATTGTCCTGATTCAACTACTCCTCTCCATCTTTCAACTATTCCTCTCCCTCGTCCAGACATAATTTTTTTTCTCTCTCTGCTTCTCTGTGTTGTTCCACATCCACACTGAACAAAAGCAATTCAAAGAGTCCTTTTTACTGTGTATGTCCAAGTAATGGAAATAATTCCAACACCTGACTATGCTTCCTAATGAGATTGGATTTGACTATTAATCATATTTCAGTGATATGTTACTTAAAAATGCTTAGTTGTTTCAGTATTTGTTTCAATACTTCTGAGCTACTAAAAAGGCAGGTCCCAGGCACTCAGTCAAACGTAAACAGAGGAGAAGGAATTAATTAAAAAGCCTTTATTAAGTATGGCTTAAGTCATATTTAAAAAACTACAAGAGCCAACATGTTTCGACCAAACAGATCTTCTTCAGGGCAAAGCCACTTCTGAGCTACTGCTCTTGTTGCAGAAGCAGAGGCTTTTTACTAAGGTTTTGAACATAGGTCTTTATTTCTGTGTGTAAGCATTTGTAAATAAGACCAGAAAAATCCATGATTTTGGTATGGGGTAAGCTTGTATGAAAAGAAAATTTAAGAATTTTATAAACGTGTTAATTGACTGCATATTGTGTGAAAACAACATGAATTGTGTTAATGGTATGGCCACAACAGATGTATGTTGTTAATTGTGTTTAGAGTTTTGAAAATGTGACTACAGATTGGACAAAAGGATGTTAGCAATTAAGTAAAAAATAATAAAGTAAGCAGGCCAAAAGGTTTTTTTTTTTTTTGTACAAATCTTTACCACCTTTTCAAAACTCTTCACACAGTTCCCCTCACCAACTTGGAATAGCAATTAATTTTGCATTGCAAATGCACTAAAAATACCAAACACTTCATTCATGCCCCAAATCAACTCATACTTCTATTACACTAGCAAATGTTGTCACCCAACAAACACACTTTGTCACTCATAAAACAACTTAAAAAAAACCCCACTAACAACAGGCAGAAGAATATGTAAACATGCACGAGTCTGTAGGTTTTGGCTGTGGTTGTGTCTAAGTGAGAAATATATTCATGTAATTTGAAAAACAGTTATTGAATGGATTTTGTGCCAAATTTTGTGCCAAAGCATGATCAATGCTCACTGTGTGAAGAGTTTTGAAAAGGCGACCTAAGTATTGAGAAATGTGTCCTATAGCGATTGTAAAAAGCAAAAACAAATACATTCGTCACCCACTCGACATGTGCATATTCATGTAAAGTTTGAGATGCCCTGTATCCTGTCTTGCCATATCTGTCTATTGTTGAAGAACAGCAGCTAATCATCTGAGTGCTCTGTCATCAGCAAAGTCAAGCAACCTCCAATGCTAACATACGGTGGCCCGAGAGAGCTCAACGTGCTGCAAATGAAGAAAACACATGCAAATAGAAAATACACCAGAAAATAAAGAAAACATCTTCTTTAGTTTGACAACACATGCAAATACAAAAACGCGCTGCAAACACTCACAACACATGCAAATAGAGAAACGCGCTGCAAAAAGTCCACAATGTATGCAAACACAAAAACGCGCAGCAAAAAGTCCACAACGCATGCAAATAGAGAAACGCTACAAATACTCACAACACATGCAAATAGAGAAACGCGCAGCAAAAAGTCCACAACACATGCAAATTCAAAAACGTGCAGCAAAAAGTCCACAACACATGCAAATAGAGAAACAATGCAAATACTCACAACACATGCAAATAGAGAAACAATGCAAATACTCACAACACATGCAAATACAAAAACGCGCTGCAAAAAGTCCACAATGTATGCAAATACAAAAACGTGCAGCAAAAAGTACACAACGCATGCAAATAGAGAAACACTGCAAATACTCACAACACATGCAAATAGAGAAACACTGCAAATACTCACAACACATGCAAATAGAGAAACACTGCAAATACTCACAACACATGCAAATAGAGAAACGCGCAGCAAAAAGTCCACAACACATGCAAATACAAAAACGCGCAGCAAAAACTCCACAACACATGCAAATAGAGAAACACTGCAAATACTCACAACACATGCAAATAGAGAAACACTGCAAATACTCACAACACATGCAAATAGAGAAACACGCAGCAAAAAGTCCACAACACATGCAAATAGGCGCTGCAAATAACACATTCCAGGCCCGGCGAACTGGCCCTTTCTGCAATGATCTGAATGATGGTGATATGATTAGGCTACTTTTAGAGTTAAATTTATATTTTAATTTGCACTACAATAATTTATAGTGCATCACATAACTGACGCGCTGTAATAAGATTAGCTAACTCCTCATTAAAATAAATAAATAAATAAAACAAGAACGCAACCTGTTTAACACCTATCTGTTCTCATTTCTTTTAACTACGGGCCACAAGGGAAATATTAATAAATACATTTAGGTTAAATAGTGTTATCAGAACAGGTTGAAGAAGAGCATCGCTGACTTTTTAGTTTCACTTTCTGCAGTGAATAATTGATTGGGATTTGAGTCATAAAATTAAGTAAATTATAAAAAATATATATTATTTATTATTAATAATATTTTTTAACACAAAATAATACCCCAAAACGTTTGTCCTGACGCTGGGACTGGCAGACCACAACGAAAGTGTTATAAGGGAACACCAACAATTGACGTACATTAGTCTTCAGTGGGGTGCACCTGAAAGGTGTTTTGTTTATTTTAACATTCTGATCGTATGTGCATTATGTGCATACGTATGGGCCTATTTGCAGCTGCGTTTTTGTATTTACATGTTGTGAACTTTTGCAGCGTGTTTCTCTATTTGCATGTGTTGTGGACTTTTTGCAGCGCGTTTCTCTATTTGCATGTGTTGTGAGTATTTGCAGCGTTTCTCTATTTTGATACGTTGTGGACTTTTTGCAGCGCAATTCTCTATTTGCATGTGTAGCAGGGTGAGCAAGTTTCCTCCCCTGTATTTAGTGTGACAGCCTATCAGCATTCGAGGCCTGTCTATTTAAGACAGTGCATCTGCTACCTGAGGGTGCGTCATTGTAAGCTCCGCCCCATGGCGAGGGCGCACCACCATTCAGTGTGGAATTGTTTGGTCTGCACTGTAGCTCTGCGGTGATGTGCAGGCTGTTGTTATTTGCAGGTAAGATAAATCCGATTGTTTATCAGTGTTAGTATGGTGGTTGTGGTAACTCTCGTTTAACCCATTCTAGTACTTTGTACTGTAAATGCGTCTGAGCAGCGGCGACTCGTGCTGTGAGTAATTGTACAGCCATGCGTTTCCGGTGCAATCACTCGGTACGTACAAGTTATCCCTTTTTAAACTAATATTTTAATCAAGTGAGCTAATCAACTGTTGTTTTAGCAGGAGAATCAGTTCCTTCACGGACGCTCCGCTTAACTGAGGATGGGGCGATTGTCTCCTGCATGAAACGCGTTTGGGACAGCGCTGCTGTTTTGTTGCTACCACAAGTTATGCTGTTACCACAGCTTCATTGTCTACTGTCAAGTTTCTATTATTATAGTAACTATCGTTGTGAGTATTGCCTCGCGCCTCCTTTGGAAGTTTGAGTGGCTTTGTTGGCCGATCCGGTTTCACCGACCGCCACCGGTTTGACTCTAGTGGCTATACATTAGCTGTGTGTATTCAAATTGAGATGTTTATTTATTGTGTTTTGGTTGTTTATCATTTTACTCTGGCGTTGTAACCAGATGCCTGAGTGAATGTAAGTGTGTTGAATTTGTCTTTAATTTAATTTGTGACATGTTTTAAAATTGGATTGTTATTTTTTTGGGTTCTTGTTGATTGTTTTCTTCTGTTGTCTTCTTCTGTTATGTTACAGGAGCGGGGGGGTTCTGGAGAGTGAGGTTCAGCTGCCATAGTGTGGTGTTTACACCGAGTGCTGTGTTTTCTTGTAGCAAATCTTCACGTGTGGCATGGGCGTGTGTATTGTATCATGGGGAACCGTCTAATCGGACAGCTGGCCACCCTCCAGATACCTCCGCTGCTGGTCATTTTGTGTCATTTGTTTGTTTTTTGTGTGGTGTGCCGGAGACAGATTGGTGCACGTTACTGCATAGCTAATTTTGCTCAAGTTTATTTATTCAACATTGATACAATAAAGTTGTTACTCCCTTTTTTTCTACGACCTACGTCTCTTCACCCATTCTTTATAAAAAGATGACGAACCTGTGCGCCCATAGGGCGTGATTTCCCCGTTTTTCCGGGGTGGCGTAGTCGACCTATGTAGGTGCCAATCATTAATATTAGATAAAGAGTGTGTGAGATTGGTCCTCCTTCTCGTTTCTCCTCCCATATCATCTTTAGACTTTCCCCGCGGGTTGCCACATTTGGCGTAGTCGGCAGGGCATCTGTGTTTGGGTGGAGACGTGGTCGTATTATCTTGTTTTGTTTTTTTATTGTAGGATGCATAGCAACAAAACAGCAGCCTGTGTCCAGTGGCTGTGATTCCCATTTCCTGTGGGCTTGAGTTCTGATCAGAGTTTTCCTTGGCCAGATTGTCCTCCTGGTTTGAGTCGAGCCCTCCGTTACGAATTACAACGTTTGTAAGTCGTGAATTGGGGAGTGCTGTCTGTGTAATGGGGAAACGGGTCACTATTGTACCGTCAAGGCAAGTGACTGGCTTAAGTTTTTAATTTGTTTTATGCATGTCGTCCATGTCATATTCCCAGGTGGCATGAGGAAGTCCTGTATTGAATGAGTGACCAGTCTTCATGAGTCATGTTAGGCTGAGGTCGTCGTCCATGTCATATTCCCAGGTGGCATGAGGAAGTCCTGTATTGAATGAGTGACCAGTCTTCATGAGTCATGTTAGGCTGAGGTCGTCGTCCATGTCATATTCCCAGGTGGCATGAGGAAGTCCTGTATTGAATGAGTGACCAGTCTTCATGAGTCATGATAAGCTGAGGTCGTCGTCCATGTCATATTCCCAGGTGGCATGAGGTCGAGTAGTTCCATCGTCGGGGCGACGATGCAAAGGCCAGCGGTAGATTGTAGCAGGGTGAGCAAGTTTCCTCCCCTGTATTTAGTGTGACAGCCTATCAGCATTCGAGGCCTGTCTATTTAAGACCGTGCATCTGCTACCTGAGGGTGCGTCATTGTAAGCTCCGCCCCATGGCGAGGGCGCACCACCATTCAGTGTGGAATTGTTTGGTCTGCACTGTAGCTCTGCGGTGATGTGCAGGCTGTTGTTATTTGCAGGTAAGATAAATCCGATTGTTTATCAGTGTTAGTATGGTGGTTGTGGTAACTCTCGTTTAACCCATTCTAGTACTTTGTACTGTAAATGCGTCTGAGCAGCGGCGACTCGTGCTGTGAGTAATTGTACAGCCATGCGTTTCCGGTGCAATCACTCGGTACGTACAAGTTATCCCTTTTTAAACTAATATTTTAATCAAGTGAGCTAATCAACTGTTGTTTTAGCAGGAGAACCAGTTCCTTCACGGACGCTCCGCTTAACTGAGGATGGGGCGATTGTCTCCTGCATGAAACACGTTTGGGACAGCGCTGCTGTTTTGTTGCTACCACAAGTTATGCTGTTACCACAGCTTCATTGTCTACTGTCAAGTTTCTATTATTATAGTAACTATCGTTGTGAGTATTGCCTCGCGCCTCCTTTGGAAGTTTGAGTGGCTTTGTTGGCCGATCCGGTTTCACCGACCGCCACCGGTTTGACTCTAGTGGCTATACATTAGCTGTGTGTATTCAAATTGAGATGTTTATTTATTGTGTTTTGGTTGTTTATCATTTTACTCTGGCGTTGTAACCAGATGCCTGAGTGAATGTAAGTGTGTTGAATTTGTCTTTAATTTAATTTGTGACATGTTTTAAAATTGGATTGTTATTTTTTTGGGTTCTTGTTGATTGTTTTCTTCTGTTGTCTTCTTCTGTTATGTTACAGGAGCGGGGGGGTTCTGGAGAGTGAGGTTCAGCTGCCATAGTGTGGTGTTTACACCGAGTGCTGTGTTTTCTTGTAGCAAATCTTCACGTGTGGCATGGGCGTGTGTATTGTATCATGGGGAACCGTCTAATCGGACAGCTGGCCACCCTCCAGATACCTCCGCTGCTGGTCATTTTGTGTCATTTGTTTGTTTTTTGTGTGGTGTGCCGGAGACAGATTGGTGCACGTTACTGCATAGCTAATTTTGCTCAAGTTTATTTATTCAACATTGATACAATAAAGTTGTTACTCCCTTTTTTTCTACGACCTACGTCTCTTCACCCATTCTTTATAAAAAGATGACGAACCTGTGCGCCCATAGGGCGTGATTTCCCCGTTTTTCCGGGGTGGCGTAGTCGACCTATGTAGGTGCCAATCATTAATATTAGATAAAGAGTGTGTGAGATTGGTCCTCCTTCTCGTTTCTCCTCCCATATCATCTTTAGACTTTCCCCTCGGGTTGCCACACATGTGATGTGAGTGTTTGCAGCGCATGTGTTGTAAAATTGATGAAGATGTTTTCTTTATTTGCTGGTGTTTTTTCTATTTGCATGTGTTTTATTCATTTGCAGCGCGTTGAGCTCTCTCAGCCACCATACTAACATGTTTAAATTAGCCCAGTCAAGTCACACTATATTAACCCAGACGTTTTATGAAATTTCTCAATCCTTCCTATCCTATCTTTATATTTTACACTGCCAATTATTTAATCCTTTGTCTATGAAAAAAGAAAAGGTAGCACCACATAATTATGAATTTAAACTAAACAGACAAAGTCTTCTGCATGTGAATCACCAACTAGTCCAAATGTCTCTTCAAAGATGCATTATTTAAAATGGATTAAATCAAAATATAATTAAAAAAGTTTTTATAATTAAAAAAAATTGTTTTGTTTGTTTTTACAGTTTGAGGTTAGTAATATTTAACACTATTAATAAAACAAATGTAACAGTGCATTACAATCCAGTTGCATCACAAAAGTTTGAGAGAAAGATCTTCTTTAATGAAAGTCTAACCTTGTAGATCGTAGAACCCTCACCCCATGCAGGACATGTGTAACCTTGAAATTCATTGTTTATTTGTGTAATTCATTATATTGGTTTTAGTTTAATTCATGTTGCGTTAAAAAGAGAAGGGGAAGAATAAGAAATTGTGAAGTGGATGTGAAGACACTAATAATCTATTTAGAATGTTTTCATGTATTTTCATGTGTCTTATGTAGAGTTATATACAGTATATGTGAGTTAGAAAGTTGTGTGTATCGGCCCCTTTAAGGGGGCGGGTCCGAAAAGAGAAGTGCTCAGAAAGAGAGAATGCAGTAGCGAGCACACTAGATAGACGAGCGTTGTACGAAAGTGAGTTTGGCGTCTGTTAATGTTATGCCGATACTTCATTCATGTCATCCACGCCGAAGAGATTGGAGTGCACAAAGCAGAAAATAAGGGTTACAGACTGGTGGCAGTGGTTTCAAGTTCACGAGTTTCTGGAAGTTTCGCGGCAGAGGCATTCAACTAAGACAGCGCGAAGCGTTGTGGTGAATGAACTTTGATGAGACATTTAGTCAGTTTAAAAGACTATTTCATCACTCACGCCGTTCGAAGTTTAACAGCACTACATCTACGGGAAAATGACTGTTTATTCTCACGTGCTTCCCAAATGTTCTTCGTCACCCAATGAGAGCGATGATGACGAATTGGACACAACAGCTCATCGTACAGAGAATGCAAAGGTGCTGCACTTCAAAGTCGATCTTCCACCGTGTTTCCATGGGGACGGTAGGGACAAAGACAGTTTTTCCTTATGGAAAGCCAGATTAGAGCTCGCTGTTAAAGCTTGTGCTGATGTGCACACACAAGATTTGGCCGCCATTTTGCCTACGTGGTTGTGTGGAGATGCTTTGGCCTACTGGCTCTCCCTGTCTCCAGAGATACAACAGAACTATGAACTGTGTGTTGCGGCATTGAATGATGATTTTGGAAGGAAACAATTTTTGCTACATTTTCAGACCTTTGTGAATGCCAGACCGCGTATGCCCAAAGAGCCTTTGGAAGTATTTGCCGCTGAGATTACAAGACTGGTTTTGGAAGCTTTTCCAAATTATGGTGAATCCGCCATTGCTATGGAAAGATTCAGACGGTTCATTGCCGGTCTTGACCCTATTCTACAAGCAAAATGTCATGAGCATGGCACTACTAGCCTAGAGGAAGCGTTAGCCAAATGGGAACGGGCACAGGAAGTTCTCAGGCTTGCACCCATTTCCCATCTCGGTCAAAAGACCAGCCTGACACTGAACAACTTCACCCAGTGTAGAGTTGCTTTCTGCTATGGTGTCCACAAAGACAACTTCAACTGGGGACATTTCTTCTGAAATCATGACTGCAGTAAAGCAACTAACTGCTGATGTTAAGTCTCTCAGAATGGAAGTCAGTCATTTAAAGAAACAGCACAAGCAAAGTTCTCAATATGCTTCCTCTAGACAGAGAGGCTACTCAACAGAACGTGGTCGAGACAAACATCGCTACTCTCCACTCTTATCTCCGAGGAGATATCCATCATCACCTGTACCATCTCCTCATCGCGATCGTCACGCCAGTCCACCTCCACATTATTGAGCTTGTCATGTCAGCCCATCGCCACATTATCGTGATTGTCACATCAGTGCTTCTCCTCATCGAGATCATCACATCAGTCCACCTCATCGAGATTGTCACGCCAGATTGCCTCCACATTATGCTGCTTCACATGCCAGCTCTACTTCTTATCATCGTGACCAACACGTCGGCCCCAATCTACATCGTCGAGATCGTTATGTCAGCCCAAGTGTGGATCATCGAGATCATCGCTTACAACACGCCTCTCATCATCAGGATCGTCGTGCAACGGAATGGCCCTCCAGCAGGTTCTCGGGTGACAGATATGGCCTACGATCGTCTACTGACCATCTACCCTCAGCTGTGGATCATCATGTCAGTTTCGTCGAGGAGGATGTTGAACTTCAGGGAAATAGTAGCAGGTACTACGGGCCAAGTATCTGCTGAGTTTATGAGCGGGCCCAAACAAACTGAACCAGTAACTCCTGTCATTCCCACACCTTATGTTTTTGCTATCATTGAGAATGTTGCTGTACAAGCATTTGTTGACACCGGTTCAGAGATATCCTTGATCAGTGAAACACTGAGAATGTCAATTCCTTCTCTAGCCAAAAAGCCAATTCAGAAATCCTTTCTCTTGGCAAAATCAGTGACTGGTGACTATCTTGATACTCTTGGTATGTTACCTATTACTATTAGGCTTGGTGAGGAAGTGTTTTCACATGATGTTCAGGTGGTTAGGAATGCAACACAGCCAGTGATCCTTGGATGGGATTTTCTTAGAAAAACGTCATGCTGTAGTTGATCTCAGAGAGAATCATTTGAAATTGTGGAACTGGTCTATCCCTCTCTTGTGTTCGCAGGATATAGTCCATCTTCGGAGTAGTGCTGTGACTTTAGAGCCCATTCTGATCCCTGCCAGGTCGCAAATGAACGTTTTGGCAAAAATTCCGCCAAATATTGGTGAGAAAGATTTCACATGCAATTATGTTGGACTCTTAGACCCTGACAGTCAGACAGTACCCGGCCTTTTTGTCCTTGGTTCGAGCCATGAATCCGACAAATGAAGATTGCCATGTTCCATGTAGCACAAGACTTGGTGAGTTTCATTCTTTAGTTACACAGCCAGGTGAAGAATATACAATGTCGGAACCCACAGTAGCACAGATACAGACACAAAGTGAGCCCTGTCCAAAACCTAAAGTAGACCTCAGTCAGTCTGCAGTGGACAGAGAACAACAGACTCAGCTTGAGACTCTGATTTTCAAATATTCAGATGTTTTCAGTGCAAATGATTGTGACTATGGTCATACAGATTTGGTCAAGCATACCATCCGTACTGAGGATGTACTGCCAATCAGACAGAAGGCTTACAGAACATCGTCACATATTCGAGCTGAGATAGATAGGCAAATTCAACAGCTCCTTTCACATGATGTCATTGAAGAAAGTTGTAGCCCCTGGGCTTCCCCTGTCATTTTAGTGAAAAAGAGGGATGGCAGCTACAGATTCTGCATCGATTTTAGAAAGCTTAATGCAGTCACTGTAAAGGACTCTTACCCCTTGCCCCGTCCATCAGACGCTTTAGACAGCTTGGCAGGTGCGTGTTGGTTTAGCACCATGGATTTGTCCAGTGGATACTGGCAAGTTGAGCTAGATGCTAATGATAGGGAGAAAACTGCATTCAATACTGGCAGTGCATTATACCAATTCAAGGTTATGCCGATGGGTCTCACGAATGCCCCTCCCACTTTCCAATGACTAATGGAGCTTGTGCTTCGTGGACTTCATTGGAAGGTTTGTATTGTTTACCTTGATGATGTGCTGGTGTTCAGTCAGACCTTCAGTGAGTATCTTAACAGTCTTGAGGAGGTTTTCAGTCGCTTCCGTTCAACAGGTTGTAAATTGAAGGTTAACAATGTCATTTTGCTCGTAGTGAAGTATCCTACCTGGGTCATGTGGTATCCAGCCAGGGCTTGTTACTGGATGCTAAGAACCTGGACAAGGTCCGGTCTTGGCCTACCCCTAGAACTGTCACAGAGGTGAGAGCATTTGTTGGTCTATGCTCCTATTATAGGAGGTTTGTCAGGAATTTTGCTGCGGTTGCTGCACCCCTTCATGCTCTGACCCAGAAAGGTGTTGTCTTTAAATGGTCAAGTGAATGCGAGGAGGCTTTTAGGTCGCTGAAGCATGCCCTCACGAGTCCTCCCATTGTCGCTCACCCCACACAGCCTTTTTTGCTATACACTGATGCTTCTCATGATTGTGTAGGGTCAGTGCTTGCGCAGATTCAAGATGGGAAGGAACGTGTCTTTGTGCATGCCAGTCACACTCTGACTCCTTCCGAAAAGAAATGGTCCACCTATGACCGTGAGTTGTGGGCTGTGGTGTGGTCTGTCCGACATTTCAGACATTTCTTGTCAGGGGCCCCATTCAAAATTGTTACCGACCACAAACCTTTGCTGAATCTCAAGAAGGCCTCAGTTGATAATGATCCGACTGGTAGAAGAGCACGTTGGATACTTGAAATGGATGTGTATGACTTTACCATTCTTTACAGAGAAGGAAAGCAGCATAGTAATGCTGATTCTTTGTTGCATCGCCCTAGCTTACCTGTGACAGAAACAAAAGCAGTGCAGTATGTAATTTCCAGCCATACTGCTTCGGGAAAAGTCTCTTCTCCTGTTGAAGAGCCAAATGTTGGTGTAGTTCTTCCTGACACAAGTCTGACACTGTCAGTGGATTTGGTTGAATTACAAGTTCAGCAAAAGGCTGATTTTTGCCTTAGTACTGTCATAGGATGGATGGAGAATGGTAATCTAAGACCTCCATTGGGTAGACTGAAACATTCCCCAGCCACCGAGGAAACTCTGGCACAAATTCCCCAAATTGTCAGTCCAAGAGGGTATATTGTGTCGCAGAGTAAAGTCATCTCCTCATCCTCCTTAAGACTACCAAGTAGTCTTGCCTGAGGTACTCATTCTAACTGATCTTAAGTGTTTTCATGGGGAAAAGTTTAGTGGTCATCTGAGTGCTGAGCGTACTTTGTTGAGAGCCAGGAAAATATGCTACTGGCCTTACATGTCCTGTGACATCCAGAAATTCTGTATGGAGTGTGTATCTTGTCAGTCCTGTGCTTCTACTATTCCACATGAAAGGGCCCCATTGCAGTCCATTAATGCAGACAGACCATTTCAAAGGATTGCTGCTGACATTGTCGGGGGCTTTGCCTTTCCGACCTTCTACACCACCTTATGTGCGTAACCGACCTGCAAGGCAGATTGCTTGCGGGGCAAGAACGGACTGTTCAGCTCAAACTCTTCCTTTTTCTGGGCCAGAATCTGTGCCAAGGCCTAATTGTTCCCCTACGTACTCTCGGGTTCCGGAGCGAGATAACGTTCCATCAGTGGACTTACCTCAACTGACTCGTAGTGGCCGTGTGGTTAAAAAACCTGGAAAGTTTAAAGATTTTGTATGCTGATGCACATGTTTTGCACATGTTGATATGCACTTATTGTTGGTTATGCACTGTACTTTTGTTATGCTGTATAATGTACATAACGAGTTTCATACAATATTGTCATCAGAATGTGATACAGCATATGGGAAATATGTTAAAGGTTGTTCTGGAGTAATTGGGGATATCCAATAAACAAATGTTGATGCAATACTGCACTCAGGCACTGTTGACATGTTAGTATGTTACTGCTATGGGAATGAGTTACAGTTAAACAGGATTATCTTGAGAAATGAGGACGTTTCTTGTTATGCAGTGGACGACTGTAACCTTGAAATTCATTGTTTATTTGTGTAATTCATTATATTGGGTTTAGTTGAATTCATTTTGTGTTAAAAAGAGAAGGGGAAGAATAAGAAATTGTGAAGTGGATGTGAAGACACTAATAATCTATTTAGAATGTTTTCATGTATTTTCATGTGTCTTATGTAGAGTTATATACAGTATATGTGTTAGTTAGAAAGCTGTGTGAAAAGAGAAGTGCTCGGAAAGAGAGAATGCAGTAGCGAGCACACTAGATAGACGAGCGTTGTACGAAAGTGAGTTTGGCGTCTGTTAATGTTATGCCGATACTTCTGATTAAACAAAGAAATGTGAATCACCAACATTGTAACCCGGTTTTATTCATGTCATCCACACCGAAGAGACTGGAGTGCACAAAGCAGAAAATAAGGATTACACATGTAACAACAGTTTCCTGACCTTCAATAGGAGCTTGTTTGCCATACATTCATAGTGTCATTAGGGACCATCTTACAACTGGTGTCCCTAAATGCAACATATATCTATCACACACTCCTTGTCTGGAGTTCCTGGAGTACTTGCATGTCAAGTTTTTTTTTTATGATGTAAAGGAACGTGCATAGATTCCTTTAGAGAATTTATATTTTACAGCACAAGGGCAATAGTGCACTACTGAGTCTCATGCATGCGACTAAAATCCCCAAATATAATTTTACAGAGTTGTCATCGACAGAAAACTTCAAATTGCTTTGCAAAAATAAAAAAGAATTCTCTGTCCCTCTTTCCAACTTGTCCCTGGGCCTTACTCTTTCTCTCTCACAGGCAATAGGCTTATTTTTAATCTTTCAAGAATTCATTGAACAAGATGGAGAACAAGCATTTCTTGCTCTCTATCTCTGATGAATGAAGGACAGGGTAACTTTAGAAAGACATTTACACAGCCAGCCACTTGATGAATGTTTTATTCTTACAAGTGTTATATCAGAAGCACATTACTGGCATTTCAGATCATTATAAAGGGCTGTTGTTGAATATGATGAAATAAATATTTAAAATGTGCAATATCTTCAAAGAATAATACATGGCAATATATATTTAATAATAGAGGCATCGGCTGCATTTGATGGGTTTACTGATGTAGTTACTTTGCTCTAGCTTACTTTGTACACTCTCCACTGCTAAATGTTACATAATAAAGTGTCAGCACAACTTGTGCCATCTGCCACCAGCTTTGAAATATGGTCCTTAGGTTCAGAGAAGCATTGAAACAAAGCTGATTTTCTATTTAATACAGATTTGTATTGGTAAGCCATCAAAAAAATATATTCTGTGTGCTGTCATTTTAATGAGGATGAAGGGTGATAAAAGGAGTGAAGATATGTTCTTTCTTTCTTTCTTTCTTTCTTTCTTTTTTTTTTCTAAATTCAGAAGGAGGTGTGCGCCCCTCTCAAAATTACAATCATCTACGGAATGGCTGTGTATTATTGTTTTATCAGGGAAGCATAAAGATGCCAGAAAGCTGTGACAGATGTGTAAGGATAATTAAAATATCAGTCATGTAACTGCAAATTAAACGTCATTTTGATTTCGCATACCGCCTGACGGTGCAACCAATAGGCAGCTGGGTAATCATCAAAATACCAATGAGGCCGTTCGTCAAGGGCCATATCGCAATCCTCTGTTTCGGCTGACCGTCTCTCTCTCCAAAAGACACTCTAATTAGTAAACCCTCTGTGCTCTCAAGATAAAGCAAAGGCAGCAAGTGCATTCTGTTTAGTAAGGCCTTCTATTATACCAGTGAGCCAGCCTTTGCCTGGCAGACAGAGCACATGCATAGGCAATGGTGAGGAGGAGAATTGGGTTTACTTTAAAATTCTGAATCTGAATATGTTAAACACTGCAATGGGAAAAAAAATCTGATCAAAAAATAGCTCTTCGTGTGTGAGATGTCAAACACAGAGACAACAAACACCACATGCTCATATTAACTTGGCCTGCTATATCGCCATTGTATGTTACTAATCATTTATTTATTCTTTTTTTTTTCTTTCTCTCAGCAGATGTTCAACATGCTGTGTCATTTTGTACATAAAAAAGGATTTTCTGCATGTTGGGTCCCACAAAAAATCTGGCATGGTGGTCCCTCAGAGCCATCTGCCATAGTGTTATCAAATTTGGCACCATGTCTGTGCCTCTCTTTCACCTGGCTTCAGCTTTCAGAGTGCAAAAAGGAGAAACATTCAGTGTTCAGAGAGAAAGTTGATGCAAAAGAGAACAGAATGTCAGATGCATCAAAAGATGTCAGCTGTCTCAAGTGCTGTTCTGAACTGACAGGAATCCCCATAGACTGCCCTTATTTCACTTTCCACTGGGAGACAGTAAGTGCTTCACCACGAGAGGCAGAAACACTGGCTCTCGTTTATTCATTCTCTGAATCTGTTTATCAGTCCTTTTAAAAAACTAACAGCTAACATTAAAGGCCAAATCAAATAGCAAAAAGTGAAAATTGATTGACATATCTTGGAGGGTGTGAGTTTTTGCCCTGGGCTAAATTCTTCATTTTATATTTATATATATTTTGTATTATTATTATTTATTGTGTAAATGTGTGCATTGGAAGGGGGTTGGGTGTGAAATGGAGGGTCAAGTTGGACATTTGGCTTTTTTAATGTCCCTGTGCTTGTCATATACAATATATATATATATATATATATATATATATATATATATATATATATATATATATATATATATATATACTGTTTCCACCTTATTTTAAAAATAAGAGTAGGCTATTTTTAACTTCATTGTGCAAGTCCACTCTTAAAAAAATTGGTTCTATATACAGTAGAACCCTAGGATTCTAGACTCCTTTATGCCAAAAATATTCTATACAAGATAAGTATTTCAATACTTTCATGTTTAACAGGATATTTCATTTTTGTTTAACAGGATATTTTCATTTATGTTAAGAGCTGTTTAAATCATAAAATTTAATTAAAATAACTATTAGTTAAAACACGATTTAAACTAAATCCATGAAATGATCACATGCTGGGACACCCTAAAAGATTATATATACACTGCATGAAGTGCCTGACAGAACCCTTAAGGTATAGAACCTTTTCTTGCTATGCTACTTGATTGCAAACTGGTATTTGTAATCATAAACACACTGGCTTGTAATGCAAGTAGGTTTACATACCACACTTTGTTATTTTTATAATTATCAATCTAGTAATAATGAAGGTGGATAAAAGAGGGATAAAAGCACATTGTATGAAATGGAGGACAAGAAGTAACGGACTGGGAAACAAAATCCCATCTCAATGATTACAATAAATACATTTTGGATTTTGCCTTGAACTAAGAATAAATAATGAAAACAAGAATAAAACAATTTGTTGAATGTGGTCCTGATTTTTAACCCTAACCCTAATGTGGTCCTGACCCTTAAGGCTGATTTATACTTCTGCGTCGGACCTACGGCGTACGCCGCAAGTTACGTGTTGGTTTTCATTTATACTTCTGCACTGTTGTTCGCGTCAATGTGCAATTTCACATGCAGACCGCTAGGAGGCAGTGTCCACGGGCATGTTGATGGTGTAACCCACAGTATCAAGACAAAAGCCGAAGAAGAAGCAGCTTGTTGTGTACATTGTCGGAGTAGCAGCAGCGACCGTTCTTGCAGCTAGTTGAATGTAATACAAATTAAGCATCTCTAGTTGATTAGTAGAGTTAAATAAGAGGCGATCTGGCACTGGAAAGCGTTTTTGAAATCATGCAGAGTGCTCGTGGCCGCTGTTTTCAGTATCGTGACTCGTGCACAGACAAGCACTTCAAGCAAATGCTGTTGCGGAGACTTTATTCACGAAATGCATCTTATTGTGTCCCTGTTCTTGATATACAATCACTGGTTAACATCTTTGGATTTAATGAGAATGTAACGTCTTAGGGTTACATATATTATTAAATTAAATTTAGCTCATAGGGAATAATGGGTATTAATATTCAAGGATTTATGATTAATCATAACGGGTTATAATTGAATCACAAATCTCCAAAATCACCCAAAAAGGGAATACCTAACAGGTATTTATGCAATATATATATATATATAGTTAACAACAATTTATTGCAATCAACTCTGGATATATATCTATATTAAATAATCACAGAATAGCCTCTAAGGAAGTGATTCAGAATTCCTCTACTCCGTTCGGTTTAACGAACGAGCAGTACAATACTTATCAACTTGGTCTTCAACCCATTTTCGGGAAGTTTATCCCTCTGGCCACAAAGGACAAACTTTCCGAATTATGGTATTAATTAAAGCATTCAATGATACTTATAAGAGCTCGTAGCTTAGATCTGACATTAAAGGGACTCATGTTTTGTGAGCAGCAACAATGACAATCAAAACGTGGATACAATGGTTTTAATAGTGATAGCTACTACGATTACATACGACTAAATAAAGGATACATGTATATACAAAATAGGGAAAGTAACGAAAGAGAAGAAAGGGGATAGAAATAGAGGGAAGAGAGAGAAGGAGAACAGGAAAGTGAGAAGGGAATGGTCCGGTCAGACATTTCCCAGCCAGAACCGCTAGAGCCAGCAAAGAACAATTATCACCATAAATAGGGGTACAATCTTAAACGCATCTGAATTTCGATAGAATTGATACTTGCATGGTTTCTTTGTGTTGTGTAAGCAAGATGCGTGCGTTGCGTTTCTCAGAGTGTTCATGCGCTGAAGCTCTCCCTCCGTTCGGTCCTTCCGGGGTCGGTCCGCGGGAGATTTAACGGCGTGTAGGAGCGGTTGTCTTGGAAGGGAAAAGGCATCTCGTTCACGCCAAGAAGATTCGCGCAGTGATGTGCGCGCTCGGATGGAGTGCGTCATCTTCAAAGGGAGCGATCAGCTGGCCCGGGCCACGTGGGCTCGGGGCCGAAGCCCCGCGAGCCGCGCTGGCGTGATGGAAGGGAAGTTTAAAGTCCACTAACCTCCGCCCATCTTCTCTGAGATGACCAATCCTTGATGTGAATTTGAGGCGGGAAAGTTCCTTTGTTCGGACTTTTATCACTCACTGGAATGTTCTCGCTGGCAGCCAGAACGAGTAAGGTTTCGCTCCAAAAGGACTAAACATACTAGCGGTACATTTCATAATCATATATTTTGCATCATTGACTCAGACCGGAAAAGAGAAACCTATAGACATCAGACATGCCCTAATTTAAATGCATAAAAGACAGTGTATCTCTTTTACAGGGCCATTTTGAGCATTCAAGAGGGCCTTTACGTCACATGAACATAAGGAACATAGGGAGCATGCATATACTTAGGAAATCATCATATATGTAATTTCTGGAATAGTTCAATGAAAGGCTAAATGAAGAGGAATACTTGTGTGGGTGTGTGTGTGTGTGTGCTGTTATTCCTGGTCATTCTGGACAGAGAGGTGTGTTAGGGGGCTGTGCTGATTAGAATCTGTTTGAAGTCTTCCCAGAGCAATCGTCGTAGCCCTGGCCATTCTCTGGTGGGTCGTCAGCCTGGCATTGAGGGCCATTTAACCGAGACTTATAGGTGCCGGGATCTGATTTACATGCAGAGCTGGGTAGCGAAAGGCATCCCTGCTGTTTCACATCACTTTGATCCCATGAGAGAGAGAGACAGAGAGACAGACAGAGAGACTCCAGACGCTACAAGAAAATAAATAAAATATGCAATGGTGGATTAGAACCCAGAACCACTGGCACGCTTAACAAAAATTCTTCCACTACTAGACCATCAAGAACTCACACACTCATAGCGCATCTATGTATTTTTTCACTAACATAAAGAATCTCTGGACTACAAAATATTGTGTTATATGACAGATGTATGGATAAAACTATCATCCCATTTCCGGACACACACACACACACACACACACACACACACACACTCCTATCACAGATTTTTTTATTTTATTTATTGAGGAAGGGGTTCTGGGAGACCAATCACAGAACTGGTGGTCCGCGTATAATTGACGTGTTGTTACATTTTTGGAGAGGTGCGCATCAGGGTACATCATAGGCTATGGCGTACACTCGACGCAGAAGTATACATTGGGCTTAACTCTAACATTTTAAAACATCCACGTATACTTTTCAGCAAACACAGCTGTGCTCAATGGAGATATCACCAGTCTCGAAACTTCCATATTTCCTCAGCAATTAGTCACCTGTACAAACTCTAGACCTGAGTGGGTAAGCAAGGGCGAATTGTCAGTCTCCTACGTCTTCTGCATGCCAGATTAAACAAGGGGCCTTAGACACCCATGAGCCATCTATGAGGTCACACTGTGCTTTGATACAGGAGCAAGGGATGCTGCCTGCTAGTTGTTATGTGTTTGGGTGTGGGTGTGGGGTGTCGGTGTGGGAGTTTTTATTTTTTTATTTTTTAAATGTTACTGTTTGAACATAATGTGGCCAGAGGAGAAACTGTGGTATGATAATTGCTTTAGCCCTGCAGATAAGGAGAAAACGATTTCCTCCACAATGATAGGAAATGCCTGAGGCCACTCTATCTCTTTTCCAGTCTCTCAATAAGGATCTGCAGTTCTGAAAATATTTTTATGCATGAAATGGAGTGGAAAGGGGAGTACAGATGTGCTTTTATTTCTGTATTACAACTACACTTCTGCAGAGGACATCATATAGTATATACAGTATATATATATATAGATCAATTATATAATTTTTCTATTTCTATTACATTATACAATATAAACTCATAATCCATTTGCATTTGATTTTCCACGTATCCACTTATTTATAATATTTTATAATTCAATATATATATCATAACTAGCATTTCTTTTTCTTGCAGAATTAACATTTACAGTGAGGAAAATAAGTATTTGAACCCCCTGCTATTTTGCAAGTTCTCCCACTTGGAAATCATGGAGGGGTCTGAAATTGTCATCGTAGGTGCATGTCCACTGTGAGAGACATAATCAAAAAAAAAAATCCAGAAATCACAATATATGATTTTTTAACTATTTATTTGTATGATACAGCTGCAAATAAGTATTTGAACACCTGTCTATCAGCTAGAATTCTGACCCTCAAAGACCTGTTAGTCTGCCTTTAAAATGTCCACCTCCACTCCATTTATTATCCTAAATTAGATGCACCTGTTTGAGGTTGTTAGCTGCATAAAGACACCTGTCCACCCCATACAATCAGTAAGAATCCAACTACTAACATGGCCAAGACCAAAGAGCTGGCCAAAGACACTAGAGACAAAATTGTACACCTCCACAAGGCTGGAAAGGGCTAGGGGGAAATTGCCAAGCAGCGTGGTGAAAAAAGGTCCACTGTTGGAGCAATCATTAGAAAATGGAAGAAGCTAAACATGACTGTCAATCTCCCTCGGACTGGGGCTCCATGCAAGATCTCACCTCGTGGGGTCTCAATGATCCTAATAAAGGTGAGAAATCAGCCCAGAACTACACAGGAGGAGCTGGTCAATGACCTGAAAAGAGCTGGGGCCACCGTTTCCAAGGTTACTGTTGGTAATACACTAAGACGTCATGGTTTGAAATCATGCATGGCACGGAAGATTTCCCTGCTTAAACCAGCACATGTCAAGGCCCATCTTAAGTTTGCCAATGACCATTTGGATGATCCAGAGGAGTCATGGGAGAAAGTCATGTGGTCAGATGAGACCAAAATATAACTTTTTGGTCATAATTCCACTAAACGTGTTTGGAGGAAGAAGAATGATGAGTACCATCCCAAGAACACCATCCCTACTGTGAAGCATGGGGGTGGTAGCATCATGCTTTGGGGGTGTTTTTCTGCACATGGGACAGGGCGACTGCACTGTATTAAGGAGAGGATGACCGGGGCCATGTATTGCAAGATTTTGGGGAACAACCTCCTTCCCTCAGTTAGAGCATTGAAGGTGGGTCGAGGCTGGGTCTTCCAACATGACAATGACCCGAAGCACACAGCCAGGATAACCAAGGAGTGGCTCTGTAAGAAGCATATCAAGGTTCTGACATGGCCTAGCCAGCCTCCAGACCTAAACCCAATAGAGAATCTTTGGACGGAGCTCAAACTCCGTGTTTCTCAGTGACAGGCCAGAAACCTGACTGATATAGAGATGATCTGTGTGGAGGAGTGGGTCAAAATCCCTCCTGGTGTGTGTGCAAACCTGGTGAAAAACTACAGGAAACGTTTGACCTCTGTAATTGCAAACAAAGGCTACTGTACCAAATATTAACATTGATTTTCTCAGGTGTTCAAATACATATTTGCAGCTGTATCATACAAATAAATAGTTAAAAAATCATACATTGTGATTTCTGGATTTTTTTTTAGATTATGTCTCTCACAGTGGACATGCACCTATGATGACAATTTCAGACCCCTCCATGATTTCTAAGTGGGAGAACTTGCAAAATAGCAGGGTGTTCAAATACTTATTTTCCTCACTGTGGGAACTAAATGTCCCCAACACTTGGTCCAAAGTGTGTCTAAATCCTATCTGATTATAACAAAAGAGGAAACAAACCAAACAGCTGTCTAAATATATATCTTAATGACTTTGAGTAACAAGGTGAAGTAAACAAGAATTCCAGATTTGCTTTTACCTAGTAGCAGAAGGTCTTGGTCTTGATCAGTATTTGGTGGAATAACCCTGATTTCCAATCACAGCTTTCATGCATCTTGGCATGCTCCCTATCAGTCGGTCACATTGCTGTTGGGTGACATTATGCCACTCATGGCGAAAAAATTCAAGCAGCGTGGCTTTATTCCATCCATCTTCCTCTTGCTTACATTCCAGAGGTTTTCAGTGGGGTTCAGGTCTGGAGATTGGGCTGGCCATAACAGGGTCTTGATCTGGTGGTCCTCCATCCACACATTGATTGGCCTGGCTGTGTGAATTAAAGTATTGTCCTGCGGGAAAAGAAAACAATCCTTCAAGTTTGGGAACATTGTCAGAGCAGATGGAAGCATGTTACAGGGTATTCACGCATCATTTTCTAAATGACAATATTTTTATTTGAAATTTGGAAATGTTGTCAGTAGTTTGTAGACTAAATCAAAAATGTTAATTTTACCCAAACAGATACATATAAATATTAATCCAGTCAAATATCAAATACACATATGACCTTTACAAGGAACTGCAGATGGAGTATACCGGGGTATCTAGCCGCAGGTGTAAAATTTTTAAACCCCAGGCGTGGCAAGGTGTCTTGCCAAGGGAAGACACGTGCTCAGAGAGACTTACCGTGGAAATACACATGTGGGGGTTGCCCAATGGGGGAACCATGCACACGGTGGCACCTAGAGGCATGCGAAAGCTGACCACTCTGGCAAACATTCTGGCGTCGACGTCATAAGTGCTGGAGGAGCTCAGGGTCTGCTGAGAAGATCACCTGAGTAAAATAGCGCTCGCATCCAGTCCGTGGAGTGGAATGGCGCAGCAAGCAATGACACCTGAGCATGTCCAGTTACTGGCCACTTGGGGCGAGTACACGAGCGGACACAGGCTCCACTCGGAGGTTATAAAACCTGGCAAATGTGTTAGGTGTCGCCCAGCCTGCAGCTCTACAAATGTCTGTCAGCGAGGCGCCACACGCTAGAGCCCAAGAGGAGGCCCCCAAGGGGGCATGGCATGCCTTGAACCTGGTAAGCCAGGACAATGGCATCCACTATCCAGTGAGACAGCCTCTGCTTGGAGAGGGCCTTCCCTTTCTGCCGCCCACCGTAACAGACAAAGAGCTGGTCTGAGGTCCTGAAACACTGCGTCCGACCTACGTAAGCGCGAAGGGCGCATACTGGACAGAGCAGTGCCAAGGCTGGGTCTGCCTCCTCCAATGGCAGCTCTTGCAGGTTCACCACCTGGTCCCTGAAGGGAGTGGTGGGAACCTTGGGAACGTATCTAGGCCAGGGTCTCAGGATCACGTGAAAATCGTCAACCGAAAATGCCTGCAGGTCCCCTACCCTCTTGATGGAGGCCAATGCAATCAGGAGCGCTGTCTTCATTGACAGAATTTTAAGCTCAACTGACTGCAAAGGCTCAAAGGGAGCTCTCTGCATGGCTGATAAGACCACTGCGAGGTTCCAAGAGGGCATCTGAGGAGGGCGAGGTGGATTTAGCCTCCTCGTCCCCCTCAAGAACCTGCTGACCAGGTCATGCTGTCCAACCGTTTTAGAATCCACTAGGTCATAATGGGCCGAAATAGCTGCCACATAAACCTTCAGGGTGGAGGGAGACAGCCTTCGCTCCAACCCTTCTTGGAGGAAGGAGAGCACGGACCCGATCGGGCATTTCCTGGGGTCTTCTCGGCGAGAAGAGCACCAGGTGATGAAGAGGTTCCACTTCAACGCATAGGCCTGTCTTGTAGACGGGGCCCCAGCGGAAGTGATGGTAGCCACCACCTAAGGTGATAGGGTACTCAAACCTGCCGCGTCCCGTCCAGGACCCACGCGTGTAGGTTCCACAGGTCAGAAGATCCTGTCTCAGAGGAATAGGCCAGGGAGGGGCTGTCCCAAGGAGTACCAGTTCCGAGAACCAGGTCCGGCCGGGCCAATACGGGGTGACCATGAGGACATGCTCCTTGTCCTCCCTGATCTTGCACAGGACCTGTGCGAGTAGGCTCACTGGGGGGAATGCATATTTGCGCAGGCCCTGCGGCCAGCTGTGCGCTAGTGCATCCGTGCCGAGAGTCCCCTCGGTCAGGGAATAATACCAGCGGCAATGGGAAGAGTCATGGGAGGCAAACAGATCTATCTGCGCGTCCCCGAACTGTTCCCAAATCAGATCAACCGTCTGGGGATGAAGACGCCATTTCCCCCGGCAGCGTCTGAACACGTGACAGCTCGTCGGCTCCACGATTCAGTTCTCCCGGGATGTGAACGGCACGAAGCGACCTCTGATGCTTCTGACTCCATAGGATGAGATGACGGGCGAGTTGCGACATCCGGCGGGAGCGTAGACCACCTTGTCGGTTGATGTACGCTACTGTCGCCGTACTGTCTGTACGGACCAGAGGGTGAAGGGGGTGAAGGTCGACCACGGGGTGAAGGTCTGATGGCAGGCGCGAGTGACTGGGACCCACAGCGTGGCCTGTTGCCATGCCCATCTCGGGACTCGATCGCGGAGCCAGTGCTGAAACGGTCCCATATGAAGCAAACCGAGCAGCGTGACCGCCGCTGTGGATGCCATATGCCCCAGGAGCCTCTGAAAGTACTTCAGTGGAACCGCATTCTTGCCCTCGAATTGACGAATGCAAGTCAGCAGAGACTGTACACGCTCGCTTGTGAGCTGAGCATGCATGGCGATCGAGTCGATTTCTATAGAAGAGAGACTGGACCTCTGCACTGGACAGAGTTTGCTCTTCTCCCAGTTGACCCGAAGGCCCAGACGGGCGAGGTGCCGAAGCACCATGTCCCTGTGTTCGCACACCTGATCCCGAGAGTGACCTAGTATCAGCCAGTCGTCGAGATAGTTCAGGATGTGAACCCCGTGTTACCTGAGTGGCACAAGGGCTGCCTCGACGACCTTCGTAAAGACGCGAGGAGACAGGGCTAACCCGAATGGGAGAACCGCGTACTGATATGCCCGTCCCTCGAAGGCAAACCATAGGAACTGCCTGTGTCGAGGAAGGATAGAGACATGAAAACTAATCCATCGGCCGCACGCATTCGAAAATGCGTTTGGCTGTGAGCATCTTGAACGGAAGCCTGTGAAGGGTTCGGTTCAAGATGCGCAGGTCCAGGATTGGTCGTAACCCACCAGTTTTCTTGGGTACGATGAAGTAGGGGCTGTAGAACCCCGACTCCATCTCGGCTGGAGGGACGATCTTGACCGCACCCTTCGCCAGTAGACGAGTGTTGATCTCCGCACGCATGACAGGGGCATTGCCACCCACCATGGTATAGTGGACTCCCCGGAAGCGGGGAGGAGACCGCACAAACTGAATCGCGTAGCCGAACCTGATGGTCGAGTGAGCCAGCTGGACAGAATGAGAAGCGCTAGCCACGCGTCCAAAAACTGAACCAGCGGGGTCATGCGAACCACAGGCGTACCCCCGATGGGGCAGCGAGGCGGAATGACCGGCCCAAACGAGGGAGGCATGGAAGCGTCCCGAGGTGTGGGCGTGGTCGAATTCCGTGCCCTGGCGGATGAGACCTGGGGAGGACGAACGTCCCGCTATGGTCTCATCTGCCTGGGGGCTGGCGACAGAGGGGGCTGAGAGTGGTGAGGCTCGTGGGCGTCGCGCACTGCCAGCCGCACAATCTTGGGGCTCTGAGGTGTGTTCAGTTCTTTCTTTAACCATTGAAAAGGTACCGCCGACCGTGAGGCCAGCGGCAGGGAATGGGAAAAACAAAGGATTCTCCCCCGGCCCTCCACCGGGGGAAGGAGTGGTCCTGTTACTATCTCCTGAGGAAGAACTGACATCACCTCCGAGCCGCCTGTCTCAGGACTGCCGCTTAGCGGGCTGCGGTGCAATGGGGGCAAATGGGGGAATTGAGGAACTGGGTCCGCTCAGCTTCCCGCATATCAGCCAGGTTGAGCCATAGGTGGCGCTCCTGGACCACCAAAGTCGACATCACCTAACCTAGAGAGCGTGCAGTCACCTTCGTCGCTCGTAGAGCGAGGTCGGTGGCCGCACGCAACTCTTGTGTTAACGCAGGGTCAGTACCGCCCTCGTGCATGTCACGGAGTACCTTGGCCTGGTAGACCGGCAGTACGGCCATGGCATGCAAGGCGGACGCGGCTTGGCCTGAGGCTCTGTAGGTCTTCTCCACCAGAGTAGACGTACACCTACAGGCTTTGGACGGGTGCTTAGGGTCACCACGCCATGTCGAAGCGCTCTGCGGACACAGTTGCATCGCAACAGACCATTCAACAGGGGGCACCCCAGTGTACTGCTAATTTTGCAGCGGTCTCTTATTCTTTTCCAATGCTGTATAAAAAAAAACAACAACCTTGTGCTGCATGTCTGCCCATGAATTTAAGATGACATCTAATTAAATTAAAATTAGTAACTGTTCTGTTCTTGTGAATTCTCCTTTTCATCAAAGGGGAGTGAAAAAGTATCATAGAAAAGAGCATAATAAAGAGAAGAGGTTTCAGTTAAGGTGTGTGAAATAGTTTCTCTGGCAGGCTTGAAATTGCAACATTTAACCATTTGCAAGATGCCATGGTAGAGAGAAGCATTGTTCTTGATAATTAATAAATTACATACACCGCATGTCAAAATTTAACTCTCTCTGGTTTTCTCTTTCTATCTGTTTATCTGTTAAATGAATGTGACAAATTAGAGCAGTTTGGTGTAATTAGCTGATTTTATATACTGATTACAATTCTGACCTGCTGCTTGGCATGTATTATATTATAATGGTTATCGTGCAGAAGAGAGTATCTTTGTTCCTCTGACTATGGCCAACTTCACTAATGGGATGTTTCTGTATCAGCCATGATCTGATTATTGTGAATGATGTATATTACACTGCATTGAATATCTATTTTTTATATATATATATATATATATATATATATATATATATATATATATATATATATATATATTATGTGAGCCTGGCATTTTACTATTAAAATACAGTGGTTAATTGTGGACTTGATATAATGATAAAATATAAAAAAAAATTGTAAATATTAGCATCTAAAAATCTATGGTATGCTTCTAAAATGGTATGCTTCTTTTATTTCTCTAATGTACAACTTCTATATTTCCTCTTGATTAGAGCAAGTGAAATCATGTGAAGATAAAGGAGATTGAATGATAAATCAAAGGACACAACAATAGGGTTAAACAGGGGTTTTGTGCTATTCCAATCTCTCCAACTATCAGATTAAATTTGTTCAGGAAGAAAATCAATAGAAGGACACTTGTTTAGGGTCATTTGGAGAGGTGGCTGATTTAGCAGAGAGTGCCTATCGCTCTGGATGATTGTACCTGCAACTGTCCCTTGTCTGTTTTAGCCCATCTTACATGAGAAGGTGGGTTCCCTTTCAAAGTGGAACTCAACACCGTATCATGGAGTTGACGCTATGGGAATGCTTCGCATGAGCCGGTGTGCGAAGCACGTGTTGATTCACGTCAATTTTGATTGGCTACCACAGTCAGGTGACTTGCCAACAGGCTATGAAAGGCACCTTTGGAAAACGTCATCAGCTGTCTGAAGAAAGACATACAGACATGCTTGAAGTATGGGAATGCAACGCAGGGTCTCGTTCCCCTTCTCAGAAAACCAGGTTACATACGTAACCTAGACGTTTTATTGCTGAATGGGAAATGGTATGAACAACAGCAAGAAAAAAAAAAGATCTAAAGAATCAATCATTGTGCACTCATAATGACCTCATAAGATCAAACTATAATTATTGAGGTACTTGTGTAAAACTTGTGTCACTGTAATAATAATAATAATAGGCTACTGTAAATCACTTTGGATAAAAATGGGTCACAGGTGTGTCCTGGTAGGACTGTGAACAGCAAGGAAAAACTATTCTAAATGCAAGTAACAATCCAAAAATAAAACAATAAAAAAATTTCTGGTTTAAGGATATTTTTGTTTATCTTTGCATGATACACATTGTTGGCACTGTATTGGTTTGCCTCTTGAAATTTAATGTTAAATCTTAGTCTTTAAAGGGATAGTTCACCCAACATTTTGTCATCATTTACTCACCCTCAAGTTGTTCCAAATCTGTAAGAATTTATTTATTCTGCTGAATACAAAAGATGATACACAACATTTTAATAAATGTATGCATATGATTTGTCATTTGTATGAAATTAATGATAACTTACAATCTGTTTAGGACAATTACAAAGTGTTGAGATCTATGTGTTAATTGTTTTGTTCATTCACACTGAAAACCAATGCTGCCTCTCATTATTTTTTGCCAGTCACTGGGCGTAACTGCAGCGACTACGGCCAGCAGTGTGTTGATAAAGTAAATAGCATGCTATCATTTATTGTAAAATATATTCTGAAGAATATCATTGACCGAACAGTTGATGTACCCCATTGACTACCCTATTGACTTTTTTTCCACACTATGGGAGTTATCATTAATTTCATACAGATTACAAATCATTTGTATACATTTCTTTAAACATTGTGTACAAAGTTCTCAAATGTGTTCACAACAGTTCACATATCGCCACCTTGGAATTATAAGGTTCTATCTGCATTCTGACTGGTTTGGAGATATTGAGCTTTAAAGTTTTTTGCATTCCATTTGACTGTGTAGAAAGAACCTTTTTATTTTCTAAATAAAAAGTTCCAAAAAAACTAAAAATCTTAAAAAACACCATCACATAATGTAAAGAAGTTGTCACAGAATAAGATTATGTGAATAACTCAATTTTGACAAAAATGTCAGATAGAACCTTATAATTCCAAGGGGACGATATTCAACCAAAATTAAGATAGAGGAAGGGTACTATTGAGTGGGAGAGTAACAGTGGAAGAGGTATAAAGAGATGAGGGGAAAGGAATATATGGTATAGGAAGAGGAGATGGAGCAAGAAGAGCTGATGATGTAGAAGAGGAGGAGGAGAAGAGGGATAAGAAATGGTAGAGTGGAGGGCAATGGTTTTAGTGGAAAGAGTATAAGAGAAGGATATATAAGAGAGGTGTAAGAGGAGGGAGGAGAGATAGAATGATAGGGTACAGATGGGTTTCAAATGAAATCAGAGCCACTCTAATTGACCATTTCATAAATGAGGGTCTTTCCTTGAGAGAAGTTGGACAGAGTTCAGCCCAATATAAACGTGCCACAGTCAAATCCCCTGGACAACAAGTGTTGCAATCCACTGGTGCTGTGGCACACAATGCTGTCTTGGGGTCACACAACACAGAAAGGCTCCTACATTTTTAAAACTCCCTCAATGCAATCCACTTTCCACAGGGTGATCAGAAGCAAATTGGGCGAAATTGTGTAGGTGTGTGGGACAATGTCCAATTTCACCATTCAGCACTGGTGCAAGAGTGGTTTGAGCATCACCCACATTTCAGGATGGTGTTCCTTCCAGCATATTCTCCTCTTGGAGATGGAAAGTGTATGATCACAACCCTTACAACCAAGCCTTTTTAAAGTGAATGCCATGATGCATGACTTGTGAAAATATATGCTGTGATGTTGAAAAAGAAGCAAATTACCATAAATCCTCTAATATTGGCCTGTATTCCATTAGCGGCCGGGTCTCCAACATTGGCCGGTCTCGCTGTCACCGAAGGTAAATAAAGGCCGGTCTCTAATAGCGGCCGGGGCTATTATTAGAACCAACGTTTTTCTGGGCAGGCCTCAACATTATGCTTGCTTGTGATAGTAACATGCAAGTACCACAGGGTACTGGTCATGTCAATCACCCAGACATCCCAAGTCTCCCGCATATTTATAGCGGCTCCCTGATGCCCGCAAATTAGTAAAATTCTCCCGCAATCTAGAGCGAGCGAGCAAGAGCGCGCATGCGAGACACAAACTGTGCACGCGCGCACGGCAGAGAGGGAGAGAGAGCGAGAAACCTTACGTGTGTGTGCTAGTGTGCACCTAATGAAGCGCATGTAAGACGGAGAGCGTCCTGATTGGCTTGTTTCGGTAAGTCAACCAATCAATTGTCAGTGTGGGCGGGCTTTTATCTCTTCTCCCGAACCGAATTAATCAGTTCAGTGTATTTAGAAACTGGAGCGCCATGGCAGAGGGAGAGTGCCCCAAAAAACGAAAATATAAAGTATAAACATAATGACAATCTTGCACGCTCTACAGTTTGTAACTAACATGTTATGGTTCAGTTAAACAAGTTTCATTTCATGTGCATATTTTTCAGGGCGGCTAGTTGCCAAGGCTACATGAAAACAACAAACTCCTTTAGACCTGTTTAAAGTTGCAATGAAATATAAATAAAAGCAGTTTACATAAATAGTATAAGCAGCTTATGTAAATAGTAAAAGTGATCTACATAATTTTAGGAGAGATACCTCCCTGAAATGACTTTTTTCAGGTTGGGATGTCTGATCACCTCACTCTTGACTAGCACGTGAGACTTCAGTCACCGGGTCCGGTAGGCTAACGTTTACGGCGCGAGGATGAGAACAGACGCGCAGCGGTCAGCGGAACATGAGGAGGACGAAGAGGAGCTGTACAATAATTAAAGGGTTAGTTCACCCAAAATTGAAAATAAAGTCAGTAATTACTCACCCTCATGTTGTTCCAACCATGTAAGACCTTCGTTCATTTTCGGAACATAATTTAGTATATTTTTGATGAAATCTGAGAGCTGTCTCACTCCTCCATAGGCTTTCAGAGGGACTGAAACTTGATGGCCCAGAATAGTAAGTAAAAACGTCATTTAAGGAGTCCAAATGACTACAGTGGCTCTGTATTAAGTCTATCATGCGACGAAAATACTTTTTGAGCGGAAAAACAACAAAAATAACGACTTTATCCCACTATTTATCCCACTATATACTCTCTGACGAGAGTTTGCGGGAGTGCCACGACGCATGCGCAAGTTCTCGCGCATGCGTCGTGGCACTCCCGCGAACTATATACTCTCTGACGAGAGTTCGCACGAGTTTTTCCGCTCAAAAAGTATTTTCGTCGCATGATAGACTTAATACAGAGCCACTGTAGTCATTTGGACTCCTTAAATGACGTTTTTACTTACTATTCTGGGCCATCAAGTTTCAGTCCCTCTGAAAGCCTATGGAGGAGTGAGACAGCTCTCAGATTTCATCAAAAATATACTAAATTATGTTCCGAAGATGAACGAAGGTCTTACATGGTTGGAACAACATGAGGGTGAGTAATTACTGACTTTATTTTCAATTTTGGGTGAACTAACCCTTTAACTTGTTGTAGAGGCTGGCGCGGAGTGATGAGGAGTTTACAGGGAGAGATGAAAAGGAGAAGGAAATTGTGGAGGACGAGGATTAAACAGAATTGGAGGATTTTTTTTTTTTATAACTTCAAACCAAACGAGACAGGAATGGTTAAACTTTGGAGCGGTAAGGTGTCTGTTGCCTTTTGTTATGAATCAATAACCTAATTATCACCGTGTATGGTTAAGTGTTTACAATGCACTACCGGTAGCCTATGTTTGCTACGTTTTTGTTACCATATTTCTACACTGGAATTTAGCCTGAATTACCGGTATTTGTTGTTAATGTTCTGTATGCATACCATAATGTTATGGTAACTGTACGTTTTCAATAAATGAACCTAGTATTTTATAGGTTGAAATAGACGCAAAATCTCATTTTTAGTCATTCTACTGGTAGTTTGATTTGCTCAAATAGAAATTGAGGCCTGCCTCTAATTCTGGCCTCCTTCCAATAAAGGCCTGGACCGCGATGCGCTTGAGTAAAATAAAGGCCCGGGCCTATATTAGAGGATTTACGGTAAGCAAATCGATTGAGAAAAACTGTTACTCCAGTCATGCAGCAGGCTCTTTTGCCACTCAGTCCAGCTGAGGGGGCATGTTCTGGTGGGAAAGTGACGTCAATGCATACTATAGATGGTATGCACGTGACGTCATCGTCGCTACTATGGTCCCCCCATGAACATCCCTGTGCCCCTCTTCAGACCGAAGGAGATGGACTTGATAATAGCATGTAATTTTCTCACTCAAAACACTGCCGCTTGTAACGTACTGTTCCAAAACACAAAGGCTGAGGATCCAAACGCAGCTTTATGTAAGGAATAATTGACGACGTGCAATAAAAATGCACACCCGAGGTGTAACGGCCACTCCGCTTCGCGTCGTGACCGCATCACCACCTCGGGTGTGCATTATTGTTCTAATAATTGAACGCCCCGGAGTCAATTATTCCGCTTATACTACGGTTACCACACCTCAAGACATCGATCCGAAGATATATTTAAAGGGATTCGTCCGGTTTTTGTACTTAAATCGCTATTGTGAGTAGGACTATTTCTTCCGCGTCTCATCCAACGGCTCTTTTGCTAGTTCCGAAACGTCATTTTAAAGCTGTTAACAAAGGCTTGAGCCGTTGATAGCATTCTACTGCAGTTATTAATAAAGTTATTAGAGAGAGAGAGAGAGAGAGAGAGAGAGAGAGAGAGAGCTTGTGTGAATTAGGCAACCTCTGTGCTGTGTCTCTAAACAGCGCTGTTATTACCTCACTAGTGAAAAAATGTCACGTGTAGCCTTTAAGTTGCTCCACTATATAGGCTAACTGATCAAATCGTCAGGGCAGTGCTGATACCTTTTTGTGCAAACTGTAGTGCGTGTGCAATCATGTGTGATTTCAGTAATGAGACAGAAAAGCTTGCCTTTGATGTCCGCTTCCGTCTGTTGGTTTTCATCTGGACTGTCAAATACTGCTGCCGCCCAGTTGTTGAACGTTTTATATTCACCGTAAATATTAAGATTTACTTTAGGAAAATCATCTGTCATATTGTTGTTTTTTAGTCCTGTAATTTCCGTTATTACAGTTAACTATGCGAAGTGATATGGAACTGTAATGCGGTCAAGAGCTGCCTGGAACTACGTTCGCTGTGCATCTCCCAGAAAATAATTGCACACCTCAGAACGTTCATCAGCCAATCAGATTCAAGCATTCAACGGCCCCGTAGTATAATAAGAAGATAATCCACAATCGTAGTCAAGAGTACAGGCAAGGTCAAAACACAGGCAGGCAGGCAGGCCAAACAAACAAACACAACAAGGCAGGGAACATGGGCAAAAGAGTAATCCAGAAACAGGCAAGTAATCCAAAAACCAAAAGACATGAAACCGAGGAGAACGCTCAGCATTGCAGTATTACACTAAACAAGATTTTGCAGTGAATGTCAGAGTGAACATGGTTTATATAGGCTGGGCTAGTGAGGTTAATGAGACACATCTGAAAACAATCATGGCTGATGAGTCCGGGCAAAGGATTATGGGAGATGTAGTCTGAGATGGTAATAGTCTGGGATGGAGTGCCCTCTGGTGGTAAACACGGGCACTCTCACTGGTGATCATGACATTAGCTAATAGTGAACTAATCAGTTTTTTTTGTTAGCTAATAGTAGTTACTAGAGCGTTTATATTGCGTTACTTGTTTGTTCCTGTGTAGTTATTCATTAATGACGGAACAGTATTAAACAGTACTAAAGTGTTACTAAAGTGTTATGACTGCAGCGGCCTTCCCACCATCCAAGCTTCAGCAGGTTTATTTGTCACCATGGTGATAGCACTCAGTTACCGCTATAGTCTTTTGTCAGCTTGAACCACAATAGGCAGGTTTCAATGCTTCTCGAAGTGTGTGATCAACCCACAGTTCCCCAATTGTCATTCAAATAGGCTACTCAAAGGTTAGTTTAATCACACGCCAGAATCCTGAAATCACAGTGTTATTATCAAATAAATAAACACATCATCCAGGATGACAGTGAGTGATGAATAACAAGCTATACAAAACCCAACATTTCTGTAAATGCTATAGCTTCATCTTGCCAAAAAGGTGTCTGTCAATCTCACATTGAGGGAAGAAGCTAGACCTCATTAACACGATGCAAAAAAACTAAACAAAAAAAAAGAGCTTGTCATTCAACTTCAGAGTGTGTGCTTTTGTCCTGTGCATTAAATTCCCATTGCTTTTCAAAGGAAGAGATTTATTGCAAATCACTACAATAAAATGTAAATGCTCTTCCACAGACTAAAAATATGGGAAAATATGCTGTCCGTGGCACATAGCATCTTTGGTAAAGTTTTGACTGAATAATTTCTGTCTGTGTTTTGAGCGTGTGATGTGCTCTTTAAAATGGCTGGAGATGGCTGGAACGTTTGCTCATTGTGACCAGACGCTGACCCCAATCACCAGCGGCTCAGGAGAGAGGACAGAGCCCATTCAGTCTCATGGGGGAGCCATGATTCTGGTGTCTGGCAGCATTGCTTGTTCTCCATCCATCTGATGCAGCTTAGCTGTTTAGATATACAGGTGCAGGTCATATAATTAGAATATCATCAAAAAGTTGATTTATTTCACTAATTCCATTCAAAAAGTGAAACTTGTATATTATATTCATTCATTACACACAGATTGATATATTTCAAATGTTTATTTCTTATAATTTTGATGATTATAACTGACAACTAAGGAAAATCCCAAATTCAGTATCTCAGAAAATTTGAATATTACTTAAGACCAATACAAAGAAAGGATTTTTAGAAATCTTGGCCAACTGAAAAGTACGAACATGAGAAGTATAAGCATGTACAGCACTCAATACTTAGTTGGGGCTCCTTTTGCCTAAATTACTGTAGCAATGCAGCGTGGCATGGAGTCGATCAGTCTGTGGCACTGCTCAGGTGTTATGAGAGCCCAGGTTGCTCTGATAGTGGCCTTCAGCGCTTCTGCATTGTTGGGTCTGGCATATCGCATCTTCCTCTTCACAATACCCCATAGATTTTCTATGGGGTTAAGGTCAGGCGAGTTTGCTGGCCAATTAAAAACAGGGATACCATGGTCCTTAAACCAGGTACTGGCTGCTTTGGTCAGCTTTTTGGTCAGTTGGTCAGCAGCAGGAAGCATGAAGTGCTCTAAAACGTCTTGGTATACGACTGTGTTGACCTTGGACCTCAGAAAACACAGTGGACCAACACCAGCAGATGACATGGCACCCCAAACCATCACTGATGGTGGAAACTTTACACTGGACCTCAAGCAACGTGGATTGTGTGCCTCTCCTCTCTTCCTCGAAACTCTGGGTCCCTTAGTGCGTAGAAGACGTTGTTCCGACCAAAACAATACGGCTGTACCCAAACCAGAAGCCATGGCTAAATGGGGATGTTCGCGCGGCACTCAATGTACGGACCTCCACTTTTAACTCCGGTAATTTGGAGGAACATAAACAAGCAAGTTATGCCCTCCGGAAAACCATCAGAGCAGCAAAACGCCAGTACAGGGACAAGATTGAAGGACAGTTCAACACCACCGACTCTCGAAGCATGTGGCGGGGAATTAACACCATCACGGACTATAAAGGGAACACAAACTCCACCGTGAATACCGCTGCCTCTCTCCCGGACGAGCTAAACACCTTTTATGCTCGCTTTGAGGGAACTAACACCGCCCTCGCGGAGAGAGAGCTCGTGGCTGAAGATGCAGAGGTTAGTTCACTCTCTGTATCTGTAGCGGATGTAACCCGATCCTTCCGGCGGGTGAACATCCGTAAAGCCGCGGGTCCAGACGGTATTCCGGGCCGCGTCATCAGAGCGTGCGCAAACCAACTGGCTGGAGTTTTCACGGACATTTTTAACCTGTCTCTCTCCCTGTCTGTGGTCCCCACATGCTTCAAAACGTCCACCATTGTGCCTGTACCGAAGCAGTCAAAAACCACCTGCTTAAACGACTGGCGTCCTGTTGCTCTGACCCCCATCATCAGTAAATGCTTTGAGAGACTAATCAGAAACCACATCTGCTCTGTTCTCCCTCCCTCACTGGACCCACTGCAGTTTGCATACCGCACAAACCGCTCCACCGATGATGCCATTTCATCCACTATACACACTGCTCTCTCCCACCTGGAAAAGAGGAACACATATGTGAGAATGCTGTTTGTAGACTACAGCTCAGCATTCAACACCATTGTGCCCTCCATACTTGACGGGAAACTCCGGGCTCTAGGCTTAAACAGCTTGTTATGCAGCTGGATCCTGGACTTCCTGTCAAACAGACGCCAGGTGGTCAGAATGGGCAGTAACATCTCATCACTGACTCTCAACACTGGAGTCCCTCAGGGCTGTGTTCTCAGCCCACTCCTGTACTCCTTGTACACACATGACTGTGTGGCAACCCACAGCTCCAACACCATCATCAAGTTTGCTGACGATACGACGGTGGTAGGTCTCATCACTGACAATGATGAAACGGCCTACAGAGAGGAGGTGACACGATGGTGTCAGGAGCACAACCTCTCCCTCAACGTCAGCAAGACCAAGGAGCTGGTGGTCGACTTCAGGAGGAATGAGAGAGAACCCCGCCCCATCACCATCAATGGAGCACCGGTGGAGAGAGTCAGCAGCTTCAAGTTCCTCGGTGTCCACATCACAGAGGAACTCTCATGGTCCGTCCACACCGAGGCCGTTGTGAAGGCTCATCAGCGCCTTTTCTTCCTGCAATGGCTGAGGAGGTTTGGAATGAACAGCCACATCCTCACACGCTTCTACACCAGCACCATAGAGAGCCTGCTGACTGGCTGCATCACCACCTGGTACGGCAACAGTACCGCCCGCAACCGCAAAGCCCTGCAAAGGGTAGTGCGCACTGCCAGCTGCATCATCGGAGTTGAGCTTCCCTCCCTCCAGGACATTTATGCCAGGCGGTGTGTGAAGAGAGCTCAGAGGATCATCAGAGACTCTAGCCACCCGAACCATGGGCTGCTCTCACTGCTGCCATTAGGCAGGCGGTACCTCAGCATCAGAACACGCACCAGCCGACTCCAGAACAGCTTCTTCCCACAAGCAATTAGACTCCTTAACTCCTGATCCATCAGGATCATAACACACACTGGACAGAATATCACTCAGCACAACCCACTCAGTTTTCCAGGTCCATAATACTCCACATCTGAAGAGGAATCTGTAAACTGCGACTCTTGAAGAGCTTCCTGTACTTCAGGTAAGACTTTCTTTTACCTCTTTTGTGTCTCAGCTCTTGTTCTTGATTTTGTCTTGACAGGTGACTTGTCCTCAGTCTCCACTGTCGGCATTCTCACTAACTGTCCAATTGGCAAAAGATGATCACGATGGAGAGTTTTGACTCCTCCGCCTCCATCCTCCGGTTTCACTTTGTACACTGGAAGGTTGGGCATCTTTCCCAGGACCACGTAAGGGACAGGACTCCAACGACTCTCCAACTTATGCTTCCCTTTCAATCCTAAATTCCTTAGCAACACTCTGTCACCGATATCCAGTGTCTGGAATCCCTCTCTTTTATCATAGGACCTCTTGTTCCTCTGATGTGTATTGTAGGCCGTTTCCGAGGCAAGCTTGTAAGCTCTTTGCAAGTCTTCTTTTAGCTTGGCTACATTGCGTGAATGACTACCGTCAGCTTTGCCATCAGGAGAGGTTCCAAAGCACAAGTCTATTGGAAGCCTTGCTTCTCTGCCAAACATTAAGAAATAGGGTGAGTACCCCGTAGCATCACATTTGGTACTGTTGTAGGCATGAACCAAGTAGCCAATATGTTGGCTCCAATGCCGTTTCCTCTCACAGCCCAGGGTTCCCAGCATTGAAAGACGAGTTCTGTTGAATCTCTCAGGCTGCGGATCTCCTTGTGGGTGGTAGGGAGTGGTCCGTGATTTACGGATTCCCATCATCTTCAAGAGCTCTTTGATTAACTGACTCTCAAAGTCTCTTCCCTGATCGGAGTGGATTCTCGCTGGCAAACCATAATGCAGTAAATACTTGTCCACCAGGATCTTTGCCACCGTCTGCGCTTTCTGATTTCGGGATGGGAAAGCCTGGGCATAATGGGTGAAATGATCCGTGACCACTAACACATTGCTGATACCTGCAGAATCTGGCTCCATGGACAGAAAATCGATGCATACCAGATCCATCGGTCCATTGCTTGAAATGTGATGTAAAGGTGCTGCCCTCTGACAGGGGGTCTTCCGAGTGACACATTCTCCACAGTTCTTTATGTACTGCTCAACATCACATGCCAGTTTCGGCCAAAAGAACCTGCTCCTCAACAAGTCTGTAGTTCTTTCAATACCAAGGTGTCCGAGATCATCATGAGTGGCCTTTAGCACCACTTCTCTAAACTCGCTTGGCAAGACAAGTTGAGTGAGTTCTTCTCCAGAGGGCCACTTGCTTAAACGATGGAGCAGCCCATCTTTCATCATCAGTTTCCCCATCTCTTTTTTTAGACAAGAGCGCTCTGAACAGGATCCATTCTCTTCCAGCCATTTGCCATATTTAACAGCTTGTTTGGCAGATCGGATGGCAACATCATCCTCCTGAGCTTCAATCAGCTCCTGCTTTGACATCTGCCCCAATGATTTCAACTCCAGGTGAGTTGGGAATGCATAAATATCAGGCACACAATCAAGCGAAGCTCCCAACTGATCTACATACCTCAGTGGACTGCCCGGCGAACCAGGGATGCAAATTTGTTTGCAGATGGATCTCACACCAGACTGTGGTATGGGCTCCCATTCCTCTGAACTCTCATCAGGCACGTTTCTTGAGAGCAGGTCAGCGTCTATGTTGTGTCTGCCTGGTCGGTACTTGACATCGAAGTCATAGGTGGATAAAGCAGAGAGCCATCTATGCCCCACAGCACTGAGCTTGGCGGTAGATAACACGTACGTAAGCGGGTTATTGTCCATATGTACAGTAAATCTGACTCCATACAAATAATCATGGAATTTATCCACTACTGCCCACTTAAGGGCAAGAAACTCCAGCTGGTGAATGGGGTAATTCCTCTCAGATGTCTTTAGCTTCCTGCTGGCAAAGGCAACTGGTCTCAGACCCTCACTATGTTCCCGATATAGAACGGCGCCCAGCCCTCTCAAGCTGGCATCCACATGCAGGATGTATGGCTTGCTGGGATCCGCAAAGGCCAACACAGGTGCATGAGTAAGGCAGTGAATAATCTGGTGAAAAGCTTCGGTGCAGGACTGGTCCCATCTCTCACCAAAGGGCTCGGACTCTTTGAGGCAATGCTTTGTGTTGTCCTTCTCAGGCTTCTTGCCCCGCTGGGTTGGAGCATAGCCTTTTGTAAGTTCAGACAATGGCCTGACTATGGCTGCATAATTGGCGATGAAACGGTGGTAATAGCCACAAAATCCCAAAAAGTATTGAAGAGCCTTCAGGTACGTAGGCTGTGGCCAACTTGTAACTGCCTCTATCTTGGCTGGGTCAGGTGATACTCCATTGGCCGACACTATATGTCCAAGAATTGACATTTGTCGAATGAGATTTTCAATCCAAACGCTGCCAGACGATCAAGGACTTTAAGAAGTCTCTCCTCGTGCTCTTCTAAAGTTCGGCCAAATACAATCAAGTCATCGAGGTAGACAAGGACTTCGAGCAGATTCATGTCACCCACAGCCTTCTCCATGAATCTTTGGACGGTGGCTGGGGCTCCAGTTATCCCCTGCGGCATCCTCTCAAACTGGAAGAACCCCAGTGGGCAGATGAATGCCGTCTTTTCCTTATCTTCCTCGGCCATGGCAATTTGGTAATAACCGCTCTGCAGATCAAGAACAGAGAACCACTTACTTCCGGTCATTGAATCCAACACATCATCAATACAAGGTGTTGTGTACTGATCTAGGATTGTTCGGCTGTTTAACAATCGGTAGTCAATACACATTCTCACAGCTCCGTTCTTTTTGCGAACAATCACGATTGGGGATGCATAGGGACTACGAGACTCCTTGATGATTCCTGCACGCAACAATTCTTGGAGGTGCTTTCTCACGTCTTCCGGGTCAGCTGGAGCCAGGCGACGAGAGCGCTCCCTGAACGGCCGTGGATCTGACATCCGGATTGTGTGCTCTACTCCCTTTGCCAATCCAACATCCCATTCTTGTAAAGAGAACACCTGGGACCTTGTGGATAGCTTTTGCCGGAGTCTCTCTTTCCACTCCTCTGAGACAGGTGAGTCTCCAAAGTTGATCAGGTTAACATCGAACTCTGTGTCAGCTGTCTTGGATGGAGAGAGAGGAGTGACTGCATCTGTCAGATACATATGCCCGATAACTGTTCCCACTGGTATGACTGTCTCTGTCAAGGACTCATTTTGGACCAAGATTCTGAAATGGTTGACGTTCACCTCTTCGCTGGGCACCGCCGTGGGCTGAAGTAGCACGCCCGCTGGGAGTGGAGCTACTGGAGATGAGTCAACCAATAGGATTTCTTTGTCAACCTGGAGCTTGTATTCAACTTTGCAGACTGCAGTACAGTCACCACCAGGGGGCAGAGTCAGAGGGCCAGGGCCTTGCCATAACACACAGCCAATATCACTATCCTCCTCCAGGGCTGTGGCCATGCCAGGCGCTGTTAGCTTGTTGTCACTGTAAAAGGCTTGTATCCCCAGTGTCTGGGTGATGTCAATGCCATTGTCCTTACACTGCTGTACAAGACGTCGGATGTGACTGGCATTGGTCCCCACAATGATAGGAGTCTGGTCTGCAGTTCGGGGCTGGGGGCAGATAAGAGAAAGAACTGTCACTGTCTGTTCAGCACCTGCAACCTTTGCTGGATATTCAATGTCGACCACCACATACCCACGGTATGGATAACTAATCTCAGATTCACTTAGTCCCCACAGGGCTAAACCAGATACGGGCCGTATTGTATCATATCCCATCAGACAGGTAAGTTTGATACCAAGACTCAAAGATAATGGTGACCTGAGAGCCACTATCAAGCAAGGCATCACAGCAATGTCCATTTACTTTCACAGGTACTATGCTGGGTGGACCAATCAAGCCTTCAGGGATGTCAGCCGGCTCTGATGAGGTAACAGCATTTTTCTTGACCCCACAGTTAACTTCATTGGTGGTGGCATCCCCAGACTGCTGTCTTTCTTTTGTCACCTTCAAAGCATGAATTAGCTTTCTGATTATCTTGGCTTGATTCTCAGGGTTTCGGCACTTTGTGGCAAAATGTCCGCTCTCACCACACCTATAGCAGAAATTCTCTTCTGACTTTTTCGGTGCTCCCCTGGGGGAGTTGGGGACCTGTTTAGAAACCTCCATAGTGGAAACAGCAACTGCAGCATCTTGCTCTGGCATCTTGTTGCTAGTTTTCTGTTTTAGTCGTTTCAGTTGTTTTTTCAAGGCAGCCAGCTCGGCATCTTGCCGGTTCTCAGAGCCAGGTGATGCACTAATGGTTTTAACCTCCATGTAATCATCTTTGACATGAGTGGATTTGCTCACTACTGATGCAACCATTGACTTTAGCTCTTTTATTTCAGCCTTTAAGTTCTGGATCTCAGCTTGCCTTGTATCCACTTCTGTATGAGCATGCACTTGATGTACTGAGGCACTGAGCTTCTTTCTTGAAGTTTCGTACTCTTCCTCAGCACGAATCTCAGTCAACAGCTGCAGAAAGTTTGGGGGTGCAGCCTTCCTTTCTCTCAAGCGCAGCTGAATCAGCATCAGGTCTGAGGTGATAGCACCCCTCAGTAGTTGCTCCAGTCGGGCTTGATCCTTGCCGCTAGCAGGGAGACCACCTCTTTGAATCACCTTAGCTAGAGACCTCTCTAGACGTCGAAGGAAATCTGATAGTTTCTCTCCTTTTTGCTGTTGCATCAATCGAAAAGCAAAATAGAGATCATCACCGGACTCAGCACTTCCAAAAGCACTTTCAAGGGCTTCCAAGCACTCTTTTGGGCTGGCGTCAGGATTGGCGTGCCGCACTGCTTTCACAATTTCTAGTGCGGGCCCCTTTAAACTTCCAATAATTCTGCATCTTTTTTCTCTATCAGAGCATTCAGTCTCCTCCACCATAAGCAATGCTTGCTCTAGCCAATGATCAAATGGTTCCTCACCTGGCGGTGTTGGTAGGGCTCCTGAAAACATGCGTAGTCGACCATAACTCCCACCATCTGCTGTTTTGGTTGTCTTTTCCAACAAATCTCTGACAGCGCGAAGGATGGATTCAGTGGAGCTAGTGGGCGGGGGTGTACTGGGGAATAATGATTTGAGGTCCTCCATGGTTTTCCCTTCAGCCTGCAACAACCCTTTTAGTTTAATATTAAACTCTTCAGCAGCTGCCTGTGCCCCTCCTATGATGATAATAGGCCACGCCTCTCCACCATCAATATGCACAACTTCAGAAGGAACACTCTCCTCTTGCACAGTCTCTCTACTCTCACACAAAACCATCCGTTGGTTTAGTCTTGCACTGAAGTTTCTCCCACGAATACGCACCCGTCCTAAAGACTTGATAGTTTCCAGTGTTTCTTCCACTTCACTGATCTCTACAAAGCCGATCCAAACCCTCACCACGGCACCAGCATTTTAACTCTGACACTAGTTCAAATTTTTCCATGTTAAAACTGTTTGTAAATTAGCTTAGTAACTTTAGTTAGTCACCTTATCTTTTAACTCTCTTTTTTTTTTTTTACTGAAAAATCCAAGACAATCCCAGCGGTGCCTCCATTTTATGTAGCGCTCCCCTCAGTATGTATATTGATGAGGGCAGGGCTTTTGAGTTCTTTTAAGGTCTTTATCAAATGCGTTTTAACCCTGATTAAATCAGTTCTAAATGTTATCTTGGATATCTCTTTTAAAGTACACACATTAAATGTTTTTCTAACCTACCTATGAATTCACATTTCTTAAGTTATAGTTAAAGAAAAAAAATGTTTAACCGTAAGTGTCTGTATATGTCTCTAACGGAATAAAATGATAACCTCTTTCCAGGTAAGTAATAAAGTAACACAACACAAGGTCTTAGAAAAATATATCTCAATTATTTACTCAGTAACAAAATTACAGCAGCCAATCTTCAACAAATAAGAAAATGAAATAAGGATATGATTGTTCTTTTTTAAACCTTCAACATAAAATGTCCTTTTTTAAAGGAAAATACTGTCAATACTGTACCACACTGTTAACCTTCAGATGGATTAATTCAGAAAACCTCAATGTTCAAAAGAATGTCATCAAAACTTCAAAATCAATTAAACCAACACACTTTGTGGGCCCTCACACACACCTTAATGCAATATAAAGCCGGCAACCAAAATTATTATAAAACTAAAATACCGTAGCAGGCCTGATGCGGTGCTTGTGTCCGTTGTGGCCCAAAACTTAATGGCCGCTTCAATCGTTAGCGAGCAAACAAAATAAAAGATACCTTGAGTTAATGTTTCTGTCCAGTGCTTTCTCCAATGATCACAGGAGCAGGCTCAGCATCCAATCAGCATTTCAACACGAACTCCGTTAGTTTCTCTTTTCTCCGCCACGTTTCCAGTAAAACTCACAAGAGAAGTCCTGGTTGCTGCAAGTGTGACGGGGTGACTAAAAGCCGGAACTTTTCTTTTGTTGTTCCCCCTTTCCCCCCGGACGTCTTTCTGGAAACCCCGGGTCGGATTCCGGTGGCTAGTGCGCATGAGCTCGAGACAGCTCATGTTGATGATGAGAGTGGCCGCACCTGTGAGAGCGAACAAAGACGCGGGTGATATGCGAGAGAGGGATATAAAAGCAGCGTTCTACCGGAGTGTGGGGAGGTAAGCTGTGACGTTGATAATTCGTGGCGTGAGCTTTTCTGGGGAACAAATCGACCAGTGCAGTGTTGCGAGGACATGCTCAGTTCATCTGGCCAGCTTCTTCCAGTGAATCTGTGCATGTGGTGATGAATTATCAGTTGTGGAGTTGAGGAGGGAAGAATTATACATCGGGGTTACCACCAGAAAGATAAGTGTTCCACTTTGTGTTGTGAGAAACAAGGCGACAGTAGAGGAACATCTTTGACTATTATCAGGAATAAAGCTGTGTTGTTTCATTAGATGTCCGCCATTGACCGGCATGGAAATATCTCGCTGGATTTGAGCATTGTTCTAGTTTTGGGGAATTGGAGTGATACTGCGGTGTCTGCTGAACTTTGCACGATTAATGAGAGTGATATTGCGGTGATTACACGTGTGGGGTGGAGTACAGTGCTTGCAGCGAGGGGAAAAAGTGCAACAACAAGGTGTCAATGGGCGGAGGATCCAAGCATCTAAACTGAACGCAACTACAGCTGAACACCCATTGTGAGTACTCTCTCTTGAAGTTGCACTGAACGTTCTGAATGTCTCCTCTCTTCATGCTGTTGCATTGATAACTATATGCTGAGTCACCACAGTCTAAAGCGATGTCTTCTATGCTGAGCCACCACCGCTTAAAGCGCTGTCTTCTATGCTGAGCCACCACAGCTGAACGCCCATTGTGAGTACTCTCTTCTGAAGTTACACTGAACGTTCTGAATGTCTCCTCTCTTCATGCTGTTGCATTGATGCCTATATGCTGAGCCACTACAGTCTAAAGTGCTGTCTTCTATGCTGAGCCACCACCGCCTAAAACACTGTCTTCTATGCTGAGCCACCACAGCTGAACGCCCATTGTGAGTACTCTCTCTGGAAGTTGCACTGAACGTCCGAATGTCTCCTCTCGTTATGCTGTTGCATTGATGTCTATATGCTGAGTCACCACCGTCTAAAGCGCTGTCTTCTATGCTGAGCCACCACCGCCTAAAACACTGTCTTCTATGCTGAGTCACTACAGTCTAAAGTGCTGTCCTCTATGCTGAGCCATTACAGCTGAACGCCCATTGTGAGTACTCTCTCTTGAAGTTACACTGAACGTTCTGAATGTCTCTTCTCTTGATGCTGTTGCATTAATAACTATATGCTGAGTCACCGCAGTCTAAAGCGCTGTCTTCTATGCTGAGCCACCACAGCTGAACGCCCATTGTGAGTACTCTCTTCTGAAGTTACACTGAACGTTCTGAATGTCTTCTCTCTTTATGCTGTTGCATTGATCCTGAAACACAAAAGCCGAAGAATATAGGATATAGCTACTTACCCACATTGACGCTGTCCCGAGCCTCCTGTAGTGTCGTTTCTGCCCAAGTCGACGATCCTTCCCGGCCGTGGTCTAGGCTGACCCTGTGGAACAGATGTTCAGCATTAGTACATTCACTTTCCTCCAAATGCTGCTGTGAAATTAGTGCTGTCACTTTCCTGTCCTTCCCTTGCTGGTTCTGGCCCGTCCTCGGAAGAATTCCCGCCTCCTGTAGTGGTGCCTAGCTTGGCTGGCAGAATCCCGATCCTGTGAAGTAGAAACCAACGGACCTGACCTTGGTGTCCGGAGATTTACCATCCGTCCACATTCAGAGCAGCTTCCAATTTTAGAATAATTTAAAGAATAAAGTCTTTTAAATTGTTATCCTGTTGTCTGTCATCTCTGGGCTGTGGGGTAGCTCCTCGGAAGGGCACTGCCAAGGGGGTTAACGGGGAGGTCGGTCGGCGTGGTGCCACCGCATCACCGACCTGTGACACAAGCTCTCTCTGAGTCTCTTCTCTGTCTTCAGTTCGAAAACAGCAAATAAACCCCTTGAACTGGGAGTTAAATATTAACTAGAAAACGTCATTCACTTGTAATGAACAGACTCCAGCCTATACTTCAAGGTGGCTAATCATTAGCATTAGCAGTAGCACAGAAGTAAACAGTCTCTGAACTTCGTGTAGAAATTCCTCCCATTCCTCAATATGCAGCTTGTCACTCTTCTCACTGGTTGTTGTGAAAACAATCCTAAGACACAAGTTACACACTGGTTTGTGCACTACTAATTCACAAATTAACTCAGAAAATCCCTGTGTCACGCTCACTCTTTTTCTTCACCCCTCCTCTCTCGTCTGTCGTCTTCATCTTCTTCTTCTTCTTTGGTGTTTATTGGTCTTATTATCTTATTGGTGCATTACCGCCACCAACTGGAATGGAATATGGATCTAGTTATTTGCTTTTACACAAATATAAATAAACATAAAAAAGCAAAACAAATAAACAAACTGGAAATAAAAAAAATAAAAAAATAAAATATAATAAACAAAACACTATATTCTTTTATATAATTTACTTTCTTTCAAAAATTTAATAATTTCATCATACACCTTAGCTGATTCCATTAATAGACCTGATAAAGTAAGGACAAAATGTTTTACTTTCCTCAATGACTAAATAAGGTGACATCTCTCAGTGTTATATTTCCTGCAATGGATTAATACATGCTCAACTGTTTCTTGTTGGCTACAATGTATACATTCCCCAGTTGAATGTTTTCCAATTTTATATAGTGTACTGTTAAGTCCAGTATGACCTATTCTCATCCTATTCCCATTCCTTCTCTTCGATTCCTGCTCTCCTTCCTCCCAGCACCAACTTGTTTTTGTATATCAAATCAAATCAAATCAAATCACTTTATTTGTCACTCTACCATATGCACAAGTGCAACAGTAGGTGAAATTCTTAGGTGCAGTTCCGAGCAACATAGTAGTCATGACATGACATGTACAAAATTTAAGCAACAACAGATTACACATCTGATGCTCACACAATTACTCACAGCACAGTATACACTACAATAAACAATAAATAATTTACACAATGTGAGTGTAGTTCTCACAGCTTTAAACAATATACACATACTTACAATATACATATACTTTAAAAAATATACACTAAACATACACTAAACAATATACATTACGCTATAATAATAATAATAATAATAATAATAATATACAATGTATAGTATAAAATATTATTCACAGATTGAAAAATTGAAATCCAAAGTGCAATAGATGCTGTATGATAAATAAATGTGTATATAATGTGTGTGTATCTACAGTGGGTTGTGCTGAGTGATATTCTGTCCAGAGTGTGTTATGATACTGATGGATCAGGAGTTAAGTAGTCTAATTGCTTGTGGGAAGAAGCTGTTCTGGAGTCGGCTGGTGCGTGTTCTGATGCTGTGGTACCGTCTGCCTGATGGCAGCAGTGAGAGCAGCCCATGGTTCGGGTGGCTAGAGTCTCTGATGATCCTCTGAGCTCTCTTCACACACCGCCTGGCGTAAATGTCCTGGAGGGAGGGAAGCTCACCTCCGATGATGCAGCTGGCCGTGCGCACTACCCTTTGCAGGGCTTTGCGGCTGCGGGCGGTACTGTTGCCGTACCAGGTGGTGATGCAGCCAGTCAGCAGGCTCTCTATGGTGCAGGTGTAGAAACGTGTGAGGATGTGGCGGTTCATTCCAAACCTCCTCAGCCGTCGCAGGAAGAAAAGGCGCTGATGAGCCTTCTTCACAACGGCCTCGGAGTGGACGGACCATGAGAGTTCCTCTGTGATGTGGACACCGAGGAACTTGAAGCTGCTGACTCTCTCCACCGGTGCTCCATCGATGGTGATGGGGCGGTGTTCTCTCTCATTCCTCCTGAAGTCGACCACCAGCTCCTTGGTCTTGCTGACGTTGAGGGAGAGGTTGTGCTCCTGACACCACCGTGTCAGAGTGTGCACCTCCTCTCTGTAGGCCGTTTCATCATTGTCGGTGATAAGACCTTCCACCGTCGTATCGTCAGCAAACTTGATGATGGTGTTGGAGCTGTGGGTTGCCACACAGTCATGTGTGTACAGGGAGCACAGGAGTGGGCTGAGAACGCAGCCCTGAGGGGCTCCAGTGTTGAGAGTCAGTGATGAGGAGATGTTACTGCCCATTCTGACCACCTGGCGTCTGTTTGACAGGAAGTCCAGGATCCAGCTGCATAACAAGCTGTTTAAGCCTAGAGCCCGGAGTTTAATGTCAAGTATGGAGGGCACAATGGTGTTGAATGCTGAGCTGTAGTCCACAAACAGCATTATTGTATAAATGTCTACCAGTTTTATTATCATCCTAATATACCTGCCATACTGATTGTGCATATGTTCTTATGAGTACTTTAGCTTCCGTTTTATTTCATGGGACCTGATAATCTACTTGCTTTATTCTTAGAGATTGTTTAGCCAGAGTATCCACCTTCTCATTTCCTTCCACACCAACATGAGCAGGAACCCAAATTAAATTTGTAGAAATACCCATAATTTCCATATTATACACCTTACAGAATATCTCAATGGTAATATCCATCCTAACTAATGACCTGCCAGATCGTATATTTTCAAGTGATGAGAAGCTATCTGATGCAATGACAGTATTTTTATCCACTGCAGGGCCAGTAATATTGCCAACAGTTCTGTTGCATATACTGACAAATGATTGGTTACTCTTTTTTTAATAAAACAATCTCTCATAGGAATATATACTGCTGCACCTGCAAATCCTGTTTCAGGATCTTTAGATCCATCTGTAAATAAAAACACTGATTCTGGATAATGTTCCTTAAAATAATTCTGGACTATAAACCATGTTGGAAGTTGTACCGATTTATTTTTCAATTCCTGCTGTATATTGAGGTCAACATTTGGCAAAGGGAATAACCAAGGAGGAATGGAAGAAATTGACACGGTATTACTGTACTGTTATTGGTCTAATCCTATATTTCTTGCCTTTGCATTACCTATCCATCCAAAACTAGTATAATTTGTTTCATTATGTTCCCAACATTCTGATAATACACTTTTGACAGGATGCAACTCATTATGTCCCTGGAGATGAACCCAATATGCCATCATTAATTTCAATCTTCTTATTCTTAAAGGCATTTCTCCCATTTCCACCTGCATAGATGATACCGGAGATGTTTTAAAAGAGCCACTGCAGATTCTCAGAGCCTGAGCTTGCAAAACTTCTAATCTCTTGAGGTTTGATTCTGCTGCTGACATGTAAGCTATACTTCCATAATCAAAAACAGATCTCATGAGTGCCCAATATATATTTTGCAGAGATGATCTACTTGCTCCCCATTCCCGTCCTGATAAACAACGAAGAATATTGATGACCTTTTTGCTTTTGTCGTTCATTTTACCCAGATGAACTTTCCATGTCAGTTTTCTATCAAACCAAACCCCAAGAAACCTAACAGCTTTTACCTGTTCCAGAGGTTGCCCATAAAGTTTTAAAGAAAGGGGTATAATTTTATGCCGCCTTGAGAAGCAAATGACTTGTGTTTTTGTTACAGATAATTTAAATCCCCATTTATTTGTCCATTTTTCCACCTCTACTATTGCAGCTTGTATTTTTCTAATTCCCATATGCTATATTGCGGCCTCTAATCCACAAAGTCCCATCATCTGCATACAACGATTTTCCTACATTATGTTCAACCTGTGTGAAAATATCATTAATCATAATGTTGAATAATATCGGACTACACACACCACCTTGTGGAGTTCCATTTTCTGCTGAATATACTTTGGAATATTCTTTACCTACCCTTACTTGTATTTTCCTGTCAAATAAAAAGTCTATAATCCAATTATATGTTCTACCGCCAATCCCTAATGATTTTAGCTTTATCAATAATCCTTCTTTCCAGAGCATATCATATGCCTTTTCCACATCAAAGAAGACAGCTATAACTACTTCTTTATTGGTCTGAGCTTTCCTAATGTCTGACTCTAGACATATCTAGACATATCCATATCCACAGAATCCATTGTGCTACGACCCCTACGAAACCCACTCTGATATGGAGATAAAAGAGCTTTACTTTCTAGGAAATACGTTATTCTCTCTGTGATCATTCATTCCATGATTTTACATAAATGGGAGGTCAAGGCAATGGGTCTGTAACTAGAAGGATCGTCTCCGGTTACGTATGTAACCTAGGTTCCCTGAGAACAGGGAACGAGACGTTGCGTCAGCTGACACTACGGGGAATGCCTCCAGCGTGACAGGTGCCGGAAATCATAATCAAAAAACGTCAATCCTATTGACCGGTGACAGCCTCTGATGTCATCAAGGTGCGACCAGGAAGTATAAAAGGTCGCCTTGCCATCATGACAGCATCCAATCGTCTGAAGGAACTGTTTCGGCAGGTAAGTCCTGAGGCATGGCAAAGCAACGCAGCGTCTCGTTCCCTGTTCTCAGGGAACCTAGGTTACATACGTAACCGGAGATGTTCCCTTTCGAAAGGGAACTCGCGGTGCGTCAGCTGACGCTACGGGGAATGATATACCCATGCCGTCATGCCGAAGGGAGTGCATGCCCACCGGGTCTGCCTGTCAGGACAAGCAAATTCAACTGAAATGCCTGAACCACTCCCCTTCTGGTCACTTTAGGCTGTCAGTGACAGTGCTCCCTACGGTCAAAGCCCAAGCTATAGCCTGAGAAGGAACCTTCGCACACCATGAGGTCCTACCCTGGCCGCTCGAACGCCTGGAACCAGCCCATTCAACAGAAGGTGTTCCTTTAAGGGAACGTGGTAAGGGAACCCGAGGGAACCCGTGGCAGTCACTATTCGGGAGGATTTCACCGAATGCCACCAGGGAGATCTGACCTAGTGACCCCATATGGGACACGTTAGTACAGCCAACCCTGTCTGTAAGGTACAGAGCCTCTGGTACTCGCCTCCGAAGAGACATCCCGCTAGGGTACTGCAGAAAAGGCAGTGTCCTCCACCAGCCGGACCTCAGAGACGGGCTATCCTGGAGAGCAGCGCTCAGCGAAGTGCTTTCTAACCCTTGCTAGCGAGGGGAGTTTAACCGCTCGATCCTCGGATCTACCAAGCACTTACTTTAAAATGTGCTTAGGAGGCCAAAGGCCTTACAGGCTGATCATACCAGGGAGGCCCCGAGGGGCCTACAACCAATGAATCAGCGCCAGGTGGCCGTAAGCTCACAGCAGACTCTCATTTGAGAGGAGCTCATAAGCCTGCCTGGTAGGTAACCATGCTGTAGGCAATCTATGAAGGTCCCTTCCTGCAGGGACCGCATAGTAGCAGCGTCATCTCGTCATGCTAGGGTATGAACACCGCCTTCAGGTCTTGCGAACGGCTAGAAACCGGCGCCTGATAGCAGGTGACCACTAGCTGTCAGCGTAAGGCCAGTTGTGAGTTCCCGCCTAGGGAACTCGTTCCCCAGGGAGGCCGAGAGGGGCCTCCACCTGGTAACCTGTGCCGACTGCTCGCGTGTCCAAACAGCGGAGCTCGCCCTCAGGAAGGCCAGACAGGCCTAATACCTGATCGCAGTCGTGCTAGCCCTCGAGGTAGCTGGGAAGAACAGGGACTCGCTCTATCAGGGAGGCCTAGCGAGGCCTACCACCTGCCAGACGTCAGGCATTCCTCCATCACAGCCTTCCGCTCAGTGACTGGACTCATCCAGAAACCGCGAAACAGAAGCGTGCCCTCAGAGGAGGCCACGTCAGGCCTACTACTCCAAGCGAATCCCACAGGGAAGCCCGGTGCAGATTGCTACCTGTTAGCAACCCATGCCTCGATCCGTTACCGAAACTGGGGACCGGGGAACGATCTCAGGGAGGCCCAGTGCCTACCACCTGATAGCAGAACGTGCTACTCATAGCACTTCATGCTCACCGCCCCAGTGACTGGGAACCGGGAACTCGCCCTCAGGGAGGCCGGGTGAGGCCTACTACCCACTAGCACCTCATGCTAGCCATCCAATGACTGGACCCTGGGAACGCCCCCACAGGAGAGGTCAAGTGAGCCTACTTACCCCACAGCAGGCTCTTAGGGAGGCCTGGTAGCACCTACCACCTACTAGCAGCTCGTGCCAGCCGTCAAGGGACTAATGTCCAGTAATACCCCCTCAGGGGAGACTGGATAAAGCCTGCTACTCATAGCAGGCTCTCAGGGAGGCCTGATGGGGCCTACCGCCTGAGCCAAGGTAACCCAAAAACCGGGAGCCTACCCCTCAGGGAGGCCTGGCAGGGCCTACCTCCAAATAGGAGGCCTGCAGGTTCTATGGACCCTGCCGCAATTAAAGGAAGGCTGGCTGCTGCGCCCGGGCTGACGGTAGCTGTCTGCTGCTGACGAAGACCTGGACATCCCGTTATCACCTGGGGACTCATCCCCAAGGAGGCCAAAGAGGGCCTACTAGTTGACGAGGTTTCTGCCGAAGTCGACGCTGATGGAGAAAATCCTCCGGGCACACTTATGGGCCGCGGCGTCGAGACTCTCTCGCAAGGAGGCCTGTTGATGCCTACTACCTGTCCTGGAGTCTGCTGCCCAGATCGCCCAAGCTGGCTACTCACAACCAGCTGGCCTTCATATGCCCGCACCTGGGGCTGGCTCCATCCCAGAGGCTAAATGGCGCAGTCTCTCGGGCAGTGCCTACAGACATGGACCTAATCACATTGCCAACAGCAGTGCACTCAGCAACAAATGCTTAACAAAGGGGCAAACAAACCTTTCTTAAAAGGGTCTACTCAGGGTCTTTCTCTGCACTAGATCTACTCAGGGCTCGGGAAATAAATATTATCACCCCTTATAAAACAATGAGGCCCCGAAAAAAAACCCTTCCCAAAGCCCCGCAGAGCTGGGCGCAGATCTCACTACAGCTCATGCATGAATGCATACCCGGTCGTCAGCTACTTCACACTTTAAGCTAGGAAAACACAGCTCGCCCCCGACACTACAAGCCCTCGGGCAAGAGCGCAAATTCAGCTACCCACATTAGTGGGAGAGTTAACACGGAGAGGCGGCAAATCTCTACTATCTACAGTGAGGCACTCATACACAAACATATAATGTTGCAAAGAAGATTGTTCTTAGCTTACTCACGGGGAGCTGCAGGCCCTACAAAGTCCAACGATGTCCCAAAATTCCCCAAAGAACCTCTCAGGAGAGCGAAGATACAGAGTCCTGAAAAACATAGTTTTGAAAATGTTTCACCCTTCTCGAGGGGGACTCACCACTCGCTTCTTGCGGTGCTTCAAACCCAGCCATCAAGCTAGTATACGACCACCGTCCTGAGGGGGGCGCTTTCACCAAACAAACCAGGCGGGCCGTCAGAATCTTACAGGATTTCTCTTTCTCCCCGATGTCCGCCAGGTTCAACCACAGATGTCTCTCCGTGGCCACCATCGCCGCCATCGAACGACCGATGCGAAGGCAGTTTGCTTGGTAGCCCGGAGAGCAAAATCTGTGGTCCGGCGCAACTCGGTCACCGCATCAGGGGTTAATCCCTCCCCCTGATCGAGGCCCCTCAGCAGGTCCGCCTGGTGGGCTTGTAACACCGCCATGGTGTGCACAGGAGGCTCCCTCGAGAACATCCCGTGCATGCTCTTCACCCAGACAGTACACACAGTGTGTGTGTGTATCTTCAGGCGTAAGGTACCTGGTACACGGCTCCACACATCTGCGGAAGTGGCGTTGTTTCTGAGCACACTTCTTCATCTTTCTTTTGTTGACGCTTTACTCGACACAGGCAAACAGTCACTGAAGACGAAAAGATGCTGTCATGATGGCAAGGCGCCCTTTTATACTTCCTGGTCGCACCTTGATGACATCAGAGGCTGTCACCGGTCAATAGGATTGACATTTTTTTATTATGATTTCAGGCACCTGTCACGCTGGAGGCGTTCCCCGTAGCGTCAGCTGACGCAGCGCGAGTTCCCTTTCGAAAGGGAACTGATGGGTCTTTCCCTGGTTTAAGAATTGGTACTATTATTGCTTGTTTCCATACCAAAGGGAGTTGTCCAGTATCCCAAATTTGGTTATATAGTTGTAATACTATTTCCAGTGTTTTCTCTGTCATCTGTGCCAACATTTTATAACACACTCCATCTTTACCTGGAGTAGTCTGTTTTTATTGCACTATTTATTGCTCTTTTCAACTCGAACATGTTTGAGTCTAAGTCTAAAGGATTTTCCGACATCTTATTTTTCTTTAAAATATTAGGGAATTCCATTATGGTTTTATTCCTACATTGCCTGGCCACTACAGAAAGATTATCTGAGCTATGAACCTTCTTGAATATTTGAACCAGGAGTTCAGCCTTTTCTAGATTGTTAACAGCTATTTTATCCCCACTGTTCAACACTCGCAATTCATAATTCCTTCTGATCCCCCCCATTCTTCTGATCATGCACCATTCATCTGATAGTTGTACTTCTCTTCCAATGCTATTGAAATATTGCCTCCAAAATGCACGTTTTTGAGCTTTTATTGTTTTCCTTACTTTTGCCTGGGCCCTTTTATACAAGATCAAAGTATCCTGAGAATGATGTTTTTTAAGTTGCCTAAATGCCTTATTTCTTTCTTTTATAGCTTCTTTACAGTCATTATTCTACCATGGTACATTCTTGGTACATCTTACTCCTGTACTTTTAGGTATTATTTCCTCAGCCGACTGAATTATTTAATTAACAAGTTTATTATTAAATACATTTACATCCATCTGATTCTCTACCTGAAGTGTCAAACATCGCTTTTCACAAATTTCTTGAAAATCTTCCCAATTTACATTCTCCAGTTTACATCTAGGAATTCTCTTTTCCTTTTCATAGCATATCTTTGCACCAATTTTAGTCATTACCGGGTAATGGTCACTCCCTACTGTCGTATGTTTGATCACACTCCATGTGCTAAGCCCTGCTATTGAACTAGATACAAATGCTGTTTCTGTGTTATTTATACTATTATATCGTGTTCCTTCTCCATTATTAATACACACCAAATACTTAATATCAATGAATTCTTCAATAAGTATTTTGCATTAGTATTATGCATTTGCGTTTGCATCAGTACTCTTACTCTTCCCATAATGAATTTTGTGAATTAAAATCACCACACCATATAACACCATCTTGTGTTGGTCCCACTACATCCTGTAAAATGGTCTGACTCAATGTTTTACACGGATTATAATAATTAATTATATCTATACAACCCTTTCAGTCCATATTTTATTTATAATTGATTCATAAACTGTATTTATTTGTACTACCTTATATTGCATCCCATTCTGTATAAACATTGCTATTCCTCCTCCTCTACAGTATTCTCTGTCATTCCTTATTACATTATATCCTTTTATTATGAAATCCAATTGTGGTTTTAATCATGTCTCCTGTACACATATTATATGAGGTTTCTCTATCAAGTTATCAATATACTTCTTAAATTCTTGACCATTGGCAATTAAACTCCTTGAATAATTAGCACCATTAAGATGATCCAGCCCTTGTCTGAGAGGATTGTGTCTCTTCATTGAGGATGTCTCTAATTGTTTCCCAGAGCAGCCCTTTCACATCTAGATACTCCTCTGCTGACTTAACAATTATTTTGATTCTTTCATTTCTGCTTTTTGTTTGTGCTGAACAATTTATTATCTCTGCCATAAACAATACAAAAACATTTTTACTCACTATCAAAGTTTCCTCTTTCAATGTATCACATTTCTAAAACTTATCAATGTTTTTGTTCTTAATTCCAGTTTGTTTAGCCATGGTCCCAATTCCTGACACAGTCTTTGCAGCCTCTGCATAACTGATTCCTTGAACAACCTTGACTCGTTGCACTTCAGCCTGCCTCTTACTAACCTCACATCCTCCGTAAGCTGAACTATGTTCCCCTCCACAATTACAGCACTTCAACTTTGCACCCTCTACACATTTTCCATACTCATGCTCACCACTACACTTACCACATCTCTGTTTTCCCGTGCACACCGCCGCCACATGTCCAAATCTCTGACATTTAAAACATCTAAGTGGTGGGGGTATATATAGCCTCACATCGTAACACATATATCCAATATAGACCTTATTCGGGAGTTTCTCCTCATCAAAAGTGATCATAATTGAAAGACTATCAGTTGTACTTCCATTCCTGTTTATTTTCAGACGTCTTACTTCACGCACATTTGCATTTTTTATATTTCCTTTCACATCTTCTACTGAGACGTTTACTGGAATCCCTGTGATAACTCCTTTAACACATTTTTTTACCATTAGCCTTAGAGCATTGTACTTTCTTCCCATTTATTTTGTTCATTTTGATTACTTTCATTTGCTGTTTCTCATCCTTGCATAAAATCAGCAATGATTCATTTATTAGTATTTTAGCACTCTTTATTACGCCAATTTCCTTATTTAGAGTTTTTGTTAGCTGTATTGGATTCATACCACCAAATGAATCATAAAAGACAGAATTCATAGCATGCTCAGGTTTTACAAATACCTTATACTCCTCTCTCTCCGTTTCCTCTACATTTAATCCTCTGTCGGAATCACTTTCATCTGACTTATTCTTTCGTTTCTTTTTCCGTGTATTATTTCTAACCGTATCCCATTTTTCATAATTCCCGCCACCTACTTCCATCTCATCTAATTCATTTCCTGAACCGTCACTTCCTTCAGCATTCTCCTGTCCATTCACATTTCGGTTGTTGCCAACCGCCTTAGGATCCAATCGACTTGCCATCCTCCCTGAGGCCGACCGAGCGACCAAGAGGCTGTAAAAAAAAAAACCTTGTCTGTCTTCTCCTCAAAACTCCCCCAAAAAAACCTGCGACGCTGACTCTCTGCCCAATCGTTATTAACCCCATAAATGCTGGTTTAGACAGTTTTCATAAATACATTATCTCTTATATAAAACAAACATATGAAGAGTTTGGTTGCAAAACGCGATAAACGCCATTTTTTGACATTTGCATTTTATTATTGGAAATCAATGTTCAGATGTACCTTAATCTATGTGTGAATTGCTGCAATTAATAAGATTTAAAAATGTACATTTTAAGCCTACTACAAAATGTATTTTTTCACAAAACGCGACATCCGCCAGCCCAGTTTCTTTACAAAGTGCGATATAACGGTTAGGCTATAGAACGTTCTGGATGCTGCGCGTCGTGCGCGAGCTCAGGATGTCACGCGAGGAGAGAGTCACCGCCGGTGAAGTGCTCCGAGTTTGCTCAGTGATTTAACGATAATATCAAAACAAATAACATATTTTTAAAAAGAGGATTCAATAGGCTAACTAAAAAACGTTTATCATTTAATTGTTTATACTGTAGGCGAGCTGTCAGTCACGTAGGTTACGTCACTGATCAACAGCTGTCTGTCAGTCAGAGAATCAAAGCTTCAGAGTCAGTAACGTTATGGATTTCGATGCACACACACACACACACACACACACACACACACACACACACACACACACACACACACACACACACACACACACACACACACACACACACACACACACACACACACACACACACAAACAAAACATTGATTCACTAGCTTTTCTTAATGGTATTACAGTAGTAGAATATAGCCAAAGATGGATATATAGCGTTTTGCAAAAAAAACAAAACAAAAAAAAAAAGTGGTTGTTGTGTATGTTCTGGCCAAAACTAACTCAGAATCTTATTATTATTAATCAATCTTTGTATATACTATTCCATATATTTATGATGTATTGTTTTTTTAACCAATTTAAGATGTTTGACAATGTTAAGATAAATATGTTGCATTTTGGCATGGTTTTTGACTTATTTATGAACTTTTTATGGACATAAAATTAAATAAAAAATATCCTGGATTTGAAGAATATTGTGTCCCTGGCCTTCACTGAGCTCAAGTAATAGTTTAATGTACAAAAAAAAATGTGAATGAACTTGACTGTTGATGTCTAATAATAATGGCAAATAACCAATTTTCTCAAAATGGATATATCTCGTTTTGCAACGAAACTCTTCATATAATAATTTTGAAACTGTTTTTGACATTTTTATCCTAACTTTTAAATGAATTTCAAACCTTTTAATTACACTATTTATATGCTTGGATTATTAAATGATAAGCCTACTACAAGCATCACTTATCACCTCGTGCTTTTTTTGTTTTTAACCGGGTTACAATTGAATAGGGGGAAAACTTGAAATTAATTAAATTAATTAAACCACAAAAGAGAATACTACAATAAACAAAGTAGATACATCCAAAAGGTATAATATGATGTACTCACTGAATCCAACTATATAAAATGCATTGTTTGTGGAGTCATTGAATCATTTTCTCAACTGATTTTTTCAGGAACTAAACAAGTCCCTGTCTGTATCAGTAAACCATTAATTCTACAATTTTGTTCAAAACACTTATTAATTAATGAACTTATTTACTATATTGAGGAACTAAATAAGTTACCGGCTTTATGAGTAAATCAAGTAATAGAGTAATTATACAGTTGCACACAGTTCAAAACATTGATTCATTCAAGAATAAAATAAGTGACTCATTCATTCTACCATTTGGTTCAAACACTGATTAATTCAGAAATGAAACAAGTGACTGTTTTTATAAGTAAAACATTGAACTATTCACTCAAATGGTTCATTCAAAAACACTGATTCAGTCCAGAAGGTAACCAATACTGTGTGTTGGTCAGAGGCACATCATTTTAATCCTGCTGTGGCTTCACTTGATACTATTTCCATTGATGTAGCAAATATAGTGTAATTATCTAAAATGTAAGTTACTTGAAATGTCTACTGTTTACTGAGTACTGTGGTCATATTTTGATTTATATTAAAACACTAACATGTTGGGCCAAACATATTGACCATTTAATTTCTAGAGAAGAATGAATTCATTAGAAGCAGATTGATCGGTAAATTAGCTCAGTTCTGCCTTACAGACATATTTATTATTTCTGTGTAGGCTTTATTTAACATTTACATTTATGCATTTGGCAGACGCTTTTATCCAAAGCGACTTACAGTGCCCTTATTACAGGGACAATCCCCCTGGAGCAATATATTCAAGGACACACTGGTGGTGACCGCTGGGATTGAACCAGCAACCTTCTGTATGTCAGTTCAGTGGTTTAACCCACTGGACCACCATCTCACACTTCAGGCCAGTCCAGGCTTCAGCACATTTCTCCCTGATGTATGAGAGGCAAAGGTCTGATTCATCTGTGTGACAAAGTGTGTTAAAGGCACATATAACCACAAGCACAGAAGACAGTCAGGTAGAGATGCCTTGTCCAATCTGAGCAGAGTTTGAAGCCATGTCAAATTCTTGAAGTCTGGTCCATCAATGATTGGAGCTGAAGTCTAAAAGCCTTTTGACAGCCTTTTACATCAGACATTTTCTTTTCCTGCGTTTGAATCTTTTTTATTCCGAAGCAAGGGCCTGAAGATGGTTGTATAAGGGCATGCTAAAAGAAGATGCCAAATAAGCTCCCATTTTCCATTGAAGATATGCACTTCAACCAAGTTTTCCCTCATTAATCTTAATTCAGTAATAATTAATTATTGAACTACAGGCTTATTTGGGTGGTTTATGCTATGTGTTTTAACACACACACACACACACACACACACACACACACACACACACACACACACACACACACACACACACACACACACACACACACACACACACACACACACACACATATACATAAAAAATAAATAAAACACAATATATTGCAGCATTTTATGACTGAGGTGGAATATAACTGATTGCTAAATTTGATGTTTGAAAATGACAAACATCAAAAGTAGAGTACAGCCTAGAAATATAATATAGCACTTTATAACACAGGTGAGATGACAGCAACTTTACTGTAATGGATAATAATGTAACAATGAGATTGTGTAAAAGCTTGTGTGAGATGACTCATGCAATTTATTTTTATAAAAATTGCTTGAGATGTCACACTTTATTTTCATAAGACATACCGTAGGAGATTGGGGTTCGCAAAATATGTTAGCTGCATATTACAGTATTTTTATCCTGAAATAACATATTTTGGCCAACATTTGAGCATTGCATCTTTCATAGATATTATGGTAATTCAACAAAATCAGTGGAAACCTTTTCTATCGAATATGGGAAACAGGAGATGTTATCAACGTTAGGTCACGGTTTTCGGTTCTGTACGGTTCTTGTTGTTGTTTTTTTTATTTACTTCAGCATATGATATATAGCTTAATCATCCACAATTCTGTTTATAGTAATAACCGTCTCTCTATTTATACATATTTATATATATATTCAGTACATTTCCATGTCCTGCACTTACGCAACCACTGTATATCCTGCATTTGCTGCTATTGCACTTCTGGTTAGACCTAAACTGCATTTCGTTGCCTTGTACTTGTACTTGTGTAATGACAATAAAGTTGAATCTAATCTAATCTAATTAGGATACAGTATTAAAAATTGTTATATCAAGTTGTTTCCTAACTGGCTGTCTACCGAGTCCGACACATTGGCGTAACATTTTTCATGTTAATCATATCAATTTTGATCAGAACAATGCACTGTGGCTTTAATTCAGCTGACCTGATTAACAAATGTCACCATGAAGTGTTCCGTGTGTTTCACAATCACCATATGACATCCAGCGCTGTGAAAAAATAACATAAAATACACGAAAACACAACACTGCCAGAAGTTTTTGCCCAAACTTCAAAGGCATGTTTAAATTATTAGAACTAGAAGCAGGGGTCGGAGGAGAACACCGGAAAATGTGACAGAATGGACTATATTCGCCTGTATTTGCAATCCACGAGCGGCGGTTCAGCTGCGCGACTAGCGAGACAAACCTGCCAGTGTATGTCTGCTCAACGGGCACGCGCAGCGCGGCACCCGCTCTCGCACTGCATCTACGATGCTAGCGCATCCTCCAACTCCGGGCAGCCTTCCTTATCTCTCCCACTTTCATTTCTACATGTGACGTGACCTGCAGCACTCCACTTTTACTTTACTGTATGTCCACACACACCTCTTATTTCGCGCGAAAAGCACATCCACTGTCTGACGTAACATACGGGCACAAGGATACATTGCGCATGCGCGAACCGTGCGACGCACACACACCGAACCGAGACAAGCGAACCGAACGGTTCGGTTTTTTTCCATGTACCGTGCCACCCCTAATATATATATATATATATATATATATATATATATATATATATATATATATATATATACTGTGTGCAGAATTATTAGGCACGTTGATTTTCTGATCATATTTTTTTTCCAGGCACATTTGAACAATTCCACACCACAGTAATCCTAATAACTACTATTCATTTAGTATTTAATAATATATAAGTGATATATAATTGTTCATGAAGGCTGGTAATGAAAAACACCTTATATTCAGGTGTGCAAAATTATTTGGCATGTTTTCTTTTACAGATAAATTGAGCCAGAAAAGAAATTTAACTCAGACTAAAAAGTCAAAAATTATTAAATGCCCATGAGAAGAATGCAATACTAATGCAATTTTTTGACATTGCAGTTAAGGCATGGCCATTGGACAGTGAAATGCTCGTTGGGTCAGCAGGGTCAGACAAAAACATGTGGCGGAGAAAAGACACCTGTTAACTGCAAAAGAATTAAGAATTAAAGGGTTAGTTCACCCAAAATTGAAAATAAAGTCAGTAATTACTCACCCTCATGTTGTTCCAACCATGTAAGACCTTCGTTCATCTTCGGAACATAATTTAGTATATTTTTGATGAAATCTGAGAGCTGTCTCACTCCTCCATAGGCTTTCAGAGGGACTGAAACTTGATGGCCCAGAATAGTAAGTAAAAACGTCATTTAAGGAGTCCAAATGACTACAGTGGCTCTGTATTAAGTCTATCATGCGACGAAAATACTTTTTTAGCGGAAAAACAACAAAAATAACGACTTTATCGCACTATTTATCCCACTATATACTCTCTGACGAGAGTTCGCGGGAGTGCCACGACGCATGCGCGAGTTCGCGGGAGTGCCACGACGCATGCGCGAGAACTCGCGCATGCGTCGTGGCACTCCCGCGAACTCTCGTCAGAGGCTCAAATTGAACAATAATAGTGGGATAAAGTCGTTATTTTTGTTGTTTTTCCGCTCAAAAAGTATTTTCGTCGCATGATAGACTTAATACAGAGCCACTGTAGTCATTTGGACTCCTTAAATTACGTTTTTACTTACTATTCTGGGCCATCAAGTTTCAGTCCCTCTGAAAGCCTATGGAGGAGTGAGACAGCTCTCAGATTTCATCAAAAATATACTAAATTATGTTCCGAAGATGAACGAAGGTCTTACATGGTTGGAACAACATGAGGGTGAGTAATTACTGACAGAATTTTCAATTTTGGGTGAACTAACCCTTTAAGGTGAAGAATTAAGTGTGAAACCATCAGGAACCCTTTAGTATCCAGCACCACCATTTTCCAGAGCTGCAACCTACCTGGAGTCTCTAGAAGTGCAAGGTGTCAGGATCTCAGAGACTTAAATTAGGTAAAGAATCCTACAAAAATGACCCCCACTAAATAAGAATCACAAGCTGAAGTGTTGTAAAATACATGAAGACTGTTTTATAGGACCTCATGGAGGGGTCTGAAATTGTCATCGTAGGTGCATGTCCACTGTGAGAGACATAATCTAAAAAAAAATCCAGACATCACAATGTATGATTTTTTAACTATTTATTTGTATGATACAGCTGCAAATAAGTATTTGAACACCTGAGAAAATCAATGTTAATATTTGGTACAGTAGCCTTTGTTTGCAATTACAGAGGTCAAACGTTTCCTGTAGTGTTTCACCAGGTTTGCACACACACCAGGAGGGATTTTGACCCACTCCTCCACACAGATCTTCTCTAGATCTGGCCTGTTGCTGAGAAACACTTTGAGGTCCCTCCAAAGATTCTCTATTGGGTTTAGGTCTGGAGACTGGCTAGGCCACGCCAGAACCTTGATATGCTTCTTACAGAGCCACTCCTTGGTTATCCTGGCTGTGTGCTTTGGTTCATTGTCATGTTGGAAGACCCAACCTCGACCCATCTTCAATGCTCTAACTGAGGGAAGAAGGTTGTCCCCCAAAATCTTGCAATACATGGCCCGGTCATCCTCTCCTTAATACAGTGCAGTCGCCCTGTCCCATGTGCATAAAAACACCCCCAAAGCATGATGCTACCACTCCCCCAAAGCATGATGCTACCACTCCCATGCTTCACAGTAGGGATGGTGTTCTTGGGATTGTACTCATCATTCTTCTTCCTTCAAACACGTTTAGTGGAATAATGACCAAAAAGTTCTATTTTGGTCTCATCTGACCACATGACTTTCTCCCATGACTCCTCTGAATCATCCAAATGGTCATTGGCAAAATTAAGATGGGCCTTGACATGTGCTGGTTTAAGCAGGGGAAACTTCCGTGCCATGCATGATTACAAACCATGACGTCTTAGTGTATTACCAACAGTAACCTTGGAAACGATGGTCCCAGCTCTTTTCAGGTCATTGACCAGCTCCTCCTGTGTAGTTCTGGGCTGATTTCTCACCTTTCTTAGGATCATTGAGACCCCACGAGGTGAGATCTTGCATGGAGCCCCAGTCCGAGGGAGATTGACAGTCATGTTTAGCTTCTTCCATTTTCTAATGATTGCTCCAACAGTGGACCTTTTTTCACCAAGCTGCTTGGCAATTTCCCCGTAGCCCTTTCCAGCCTTGTGGAAGTGTACAATTTTGTCTCTAGTGTCTTTGGACAGCTCTTTGGTCTTGGCCATGTTAGTAGTTGGATTCTTACTGATTGTATGGGGTGGACAGGTGTCTTTATGCAGCTAACGACCTCAAACAGGTGCATCTAATTTAGGATAATAAATGGAGTGGAGGTGGGCATTTTAAAGGCAGACTATCAGGTCTTTGAGGGTCAGAATTCTAGCTGATAGACAGGTGTTCAAATACTTATTTGCAGCTGCATCATACAAATACATAGTGTTGGAAATCGCCGTTTCCTCCCCAGTTCTTTGGTTTGTCAATAAGTAGACGCAAGAGATTCAGTAAAAGTATAAAAGTAACTTGAAAGTTTAATAAAGCAAAATCAGATCAGCTTCTGAGCTCAGGATTACAGAACAGCAATATCAATACTGACATATGGGCCGTCCGTAATGTCTCACAAGGCTAAGTATGCAATTTTTATTCTTGTGTTGGTGACGCCTTTCTCCTGGTTCGATGAACACCTTCCAATGGCCTTTGCTCCTCTCGACCTCCCCTATTTGGCATCTGCACACAAAAACATACCAAGCATAGCCGCTGCCCCACTGCCAGTTCATGGTTTCAAATACTTTCGCTTTCAGAGCGTGCCTCTAGTTAATTCATATGGTGACTGGCTTTAGTCACCACAGGCCTCTGCTGTAAGTGGTTACACAAGCATATTAAAAGATTCCAAACATATTGTAATATACCAAACATAGTTAACCTTTTTAGATAACACATAATTGTCCCATAAAACATAATTATCCCACAATTCCCTCTCTTGATCTCAACGAGATCACTCCATATCTAACATCTCTGGTATATCTTCGTCCTCATCCTCCCTAGCTGCTAGCAGGGGCATTTGGTATGGAGGTGGGGCTCCCTTTTTCTCTATGGCGGTCACTATCAGCCGATTGACCAGACTTCTCATGCATGGTATACAGCAACATCCACAGGTAACTAATATCCCCAGGAAAATACCTAGTGACGTAAAGATGGATATTATCACACCTTTCCAGGTCCCAAACATGTCCTCCATCCATTTGGTCATCGCACTATCTGTCCCTGAGCTTGCCTTCATTTCTTCAGAGAGCTCCCTTAACCCCTCCAATGCCCTAGACACAGATCCATCAGGTGCAGTGTTGTTTGGGATAATTGTACAACATGTATCTCGAAACACACACCCCCCTTCTCGGTGAGCAACATGTCCAGGGCCAACCTGTTCTGGATTGCCATCAGTGAAGTAGCAGCCAGTTGTTCTTTGAGCCCTTCGACTGCATCACGAGTTAAGTTGGTTAGTTTCTGCACATTATAGTGAATGTAGTTAATTCTGTCAACATTTTTGTTGGGGGTGACGGGGAAGATGCTGGACACTATGGGGATGTTTTCTAAACCTGCCTTTATCTGATCTGCGAGTTTATATTCATTTGGTACTCCCCTGGGAACTCCTATCACGTCTATGTATGTGGGGCTATCTTTGGTCAGATCAAAACTATTGGGGATCGCCCTCTTCTTCCTCGAGGTCTGGTTTCCTTCAATGGGTCTATTCCCTATCATTATCAAAGGTGCGGCCACCCTTACCATAGCACACAGACCTTCCATGGTTTTGTCAATCCTAGTCAGCACAATTTTTTCTCCACATGCATAGTACAATCCCTCCCTAGCCCAGGTCCCTATCTTTGAGTGTCCATTTTGAACTATTTGTTCGCACCACTTTGTCTCAAACGATCCTACATATGTTTTTGACTTTGTGGTTGAGGAAAAATTAAAACAAGTGTAATTTCCCTCTCTTCTTATTAGGGATACCCCCAGTGATATTCTGTTATCAGCAGCGGGGTACAAATTGCTTAAGATAGTACAATTAGGGGGATAACGTTGTTTTGTCATATTTAAGATACAATTATACCCCCACGAGTCAGTTGCATGCAAGGGGGCTGGTTCAGTGTTCAACTGAGGCCTTCCTGCTGCACACGCTACACACCCTTCGAATCCTGCTGCTCTGGCTGCCTCACTTACCCATTCTAACCACAAATTGCTGTCATAATATCCTGTTTCCATGGTCAGCACATCTAATGGTGTTAATCTGCTATAATCAATGCTTTTAATTGTTTTGCTAGGGCCTTTGGTTAGGTTTTTACTTGTTGGTTCTGAGGTGGGTTCTGGTTCCTGGAGTTCTATCATTATCATTCCCAAGGGATCTCTTCCCGAGACATCTACACCTAGAGTTATGTATGTTTCTTTTTGATCATTTCCATGTTTCAATGAGATCCTTAACGTGTTTTTCCAATTTCCCCAACTACGCTGGTACCCTCGAAATAATTTCAGCCTATGCTGTATGTGATCTGGTTTGGTCAAAGGGCTGTTAGTGAGAACTGTCTTGGTATACCCTGGTTTTGTCATCCAATTTACATCATGCCATGTGTGGCACCATGGTACTGGTGTGGCAGAGGTGGATGGCCATAAACATCCGTATATATCATAACCCCTCCATCTCATCGGATCTTTGCCACAATCTATCACTTGGCAGAGGTCAAACTCCCACAGTCCGTCCTTTCCCTTCACCCTCTCTAGAGTTAGTTTTGCTCCATTTTTTCCTCCTTGTTTTACCAGACTGTTACCTCTCTTATGTCTATTTTGCTGTTCCCCTGTTCCCCACAGTATTACTCCTACACAGATCAACACACCCACCGTCCAACATGTCACCACCCCATGTATTTTCCTCATTTTGAGATTACCACCACCTGTACTTCTTTATCATGAAACACCCTCTCTAGTATTTCTGCTACCTTTTCAAACTGTAGTTTGTCCAGCCCACACCCAATTTTTGGAATTGCAATCACTCTTTCGTTATTCTTCGTGCATTGGTGTTTTAGTTGTTCTAGGCTGTTCTCTAAGTCTTGGTAAGTGGGCAGGTCCCTGCACCACCTCTTGGTTACTAGATGATATATTACTTTAGTACCGTGTTGAGTTCTGACACACTGTCCTGGCTGGCTTATGGTCGTGTCTAATTCTTCAGTACCAAATTTTTCACGAATCTGTTTTGCAACTCCTGCTCCTAAGGCGTAATCAGCGCTGATGCAATGAGCTATGGGTACATCTGCTGGTGTATTCAACAGATCACCTTTCCTAAATAGGAGGGCAGAGTGTCATCCAAGCGTTTTCTGGTAGAGCTGAGTGTGCGATGTTTCAGTTTCTGTTCGGGTGTCTGCTTGGCTGTCCTGTGTGTCTCTCTGTTCCTCCTGGATTTCCTCCGTCACCTCCTCTCCCTCTCTTTGACCTTCCACAAGGTCAATTCTGGTTGCAGCGAGCGACCTGCCAGGAGGGGGACAGAACATGCAAGCAGACAAATGATACCATGTTTTTCCTTTACCTGCCAGTTGGACACAGTGTGAGGTTCTAGCAGTGACTCTCATTGGATCACTCCATCGTGGAGTCGACCATTTTCTCTTAATTTGTTTCAGCCTCACCCACAGTTCGGTTGTAGTAGGTTCAATCTCCGGGGTATTGTCCTGTGGCCAACTTTTCTGTGGACAAAACATGTTAACCACTGCACTTACTTTGTCATAATATCGAGCAGGAGCATCCAGGGCCCACGTAGTATCAAACTTTGCCCATGGGCCTGGAAATTGTCTCCCTGACATTATTTCGAAGGGGGTGAACCCAGTGGTTCTGTTTATGGAACATCTGACTGACATGAGCGCGAGTGGAAGTGCATCAAACCAGTTGAGGTTTGTGGTGGAACAAATTTTCCCGAGTTTGTTTTTTAACGTCAGTGTGGCGGAGGGGGCGTGGTTTTGCGAGGTCTGTAACGGGAGAGAGAGAGCAGGGCCGAGCGGTTGGTAAGTGGGTTAAGTGCAAATGAGTAACACCTGTCTCTGATTGCAGTAATTGGCTGGAGAGACTGCTTATAAGCTGCAGCAGAGAGAGAGATGGGAGAGAGAGACCTGGACTGGGACTGTGCACACGTGTCTGAGGAGCCTGTCGAGAGAAAGCAGTATCTGAGAGAAAAGTTTTGAGTCAATGATTGTTGAGTGTGTTGAGTCCACGCCCACGTGCGTGTTTTGTGTTATAGCAGTTCTGAGTAATAAAAGACACAGTCCCAGTCACGCCGACCCCGTCTTCTTCCTTCCTCCACCACACAAAGATACACTACAGTCAGATTCAATCGTTCAACCTTTCCCTGACTTTCTGGATGGTAAACTGCTCCATATTTGTGTTTAAGGCCTAGGGCCTTTTCCACCTGCTCCAAATGTTCGTTCTTAAAATGGGTGCCATTGTCGGACCGAATTGTTCGGGGAAAGCCATGTCGTGGAACATATTGGTTCACTAAACATTTTATTACGGACATAGCATCTTCTTTGGCACAGGGGTAGGCTTCAGGCCAGCCACTGTACTGATCTACCATGACCAGGAGGTATCGTTTTTTGTGTATTGGGGTAATCATGTCAGTGAAATCGATAACTACTGTATGTCCTGGGCCTTTGTCAGTCGGAAAGTGGCCTGGTCCTGGTTTGGACGCAGGTCTGACATTAAACGCTGTGCAGACCTGACATGATGCAATGACATCACTAATCATATGGGGCAAAAACGGATGCCACCAATGTTTGAGTCGTCTGGTCATGTCTTTCTCACTGCTATGTGCCAATGAATGAGCCTCTTGTACTACCGTGCTGGCTATCCCTGCAGGTAACACTGGCCTACCATCTGGGCCTTCCCATAAGCCTGTATCTTCCCTAAAAATAGCACCCTTTTCAACCCACACCGTTCGTTCTTCTGGTGCAGCCTTTTTCTGTTCACTAACAATGTAGTCTTTAGACAAATGTTTCCCTATACATAATAGCTCACTTGTTGCTGTGACTATCATCTGTAATGGTTTGTACCCCGCCTGTTGCTTGGCTGCCTGATCTGCTGCATCATTGCCCCTAGATACGTCATCTGTTCCTTTCGTGTGTGCAGTGCACTTAATGATAGCCACCTCTTGAGGTTGCATGATGGCTTCAAGCAAGGCAGCTGCTTCTGTGGCATGTTTGATAGGTTTTCCTGTGGAGGAGACAAATCCCACCCTCGCCCATCCGGGCAATTCTATGGTAGCTGCTCCTACTGCATATGCCCAATCTGAGTATATGTTTACTCTCTTGTTTTTGCCCAAGTGCAAGGCGCTGATTAGTGCTAATAATTCAGCTCGCTGAGCAGAAGGGCGGTCTTTAAGGGAGCATGCTTCTATGGTTTGATAGTCTGACCCTATTTGCTGGACTATAGCGTAGCTGGCTGACAGAGTTCCCAAATCTGTCCTAAAGCAGCAACCATCACAGTAGAGGATTATGTCTGGATCTGTCAGTGGTACTGAACTCAACCCCTCCCTGAGTTGCTCGTCCTTCAGGGATCTTGGTGCACATTCGTGTGGTTCTCCCTCCCCCACCAAATCGGCCATGTTGACTCCTTGGTGGCTGTGTACTATGTGTGGGGCGGTGAGTGTTTTTATCAACTTACTCTGTCTTTGTGCTGAAAAAGTGAATGCAGATGACTGAATGAACGACACTACAGAATGTGTAGAGAGGATGTGCAATGGGTGTTTCATGACTATGTGTTCCGTTTTTTCTATCATCTTAGACAGCCCAGCTGCATATCTGGCGCACGGGGTTGTTTTTGTTCTATTGTGTCCAGTTGTGTACTGACATAGCTTAACACTCTTCTCTGTTGGTGTTGTTTTTGATACAGTACCCCACTAACTGTGGAACCGGTTGTGCTCACATCTAGGTAGAATGGTAGTTGATGGTTTGGGGTCTGCAGCGTTGCTGCCTCTGCCAAATCTGTTTTTAATGAGATGTACACGTTTTCTGCTTCTTCTGTCCATTTCAACTTCCCTGTGCTGTTTTTTAGCCCCACCTCTTTTGCTAATGCTCTCAAAATCCCTGTCCATTCTGAGTAATCTGGGACATATTGTCTACTGTATCCAACCAAACCTAAGAATGACAACATGTCCTTGACTTTAGTTGGTTTTGGATAAGACAGAATGGCTTGTTTTGTTTCATTTGACATACCAGTCCCAGCCCTTCCTATCACTTTTCCCAGGAACATTACCTCAGGCCTACTGACCTGTAATTTGTCCTTGCTGACTTTTAGGCCTGCTGTTGACAATACCTGAAGCACTTTTTCGGTATCAAGTAGACACCGCTCGTTTGATTCTGAAGCTATTAGCAGATCGTCTACATACTGCACCAGTATGGATCCCTCACACAATTCACATGTTTCTAACAGCACCCTTAGCTCTTGATTAAATATCCCAGGACTCAGGATAAACCCTTGAGGGAGGCGGTTGTAGGTATATTGACAACCTTCATGGCGGAAACAGGCAAACAGGGCAAACAGGTTCTTACAGTGGTCTGCCAAAGGAACACAGAAAAATGCATTCGCCAGATCTATACAGGTGAAATGGGTGTGCTCAGGTGTCAGCTTAGCCAGAATGGTGTATGGGTTCGGGGTAGGTAGAGTGATACAGATCGTTTACCTCTCGTGTCTGTCTTCAGGTTCGAGCCGTTAGTTCCGTCATCATGTCTGATGCTCTGATCTGGCCGTGACAGCCGTGTAATACATATGTGTCCGGAAACAGATTTGATTAGTTCATCTCTCGAGTCTCGGGTTTGAGTCATTCGTTCATCAAGTCCCAGCTCCATAGGCAAGGCTGCAGACAGTCACCGGAAACAGAAAAGATTAGTTCATCTCGAGTCTTTGAGTCGTTCGTTCAAGTCCCCATAGGTTGAATGCAGAAACAAAAATGATTAGTTCATCTCTCAAGTCAGTCTTCGGGTCCTAGTCTCGTTCTTTTGTCACGTGACCGCTTCCCGGGTTCAGTGTCTCGCAACATATACAACATTACAGTCGTATTATTGACTGTATATTAACTTGTTTAGGAATTATCATACAATTATCAAAAGATAACTGCAACAAAATACATAACACTACAGTTCTATTTTGTTCCTGTTTTTTTATTCAGTAAAAACACAAAAATCATAGCCTAATAGTATATCATTAGAAAAATTAAATTACAGCTGATCCCAAATAGTCTAGTCAATATATTTACCATATTATGATGATATGGCTTTGCTATTTACTGAAGATTAGAACCCACTGTAAACAAGTCTCAATCTTCGCTTTATAAAAGTGATTTCCCCATCATACAGATAAAGTTTAAAGCATTAACCAACTCTTTAATAATATAATTCTGTTATAGAAAAGAACCATCATGACAGATATTCACAAATATATAAAGTGTAAGAAATAAAAAAGGTACAATTTGAGGCCAGAAACGCATCACGCATCAAAAAAGTTATATGTGAATTATTAACTAATTTCTGCATGCAATACGGCTGTCATGTCACGTGACAAAAGAACGAGACTAGGACCCGAAGACTGACTCGAGAGATGCACTAATCATTTCTGTTTCTGCATTCAGCCTATGGGGACTTGAACGAATGACTCAAAAGACTCGAGATGAACTAATCTTTTCTGTTTCCGCCGGTACAGACTGCATATCCGTGCCCTAATATGGGGCTGGGACTTGATGAACGAACAACTTGAGAGATGAACTAATCATTTCTGATTCCTGTAGTAGCCTATGAGATGTTGCGCAATGCGCATGCGCGGGTCGATACAAAATGAACGAATCGCTCTCTGAGACGACTCGTCGTTCCCGAGTCATATTAAGGATTCGTTCAAAATGAAAGTGAACGACACATCACTAGAAGGTATTAGCCTTCATGTTTCCATTGTATCTTATCTAGCTTTGTTCATGTAATCATTGTTGGTGAGTTTTTGTTTTTGTTCATGGCCAAGTTAGTTTAGTTAAGTCTTTGTTTTTTTTGTATTTTGTTCACATTTATGGATTAATAAACTGCACTTGGGTTCATCAAGCTTGCCTCTAGATTAAAACTTGATTAACTTGATTACATTACCCATGTATATTGACAGACATCATATAGGCCTAAATTGTCAATATTGCTTTATTATTATAGTACATATTTTACCAAGCCCTGACCAGGGCTTTTAAAAGCATTAAATAGATTTAGACTTTTCCATATTCTACCTTCCATCTGCTATTCGTGCAATTAGTCACATGTGATTATAAAATCACATTTGATTTGCTTAAAACGGGTCCAGTTGAGCCGGAGACATTAAGATGAGAGTTGTAATGGATAGCTCTCTCTGGGTATTATAAGCCTGCTTGATATACAGTAGATAGCTACTGAGGTAGATAAGAGTAGTGCTTCAGATATGTGAAAGTGATAATGTTTTAATTAGGAATGTAAAGCAACCACAGACACATGTACACTCACCTAAAGGATTATTAGGAACACCATACTAATACTGTGTTTGACCCCCTTTCGCCTTCATAACTGCCTTAATTCTACGTGGCATTGATTCAACAAGGTGCTTAAAGCATTCTTTAGAAATGTTGGCCCATATTGATAGGATAGCATCTTGCAGTTGATGGAGATTTGTGGGATGCACATCCAGGGCACGAAGCTCCCGTTCCACCACATCCCAAAGATGCTCTATTGGGTTGAGATCTGGTGACTGTGGGGGCCATTTTAGTACAGTGAAATCATTGTCATGTTCAAGAAACCAATTTAAAAAATGATTCGAGCTTTGTGACATGGTGCATTATCCTGCTGGAAGTAGCCAGCAGAGGATGGGTACATGGTGGTCATAAAGGGATGGATATGGTCAGAAACAATGCTCAGGTAGGCTGTGGCATTTAAACAATGCCCAATTGGCACCAAGGGGCCTAAAGTGTGCCAAGAAAACATCCCCCACACAGTGGTGACAAGGCATGATGGATCCATGTTCTCATTCTGTTTACACCAAATTCTGACTCTACCATCTGAATGTCTCAACAGAAATCGAGACTCATCAGACCAGGCAACATTTTTCCAGTCCTCAACTGTCCAATTTTGGTGAGCTTGTGCAAATTGTAGCCTCTTTTTCCTATTTGTAGTGGAGATGAGTGGTACCCGGTGGGGTCTTCTGCTGTTGTAGCCCATCCGCCTCAAGGTTGTGCATGTTGTGGCTTCACAAATGCTTTGCTGCATACCTCGGTTGTAACGAGTGGTTATTTCAGTCAAAGTTGCTCTTCTATCAGCTTGAATCAGTTGGCCCATTCTCCTCTGACCTCTAGCATCAACAAGGCATTTTCACCCACAGGACTGCCGCATACTGGATGTTTTTCCCTTTTCACACCATTCTTTGTAAACCCTAGAAATGGTTGTGCGTGAAAATCCCAGTAACTGAGCAGATTGTGAAATATTCAGACCGGCCCATCTGGCAACAACAACCATGCCACGCAAAATTGCTTAAATCACCTTTCTTTCCCATTTTGACATTCAGTTTGGAGTTCAGGAGATTGTGTTGACCAGGACCACACCCCTAAATGCATTGAAGCAACTGCCATGTGATTGGTTGATTAAATATTGCATTAATGAGAAATTGAACAGGTGTTCCTAATAATCCTTTAGGTGAGTGTATATTAACTCTCATGCTGCACCTGTATGAATAAACGGCACAGGTGCGTACATGATCCCACATGAACATAAGTATTCAGTCCATTTTTTCATGAAATTCAAAGATAAATGCCGTTGTGACGCTCTTTAGTGTGGCGTGACTGATCACAGTTCAAGTGGCCACGCGACATGCACGCGTGTGAAGGCGATTGATCATCTCTTCCTAAAGAATAAACATGAATGACCATCTGAAGGTATGCTGAGGGAGGCCGATCTCACAAAAATGTATAAATAATACGAGTTTTACAATATCGTGAAATGTATATGGCAAAATGAGTTTTGCCGTGCATATGGTACGCCGTTTTTCGCGTGCATATGATATGCACTTTATGGCGTATTATACGTACAAACCCCACACCCCCACCATACCCAAAAGCGTGTCATATACACGCCATAAAGTGCGTATCATATGCACGTGAAAAACTGCGTAGCATATGCATGCCAATACGCTAAAATGAGTTTACATTCCACGAGATTGCACACTCGTAATGATGTTTTATAAACAAAGTTCGGGAGGAGTACGTTCAGATAATTGACACAGGTGGAGAGCAATCAGCTAATCATCAATAAGAGGTATATATACACGCAGCAGTCTTACCTCTGATCATTGACTGTTTGCCAGCATGCACGGCATTTCCGGCAGTTCTCCCTGCCCACCCACGCTGTCTACACAGCTCGAAGCAACTCTACAATACTAAAATCTTTTCCTTAAAAATGTATAAGCTATCTAAAAACCCCTTTCGGCCGCTTCCATCAGCATTCACGAGCCAACCGCGAGAGCAGTGCTTGGACAGTGTAAAGGAGTGCACTCCGCACAGACTTGCAACAGGGAGAACTACAACAGTTCCTGTCTTAAGATAAAGTATTACAACTCTTTTACTTTTCTTTTCTTGCGATCTTTCCGCCTCTGTGTACTACAGTACAGACAGATCTTTTCACACAGGAGAAGTGCGTTCATCATGTAAGCGCACGCGGTCGCCATGGTGATGAACGATCAATATACTTGCTGCTGGTAAAGCGAGTGAACGTATCGTGAGGCTAAATCACTAAAATGCTGGCAATGCAACGGTGGATATTATGCCAAACAATCAGCTACTAGTTGGAATCAGCTGATAATCACCGCCTTGATTAAATACTTCTCAACTTGACGCTCACATAAACTCGGTCACACAGGGCTCGACACAGTGAGACCATAATCGCATTTGTGACTATAAATAGACGTGTCCGAACTGAACAATGTATTTGGGAGCACCCTAACATCAATACCTTCTAGTAGGGCAGGCTATTGTATTACAAATGTATGTATTACAAATGTATCAATGATTGATATGCCATCTTATATTTATATATATTTTATGAAACAAAAAAAATTCAAAGGCTATGATTTCATTGAATTAATGTGAGAGATCACATTTCAAAATCTGAATGTGGCACCGTTGTGCGTTCTACTGGCTTGAACAAGGCTTCAGTTCAGAGCATTTCACAATCAATGAATAGCATACATTTATGCAAAGCAAATTCGAATCAACAACGACAACATATTACAATATATATCACTGTAAAGAAAACAGTGTATACAGTTGTAAGACTGTATTTTATCTCTCTCAAATGAATTTGAATGAGCATCCTGCAATAATAAGGTATAAATATTTCAAAATAAGAGTCCATTCGGTTACACAAATGTGTTTCTCCATCTGTCCATCTAACTTTTTCTCCCACAGGAGCTCAGTTTTCTCTGGCTAATTTTCTCCACTGCCACAACAGTGCTGTTCCCTCTGCTCCTACTGGAGCTCAGTTTCTCTGGCTAATTTTCTCCACTGCAACAGCAGTGCTATTCTCTCTTCTCCTACTGGAGCTCAGTCTCTCTGGCTAATTTCTCCATTTCCACAGCAGTGCTATTCTCTCTTCTCCTACGGGAGCTCAGTCTCTCTGGCTAATTTCTCCATTTCCACAGCAGTGCTATTCTCTCTTCTCCTACGGGAGCTCAGTCTCTCTGGCTAATTTCTCCACTGCAACAGCAGTGCTATTCTCTCTTCTCCTACTGGAGCTCAGTCTCTCTGGCTAATTTCTCCACTGCAACAGCAGTGCTATTCCCCCTGCTCCTACTGGAGCTCAGTTTCTCTGGCTAATTTCTCCACTGCTACAGCAGTGCTGTTCCCTCTGCTCCTACAGGAGCTCAGTTTCTCTGGCTTATTTCTCCACTGCTACAGCAGTGCTGTTCCCTCTGCTCCTACAGGAGCTCAGTTTCTCTGGCTAATTTCTCCACTGCAACAGCAGTGCTATTCCCCCTGCTCTTACTGGAGCTCAGTTTCTCTGGCTAATTTCTCCACTGCAACAGCAGTGCTATTCCCCCTGCTCCTACAGGAGCTCAGTTTCTCTGGATAATTTCTCCACTGCTACAGCAGTGCTGTTCCCTCTGCTCCTACTGGAGCTCAGTCTCTCTGGCTAATTTCTCCACTGCAACAGCAGTGCTGTTCCCTCTGCTCCTACTGGAGCTCAGTCTCTCTGGCTAATTTCTCCACTGCAACAGCAGTGCTGTTCCCTCTGCTCCTACTGGAGCTCAGTCTCTCTGGCTAATTTCTCCACTGCAACAGCAGTGCTGTTCCCTCTTCTCCTACAGGAGCTCGGTTTCTCTGGCTAATTTCTCCACTGCAACAGCAGTGCTGTTCCCTCTGCTCCTACTGGAGCTCAGTCTCTCTGGCTAATTTCTCCACTGCAACAGCAGTGCTGTTTCCTCTGCTCCCGCAGGAGCTCAGTTTCTCTGGCTAATTTTCTCCACTGCAACAGCAGTGCTATTCTCTCTTCTCCTACTGGAGCTCAGTTTCTCTGGCTAATTTCTCCACTGCTACAGCAGCGCTGTTCCCTCTGCTCCTACAGGAGCTCAGTTTCTCTGGCTAATTTCTCCACTGCTACAGCAGTGCTGTTCCCTCTGCTCCTACAGGAGCTCAGTTTCTCTGGCTAATTTCTCCACTGCAACAGCAGTGCTATTCCCCCTGCTCCTACTGGAGCTCAGTTTCTCTGGCTAATTTCTCCACTGCAACAGCAGTGCTATTCCCCCTGCTCCTACAGGAGCTCAGTTTCTCTGGATAATTTCTCCACTGCTACAGCAGTGCTGTTCCCTCTGCTCCTACTGGAGCTCAGTCTCTCTGGCTAATTTCTCCACTGCAACAGCAGTGCTGTTCCCTCTGCTCCTACTGGAGCTCAGTCTCTCTGGCTAATTTCTCCACTGCAACAGCAGTGCTGTTCCCTCTGCTCCTATTGGAGCTCAGTCTCTCTGGCTAATTTCTCCACTGCAACAGAAGTGCTGTTCCCTCTTCTCCTACTGGAGCTCGGTTTCTCTGGCTAATTTCTCCACTGCAACAGCAGTGCTGTTCCCTCTGCTCCTACAGGAGCTCGGTTTCTCTGGCTAATTTCTCCACTGCAACAGCAGTGCTGTTCCCTCTGCTCCTACTGGAGCTCAGTCTCTCTGGCTAATTTCTCCACTGCAACAGCAGTGCTGTTCCCTCTGCTCCTACAGGAGCTCAGTTTCTCTGGCTAATTTCTCCACTGCAACAGCAGTGCTGTTCCCTCTGCTCCTACAGGAGCTCGGTTTCTCTGGCTAATTTCTCCACTGCAACAGCAGTGCTGTTCCCTCTGCTCCTACAGGAGCTCGGTTTCTCTGGATAATTTCTCCACTGCTACAGCAGTGCTGTTCCCTCTGCTCCTACTGGAGCTCAGTCTCTCTGGCTAATTTCTCCACTGCAACAGCAGTGCTGTTCCCTCTGCTCCTACTGGAGCTCAGTTTCTCTGGCTAATTTCTCCACTGCAACAGCAGTGCTGTTCCCTCTGCTCCTACTGGAGCTCAGTCTCTCTGGCTAATTTCTCCACTGCAACAGCAGTGCTATTCCCTCTGCTCCTACTGGGGCTCAGTTTCTCTGGCTAATTTCTCCACTGCAACAGCAGTGCTATTCCCTCTGCTCCTACTGGAGCTCAGTTACTCTGGCTAATTTCTCCACTGCAACAGCAGTGCTGTTCCCTCTGCTCCTACTGGAGCTCAGTTTCTCTGTCTATTTTTCTCCTACTACAGCAGTGCTGTTTCCTCTGCTCCCACAGGAGCTGAGTTTCTCTGGCTAATTTTCTCCTACTACAGCAGTGCTGTTTCCTCTGCTCCCACAGGAGCTGAGTTTCTCTGGCTAATTTTCTCCTACTACAGCAGTGCTGTTTCCTCTGCTCCTACTGGAGCTCAGTTATCTGGCTAATTTTCTCCACTGCCAAAGCAGTGATGTTCTTTCCCAGAAACCTCAATGCTACGTGACGGCCAGGAGATGTTTAAAGCATTTAACTTCTCTTATAAACATGCCGTTCCCCGATATTTCTCTCCTTTCAATCACCTCATTTATTTTCTACATTAATACATCAAAGGTTACTTGAGCTGCATCCAGTTTTTCCACAATTGATATACGTCGATTCCTCCCCCGAGATAAACAATTCACCAACCTCTCTCTGATCAAAGGGATTCAAAGATCCCAGCCTACCCGTCCCGACACAAGAGTTTTGTTGCTGTTCTCTCTCTCTCAGGTTCTCAGGTTCCAGTAAGAAATGGAAAGTTCCATGGACACAGTACAGCGGGAAGTTCCCTATAGCTTGAAGAGTGGAACGTTTCCACGCCGTACGAAAGAGTGGAAAGTTTCCACGCAGAATGAAAGAGTGGAAGTTCCACGCAGAATGAAAGAGTGGAAGTTCCACGCAGTATGAAAGAGTGGAAAGTTTCCACGCAGTACGAAAGAGTGGAAAGTTTCCACGCAGTACGAAAGAGTGGAAAGTATCCACGCAGTACGAAAGAGTGGAAAGTATCCACGCAGTACGAAAGAGTGGAAAGTTTCCGCGCAGTACGAAAGAGTGGAAAGTTTCCGCGCAGTACGAAAGAGTGGAAAGTTTCCGCGCAGTACGAAAGAGTGGAAAGTTTCCGCGCAGTACGAAAGAGTGGAAAGTTTCCGCGCAGTACGAAAGAGTGGAAAGTTTCCGCGCAGTACGAAAGAGTGGAAAGTTTCCGCGCAGTACGAAAGAGTGGAAAGTTTCCGCGCAGTACGAAAGAGTGGAAAGTTTCCGCGCAGTACGAAAGAGTGGAAGTTCCCGCGCAGTACGAAAGAGTGGAAGTTCCCGCGCAGTACGAAAGAGTGGAAAGTTTCCAACACAGTACGAAAGAGTGGAAAGTTTCCAACACAGTACGAAAGAGTGGAAAGTTTCCAACACAGTACGAAAGAGTGGAAAGTTTCCACGCAGTACGAAAGAGTGGAAAGTTTCCAACACAGTACGAAAGAGTGGAAAGTTCCCAACACAGTACGAAAGAGTGGAAAGTTTCCAACACAGTACGAAAGAGTGGAAAAGTTTCCAACACAGTACGAAAGAGTGGAAAAGTTTCCAACACAGTACGAAAGAGTGGAAAAGTTTCCAACACAGTACAAAAGAGTGGAAAAGTTTCCAACACAGTACGAAAGAGTGGAAAGTTTCCAACACAGTACGAAAGAGTGGAAAGTTTCCAACACAGTACGAAAGAGTGGAAAGTTTCCACGCAGTACGAAAGAGTGGAAAGTTTCCACGCAGTACGAAAGAGTGGAAAGTTTCCACGCAGTACGAAAGAGTGGAAAGTTTCCACGCAGTACGAAAGAGTGGAAAGTTTCCACGCAGTACGAAAGAGTGGAAAGTTTCCACGCAGTACGAAAGAGTGGAAAGTTTCCACGCAGTACGAAAGAGTGGAAAGTTTCCACGCAGTACGAAAGAGTGGAAAGTTTCCACGCAGAACGAAAGAGTGGAAAGTTTCCACGCAGAACGAAAGAGTGGAAAGTTTCCACGCAGAACGAAAGAGTGGAATGTTTCCACGCAGAACGAAAGAGTGGAAAGTTTCCACGCAGAACGAAAGAGTGGAAAGTTTCCACGCAGAACGAAAGAGTGGAATGTTTCCACGCAGAACGAAAGAGTGGAAAGTTTCCACGCAGAACGAAAGAGTGGAAAGTTTCCACGCAGAACGAAAGAGTTGAAGTTCCACATAGTATGAAAGAGTGCAATGTTTCCACGCAGCAAGGAAATGTTTTAATAATGTTTTTAATATTGTTGTCTCTCCCATGTTTCTCTTTTCCAGTTTTTCTCTTGCAGGCAATTCCCCGGCACGATGCACCACAACCGCCCTCAGGGGCCTACCGGTCAAGCAATCAGGCCCCTTCGCGAATGCCAGCCCGCCAAGCTCGGCACTTCTTGGGGGGTATTTAGCCAGGCGGCTGTCCTATGCTTTTAGCATTTTTTGGGGGTACTTTGGGTTCGGGCCATATTCCGAGCTCGAAGCCCTCCCCCCGGACAGCACGCCAAATACGCATTTAAACTACTCTCCATAAATTATATGTAAGTGTGAACTCGTGAAATGATGTTTTATAAACAAAGTTCGGGAGGAGTACGTTCAGATAATTGACACAGGTGGAGAGCAATCAGCTAATCATCAATAAGAGGTATATATACACGCAGCAGTCTTACCTCTGTTCATTGACTGTTTGCCAGCATCCCTCCACCACCCCTTCTCCACACTTTTATTCATCAACCACTTACATTCACGGGGGGGGGGGGGTAGGGGGGGTTCGGGCCATATTCCGAGCTCGAAGCCCTCCCCCCGGACAGCACGCCAAATACGCATTTAAACTACTCTCCATAAATTATATGTAAGTGTGAACTCGTGAACTATTGATACGCATTGTCATAAGATCGTGTTGGCTGAGGATACATTACAACTTACTGTCATGTATCATGTGTAATCACTCAATCAGTGTTTAAACGGCAGAAAGACGTCAATATAACTGCCTGTAAACTAAACAATGTTGTAGCGAAGGTTCGGATGTGGGTGTGGGAAGGAAGAAGACAGGGTCGGCTTTCTGGGACTCGTAAGTACTTTTTATTTATACTCTGGTCACTTATCAAGCTGCGTGCACTTCGCACCAAAATAATCATTTAACTCAAAACTTGTTTCTCTGAACGTCGGTTTGGGCAGTTCCTCTCTGCGTCTCTCTTCTCTGGTGTACACGAGTCCCAGTGCGTCTCTCTCTCCCTCTTCTCTCTGCTGGGCGGCTTTTATGCGGTCTCTCCACGCCAACTACTGCAATGAGACACAGGTGTTTGTTATCTGCACTTGACCTACTTACTCACCGCTCGGTCCCGCCCTCTCTCTCCCGCTGCAGACCTCGTGAAACCACGCCCCCTCCGCCACATACCCCCACCGCTTGTACCAGACCGGGGAGCCATCCGGTCTGCAGCCTCCCCCCCCCCCCCGTCCTGGAGAGGAAGTCCGCCACAGCCATCTGAGCACCCGGCCTGTGGATCACCTTGAACTTAAAAGGCTGTAAAGCTAGATACCAACGGGTGATCCGCGCGTTGGTATCCTTCATGCGGTGGAGCCACTGCAAGGGCGCGTGGTCCGAACAGAGGGTGAGGAGGTAATACCGCAGGGTGAGAACGGCCCACCTGATGGCTAAGCATTCTTTTTCAATGGTGCTGTACATAGTCTCTCTCTTGGAGAGCTTACGACTAATGTACAGCACCGGCCGCTCCTCACCCTCCACCTCCTGGGACAGGACCGCGCCCAGCCCTCTGTCCGAGGCGTCAGTCTGCAGAGAAAAAGAGAGAGAAAAGTTAGGGGCCTGAAGGAGCGGCCCACCACACAGAGCAGCCTTTATCTGGGTAAAAGCCTGCTGGCACCGCTCCGTCCACTGAACTGTATCTGGCACCTCTTTTTTAGTTAGATCAGTCAGCGGGCTAGCGAGGTCCGAATAATTAGGTACAAACCTTCTGTAGTATCCCGCTAGCCCCAGGAACTGTCTAACCTCCTTTTTGGTCTTAGGTCTTGGACAGGTCGCAACCGCTGCTGTCTTATCAATTTGGGGACGCACCTGACCATGACCCAAGTGGAAGCCCAGATATCTTACCTCCACCCGCCCAACCGCACACTTCTTTGGGTTCGCCGTGAGCCCCGCCCTTCTCAGCGACTTCAGGACAGCCCGCAACTGTTGCATATGTCGCTGCCAGTCCGCGCTGTAAATGATAATATCATCTAGGTAGGCAGCGGCATATGCAGCGTGCGGCCGGAGAATCCTGTCCATCAGACGCTGGAACGTGGCAGGGGCCCCAAACAAACCGAAAGGAAGCGTGACAAATTGGTGCAATCCAAACGGCGTGGTGAAAGCGGTCTTTTCTTTAGACATTGGTGACAAGGGGATCTGCCAATATCCCTTAGTTAAGTCCAGTGTCGAGTAAAAGCGAGCGGTCCCTAGCCGATCAAGCAGTTCGTCAATCCTCGGCATTGGATACGCATCAAACTTCGACACCGCGTTCACCTTACGATAATCCACACAGAAACGGACCGAGCCGTCAGGTTTAGGTACTAACACAATCGGGCTCGCCCAGTCACTGTTGGATTCTTCTATCACCCCCATATCAAGCATCGCCTCTAATTCTTCCTGAACTACTTTTTTCTTATGTTCAGGCAATCGATATGGCCGGCTGCGAACCACAACTCCTGGCTCAGTCTCAACGTGGTGCTGTATGAGATCGGTGCGACCCGGAAGGGGCGAGAACACGTCAGCGAACTCCGCTTGTAAACATTTGACGTCAGCTAGCTGCGAGGGTGAGAGGTGGTCTCCCCCCGGGGCCAGAGCGAGAGATTGAGGTTTTTGAGCCGCCTCTGGCCCGAGATCCTCCTCTCCGCTCACCACCGTCGCGAGCATCACTGACTCCGCCTCCGACCATTTTTTAAGTAGATTGAGATGGTAAATTTGACGTGCCCCGTCCCTATCTGATCGAATCACCTCATAGTTGAGATCGCTAACTTGCCGTGTAACCACAAAGGGTCCTTGCCACTTTGCAAGTAATTTTGAACTCGACGTAGGGAGTAATACAAGTACCTTCTCTCCCGGAGTGAATTGACGAAGCCTAGCGCCTCTGTTGTATAGCTGTCTCTGTTTGTCCTGAGCCTGTAACAAATTCTCCATTGACAGCTGCCCCAAAGTGTGGAGTTTTGTTCTCAGGTCCAGGACATACTGAATTTCATTTTTACTCGCTGAAGGTCCTTCCTCCCAAGCCTCCCTAAGGACATCCAGCACCCCCCGGGGCTGGCGCCCATAGAGAAGCTCGAAGGGGGAAAACCCCGTGGAGGCTTGCGGGACCTCGCGAACAGCAAACATCAGAGGTTCCAGCCATTTATCCCAATTTTTAGCGTCCTCGTGAACGAACTTACGAATCATGGATTTCAACGTGCGATTAAACCTTTCCACCAAGCCATCTGTTTGTGGGTGATAGACGCTTGTGCGAACCGATTTAACGCCCAACAACTCGTAAAGTTCGCGAATCGTTCGTGACATGAACGCCGTGCCTTGATCAGTGAGAATCTCTTTCGGGATTCCCACCCGGGAGATTAATGAAAACAGTGCGCTCGCAACACTTTTCGCCGAAATAGTGCGGAGCGGGACTGCTTCCGGGTATCGCGTTGCATAGTCTACCATAACTAATGCAAAGCGATGCCCGCGTGCTGACCGCTCTAATGGCCCGATGAGGTCCATACCAATTCTCTCGAAGGGGACCTGCACTAGCGGGAGAGGGCACATGACATTCACCTTCACCAACTGACATTCACGACAAGACGCACACCATCTGCGTACATTCTCGTGAATGCCCGGCCAGAAGAAACGGGCCATTAGACGGTTGAGTGTAGCCGTTTGTCCTAAATGCCCGGCCATAGGATTAGAGTGAGCCGCCTGGAAAAGCATTTCCCGGCGGCTTTTGGTACTAACAACTGTGTTGTATCCTGCTTTGACTGGGTGTCCTGGGTCACCCGATACAATCTGTCTTTTATAATCGCAAAATACGGGAAGGAGAGCGGTTGCCCAGGATGGACGAGGCAGCCGTCGATGGATCGGACCTGATTAAACGCATTTTTAAGCGTATCGTCCTGGGACTGTTCCAGGGGAAAGTCGTCGCGATCTGTGAGCACTGGTGCCCGCAGTTCGCTCGTTTCCCCTGAAACTGCCGCCAGAGGTCCCGGCTCCGCCTCACCCACGTGCGCAACCGCCACCTTCCTTCCCGAGCGGTTTTCCCAAGAGGCATCCGCACACAAATATCCCAATAATTCGTTAAACGCCGGCCAATTGGTCCCCAAAATCAGCGGATGCCGGAGGTGCGGGTTAACTGCCACCTCCACACTATGCGTTTGTCCCCGAAATTGAATACCCACGGGTGCTAACGGATAGTTCACCACTTCCCCGTGCACACACCGCACCGTAACCACACGGCTGTTACCCAATGCCTCGGGCTGAATCAGGCTTTGGTGAATAGAGGTCTGGTTACAACCGGAATCCACCAACGCCTGATAAGTACCCCCCTTGATACTCACGGGTATTAGGTACAAGCCAGCTTGATCAGGGGCGGCTTGTGGAGCGTCAGGAACCCGGACCAATGTCCCGACCTCCATGACCGGGCAGCGGTCGATAAAATGGCCCGGATCCCTGCAGCGCCAACAAGCCGGCCCAGACCTTCCCGCTGCCCTAGTGGCCGGAAGTAGATCGGCAGGTTGGCGTGGAGAGAACGCGGGGGCGGGGGAAGAGGGATAGGGATCCGGCGCTGCAGCGCCTCCTCTCGGCGCTGACCGAGGAGGTGCCGGTGGCTCGCTGGCTCCGCCCAGCCTCCATCGTGGTAGCGGCCTGGGCGCCACGCCGCCACGGGACCTAGGGAGAGGGACAGGTCGAGAGACAGAAGGGTTGGGGGAAGAAGAGGGGAGAGAGAGAGAGAGAGAAGCCGATGGCAGGGGCTCGCCGACCCCGTGGCACGCCACCATCTGGTCCTCCGCCAACTGGATGGCCTGGCTCAGCGACGTCGGGCGGTGGCACTGGACCCACTGCGCGGTCTTTCGCGGAAGCCGCGCCACGAACTGTTCCAGCACCACTCGATCTATGATGACCTCGACGTCGCTCCCGTCGGCCATCAGCCACTTGCGGCAGGAGTCCCGGAGCTGGTGCGCAAAGGCGAAGGGCCGGCCGGACTCGTCCAGTGCCAGCGTACGGAAACGCTGGCGATGTTGTTCCGGGCTCCGGCCGACCCGCTGTAAAATCGCGCGCTTGAGGTCGTCGTAAGCCAGGAGATTCTGGACTGGCAGTTGGTGGGCGGCTACCTGGGCTTCACCTGATAGCAGCGGCAGGAGCCGCATCGGCCAGTCCGCTTTGGGCCATCCCCTGGACTCGGCGGACCTCTCGAAGAGGTCGAGGAACGCCTCCGGATCGTCCTCGGGCCCCATCTTCGAGAGGTGCAGGACGGCGGCCGAGTCTGTGTTGGTGGGGGGGACGGCCCGAATCCCCTGGCTAATCCAGCTCCGGAACAGCTCCCGGTCTTCGTGCTGGGCCCGGAGGAGAGCCTCGAAGCGTTTCTGCTGCTCCTCCCTCACGGCCAGCAGGTCCTGGTGTTGCTCCTGATGAAGACCGGCGAGCGAGCTGACCAGCTCCGCAAGTGGCGCTTTTGGCGGAGTCTGCATGGCGGCGGCTTTCCTCTCCCTTCCCGGGTTTCGGCACCAGTGTAGCGAAGGTTCGGATGTGGGTGTGGGAAGGAAGAAGACAGGGTCGGCTTTCTGGGACTCGTAAGTACTTTTTATTTATACTCTGGTCACTTATCAAGCTGCGTGCACTTCGCACCAAAATAATCATTTAACTCAAAACTTGTTTCTCTGAACGTCGGTTTGGGCAGTTCCTCTCTGCGTCTCTCTTCTCTGGTGTACACGAGTCCCAGTGCGTCTCTCTCTCCCTCTTCTCTCTGCTGGGCGGCTTTTATGCGGTCTCTCCACGCCAACTACTGCAATGAGACACAGGTGTTTGTTATCTGCACTTGACCTACTTACTCACCGCTCGGTCCCGCCCTCTCTCTCCCGCTGCAGACCTCGTGAAACCACGCCCCCTCCGCCACAAATGTCATGTAAAATCAACTCTTTCACTAAATATATGCTCTATATTAGCCTATATATTGATATTCTACTTAACCTGTGAGGGATGTCTTGATTATTTCATGCATGTTAAATAAACCTGTCATGAAAATTACAATTCGTGACTTCAAAACCGAGGTATGTACCGGTATCAGTTTTGTGTACCGTTACACCCCTAATATATATATAATGAAAAAAACAACATAAAAACCATCAAATTGTGCTATTGTACAATCCCTGTCACAAGGCTCAACATCAGCCTGTCCTGGTGCTTTGCCTTAGTGGGATCGACTGAACAACACAGGTTCTCAGATCTCCTGTCTGATGGTTATCGAAGGCTGACAAGGAGATGAGATATTTTCATTAACTAATGTAAATTAAATCTTTACTGCCATTTGCAGTACAATGTCTCAGACCCACTGTGCAACCGCAGTATGACTGCAGGCAAAGGCAGGCCAACCACATTATAGCACATACAATAATATGACAGGAAGGTGAAAAAAAATTAAGTCTGTGAAGTTAACAAAGCCGCCAATTGTAGGTTAGGTCCTGTTTTAGCTCCTCTCTCCACTGTCTCGCCTTTCTCTCTGGGAGGTAATCTCCAGGGGAGTGAAAGGAGTAAAAATAAATGGTAGGCCTACTGACCGACTATCACTTCAATCTAGTTTAGCTATCAAAGATGAAGAGAGACAAATTTCAGTTGATTACAACAACGAGGGGCAGCTCCTTTCCACCTTGAGAACATTGTGTGCTTGTCAATGACTGATCAAAGTTGAAACAAGCTGAGAGCACTTGGAGTTTTCACACCCTTGCTTATGTTTCTTACAACTGATGAAGGATTCTGTGAGTGTGAACATCTTTGCTGTCCTTTCAGTGTCTTACTTGATCACATATGCTCTTTCACTTGCAAAGTGTGTGCCTCTGATTGGATTTCTCTGGCTTTGTAGGAGCTTTGTAGTTGCAAACAAAGCTTTATGTTGAGAAAAAAAAAAAGTGCTCTTCAAGCAAATGCATTAATAATAGATATGGGTTATGCTGAGAATTCAGGTTCATTCTAGTCCTTACTCACATAGGTGGCCACCCAGAATTCCACATGCTTGTCGTAAAATCAAGCACTGAAATTGCATGTCACTGACATGTATTGTACATCAGTGTTGTTACTGTCAATTGAAACTATAAAAAAAAAAAAATGTATGTAACATAACATCATGTAACAGTACTCAAGCTCACAAATATGTATTTTCTTCATATATTCCCATCAGTGTGACCGATCTGGTGTCATGAGTTTCAGACTGAAAAGTACATCTGTGTGAATGTCTAAACAGGGTCAGACTGAAGGTTAAAGTAGGCTACTATTGCATTTTTAGTGTTGTAGCAAATCATTGACTTTCCCTCTCTCACTTTTTTGGTTACCATTCCACATGTCTCTAGAGAAAGATAGTGCTTTGTGGATGCTGCAGTTTACATATTAGATAAAATGTGGTGGATAAACTGGTGGGCTGCAATGAACGCCTAGGCAACATCTTTTTTGGGTGCCGTGCAGCAAATTTTGCACAGCACAGAGTTGGCATTGACATCCGGAGGTGGCAATGAAAGCATTTGGCGCTCTCACGCAGACCCTTCCATCCACTGGCCTCCCCCAAAAAAGTGTTCTAATCAAGTTCTGATGCCCCTCTCATCCACACAGACATTTATATTTGAAAGAATAATGTACTTTCAATCCATATAAATCAGTGCGAAAAGATAAACCAAATGTCATAAGCGAGAGGATAAGTGCAAATGTGGTTTAAAACAGAATAACTTATAGCTAAGACAATGTTGGTTCTTGGTTGTGTAACATTATTCTACAGCATGTTGAAGGATGTAAATTTTTTTGGTTTAAAATCATACATTATACAATTAGTACATAACCAGCCAGTTTTCAATACTATCTCCTTACCTTAGCTTGAATTACTTGTAAAAATGTTTTTAATTACAGTGGTACTGGTGGATTTCTGCGGGAAATTCAAGCATGTCTTTGCGTCATTATGTCCCATCTGTACACATAAAGAAGGTGTCCCGGCTAGTAGGTTATATTGCGTGTAAGGATGTTGGAGGTGGAGATTTATAGCCTTTTCTCACAGCACTTGATATAGCCTAATTAAACGTATCAATTTGATGGCGGATCCAGAAAGGTTCAAATGACAATCACCAGTGACAACTGGAGATTCACCCGTTGTAAAATGCAAAAGACTACGGACTTTCGGGGTGAGATACACTCAGAGTGGCTACAGAAAAAAAGAGACTGCAACCAGGCCCATGCGAAAACAAGGATAATTTGAAAGGTGGCGTGAACTCTGTGTTTTAAAGGGGTTCAAAACGGACGCAGAGACTGCTTTTTTTCTGCTAGACAAGACATTTCAATGATTAAATTATGTAATAAATGCACACTTGTTCGTTTAATTCATACAGTTACATAGTTGTCTTTGTTGTACCTTTCTCGTTTTGCTATGTGCATTATGGTAAATATCAATTATTTTGGGCTAGCTATGAGAGGGAGCAATACACCTCTACTCCACATTCATTTGTTGGTATATGACGATTATTAATTAGACTGCACAGAAATGAAAAACTAACCTACAGGTAGCCCTAATACACATTAAATGTTGTCACCCAATGCTGATATTGTTAACATTAACTATTTGAAAACAAAGTATAATTTGCACGGTTTGACGTGATTTGATAAGCGATCGTTAAATTTAATCATCGCAATTTACTGCAATGCTTTGTTCCCCTTGTTTGGTCAGAACAAAAGTGGATGTTATCTACTTACTTGTTCAGATTACATTTTTCCGGCGAAAATTCTTATGTTGGTCATTGTAGTAAAGTTTGTTTGTACGGGAAGAAGGAGGCGGGAACCGGCGAACATTTAACAAACTTTTAATGAAATAAACACAAAATAAAATGGCGGCGGCAGCCCCTCACGGCCGACTGCCACCTACACACAAACAAACCCAAAATGAAAATAAAAAGCTGCAGCCCCTCACGGACGACTGCAGCGAACACATAACATAACGTAAATAAAATACAACATAAAATCCAGGCCTGGTCCTCTCTCGTCCCTCACTGTCGTCGCTCCTCTTTTATACTCATCTCACTCCTCCGCGAGGGCCGAGATCGCTGCGACTCGCCGCTGGCGCTCATCATCCCTGATGAGCGCCGCCTCGTCCCGCCCTCACGGTCCCTCGGCCTCGCTGCTCGCCATAGTCATACTTTAAAAAAGTATCTGTGATTCTGAATGACAGTATCCACACCGCGCTGTGACTGACAGCCGCACATTCTACTCAAAACATTGGATTCCTCCGCACTGTGCCATTCCGAGGCAGATTTCACGTTAACTTGATAATTCCGCGAATAACTGCAATTATAGATTTCGAACAGAGATGGCGACAAAGAGGAAAAACTACGGACTGCAGCTTTAACAAGCTATTAAAGTTGGACCAAAAATATATCCATCTGTGTCTCTCTGATCTTTTGAGTTAAGCGTAGAATATTCCAGATATACAGCAAGCAGCAAATTATTTTTGTCTTTATGTTTATAATTACTCACTGAGCTTGTCTGGTAATATTCCAAAGGAAACAGTTTTATTATTATTATTATTATTATTATTATTATTATTATTTATAATAGTATAGTATTTACTAAGATACGCATTTATAGGGGAAGTTAATTGTGAGTTTATATCAAGCAATTCTGACTTTATAACTCGCAATTGTGAATATATATCTCTTTATAACTCGCAATTGTGAGTTTATATCTCACAATTCTGTCTTTATAACTTACAATTGCAAGTTTATATCACACAATTCTTAGAACTAAAGTCAGAATTGTTAGATGTAAACTTGCAACAACAAAAAAAGTCAGGATTGTGAGACAAAAAGTCACAATTACCTTTTTTTTTATTGTTTATTCTATGGTGGAAACAAGCTTCCATATAAACCTGTATGACTTTCTTTCTTTTGAAAAAGAAGATTTTTATTTTTTATTATTTTTTTATTAAGCTCTTATGACAGTCATCCATAGATGATTTGTAACCCATATGACTGAATTTATTTTGTGGGACACAAAAACTGACTTTCATGACAGGCTTTCTTGTGGCCAACAAAAGAAAGTCAGTCATACATAAATCATCTACGGTTGACCATCATAAATAAGAGCTTTTGCAGGACCAGTGAAATACCCACAGATGTACATGAAGGGGCATCATGCCGTCCATGATCCTGAACGTGAAGTCCACAGCATTACATGGGCTTTAGCAGCAGTGGTTAATCTGAGCCTAAGCCTGCTGCCAATTGAGTGAAACCAGTTTCTCTCTCCATGACTGGATGTTCGATCATTGAACTGTACTGTCAATCTGCTCCACTGGGTCACAACGCTAGACAATGTCAAGCCCACCACACTGATGATTAGTACATTCAATTGATAAGCATGTGTGTGTGCGTGTGTAAAAGACAAACCCTGAGTTGCACACAAAATGTTTAGGTGAAAAATACTTCTGATTACAGCTCACAATATCTCATTAATCAAACTAAGCTTTTAAGCCTTAAATGCATACCTTGGCTCTTTAGTGATCCGAGGTGTCATTCACTACCTTTCATTTATTCACTCCTCATTCATTTTTAAAGTTAGACATCAACCATCAATAAATTGATTATAAACAATATAACCAAAACAAATTATGAAAATAATATATAAAAATATCAAAGAATGCCTGTTTTCCCATTCATATTTTTTTTTTTTAAATGACATGAGGTGTGTAATAGTATAAGTGTATTTTTTCTGCACAACAATACTTGAATCTTTGATGATTGAATAAGAGCAATTCACCTTTATTCCACAAGGTGGCAATGTCTGATACATAATGGTGAAGTGACATTTCATTCATACCCACCGCAGACAGAAACCAAAAGAATAGGAAGTATAATCAGCAAAACTTGAAACGGTTCAGCGATTTACTGCAGAGCAAGTACTGAACACAATCAAATATTAGTGTCACTGTCACTTGATGGTGGATCTGGTGAAGAAGCTGTCAGCGATCAAAATATTGATTTTGAAGATGTTGGAATTAAATGATTTGGAGTGGTGTCCCAATACTTTTGGCAATATAGTGTTACGCTTACAGCCAGATGCTGAATGTACTGGGAAATGAGCTCTGACGAGGACAGTGATAATGGTATAAAACATCTGCTCAAACTGCTATCAGTAACAAGTCAGTCTTGTAATGGTGGCCTCTTTATTGTGACTCATTGTTACTGTTACGTGCTTAGAAGATATTAAAAAGGATGATGACGCAACACTTATGTGAGATGCAACTGTTGAGGGGTGCAGGCAGCCAAAAAAAGAATCACCAGACTGAATTGATAACCTTGACTGGTTTATTTCCAAGAAATAATAGATTACCAAAACAGATGATATAAGAAAAAGGTAGAAAAACAAAACCAATGCAAATGATAACAAGAGAGTCGCCCAAATCAATGAAATAATCAAAACACAACCCCAAACATTACTAACCCAAACCTCTAATACTAACTAACGAAAGGAAAATGTAGAAACAAAACCGAGATCTTCAGCGTGTACGACGCTCAAAATAAATTACACTGACTACAAAACAAAATTACAACTGAGGGCGATCTCTCTTTCTAACTAAATAACAATAAGGAAAACTATCTATCTAACTAACACAAACTAAACAGACAACTAAAGCAGCAATGAAGGAATCAACTCTATCAAAGGACACGCCGCGGTCTCATAAGCGTGTAATGCGTTGATCTTAAACACCTGTGAGCGCTAACCACAGCGTGCAAACATTCTCAGACTCTCAAACTGGTGTCACTGACATAATAATGAACGAACCTCCAACGAAGTATTAACTCAACGATAACTAAGCACAAATGAACATGATACTTGATAGTCACCGATAAGACAAATGACAAATGAGTGAGCGTTCCTATGAATCCCCTCACTGCCCATTGACAAGAAATGGGGCCTCTTATCATGCCGGCACGTCTGCTGATTGGTCGACGTCACCCACACGTCACCCGTTACGTCGAACGTCCTGAATTTGCGTCGTGACAGCAGCACAGTTTTCGTCTGCGGTGATTCCCTAAATAAAGCAAAACAAAAAGAATGGAAAAGACAACCCCCCCCCCCCCCCCCCCCAAACCATACAAGAAAACACATGGAATGTAACAGTTACCCACATTGTCTCTGAGCAGCACATTCTCTCCCCCTACTGTCCACTGAGGTTATTATGCATAATAAGTCAAGCATGATAACAGTAATTGAAACAATATCATAAACACAATAAAGTAATCACATACATGGGAAATTATTATTCATGTGACTATACATACAGGGTGTCACACTCTCCCAGACAATAGAAGGCTCCAAAAAACACTGACCCTTTTAACTTCTTTATTGAGAAACAGTTTTCTCAATAACATAAACATTCCCCTCACATTGAAACCAATTTCAAGTTTTCTGTGTCAATGTGCAATGTATATGTGTGTTCATTGTTCACATCCATGTCTGTATATGCGTCTTAACCCTGCTTTCTTGTAGGTACTAATTCTCTAGTATCCACCAAAGGCAGCATAAGATGATAAGGTAGGATAGGACCCTATCTGGTAAGGAAAAGTAGGTGAGTCAGTCAATGAGTGAATTGTCACTGGCTAATATACAGGTAAGTATTCTTCCTCTACTCCTAGAGTAATCTCCTCATGCCTTGCAGGTCTATCCTCACTATTTCTCCATCTCAGATCCCCTCTTCCGTAAGTGTCAGGGACAGTCCAAACATGAATCACTTCAATTAGCTTACTCAGGCTCTCTTGCCGATTTTAACAATCTCTGTTTCCTCCTCTCAGGTCTACATAATTAATTAGCTGGTACCACCCAGAGGCGGTGTTTCTACTGGTAGGTCATTAACCAGGTGAAGCAGGTTCCGATGCAAGGTATGTATCTCTGGCAGATTTTGACCTCCACTGGACTCAGGATACACTTGATAGACTGGTCCATCTCCTATATTCTTTCTTTGACCACATTCACCATTTTCTCTCAGTATGATCTTAACTTTCCAGGCCCGCCCCGTTCACTCAGGTTCAGAACCAGAACTCGATCCCCTGGTTGCAGTACAACAGTCTGAAGGTGCTGGTCATAGTACTTCTTGTGAGTATTGCTTGTCCTCTGATCTTAGACCAAACAACAAGTCGACAGGCAAGCGAGGGTGCTGTCCATACAGGAGGAAAAATGAAGAGAACTCTGTCGTCTCATGCTTAGTGCAATTGTAGGTGTGTACTACCTTCAGGAAGTCTTTCCATCTGTCCTCCAGCATCCTTAACATTTGTAGTAAAGAGTGATTGAAACACTGCTGGGTTTGGGGTGATAAGGTGTTGTCCTTGAATTACTGACACCTGTTAAATGCTGCAAAGTCGCGAGGAGCTGGTTCTCGAATTCATGATACAGGATAGCCAAATCTTGGGATATAGTTGTTGGGATATTCGGATCAAATAACTCTTTTGGGGAATTGATTCACAATTAAAAGAACCGGATCACCTACATGAATAATTCAGAATTAATATTTAACACCTTATCAACTATTCGTCCAGCGATACGTCGATATTAGAGTTATCTTATCAATTCTGGTCAGAATATTACTCACTGGCCGTGGGTAAAAATATAATTAATTTTATGTTCATTGATATGAGTCATATCAATGAACATATGAGCACGGTAACGTTAACACGATCGACAGTTTAATTCAACAACTTATGAGCATGAAGCACAAGACACACGTTTAGATGAAAAATGAATACTTTATTGAGCTATTCTAAGACATACAATCTAAACTAATGAAACCACACACACATACTCATTCATACAGTTTGCAGGAAAAGGGTGATATTTGTTAGAAGAGTTGAGTCCCAACCTTCTAGCTTTAGCAGCTATTTCTTAAACCATGACCTGAGAGAATCAAGTAATTAAACCCTTAGTGTGTCTGCTCGACACAATTTCCTGCTCTCTGAAGCGCAGGCTCTTTCTTGAGGAAGGGCTGCAGCACTGATTGGCTGACGGGCGGTCGTTGAGTTTGCGGGCTGGGCGCTCTGGTTGTCGAGGGTGGATCCGCCGGGAGGAGCTTGTCTCCGGTTCCTGGTTGCGCTGAGTAAGGCTTCGTCATTGCTACGCAAAAGGCTTTCTCTGCGTCTCGTGGCGCAACTGCTGGATGTCCTCACTGAAGTTTGTCGGCGAGGTTCAGACGGAGTTGTTGAGTTTGGAAAGAGCTTTGGTGGCTCTTAGTACTGGTGAAACATGCAGGCAAGAAGATGATGAAGCCAGCACGAGTCAGCTGCGGTGTGGTCACTGCAAACAGTGGCTAGACGCACGAAACAAGGATGTCTCAAGCAAAAAGCAAAGTATCAACTGTTGATTCCCTTCTTAACAGATCCATTTGGTCCGCCCCTGGAGGTGTTCCAGCCAATCAGATATTTAACAGTTCTCCCATTCTCGCATATCATTAGCGTTTTGCCTAATGTGATAAACGCGAGCAGATTCCCCTAGCTTCTGGCAAGCATTTCAAACGCATCATTTTCATATTGCAAATATGGTACATTATACAGAAATGTGCTCTGGACCGAAATATGGGTCATCAATTATCTATTTCATACATACCAAACAGCATGTGTTTCCCATATACGGAGGGCATGATAATAGTGATTATGAAGGGATAACTCTCTAGTTATACAACACTCCACAGATCCTATGAGACATACATAATACATTGATACACATTGCCAGGAGATTTCTTAGTGATTTCCCTGGTACTTAAACATATATTTCAAAAGGAGAACATGCAAAAACCGGCTGCAATAGAATTGTTTGACCCTGGAAAACGTCATTGTTCATGTTCATACTGTATAGTTAATCCAAATCTCGATTTTGGATCAGTTCGTGAAATCATGTTCATTGATTCAAAGTTCAGTTTTGAGTCCTTGTGTTGGTTATATGGAAGTCTTTGTGTTGGATTACAAAAGGGGTCTTGAAGAAGTGGTCATTGTCAAATGGGGAGGGGGGGGGGGGGGGGGGGGGGGGTTAGCCCATGTTTTTGGGAACTCCTGAATGCTTGTTAATGGCCCATTCTGTCATGATCCTGGTCCTCCCTCTTTTCCCCCCTCTGCTGGTCATTCTCTGACTCACACTTTCCCTCCGAGTTCCTGCACAATACTCTCATTTAGATCAGCTGTCGCTCGTTACCTGCTGCCAGGCTGTTTCACTCTACACCTGTTCCCCGTTCCCCTCTGATTGGGTTTTCTATTTCTAGTCCCTGCCTGTCCTTTGTTCTTTGCCAGATTATTATTGCTGTATACAGATGTGTCGGCCGCTTTCACCTTCCCGTATCTTGTCCTGTCCTACCTGGTTTGCACAAACTTCAAATCAAGTTGACCAGCTCTAGTGCTTATGCTCAGTCTGTGCTCTGCCCAGCTCGCCTGCTGCTGAATTCTGTGATCGGAACACTGAGTACTACTGTCTACAGCCGTCTGCCTGACACCTCTGTTCTCGTCTAAGGACTGGTCAACCTACCCAGGTCTACAGCCGCTTTAGTTATCGTTTTCGAAGAGACTTTCTGTTTGGCAGCTCCAGCGGCTGTATTGCTTATTTTCTATTAAAAGACTGTGTTACCTGCCTTCGTCTCTTGGGTCCTCTCTCTCAACCTCTGACACATTCAGGAAGTGTTTAGCACTCTATTGGGTCCTGGTAATTTTGTTACTTTATGCCGGGATGTTAAATTGTGCCGACTACAAGTCTGGTTCTTCCCGGGTAATCCACAAGTAATCATTGTTTGTGGAACAAAGGAATGTCTGTCTGTTGTTTAACGTGTCCTTGTGAATTGGGTTTGAGATGGACCTGGCATCTGGACGCCCGGACGTTTAGGTGGACTAGTTTGACCAATGACCAAAATGACTAGTTTGACCAAAGCCCAGGCTGAGTTTGTGACTCACTAATCAGAAGATTGAGAAAGGAGTCCATGAAATGTAATGTGTCTGTGAATCGATGCCTGTTCAATAGATAATCCTACATAGTCATTAAATATCTACTCAGCTGCTGTCCTTTCAGACTTGTCGCTTGTCGGGTACTCCTGGGTAAATCTAGTAAAATGGTGCACTAGCACCAGGATATATTCGTATCTACCCTGGCTCCATTCCAGGTGCAGATAGTTGATGGACACCAGGTCCAGTGGGCAACTTGAGGTAAGACTTCCCATCGGAGCCTTGATCCGACCCACAGGTTTCTTTTGCTTCATGCATCTGCACTGCTGGGTGACATAGTGCTCAATCTCCTTCTTCATAAAGGCCTAGTAGAATCTGATCCTTGCTATGTCTAGAACCTGTTCCATTCCTACATGACCCATGTAGTTGTGTAGCTGCTTCAAGGCCAGCTGTTAGCTGGAAGAACAAGTTGAGATCTGTGATTGGTCTTACGATAGAGCAGTCGCTCTTCGAGATCCAGTTTTCTCCACTCCTACAAAAGTCTCTTGAGGCCTCCTTTAGCAGTTTTTGACAGTTCTCCACCACTCTCCTTTAATTCTATCACCTTACCAATGACAGGATCTTCCCTCTGGGCGGCTTTCAACTCAGAGCAGTCAAGTGTCATGAGACTCAATCCAAACTGGCACTCGTCATCCTTTTGATGTGCATTAAGAGCAGCAACCCAGGCAACATCATTCTCTTGGTCAACGAAAATTCCTTCACATGTAGCCTGAATCACCTCCTCTGTGAGAACTTCGGTACATGCGGTCATAAAATTTGTGATATCGAGGGGACAACGAGAGAGCATGTCTGGTCTGTGTTTACTTTGCTTGGTCTGTAGCGAATGTTGAATAGGATCCTATGTCCAACAGTATTGAGTTTGGTCGTCCTGAGGACATACGTCAATGGGTTGTTGTCTGTGAAGATTGTAAAGTGTGGCGCATAGAACTAGTAATCGTGGAATTTCTCGCAGACTGCCCATCTAAGTGCCAGGAACTCCAGATTTCCGGAGTGGAGTCTATAACTTCTCTCAACAGGAGACAATGATTTTTCAAGATGTCATTCCACCCCATGCATTTCTGGATGTGGTCTTTCCCTGGCACCGACTAATGGTCACATTCGTTGTATCATGTGGCTGGGCCTTCAGCATGCTGAGGCAGCTTTTGTGGATGGTTCATGCACCCACTGCGGGAACATGACCATTGCTGTGTTGCAGTCAAGACTTGCATACCTCAAGGGAGGTGGAGTCCCTTTACCTATACCCCAATCTAGTTCCTCTTCTGGTCTCCAGAAAAGGGCCACTTCGGCAAATAGCCAGGGTGACCTTAGAATAACAGTGAGGGCTTCCCCGCCAAGGCAATCTCTGTGGGCCCCTCACTTCTCTGGCACATCGCAAGCTTCTGGGAGAGTAGAGTTGCCAAAGACTGACCAAGAGTTAATGGCAATGCTTTCCCGGGCTGCTGAGATAGTCATGCCCGAGTTAAGGCCTCGACCGTGTCCCGAACCCGCAAGGTTGGACGATTTGTTTCTCGGGGCGGCCTGTGCTGGACTCCCCCTTTTACCAGGCTGGCCTTTTCGGCAACATAGTCAAGAGCTTTGCCTAGCAGTTCTTGGCTGCACAGACGCAGACAGAAGCAATTTGGAACATCCTGCTCGGCTGCAGATCCTTTGGTCCTTTGGTGTGGTTGGTGGTGTGCGACGCTATGCCTTGCAACCCTCAGGCCACTCTCCTATCACCAGCAAGCAGCAGTGTGTGGTTCGAGGACCACTGGCAAAGGACGCGATACAGGGTTCTACAGCCCCTTCTTCCTCGCGTCTTCACGAAAATTGTGGAGGCAGCCCTTGTTCCCCTGAGAGAAAATGACCTTCACATTGTCAACTACATCGCCAACTGGCTCATACTTGCCCAGTCGCAAGAGCAGTTGTGCGAACACAGGGACATGGAGCTTGGTCACAATGCAGTTGAAGCTAAGTCCGTAAGTCCCTCAGGTTCCTGAGGGGAGCGAGAAGGTTAAATCCTCCTCACTCTCACTTGGTACCCCCTTGGAACTTATCTCTGGTGCTTACGGCACTGCAGAGATTGTAATGTCTTTTTAGCAAGACCCACATTTGTAACAGTTTCTTTGTTGCTTTTGCACTTTTGCATGCAAGGCCCAAACAGGGTTGATGTTAGTTTTATTCCCTCTTTTCAATTACATTATATTTATATATATATATATATATATATATATATATATATATATATATATATATATATATATATATATATATATATATATATACAGTGAGGAAAGTAAGTATTTGAACACCCTGCTATTTTGCAAGTTCTCCCACTTAGAAATCATGGAGGGGTCTGAAATTGTCATCGTAGGTGCATGTCCACTGTGAGAGACATAATCTAAAAAAAAAAATCCAGAAATCACAATGTATGATTTTTAACTATTTATTTGTATGATACAGCTGCAAATAAGTATTTGAACACCTGAGAAAATCAATGTTAATATTTGGTACAGTAGCCTTTGTTTGCAATTACAGAGGTCAAATGTTACCTGTAGTTTTTCACCAGATTTGCACACACTGCAGGAGGGATTTTGGCCCACTCCTCCACACAGATCTTCTCTAGATCAGTCAGGTTTCTGGCCTGTCGCTGAGAAACACGGAGTTTGAGCTCCCTCCAAAGATTCTCTATTGGGTTTAGGTCTGGAGACTGGCTAGGCCACGCCAGAACCTTGATATGCTTCTTACAGAGCCACTCCTTGGTTATCCTGGCTGTGTGCTTCGGGTCATTGTCATGTTCGAAGACCCAGCCTCGACCCATCTTCAATGCTCTAACTGAGGGAAGGAGTTTGTTCCCCAAAATCTTGCAATACATGGCCCCGGTCATCCTCTCCTTAATACAGTGCAGTCGCCCTGTCCCATGTGCAGAAAAACACCCCCAAATTCAATTCAATTCAATTCAAATTTATTTGTATAGCGCTTTTCACAATTCACATTGTTTCAAAGCAGCTTTACAGAAAGTGCATTTCATAGATGAACAGTATAAAAAATGTTAGAAACACAATGTTAAAGAACAATGTTCGAAAAAGATAATCAGTCGTATATTAATTTAGGCCATAACAACGCTGGCGTTGAGTCGTCTCTTCACAGGCGTGGAGTCGTCTCATCACAGGTGTTGGGGCATCCGAAATCTTCACGAGAGGCTGGATACAAACTGGAGCTGACAAACTATTTACCTCGGGACTAGTGTCCCGAGATAACAACAGAAAAGCAGATGGGAAATAATTAGCGTAGCTGCTGTTCAGAATATTATATTAATGCTGTTGTTCCCATTTAACTGTAGTATAAAAGGTAATTATAATGTGAATGCTTGGCTAAAGAGATGTGTCTTTAATCTAGTTTTAAACTGGGACAGCGAGTCTGAACCTCGAACAATATCAGGAAGACTATTCCAGAGTTTAGGAGCTAAATGTGAAAAAGCCCTCCCTCCTTTAGTGGACTTAGATATCCTAGGAATGACCAGAAGCCTAGAGTTTAGTGACCTTAAAGAGCGCGATGGATTGTAGGGCGATAGAAGATCCGTTAGATACACTGGAGCTAAACCATTTAGGGCTTTATAGGTCAGTAGCAATACTTTGTAATTGATACGGAACTTAATAGGTAACCAGTGTAGAGATGATAAAATTGGTGTTATATGATCATATTTTCTTGACCTAGTAAGAACTCTAGCAGCTGCGTTTTGGACTAACTGTAGTTTGTTTATTGAGGATGCAGGACAACCAGCTAATAAAGCATTACAGTAATCTAATCTTGAGGTCATGAATGCATGCACTAACTTTTCTGCATCAGGAATAGATAGCATGTTACGTAGCTTAGCAATGTTTCTAAGGTGGAAAAATGCCGTTCTTGTAACATATGAAATATGATTTTCGAATGTCAGGTTGCGGTCTAGTATAACACCTAGATCTTTTACTGTAGTGGATAAAGTGACAGGACATCCTTCCAAGGTAAAGTTGTATTGTGCGAGGTTTTGTGGGCAGTTTTTTGGACCAATAAGTAATACCTCCGTTTTATCTGAATTTAATAGCAGAAAATTACACGTCATCCAGTATTTAATATCTTCAACACACGCTGTCAGTTTAGATAATTTAAATCAAATCAAATCAAATCAAATCACTTTATTTGTCACTCTACATATGCACAAGTGCAACAGCAGGTGAAATTCTTGGTGCAGTTCCGAGCAACATAGCAGTCATGACATGACATGTACAACATTTAAAGCAGCATCAGATTACACATCTGATGCGCACACAATTACTCACAGCACAGTAAACTCTACAATAAACAATAAATAATTTGCACAATGTGAGTTTAGTTCTCACAGCTTTAAACAATATACACATACTTACAATATACATATACTTAGCGTTTTCGTCCGGTCGTGATGAAATATATAATTGAGTGTCATCAGCATAACAGTGGAAATTAATTCCATGTTTTCTTATAATATTACCAAGCGGTAGCATATATATTGAGAATAGCAGAGGGCCTAATACGGATCCTTGCGGCACCCCATAGTCTACTGACATCATCCTGGATTTTTCCCCATTTAGACAGACAAAATGGTAGCGGTCTGATAAGTATGATCTAAACCAGTTTAATGCCTGTCCCTGAACACCAGTATAATTTTGAAGTCGATCTAAGAGTATTTTATGATCTATAGTGTCGAACGCAGCACTAAGATCGAGTAGAACTAGTATTGAGATACAGCCTTGGTCAGAAGCTAGAAGTAAATCATTTGTGATTTTAACGAGCGCAGTTTCTGTGCTATGATGCGGCCTGAATCCTGATTGGAATTTTTCATAGATATCATTTTCTTGCAAGAAAGAGCACAATTGAGCGGACACAACTTTTTCTAGTATTTTAGACATAAATGGAAGATTTGAAATTGGTCTGTAATTTGCTAGGTTATTATGATCTAATTGTGGCTTCTTAATGAGAGGTTTTATGACTGCCAGCTTGAATATTCTTGGAACATGACCTAAAGATAAAGACGAGTTAATAATATTGAGAAGAGGCTCTTCCAATACAGGTAACAACTCTGTGAGTAGTTTAGTGGGTATTGGATCTAATAAACATGTTGTTGGTTTAGATGCAATGATAAGTTTATTTAGCTCTTCCTGTCCTATAGTTGTAAAGCGGTGTAGTAGTTCTTGAGGGGCGATAGTTGCGGTTGAATCATAAGACATCATTAAAGATTGTACATTTACTATTTTATTTCTGATGTTTTCTATTTTCTCAGTGAAGAAATTCATAAAATCATTACTACTAAACTGTAACGGAATATTTTGCTCAGGCGATGCTTGTTTATTTGTTAGTCTAGCCACGGTGTTAAATAAAAACCTTGGGTTATTTTGATTATTTTCTATTAGTTTGCGGAGATGCTCAGCCCTGGCTGCTTTAAGGGCCTTTTTATAACGTGACATACTATCTCTCCACGCGATTCTAAAGACCTCTAAATTAGTTTGTTTCCATTTACGCTCTAAGTTACGAGTTTCTCTCTTGATAACATGTGTAGCACTGTTGTACCATGGTGCTTTAGTTTTCTCTCTAACCTTTTTTAATCTAATTGGTGCAACAATTTCTAATGTGCTAGATAAAATGTTGCTCATACTGCTAGTCATTTCCTCTAGTTCATCTGTTTGTTTGGGTTCACTGAGCAGCTGAGACAGATCAGGTAAGCTATTTGAGAATCTATCTATAGTGGTTGGAATGATTGTTCTGCCTGGTCGATAACGTGGCGCAACATGACAGATTTCAGCAGTACGCAGTATGCAAGTTACCATGTAATGGTCAGTGACATCATCACTTTGCGGTATAATATCTATATCGGTTGGGTTGGTTCCATGTGATATAATTAAATCTAGTGTGTGATTAAGACGATGAGTGGGACCAGTGACGTTTTGATTGATCCCAAAGGAGTTTAATAGATCTGTAAACGCAGCCCCTAATGCATCATTTGTGTTATCTACGTGTATGTTAAAATCTCCAACAATTAATGCTTTATCGACGTTGACCAACAGATCTGAGAGAAAGTCTGCAAACTCTTTTAAGAAATCAGCATAGGGCCCTGGAGGTCTATACACAGTAGCCAAGGCTAGAGATAATACGGATTTCTTTCTTGCATCTAAGAGCGTAACATTTAGCACTAGTACTTCAAATGAATTAAACCTGTGGCCTGTTTTCTGAGTAACATTAAGAATATCTCTATAGATTGTTGCAACACCGCCGCCACGACCAATCAGACGGGGCTCATGCTTATAACAGTATCCTGGCGGAGTAGACTCATTTAGACCGAAATAATCATTTGGCTTAAGCCAGGTTTCAGTAAGGCAAAGTACATCGAAACTATTATCTGTGACCATTTCATTTACAATAACCGCCTTAGGTGTGAGCGATCTAATGTTTAGAAGACCTAGTTTTAGAAATTGTTTTTGTTCGCTAATATTTAGCTTTTCTGGTTTAATCACAATTATATTTTTCCTGGATCTTACAGTAGATTTAATGTTTGATCTCACTAAACGAGGAATAGACACAGTTTCTATATAATGTTCTACATTGGTACTTATGTCAATTAGGTTAGTACAGGAAAGACTGTGATCTGTACTTACTAGTCATATGGTGGTGTGTAACGCCCTGGAGATGTTGTCCGACAGAAGAGCCGCTCCGATTCTGCTGGGGTGAAGGCCATCAGGACGGAAGAGCCTAGGTCGCTCCCAGAAAAGATTCCAATTATTTCCAAAGCATGATGCTACCACCCCCATGCTTCACAGTATGGATGGTGTTCTTGGGATGGTACTCATCATTCTTCTTCCTCCAAACACGTTTAGTGGAATTATGACCAAAAAGTTCTATTTTGGTCTCATCTGACCACATGACTTTCTCCCATGACTCCTCTGGATCATCCAAATGGTCATTGGCAAACTTAAGACGGGCCTTGACATGTGCTGGTTTAAGCAGGGGAACCTTCCGTGCCATGCATGATTTCAAACCATGACTTCTTAGTGTATTACCAACAGTAACCTTGGAAACGGTGGTCCCAGCTCTTTTCAGGTCATTGACCAGCTCCTCCCTTGTAGTTCTGGGCTGATTTCTCCCCTTTCTTAGGATCATTGAGACCCCACGAGGTGAGATCTTGCATGGAGCCCCAGTCCCAGGGAGATTGACAGTCATGTTTAGCTTCTTCCATTTTCTAATGATTGCTCCAACAGTGGACCTTTTTTCACCAAGCTGCTTGGCAATTTCCCCGTAGCCCTTTCCAGCCTATGTGGACTCAAGATGGCGCCGAGGATGGCTGCTGCGTTGCGAGCTCCGTTACAACATTGTAGTTTTTTGTTTGTTCTGTTTATAGTTTTTGTGTTTTTTGTCTTGGATGTTGTCTGCCTTACTGCGTACGACAGACAGACACTTTTGGACATTGGTTCGGCAATCGCACACTGAAAACCGGACTTTAAATTCTTCAGTGACGACCCGCTGTTTACAAATACGGCAGCGGAGCCCTTTGTCTGGGCAGTCCGACCGCGAAAACGCAGCCGGAGAAGGGGAAGCAGAGCCGGCGTGCTCATCAGAGTAAGACGCCGCGCAAACCGACCCCCGCTTCCCAGTATTTTACTGGCTAATGTTCAGTCTCTGGACAACAAACTCTGCGAGCTGAGAGCACGGATCTCTTTCCAACGAGAGACGAGGGACTGCTGCATTATCTGCCTTACAGAAACTTGGATGTCTGATGAGATTCCAGATTTAGCCATCAAAACCACGGGGTTTCCGTGCATCGAATGGACAGAGAAAAAGAACTCTCAGGGAAAAGCAAAGGCGGGGGTGTATGTTTTATGATCAACAGATCAGCATCAGAACACGCACCAGCCGACTCCAGAACAGCTTCTTCCCACAAGCAATTAGACTCCTTAACTCCTGATCCATCAGGATCATAACACACACTGGACAGAATATCACTCAGCACAACCCACTGTAGATACACACACATTATATACACATTTATTTATCATATAGCATCTATTGTACATTGGATTTCTATTGTGAATAATATTGTATACTGTACATTGTATATTATTATTATTATTATTATTATAGCGTAATGTATATTGTTTAATGTATGTTTAGTGTATATTGTTTAAAGTATATGTATATTGTAAGTATGTGTATATTGTTTAAAGCTGTGAGAACTACACTCACATTGTGTAAATTATTTATTGTTTATTGTTGGTTTTACTGTGCTGTGAGTAATTGTGGGCGCATCAGATGATGTAATCTGATGTTGCTCTAAATGTTGTACATGTCATGTCATGACTGCTATGTTGCTCGGAACTGCACCTAAGAATTTCACCTACTGTTGCACTTGTGTATATGGTTGAGTGACAATAAAGTGATTTGATTTTGATTTGAAGTGTACAATTTTGTCTCTAGTGTCTTTGGACAGCTCTTTGGTCTTGGCCATGTTAGTAGTTGGATTCTTACTGATTGTATGGGGTGGACAGGTGTCTTTATGCAGCTAACGACCACAAACAGGTGCATCTAATTTATGATAATAAGTGGAGTGGAGGTGGACATTTTAAAGGCAGACTAACAGGTCTTTGAGGGTCAGAATTCTAGCTGATAGACAGGTGTTCAAATACTTATTTGCAGCTGTAAATAGTTACAAAATCATATATTGTGATTTCTGGATTTTTTTTTAGATTATGTCTCTCACAGTGGACATGCACCTACGATGACAAAAGTGGGAGAACTTGCAAAATAGCAGGTTGTTCAAATACTTACGCATCAGCGTCCACAGCTTGTAATCCAACAGACCATAATACATCTATGTTCTCCTGTTGTTTTGGAAGCAACAGATCAATAACAATCTATCTCCAAAAGAGACCTGACTGATTAGGGCAGCCTGTAGACACAGCTTAATTTTGAAAAAATAAATAAAAAACAAAACGGGAAACACAGCAATATAATTTTGGATCGGAAATTAACATCCATCCGTTCATTCATGCATTCTCCAAACCGATTAGCCTCTGTAGGGTCACAGAAATAATAAATAGTCTCTCAAGTTTTGAATCCATCTTGAATGCACTTAATTTCGATTTGGGGAAGACTGTTGCAGTGTCCAATCAGCTATTACAATACAGTAAGTTTTTTATTTATTCTTAAATTTATTAGCCATAAATGTAAATGTACTTGTTGATATTGACTGCTTGTAAAATAAACAGTTAGCTTGGTTGTACATTGCTTGAACTGCTGTTCATCCAAAATTGTAAACTAATCTATGGCATTCTAATGAACTGAAGTGTGAGCTCACTCTTGACACCAATTAAGCATGTTATCCACACAACACAGAACTTGTTGCTCAAAGGTGATGATGTATTTCCAGGGAGAAAGATTTCTCTCAGATGGATGCAGTCAAATTAGTCTGATAAGTGGACAATTGTTTGATTCTTGAAGAAATTTGCGAATGGAAATGAGGGTCTAAAATTTACTTTAGGGGTGATGCGGATTAGCATAATGTGAAGTTCAAGAGGATGCATGTTTGTTTAATTATCAACAATGTGACTTTATCAGTAGTGGGGAACATAATCCATTAATATGTGGGATAAATGTTATATCTAACCACTTTACTATCAACTTAGCAATAATAACATGAGTGTTTAATATTGTATATTGAGAGTGTATAATATGGCATATTTATTTATGTAGTGTTACAACGTGTAGAGTCTTCATGAGTCAAATGAGTAAATACCCTATTGCTTTCTTTCTTTCTTTTTTTTGTATTTACTTTCAATAGATAATGCATTACATATTTTCACACTACCAGTATCCCATCTGGAAGAAATAGGCCATTGAATTCAGTCACATGAGATAGTCCTCTCCTGCCAAAGAAGTGAACAATCATTACAAAAAGGATGTCTTGAAGCCTTTAAAGGATTTGCTACCATTTTTCCATCCATTGGCTTGCCTCTTTCATTCACTGTAAAACTAATCATTTAATGCAGAGCATATTCACTCTTAAAAAACACTGCTTGCACATAGCCAAAGCATTAATGTACCATGACAAAAGGACCATTACCTACTCTTTGCTAAAATACTATTGTGCTCCTGAGCAAAAATGTTCTATACGACGTTCTCTCTCTTTCTCCTTATTATAGGAATACCTTATGTTATCTCTGGCTACTGTATTAGATTTCTCTAATGGATCAGCTTTTTGCAGTTTCTGAGCAAATAAAGCATAGGAAGAAAAAGTATGAAACTAATTGGAAATGTAAACAATTAAAGAAACCAAATATACATTTTGCACTCTATATTGTCAGGCAGATGTGTCCACTGAGATTTAGCCTAGATAATAGAAATGATTGGATTACAAAAATGAATGCAAATTGAGACCTAATGACTTGATTAAACACAGCAAGAGGCAGTTTTTCTGATTGAATTGATAGGCCATGTTGGGGAGGAATATTAATATTATGAATGAAAAGGTCTTAGAAATCAGTTGTGCTGCGCTGTTTCAGAGAGTCACATATTCTCTCATCACAAAAAAGCAATTCTCTCAGCATCTGCTGATTCCATGAGATCTGGAGCCTGCACTTATGTGATGAAAGTAAGAATACTCATTTCACCCCATCACTCACATCAGCACTATTTGGACAGCTAAATGTTTCATGTTTGTCAGAAATGTAGTGTATATATATGTCCTGCATTTATATATATATATATATATATATATATATATATATATATATATATATATATATATATATATATATATATATATATATATATATATATATATATATATATAAACCTGATTATTCAGATATTGGCAATATCGCTTTTTCATCATAAAAAATGTGTTCATCATATAAAAATCATCAAATTTTAATACACACATTTTAAAACTTTTACTAAAATGTTTATTGGTTTTCCATTTGTGTTGGAAACCCTGTTGGTTTCCATGCAATTTGCCAAAAAAAAAAAATAATAAATTAAGATTTTATGTTCTGCAACAGACAACCAAACATCCTTTAACAGATTTTTTTGAATATGAAATTTAGATGAAGAAACAGCAAATTAGTCACCAAAATTTGTACAGCCATTCCAAAACACATCTAGCTTTGTCAAAGCTTTGGATGCACATTCATGACACTTAATGAGGAAAAGTCACAAGATTTAAACAATAAATATATAGTTTAACCAGTGTTTCAAGCTGTTTACACAATAAGAAGGCCAGTCTCAGCTTTTCCTTTATCACTAATAATCAAGGTTTGGTTTTGGAGATGGAAACTGATTCTAGACCAGCAGTTACAGGCAGTGTTATCCTAGAGCAGCAATCTGAATTCTCTCTAATGACTAGCTAAGGTGGCTGTAAGATCTTCTCAGTCTTATATGCACATAATCTATAGCTGTTGGTAATTCAAAAACCCTTACATTTAAATTTAATTTGTGTGATATGTCAAACCCGAGTAAAAAAAATCACCCCGTAGCGAAATTAGCCCAATTTAAGTGGAAATCTGCAAAGTTGGCTATTCTAAGTTTTGAAAATGCACCACTTCCTTGTGAAAATTGAGGAAAGCAATACAAATACACAAAATTACAAATGAAAGATATAACAAGTATGAGAGTGTTTTGGCAATTGTAATTTGCTGAAGAGCAATAAATTACTATAAATAGAGAGTCATTCATGATAGCACTTTATGTGTTTGATACATATCCAACGGTGAGTGACTTTATATCTAAAGCAATATTTATTTAGCTCTGCCAGCCACTTATTTCCAACTGTAAGTGTTCTTGACTATTAAATGGGCTGAATGTCATGACAACTGTCACTAATTATGTAAGGAAAATATGGGGCTTAAAATAAAATACATGGAGCTTATTTCAATGAAGATGTACTGGCTCTGCTGAATCTACTCCCTCAAAAAGTTAGCTATAGGCGTATTTAAAAATGCATTGCAAACAAGAAAGTAAGTCTCTTGCCATTAGCAATGTGAGCATTATGAGTATGGATTTGGAACATGGAAACACTATTTACACATCTGGAAGTCTGATGTAAATACATAAATAATGAGTTAGACTGTAAACATACATTCAAAGCAACACACAAAGGCTGAATCTGAAATCGCCCCCCCATACCCTCAAATAGGGTACTACTTGAGGGGACAGCCATTGTAGTGGTGTCCGAAACCATAGAGGGCGTTATTGAGTGCACTCATTCAATCCCACATTGCACTGCAATAACGAGTGTACAGTTTATGATCGCCACGTCAAAGCCATCGGACGGAACCCACAAACTTTCTCCTGCGATTTCACCTTGGACGGTCTTCTAGCTCAGGCTAAATGCAAGTAAAGAACGAAACAGAAATCGCTGTGTAGTTAGTAAAACCGTAAACTCTTTGTTCAGACAAAGAAGTTTATTAAGGGTGGTTTTTCACAAAGGTTCTAAACTTTCTGCATAACTTCATCCATCTGTTCTGACCCTTTTCCCTCCAACCACTTTAACCTTACCTCTTGTTATGTATACATTGTGTATGTCATGTTTGTCTTATGTTAGTTATAGTCTTGTTCCATGACTTAGTTATTAAAGTTTGTGCACAATATATGTTGGTCCTGACTCCGTGGCTGCAAACACATTGTCCCTTTAATGATCGATCTTGCTAATGCGCTCTAAGCGCTTAGGTAAATTCAAAGAAATAATTATTTTTCTGTGGCCATGAAAAATATCCTTTTCTAAGAATTAAATTAATAATCAATACTGAAAGTCCTTAGGAAGAACTGATTGAATGATTTTAATGTAAATGTAGCTACATCAAGTTAATCTAGTTAACTGATTCAATATTCATAATTAATCATAATGAATAATCATGTTATGAATAATTATTAATATTTACCCTCAGAGCTAATTCGTTACAGCACTAGTTTTCATAAACTCCTTTAAGTGAACTATATTGGTTGACTAACATAGGGAATAGTGAATGAGGGTTTAGGGGGCGATTTCAGATTCAGACAAATATTTAGTGAACCTAAACAAAATGAGCACCCAGAAAACTAACTGTTGCTCTAAAACTTTTAAAGGGAATCTATTATGACTAACAGACAGCAGACAAACGGCTAGTAGTGACAGCAGCGGCAATCCACCTGTCACTCAACGTGGCCACGCCCCTTAATTATGCAGAACTTTAAGGATGAATATAATTTAAACTAATGAGTTATAAAAAAATGAGTGAACATTTTTTTAACATGGGGAAGCCTGTCTCTAGTGGCCAGTCGATGAATTGCAGTTTATAAATCACTTCCGTGTTGGCTTCAAAAGAAACTGGGGGAGGTTGCTGCTTGGTGAGAACAGAAACTCTCAGCAGCGGTGTTCAGTTCGAATCGGAGTCGGACAATAATGCCTACAGAGCCAGAGAATAAATGCTGCATGGATATAGAACAAGTATTATTTTGTTTAATTACAGTTAGAATTTATTTGTAATCTTAGTACAAGCCTGTTGTAGAGGACCCTGTCCGAATGATGGCCAAAACTTTACTGATGAGATTTATGTACTCATAGTTTAATGTACTTCACACAAAAGATAAAGCAATTGTTTTCACTCCATGAATATCACCATAACAGCTGAAAAAAAAGTATAAGAAGCATTCAATTCTTGTCCATAAACACTCTCTCTCCCTTGCATTATCATCAGCATACACAGCAAATTACACAAAAACACTTGTTACAACTAACAGTAAACAAATATATACAGACCTTTTCAGGGAGTGCTTAATAAACTGATAAACTTTATATCCGTAAAATAACTCTGATGAACTGTAATAAAGTGTGCACTCTCCCTTTCATTACTGCCATGACCAGTATTGCTCCGGAGACTATAAGCTGGATCATGAACAGTTGGTACTGATCCATCCTTGAGTAACAACTTAGTAACAACATGAGTAACAAGCCTGTCTTCACTGTAAAAAACACAACTTGAAAAAAGTTGAAATGACTGATTTTGTTTTGTTGGTTCAGCAAAAATTCACACGTTGTAAAAAACACAAATTGAAAAAAGTTGAAAAGACTGATTTTGTTTTGTTGTTTCAGCAAAAATCCACACTGTAAAAAATGAGAGATGCAACTATTCTGTAACAAATCTTTTGTAGTCGGGCCAATTCAACAAATTGTGTCTATTGGAAACAGAAGTTCTTATTAAGAATTAACAGGTTCAGATGTAGAATTTTTTATTGAAAATGTTTGGTCACCATTTTGGTGATGAGCGTTTCCTTTAGTTGGGCAGTTCGACTCTTGGTGTTTTATGTGAGTTTTTTGTTTTTGTTGTGTTTAACAAAGCACTTAGTTTGTTGCAAAGCAAGCCGTAAACAATTATTAAGTGATCTAGATAACAGAATTATAAAGTGGAGTAGTTTACTACTTTATTCATGATCGAAAAAGATTATTTATGAATAATATATTATATTTACCAACAAAAGTTTTATGCAGCAGATATGTCATTCTGAATTTCAATTCTGATTTTTAAAACAAAAACACAGACATCAAGAATCAGCATTTGAATCTCAACAATGGTGACATGTTTCATGCCACAATGCATGCTGGGAGCCATAATTTTAATTCTTTGTTGGCTCCCAGCATGCATTGCAGCATGAAGCATGTCACCATTGTTGAGATTCATATGCTGATTCTTGATGTCTGTGTGTAGCGAAATACTTTTTTTTTCTTCTTCCCGTAATGCATTTTAAATTCAGAATGTCTGATCTGCTGCCACAAGTTTTGCTGGTAAAATAATGTTGTAGAATATTGGTCAGAATTAAGATTATTGATTTATTAGAGTTTATGAGGTTGAAAACTTAATCATCTTGGTTTCTTTCTTAGCAACAAAATATGTGTTTTGTTAAACACTGTTGCAAAGGCCACACACTCACACAAAGAGGGTTACTGCCCAACCAAAGGAAACATTCATCACCAAAATGGTAATGATTTTCAATAAAAAATTCAACTTTTGTTTCCAATGGACAACATTTCTTGAATTGGCTCAACTACAAAAGATTTGTTACAGAATAGTTGCATATCTCCAGAAAACAAATAATGTCAAGTTGACTCAACTAAACATTTTTTATGTCACAGACAACTTATTTTCAGTTCATATAACTGTTATTTACAAAAGTTGAGTCAACAAAAAAAAAAGCTAGGGGAAATTGGTACTAAGATTTTTTTTGTGTTGTACAACCTTCACATTTTTTACAGTGCCCTTCTTTCACAAAGCAGTCTGGAGTGAAATGATTTGCGCAGACATAAACAAAACCTAAACCTGCTCGGGTGTTGAAACAATGGCAGACTGTGTACAGTCTGGGCGAGTCTATGCTGACAATGCAGTGTCTGTAAACAGTCGTGGGAGGGGCCTGTGCAAAGTGATGTCACTTTGCCCAGAATCTGCAAACGGTTTATTCTGAGACACTGCTTATGATTTATGGGGATTGATAAAAAAAGCACTGTGTGGATTTTTATCATTATGAGGTGGTTGTGTACACACACTGCTAACACACATGTATGTTCAAACACCATGTAAAAGTTAATTTTACATAATAGGTGCCCTTTAAGTAAAATGTGCTTACCGTCTTGGTAACACTTTATAATGACTACACACTATGAAGCATTAGTTAAGCATTAGTAAATAATCCTAATTCATCATTTATAAAGCATTAATAGACATTACTAAGCAGTTTATAAATACAGCTATACATGCTTTATTCTTGATTTATAAGCATATCTATAATGTGTTCAATAATTGTATTTTCATACTTTATAAATTATCAATTTATCATTTCTAAATTAAGTATTACATTATTTACAAACCAGTTATTTAGGAGTTGTCAGTGGTTCATCAGATCATTTAGAAAGTGTAAGTAAAGGATTAATAAACTATTTAAATATACATAAAAATACATATTATTATTTAGACAAATAGTAATAGTTACTCAGCGTGTTAATAAATACTTTATTAACATGTATTTCTACTGTAATTCATGATTAATTCAGGTAGTTATAAAACATTTAGTAGTTGTCAGTATTTCTGTGAGCTCATCTAAAGTGAGGATGATTTATGCCTCGTAAAGCTTTTACAAAGGAGATTTAAAGGCTCAGTTCTCTTCTGAAATTGCTGTTCTCGAATGTTTTAAAGTTAGTACTGTTTTGACACTGCAAAATATTGTATTATTTTATTATTGTTTTATCTAAATTTTATTTGTTGTATTTTGGCACTCCTGTAATCCAGTGTAATCCACAGGTACATTTTTATTCAGCAATGTTTACACTTTACAGAAATGTATTTTTATATCAGATTGCAGAGGCATAGTTTCATTTGACTGCAGTTATGTTTTCTGGCCGTCTACTGGAATATTATTTTCTATGATATTGAAGAGGTTTAATTTTAATTTTATATTAAGTTACTAGTTGTACAGTCTCCATTTTTGCATTTTGAAATAAATATTTATATGTTCTATATTCCTCCTGTGTTGTGTTCAGAAGAGCACTGAGCATTTCAGTCTCCTTTGTAAAAGCTTTATGAGGCATAAATTGCCCCCACTTTAGATGAGCTCACAAAAATAGTTACTGACGACTACTAAATGTTTTATAACTACCTGAATTAATCATGAATTACAGTAGGAATACATGTTTATAAAGCATTTATTAACACGTTGAGTAACTATTACTATATGTCTAAATAATAAGATGTATAAATGTATATTTAAATCGTTTATTAATCCTTTACTTACACTTCATAAATGATCATATGAACCACTGACAACTCCTAAATAACTGGTTTGTAAATAATGTAATACTTAATTTAGAAATGCTAAATTGATAATTTATAAAGTATGCTTATAAATCAAGAATAAAGCATTTATAGCTGTATTTATAAACTGCTTAGTAATGTCTATCAAAGCTTTATAAATGATTAACTAACTATTTACTAATGCTTAACTAATGCATCATAGCGTGTAGTTATTATAAAGTGTTACCCATATTTCGTTACCTTTTGGAGCTTCAAGGGTTCAGTTTGATCAGATGTTTTATACCATCATCACTGTCTTTGTCAGAGCTCATTTCCCAGTACATTCTGCATCTGGATCAGGGCCGGCTCTGTAAATCTGGGGGCCCTAAGCAGGATAATTTTGGGGCCCTGCCTTGCAGTGAATAATGGAGTATTGCCACCGCAAACCAGCAACTGCGTACAATCTAACCCTTACACATTTCATCTGTACCTCTTTTAACATGATTGCCTACAATTATTATACTGCTTATTAAAGTACACTCACTGAAACAGTAAAAGTAAAGATTACAGATTTGCCAAATTTCTACATCTTTTATACATAAGGTCAATTTGTTGTAAACAAATAAATATGAATAATTTAGCATTAACAATATATAGCTAACTTACCAGCAACATTAGCCATAGTGGTATGCGGCTGGCTATGCTCTACTGAAGCAGCAGTAGAGTCCCCTCCTCCAGCTGTTGAGATTATAATATAATCATAAATACAGTATGCAGAGTAGATAAAACACATTCACCCGTTTTCAATTTGAACTTTGGCGTCAATTCGCGCTGAGTTAACCAATCAGGAGCCTGCTCGCTGCAGTCACGTGGTAAAGTGACGTGATGAGAAACCCTGCATAATTTAAAAATACTACTATTGTGTCACAAAATGTAGTTTTAAGACTTTTTCAGGTGGGAATGTAGTTGTTTAAAGCTCAAATATGTGGTTTATTTATAAAGAGAGCACCTATTTAAAAAAAAATATTTTGTGTTTTTGGAGCACTCACTGCTCATAACACCAGCGAGAGCAGGCTTTCCTCGGCCAGTCCTTCTGCCATCTGCCGCTTGCTCTGATGTCCTGTAGTGGTTCGTCTTGTGTAGATTTAACGGGCGATCTTTGGTGTCATGAATCTATCATTTGTTTTCTACCAAATCGTTCTGACTGAGGGCAAAGAGAAGTTTCATAACTTTATTTTTTAAGGATATTTAAATATACATGCAGTGAAGATAATGTAGGAGTTGCCTGGACCACATTTGTGTGGCTATTAATGCTTAATATATATTTTTAATGAAAATGAAAAGAGGCAGAGTGCTGTTTTATGTCATATTTCTCCTGGAGCGCCTTGAACGCACGTCTATTTCGCTTCAAACGCTCGATTTCTATGCGCGTCCAATTCGCAGACGCGCGAATGGATTCAAAATGTTCACGCGTCAAACTAAAACCGGTAGACACGATTTTGACGCTCTATTCATGTGTGAACGCAGCATTACCACGCCTTAACTTAAATTACGTTATTAAAAATTAACTTACCTTGCACTTGTCTCCTCATCATCATCCTTCTTCTTTTTCCGTTTTTCTGCACCCGATGGATAGATTTGTTTCATTTTTTAGGTCAAATTTCCAAGTTCAGGGAAGACAGACAACGTTTTTTTACACGGTGACGGTTGGTTGACTGTTAAACTGCAGCGACGCTGGTAAGTAGGCTACAATCTGTAGCTAGGGGGCCCCCTAGTGGCGGCAGGGTTCTAAGCAGCCGCTTAGTTCGCTTATAGGGAGAGCCGGCTCTGATCTGGATCATATTCGCGATCTCACGCATATTCTCAAAACTCATTTTCACCGTCTTGAAAATAAATATTTAGATCACTGACAGCTTCCTTCACCAGAACCATCATCAAGTGACAGTGACACTAATATTTGATTGTGTTCAGTACTTGCTCTGCAGTAAATCGTTGAGCCATTTCAAGTTTTGCAGATTATAAATATTGTTTCGTTTTCTGTCTGAGGTCACTATGAGTGAAACGTCACTTCATCATTGTGTATCAGACATTGCCACCTTGTGGAATAAAGGTGAATTGCAGTTATTCTGTCATTATAGATTCATTTGTTATTGTACAGGCAAAAAAAAATTGTACAATCTTACACACCTCGGGTCGTTAGCGACCCTATACAATTTTGACAAAGATCTAGTGGAAAAACAGGCATTTAATTATAATTGTATAATTTTTTTCTTGTTATATTGTTTAAAATGGATTGATTGAGGAATATTAAGAAGGTTGATTCCGAACTTTAAAAAATGAATGAGGAGGAGGGTAGTGAATGACGTCTCGGGTCGCTAAAGACCTGAAGTATGCATTTAAAGGTTAATTAAGGTTATCTAATTAGATTTTACAGTAAAAAAAAAAAATTTACCTGCATTTTAAGTGTATGCCATCACAGTTCCTGTTTTGTATGCATTTCTCTGCCTTTTTAATCCATCTAAAAAAATAAATGCCAGTTTTATATTGGTTAAACAAATTACATCCATACAGTGTACCAACATTGCAATGCCTTTTCCATTTTATAACCTCCTGTTTTTATTACTTTATTTTCCACTCAAAAACCTTGGGTAACAACAGCAATTATCCTCATCCCCATTTTGCATTATGAATCGCTGAGGCCTCCAACCATGAAGGAGGAGAATAATGGCCAGTGTCAGTGGGTTCAGCTGGGACCAGGCCATCTGGATGGCAGTCAGGGCCTGGAATGCTAAACTCTGTCCAGATTTGTAAGTTTATCCGATGAAGGGGTCATAGAAGCCACTGGTTCACATCCAGACATGTCATGTGGATGGGTCTCGATCAGCCTGGGCAGTGGCCCACAGATAATGTGTGATGGATGTTCCAATTTGTCAAGGCCAGAACACACACTCATGAAACAGCCTGCATAAATATGGAGCTAATAGCTTTGTCTTGTTTTATTGTGTTATAATTGAACTGCTTTTTTCAATGTGTTTCTACATTATCTGATCAAAACAAAAGACCTCAACACAATTTTAATTAAAAATATGCATGTGATTTAATATGGATGAAATCAGCTGGTGTATTCCACCTACTGGTTCATGCTTCAGGATTATTTTCTTAAAAGTGACGAATGGACCATACACAAAGTGTTCTCTGCTGGATTGCACAGTGTAGTGATGCACTTTGTGTGTGTATACATATACAACGATCAGGCATAACATTATGAAGGTGAAGTGAATATCACATGGTTAATAACACTGATCTCTTCATGTTAGTGGGTCGGATATATTACGCAGCAAGTGAAAATGTTGCCCTCTAAGTTGATGTGTTAGAAGCATGAAAAATTAACAAGCGTAAGGATTTGAAGGAGTTTGACAAGGGCCAAATTGTGATAGCTAGATCAGGGGTTTTCAAACTTTATGATGCCAAGGACCCCAAATATGATGAACCTTTTATAAGGGACCCCTTCCTAAAATCCATCTGTATATGTGTTATGTATGGGGAAAAAACATTTAAGCTGTTATAAATAGTAAGTGTGACATTATAAATACAACATATTGTTTCCAAACTTAAATTGGTTATACTTAATGTTAGATGTATTAACCTGAAGAAGAAATTTTTCAATTAAAAATGATTTGTATAATCAACTCTCACAATAAATGTATGTAAGCAGCTTACATACTGCGTTAAGAATACAAGCCCAGTGAGCAAGATAAAGGGGACTATAGTGAGAAAAACTCACAAGAAAGATACAAACAAACATATACAATTCTGGAAAGTATGTATACAGCAAGAAAGGAGAGAAACATTTAGACATGTTCAGTAGACTTTATCCATTTTTGCTTTGTCTTTTTATTCCCTGAAATTTTCTGGGGACCCCTTAGAACCTTCTGGAGGACTAGACGACTGGGTTAGAGCATCTTCAAAACTGCAGCTCTTGTGGGGTGTTCCCGGTCTGCAGTGTTCAGTATTTATCAAAAGTGGTCGAAGGAGGGAACAGTGGTGAACCGGCAACAGGGTCATTGGTGGCCAAGTGTCATTGTTGGCCAAGGCTCATTGATGCACATGGGGAGCGAAGGCTGGCCCATGTGGTTTGTTCAAATAGACCTGCTACTGTAACTCAAATTGCTCAAGAAGGTATTGCTGGTTTGATAGAAAGGTTTCAGAATACACAGTGCATCGCAGTTTGTTGCGTATAGGGGCTGCACACAGGGTGTCTACAGATATGAACAAGTTAAATTTAAGACTTTTGAAGACCTTTTTAATACCACCTTATGTGAAATTTAAGACCAAACCTGTGATGGAAATACACATTATATTACATACAAATATATAATATTTAATGCATTTATTGCAAAAAGAAAACAACATATCCCCCTGAGACCCAAGCATAGCATTTTGTTAACTGTAGTGGCTATTATGTTTTAGTGTCAGAAAAAAAAAAATGTCACAGTTTTAAGTCGGGGTGTCCTGTAAAGAGTACATTCAGGGATTTTCAGAATACATATGCATACTGTTTCACCATGACCACTCCCTCTTCGTCTCTAATATGACTGAATGATCAATTTTTATGATTATATTTTGCAATTATCATTTAAATCTGACTAATTTTCAAACAGTTTGTTGTAAATCAATATCTCAGGAAATTGTTATGGGGTTTCAAAATCAGAATATGACTTACTAAATGATGTTTTATTAACAAGGTTTGGGAGAAGCACGTTCAGATAATTGACACAAGTGGAGAGCACTCAGCTAATCAACAATTCGCCTTATTCACCTCTAACGTTCTAAGGAGCTTGAGGGGTACACCTACCACTTCCGGGAATTCTGGCGTTGCGATTTCTCTTAGCTGCAATGGCGCCAATTTCTTTATTGGTGCAGATAAAAACACACACAAAAGTGTTCTCTGAGCATTTCCTCCCAGACTGCCTTGTAAAAACCAAGGCTGGCAACACTAAGCTGAAAGATGGTGCTGTGCCAACTGTGTTTGCATGGAGTTCGTTCAGGCCAGAGAGGAGGATCGTTGTTAGAACGACAAGGTAGTATTTAGATGAGTGAATTTACCAGTTTGTAATGCATGTGTAGTTGCATTATTTCTCTGCTGATTATTTCCAGTAATGTTTCCACAGACCTCGTTAATGGCATGAATGTGTTGAGGTATGTAAATGTGTAATTAGTTACACGATATTGAGCAACACATGTATGTGCTTATAACAGAGCCAATGATTATGCTGCTGTTGATGAACGGTGGTCTAACGTGAATTATATCAGTGTAAAGTTTAATTACAAATATTCAAATGCTATTGACAGAAAAATCCATGTTTTAATCCATAAACATATTTAATATATGTATCCTTTTAAAAGACCTAATGTGTCCATCAAAATGTTTCTCTTATACTTCCAGTGAAGAGACGCCCCCTCCGCACCCAGACCATGAATATGCTGCACTGCCTCCCTCACTTGAAGATCAACTTGAAGAAGCTTGCAAGAACATCTGTGAGCAAGAAGTGTTAATAGCAGAGCTTCAACAAAAACAGTATATGGTGTCAAATTTTCAAGGTGATGATAAACAGGTATCATTTTATACAGGGTTCCCAGATTATGCTACATTTAAAGCTGTGTTTATGGCCCTGCAACCTACTGCAGAAAATATGGTGGGATGGAGTCAGGCTCAGCGACTCAAACATACAAATATGGAGGTAATTCGGCAAGGCTTTAGCGCCTCAAAACTGGTCCATAGTGGACAATTTATTATTTTTCTTTGCAGATTAAGGCAGGGATTTCCTGAGCAGGACCTTGCAACCCGTTTCCATATATCACAGTCAACAGTAAGCAGGATCTGTGTGACCTGGGTCAACTTTTTGTACTTTATGTTGGGAATTCCAATTTGGGATTTCCAATTTGGCCTTCAAGAAAAACTGTGGACGAGTTTATGCCAGATTGTTTTAAATGCACGTTCCCAGATACTAGAGTTATATTGGATTGCACAGAAATTCATGTACAGGAACCTAGCTCCAAGGTCCTTAACTCAGTGACTTACTCACACTACAAAGGTTACACCACATTTAAGGGTCTAATTGGCATTGCACCCTCAGGTGAAGTGACTTTTGTCAGTGACTTATATACAGGTTGCATATGTCACAGGTCGGAGCGGACCGTGTGAGTCCCGCTCCTCCCTTATTTTTCACCTCGGGGAGGTTCCCAGTGATACCCCAGACGACCAGACACACGAGGACACTGGAGTAAAGTTTAAAATTACACTTCTTTATTAATTTACTTAAAATTTGGGGGGGGGAAGGGGAAGTGAGGGGGCTAAAATCCAAAAGGACTGGAGAGTGAGGAAGCCGCCTCAGAGCTCGCCGGCTCTTACTGCAGGAGGACCTCAGATAAGTCGTTTCGTCCTGTTTCTCAATGTCTGGCTTCCATATCCTGCTACGTGCTCACTTGTCTCTGTCTTTCTGTTTCCCAGGGTGGACCTTTCGGGGGATTTACGCCACGGCTTGCTCCTTCTCAGACTCCGTAGACACGGTTCATCCGTTCTCTCTCCTTGTTCCAGGCTCTGTGATAGCGGTGGCTCAAAGGGCTTAACCGCGGCGATGGGGCTGGATCGGCCGCTTCTCTAGGTGGCTACACACAGGTAATGGCAGGTAAGTATGACTTTGCTCAATGGATATCACTCACAGACTCCGTAGACACGGTTCATCCGTTCTCTCTCCTTGTTCCAGGCTCTGTGATAGCGGTGGCTCAAAAGGGCTTAACCACGGCGGTGGGGCTGGATCGGCCGCTTCTCTAGGTGGCTACACACAGGTAATGGCAGGTAAGTATGACTTTGCTCCGGGAGTATGTAGCGTTCTCCTCTCCTCAGGCCCTGCACACGCACACAGTTTCCTCCGACACACGCACGTAACAATGGCTATTCAAGAGAGTGCTTACTTGGCTCCGGTCATGCTACCCCCGTAGAGACAGAGAATAGGGTGAGGTTCACAGCGTGAATGATTAGAGCTAGTTACTCCGCCAGCTTCGGGATCATACCTCCCCAGAGATTGGGTCAGCCTGGATAATGGTCTCGGGGACGACACGCACACACACACAGCACAACACTGCAGATTCCAAGTGTACACTCTCAAAGTCAAAATGCTGACTCACCCACGGCACTCTTCACACCAACCAGGTGTACTTAAGGTCCAGAGACCACTTTTCCCGCGTCGTTTATCTCAGGGGGAAGGGAAGATCGCTGAAGCGCTGGTATAGCGAAGAACCAACGAAAAGGACGTTGCCGCTACACCACCCCGGCGACTTTCACTGCCTGCCGGCTCTGGCTCTCCCACGCTCACTCTCCGCGGTGGGGCCACTCGTTTTCCTAGTTTCAGCGTCACAAGGCTCACAGATGATAAACCTCCGATGAAGTTGTTACTGTATACTTTTCTCAGGGTACTCACACATTGTCAACCCGTGTGCTCGTCTTGTTCTCTCTTCCAGTGTCTGGCCCGTGTCCTGGCCGCTGTGCTCTCACTCCCGAAGGGATTGGCTCACCAGCACTTCCGGCAACTGTCCTGCATGTAACTTCTCAGAATCGAACACACACAGCACCTGAATCACAATGCAAACTCAGTCTGTATTATACTCAGCCTCGTCTCTTTTCTTCTCTTTATAGCTCTCCAGATCTTTGATCGCTCAGTCCACAATATCCACCTTGTGTTATCCTTGGTTTGCCCAAATGCCCAGATCCTCTCGCCGCAACGGCTGGAAGCGGCTACCACCAGGCTCGGGCTGAGCCCGACCCGGAACTAACAGCTGCGGCTGTGTGTGACCGCTGCAAAGACTGACACCGACTGACTTCTGGAGGCCCTCTTTATACTCCTCCTACCTCCCCTTCACCCAATCCAGAGATCGCGCCGTTTATTGGAGCACCTGTCGCCGATTTCCTATGATTTTGGCGCGGGGACGGGAACCCGGAAGTAGTGGTGTTTGATCCGGGCGGAACAAATCTCCACCACTATGGTTCCGCCCCAGGAAAAGTCACACCGTGACATCCTCCCCCGCCAAACCGTTCTAGTCCCTAGAACGCCTTTCGGCTGCCCATTCTCCATAGCGTGCTGGAGGCCGGCCACGGTTCTCCCGCTGGGACCGTCGTGGTGGCGAAACAGGGTCGATGCCAGCAGGCATATCCACTGGGTCTCTGGGGGCGGCTTGGACTTCCCGCCGTGCTTCTCCTTCAAGGGAATTGAGGGCAAACTGCAGCTGTTGGGTCGCGCTCAGTCCCTGTAGCCCGGCCAGATACTCGATCTGAGCCCGCCATTCGGAGAGGCGTATCTCTGACTCACTTCGTCCATATTTCTGGACCCAGGGGTTTCCCATGAATACTGGCATGACTCGGGGTGGGGCCTCCAGTGCCTCGTCGTCGGCCATCTGAGGATCCCTGGTCGCTCAACCCGAGGTGAAACCCTGCCGACTGCGCCAAATCTGTCACAGGTCGGAGCGGACCGTGTGAGTCCCGCTCCTCCCTTATTTTTCACCTCGGGGAGGTTCCCAGTGATACCCCAGACGACCAGACACACGAGGACACTGGAGTAAAGTTTAAAATTACACTTCTTTATTAATTTACTTAAAATTTGGGGGGGGAAGGGGAAGTGAGGGGGCTAAAATCCAAAAGGACTGGAGAGTGAGGACGCCGCCTCAGAGCTCGCCGGCTCTTTCTGCAGGAGGACCTCAGATAAGTCGTTTCGTCCTGTTTCTCAATGTCTGGCTTCCATATCCTGCTACGTGCTCACTTGTCTCTGTCTTTCTGTTTCCCAGGGTGGACCTTTCGGGGGATTTACGCCACGGCTTGCTCTTTCTCAGACTCCGTAGACACGGTTCATCCGTTCTCTCTCCTTGTTCCAGGCTCTGTGATAGCGGTGGCTCAAAGGGCTTAACCACGGCGGTGGGGCTGGATCGGGCGCTTCTCTAGGTGACTACACACAGGTAACGGCAGGTAAGTATGACTTTGTTCCGGGAGTATGTAGCGTTCTCCTCTCCTCAGGCCCTGCACACGCACACAGTTTCCTCCGACACAAGCACGTAACAATGGCTATTCAAGAGAGTGCTTACTTGGCTCCGGTCATGCTACCCCCGTAGAGACAGAGAATAGGGTGAGGTTCACAGCGTGAATGATTAGAGCTAGTTACTCCGCCAGCTTCGGGATCGTACCTCCCCAGAGATTGGGTCAGCCTGGATAATGGTCTCGGGGACGACACGCACACACACACAGCACAACACTGCAGATTCCAAGTGTACACTCTCAAAGTCAAAATGCTGACTCACCCACGGCACTCTTCACACCAACCAGGTGTACTTAAGGTCCAGAGACCACTTTTCCCGCGTCGTTTATCTCAGGGGGAAGGGAAGATCGCTGAAGCGCTGGTATAGCGAAGAACCAACGAAAAGGACGTTGCCGCTACACCACCCCGGCGACTTTCACTGCCTGCCGGCTCTGGCTCTCCCACGCTCACTCTCCGTGGTGGGGCCACTCGTTTTCCTAGTTTCAGCGTCACAAGGCTCACAGATGATAAACCTCCGATGAAGTTGTTACTGTATACGTTTCTCAGGGTACTCACACATTGTCAACCCGTGTGCTCGTCTTGTTCTCTCTTCCAGTGTCTGGCCCGTGTCCTGGCCGCTGTGCTCTCACTCCCGAAGGGATTGGCTCACCAGCACTTCCGGCAACTGTCCTGCATGTAACTTCTCAGAATCGAACACACACAGCACCTGAATCACAATGCAAACTCAGTCTGTATTATACTCAGCCTCGTCTCTTTTCTTCTCTTTATAGCTCTCCAGATCTTTGATCGCTCAGTCCACAATATCCACCTTGTGTTATCCTTGGTTTGCCCAAATGCCCAGATCCTCTCGCCGCAACGGCTGGAAGCGGCTACCACCAGGCTCGGGCTGAGCCCGACCCGGAACTAACAGCTGCGGCTGTGTGTGACCGCTGCAAAGACTGACACCGACTGACTTCTGGAGGCCCTCTTTATACTCCTCCTACCTCCCCTTCACCCAATCCAGAGATCGCGCCGTTTATTGGAGCACCTGTCGCCGATTTCCTATGATTTTGGCGCGGGGACGGGAACCCGGAAGTAGTGGTGTTTGATCCGGGCGGAACAAATCTCCACCACTATGGTTCCGCCCCAGAAAAGTCACACCGTGACACATATCTGACAAGGAGATAACAAAACAATCGGGTATCCTTTCTGTACTTGAAAAAGGAGATATAGTCATGGCCGATAAAGGCTTTCTCATCAAGGACCTTCTCTCTGAAATACATATCTCCCTTGTAATCCCTCCTCCTCTCACCCTTGAACAAATCCTCTTGAAGGAAGAGGAGGTAAGACGATTGGTTTTGACTTTATGCCAAGTCTTACTATGGCTCTGTCCCCTAGTGGCGATCTTGACGAGTGACCATCAAGCCACCATAGAAGCACACCTCAGTTTCATCCAGAACTGTGCTGAATGAACATGGCTGTGATGGTAGAGGAAACGGGGGATCATCACCAGCCCTGGTAGACCTGGCAAGAGCAGCAGGATGCTTTCTGTTCTCCTCCAGCAGCTTGAACAACTTACTTTTGTTCTGTATTGCACTCTGGTTTCGGTGTAGGCTCTCTGCGAAGGCATTTGATGGAAGCGGCAGTGTCACAGGGCAGTACGGATTCGAAATCACCCCTTCAGAAGAGCGTTGCCTCTTTGGCGGGGGTGCGTTGGTCACTAGTGGTTTCAGCTTTGAAACACTTAGAGAGCTCACCGTTCTTGGACTGACACCCAGGGCCCTTGATGGAATGTGCCAGGCTTGAGGCAATGACATCTTGCTAGTCATTGGGGGGACAGACATGTAGCCCATCTTGAAAAAGTGAGCCAGAGTATAGAGCAGCCGATGAGGTGGTTGCACTGTCCCAAGCCAGCTTTGCAGTTGCACTGTGTCTCCCTTACATATGGCTGCTCAAGTGACAGATCCACCTGAAAAGATAATCAACATTTACACACTTGACACTTCAGAGTTGCTAATAACAAATACATACCATATGGATTAAAGGGTTAGTTCTCCCCAAAATTTTTATAATATTATTAATTACTCACCCTCATGCTGTTCCACACCCGTAAGACCTTCGTTCATCGTTTTAGTACATAGGAAATGTCATTGCTGGCTATGCAGGCACCACTGAGCCATCGGATTTCAACACAAATATCTTAATTTAACAACCTATAAGGTTGTTGACACAAATTAATATATTTGTGTTGAAATCCGATGGCTCAGTGTGTAAATTTTGATTTTGAAGATGAACGAAGGTCTTACGGGTGTGGAACGGCATGAGGGTGAGTAATACATTATTTTCATTTTTGGGTGAACTAACCCTTTAAATAAATATATATACATACACTGAGTGTGCAGTGAATTAGGTACATCTGGCATTTTAATGTTCTGCTATGAAAACCTTGTTTACAATGACATTTGCGGACATAACTTGAAATATACCTAATATCTTGGACACTCATTGTACAAAAAAGTCAGGGTTGTGTAATAACTCACAGAATGGATTTTAGACGTAGTTACTTGTGCTATTTTAAGTAATGTCATTCCATTGTATGTCATGTCAATTTTAAACAGACACATGATTTGTAAACCTAAAGCTAAATACATTTTGAAGAAACTTCCTTGAACCTGAATACACTGCTCTAAGAACTGAGCAACTTTTATCTTAAAGGGGCTATATGCAACTTTTTCCCCAAAATAAACGTAACTATAGCCTTTTTATTTTACCATTTATGACTCAAACATCTCCTGATGAGCATACTGACACCTTGTCCGCTCACAGTGGGTGCACCTATAAGCCTGTATCCTATTTTTCATATTTTCTGACGGGTCGTCTTTTTCCGCGCTGTCTGCGGATGTGACGTCAAGCGCGTTCATGTTAAACGTTTCAGATCACTCTGCCACCACCGCTAGTCAGAAAGTAGCCTACACTCGCAAGCAGTGCAATGGATTTAACGAATACACAGAAGAGACCCAGGACAACTCGGACACCAACAGTAACTCCACAGAAGACTAAAAAAGTTAAACCCCTGACAAGTGGCCAAAAAAGGTTGAAGATTGAGAGAGACCGGCGCATTGCAAGGACTAGAGTGAACATCGGCTTCACATTTGAGCCTTGGAGGATTTATTATATAGCCATGTAAAGCTACATTATATTGTTTGTTGTTTCTACATCTTAACAAAGAATAAGAGGTAAATGAAGATGTAAAGTGTGATGCATTTTATTTCACATAAGACATGTAGTCAATAAATATTGCTAAATAGTATTATGTATATGTGTCTTTCATACTTGGTGATAGTAAGCTACTTGTGTATAATAAGTGGTCAAGGACAGTGCTCAGTCGTCAAGGGCAGTGCTCAGATTTGTGTTTTTAATATTCTACGAAAGTTTCGGTCTGTGCGCCCTTCATCAGCGTGTATGCCAATGGCGAAATGGGTTTATGTATTTATTTAATGTATTAATTTTGTGTGTAGTTTGTCAGCTACACGTTTGACGTTTTGATAAGAGAACACTTATCTCAAACAATATATCGTCGCTGTCCGATGAAAACCACGTATGTCCATTTTGCCGATTTTGAGATTTTTAGACGGATTGAATGTCCAGGTTCATTTCCGTATACAGTATGCGTCACATATCTAAATGGCCAATGAAAAGTTGTGAAATCATGTCATCTGATTTTCATGTATATCCATTTGGTGTCAAAGCTGTCAATCACGCCGCGTATCTCCCGCCCTGTGGAAGCATCTCGCCAGTCGCCGGTCTCGCTGGTCTCGTGAAGTTGTTTCATCGAAGCTCAGCACTGGATAGCCGATAGTACGACATTGAAGCTCTCCGCAGTTTAGTTCTAATCTAGTTCTTCACAGATTAGTTTGCTTGCTAGTATGTAAATAAACTCGGTCTCTTTGATAAGATTCAGCCTTTTTTTCTCAGTCAAACTGATCAAATTATAGCCTGTAATGCTACTGTCATGATTGTCACTAGAACATGCCTCACTCATACTGCTATCACCGCTTGCCAGAGGCTGAGAATATCCAGCACGTATTCCTCTGTATTCCTCATGTATTCCTCTGCTGAAACGCGACTTTGCCATTCTAATTAATGATCGGAAGAACGCGTATCGACCACCGTTACTGTAAAATATGCACGTATGTCCATTTAAACTCAATTTTGGTCAAATGTGGATTATATCATTACACTGGCAAGAATATGGTTACATGTAAAGATGCCGTACCAAGTATGACAACGCTACATTCAACTGCTTTTGAAATACAGTGTTTTTTTCACTTCCTGAAAAGTAAGCGTTTTGGACATACGTGAGTTTCATCGGACAGCGACGATATGTATTTGACTGTTCTTACCTCTGTAAACATAATGTTGACCTCCTTGCAGCAGATGACTTGTGAAGTGTACACGTACGAGCGCGCGCTGCGAGAGCGAGCAGAAATTAAGATCAGTTCTGTTTTTTGGCCACAGGTGTCAGTCGCGAGTTTAAATTTCAGAAAAACGCATATAGCCCCTTTAACATGAATGTTACTTACCTTACCTTATCACTTACCTGATAGTTATATTGTCATTATACCATCCTTAACCACAAACATGCACCTAGCCCTGTCTTGCTTTGCTAATTTAAAACAACATTATATTTTAGAAGATATCAATGAGGCATATGTGATATCACATCTATTACAGGTAACATAGGTTTGTTTTGTTCTTCTGAACAGGCTTAACTTTGTTGTGTCATACCTTCACAGTTTCGACTTTAAGCTTCTTCAGAAGAACAAAACACACCTAAGTTTAATATGTAGGCAAAATGAACCTATTTAGTATACAGGTATCATGTTAATGATATAAAAATTAACATGTTATTTTCAGTCAGACAGGGATAGGTACATTGTTGACATGAACATTTAGCAAGCTGGTTTAACTGTGGCACTGCTTTGCGAACTGAGCAGTTTATCCACTTAGCACTATGGTACCTGTATGGTGTAAGGTGCCTCATTTTTTCACACAGAGGGAAAAGACATTGCCCTTACGAAAATGTGTGCTGGGCTCCTACTAACTGTCAATTAAAGGCATGTTAAGTGTTGAAAAAATTCTAACATAGCAGACAAACAGTCGATAACTCCATATCACAACTAAGCTAACTACACTAAAATAACAAGCTAGCGGAAAAGGTCTTAAGTAAGTATGCTTAATGTTACCTTCCACATCGTGGATATATCCTTCAATCCAGTTACTGTATCCCTTCAGTAACACAGCCCGGGGGATGTTGCAGTCCGTATTGGCCCACTGATCCACATTTTGCATGGTTAATTCAGGCAGACCGGTAAGATTTGTGGTCCACAAACTTTCCATTGCTGCTAGTACCGTATCGGAGTCCAACTTCCGGGTTTGTACCCCTCAACGGCATTCACGTTTTCAAAATGGCTGCCAGGTGAATAAGGCGAATAAGAGGTATATATACACGCAGCAGTCTTACCTCCGTTCATTGACAGTTTTCCAGCACGGACGGCATTTCCGCAGTTTGCATCGGGACATGGACATTTATCTGATCAACTGTGAGTTTATTTTAACTTAATTTATTTAACATAATTTAAATGAATAATAAAGGTGAATACCTTTTTATTTGGTTAAAATGTAAGTTAATTGCAGGTTCAATAAGAGGGACCATGCGAGTTAGGCATGATTGTGTCATGATATTAATTATGGCATGTGCGTCAAGCATGAACCATGTGAAACATTGGGGAATAGCATTACCATATCTTTCTGAAGACAAAGAAGGGCGAAAAATTTGCATTGATTTCAACAATGTTATGATAAACCAATGTGTAAACTTCAAAACTCTGCCTGTCTGAGTGGTGCCAAGCGGTCATCGCCCGCAATTGACGTTTTTCAGTGAAATTCTGTGAATTTCTTTATGATTGCCATTACGCTCATTTTATTTCTCCATGAAAGTTTCTCACAAACAGTCAGGCAGCACGAGCCTCAACAGCAGCTGATACCAGAAATGGTTTGAGGAGCACAACAATGAGTTTGAGGTGTTGACTTGGCCTCCAAATTCCCTAGATCTCAATCCAATCGAGCATCTGTAGGATGTGCTCAAAAAACAAGTCCGATCCATGGAGGCCTCACCTCGCAACTTTCAGGACTTAAATGATCTGCTGCTAACATCTTGGTGTCAGATACCATAGCACACCTTCAGGGGTCAATATAATATAATGTTTAATAATATACAGTATATATATATATATATATATATATATATATATATATATATATATATATATATATATATATATATATATATATATATATATATATATATATATATATATATTTTTTTTTTTTTTTTTTTTTTTTTTTTTTTTTATTATTATTATTATTATTATTATTATAGAGAAATTTAAACCAGCATGACCTATTCTAAGGCGTGTAATTATCATTTCCTCCTTTGGATTTCTCCCCTGCCTCATACTCATACCTACTTGCTTTTGTACATTATAAAGATGTCGTCCAGTGTCAGCTATGTCCCAGTATTCTTGCCATATTTTGTTTACATGTCCCTTTATAATAGTTTTAATTTCTGCTCTACATAATGGTAATTGTATATCAACTATTTCATGATTTATTGATGCTTTTGCCAAGGTATCTACTATCTCATTTCCTTCCACCTCTACATGGGTAGGAACCCAAAGGAAGGAGACATACAAAACCTCACAGTGAATGACAGGGTGAACAGGCTAGATACAGGCAGAGGTAATGAGGTGAATGAGACACAGGTGTAAACAATGAGTGTTGATGGGGCCGGGCAAAGGATTATGGGTAATGTAGTCTTTGATGGAGTGACAGTCCGGGGTGGAGTGCTCTCTGGTGGTAATCAGGGGCACTCACAATGGTGAATCGTGACAAGTTGGACTGATGGGAAATGTGCATTTATACACCTTAATTATACACGTTATGTGGTTTATTTTGATGGGTGAACTGTCTTTATAGAAGCCTAGAAATCTAGATGCACCCTTGCTGCAACAAATATAATTTGCACCCAGGGCGTCTAGCAACGCGAGCTGGCTTGCGAACTGGAAAAAACAAACTCTAGTCAGGCACATCACATCGTGTATAGAGTCGGTGGGCGGGTTTAACATAATGATGGTAGAGTTGCAGCGGTTACGCATGCTACTTGAAAACAAAGAAGCTGGAGAACAGCGGCCTTTTGAATCAGCTTTGGCCACGGCTCTGGAAGACTTGGAGTTAAGCTTTTCTTTGAGAAAAGAAAAAAGAACAGCACTGAAGTCATTCTTAAAAAAGGAAGATGTGTTCGGAATTTTGCATCACAATTAACTTCTATTAACTAAATCAAATCAATATTTGTTTTTTCAGGTAGCTTTGCAGGTAGGTTTATCAATGCATCTTGGAGACGTTGCGACAGTTCTGGATTTAGTTTGTCAGTTCCTGTTTCTTCATGTAATCACAGACAGACACTACTGACTGTTGTCAGACTCCTGATGCATACAAAAATCTCACTGGATTATTACAATTAATGGCTAAAGAAATGTTTGGAATTGTAAACTGATATTTCGTACTGACACACTATAGCAAAATAAACATGATTTGTGGTTTGTTTTGGGGAGTATCTTTAGCTTAAAATGCTGCTGTGGTCTAAAATGGGCATCCTTTCTACTGCAGTCCAATACTGTTACCTTCTTCTATCAGAATGTTTCTACACAGCTGACATTCAAGCAGCAGGCCAGTCAAATACAGGTATCTGATGTACACTCACCTAAAGGATTATTAGGAACACCTGTTCAATTTCTCATTAATGCAATTATCTAATCAACCAATCACATGGCAGTTGCTTCAATACATTTAGGGGTGTGGTCCTGGTCAAGACAATCTCCTGAACTCCAAACTTAATGTCAGAATGGGAAAGAAAGGTGATTTAAGCAATTTTGAGCGTGGCATGGTTGTTGGTGCCAGACGGGCCGGTCTGAGTATTTCACAATCTGCTCAGTTACTGGGATTTTCACGCACAACCATTTCTAGGGTTTACAAAGAATGGTGTGAAAAGGGAAAAACATCCAGTATGTGGCAGTCCTGTGGGCGAAAATGCCTTGTTGATGCTAGAGGTCAGAGAAGAATGGGCCGACTGATTCAAGCTGATAGAAGAGCAACTTTGACTGAAATAACCACTCGTTACAACCGAGGTATGCAGCAAAGCATTTGTGAAGCCACAACACGCACAACCTTGAGGCGGATGGGCTACAACAGCAGAAGACCCCACCGGGTACCACTCATCTCCACTACAAATAGGAAAAAGAGGCTACAATTTACACAAGCTCACCAAAATTGGACAGTTGAAGACTGGAAAAATGTTGCCTGGTCTGATGAGTCTCTGATGAGATGGTAGAGTCAGAATTTGGCGTAAACGGAATAAGAACATGGATCCATCATGCCTTGTTACCACTGTGCAGGCTTGTGGTGGTGGTGTAATGGTGTCGGGGATGTTTTCTTGGCACACTTTAGGCCCCTTAGTGCCAATTGGGCATTGTTTAAATGCCACGGCCTACCTGTGCATTATTTCTGACCATGTCCATCCCGTTATGACCACCATGTACCCATCCTCTGATGGCTACTTCCAGCAGGATAATGCACCATGTCACAAATCTTGAATCATTTCAAATTGGTTTCTTGAACATGACAATGAGTTCACTGTACTAAAATGGCCCCCACAGTCACCAGATCTCAACCCAATAAAGCATCTTTGGGATGTGGTAGAACGGGAGCTTCGTGCCCTGGATGTGCATCCCACAAATCTCCATCAACTGCAAGATGCTATCCTATCAATATGGGCCAACATTTCTAAAGAATGCTTTCAGCACCTTGTTGAATCATTGCCACGTAGAATTAAGGCAATTCTGAAGGCGAAAGGGGGTCAAACACACAGTATTAGTATGGTGTTCCTAATAATCATTTAGGTGAGTATATATAATCCATTCAAAATCATGTAAGAATACTTTATTTATCTATTTGTTTATCTGTTTGTTTGTTTTCATGAATGAATGAATTAACAAATGAACTGGAAAGCAACTCAAAGACATTCAGAGGAAGTAATTGATCACCTTATTTTAATAGATTGACCATCTCCGCATGTGTTACATTATGCCAGTTGTCTTGTGTCACCCCCAACCTTTCAGCAAAGTGACCTCTTAAACAACAGGAAGGCAAGAGAGCAGTAACACGATAGTGATGTCATATCCCATGATCACAGAGGTGAGTGATGATTATGTCGTCTTCTCACTTACTCTAAACTGTCACCATCGATTCAGATAATGGCCAACCTCCCTTCTGTCTTTGAAATGATATCAATGATACATATCAAGGTTAGCACTGCCGGACACTGCAGAGGCCATTGAGACTCTTGAGAATCTTTTTCAGAGCACTTGCAGTCATACATTTACAATCATACACATTTATATGCACACACACAGACAAAACACTTATGTAACGTGACTTGATTAAAGGTTAGCTTCTTTTTGGAGAAAATCATGTCTACATTGTGTTTATTGTTGTTGCTTCCATCCCACATTTTTCAATAAATCCAATCACTGTGCACGAACGCCCCCATCACTGCCTGGTTGCGTTTCCAAAAAGCATTGTAAGACCAAGTTAATCGTAGAGCCCATTGGTGACAATTGTTCTATGATCAACTTAGGCATACAATGCTTTTGGGAAATGCAGCACTGGAAAACGTCTCGGTTACGTATGTAACCCTAGTTCCTTGAAGGAGGGAACGGAGACGTACGTCGGAACTGACCGACAAATTGGGATCTGTTTTCAGAGACTAATCTACTTCGAGTGTATTAGAAACGAGCCAATTGTATTGGCATGCGCCAAGCACCGCCCCGCAACGCGGGTATAAATACGGAAGTGGAGTACCGCATATTGCGGTAACTGAGGAGCCAAAGAAGTGACTCGGCCCTTCAGCGGAAGCACAGCACCTGGCGACGGGACGTACGTCTCCGTTCCCTCCTTCAGGGAACGAGGGTTACATACGTAACCGAGACGTTCCCTTTCAGTCGGTCACGTTCGACGTACGTCGGAACTGACTGACGAATTGGGATCCCTACCAACACGCCAGGAAGCTGGCCCTTCCAGCGCCCTGCCTGAGCTCCCTGGACCACTCCTCTGTTGGAGTGGGAGTCAGGGCTCCCGGCAGGGAAGGTCAGTCACTGCTGTTCCTGCAAGACCCACTCAGCGTGACTATTGGATTACGCTGGGAAAGCATGCCCGTCTCGGGAGATGGTACGCTGTGGAGCCACGTCCTCCAAAGGAAGAGAGGTGGAGAATACTCATACGGACTAACCTATCTGGGTAGTAACAACATATGGCAGTCTCTGGGGTGGACCCAAACTGATTCCAGGGGGGAAAGAACACGCCCAGAGACGACAGAGTGGGCTCTGTCAAGGGAAAGACAAGGGAACCGCTACATATGGACCCAGCCTAACACACACGCAACGTCTGACACCGAAGGGGTGACGGAGGAGCTCGACAGGGTTCACCATTTCTGGGGAACACAACTGGAGAAGATAAATGCACGTATCCGGCCGTAGACGGGAGTGGCATAGCAAGCCGACACAGGAACGGGTACTTAGCGTCTACCGGCCATTGGAGGCGAGTACACAGGAAGAAACCGGCTTCACACGGAGGCTATAGAATCTAACGAACGTGATAGGTGTCGCCCAGCCTGCAGCTCTACATATATCTGTCAGCGAGGCGCCTTGAGCCAGCGCCCAGGAGGAAGCTACACTCCTTGTGGAGTGCGCTCGCCACCCAAACAGGCAAGACACGTCTTGCGATTGGTAGGCTAAGACGATAGCATCCACTATCTAGTGGGCTAATCTCTGCTTGGAGACATCCTTTCCCTTCTGCTGGCTTCAGTAACAGACAAAGAGCTGCTCTGAGGTCCTAAAGCTTTGTGTCCGGTCAACGTAAGCACAAAGAGTGCGGTCGGGACATAAAGCCAGGGCTGGGTCTGCCTCCTCCGAGGGCAGCGCTTGCAGGCTCACCACCTGGTCCCGATAGGGAGTGGTAGGAACCTTGGGCACGTATCCGGGCCGGAGTCTCAGGATGATGTGAGAATCAGCCAGCCCGAATTCTAAGCACGATTCGTTGACCGAAAGTGTATGCAGGTCCCCCACCCTCTTGATTGAGGCCAATGCAGTCAGGAGTACCGTCTTCATAGACAGGATTTTTAACTCAACGGACTGCAAAGGCTCAAAACGAGGGCCCTGAAGTGCTCTGGGCACCAGGGCTAAGTCCCAAGAGGGTAGCGAGGTAGAACGAGGAGGATTCAGTCTCCTCGCACCTCTGAGGAACCTGACGATTAAGTCGTGCTTCCCTAAGGATTTACCTTCAACTACATTGTGATACACCGCTATTGCTGCAACGTACACTTTCAGGGTGGAGGGAGACAGCCTTCGCTCCAACCCATCTTGTAAGAAAGAAAGCACAACGTTAATCGAACACTTCCGGGGGTCTTCGCAGCGAGAAGAACACCACTCAACGAACAGGTTCCACTTCAGAGCATAGAGGCGCCTCGTAGAGGGCGCTCCAGCATAAGCGATGGTGTCTGCCACTCTTTTGTGGCAGCCCACCTAGAACCTCCGTGTCCCGTCCAGGGACCAGACATGGAGTTTCCAGAGGTCTGGACGCGGGTGCCATAGAGTGCCCCTTCCCTGAGAAAGAAGGTCCTTCCTCAGGGGAATCGGCCAGGATGGGGCTGTCACGAGTTTGGTGAACCAGGTCTGGTTGGTCCAGTAGGGCGCAACTAGCAAGACCTGCTCCTCGTCCTCCCTGACCTTGCACAGAGTCTGTGCTAGAAGGCTCATTGGGGGAAACGCATATTTGCATAGGTCCCGGGGCCAGCTGTGCGCCAGTGCATCTGTGCCGAGGGTCCCATATCAGCTGGACAGACCGGGGGTGGAGTTGCCACTCTCCCGGAAGTGGACATTGACGAGAGAGCTTGTCGGCTGTCTGGTTCAGCGCACCAGGGATGTGAATGGCACGAAGTGACCTCAGATGCTTCTGACTCCACAGGAGGAGGTGGCGGGCGAGTTGGAGCATACCCTGACGATTGATGTACGCAAAGGCCGCAGTGCTGTTTGTGCGGACCAGTACGTGTTTGTGCTGAAGCGGCTTCTTGAAGCGACTTAGCGTGAGACGTACTGCCATTAACGCCAATGCAGCTGGGGCCCCGTCCACAGACCCTGCATGAGACTGCATGCCTGTTGTACGTGGCCCCCCAACCCATGGCTGAGGCATCCGTGAATACCACAAGATGCCTGGACACCTGGCTTAAGGGCACTCCGGTCCGTAAGAACGAGGGGTCGGACCAAGGGTTGAAGGTTTGGCGACAGTACGGGGTAACTGGGACCCAATACTGGCCGCTCTGCCACGCCCACCTCGGGACTCGGTCATGTAACCAGCGTTGAAGCGGTCTCATATTAAGCAATCTGAGCGGCTTTACTGCAGCTGCAGATGCCATATGCCCCAGGAGCCTCTGAAATAATTTCAGTGGGACCGCCGTCCTGCTCTTGAACGTATTCAAGCAGTTCAACACTGACTGGACTCGTTCCTCTGTGAGGCGCGCAGTCCAGTTGACCGAATCCAGCTCCATGCCGAGATAAGAGACCCTCTGCGTGGGATAGAGTTTGCTCTTCTCTCGGTTGACTCGAAGGCCCAACAGGCTGAGGTGACGGAGCACCAGGTCCCTGTGTTCGCACAACTGCTCTCGAGACTGGGCGAGTATAAGCCAGTCGTCGAGATAGTTGAGGATGCGATGCCGTGGCAACCCCCACTGTCAGCCAGTACTCGACGGCACATGGCGCGCTGAACGCTCAAGCCCTTACGAGAAAGGTGAGACGAACAACACGCCGATGTGACCATACTCTCATGAGAGAGCATGGATCACCCACGAAGCAATCTCACATGTTTATATGCGAGAGAGATCATGGCCGTCAAATGGAAACAGGAAACAACCGCATCCAGAAACACACGGTTTGAATGACATCTTGAAAAAGACGCAGGGTCAAACCGTGTTGCTCTTTTTAGAAGGAAATGCTCTTTTAGAAGTGCTGAAGCACTCAGGGAGATGACCACGGCTCACAGCAGTCCGATTGCAAGCCTGCGTGTGAGCACTCAAGAACGGAAATGCCCAGACAACCAACACAGGAACAAGTGTATGTTGCAGCGGCCACTCGCTGACTCGCGCCGTCACACCAGCACCCAGGTAAGAGAGCGATCCTCCTCGAGACTCATTTAAACACTCTTTGCAGAAACAGCTTGATACAGCAAACCGTTCGGCTCCGAAGTTAAAAGCAATATGCGGTACTCCACTTCCGTATTTATACCAGCGGTGTGGGGCGGTGCGTGGACCGCATGCCAATACAATTGGCTCGTTTCTAATACACTCGAAGTAGATTGGTCTCTGAAGACAGATCCCAATTCGTCGGTCAGTTCCGACGTACGTCGAACGTGACCGACTGAAAGGGAACTGTTATGTACGTGGTACGTATTCGGAATGTGGTGTGTGTAGTTTTGGTGTGTGTGTGTGTGTCTCTTTTAGATTTGGGGAATCCCGGCCTCAGTCATCATGGTGGGAGATGACGTCTTGGTCATTCCATCCAATCAGATTCGGCCACCCACTTCAAAGGCCGGATCTTCCTCCAGATCGGGAGCTTGATAATAGGCTTGTTTGAGATGAGCAAAATCTGCGCAGAACCGATCACCGGTGATCAGCGCGAGATGCATGCCGGTTAGAAATGTGTCCGAGGGCGGTCCGCCTTGCTCTGATGTCATGCTGATGTATGTCGCGAGCGAAAGGCGGATGTGTCGGATTCTGCAGTCGAGCGCAGTTGCTCTCCACTGACTGCGCTGAGCAAAAGCATGATGGGAAACGACTTGCTGACGACACAGCTTAATGCTTATTGGTTTAAACAACCGTGATGTATGGTTCTTTTTTAAAATGTTTGATTTAAAAAATCTGATATCATGTTTTTATGTGTGAATATTCCCAAACTCTCTCTCAAAAAAAAGCTATCTCTCTGTGAAGCGGCTTCTCTGTGATTGTAATCATATTTATAAAAAAAATATATATAAAAAACATGCATGTAGGCCTAATTAAAGTAAAAATGATTGATAAACACGTCTTTTGAATGGAAATAAATAACAAAAACTTTGGCTGTCTTGTTCATAATATTTATTTTTATATAAAAGTAACAGAACTTAAATTACATCCAGTTTATCAGCAACAAAGCGCACGAGTGTGAATCCCGCGATATCCGCCTTTGATCTCGCAGGTGTCTGATCCACTACGAGAAGAGAGAACTGTCCGTCTTGCCTGCACTTTTTTCACTCCTCCCCTCACTGCAGCCGTCTAGTCTCGGCTGAATTTCGGGCGAGGCGAGGTTCATCTCAAACAAGCCTATTCACTTGGGAATGAGACTTTGGTCTCTGAGAAACACGACTTTGTGGCATTGTGGTTGCCTTGTGATGTCACATATTGATCTGATTTCCTCAGTCGTTTACGGTGGTGAGGCTGGGAAGGAGGGAACAGGTAAAGAGGTTGTACAACATACATTGTGCACCACGCAGGACGGTTGTTTGTTGATGTATTAAACACACTAGGTTAAGAGAGAGAGCGCCACATTTTGTATGTTTTTGTTTTGATTAGTTAGTGTAGTTTAGTTTGGGCATTGTTGATGCTGAAGATTTTTCCTTTCTCCATTTTTATTTGATAGTTAGTTTAGTTGGTTGAATGTAGTTAGATTTGTTTTGTTTTGTTAATTTTGTTGATTTGGCCTCTACTCGTGTTCACCTTCTCACCTCAGTTCTTTTGTGTTTTTTGTTGGGTGTTTTTGTTCTTTATTATATTTTTGTGTTGTTGTAAATATTAATGTAAATAATTTGTCACTTTGTCTGTGTGCCCCACCCTCGACTGAGGGGGCGCTCGAGAGGCGATGCTGGCCCTCGGGCCCTGTCTTCGGTCCTTGGACCATGATGCCTCCCGTCTGCCAGGGACCCAGATCTCAGTGGTATACAGGTCCTCAAACGCTGCCGAATGCACCTCAGCGATGCTGGTCCTCAGACCCAGTCTCCGGCTGGTGCACCACATCAGAAAAACATCCCCTGATTGAGATCCTCAGGAGATCTGTCTGGTGCGCATCTTCCATGGTGAGAGAAGTAGCACTGGGCTGACCTGCTGCTGTGTATGCCCTGCCAATAGGTTTGCAAGACATCATTTTGAAGACTTAGATGGCAAGGTTGGAGCTCTCCCACCCGATGACACATACCCATATTCTCTTATCCTACCAACATCAGTGACATACCACTGATGTCAGCGAGCAAGCCGAATATGGGTTATTCCATGCCCTCTTGATCTAAATAGGAAGATCAGGAAGGAATGAAAAAGCCCAACTGAGCCGATGATTTATGGACGGGGAGAAACCAATCGCTTAACCTAACACGAGCAATCTCTCCTCTAGCGCACCAACATGGCAGCCGCAGCCTGCCTGCAGCGCGTTTTATATACATTCAAAGGCTCAGCATACACAGTCGGGATGACCGAGAAGATTAATCTCCCTTCCGCCATCCCTAGAGCACTTGCAGATAAGTCTCGTCAGCCGCCTCAGCGAGCTCTATCCAAGAAACCCGTGACACGCGTCCTCGCTCAGCCTCGGCATGAGCGGGACCGCATCATCAGTCTTGGTTGCCAAACCCTCTTCCCTCAGGAAGAGAACCGGACGAGAACGGAGCGATCTCGGATGGACAAACGCTCACATACACAAACAAACAGCTCCATAAGAGCTGAATGAGCATGCTCTTGATCCCCGGCAGAAATATACGAATTTGGATTACCTTAACTCAAAGCATTCAGACAAAACAGTACCTGAAGACGAAGAAGCAGTGTCATATTGGCAAGGCGCCCTTTTATACTTTCTGTTCGCACCTTGATGACATTATAGGCTGTCGCCGGTCAATAGGATTGCTGTGATTCGATAGTAGTTCAGACTCAGCGGAGGAGGATTTCGCTCCATCTACCTGCTCCCACTGTCTCGTGCCCCCACTACGAGCGCATCTTGAGGTTTCAGACCTTAGCATCCCTCCGCCAACAAGGGACCGATCTGAGGAAGTTCGCGGTCGAGTTCCTTACAGTGGCGGAGGGATTGAAGCTAAATTAAGGCCCTCTTAAGGACCTTTTCTTTTATGCAATCAACGGGCCCATGGACTGGCTGTTTAGGAGCATGTATGATGGGGAAACGTTTGAGGCGATGGTGGAGGGTCTCACTCGTGAGCAGGAGCAAGCGGACAAGGAGATGATGACAGCTCCGGTGGTCCCAGTTCCGGTGGTCCCTGTTCCGGTGGTCCCTGCTCCGGTGGTCCCTGCTCTGCCTGCGCCACCCAGACGCCCTGCTCTGACTGCACCACCCTGGTGCCCTGCTCTGCCCGCACCACCGAGGCACCCTGTTCTGCCCGTGCCGCCCTGGCGTCCTGCTCTGCCCGTGCCACCTTGCTTTACCCGCGCCGCCCTGGCGTCCTGCTCTGCCCACGTGCCGCTCGGGCCAGCTGAACTCTGCGGGCCGCCCTGGCCGGCTGAACTCTGCGGGCCGGCCGAACTCTGCGGGCCGCCCCGGCCGGCCGAACTCTGCCGGCCGCCCTAGCCGGCTGAACTCTGCGGGCCGCCCTGGCCACCTGAACTCTGCGGGCAGCCCTGGCCACCTGAACTCTGCGGGCCGCCCTGGCCACCTGAACTTTTTGTTTCCCCCGTTCCTCCTTGGTTTGTCCCTCCCATCCCGCCCTGGTCTGTCCCTCGTGTCTTGCCCTGGTCAGTCCCTCCAGTCCAGCCCGGGTCTGTACCGCTCTGGTCTGTACCTCCCGCCCCGCCCTGGTCTGTCCTCCCGGTCCCGCCCTGTCTTTGTGGAGCGTCTGGTAGCAACTCATTAAAGAGGGGGTAATGTCACATGCCTGTCCTGTCTTGTGGAGCACTTGGTGTTTTGTTGTTTTGGGCAATGTGCTCGTGTCTCTGTCTGATCCCTCCCCCTTGTTATCTGATTAGTGTTTGATTTCTCCCACCTGTTCCCTCCTGATTTCTTCCTCTTTATATAGTTCCCTTGTGTTCACAGTCCTTGTTGGTACGTTGTTTAACGTCTCCCTTCCCCGTGATCCGCTCCCTCTCCTTGACCTGTTTTGGTATGTTGTTTGTTTTGAAAAGTTTTTTTCTAGTTTTGTTATGTTTTCCCCCTTGTGGGTTTTTGTTTTTTGATTATGTTTATTTGTTAATAAAACCATCCCTTCCTGCATTTGAGTCTTCACCCTAGTTTTCTTTAGTTTGAACGTAACAGCAATACCCTCGCCATAATTCAGACCCTTTATGGTATCGATTTAATATCGGTACTTCGGTATTAGATTGTGGTACTGTACCGAATCCAAAATTGTGGTATAGAGCCATCCATTGTCTAAACACAACAATAACATTGGCCGGCGACAGCCTATGACGTCACTAACGGTGCAACCAGAGTATAAAAGTACACGAGCAGGCATACTCGAAGCATGGTAGTGAGACACAGTGTCTCGTTCTGCTTCTCAGGGAACCATGGTTACATTCGTAACCTGAGACGTTCCCTTTTGAATGGGACACTGTGTCCTAGGGTGCTTATGGGGAACAAATATCCACTCCGCCATGCTGAAGGAATGAATGCTGTAACAGCTGACAAAGTCAATGGCTCTCATTCACTAAGAATGCGTACGCAAAATGTTTGCCTGCAATGTGCATACAAACGATTTTAAGAACAAATCACAATTCACGAAAGATTTCGTAATTTTTTTTTTTTTGTAAATGTATGAAAAAATATAGGAACAACTGAAACCACACATATGAAAAAATAACTTTCTCTGTATGGCTTTGTAATAGTGTTAAGAATTTATATTTCCTCCTAACATGACTATAATTTAATTGAAGTATATTGCATTATTTGTATTATATAATGAAATGATTAAATAATACAATTTAATTTAATCTTAAATACATCTGATAATACTGTACAGTTCAAGAGTAAGAAAAGGATCCAGGCGAGACAGCAGCAAGTTTGACGAGAGTGACAAAAGGCTGTAAAGAAAGCGTGTGGGGAAAGCCCTTATATGGAGATGGTTTGGGTGTGTTTTAAGCAAATGACTAACTTTGTGCACACGGCTGCTAATTTAGAATACTCCAAATTCACTAACATCAGAACGAGGTAAAAAAAAAATGAATGTGCGTATGACTGTTTTGTGAATCAAGCAGAGATTTTTTGTGAGAAGATCTTCTGTGCGTACAAATACGAAAGAATCCAAGCAATAATTAGTGAATGAGACCCATTGACTCCACGGAGCTAGGTCTGGAGTCACAGTTCCCCGTCCTAGTGGATAGTCACCAGCGGCTGTCGTGACTGTTCCCTAGGGCCAGAAACCCCAGCTTCATACACCACAGGGAAAGCACAGGGCCTGGTATTCTTCTGAATATATTCAAGGGAATATGGCCAAGGATAAGGAATATCCTGACTGTCACATCAGGGGACACTATACCCCTGATGAGTGGAGGTCTCAGGAAAACCACTCTCCAAACAACCTAGCAACAATCTGTCACGCAGGAGAACTTCATTCAATTATCATATAGTGTCAATGCGGGCATATCAGTAGTGATAGTTATTTAGTGTCCCCAACTAAGCAAGACAAAAGCCAAAAGTGACAGAGGCAAGGAACCAAAACTCCATCAGGTGACAAAATGGAGCATAAAACCTTGGGAGAAACCAGGCTCAGTCGGGGTGCCAATTCTCCGCTGGCCAATGAACAAACAGTGTATGATTATGATTCAGGCAACATTACAAATCAGAAGCCATACTGTATTAGATCGGAATATTACAGAATATTTGTCCAGTTCCATCTGATTGAAGATCGGAGTCATCATGCCGGAGACGGGTTTGTTGAGGATATCGTGACGATGAGGCCATCACAGGGGAGAATCTAGTTGACACGGTCTCTGCAGACACTTCAGGGATGCGTTGGTCGTGGTCTAGTGCAGATCCACCATCTGATCTGGATAGGGCCCAGATCCGGCTGACTACAGTAAACCTTGGGGTAAACAGAGAGACTAACATTAGCGTAGATGCCATTCTTTTTATGATGTAACAAGTACATCAGGTGTTATGGGAAGTGTTCCCGGTCCAGCAGACCTAGTTAATGCAGCCTAACAATCATTTAACTGATTTGAATAATATAAATTGATAATGTTCTATATGTATGCCATAGTAAAGAGATGTGTTTTTAGTCTAGATTTAAACTGACAGAGTGTGTCTGCTTCCCAACAATGCTAGGAAGGCTGTTCCACAATTTAGGTGCTACATATGAAAATGATCGACCGCCTGCAGTAGAGCAATCAAGGACACAGTACTAGTTCCCATTCGAAAGGGAACCAGGGTTCACTATGAAGGTATTTTTGGTGCAAAACAACTGAACACGCGTGAGAGTGGAATTTGTAGCTGTAGATCATATCCACACATGTGTACCAATAAATTTGAAGTCACAGAGAAAAAATGTATATGTGACGTATGTAACACATCTGCACACATAATGTGAATCCATGCAATGAGAGTTACACACTTGTAGAATATTTGGTCACAAATGTATTTCTTTTCTTGGATATTTTTCTGACACAATCACAAGTCCAATCACTACGCTCTCACTTTTGCACCATATACTACGCGAAATGTGGAGCAAAAGAGATTTGTGCATCTGTGAGGCAGCGGTTCAGAGAGCAGAGAATTTCAGCCAATCAGAAGAGCTCTTTTAAACCGGTGGCGCGCGACCGAGAACGGTAAAAATACATGAGCAATCTGCTAGCAGGCGAAGTCAAGTAACGGTATGTCTTTTTTTTTTATCTCTCCCCCCCTGCAATCACTCACCGTTTAGTAGTTTGTTTAGTAGTTTTAATATGTGCACTGGTCGACTAAGTTGGTGATCATTGTTTCTTGAGCTAGCCTTTCTTGTTTCACGAAATGTAATCTACTGTTAAAGGTGCCCTAGAATGATTTGAAACAACATTTTAAATTGTTCTCTGGTATCTACATAGAGGGTATATGGCTTATTTAAGGTCAATAATTGTCCAGATACGGTTTTACAGGTCCATTTACAACTCTAGAAATCTTCCCCAGGATGAAATGGTCTGTTTTTGCCTTATTTGGAAGGGTCATGAATATTAATGCAGAGTTCTGCTCTGATTGGCTGTTTCACTGCGGCTCAATGATAGCAGGCACGTCTATACTGACCGTCATGAGAATGGAGAGATTAGGCATTCAACCTTATATGTTTGAGCCTGTTTCTGACGAAAATGCAGATTTTGAGGAACAACAACATGTTTTGAGATTGGAAATGAACGCTTCTGAATGGTAAGTTAAGTCTTTATTTTAATTAGGAACCTGCAAAATCATTACGTCCATACCAGAACTTCAGCCTAAACGATAACTAGCATATAGCATTAATTATACACATCAGCAGTCACAACTTTAGCATTGTAAAAAGATATTAATTATTGTAATGTGATTTTACAATGACAGCTTCTTCACTTTGAATCACAAACTGAACTGGGTAGCGCTTAAATATGTTGTTTGTACAGTAACGTTTGAGTTTGACAATAGAGTACTGATTTAAAAGTCGATTTATTTAGCCATTTAGTTGTGTAAGAAACCTGGATTACACTATTGTTACTGTACTAGCATCTTGCGTCAGATCTACAACGGGGATATTATCGTTAATGTTGTCTCTCTAAGAGACAGAAATTGTTTAGACAGTCAAGAAGTGGATAAAATCACTTACTGCTTGTGGGAATATGGTTGGAATTGCCCCTTTCTTCAGTGTCAGACCTGCTTGATATTGTCCCGGGTTTGAAAAACTGTCCGTGGTGAAATGGGCTGAGCAAACTAACAACTCTGAATTAAATTGTTGCGGTATCCGATTATAAATAAACATCAACCATGCCTGTTGACATGTTTTTTATATGTGGGAAGAGTATGAAACGTCTTCACATCCCCTGCAAAGCCTGGAACATAACATTTGTTTCCATGATCTGCCATTTCGCTATCCTCGTGTGACGCTTGTTTACCTGCAGAGATGATGCGGTTGCGCAGTTCCGCCTGACCGTGAACATGTGCTGGTATATGCAAATGTTGGGGGGCGTACATATTAATGATCCCATCGATTGCATCACTGCTGGTGTTATGTTGAGATTTGCCTATTTTTCCGTGGTGTTTTTCACAAACGAGATTTACATATGAAGGAGGAGGCAATGGTGTTTGAGACTCACTGTAGGTGATTTACATGCACTGAACTCTTGTTATTTAACTATGGCAAGGTTCATTCGATTTTTCATTCTAGGGCACCTTTAAGTTTGCCATCCAATCGTCTCATAATTAAAGATACTCTCATATTAAATGATGTATTCCTTATATTCTCTTCAGCTTTACTTGAAATTTTACTTAAATTTTATAGTTTCTGTTTGGCAGTCGTAGCTGCCAGTAATTTACCATTTTTAAACAGTGTAAAACTGTTATTATACTGATTTTTCCTAGATTATTAAGATCAAACACCTTCAATAAAGTGACAGTACTAAAAATTCTGCAGAAAAACACTGTTATTTTACAGATTATTGCAATAAAAAAACATTCAATAAAGTGTTAAATTTACAGTTTTATTTTGGAAGACAAAATACAGTCTGCAAAGCAATACAATACATACAATACATTTCAAATACAGATAACAGTGGAACAGTTTCATAAAATTTTTAAAGTTGAATAAAATTTCAAACTGAAAAAAAAAAATACAAAACTGATACATTTACATTTACAAGATTGTCACGGATTCACTATACACGGGTTTCCTGTTTACAAACATTACAGGGTGCGTGCGCATCCTGGAGGCAGAAAGACAGATCGCTGAGCTGGTCCGCTACTGCAACAACCTTAAGTATTGAAGCTTTCCTTATTGTTTGTATATAACTGCTGACTCAATAAAACGTGATTTTAGTTGGATCTGTTTGTCTGTCTTTAATTTTGCAGTGTTGCTGTGATACATGTATGAATGATCATGTCAGGCTAGTAATGTAATCAATTAATCAAACATCACAGATACAGTTATTAATAAGCACTGGCTCTGTTGGTACAATTAACCACGCAGCAACTCCTTGGCATTTTGACTTTCAGACACGCCGCTGCTAACCTACAACACGCGAGGTCTCTTCTTTCTGCCTCTCGGTTGCGTGCGCAAGCAGTGATGACGTCGCCGAGAAATCCATGTATTGATTCTAAAACGTGTATTATTCAGATGTATTAGTAGTAGAATCTACTACTACTAATCTCAGTTCTCGCGCATGCGTCGTGGCACTCCCGCGAACTCTCGTCAGAGGCTCAAATTGAACAACAATAATAGGGGGATAAAGTCATTATTTTTGTTGTTTTTCCGCTCAAAAAGTATTTTCGTCGCATGATAGACTTAATACAGAGCCACTGCAGTCATTTGGACTCCTTAAATGACGTTTTTACTTACTATTCTGGGCCATCAAGTTTCATTCCCTCTGAAAGCCTATGGAGGAGTGAGACAGCTCTCAGATTTCATCAAAAATATACTAAATTATGTTCCGAAGATGAACGAAGGTCTTACATGGTTGGAACAACATGAGGGTGAGTAATTACTGACTTTATTTTCAATTTTGGGTGAACTAACCCTTTAAGTCCTCCCTACGGGCAGGCATCTTGGAATTCCCTCACTGGGAGATGCTTCCCAGTGTACCTTGGTATTCCTGTGTTAAGCGTGAGTCCTTCGTCCGTATTAGTCTTACGACAGGGAACTCACACTTACGCAGGGCACTGGAAGACAGCTGAGTGGCGAGATTATATTGAACCCCCATTCGTTAGTCACTAACGTACGTCGTAGTGACTGAACGAAAGGGAACGTCTCGGTTACGGATGTAACCCTCGTTCCCTGAGGAGGGAACGGAGACGTACATTCCGTTGCCACTTCAGCTGTGCTACCTGGAACGCAGGAGTTCAGTCTTGGCTCCTCAAGCAGGTAACATAATGCGATATTGCCACGTACTTCCTTATATACTCACGCGGTGAGGCGGAGTTACCTATGCAAATTCCGCATGCCCCATGCCATTGGCACTCCATTGGGCGTTTTCTCTACGCTCGAAGATGATAGGCTTCTAGGCGAAACCCCCATTCGTTAGTCACTAACGTACGTCTCCGCTCACTCCTCAGGGAACGAGGGTTACATCCGTAACCGAGACGTTTCCTATATAGTTTGTTATATTTGTATCCAGAATTACAGTTTGAATTCTGTTGAATGGTCTGTTGCGATGCAACTGTGTCCGCAGAGCTCTTCGACATGACCCTAAGCACCCGTCCAAAGCCTGTAGGTTTACGTCTACTTTGATGGCGAAGACCTACAGAGCGGCGGGCGAAGCCACGTCCGCCTTGCATGCCATGGCTGTGCTGCAGGTCTACCCGGCCAAGGTACTCCGTGACATGCACGAGGGTGGTACTGACCCTGCTTTAATGCAAGAGCTGCGTGCGGCCACCGACCTCGCTCTATGAGCGACGAAGGTGACCACGCACTCTCTAGGTCAGGTGATGTCCACTTCAGTGGTCCAGGAGCGCGATCTATGGATCAACCTGGCCGATATGCGGGAAGTTGAGCGAACCCGGTTCCTCAATTCCCCCATATCCCAGGCTGGGCTGTTCAGCGGGGCGGTTGAGGATTTCGCCCAACAACTCTCAACCACTCAGAAGCAGACTGAGGCTATTAAACATATCCTGCCCCGGCAGTCCGCTGCTGCCTCCACCCAGCCAGTTTGCGTGGTCTCCTCCCCATTTCCGGGGAGTCCGCTATACCATGGTGGGTGGCAATGCCCCTGTCATGCGTGCGGAGATCGACACCCTACTGGCGCAGGGTGCGGTCGAGATCGTCCCTCCAGCCGAGATGGAGTCATTGTTTTACAGCCCCTACTTCATCGTACCCAAGAAAACTGGTGGGTTACGGCCAATCCTGGACCTGCGCATCTTGAACCGAACCCTTCACAGGCTTCCGTTCAAGATGCTCACAGCCAAGCGCATTTTCGAATGTGTGCGGCCGATGGATTGGTTTGCAGCAATCGACCTGAATGACGCGTACTTTCATGTCTCCATCCTCCATCCTCGACACAGACCCTCCCTACGGTTTGTCTTCGAGGGGCGGGCATATCAGACAGCCCTTGTGCCACTCAGGCAACATGGGGTTCGCATCCTGAACTATCTTGACGACTGGCTGATACTAGGTCACTCTCGAGATCAGGTGTGCGAACACAGGGACATGGTTCTCTGGCACCTCGCCCATCTGGGCCTTCGGGTCAACTGGGAGAAGAGAAAACTCAGTCATGCCGCTCGGTTTGCTTCATATGAGACCGCTTCGGCACTGGCTCCGCGATCGAGTCCCAAGATGGGCATGGCAACAATGCACGCTGCGGGTCCCAGTCACTTGCATCTGCCGTCAGACCTTCACCCCGTGGTCGAACCTCAGTTTTCTACGGGCAGGTGTTCCCTTAGAACTAGTTTCCAGGCATGTTGTTGTCTCAACAGATGCCTCTGCCACGGGCTGGGGTGCAATGGACAGGACCCCTGGAGAGGACCTCAGCGTACATGGCATGTCAATTGCCTCGAGTTGCTGGCCGTACATCTTGCCCTGCACCGCTTCCGAGCCCTGCTAAAGGACAAGCATGTACTGGTCCGTACAGACAACACGGTGACAGTAGCGTACATCAACCGACAAGATGGTCTACGCTGCCGCCGGATGTCGCAACTCGCCCGCCATCTCATCCTATGGAGTCAGAAGCATCTGAGGTCGCTTCGTGCTGTTCACATCCTGGGAGAACTGAATCGTGCAGCCGACGAGCTGTCACATGTTCAGACGCTGCCAGGGGAATGGCGTCTCCATCCCCAGTCGGTTCAGCTGATTTGGGAACAGTTCGGGGACGCACAGATAGATCTGTTTGCCTCCCACGACTCTTCCCATTGCCGCTGGTATTACTCCCTGACCGAGGGGACTATCGGCACGGATGCACTAGCGCACAGCTGGCCGCGGGGCCTGCGCAAGTATGCGTTCCCCCCAGTGAGCCTTCTCGCACAGGTTTTGTGGACGATCAGGGAGGACAAGGAGCAGGTGGTCACCCCGTATTGGCCCGGCCGGACCTGGTTCTCGGAACTGGTACTCCTTGCGACAGACCCTCCCTGGCCTATTCCTCTGAGACAGGATCTTCTGACTCAGAGATGGGGCACCCTATGGCACCTGCGTCCCGACCTGTGGAACCTACACGTGTGGGTCCTGGACGGGACGCGGCAGGTTTGAGTACCCTACCACCTCAGGTGGTGGCTACCATCACTTCCGCTAGGGCCTCGTCTACAAGACAGGCCTACGTGTTGAAGTGGAACCTCTTCGTCACCTGCTGCTCTTCTCGCCGAGAAGACCCCAGGAAATTCCCGATTGGGTCCGTGCTCTCCTTCCTCCAAGAAGGGTTGGAGCGAAGGCTGTCTCCCTCCACCCTGAAGGTTTAGCAATTATCGCTAATAAAATATGCTATTTTTGCACTCAAATTGAACAACAATAATAGTGGGATAAAGTCATTATTTTTGTTGTTTTTCCGCTCAAAAAGTATTTTCGTCGCATGATAGACTTAATACAGAGCCACTGCAGTCATTTGGACTCCTTAAATGACGTTTTTACTTACTATTCTGGGCCATCAAGTTTCATTCCCTCTGAAAGCCTATGGAGGAGTGAGACAGCTCTCAGATTTCATCAAAAATATACTAAATTATGTTCCGAAGATGAACGAAGGTCTTACATGGTTGGAACAACATGAGGGTGAGTAATTACTGACTTTATTTTCAATTTTGGGTGAACTAACCCTTTAAGTCCTCCCTACGGGCAGGCATCTTGGAATTCCCTCACTGGGAGATGCTTCCCAGTGTACCTTGGTATTCCTGTGTTAAGCGTGAGTCCTTCGTCCGTATTAGTCTTACGACAGGGAACTCACACTTACGCAGGGCACTGGAAGACAGCTGAGTGGCGAGATTATATTGAACCCCCATTCGTTAGTCACTAACGTACGTCGTAGTGACTGAACGAAAGGGAACGTCTCGGTTACGGATGTAACCCTCGTTCCCTGAGGAGGGAACGGAGACGTACATTCCGTTGCCACTTCAGCTGTGCTACCTGGAACGCAGGAGTTCAGTCTTGGCTCCTCAAGCAGGTAACATAATGCGATATTGCCACGTACTTCCTTATATACTCACGCGGTGAGGCGGAGTTACCTATGCAAATTCCGCATGCCCCATGGCATTGGCACTCCATTGGGCGTTTTCTCTATGCTCGAAGATGATAGGCTTCTAGGCGAAACCCCCATTCGTTAGTCACTAACGTACGTCTCCGTTCACTCCTCAGGGAACGAGGGTTACATCCGTAACCGAGACGTTTCCTATATAGTTTGTTATATTTGTATCCAGAATTACAGTTTGAATTCTGTTGAATGGTCTGTTGCGATGCAACTGTGTCCGCAGAGCTCTTCGACATGACCCTAAGCACCCGTCCAAAGCCTGTAGGTTTACGTCTACTTTGATGGCGAAGACCTACAGAGCGGCGGGCGAAGCCACGTCCGCCTTGCATGCCATGGCTGTGCTGCAGGTCTACCCAGCCAAGGTACTCCGTGACATGCACGAGGGTGGTACTGACCCTGCTTTAATGCAAGAGCTGCGTGCGGCCACCGACCTCGCTCTATGAGCGACGAAGGTGACCACGCACTCTCTAGGTCAGGTGATGTCCACTTCAGTGGTCCAGGAGCGCGATCTATGGCTCAACCTGGCCGATATGCGGGAAGTTGAGCGAACCCGGTTCCTCAATTCCCCCATATCCCAGGCTGGGCTGTTCAGCGGGGCGGTTGAGGATTTCGCCCAACAACTCTCAACCACTCAGAAGCAGACTGAGGCTATTAAACATATCCTGCCCCGGCAGTCCGCTGCTGCCTCCACCCAGCCAGTTCGCGTGGTCTCCTCCCCATTTCCGGGGAGTCCGCTATACCATGGTGGGTGGCAATGCCCCTGTCATGCGTGCGGAGATCGACACCCTACTGGCGCAGGGTGCGGTCGAGATCGTCCCTCCAGCCGAGATGGAGTCATTGTTTTACAGCCCCTACTTCATCGTACCCAAGAAAACTGGTGGGTTACGGCCAATCCTGGACCTGCGCATCTTGAACCGAACCCTTCACAGGCTTCCGTTCAAGATGCTCACAGCCAAGCGCATTTTCGAATGTGTGCGGCCGATGGATTGGTTTGCAGCAATCGACCTGAATGACGCGTACTTTCATGTCTCCATCCTCCATCCTCGACACAGACCGTTCCTACGGTTTGTCTTCGAGGGGCGGGCATATCAGACAGCCCTTGTGCCACTCAGGCAACATGGGGTTCGCATCCTGAACTATCTTGACGACTGGCTGATACTAGGTCACTCTCGAGATCAGGTGTGCGAACACAGGGACATGGTTCTCTGGCACCTCGCCCATCTGGGCCTTCGGGTCAACTGGGAGAAGAGAAAACTCAGTCATGCCGCTCGGTTTGCTTCATATGAGACCGCTTCGGCACTGGCTCCGCGATCGAGTCCCAAGATGGGCATGGCAACAATGCACGCTGCGGGTCCCAGTCACTTGCATCTGCCGTCAGACCTTCACCCCGTGGTCGAACCTCAGTTTTCTACGGGCAGGTGTTCCCTTAGAACTAGTTTCCAGGCATGTTGTTGTCTCAACAGATGCCTCTGCCACGGGCTGGGGTGCAATGGACAGGACCCCTGGAGAGGACCTCAGCGTACATGGCATGTCAATTGCCTCGAGTTGCTGGCCGTACATCTTGCCCTGCACCGCTTCCGAGCCCTGCTAAAGGACAAGCATGTACTGGTCCGTACAGACAACACGGTGACAGTAGCGTACATCAACCGACAAGATGGTCTACGCTGCCGCCGGATGTCGCAACTCGCCCGCCATCTCATCCTATGGAGTCAGAAGCATCTGAGGTCGCTTCGTGCTGTTCACATCCTGGGAGAACTGAATCGTGCAGCCGACGAGCTGTCACATGTTCAGACGCTGCCAGGGGAATGGCGTCTCCATCCCCAGTCGGTTCAGCTGATTTGGGAACAGTTCGGGGACGCACAGATAGATCTGTTTGCCTCCCACGACTCTTCCCATTGCCGCTGGTATTACTCCCTGACCGAGGGGACTATCGGCACGGATGCACTAGCGCACAGCTGGCCGCGGGGCCTGCGCAAGTATGCGTTCCCCCCAGTGAGCCTTCTCGCACAGGTTTTGTGGACGATCAGGGAGGACAAGGAGCAGGTGGTCACCCCGTATTGGCCCGGCCGGACCTGGTTCTCGGAACTGGTACTCCTTGCGACAGACCCTCCCTGGCCTATTCCTCTGAGACAGGATCTTCTGACTCAGAGATGGGGCACCCTATGGCACCTGCGTCCCGACCTGTGGAACCTACACGTGTGGGTCCTGGACGGGACGCGGCAGGTTTGAGTACCCTACCACCTCAGGTGGTGGCTACCATCACTTCCGCTAGGGCCTCGTCTACAAGACAGGCCTACGTGTTGAAGTGGAACCTCTTCGTCACCTGCTGCTCTTCTCGCCGAGAAGACCCCAGGAAATGCCCGATTGGGTCCGTGCTCTCCTTCCTCCAAGAAGGGTTGGAGCGAAGGCTGTCTCCCTCCACCCTGAAGGTTTAGCAATTATCGCTAATAAAATATGCTATTTTTGCACTCTGCAAATAGCAATAGATGCTATTTACACTAAGTGCGACAGACTAAGTGTAAATAGTGATAGATGCTATTTACACTACGTGCAAATATTGATAGATGATATTTACACTATGTGCAAATAGCTGGAGATGCTATTTACTAAGTAAAATAGCATACTAAGTGAAAATAGTGATATATTCTATTTACACCATGTAAAAGTAGTTCTTTGCAATATGTGTAAATAGTAATTAGATGCAATTTATACTTTATCCTGACAGATACATACTATTTGCACCTCAGTATTGTACATAAACAGGATGCAATAATAACATAGAATGCAAATTATTATATTTATTAAAATTATTAAATGGATGCCACCTTAATGGGATAATACAAGCCCTCCCTACACCTATCCCTAACCCTACCCGATAAATGCTTTTATTATTATTAAACATTTTGTTAGGCACTTTATTAAATTTTTAATTTTTATTAAAAGTAAATGCCTTTCCGATATGATATGTGATGAGAAAAGAGAGAAGATCGAGCTCTGCAAAAGGCAGATTCGAACCTGGGTCGATCGCATCCAAACCTATATGTTTTAGCCTTATGCTTTACTGACTACACCACTGAAAACACTGAACTACACCTGTTAATTTTTTTTCTCTTGTTTTTCCCAAACAGGCATTGTTAGCTGGAGCTAGTGCGAATAGCACTTGCCAAAAAGGCACGCTATTTGCTCTTGGTGACACTCCGAATATTTGAATATTTTTGAGTTTTGAGTTTGTCAGCGAAGTGGGACAGTTTCTGACATGACTGCATAACTGCCTTTATGTGATGAAGCCCATGGGTTTGTACACAGACACAGGGAAACTAATTTGTCCTGTATGCAAAATTTTAGGATCCATAAAAAAGAATGGTACAGTAAAATGTTCCATCGTATTAACGTAAGCCTTGAACATGCAGTCAAGCATGTGTCCAGATCAGTTAAACCAAAAATATTATTAATTCTTGGTTCAGAGTTCAATGACATCAGACTGATCAAAAACATCAAATTGCTGCTATTTTTTTTTCTTTCAGAGACAGACGCAGCAGTAACCTAAGCTTTTTATTTGTGTAGGCCTATATTTAACTTTTTTAAATGGCCTATATGAGCTGCCGTCTTAAAGGGGTGGTAAAACACATTATTTCGAAGGCTTGATTGTGTTTGTGGGGTACACTGTAACATGTGTTCATGCTTCGTTTTTAAAAAAAATTGCATTATTTTTCATATATTTTACCTTTATTCTACACTGTTCTGTCCCTCCTTGTAAAACGGTCTGATGGTTTCCGGGTTGTATGAAGCCAGTCCCTCAAAAATACGCAATGGGCTCAGATTGGTTAGCTGGCCCAGTGTGTTGTGATTCGCTAACCGCCTAGTGCACGTTTGTCGGAAACGTCACGCCCCTTACCTTTACCGGTAGCCTCTGCTTTGGGTAGTACAATGGCGTCAATAAAACCATACCAATTTGAGCCCAAATCAGACCCAGACAATTTTAGTGAAGATGATCAAGCAGAACCTGTTCAGTCCTCAAAAGTAAAGACTGCGAATCTATAGGTGATCGCTACTGAATGGCGCTGTTACTTTTGAATTTTTAGAACAATTTGCCAAATATCTGTCACAAGAATGAACACTAAACATTGCTTTTACTATAGTATCCAAATCAAACACAGAACCATGTTTAGCATGCCTGTAGATAAACAATACATAAAAGCTCTAATCAAAGAATAATTTACACTAATGTCAAGTTCGCTGTGGAGATTTTTAAAAGTTTGTAACGTTAGGTGTTTGTCGGATAACGTTAAGTATGAATGAGAATTTAACAAACTGGTTTGCAGAGCCAAATGAGCTGTCATGTTTACTTCCTTGCTACAACGTACAATTAACAATACAAACTATTACAGGAAAACACATAGATGAAAAATAAATCATACTTACAGGTTGTGGCCCGTAAACAGCTTCTATTTTTAAATCCATCTTTGAGGACAAGCCGTTGTAAGTATCCTGCATTGAACTCGTGAAAATTGTGGAAGCTTTCCTCCGTGAAATGTGCAGCGGGAGCCGCACACGCCCGTCGTGTATTCACATTTATGTATTGCAAATACAGACGAATATTGTCCATTATGTCACATTTTCCGGTCTTCTCCTCCGACCCCTGTCTGTCTCGTGCTTTGATTTATGATGGGCAGCATATATCTGCTACAAATGCGACCGTGTTCCCCTCTGTCTCATACACGCATGCATATAACGTTGTATGTTAACCCTTTCGCACGTACGTTCTGAATATTCCGACTGGCAGCCTGGCGTGAGTTTTTTAATGCGACCGTTATTATGTAATGACATGCGTTCTAATTTCCATGGTAACACATCAACCTTGACACGTGTGAGTTTTCGCAGTCACAATGGCGCCAATGGTGGATGACCGCGTGCAGGTGAGCACTCTATGAATGTTTTTGTCACAGGGTGTTTTGGTGATGGTTCATGTTCATCGTTCTTGGTTATGTTTTTAGTTTATCACGTTATGTTTGAGTGTGTCATAAGGTGTGTTCGACATCGCCTGCGGCCGGATTCAACTGATCGGCGAGAGTAGCCGCGTGCAGGCGGGGAGGAGCTGCAAACGGAGACGTGAAGTCGGACACTTTCTGCTTCCCGTAGTGACGCTTGCGCTGTGTTTGCATACTTTATCAGCTGAAGTGAAATAAATGCAATATTTGGCAATGCACAGAGGTTTCAGAGACATTATTGTCATGTAATACTTTATGTACTGCTTAATACAGCGTGTGTTTGTACAAGAATAAAGTTCAACATATAAGCCTACACTATCAATGAAGTGGGGTCTATGTTTGTTATAAACATGACAATATAACATCGCGACTACATGAAAGGAGGTTTTACTGTTATAAAAAACAGATTTGTGAGCATTAGTGGAGCTGAAGGTTTCAGAATAAACACGAAACACACGTGATCGCTGTCATGCGGTGAATCCAGCCAATCGAGGAACAGCTGTGTCGTCATCAGAGTCCGTGCAGCCTCCTGCAGCTGCTCTGTAGAAACTGCACCGGCTGTATCAGCCGACTGCTCTCGAATCGCTCTCGCGGCACTTTGTTGACATACGTCACTGTCACGTGGCGTCGGCACTGCCTCAAGTCGGACAAAATTTCTAACCGGCATGCACTGCTTCAAGTCAGCCGCCGATCGGTCTGCGCATCGCTGGGTGAAGTCGAACAAGCCTATGTTCACTGTCTTGGTTCCTGGTTTTGTCATGTTCCAGTGTCATGTGACTCCCATGCCCTCATGTGATCTTGTGTCTTGTCCTGTCATTGGTTCATTGTCTCATCACTGTTCACAGGTGTCACTTGTCTTGTCATTAGTGTGTGTATTTAAGCCCTCATGTTTGCCATGTGTCTGGGTCTGATATTTATTGTTGTAACCTGCTGTTGGTGAGTTTTGTTTAGCCATGCCATGACTTTGTTTTATGTTTTGCCAAGTTAAGCCAAGTCTTTGTTTTAAGTTTTGTTTATTATAAATAAAGAACTGCACATGGGTTCAGCAACTTGCCTCCAGTGGATACCGTGTTACAGAATATCAGACCAACAAAATGGACCCAGCAGTTGCCCTGCTTTGTCTACGCCAGGGGGATCGATCCATAGAGAACTATGTGGAGGAATTTTGTGGGCTCTGTCACGTAGTGGATTTTAATGATGCTGCCCTTAAGGGGATGTTTCTTAATGGACTCAACGGCTTTGTAAGCTACTTGATGCCCGACAGCAACTCCCCGGGGACTCTAGCAGAATATATTGACTTTGCTCTTCTGCTGGCTGGGTCTTCTTTTACGGTGGGGACTGTGGAGGAGGGGCCCCACAACCCCACAGTACCCACCACAACCCAGCCAGAGTCATCTGCTCCAGCCCACGTCCATGCTCCAGCCCACGTCCAGGCTCCGGCCCCGTCCAGGCTCCAGCCCACGGCCCCGTCCGGGCTCCAGCCCACGGCCCCGTCCAGGCTCCAGCCCACGGCCCCGCTGTCCCGCCCAAGAAAATTTTGGGGGGGGCAGGCAGGGGGTACATGGAGGCCATGAAGGCCACGCCTCTGTGGCCCCCTGAACTGCCGTTACCGCCATGGCCTGTTGAACTGCCGTTGCCGCCATGGCCTGTTGAACTGCCGTTGCCGCCATGGCCTGTTGAACTGCCGTTACCGCCATGGCCTGTTGAACTGCCGTTACCGCCATGGCCTGTTGAACTGCCGTTACCGCCATGGCCTGTTGAACTGCCGTTGCCGCCATGGCCTGTTGAACTGCCATTTAAGCCCTCATGTTTGCCATGTGTCTGGGTCTGATATTGATTGTTGTAACCTGCTGTTGGTGAGTTTTGTTTAGCCATGCCATGACTTTGTTTTATGTTTTGCCAAGTTAAGCCTAGTCTTTGTTTTAAGTTTTGTTTATTATAAATAAAGAACTGCACATGGGTTCAGCAACTTGCCTCCAGTGGATACCGTGTTACAGTTTTGCTTTTTTTAATTCAAAACCTCTCACATTATTTGTTAGCGTGTACACACTATGGTTGACATGTTTATGTTGCTATTTTTTTCCCCACTGCTTTGAATTTCGCTTGCACACGGCATTTTGCATCTCCCTCACAACATCCGCGTGACAATTGGTGAGTATATTTTAGTTTTTTCCCCCTATTTTGGAGTACATATAATTATTTACAAGCATGCAATAAATATGAATAAAGATGTTTAAAAAAATCTCTTGTAAAACGAACAGTACTCAATAATGTGGACGTTCAATTGTCATGTTTGTCGTTTTGCACATTGCAAATATGCTCCGTGCATTCGGTAAAGTTATTAGGGTTCAGTTGACTTGAACCGTAACATGAATAAATTATATATTATTTATGTTTTAGTGTTAATATTGTTACTGAGTTTTATATTTCACTAGCAAAGCAGAGAAAAGCTATATGGTCACGCCTCACTTAGCTTCTATCTATCTATCTATCTATCTATCGTTTACATGATGTCAAATACCATGTACCTTTTCTCTGCTTTGCTAGTGAGAAATGTGTTGTATAAGTTTAGCATAATTCAAACGTGTCATTTGTTAAAAAGAAATTGCAAAATGTACACATTTCATTCATGTTTTATTAAGTCTCTTCAATTTAAGCTAAATGTTTTTGTTTTTTTTACTATTATACATATATACACTTTCTAATAAAATTACAAAACAAATTATAAATATAATTACAATGAACAACAATCAAACTAGTATTATAAACAAAACAATAAATATACTATGGTAAAAACATCTTTAAAACAAACTATATACATATGTTTTTTACTAAACAAATTACAAATATAATTACAATTAATGAACATAAATAAATAAACTCTGACTTTATACAGGATTAATAATTCTTCAGTGTGTGGTACTCCTCAAAGCATGGGACAGCACACAAGGAAGTGTTGCACGGCACACACATGTGCTTGGTGAGACGCCTCTGCTTGCTCTTGCGTGTGCTGGAGAGGCAGACCTTGCAGTGCCGCCTGGTCCTGCTGCCCTGGGAAGTGGTCTGAGGGACCTCTGACAGAAAATGCCTGGCTGTAAGGCGCAGAGGAGTGTCTAGGGCAGGTCGCCCTCCTTTGGATGGACCCCGCGATGTGCTGTACTCCTCCAGCAGCCCTCTCATCAGGTTCGTCCTGAACTGCAGGGAGGTGATTTCCTTTCCTACTCACAGTAGAACACATCAATAGGGCATAAGGAAGAGGATAGAATAGTATGTGACAGTGTGGTCTATTTATTATTGTAAATTTGTTAATAGAGGGTATGCATGTGACATCACTGTCAGCTGGAGTGAATTCGATTAAAATGTGATTAAGCTCATAATCGCATGAACATGCGTACGCCAATTTTAATCGCATTAAAAAGGCATATAAACACCTTAATCGCAATATTGCCGCTCTGACCAAAGTGTGCATGTGCGCGGACGTATACGGATGCTGTGCGTTGTTCACACAACTTCATGAAATAACTGACATTATTCTGAAGTTTTCTCTTCTCCAAATCACTAAACACTGTCAACACAACTGTTGCAAGCTGTGCAGTCTCTGCTCCTTATCCTCATCCAGATGGTGAGAACAACGTGACGACAGCATAGGAAAACCCGGCATTGCGATATTCATCACGTGCTGAATAATATCTTGTACGGCCATAAATATTTATTTTGAATTTGATGCGAGTAGATTAAAATAATGGCCAGTAACATATATAATGTATGCCTATCTGAGTGTGGTATAACTTTATTAGCAAATAATAAAAATTGCATTAGAAGATTTTTTTTATGTTATATATATATATATATATATATATATATATATATATATATATATATATATATATATATATATATATATATATATATATATATTTTAGTTATAATTGAATAAATTTAAGGACTGACACAATTTGTTCAGTAAACCACTGTTTAATTTAAAAAAAAGCTATTTTAAATTTAGTTTTCTCTCCCCTGCTGTACCGAACCGTGACTTTAAAACCGAGGTGCATACCAAACCGTCAGTTTTGTTTACCATCACACCCCTAGTATATTGTATTTATTTAAAGCATTCACAGGCAAATTTGATTTATGTATTTTACTGGCGTCAAAATCAGGCATGTATAAATGTCAGGATATGTTCTTGTCAATATCCATGGATCACTGGATCTTTGGTAAGTTGTAAGGACCACTATATCGAGTTTAAACTGAAACTTGTTTTACGCATTGTTTTCGCAGTTTCCCCTATTAAATAAAGTCACGCAGCAGCTCTTTAGCCACTCACTCAGGCTGAGAGGAGCGTGTTCCGGCAGGAGAGTGACATCCATGCATACCCTTTATAACACTTATGTTTACATTAATTGAAAATGTAATCACTTTTTATCTTGTTTATATTCTTTGATTTATAGAAATATCTTACCAGTAATTTGCCGGTAGACAATGTGGCTGTTGAGTAAAACCGTGTCAAGTAGGTGAAAGAAGATCTTCTTGTACCACTTGGTAGACTTTCTGGTGCATTCAAGAAAACCAGTCATCATGTCAGCTTTGTCAACTGCTCCCATCTTTTTATTGTACTCCAGCACACAGACTGGCTTCATCTTTGCTTGCCCAGTGATGTGATCCAGCTTTCCTGTGGCTGCCATACCAGTTGGGTGGACTGTGGTAAGGACATGCACATCTTTTATCATGCCATTTGACTGCCAACTGTGATCCATTTTCTTTGAATTCCACCTCACCCTTTGTCATTTTACAGGTGAATGTTGGTATCCCTTTCCGGTTTGCACGCACAGTCCCACAAGCTCCAGTGCCAAGAGACAAGAGGTGCTGGAAAAGTGTGGGACTACTGTACCAGTTATCCACATAAAGGACATGACCCTTTCTGAGGTAAGGTGCTAGTAGTGTCATTACAACAGACCCATAAATCCCAAGTCCTTGATGGTGTTGTATGTCACTGGTAGATCCGGAGTAAATGATCATGTCCTGCACATAACCAGTGAGCACATCACATAAAACTTGACCCCAAATCTGTGCCGTTTAGATGGAATGTACTGACACTTCATCAGAGACTTCATCAGAGACTCATCCACACACAGATCCCTGTATGGCACAAAAATGCGACGAAAGGAGGAGGTGAGAGCAGTAAAAATATTTCTGATTTTTTTCAGTGGGTCATTGAAAACTGCTGTTGCATTGTTTGCGAAGTGGAGACACCGGAGGAGCAGAAGGAAGCGGTCCTGTGAGAACAAAGACCCGAAAAATGGTGTCAAGAGCATGGGGTCTGTGCTCCAGTAATCCCGAAGTGATGGTTTTTTGATCACCCCCATTAGGAGAACTGCCACTAAAAATGTGTACATTTCAGGGATATTTGTTGGAACCCATTTAACCATTTTCCCCCTCACTTCTTTTTCTTTCAAGTCAGACGCATAGCGGTTTGTTTCCTCCACAATTTCTCCGACAACTTCTTCAGTGAAGAACAATTTAAAACAATTGACCTCACTGGGGGATTCTGGTGGATTTTGCACACCACACTGTTGGTCGTCAAAATTGCCTGGGCCAGGAGGATTAAAAAGGTTGGTTACCTTCCAGGATGACGAGTTTACCTCAGCTGCGTCATTTGAAGGTAAAATATGTTCTGGCGTTGTGGAAGAAGTCTCGTCTTCACCCTCAATGTTGTCAAGAGCTTCAAGGTTCAGGGGAAGGTCTTCATCGCTGTCACTCTCTGCCTCACTGTCAAAATTCTCCTCATCAGAATTTAAAAAAATCTCCTCTATTTCCTCACTTGTCAGTTGTCTTCTTTTAATTAAATTGTCTGCCATTTTCTCTGAAGTAGTTAGAATCTGGTAAATTTGATTAAAATTGTGTCTGAAGTTGGTACCAACGCGAGTGTGAGGTAACAGTGATGTCAACAGTGACAACTTGTCACTGACAAAGACAAAATTACAAAAATAATAATTAAATAATAAAAATAAATAGGTAATACGTCTTATTCTTACCAATAGTACTACAAAAAATGTATATAGCATAATTTGTAATAATAATTTACGTTGAAGCTCTTTTTCTTAACAAAAAGTGTTTCCAAATTAGTTTTTCGCAACATTTGAAATATAGATCAAGAAATTGGCAAACGGTAAACATTTTGATGCACTAAACCTTTTTTCATCAAAAAATCCTTGGATGTACACCCGGCTATAGTTACAGACTGATTTGAGTATTCAGTTCAGGTTTTAGTTACCCTTTGTTTGCTGTGTATATAAGCCCTTTGTTTTAGTTCTTTGTTTTGGTATTATTCTATTTTAAATGCTGTATAGTCTGTTTCACCCAAAAATGAAAATTAGCCCATGATTTTCCTCACCCTCAATCCATCCTAGATGTATATGACATTGTTCTTTCTGACGAACACAATCACGAGTTATATTAAAACAATGCCCTGGCTCTTCCAAGCTTTTCTTCCCTTTTTTTGTTGAACTAACCCTTTAAATGCCATTATGCCTGCATATTCCTTACTTTCATGTTTTTGAATTTAAATAAATGTTTTCCCTGGATTCTACACTCCTTCGTCGAGAGAGTCTTAGAGATACAGCGTGACAACCTTAACCCTTATCCAGATCATGAATAACTAGAACATTATTGTAAGCCCGTAGTTTTAAAAAGAGTGGGAACCTTGAACATTCAGCTCTTAAAACTACTGAAATCCAATTTACAGAAATTAGGAGTTATTTGGCCTTCACATATTGTTGTGGACAATGGGGTCAGAATATATAGTGTTTCAAAAAAAAGAAAATAAACATTCCATTGTGTCACGGTTTGCAGGGACAAGGTGAGGCAAGGATATACTGTATATGCTGCAGTTTATTAATAAAACACTCAAACAAAGGCAAACCAAACAGAAATTATAATAACAATAATACAGACAGGGAAAATCCAAAATAATAGGGGAAAAAAATATTTGGTGTAATTTGATTGCAATAGCTCACACACAGGACAGGGAGGCTTTATTTGAATCGTTAAACTAAATAAAAAAAAAATAAATAAAAAAAAAGAGAAGTAAGAACTAGGGATGCACCGATACCACTTTTTTTCAGTACAAGTACTTACATTTGGGTACTTGCCAATACCGAGTACTGATACGAGTACTTAATAATACCATTACAGTTCTTCTAACAATGTTTTATTTTCATCAGATGTGTTTCACTTTCTGACTGTAACAAAGTAAATACACAAATTGATGCTGTTGCTGACATTTTAATATTCAACTTATTTGTGTTTTCATAAACAAACATGGCACTGCTGCCCATTTCACATAAATGTAACCTGTAACTTTCTTGTTCCAGTACCACACAACATAGTAGCAGAACAACTGAATTAAATTATTATACATTATCATAGCCATACAGCCCTTTTCGGAAAAGTGAGAGGCTGGTTCCTTTTGATGAAAAGAAGCTTCTCTGCATTATCAGCTATGAGCCGGTTTCTGTTTTCATCTACAATGTGTGTCACTGAGCTAACTGCGAGATGTGCGAGACTAGTCGTTGAAACGTTAGTGCTGCTGCAAGACGACTTGGAAAAGACTAGTCGTTTACATTTTTTGTGCACATTTAAGGTTTTGCTTATATATATATATATATATATATATATATATATATATATATATATATATATATAATTTTTTTTTTTTACAAAGGCTATGTTTAAATTACTGTAGTGTAAATGTTATATCTTGAAATTAATATATTATTTTGAAAAGTGTATATTTGCAGCAAAACAAAATCATTTAATTTTACCTCAGGTTTTGCATGCGTTGGTTTTCTCTGGCGCTCGCGGAGGCTTCAGATAAATCTCCACTCGGGTGAAGGAGGATTTTGAAAGCTTACACAAAACTTTTCCATTTTCTTCCATGTCATGTCAAACTAGTATAACAATTAAGCTTGCTTAGGATTGTTATAGTACTACCGGGGTTAGGCTAGTCATTACGCACATCCCTACTAAACAGCCCTTCACTTTCAGTACTCACTACTGAGCGGTATCTGCCTCACGAGCGGTTAAGCTGGGTTTATACTCGCCGCGTCCGCACTAGCGTTCGGATGCGCGCTGCAAAAATGAAGCTATATTATGGCTGTCATGCGCTTTGAGAGTGCGAGACCCCTTTGCACTTGGCTCGGCGGTGTGCACGGCGAATCATGTAACTTTCCGTGCGGCTCCGCATCCGAAGATGCGTTGCCATAAAGTGGTATCGGGTGCGGTTGTATCTTGGGTAGTTTTGGGTAGAATACGAGTACGAGTACTTCACAACAGTATCGGACCGACACCCGAGTACTGGTATCGGTATTGGTGCATCCCTAGTAAGAACAAATAAACAAATTGCAAATGATAGTACAAAAAATACAATGGAATAAGGAGACAAATTAAATAAACATGGCTTAGAGGCTTTCTAACAGTGGTATTTAGGGAAGAAATACTACAGAAATTAAAGTAATCAAATGTGAAGATCCTCCAGTGTTATTTTACTGTAAAAGTGAAATACAGATTAATGCTTACAATTAAAGTTACAAAAGTTATTCATTCAAGAGCAGCAAGTGATTTTCTTTTTGTTGTATTCCCTTTTTATTAACATGATAAACAGCAGCAGCTTTATTAGATGGCTGTCACTTTAAGAGCTTATGCACATATCCAATATACTGTTACCCAACATGAGTTTTCTCTCAACTATTTGAGTTCCAAAACTGACTGTATTTAACTGAATACTCAGCAAGACGGTCATTTTGACATAACTTTGTATGTAATTGACCGTTTAAGTGCAATAAGCCATGAAAAAGATTGCCACTAAAGCCCAAAGTACTTCGGCAATCCATAATTTGTCATCAGGACAGTCTGCGGACTTTGCAGCTCAATTTGACTAACCTTAGAATTACTTTGCAGCCCAATTTGACTAACCTTAGAATTACTAAAATTATGCGCAATACAAGCACTATTCAACTGGCGCAAATGAGATGAGTGAGTGTGTCACTGCGTCATCGGAGAGAAGAAAGAGTGAGAATGCGCAGTTGGTATTGGTGTATCGATACTGCAGAAAAGGACTATTGGAACAATTTCAGATATTTCAGTATTGACACATATCAAAATCATTTTTGACAAATATACATACACACAGTATAACACACAGGCAAACTAGAGGATAATAAGGCACAGGTGAAACTGATTAAACACAATGGAAACTAATGAATGTAACTAAGGCAACAAAGGCACAAAGGAACTAAACACAGTAAGTAAAAACATGAAAACAATATACAAACAGTAAGGCAAAAGAATATCAAAATAAATAAGAGTCATTGAACACAAAACACACAAGACACAGGGGAAATCATGACACGTACATCCACATTAAGTTTTAAATATGATGACATTCCCCTTCACCAATCTTGGGGGGAAAAAATCCCAGAGCTATATCAGAGCTATATTTATTCTCAAATAAGGAACTGTTCCTATAGAGAGCTGTAACTAGCTATGGATGACTGTTCACAGCAGGCAAAAGGGGCAATTATTTGGCGTCCTAGATAAGGCTTGTGGCCAAACCATGGAAAAGTATTTGAGTGGGTATGTGTTGGAGCAGAGATGGAGTTAATGATGACTCTTGAGATATGTGAGTAGTCCCCCTGCTCTCCTTCATCTACAGTTAATTCCTGCTACATAAAGATACCATGAAGGTAGCAGAGATGTGCCAGAGTCATGCACTGACAGGAAGAAAAGGTAAGAAACCGGAGCAGAGAGTCATTTCTTTTCAATGCCTGTTTTTTGTTTACTCATTGTGAGTGGCAAGCCAAGTCAAATCCACACGAAAAGACCCAAGAAAATCGCTAATTGGCACAGTGACTTGAAAGGGCATTGAAGGAGAGCTCGATTTTAAAGAGAGAAACAGTTTTCCCAGACCCTGTGGGGACAAACACTGCTGTGCCCTTGTCAACAAATCTGACAAATTCAAGATAGATTTCCCTGCATCCAATTTGGTTCACAAAAAGAGTGAAAAGTTTGTTTATGTTCAATTCTCTGTATTTTTACTCACGCTTCACTTCTCTGTGAAGATTCACAATTATCCACACCACTGTGAAGTGTCTAAGTTTAGGAAGAAGCACCTGAACTCATTGTTCTATTTGTTGAAACATTTCACAACAAACCTGAGTGATTTAATCAGTTGCTTATTAGGGACAATTTCCACTATTTAATCCTTTTTCCACCTCTGGTATATTGGCACTGTGTTGCTGAGATTAAAATCATGGGGTGCCGCCACTCTCCAAGAATGGATGAAGCCTCTCAGGGAAAAACTTTTTAGGAGTTTTGGCCATTCATTTACACAACAACAGCATTTTGTGTGCCTGAAAACTACCTAACGCTTTTTGACTTTCTCAGTTTGTGTTGTTGGAGTAATAGTTTAGGACCCAGGACCAGTAGTGAAAAATGAAGACCAAGAGTCAGGAGTGTAATTAATTAAATAAAAAATTACTGAAGAATAGTTTGCAGTTTCATCAGCAGAAGCCAGCTTCAAGTCTCACAAGGAGTTTGTAGGCCGCGCTCCCTCTACCCGCCTATCGTACATATTTCTCAACAGTTATACTGTTTTCAAGGTCTAGCCATGTCATTACTGCCAGGTGGATGATTCTGATTGGCTCAGAGAAAATGGACAGTCATGGTAAATTTCCACACATTGTCAGCTAATCAGGTTCACGTGTACATCTATCACTCGTTGATGCTTTCACCCTGGATGACCAGGCACGTGGTGACAAGGGTTCTAAATTAGCACCCGCCAAATGCGGGTTAAATTTAATTTTGGCAGGTGTTAATAGAAACTTACTAGCCAGTTTGGCCGGTGATGCATGAGGCACGAGGCATTACATGCATGATACATAAGGCTCTGTTCTCTGTAATTTATCCCCCTGGCAGCGCTTCCTACGTTTCCCATGTACACTGTTCCGTAATGCTAGACTCATACAAATTTCAACCCATTTGTGACAACCTACAACCCAGTTGCGCTGTTGATATCTGCGCAGGGCATGGGAAGTTGAATCAAGCATCACTGGTAGAAAGACTCGGCTGGAAAATAATTAACGCAGCATCCGCTTTTTTTCTGTCATAATTTGGCTAGCATTACATTATATAAATCACGCTTTTATTCATGCAAATGCTTTTAAACCATTGAACATCTGTCTGTGACACACACACAACGCATAGAAAGCTTGCGCCAGATTTGAGTTCTCTTTCACGTGGAAACAATAACACACACAATTATGCCAAAATGTCAGTTTTGTTGAGTATCCTCATAAGAGCATCCATTTTCATGACTCAAGAGCAGCCTTAAAAGACATTTACAAGAGCAGTCTTAAAAGACTTAAATACCGTCTTAAAATAACTTAAAGAGGTGTGAGAAAATGAGAAAAATGAGATGACTTCATTATCATCAAGTTTTATGAAATGAATTAAAATCTTCATAATGCCAGGATGAGTTTGCCACGTTTAGCCTAAATAACTTATAGACAGATAACTTGCAGACAAGCAGCCTAGGCTACAATTTTTTTGGTAGGCAAACTAAGCTACATATCTGCTGATAGTTAGTTTCTGTAGTGTCTGGAGTCGCTCTTGACGTGAGATCAAAGTGGTGGGTCGTTCGAGAAACACCGCAGATGCAGATCTTTTCCACAGCTCTGCCTATGAATTAGTATTAGCATATAAATGAGTTGTAGTGGTGCCATCGAGGCTGGCCAAATGGCCGACCTATCACCCTTTACGACCGGCAGAGACAACGCAGGCCGCACCACTATTACCCTGTGAGGACTTCAAACAGATCTAACTCACCTCTCTGTGCAGAATGACCAGGAATGACCCCAACACACACACCCACACACACACACACACACACACACACACACACACACACACACACACACACACACACACACACACACACACACACACACACACACACAAGTATTCCTCTTTATATTAGCCTTTAATTGAACCATCCCAGAAATATATATGATGACCCTTTTGTTGTATGTATGTTGACCACAAAGTATATATTTATGTATTTGTGTGATGTTAATCTTAAATGCTCAAAATGGCTCTGTAAAAGAGATAAACTGCCTTTTATGTGTTTAAGCCAGGCATGTTTGATGTCTAAAGGTTCCTCTTTCTTTGACTTAGTCAGCGGTGCAAAGTAAATGATTATGAGATGTACCTTTAGTAGGTTTAGCCCTTTTTGAGCGAAACCTTGTCCGAACAAAGAAAGTCTCCCGCCTCAAATTTACACCAACGATTGGTCAGCTCAGAGAAGGTGGGCGTAGCTTAATGGACTCAAAAGGACAGTAACACAGGCTTCGGGGCTCAGTCAACTTGAAAAGACGCCGACGAGAGAAACCTTCGCTCCCTTCCCTTCTTTAGTCGTATGTAATCGTAGTAGTCATCACTATTAAAACCATTGTATCCACGTTTTGATTGTCATTGTTGTTGCTCACAAAAACCCTTTAATGTCAGATCTAAGCTACAAGCTCTTATAAGTATCATTGAATGCTTTAATTAATACCATAACTCGGAAAGTTTGTCCTTTGTGGCCAGAGGGATAAACTTCCCGAAAATTGGGAATAAGACCTTGCGAGGGCTGATAAAGATTGTGTCGGTTCGTTAGACGGACAGACCCGATTTGAGTTAATTCTTAAAAGGATATTGTATAGCCTCCTGACTTGGCTTATATATTCGTAGTTAATTGCAATTCATTGTGGTTAACTGTGTATGTATTTGTTCAAATATTTAGGCTGGGTATTCCGCCTTTTTGGGTGATTTTGGAGATTTGTGATTCAATTATAACCCATTGTGATTAATCATAAATATTAATACCCAAAATCCCCTATTGAGCTAAATTTTAATTTAATAATATATGTAACCGTAAGACGTTATATTTCACACATTTCATTTTAGCAAGAAGAATGAATGATGGAAGTAATGCATCACATTAATTATTTTATTCAAAATGGTTAAATGCCTAAATCCTATCACTATTTTGGGTATTGTCTGAAGCCAAGATGCCCACTGAAAAGAGATGGATTCAGGAGAGGTAGAGACGATTCAGGGAGGCAGCAAAGGGCAGCACATCACTGCAGGGTTGGCTGCGAAAAAGCCAACCAGCAGGTGAGACAGAGACTTTTCACTGTGATAAAGATGACATGACACTGTGTAGGTGAATTGATTAATTAATCAGACTCATATTTTAGCCTACTAATGGCAATGTTTCATAATTACATTCCATTTAAGATGAGGAGGAGCAGTCACATGTAGGGATTTTCATGACTCAAGTCATGTTTTTCTATGTTATTATTAGTAGCAGTTAAGGTGATTGAGTGCTGTATTTCAGTGTTTTACTTCTTTGTGTATGTATATTTAAAAAAAGACCCTGTTATTCTCAGGGGAAGTGCCCTTTTTTTAGGTCAGAGCAACTGCCCCTCAAAATTCCTGTGCACGTCCCTGGCTGCGTTGACCTTGGACCTCAGTAAACACAGAGGACCAACACCAGCAGATGACATGGCACCCCAAACCATCACTAACTGTGGAAACTTTACACTGGACCTCAAGCAACGTGGATTGTGTGCCTCTCCTCTCTTCCTCCAGACTCTGGGACCCTGATTTCCAAAGGAAATGCAAAATTTACTTTCATCAGAGAACATAACTTTGGACCACTTTTTTTTCCTTTTTGTCTTTAGCACAGGTGAGACGCTTCTGACACTGTTTGTTGTTCAAGAGTGGCTTGACACAAGGAATGCGACAGCTGAAACCCATGTCTTGCATACGTCTGTGCGTAGTGGTTCTTGAAGCACTGAATCAAGCTCCAGTCCACTCTTTGTGAATCTCCCCCACATTTTTGAATGGGTTTTGTTTCACAATCCTCTCCAGGGTGTGGTTATCCCTATTGCTTGTACACTTTTTTTTACCACATCTTTTCCTTCCCTTTGCCTCTCTATTAATGTGCTTGGACACAGAGCTCTGTTAACTGCCAGCCTCTTTTGCAATGACCTTTTGTGTCTTGCCCTCCTTGTGCAAGGTGTCAATGGTCATCTTTTGGACAACTGTCAAGGCAGCAGTCTTCCCCATTATTGTGTAGCCTACAGAACTAGACTGAGAGACCATTTAAAGGCCTTTGCAGGTGTTTTAAGTTAATTAGCTGATTAGAGTGTGGCACCAGGTGTCTTCAATATTGAACCTTTTCACAATATTCTAATTTTCTGAGATACTGAATTTGGGATTTTCCATAGTTGTCTGTTATAATCATCAAAATTAAAATAAATAAATATTTGAAATATATCAGTCTGTGTGTAATGAATTAATATAATATACAAGTTTCACTTTTTGACTGTAATTTGTGAAATAAATCAACTTTTTGATGATATTCTAATTATATGACCAGCACCTGTATATCATTTATAATTTATGTAGTGCAAACTAACTTTTCAATTTCTGTATATTTCCTAGGTAACGTCACTTAAATTAAAAGTTTTCTTTTTTTAACTTAATAAATGTTAATGTGTTATTTCATTGAAGTGTCAATGAAATGTTATTTCATAAAGATATCAGTATATCAGTATCAGTGTACTGGCCTTCATTCATAAAAGATGCCAACAATGTTAATAAAATGATCAAATGTATTCAGTGGCACTCATAATTTATCTTTTCACCGGGGAAAAAATGGCTGGAAATTATGATTGGCTGGTAACTTTAGAAAATGATCAGCCACATTGGCTGGTGATCAAAAAAGTTTATTGAGAACCCTGGTGGTGACCTTCCAGATTCTGGAGCAGGCGCCAGCTTGCCCAGAACAATACGTTTACCTATCTCAGCAGGGCTCTCAAGTGTCACGCATTGAGCGTGACAGTCACTCATTTCGGTCTTTTGTCACGCACTCCCGCTACACATTGTATTTCTCACGCATAATAACAATTGATCATATATTTAATATGCCGCAGCGCCCAAAATGTATCTGGCCATGCCGCCCTCTCTATGGAACCGGGCAGGAATCAAGTGCGTCTCCCCTGGAGTTAAGTAGAGCCTTGCAGTTATCAGCCAATCAAACAAAAGAAAGAGGCTACACAATAGCCAATCAAAAAATAGCACTATTGTATCTGGGTAAGATTTAACGCAACAACCAATGAAACAAAAACATCCTTGTTTGAAACCACTGGATCTCCGAGCATCACTTTGAGAACATGCATCATGATCTCCTGTTTTAATGTTACAACAAATTCACAACTTGTTTGACACAAAAAATGACAACTGAGAATGTTTCCCAGATAATCAGCATCATGTTTCCCAGATAATCAGCATCAGTTTTTCATGAGTGTCTGTAACTTAGCCAACAGTTTTACAGCCTGTTCACTGACAACACCTGCTCAAAACAAGTAGTTCCTATATTATTAGGAATATATTATAGGCCTATATTATTATGGGCTACATCACAACCAAGAGTGTGTTTTCTTCATTAATAAGATCACGACTGAAAATTACACTAATTGTTTATGGAACGGTTAAATGAAATTAATTAACATTGTCACTTACATTTTAGATGCAATATTGTTTTTGTTCTTGTTCAGCAGGGAAAATAGTTCCAAACAAAGATCACACAGAACCATAATCCATGTCACAGCAATAGCGTGTTACTGAATTCAGCGTTTGAATGAATTCTCATTCATTTTGAATGATGCCTCATTCCTGAACGAATCATCACTCTGGCAGAGATCCATTTGCATGCTTTTATTAACAACAATCGTAGCAGCACAGGCAGGGTCAGACAGGACCAAACAGGTATAACAGGGGCAGGCAGAATCGTAAACAGTAGACAGGCAGTAGGTCAGGGCAGACAGATAACACTCCCAGAACGGTATAACAGGCAGGAGTCAGAGACAGGCAGCAAAGGGTAGATAATGGGTAGCAAACAGGATCAGCAACAGACAGTCAGACTTGGGGATAACGCTCAGAAATGTTCACCACGGCAAAACAAGACTTTGCACGTTGCTGAGGGAGAAAGGGGTTCTTATAGAGCCAGGTGATGGGTAACAGCTATACAGTAATCAGTCCAAGGCACGGGCTTATGGGAAATGTAGTGTGTCAGTGTAAGTGAGAGTCAGTACTCAGGAGAGGGCTCCCTCCGATGGCCAGAGAAGGGAATCACAGAGTTCGTCTCTGTGACAGAGCCCCCCCCTGCGAGCGTCTCCTGGTGCGAGGAGGCAACCGACGCCGAGGTCTTCCATGAGGCCGAGGGGCTGGTCTTTCCGGATGTGTGGTGTGGAATTCCTCCACAAGGTTGGGGTCCAGGATATCATCCACGTTGACCCAGGTGCGTTCCTCCGGACCATACCCCTCCCAGTCTACCAGATACTGGAGTATTCTACCCCGGCGTCTGGAGTCCAGTAGCTCTCAGACCTGATAGACCTCCTCGCTCTCCACCAGGACGGGCGGGGGATCCTGATCACCAGACACCTCCTCGCCGGGATCATGGGCAGGTTTGAGCAGGGATACATGGAATGTGGGAGAGATACGAAAGTGATTAGGCAGAGCAAGGCGAAATGATACTGGAGTAACGCGTGATTTGGAAAGGACCAACGTACCTTGGACTCAGCTTTTTGCAAGGGAGTTTGTGATGCAAGTCTCTCGTAGATAGCCATACCCATTGACCTGGCTGGTAGATAGGACCGGGACGACGGTGGCAATCAGCTTGCTCCCTCAGATGGCGGACGGCATGTTGCAGGTGAGTATGAGCTCTATTCCAGGTCTCCTCACTCTGGTTAATCCAGTCATTGATGGCGGGGACATTGGTGGGTTCGCCAGACCAGGGAAACAGTGGTGGTTGGAACCCCAGAATGCATTGAAATGGGGTGATCCCGGTACCTGGCTTGTGAATGGAATTTTGTGCGTACTCAGCCCACATGCGATATCGGGACCAGTCGTGTTTATTGTGATTACAGTACAACCGGAGAAAGCGGGTAAGTTCTTGATTCAGTCTTTCAACCGGTCCATTAGACTGGGGATGATACCCGGAGGTAAGACTGACGTTGATGCGAAGTGCTTGGCAGAAAACAGACCACAGGCGAGAGGTGAACTGAGGACCACAGTCAGACACAATGTCCTCTGGCAAACCGTAGATCCTGAAGACCCAGTTGCAGAGATGTTCAGCCGCCTGCATAGCGGTGGGTAACTTGGATAACGGGATGAGGCGGCAGGCTTTGGAGAAACGGTCGATGACCGCAAGTATGGTAGTGTATCCGTCTGAGATGGGTAAATCGGTGATGAAGTCAATGGCAATGTGCGACCAGGGATGTTGTGGTAAAGGAAGAGGTTGCAAAAGGCCGGCGGGGATCTGACGGGAAGGTTTATTTATATTGCAGACTTGGCAGGCTTTGACGAATTGTGTAGAGTCCTTGGACAATGATGGCCACCAGAACCGGTTCTCCAGGATCTGAGTGGTAGCGGCGATGCCCGGGTGACCAGAAGCGGGTGAGTTATGGACCATCTCGAGGATGCGACTGCGGAAGTTAACCGGAACGGAAACCTTGGTAGGACAGTCGGGAGGTATCTCGCCCTCTGCGTTGGCTAATTCCGACATGATATCCCACTGTATGGGTGCGACAACAAGAGAGGTAGGTATGATAGTGTCAATATTACTTGGGTTGATCTCACCTTCGAACTGGCGGGACAGGGCATCTGCCTTGACATTTCTTGACCCAGTATGGTAGGTAACGGTGAAATGGAACCATGAAAAGAACAGTGACCAGCGAGCCTGACAGGGGTTGAGTCTCTTGGCGGTGCGGAGGTATTCGAGGTTCTTGTGGTCTGTTAGAATGATGAACGGATGTGTAGCTCCCTCCAACCAATGGCGCCACTCCTCGAATGCCGCTTTCATAGCCAGCAATTCTCTGTCTCCGACATCATAGTTGCATTATGCTGCCGTGAGTTTTCTGGAATGATAAGCACATGGATACAGTTTAGGTGGGTTACCTTGTCGCTGGGACAGGACTGACCCTAGTCCAGCACTGCAGGCATCAGCCTCGACGGTGAATGGAAGGGATGGATCAGGATGATGCAGGATAGGAGCTGTCATGAAGCACTCTTTAAGCTGTTGAAAGGCATCGATGGCAGCAGGGAACCACTTGAGGTGAGGCTGGCCTTTCTTTACCATGTTGGTGAGTGGAGAGGCTATGGTGCTGAAGTTACGTATGAAACGCCGGTAGAAATTTGCGAAGCCTAGGAAACGTCGAAGTTCCTTAATTGTGTTGGGTTGTGGCCAGTTGAGAATGGTGGATACTTTCTTCTCATCCATGGCAACGCCGTCCGGGCTAATGATATAACCCAGGAAGGAGGTAATGGTCTTGTGAAACTCACATTTTTCAGCTTTGGCATAGAGTTGGAACTGAATCAGTCTCTGTAACACCTGTCTGACCTGCTGAATGTGTTCCTCCATAGTCTCTGAATAAATCAGGATATCATCGATGTAGATATTGACAAATCGATTGAGCATGTCTCTGAACACGTCGTTAATGAACGCTTGGAACACTGACGGACTATTGACCAGCCCGAAGGGCATGACAAGATATTCATAGTGACCAGTAGCTGTGGAGAAAGCCGTTTTCCACTCATCCCCTTTCCTGATGCGGATCAGATTATAGGCGCTGCGAAGATGGTGAAGTATCGTGCTGTGCGCAGTTGTTCCACAGCCGCCGGCACCATAGGTAATGGATAACGAAATTTGATGGTAATCTCGTTCAAACCCCGATAATCTACGCAGGGACGGAGACCCCCGTCCTACTTGCCCAGGAAGAAGAAGCCTGCAGATGCTGGTGCGGTGGAAGAATGGATGAAGCCTTTAGCCAGTTCCTCCTCAATGTATTTTTTCATGGACTCAGATTCTGGTTGTGAGAGAGGGAAGATACATCCCTTGGGAGGTGCAGCCCCTGGGATCAGATCAATTGCAGTCGTACGAGCGGTGAGGTGGTAACTGAGACACACGTAACTTACTAAAGGCTAGGGAAAGGTCTTGATACTCCACAGGAAGTGATAATTCTGAAGTGGATTCAGAAGTCTCCTTAGACTTTGCGGCTTGAATGGCTCTAATGAGGTGGTGAGTGAGACAGACATTTTGATAAACAGTTTGAGTCCCAGTGAATAATTTGTCCTTCTCTCCAGCAGATATGAGGATTATGAGTGCGTAACCATGGCAACCCTAGGATGACAGATGATGTAGACGTGGGTAAGACATGGAATTGAATGCTTTCAGTGTGAAATATATCAGTCTGCATATGGATGGGTTGGGTTATGGTGTTCACACGTCCATTGCCCAGGGGCCGGCCGTCTATTGCCTTCACTGTGAGAGAAGAACAGGCAGTCAATGGAAACACTGATGCTGTTGTGCATAGCTCTGGGAAACAAAGTTCCCGGCAGCCCCGGAATCCAGAAGTGCGGTGGTTTCTAGTCGCACGTCGTTAATCAGTAATGTTATGGGCACAGATACACACATCTCAGAACTGTAATAAGGACTGGCGTCACTCACCGAACGTGGGCTTTCAAGACGGGTGCGAACTGGGCAGTTATTTCTCACATGGCCAGGACTGCCACAGTACAGACACAGACGGTGAGTTAACCGATGGCCTCTCTCCTCTTCAGACAAGCGGTAAGCATTAACTTGCATGGGTTCAGAACGGTCAAGGTCCGCAGGTGGTTGCGCGTGATCAGTGCGCCTCTGCCCTGACTTGAGAGCATGCATGAGGTTATCGATCTGTATAGTGAGTTCAATGAATTGCTCCAAGCTCCTGCCATTATCCCGACAAGCTAGCTCCGTCTGTAACTCATGAGTTAGTCCTCTCCTGAAGCAAGTCTTTAGAGTGTCACTCACCCAGTTGGTTTGAGCCGCTAGTGTGCGGAATGCCAGAGTGTATTCAGCCGCTGTTCTGCGCCACTGTGTGAGTTCCAATAAACGTTCGCCGGCTCCTTTTCCATCACTGGGATGATCGAAAACCTCTTTACATTTCTGCAAGAAATGATTGTAGGTAGGAAAAGCAGCACCCTCATCATTCCACACCGCCATAATCCATTCCAGCGCCCTTCCCGTGAACAGTGAACAAACTAGAGCGATCTTACCAGCATCCGTGTAATACATAGCTGGTTGTTGGTTAATGAAGAGGGAACATTGCAGAATGAAACCCTTACACTTGGTAGGATCACCATCAAACTTTCGGGCAGAGAAAGATGAGGATTCACCGGTGGTGGTGTGCCAACCGCGTGGGTAATGGCGACCGTGGCAGGTGGTGAAGACGCTGCGGGCACAGATACATGGATACCTTGAAGTGCGTTTACCAGTTCCTCCGTGAGACTTGTGAGGCGGTTGAGCTGGTGCTGGTGGGCAGCGAGTTGATTGGCTTGAGCTGACATTGAAGCACACAGGTGAGATAATGCAGCTGGATCTTGGATTGGCGAAGTCTTCTGTAACGAATCATCACTCTGACAGGGATCCATTTGCATGCTTTTATTAACAACAATCGTAGTAGTACAGGCAGGGTCAGACAGGAGCAAACAAGTATAACAGGGGCAGGCAGAATTGTAAACGGTAGACAGGCAGTAGGTATAGGCAGGCAGATAACACTCACAGAACGGTATAACAGGCAGGAGTCAGAGACAGGCAGCAAAGGGTCGATAACGGGTAGCAAACAGGATTAGCAACAGACAGTCAGACTTGGGGATAACGCTCAGAAATGTTCACCACGGCAAAACAAGACTTCACATGGTGCTGAGGGAGAAAGGGGTTCTTATAGAGCCAGGTGATGGGTAACAGCTGTACAGTAATCAATCTGAGGCACGGGTTTATGGGAAATGTAGTGTGTCAGTGTAAGTGAGAGTCAGTACTCGGGAGAGGGCTCCCTCCGATGGCCAGAGGAGGGAATCAAGGAGTTCGTCTCTGTGACAGAATCATCCGTTTCACTGAATCGACTCAATGACTCGCTCATTAAGACGGTCACCTGCTGCCACCTACTGGTTGTTTAGTTTCATCTTTCCAACATTTCTTATTTGTATATTCCAAAATATTTAAAATAATCTCATAACATTTTTCAGTGTAAATTATTTAATTTGATTGGTAACTGCCCTAAAGTCAGTGGCAGTTCTAGGGGGGAGACCAGGGGGGCCAGTGCCCCCGTGTCAACAAGCTTGCCCCCCCTCTGGCCCCCCTAAATTTGGAATCATATCACACCAAACAATTTTCTGAAACTGGTTGCAATGTGCAGTTTTTGCTGTGGCGGTATGTGAGGAAAAGAGTACTTTATTGTGTCATAACCAATAACCAATGCAGAGAAGCAATGAGGAGGCTGCGCGCTGTGGTGCGCATGTAGTCTGTTTACGTATGAATGATTCGTCACTCAGTCTGCATTCGCTCAAATAGTTGTAAAACGCGGGCTATAATGGTTGCTATGCACTTGATTATAGATGTGTTGTGTGTAACTTCACCCATATGCAGCAGTGATACTGTAGATTCATTTTACTGACTTGATGACTTTGAATTCCATTCAGTAATTTCGTTCATTTAAACATACTGGTAGTTAAAATGTATTTTTTTCAATGGCTAATTTCTCTGAACACATCCACATATGTAATTTTTGATCATATTCCGAATTAGGAAGATGCAGTCAAAGATCAATTATGACCAATGCAATGAAAGTACTGTTCATGTGCGACTATGACAAAGATGTGTTAAACCACAGAGATAGGCATACCTGAGAAAAGATAAGAAAATAATGTAATTTCAGTCTTGTTCACATATAGTGAGAAATAATATTATTTTATCCAACTGTCCAGGGTTGCTAATAGAGTATTAGATGCTTGTTTTTAGGTCTACGCTAACTTTGCGAAGAGTCTGCTAACAGAGAGCAGGTAGGCTACAAAACATGTAAAATAAAATGTTTAGTTTTACTTTTATAAATTGAGCATGCATGATCATATTATAGATACATTGCTTTTCAAATAAATAAATTAACTTTAAATTATTTTACTTCACGTGTAGAGACTGCAGAGTGATACAGTACATGGCCAAATAAAAAAGACTTTCAATAATCCGGAAAATAAGTTAAAGGGTTAGTTTCCCCAAAAATAAAATAAAAACACCTAATGTAACTCACCCTCATGTTGTTCCAAAAACCTGTTTTAGTGAGAATGTCGTTAACCAAACCATTTCAGTGCTTCTTAGTTAGAATTTCCATATAATTCAAGATATGCAGCAATAATGTTTGAGTTTTAGTCTCAGAGTGTTTTCACATGGGCACGTTTGTTGTGGTCCGTGTCAGAGCACGTTCTACACCGCAGGCTCCCTCTCGCTCGTATCCAAGGTAACTCATCAACACTATCATTCCTTACATGGTTTTTATTTAACTAAATACATCGTCATCTGATAAAATGCATGCGCAGGTTACTTTTTTTGTGCACCCGAGTCCTTGTTGCTTTCACATTCACATGAATCGCGGCACAGCTTGAGCGCAATTTGAGCAACCGAACTCAGACCACCTCCTTCAGGCAGTCTCGAATTCAGTTCCCCTGAGCTCAGCTCACCCGGGTCCTCATGACAACTTTCACATGACCAATTATTCAAACTAAACTGCCAGTGTGAAAACGCCCTCACATTTACATCATGATATAGACTACAGTATAAGGAATAGGCTATAACATGAGTATTGAGGTTCTGTTTTTCTACCCAGAAGTGCAAATGCGATACTGATCTTATACAACAGTTTAATAAAATAAACAAGTGATTATTGTGTTCAACATAAGAAAGTCATATTTGGAATGACATGGGGGTGAGTAAAACTACCTATTTAACTACTTAAGATAATTGTTAACGTGTGCCCCCTAAAAGCACAAGTGGCCCCTGCCTGGCCCCCCTAGTTACCGTGGTCTAGAACCGCCACTGACTATTGTAACGTTTCCACTGATCAACTGGAGGAAAGTTTCAGTTGAACCCAAATGCAGTGTTTGTTACATCCAAAACGTGAACAGGAATACAATAGACTTAGACTTGACATGACCAAGAAGCAAGAAGCAAGAAGCAAGAAACAAGAAACAAGAAACAAGAAACAAGAAACAAGAAACAAGAAACAAGAACTCACCAACAGCAGTGTTACACAAATAATACATGGCAAACACAAGGGCTAAATACACAATGACTAAAGACTAGACAAGGGACACCTGTAAACAATGATGAGATAATTAGCCAATGACATGACACAACACATGAGGGCATGGGAATCACATGACAATGAAACATGACAAAACCAGGGCTGCGTTCAACGTTTTTTTTAAACGGAAACGGTGCTGCGTTGAACACCCTGTTCTGATGACGCAAGAGTTGCAACTATGGCAGCTTGAGAAGGCCATTCTTTGTGTTCTTTTTGAGGAATTTTCGGAGCCTCATGAAATTGATATAAATACGTGTTTAATACTGCAAAATACATGCAATCACTGCCCTTGCCGTCCAGAATAAAAGACAACATCCCAATCCCATTTAATGAACCTTTTTTTATCTCCTGGTAATCAATTCAATTTTTATTTAATTTTATTTCTAGTTCTTACTTTTTTAATAGCTTATATTTTCTTTCTCATTTTTTAATGTAAAACACTTAATAAATATATATAAATACATCATCATGTTGATATATACACTCACCTAAAGGATTATTAGGAACACCTGTTCAATTTCTCATTAATGCAATTATCTAATCAATCAATCACATGGCAGTTGCTTCAATGCATTTAGGGGTGTGGTCCTGGTCAAGACAATCTCCTGAAGTCCAAATTGAATGTCAGAATGGGAAAGAAAGGTGATTTAAGCAATTTTGAGTGTGGCATGATTGTTGTTGCCAGACGGGCCGGTCTGAGTATTTCACAATCTGCTCAGTTATTGGGATTTTCACGCACAACCATTTCTAGGGTTTACAAAGAATGGTGTGAAAAGGGAAAACATCCTATTATGCGGCAGTCCTGTGGGCGAAAATGCCTTGTTCAGAGGAGAATGGGCCGACTGATTCAAGCTGATAGAAGAGCAACTTTGACTGAAATAACCACTCGTTACAACCGAGGTATGCAGCAAAGCATTTGTGAAGCCACAACACGCACAACCTTGAGGCGGATGGACTACAACAGCAGAAGACCCCACCGGGTACCACTCATCTCCACTACAAATAGGAAAAAGAGGCTACAATTTGCATGAGCTCACCAAAATTGGACAGTTGAAGACTGGAAAAATGTTACCTGGTCTGATGAGTCTCGATTTCTGTTGAGACATTCAGATGGTAGAGTCAGAATTTGGCGTAAACAGAATGAGAACATGGATCCATCATGCCTTGTTACTACTGTGCAGGCTGGTGGTGGTGGTGGTAAGGGTGCGGGGGATGTTTTCTTGGCACACTTTAGGCCTCTTAGTGCCAATTGGGCATCGTTTAAATGCCACAGCCTACCAGAGCATTGTTTCTGACCATGTCCATCCCTTTATGACCACCATATACCCATCCTCTGATGGATACTTCCCACGGGATAATGCACCATGTCACAAAGCTCGAATAATTTCAAATTGATTTCTTGAACATGACAATGAGTTCACTGTACTAAAATGGCCCCCACAGTCACCAGATCTCAACCCAATAGAGTATCTTTGGGATGTGGTGGAACGGGAGCTTTGTGCCCTGGATGTGCGCCCCACAAATCTCCATCAACTACAAGATGCTATCCTATAAATATGGGCCAACATTTCTAAAGAATGCTTTCAGCTCCTTGTTGAATCAATGCCACGTAGAATTAAGGCAGTTCTGAAGGTGAAAGGGGGTCAAACACAGTATTAGTATGGTGTTCCAAATAATCCTTTAGGTGAGTGTATACTGTATAATTTTTTTTTTTTTTTTTTACGAAAATCATGTCTTCTAATATCTTCAATATACATACTGAGCTGCAGCGGACAAATTTGTAAACAACTTTACTTGGACCCATTGTGTGAGCTGTCTCTTTAATACTGCATGGTTTATATTCATGTTGCTGCTGACTGGGCTGACATTTTTGACACACCCACCAAACGAGATAAAACGCATCTCAAACCTGTTGCACACCGTTGCACATCGTTTCCAGGAAACGTGACGTTCAACCGGAAACCGTAGCAAAACGTTGCGCACCGGTTTGAGGTTCAACCAACTCTGAGTTTAATCCTGAACTCTGAGTTGACATACTCTGAGATGGGAAACTCTGAGTTTTGGGTTTCAGAACAGCTGAATTGAGGTAGTTCAATCAACTCTGAGTAGACTGACTCTGAGTTAAGCACATGCACTCCAACTATGAAAAGCCACGATCAATGGAGCTCCGAAATTACGATTCACCATGGCAACAGCACCCAACAAAAAGATGTTTGCATACTTCCGGGTCAATATGTAAGTTTAATTCTTAATTATTTTAATTAAGTTTCATTTGCATGGTATCCAAAAGGCAAAAAAAGAATGTGTCAGCAGCTAAAAAATAAAAACATAATTCAATCAGGTAAAACTTTAAGCATAAAATGTTCATGGGTGTAGGTTTAATGACTTTACAAACATTTGAAAATTTGACATATTAAATAAATATCATTCAGTGTCCAATGTGCAGCAGCTTTTCCCACATAGACCCTTTTCACAGACTGTGATGACGGGTCATCAATATCGTAAATCCTGCAACGTTTTTAAATGTATGTACATTTATAACACTAATACATTGTAATATATTACTTTTGCATCAAATTACAAAAAACACGTGATCGCTGCTGTGAGGGTGTTTCTAATACAATCTATGGGAGTGATGATGAAAAATATCTTTCTCTCTTTTCACTTCCGTTATCAATCTCACTCTATTTTTTCCCTCTTTTTGAAAGTTATGAAATCACTATTGTTGAGTTTTTGCTATTTGAGCAAATGGGGACACAAATATATATTTTATGTTTTCTCTCATTCACCGCTATAAAAGTTAACCCAACTATGACGACTTCAGCTTCAAAGAAACCCGGAAACGTGAAAAGGGTCTATGCTCTTTTCACATAATGAAAGGTTCTCTGATCTCACCTGTTACATTTATTAATTAAGGTAATGACATTAACATTTGACTTCTACTCAGGCCAGCCAAACACCAGCACCACTGACAGATGAAGAGGAGATGGAGGATGAATATTAACATCCAACAGGAAAAAGAATAAAGTATTTGTAGGAAATAAAGATGACCATAAAAATTGTGAATAAATGTATTTAACAGCTGTGGTGGTGGTGGCATATGGCATATGGCATATATCTTGTACTACCATCTGGCATTCTTCCATTCCATACAGTAATCCATTTTCAGAAAGTGTGATGATGGGAATATGAGTGTCAATGCGTCCAACCACTGGAAATCCTAAAGGAAATTCTAATTATCACTGCATGAAAAGTGAGATTTTCGACCCCGTAAACGCCTGTATACTCCCGGAAATCTCCCTAATTTTCGGCAGTTTTCGACAATTTACAGGCAGCGAACGTCGCGTTCGTCTGTGCCACAAATTGTCGTAAACGAACCATGACGTAGGTGGAGAATATATGAGAATATATTCAAGGAATATATGGGAAAATTATACGGACCGTGCCGTTTATTCAAAGAAAGAGCATTTATAAGCATACAGCTGTTCATTCAAAGAAAGGGCTTCATTTATAAAACACAGCTGTTTATTCAAAGAAAGAGCTTTATTGTTAAACACACAACTATGTACAGTGCAGCAGTAATGTAATGTAAAGTTCGGCGTGCGAGAGCGCGGTGGCCGCACAATCCATCCAGACACCCCGTCAACAATGCGTCTTCCTCGTCAAACATGAGTTCAATGGTCGCGGATTTCCACATGTCCACCTCATCCAGCGCACTCTCGCTTCCAGCAAATGTAATACAATCCATAAAGACAATAAGCAACCTGAAAAATACTCACATTGACAAAAAACGGATCTAATATAATAAATCTTACCCTTTTTCTTCTTGATCGACTCTAAACATCGCAGTTTCCGCCTGCTATGTAAGTTCAGTGTTTGTATCTGAAGCTGCGGCGTGTCGATTCATAATACGTCTTACAGGCAGCTGGAAAACAATTACATGAGACTGGTATTAATAAAAACAGTCACGGTAAAATTAAACTAGGAATGAGAAACACATTAGAAGTTACTTACACACACAATTTCGTTGTGATCAGCGGTTAAATCTGGACTCTTGGAAATCACTCCAAGCAGATAAGAGCTCACGGCTTCGTTATGAGGCGAGGATAGTCTGTGTAAACAAAATGTGCAGTTTTAAGCTCGGATCTATTAACGCACCCATTTCCTTATACAGCTGAATAAAAGCATATTCTTTAAATCGTAACGTTACATTACCCATGCTCTGGTTCATAGCGCCTGCAGTTTCCTCAGAGTTGAAGACGAAGACAGCCTCCTGAAAATGAGTCGAAAAAGTTGGTCGCGTCCAGGAGTTGAAGACGGCGTCCTGTCATTGTTGATCACGAAAAAGGAAAGCAGCAAAAAAAAAAAGGTTTAAAGCTCGTCTTCTACGCGTCATGGCCATGACCTCGACCTCACACGTCATTGGACTAGGGCTCTACTATGGAACGCGCCCGGGGCCAAATCTCTTTATACGAAACGCGTGACTTATGACTGTTTCAACACGCACTGTTTGTCAACGCAGCAATTTTTTACGTGTTTCTTTTGTATGTGTAGACACGCACATTCTGGTCGTGTAACAGGCATACACACACAGTCGACGCACAGTTTTAACATGTTACGAAGACACATTTGAACGTGTTTCTTAACGCGCACATTCTGTACATGTCGAAGTGTAATTTTTTTTTTTTTTAAAGCAGACTTACCTTTAGATGTAGCCTAGGCTACATACATATTAATATAAGATTGCTTAACTGACTACTGTGCTAGAGTAAAGTAGCCTAATGTTACAATGTATATTAAGTAAATGCTTAATTATACAATTATTATAATTTATCTATATGGGTTATTGTTTGTTTTTTAAAGTTAGGCTATATATAATTTCTAAAAGTATATATAGGCTAATTTACACAGCACATATTAATAACTGAAAACACACACACACACACACACACACACAACTTTATTCACTTTCACATAATAATGTTTTTGTAATTTGGTGTTTAGTTTGTTTATACTGTTCTGTCTCTGTTTTGTTTCCAGGAACATCTGATGAGTGCTATAATAAAATGACTTCATTATATTTAAAATATGTTTTGATATACATTTTATTTATATTATTAATATTTTATTTACCCATAACGTGTCTTTAGGAAGCCGTCTCGGTTACGTATGTAACCCTCGTTCCCTGAAGGAGGGAACGGAGACGTACGTCGGAACTGACCGACGAATTGGGATCTGTTTCAGAGACCAATCTACTTCGAGTGTATTAGAAACGAGCCAATGAAGATTGGCATGCGATCACGCATTCCACGCACCGCCCCGCGTCCGCGGGTATAAATACGGAAGTGGAAGTGCCGCATACCGTTTTCAACTGAGGAGCCGAGAAGTGTGGCTCGGGCCTTCAGCTGAAGCACAGCACCTGGCGACGGGACGTACGTCTCCGTTCCCTCCTTCAGGGAACGAGGGTTACATACGTAACCGAGACGTTCCCTTTCAGTCGGTCACGTTCGACGTACGTCGGAACTGACCGACGAATTGGGATCCCTACCAAAACGCCAGGGAGCTGGCCCTTCCAGCGCCCTGCCTGAGCTCGCTGAATCACTCCTCTGTTGGAGTGGAAGTCAGGGCTCCGGGCAGGGAAGGACAGTCACTGCTGTTCCTGCAAGACCCACTCAGCGTGACTATTGGATAACGCTGGGAAAGCGTGCCCGTCTCGGGAGATGGTACGCTGCGGAGCCACATCCTTCAATGGAAGGAGAGGTGGAAATACGCATCAGGACTAACCTAACCTAGGGTAGTGCAACTATGGAAATCTCTGGGGTGGACCCAACCTGATCCCAGGGGGGGAAGAACACGCCCAGAGATGACAGAGCGGGCTCTGTCGAGGGAAAGACACGGGGCTAACCGAGTAGGGTAGCAGATACCGTGGAGAATACACATATGGGGTAGCCGTGAGGGGACCGCAACATATGGAACCCAGCCTACACACACGTTCCACAAGCATACGGGTGCAGGCCTGGCGTCAGACGGTCCGCAACGTCTGACACCGCAAGGGTGACGGAGGAACTCGACAGGGTTAGCCGTTTCCGGGGAACACAACTGGAGCAAGAATAGACGCACGTATCCGGCCCGGAGGCGGGAGTGGCGTTTGCAAGCCGACACTAGAACGGGTACTTAGCGCTACTGGCCCCGGGGGGCGAGGATGCGGGAAGATACCGGCTCTACACGGAGGCTATAAAATCTAGCGAACGTGTTAGGTGTCGCCCAGCCCGCAGCTCTACAAATGTCTGTCAGCGAGGCACCTTGAGCCAGCGCCCAGGATGAAGCAACACTCCTTGTTGAGTGAGCCCGCACCCCGAACGGGCAAGGTACGTCTTGGAACTGGTAAGCCAAGACAATGGCATCCACTATCCAGTGGGCCAACCTCTGCTTGGAGACAGCCTTTCCCTTCTGCTGACCTCCGTAACAGACGAAGAGCTGCTGTGAGGATCTGAAGCTTTGTGTCCGGTCAACGTAAGCGCGAAGAGCGCGGACGGGACATAACAAAGCTAGGGCTGGGTCTGCCTCCTCCGAAGGCAGCGCTTGCAGGTTCACTACCTGGTCCCGGAAGGGAGTGGCAGGATCCTTGGGCACATATCCAGGCCGGGGTCTCAGGACAACGTGAGAGTTGGCCGGCCCGAATTCTAGGCACGATTCGTCGACCGAAAGCGCATGCAGGTCCCCTACCCTCTTGATTGAGGCCAATGCGGTCAGGAGGACTGTCTTCATGGACAGGATTTTTAGCTCGACTGACTGCAAAGGCTCAAATGGAGGACCCTGGAGTGCTCTAAGCACCAGGGCTAAGTCCCAAGAGGGTATCGAGGTAGAACGAGGAGGATTTAGTCTCCTCGCACCTCTGAGGAACCTGACGATTAAGTCGTGCTTACCTACGGATTTACCGTCTACTGCATCGTGATACGCCGCTATTGCAGCGACGTACACTTTGAGGGTGGAGGGAGACAGCCGCCGCTCCAACCCATCCTGCAGGAAGGAAAGCACAACGTTAATCGAACACTTCCGGGGGTCTTCCTGGCGGGAAGAGCACCAACCGACGAACAGGTTCCACTTCAGAGCATAGAGGCGCCTCGTAGAGGGGGCTCTAACTGAAGCGATGGTGTCTACCACAGCTTGCGGTAGGCCATCTAGAACCTCCGCGTCCCGTCCAGGGACCAGACATGGAGTTTCCAGAGGTCTGGACGCGGGTGCCATAGAGTGCCCCGTCCCTGAGAAAGAAGGTCCTTCCTCAGGGGAATCGGCCAGGGAGGGGCTGTCGCGAGGAGTGTGAGTTCGGGGAACCAGGTCCGGTTGGGCCAATAGGGCGCAACTAACAAGACCTGCTCCTCGTCCTCCCTGACCTTGCACAGAGTCTGTGCAAGAAGGCTCACTGGGGGAAACGCATATTTGCGTAGGTCCCGGGGCCAGCTGTGCGCCAGTGCATCTGTGCCTAAGGTACCTCCGGTCAGGGAGTAGTACCACTGGCAATGAGTCGACTCCGGGGAAGCGAACAGGTTACCTGTGCAACCCCGAAGTGGTCCCATATCAGCTGGACGCTCCGGGGGTGGAGTCGCCATTCGCCCGGAGGTGTCGACTGACGAGAGAGCTCGTCGGCTGTCTAGTTCAGCGCACCTGGGATGTGAATGGCACGAAGTGACCTCACAAACTTCTGACTCCACAGGAGGAGATGGCGGGCGAGCCGGAGCATGCAACGGAAGCGTAGACCACCCTGTCGGTTGATGTACGCAACGGCCGCAGTGCTGTCCGAATGGACCAGTACGTGTTTGCCCTGGAGCGGTTTCTTGAACCGGGCCAGGGCAAGACGTACTGCCAGAAGCTCTAGGCAATTGATATGCCAACGCAGTTGGGGTCCCGTCCACAGACCCGAAACTACGTGCCCGTTGTACGTGGCCCCCCAGCCCGTGGACGAGTCATCCGTGAAGACCACAGCATGCCTCGACACCTGTTCTAAGGACACACCGGCCCGGAGAAACGAGGCGTCCGACCACGGGTTGAAGGTTTGGCGACAGTAAGGAGTAACTGAGACCCGGTACTGACCGCTGCGCCACGCCCATCTCGGGACTCGGTCGTGTAACCAGCGTTGAAGCGGTCTCATATGAAGCAATCTGAGCGGCGTTACCGCGGCTGCAGATGCCATATGCCCCAGGAGCCTCTGAAAAAAAAATTCAGTGGGACCGCTGTCCTGCCATTGAACGTATTCAAGCAGTTCAACACTGACCGGACGCGCTCCGGAGTGAGGCGCGCCGTCCGGCTGACCGAATCCAGCTCCATACCGAGACAAGAGATCCTCTGCGTGGGACAGAGTTTGCTCTTCTCTCGGTTGACCCGAAGTCCCAACAGGCTGAGGTGACTGAGCACCATGTCCCTGTGTTCGCACAACTGCTCCCGAGACTGGGCGAGAATAAGCCAGTCGTCAAGATAGTTGAGTAAGCGAACGCCGCGTTCTCTGAGCGGAACAATGGCTGCCTCTACGCCTTTCGTGAAGACGTGAGGCGACAGGGACAGCCCGAAGGGCTTCAGGTCGATCGCTGCGAACCAATCTTGGGGACGGATGCACTGAAAATTGCGTTTCTGCATTAACATCTTGAACGGGAGCTTGTGCAGGGCCCGATTCAAAATGTGCAGGTCCAAGATTGGTCTTAACCCACCACCTTTCTTGGGTACAATGAAGTAGGGGCTCTAGAACCCCGACCTCATATCGGCTGGAGGAACCGGCTCGATCGCGCCCTTCGCCAGCAGGACATCGATCTCAGACCGCAAGACATGGGCATCCGAGCTCCACACTGAGGTGAAGAGGATGCCCCTGTACTTGGGAGGCCGGCGTGCGACGAATCGCATAGCCGAGTCTGATGGTACGGATGAGCCAGCACGACGGTCCGGGGAGGCCTTTTAGCCAGGCCCCCAGAGACCGAACAAGCGGGACCATCGGCACCACAGACGTACCCGGGGTGAGGCAGCGAGGTGGAGCACTCAGACCCGACTCGGGAGGCCCGGAGGCGGCCCGGAGTGTTTTCTGAGTACTCCAGGTGGGGCAGAGTGTGGGTGAGAAGGCCCGGGGGCGTCCTCGGTGCCCACACTGCTGCCCCCTGGCGAAGGGGGAGAGGGGAGGAAAGGAGTGGCAAGGCCCGGGGGCGTCGCACACTGCCAACCTGACCCTCTCAGGGCCCAGGGAGGGAGGAAACTGCTCTGAGAATGTGGGTACCGCTGTACTCCGGAGAGCCAGCGGCAGGACCGAACCGAAAAAATATTCTCCCCCCGGTCCTCCTCCGGGGGAGGGAGGGGTGCGGACACCATCTCCCCGAGCAGTTTGCCATCTCGCTGGGCTGCCCGTTCCAGGGCCGCTCGCCCATGTGCTTGCTAGCGGACTCGCGGTATCCTGGACGGGTTGGGCACATCCCCTGCGCCCGGCCACCTGCTGCCCGGGTGGAGGCTGCTGCTTGGCTTAGCAGGGGTGGAGGCGGACGCAGGGGGGGCACCCTCGGCGACAAGCAGATGGAGGTGCTGCAGCCGACGACTGGGTGGAGGCAGCAGCTAGTCGTCGGGGCAGTATGGTTTTTTTTTTTTTTTTTTTTAAACCACCTCCATCCACTTCTGGGCCACCGAGAACTGCTGGGCGAGTTCTCGACAGCGTCGCCGAAGAGGCTAGCCTGACAGACAGGGGCGTTGAGGAACCGAACTTTGTCAGGCTCACGCATATCTGCCAGGTTTAGCCCCGGCTTTCTGGACCACTAACGTGGACATCGCCTGACCCAGGGAGCGTGCAGTGACTTCCGTCACCCGGAGAGCGAGGTCCATCACTGCACGCAGTTCCTGCATAACCCCTGAGTCAAGACTACCCTCGTGCATGCAGGAGAGAGGGTAGTGAGAGAGCGAAAAAATTTATACAGATTATGGCCCTCTTGGCGTTCCATATTTTGACACCAATAGCTCCACACTGCTAAATTCTTCCAATGCACATCCAGGCAGCCACCCTGGAAGGCATGGCTGTCAACACTGAATCTGATTCAGCATGAGCACACACTATTATAGTGGGAAACTCAGCGTCATCATCTCCAGCGCATAACAGCCCTCTCTCCGATGCAGCAATTGACATCTGTCCTCTGCCAGAGCCACAAATGAAATGCTGGGTCCCCCTTTTTTTTTTTTTTTTAAAGGACCAGCAATCCCATCTGGGCTACCAGCAGGCATGAGAGACAGTGGGTGTGGCCGCCAGACTCGACGGCACACGGCACGCTGAACGCTCAAGCCCCTATTAAAGGGGCAGGACGAACAACGCGCCGACGTGGCCATGTTCCCATGAGAGAACATGAACCACCCACGAACAAAGTCTCAACATGCTCATGATGCGATAGAGGAGTGGGGGCCCGAAGAGATGTACCCGGCGGGGATGCCCCACTGTTATCCTCAGGTCACCAAGGCTTATTAACTAAAATAATCCTTTTCTGGAGCACCAGAAAAGAAACTAGATCAGGGAATAAGCAAAGGGACTCAACCCCGTTTGAGGTTTCATAGTCTGGACCGCGCATCTAGAGAGCGCCGAGTGACGCGCTGGGTTGCCGTGGCAACCCCCGCTGTCAGCCGGCGCTCGACGGCACACGGCGCGCTGAACTCTCAAGCCTTTACGAGAAAGGTGAGACGAACAACGCGCCGACGTGACCATGCTCTCCTGAGAGAGCATGAATCACCCACGAAAGCAATCTCACATGTTTGTATGTGAGAGAGATCGTGGCCGTCAAATGAGGACAGGAAACAACCGCATCCAGAAACACACGGTTTGAATGACATCTTGAAAAAGACGCAGGGTCAAACCGTGTTGCTCTTTTAGTGATAGAGAGAAGAGAGAACCGCTCCAACAAGTGCCGAGGCACACAGGGGAATAGCCGCGGCTTACAGTGGTTTAAAGGTGCAAGCCCACTGTAAGCACTCAGAGGAAACGCCCAGCGAACCGACAGATTTCTTCTGCTCGCGACCACCGCTGTAAAGCGCCGTCACACCGACACTGGAACAGGTAAGCTGATCTTCTCGTAGAGACTCGTTTAGTTTGTGTAAACACACTCTTCGTAGGAACATGTAATGCTCGGCTCCGAAGTTGAAAGCGGTATGCGGCACTTCCACTTCCGTATTTATACCCGCGGACGCGGGGCGGTGCGTGGAATGCGTGATCGCATGCCAATCTTCATTGGCTCGTTTCTAATACACTCGAAGTAGATTGGTCTCTGAAACAGATCCCAATTCGTCGGTCAGTTCCGACGTACGTCGAACGTGACCGACTGAAAGGGAACATAAGTTATAGAGACAAGAATAACTTTTGCCATTTAAATGCCACATTAATTTACTGAGGACCCATACAGCCAATGATCATGTGTGAAAACACTTATACATAAATTGATCACTTAGAAATCAAAACTAAGGTTTGAGAAAGAAAGAATATGCATACAACAAAATATATTGTTTCATAGCAGCTTCAGTAACAAGTTCAAAACTCTGCTGTAAACCGGCTCTAACAAGCCAATATAGTGTCAATATTCAGCTCAAGTGACTTCAGTGTTGATTCAGTTCAGTTGATTTCAGTTCAACTGATTTCAGTTCAACTGATTTCAGTTCAACTGTAAATTCCTCAGTTGTGCATATTTGTGCGTAGTTAGATATATGCAAAAACAACATTTTTGGAAGAGTTAAAATAGTTTTGCACAAAGTGTTGCTTTTGCAAGCGATGTCTGATGTTTTGCATGTTGTGTGTGTAGAGTTACAAGAAATGGAGCCATATTTTCAGAAATTGTGTGTAAGCAATTAGATAAAACTGTAAATGAATCCAGTTTATTTTAGTTCAGGACTCATAGTCCAGGTGTTAGTAATCTGTGCTTAATCTTTGTTCCAGGCAACAATTTTTTAACTCACGATTTGAGTTAGATTAGGCCTACTCTTGGCATAATTTAAACCCTGTCCAGGAAACCACCTCTTGAAAATCTGCATTGATAATTCATAAAATGTGGTGTGAGCTCAATTTAAATGACAATTACAGAAAAACACAATCTGACTTAACTATAAACACACAAACTTGTACTTTTCACATTTATGATTAATAGCCATTTAAAAAATCATTCACAGTGCAGGGTGGAAAAATTAATTTTGGTATGTAAACTGTATGCTTTACTTGATTTATTTGTGTGCTTTGGTTCATTGTCTTGTTGCATCACATAACCTCTCTAAAGGTTGAAGACATGAACTGCTGTCCTGTATATTTTTTTTTTACATAACAATGACATACAGAGTAATTAATCTACACTGTGAGCCCGGACAAGTTGAATCTACTTAAAAAATTGGAGCAAACTGGTTGCCCTAAAAATTTAGTAATGTGAACTAAAACGAGTACATTTAACTTAAATTTAAGTTAACATTTTAACTTAAACTTTAAACTTGTTTTAGTTAAAAAAATTCAGAACCTAGATAAAACTCCCCCTGCTGCTACTCTGATTTGCATTTGTGTAGTTGCAACTGCCAAGCAAGGCCCACGTCAATTTACGGCAGTTTTCGGAGTTGCCTGCAAATTGCCGTGCACAGTCGTAAACCTGAAGTTTCACGGCAATCTACAGTGCCACATACTGACGAAAATCCCACTTTTCATGCAGTGTATTAGGTTACTTCTAGAGGTTTATCAAGTGAATGTCAGGATCCTGTATAAAAGGACATGCCATTTTTGTCACTTTGACAGTGTCCTCATGATGAAAATATGAGCAATGAATGAATGTTCCTGCACTGCAAAAAATTATTTTCTTACTATGTATTTTTGTCAAGTGGCAGATAATTTAATTTGTTAAATTAAACTTTGCTTACTTTAGATTTAGATTATTTCTTGAAATACGACCATGAATGAATGAATTAAATAAACACTGCTGGCACTTTAAAAAGGGGAGGAGACTGAAAGAAACTCTGGGTTTACGAAAGAAAACCTGCTCCTGACCAGGTTAGGGTCACAGAGTAATTTATCCTGGTAACTGACTCTGAGTATAAGTTACCTCTCTTTTAGAAATGGGCTTGACTTACCCTGATTTCTCGGGTTTGACATACCTCCCCTTCTGAAACCGAAAACCCAGAGTTTCCCTTATTTCAGGGTTAACCTACTCAGAGGTTTCACTTAACCTCCTTTCTGAAACGGGCCCCAGATAAAGATGCTAGGACAACAGCCAGACACCTCTTAACCCTCTCGAGTCGGGAGTTATGAATATGAAAACTGCATTGGTACCTTAGATTGTAATATGATCGTCAGCTGATCTCATTCATAAAACATTCCTCTGTTCTCATTATGAAGACTTCCCTCAGGGCTTTTAGTTCAAAAGTGTGCAGATGAGGAGAAATATTGATAGATTATCATATGTCTGTGTCAAATTTCTATACAGAGAAGTGTTATTATTTCAATCTGTTGTGTTTTCAGTTCATACTGGTAGCCAGAGGGTGCTCCGTGCACATGTAGTTCATATACGGTAGACAAAGAAGATATCATGTGACATTCTGCCTGACATAAACAGCTTCCAGAAATCGCTATAACATGTAGATAGACACGTTTGAAGATAATAAACACACAATCACGACAATATATGGCTTATCTGTGTTATTTATACCATGTTGGGTGTTTTCATAATAGATTATATTTATAATGCAATGCTATTCAAGCTTTTATAATTATGCAGAATATTGTAAAAAAAAAAATATCCAAAGCCAAATGAGGTTATTTAAAACATTTGACTAGTGATTTAAAGAAAAAACATGGTTTTAATCTCATTAATTGTTGTGTTTTAATAAATTGGTGTAATAAATCATAAATTATGGTTTAATAAATCATAAATTGTTGTGGCATTTAATATAGATTGTTTTAAGCAAAAACTCCCTTCATTTTGATTTTCCCCCCAGAAATTTTTACTCATCTAGTAAATTAATCTTGATTTAAGAATTTTTAATTTTTGGACTGGAAACAAGAAAAAATACCAAATAAGAAGAGCATTTTTTTGCAGTGTAGTCAAATATTTTGATCATTTAAAATATAATAGGCCTTTGTTGACTACATTCCAAATAAAATAAACTACAAAAAAGTATATTTCCTTTGCTCTGTTGCTCTCTGTCACATAGGCCTACCTGAAGCTAATTAATTATGCAGCTCATTATGCAGCTATTATGTCCTTTTGTTCCCTCAGGTGATACTCATCATTATTCATTAGATATCACGCCTCCTCACATACGGGCTTTGTGAAGAAAAACTGTCTTACAAAATTTAAATCAGTGTATTGTTTTATGTGAATGAGTAGGCTCAATGATTCTCACATCAGTTTCAAGAAATCTATGCAAATACATCGTGGAGTCAAAAGCCTTGTGAACACATATCTATTGTGTGTTTTGAGGCCTTAATTTTAAAACAATTTTTTTTTGTTTTTTCAAAACCTGTGCATAAAAATTTCTCTCTCAAAAATACAAGCATGTACATACATGTTGCTCACATATTATGGTAGCCCAGTTTGTGCTGAATACAGTGTAATTACACTTTTGTTTATAAGCAACTGAAAAAAAAACACAAACGTCAGGGCATGTCAAAACTTCTAAAGGGCCCCAAAAGAGCTCAGACTCCAGAGGGTTAAGAGGCCAAGAAGACCACCTGTGGTACCAAGCCCAGGAAGGACAGCACTTCTCATTGGTCTCATTGCTCGCCAATCTAGAAACGAATCACTAATGTCCTGGCCTGTGACTGCATTACAAATTCCTCGGGACCTCAGCACTAGTGGGTGGAATAAAAAGACAGCATTGATCCATCCAAATCCATTCATAACTATGTTTGGAAAGCTTAAGCCTGATGTAAACTACACACATCCATTTCATACTTATTCAGAGAAATAGCTATTTTCAGTGACAGCTATTTGTAATTCAACATCTTACACAGATGCAGCTGTTAATGAACAAATGAATGAATGCATGACGTTTCTATCCTTTTCTATCATGTTTGGTTTCTATTTGTTTAGAATATTGCCATATTAGGTAGTCTGATGGTGGTTTGGAAAGTGAGAAATGCATTGATAAACTTTAACCCCTAAACTGTCAACCCCCTTTTTGAGAATACACATGAAACACATGAAAATGCACTATCCAAACTTAAAGGGCTGTAATTCAAGAATGCTTTGGAATATAGACCTAAGTTTGGTCTTGTTTTAAAACAGACACTCTGTAGATTATTTCTAAAGTGAGCAATTCAAAATATGAAAGTATGAAAAAGTTATGGAAGTTTAAATTTACTGTAAATAAAAAATACTGTACTAAATATTTTTTATTTTATATAAAATATATATTTTACAAAAATGTTTTAATCTAAAATTACTATAAAATCAAAGCCATACGTATAACCAAGTTCCAAATTTGAAGTTGATATCACAAAAATTGAAGTTCCCATGAGATTTTGTTTAGGCGCTGTACCAAAAATAGCCCCCGGATTGTCATTCAAATTCCATTTATTGTTTTTTTGATGCATTTTCCTGTAATTTTCTGTCCAAATGTCACTTCCATCACAAAACGGTCATCAAATATGGAACCTTGAGACTCAGACCTTTCCGACGATATGTGTTTTGTCAAGATTAGAAGATTTTGATTATAAAGTAGTTCAAATAAATGTTGTAATATGAAACATGACGCCGCCCACTAGGGGAGGAGCCTGCTAAAATAATTTAAAGTACCATTTCCATGGTAACGTAACGTCCAATTTTAAAACAGTTTTCACAGGATGAATTTTGAGTTCGTAAGCTTTCGAATGATACCTAATTTATGATAATTACTAAAACATATGATACGAAAAAAAGGTGATCAATAAAAGAGTGCCAGGTGTCCCGCTAGCGGGACGGTGACAGTAAAGAGGTTAAAGACATTTTAAAGACTTCTAACTGTGCACAGTATATGCAAATGAGTTCCACAGGGGAAAGAAGGGTGGGCCATACTGTGTGCCCCCTCTGATGCCAGCAGCCAATCGCAACACTGGAATGAAGAAGCACCAAATTGCAATCTCCTCCTATTCGAAAAGGATAAAGGTACCCTTTCAACAGACACTCCTTATTCTGAGTCTCCCTTCAAGAGAGTCAAGATGCAGGAAACAACATGACAAATAGATGATCGGATAAAGACGATCGAGGCAGACCAAGATCTGAAAATGGGTTAACAATTTCCTTTCAAGCCATCTGAATACTCTCCTCTCACTTTCCTTTCTTTTACTTAAGTTTCTTTTCTTTCTGTTGAGTCTCGTTTTCTAAGAGAAGTTTCGCCGCAAAGTTATCGATGAATCTACAGCGAGCGTGCTTAAACTTCGAACAACGCCCACAAAACTTCCCATCCAGCCGCCAACACATCACATGATTGGCTTCCCAAGACGTTGATCAAAAGACACAACAAGACCTTCAGCGAATCAAAGAACCGGGTAAACTCCTCTCCAGCCAGGACCGAATAGGGAATTCCCATTCAGACGACACAAGACACAAATGCAAGTAACCTCCAGATTCTGAACTGAACTGGTGCAATTGATGTCAAATTTAATAACCCCGCCAAAGAAATGATTGGAGGGTTAAATTAATGATCGATGTCATAAATTCTCGCTCATTCTTTCCTCACTTTCTTTCTTTCTGCAACACGTGTGAATGTGAGAGTGTGTGTGTGTGTTAGATACTAGTTTTATGTGTTAGAGTAATCAATAAAGTTTTGTTTGTATTTAAAGATAAGTGTTCTTGTGTTATGTGCTTACGAATTTAATGTCTTAAACTGCCGATCTAAGTTACCTGGCTGTTAAATAGTGTTTCACTATTGTTCAGATATTAATATCCGCTGCAGAGTTGATAGTTACGGCCCGTTCATATGAACGCTGGATGAGTCATTTGCTCACCAGTAAAATACTCTTTCAAAATTCCCTATGAACTAATTCATTCATTTATTTGAGCTAAATAGACCCGTTTCCATTTAACAGAGGCCCCTTTAAGTTCTTACAAATGCAATGTCTGAAACAGAAGCAACTTTTGGACGACTTCTGTCCACAGTGCCTCTTGCGGTCTGAGCATGTGCCACACAGGATGTGAACGCACAACCTGAAATCTTCGGTTCTTGTGGCATTACAGATTGTGCCACTCAGTTGACGCTGATTCACCAGGCTGCCTTCAGTGTGAGAATGAGCACACAAAAGCATTACTTAATATATTATATTTTATATTACTTTATATTCCAGATTAGCATGCTAAGTTAACTAAATGCTATGGTTAACCTGATAAACGAAGAGCCATATTAGTAAGAATGGCAACAGGTTAGCATGCTAACCTAACTAGCATGAGATGACAATCACAGGGAGGGTCAAATTTGGAGAGCTATTTCTCAAGAACTATAGCAAATATCAAAAATAATTAGGGCCGGGACTCGATTAAAAAAATGTATCTAATAAATTAGAGGCTTTGTAATGAATTAATCGAAATTAATCGCATTTTAATTGCATATAAATATTTGACCTGAGAACAGTGAGAAGTAATTTTTTCACATGGATGTTTAGTATACCATTGAATAATGACTGAATACATAAGCTTAATCAACAAAATATTGTTTATTTATTTAAAATAAATATATATATATAAATTATAAATAATAAATGATAAATAAATGTGTATATAGTGTGTGTGTATCTACAGTGGGTCGTGCTGAGATATTCTGTCAGTGTGTGTTATGATCCTGATGGATCAAGAGTTAAGGAGTCTAATTGCTTGTGGGAAGAAGCTGTTCTGGAGTCGGCTGGTGCGTGTTCTGATACTGCGGTACCGTCTGCCTGATGGCAGCAGTGAGAGCAGCCCATGGTTCGGGTGGCTAGAGTCTCTGATGATCCTCTGAGCTCTCTTCACACACCGCCTGGCGTAAATGTCCTGGAGGGAGGGAAGCTCACCTCCGATGATGCAGCTGGCCGTGCGCACTACCCTTTGCAGGGCTTTGCGGCTGCGGGCGGTACTGTTGCCGTACCAGGTGGTGATACAGCCAGTCAGCAGGCTCTCTATGGTGCTGCTGTAGAAGCGTGTGAGGATGTGGCGGTTCATTCCAAACCTCCTCAGCCGTCGCAGGAAGAAAAGGCGCTGATGAGCCTTCTTCACAACGGCCTCAGTGTGGACGGACCATGAGAGTTCCTCTGTGATGTGGACACCAAGGAACTTGAAGCTGCTGACTCTCTCCACCAGTGCTCCATTTATGGTGATGGGGTGGTGTTCTCTCTCATTCCTCCTGAAGTCGACCACCAGCTCCTTGGTCTTGCTGACGTTGAGGGAGAGGTTGTGCTCCTGACACCACCGTGTCAGAGTGTGCACCTCCTCTCTGTAGGCCGTTTCATCCTTGTCAGTGATGAGACCTACCACCGTTGTATCGTCAGCAAACTTGATGATGGTGTTGGAGCTGTGGATTGCCACACAGTCATGTGTGTACAAGGAGTACAGGAGTGGGCTGAGAACACAGCCCTGAGGGGCTCCAGTGTTGAGAGTCAGTGATGAGGAGATGTTACTGCCCATTCTGACCACCTGGCGTCTGTTTGACAGGAAGTCCAGGATCCAGCTGCATAGCAAGCTGTTTAAGCCTAGAGCCCGGAGTTTCATGTCAAGTATGGAGGGCACAATGGTGTTGAATGCTGAGCTGTAGTCTACAAACAGCATTCTCACATATGTGTTCCTCTTTTCCAGGTGGGAGAGAGCAGTGTGTATTGTGGATGAATTGGCATCATCAGTGGAGCGGTTTGTGCGGTATGCAAACTGCAGTGGGTCCAGTGAGGGGGGGAGAACAGAGCAGATGTGGTTTCTCATTCATTGAAAAACGTTCCGCGGTGCAAAAATAAGTGTGGTTAAAATTATGTTATTTATTTTTTGCGTAATTAATCTTAAAGTCCCAGCCCTAAAAATAATATCTGTGCGGCTCAGTACAAATATCATCTGAGCCAGTTTTGGATAGCAGCATAAAAACTTTAATTTGCTTCAAAATGGTGGACAGTCACATTGTTGGAGTTATAAGCGTTTTTGCAAAAAAACTTATATCTCCGAAACACTAGGTTGTGCTGGGTTCAAACTTCTGTTACCTTTAGGACATGCTGATGATGATACAAAATTGGTATCCCCTGATAGGGTATGATACAAGGAATTCATAGACACCTAAATCTTCTGGCAAATGTAACCCATATTTAGTTAAGACGTTTATTTTGGCGGGCCTGCAAACTCACAACTTCCTTAAAATGACTGGTTGCTGAGTTCACTTCCTATGTGTCTCCACTGTGGCTGTGGTATGGTTTGTTTGGCATCCCCAAACAAACCTAAATTGTGCTTCAACTTTAGTTATTCAAGCTATGAATACTCTGTGAGTCTTTTTGCCATTCATTTGTCAACTGTAATATGTTTAATTCAGCCGTGTGTTTGCTCACCGAAGTATTATTTTTGACTATAGTTGCTGCCGCTTTCCAATCAGAGCCTTTGTCTGATTTTTCACTCTGTTTAAACGTTGGGTCACGCCTGGAGACCTTGCGTTGATCATTTCAATTTCAAAGGTAAACCTTTTACCTGTTATACTATGAGGGCATTGATTTGATATGTTAGCATGGGTGCTAATTTAGAGCATGATTGCTGTTTTGAGTGTGTGCTGTTACTGTTGTGACTACAGCTGAAATAGCTATATGGTTTTTGGTAGTCATTTTTCTTTTTGATATTGCGCAATACTTTTCACAAATACCAAACTCTGCTTTAGTGTTTTGGTAATTTGGAGATTAACATTTTTGATTATTGGAATCTGAAGGTGCACTTTGTATTATTATTTTGAATGTTAACTTTGAGAGTATATGTTTTGATTCTGAAAATGACATTTAGATTAGTTGACTATGAAATTTAAATTATGGTGAAATTTCATGGAACATGAGATTAATTACTTCACTTTATTATACTTATTTCATATAAATTATTGCATAATTTTTATTTATTGAAATGCCTTGCATTAAGCGGGTATGGTTATGCATATATTGAATTACTTTAGTATATGTTATGGTTATTTTATTTTTGAATAGAATTCTTAATTTGTATTTTGGCCTTTTTAGGTCAGGTTTTTTTCCTGGATCAACAAATCTCCATTCTCCAATTATGGATCTTTTGAACTCTCGACCCGTCCTAACTCAAGGACTCTGATCGAGATGGCGAGCTAAGAGAACTTTGATATATGTGGTAGGGTAACCGAACCACACATTCACTGCGATTGAACACTTCCCTATCTGGATTAACTATTGCTCAATTCATCATTAATTGACATTTCACCAGACCTTGTCCTGGTTTTGGAACACTTTGTGTCGGGGTTATGTTTTTTCCTCTTTTCTGTTTTTTTTTCCAAATCATTGGCAGCGCACTAATCTGCCATTGAACTGAAATGTAATTCAAATTGTTTTGTATGTGTCATTGAAGTTATGTTGTTTATGTATTGTTCATGTTGGTTATGTTTTGTTATCTACTAAATACACACACTCATACTAAAATGACTCCAGTGTACTCATTCACAACCCAGGCTCCGTGATGATCCCTCTTCTATTGCCAGGTGGCATCCGCAGTCAATTGCCTAGCTTCTACTTGTTACACAAACTATTAAAAAGTTATGAGCAAAAATAGCAATTTTTCAGATTTCATGACCTGTAGGTGGCGCTGTTCCCGAATTTGGCATGGACCTTCAAATCATGGTTCCGATGAAGCATACCAATTTTTGTTTTGATTGTTCAAAGCCCGCCCCTACAACTCGGTCTCTCTCCAGATCGGGATATCCTCTTGCTTGACTCCGAAGCACGCCCTGACGCCTCTTCGGTTCTGGCAGAGGACAGTGCATCTCTTGCTTCTGGCGAGATGAATTTTGAGTGCGCCACCTTCGAGTGTTCCTCCAATGATGAGAAAGCGTAAGAAGAACTACTCGAGATGGTGACTCGTGGTTTTGAACATATCCCTGTGCCTTTATGTTCTGTGTTAAAATGCCACTGTGAACGCTAAGCGGACCAGGACTAAACCTACCAAACTTTTTTGTCCGGACCAAACAAGCCATGTGAACCGAACTACAAGTGTGAACACATCCTTGTCACCCACTGAGGGACACTGGGCTTTCAGCTGACATCATAGAAACCATTCTCAGTGCTACAGCTCCCTCCACAAGAAGAATCATTAAAAAGTGGTGTACTGCACACCATGCAGACTCAGTCCACTGACAGATTGTTTCAGTGCTGGAAAGGTTATCAGCAGGCACATCAGAATACCCCGGCACTCTCAGGGTTTTTGAGGCCGGCAGGAGAAACTTCACAAACTGTGTTCAGTCTGTGCTCTTCAGATTTACACCCACTGCACTAGCCAGTGATGCATGTCAAACCAACTCTTCATTTGCAATGGAGGGTCGTAACAGGGGGGCAGTCCCCGGAAGGAGATGCTGCGCTACATTGCCACACTGAAGATGTGTCCAGACGTCTCTTCAGACAAAGTGATACCTAAAAGGCTCACCTGTTGCACATCTATTTATTGCCTCTGACATCATCATCAGAGGTTATCCAAGTCCAAGTTCATTGGCGTGTTTGCACACATGCTTCACAGCTGGTAACACACAAAGGTGTTCCCATAACGCTGAGCAGCACAGCATCTCGTTCCCGCTTTTTCAGCTAACAGGGTTACATTCAAGTAACCCGAGACGTTACCCCCAACAATGTGCATAATACAGCGTTTTAGTAATTTTCATGATTCAGAAAAACAATGGTTTCTGAACTCCGTTTTTTAATTGTGGTTTCAATAATGTAACTAGGCTGCTTCAAGCATGTATAGACATACATAATATTGTGACTGATATAAGTATGCCATTATTTAACTCATGCTTTGCAATAAAAAAAGGGGTCAATTTGCTTAATACTGACAGAGAGTACATTGACCAAGCGGTAATTGAATGTTCTGGTTTAATCAAAGTTGGTACTTGGCCTGAAACGTTTGAGAACCACTTCACTGTCAACAAAGCCCCATATACATGGACTTTACCAAACTTTCCAAACTAAGGAAAAAAATGTAGAAGCGAGTGGCTCCTGATAAGCTAATGGTGGCGAAACAATTAAGAAACTCTCAATTGACTGCTAAATACCGGGCTGAACAATACCCGAAACGACTACTATGAGTCTGGACAACAACTGTTTTGTACGTTTTGTCAACATACTGTTGACTGGACCTGCAAAAACACATGTAACGACCATTTGATATCAAAAGTTCATCTCAAGAACAAAGCTAAATCCACAGCGGGCAAATCCCTCCAGGTTACCATTGAGGCAACGACAAAATCAACAGAAGCAAGGCGTGAGTTTGTGAAAGATTTTGTTACAATGTGTGCTGAAGCTGACATACCGCTTGAGAAAATTAAGAGGATATGTCAGTTTCTTGTTGCAAGCAGGGAGGTGCACTCCCAGAAAACCCCAGCAGCCTCAGGCAGACCCACCTGCCGCGGGTCTTTGACCAGCACATGCAAAAAGTGCTGCAATTTTTCGTTGTTGTCGTCGAAACCTCTGACAACCGAGATTGCAGTGTCCTCAACATTGTTATAGGTGAGCATCCAATTAACAAGTATTTATTTATTTAACTTGTATTTATTAACTGAGAGATGGTGGTCCCGTGGGTTAAACCATGGAACTGATCTGCAGAAGGTTGCTGGTTCAATCCCAGCGGTCACCACCAGTGTGTCCTTGAGCAAGGCACTTTACTCCATGTTGCTCCAGGCAATTGTCCCTGCAATAAGATCTCTGTAAGTCGCTTTGGATAAAAGCGTCTGCCAAATGCATAAATGTAAATGTGAATTTATTTTTATTATATTATAATGTATAATATCTTATATTACATTTTAATATACAGGGATGCAACCAGCACCCTTTCCGTAATAACATTGATCATCATAAATGGGAGTGTGTCATCATAAATGGGAGTGCACCACAAAGGAACACCATACTAATACTGTTTTTGACCCTTTCACCTTCAGAACTGCCTTAATTCTACGTGGCATTGATTCAACAAGGTGCTGAAAGCATTCTTTAGAAATGTTGGCCCATATTGATAGGATAGCATCTTGCAGTTCAAATCAAATCAAATCAAATCACTTTATTGTCACACAGCCATATACACAAGTGCAACAGCAGGTGAAATTCTTAGGTGCAGTTCCGAGCAACATAGCAGTTATGACATGACATATACAACATTTAAAGCAGCATCAGATTACACATCTGATGCGCCCACAATTACTCACAGCACAGTAAACTCTACAATAAACAATAAATAATTTACATAATGTGATTGTAGTTCTCACAGCTTTAAACAATATACACATTCTTACAATATACATATACTTTAAACAATATACACTAAACATACATTAACAGTATACATTAAGCTATAATAATAATAATATACAATGTACAGTATACATTATTATTATTCACAGTAGAGATCCATTATGTACAATAGGTGCTATATGATAAATGATAAATAATAAATGATAAATAAATGTGTATATAGTGTGTGTGTATCTACAGTGGGTTGTGCTGAGATATTCTGTCAGTGTGTGTTATGATCCTGATGGATCAAGAGTTAAGGAGTCTAATTGCTTGTGGGAAGAAGCTGTTCTGGAGTCGGCTGGTGCGTGTTCTGATACTGCGGTACCGTCTGCCTGATGGCAGCAGTGAGAGCAGCCCATGGTTCGGGTGGCTAGAGTGTCTGATGATCCTCTGAGCTCTCTTCACACACCACCTGGCGTAAATGTCCTGGAGGGAGGGAAGCTCACCTCCGATGATGCAGCTGGCCGTGCGCACTACCCTTTGCAGGGCTTTGCGGCTGCGGGCGGTTCTGTTGCCGTACCAGGTGGTGATACAGCCAGTCAGCAGGCTCTCTATGGTGCTGCTGTAGAAGCGTGTGAGGATGTGGTGGTTCATTCCAAACCTCCTCAGCCGTCGCAGGAAGAAAAGGCGCTGATGAGCCTTCTTCACAACGGCCTCAGTGTGGACGGACCATGAGAGTTCCTCTGTGATGTGGACACCGAGGAACTTGAAGCTGCTGACTCTCTCCACCGGTGCTCCATTGATGGTGATGGGGCGGTGTTCTCTCTCATTCCTCCTGAAGTCAACCACCAGCTCCTTGGTCTTGCTGACGTTGAGGGAGAGGTTGTGCTCCTGACACCACCTTGTCAGAGTGTGCACCTCCTCTCTGTAGGCCGTTTCATCATTGTCAGTGATGAGACCTACCACCGTCGTATCGTCAGCAAACTTGATGATGGTGTTGGAGCTGTGGATTGCCACACAGTCATGTGTGTACAAGGAGTACAGGAGTGGGCTGAGAACACAGCCCTGAGGGGCTCCAGTGTTGAGAGTCAGTGATGAGATGTTACTGCCCATTCTGACCACCTGGCGTCTGTTTGACAGGAAGTCCAGGATCCAGCTGCATAGCAAGCTGTTTAAGCCTAGAGCCCGGAGTTTCATGTCAAGTATGGAGGGCACAATGGTGTTGAATGCTGAGCTGTAGTCTACAAACAGCATTCTCACATATGTGTTCCTCTTTTCCAGGTGGGAGAGAGCAGTGTGTATTGTGGATGAAATGGCATCATCAGTGGAGCGGTTTGTGCGGTATGCAAACTGCAGTGGGTCCAGTGAGGGGGGGAGAACAGAGCAGATGTGGTTTCTGATTAGTCTCTCAAAGCATTTGCTGATGATGGGGGTCAGAGCAACAGGACGCCAGTCGTTTAAGCAGAGTGTTTTTGACTGCTTAGGTACAGGCACAATGGTGGACGTTTTGAAGCATGTGGGGACCACAGACAGGGAGAGCGACAGGTTAAAAATGTCCGTGAAAACTCCAGCCAGTTGGTTCGCGCACGCTCTGATGACGCAGCCCAGAATGCCGCCTGGACCCGCGGCTTTACGGATGTTCACCCGCCGGAAGGATCGGGTTACATCCGCTACAGATACGGAGAGTGAACTAACCTCTGCATCTTCAGCCGCGAGCTCTCTCTCCGCGAGGGCGTGTTAGTTCCCTCAAAGCGAGCATAGAAGGTGTTGAGCTCGTCCGGGAGAGAGGCAGCGGTGTTCACGGTGGAGTTTGTGTTCCCTTTATAGTCCGTGATGGTGTTAATTCCCCGCCACATGCTTCTGGAGTCAGTGGTGTTGAACTGTCCTTCAATCTTGTCCCTGTACTGGCGTTTTGCTGCTCTGATGGTTTTCCGGAGGGCATAACTTGCTTGTTTATGCTCCTCCGCATTACCGGAGTTAAAAGTGGAGGTCCGCGCATTGAGTGCCGCGCGAACATCCCCATTTAGCCACGGCTTCTGGTTTGGGTACAGCCGAATTGTTTTGGTCGGAACAACGTCTTCTACGCACTTCCTGATGAAACACGTTACGCTATCAGCGTAGACCTCGATGTCGTCATCAGAGGTCGACCGGAACATCTCCCAGTCCGCGTGATCAAAACAGTCCTGTAGCATAGAGTCCGATTGGTCCGACCAGCACTGGATGGTTCTGAGGGCGGGTGCTTCCTGTTTCAGTCTCTGCCTATATGCGGGCAAAAGGAGAATGGAAGCGTGATCCGATTTGCCAAATGGTGGGCGCGGGAGGGACTTGTAACCATCCCGGAAGGGAGAGTAACAGTGGTCTAATACATGGTTCCCTTGCGTGTTGAAGCTAACATGTTGGTGGTATTTAGGTGCAATGCGTTTGAAGTTGGCTTTGTTAAAGTCCCCAGTCACAATAAACGCAGCCTCAGGATGTGCGGTTTCCTGCTCGCTCACTGTCCTGTACAGTTCCTTTAGTGCCCGGTCTGTGTCGGCTTGTGGGGCAATATACACAGCTGTGATGATGACCGCTGTGAATTCCCTCGGTAGCCAGAATGGTCGGCACAGAACCATGAGAAGTTCCAGATCAGGAGAACAGAAAGACTTGATAGAATGTACGTTCCTCTGATCACACCAGGATCTGTTGATCATAAAACATACACCCCCGCCTTTGCTTTTCCCTGAGAGATCTTTTTCTCTGTCCATTCGGTGCACGGAGAACCCCGTGGTTTCGATGGCCGAATCTGGAATCTCAGCAGACATCCAAGTTTCTGTAAGGCAGATAATGCAGCAGTCCCTCGTCTCTCGTTGGAAAGAGATCCGTGCTCTCAGCTCGCAGAGTTTATTGTCCAGAGACTGAACATTAGCCAGTAAAATACTGGGAAGCGGGGGTCGGTTTGCGCGGCGTCTTACTCTGATGAGCATGCCGGCTCTACATCCTCTTCTCCGGCGGCGTTGGAGCATTTGAGCACACAAAGATTCGGTGTGCGATTGCCGAACCAATGTCCAAAAGTGTCTGTCTGTCGTACGTAGTTAGGCAGACAACATCCAAGACAAAAAACACAAAAACTATAAACAGAACAAACAAAAAACTACAATGTTGTAACGGAGCTCGCAACGCAGCAGCCATCCTCGGTGCCATCTTGAGTACAGTTGATGGAGATTTGTGGGATGCACATCCAGGGCACGAAGCTCCCGTTCCACCACATCCCAAAGATGCTCTATTGGGTTGAGATCTGGTGACTGTGGGGGCCATTTTAGTACAGTGAACTCAATGTCATGTTCAAGAAACCAATTTGAAATGATTAGAGCTTTGTGACATGGTGCATTATCCTGCTGGAAGTAGCCATCAGAGGATGGGTACATGGTGGTAATAAAGGGATGGACATGGTCAGAAACAATGCTCAGGTAGGCCGTGGAATTTAAACGATACCCAATTGGCACTAAGGAGCTTGTGCAAATTTTAGCCTATTTGTAGTGGAGATGAGTGGTTCCCGGTGGGGTCTTCTGCTGTTGTAGCCCATCCACCTCAAGGTTGTGCGTGTTGTGGCTTCACAAATGCTTTGCTGCATACCTCGGTTGTAACGAGTGGTTATTTCAGTCAAAGTTGCTCTTCTATCAGCTTTAATCAGTCGTCCCATTCTCCACTGACCTCTAGCATCAACAAGGCATTTTCGCCAACTGGACTGCCGCATACTGGATGTTTTTCACTTTTCACACCATTCTTTGTAAACCCTAGAAATGGTTGTGCGTGAAAATCCCAGTAACTGAGCAGATTGTGAAATACTCAGATATACTGGCACCAACAACCATGCCACACTCAAAATTGCTTATCACCTTTCTTTCCCATTCTGACATTCAGTTTGGAGTTCAGGAGATTGTCTTGACCAGGACCACACCCCTAAATGCATTGAAGCAACTGCCATGATTGTTTGATTAGATAATTGCATTAATGAGAAATTTAACAGGTGTTCCTAATAATCCTTTAGGTATGTGTACATGCATTCATAGCTTTTTTCCCTTTTCAATTCAACAGGCACTGAGGGAAAATACTTTCTAACTGATGTCATCTTCATGGAAAGCTGCAATTTTTCGACATTTTCACAGGCAGTACTGCAGTAACTTCATACCAGTCAGTTAAACTTGAATGACATTCTGGCAGTGGTGACTGATAATGCATCATACTGTCTGAAAGCCTACAGAGAAGTACTGAAGGGAGTCATGCCTCACAGTGTCCATACAACCTGCTTATGTCATGTCATCAATTTGGTGGGAGAGACCTGGTAACACTACAAATTCTTCAGTGAGGCTACAGCTCTTGTGATGTGGGTTTAGTCTGCCTTCTTCAAAAAGCCTGGAAGGAAGAGAAGATGGTTGTACTTCTTGACAATGAAGGAGGCTTAGAAACCCAATGTACCCCCTGAGCCTGTAAGGACAAGGTGGAATAGCTGGTTTGAAGCAGTTCAATACCATGCTGAACATGTCCACCTGTGCAAGAAGTTTTTCTTAGCTGAGAAGTCTTCTGTTCAGGCAGTAAGAAACATCATTGAGCTGGTTGAAACCGAAGAAAAACAAGAGGCCCTCCACTTCAAGCTGACCTTCATCTCTGAAGGGTGTGGGAAACTGGTTATAGCTCTGAAAGTGCTGGAGGGCACCCACACTCCTGTAGCAGTCTCTGCATACAACATCATGGAAGATCTTGGTTCCTTTTTTGTCAGTGGAACAGCGAAAACCCTTGGCTTTGGGGTCAAAACTGATGAGCTGCTGAACCAAATGAGAATGCCAAAGAAAAGGGATATGTTGGATCACCTTCATGATGGATTTCACATTGCATTTGAAAAATGTTCAAAGCACTGGGATGTCCATCCTGCCAAAAAAATATACAAGATGATCAGAGTGTTTGATCCCAGACAGGCTCCTGCTATGGAAAGGCAGATTGAAGCCTATGGCACACTGTGGGAATTGAGGACCCCGGCATCTCCAGAGCTCAGTGAGCAGTGGGCCGCATATCAACACTGTCAGAAATGAAGGCATCCTTGGATCTTGCTGACTACTGGAAAGGTACAAGCCAAAGATTTCCAGGCATTGAAAACATTGCCATGTCCTACATATACTTCCTAGTCAGTTCTATTGATTATGAAAGGAGTTTCAGCAAGTACAAGACACTGCTCACTGACAAGAGAGAGTATCTTACTGAGCTCAACACCAGGTGCATTACCACTTGAGATGTGGGCAAAAGATGGGAAATGCCTTAGAAAGCAACACATGCCAGCTTGTATCTACAAGAAAGTAGCTTTAAATTATGAAAAATTTCAGTTTGCCTGTGTTCTTTGGACATGTTCATTTCTGTCAGGCACATATCATTGTTTCAATGTTTCTGTTTCCCTGCAGCATGGCTGCATTTAATCTTTAATTTAATATTCATCAATCCTACCTTCTAACTCTGTTACCTTCATGTTACTCTTATTTTTGGCCAGAGATTTGTTTGGTTTTGGTTTGGCTGAATTTTGGAGAATTTTGAATGTGCTTTGCTGAATACTATATTAACAGTTTAAATAAAAAAGCTGAATTGTGAGTTTGTGTAACTGAATTTTTAAAGGTCAATACTGCTTAGAAATGAAAAGAAAACAAGCAAATCCGAAAGGGCTAAAAATAAATGCCAAAAAACGGAATTTGAAAAAATAAATAAAACGGAATTTGAGAAAAAAATAAAACGGATTTCATAGGGCCCTATTCACCCTTGTGAAATAAAATAAGTATCCTTTAGCAAACATTTAAAAAAAAAAAGTGAAAGAATATACAGTGGTGGCCAAAATTATTAGAACTTACAGATATAACTCCTTACAGATCTGAAAATATTGACCTTTTTTGTCTTCAAAACACTGCTTTTATCCACTTTTAACTTTAATATTTGGTATGTCCACCTTTTGTAGCAATTACAGCAGCACATCTCTCTGGCATAGTGTCAATATATTTCCTCTGAAAACTTATGTAACACTAATGTTATCCCATGCCTTCTGCAACTGCAACTGAAGCCAAAGACTTTCCTTGAATGTACAATAGATCTGTACAGTTTATTTTCCAACTCGCCCCAAATGTGCTCGACGGGGTTGAGGTCCGGACTTTGAGGGGGCCAGTCCATCAATTTCAATGTTCCAGCAGATTCCTTCCATTGCAGGTAGTTCCAGAAATAGTTAGAAGAATGTTTCAGGTCATTGTCCTCTTGGAAAATAAATCCAGGCCCAATAAGACGACTCCTAGATGTCAAGTGTTCTAATCATTTTGGCCACCACTGTTAGTGAGAACCGAATTTCATGTTTTCAGACACTGAATGATAATGGCAATTAAATAAAAATTATATATATATATATATATATATATATATATATATATATATATATATATATATATATATATATATATATATATATATATATATATATATAAATTATAAAACAGAGAGCACACAACTCAGAAAGCACACCCTTCTCCAAGTGCAAATATTAAGACTCAAAATTGTTGACACCAATCAGAATTGCAGGATCAATAAATAGGACCTAGCACAGAATTTTTACAGTATGTAGATACCAGCATATTCCCCATTTGTGAATCCGATTGAGGCATTTTTCTCAGCATGGTGGTGGAGAGTGTATGCCTGATTCCGAGAATCTGAGAAAAGTTACAAATTATTTATCTGAAAACCTATGCAGTACATTTGGTAGAAGTGTTTTTAAGCGTGCGTGCGTGCGTGTGTGCGTGCGTGTGTGTGTGTATTGACTGAGGGCAAAGTTTGAATTGGAATTCAGAAGTTCAGAGTTTTTAAAATTGCGTGTGAAGGTTTGAGAAAATGGTGAGTTGTTCCCAGAATTGTGTCTAAGCAATTGAGAAAAACTATAAGTAGAACTTAAGTACATCTTTATATAATTTCATTATTACTTATATTGTCTTTGAAATATGAGAACCCTTATGAGGGTTCATTTTGCAATATACATCAGTTCTTGGAGATTATTTGCCTATTGTAAAGCTTATTGTCAGGAGGACTAATTACCCTGCTTACGCATTTATGTGTGAGAGGTATTTTGTAGGAGAATCAATCAAACAAACAGAGAATAGACAGTCTGGGTCCAGACTAATGTCCTAAATTCTCACACACACACGCACACACACACGCGCACACACATGCACACAGACACACACACACACACACACACACACACACACACACACACACGCTTCAAAATCCTCTTCATATTCATAATTCTCTTTGCATACTCACCCGAAACATCTGTACCTGGAGAAACTGTTTACTCTGATAATTAACTTACAACTGTCTGTAACTTGTTTCTACTTTCCTTGTTCTCTGGAAACCTGACAGTGACAGATTTGAGAAGTGACTCTCTAGATCCATAGCTGTGGGTGAACTCAGACTAGATCAGCGACTGAAAGAGGTCTGGGAATTGTTCCACTGTGGGAAAGTCTGTCATGCAAAGGGAGTTCAATACAAAAAATAAGTTGTAATTTATGGCTGGAGATCAACTTGTCTCTCTCCATCATGCATTTTTTAATTGTATTTTGTCTTATCTCAAAACCACAAGCAGAGCCGCTGGCACATCCACAAATTCAATTCAACTTAAATGTATTTTAGTTTTGCATTGCACTATGCATAAAGTGAATGGAGCTAGTCAGTTTATAACATTTGTGAGATGCCATAAGCTCTTGGGAGAATTTTCTACATGCAAGAAAAAAAAATCCTTTCATTGTCCATTTGCATGTCATGCATATTGTATAATATATAAACCTAACAGGGACAGAGAACAGCTTGGTTTTAAAACACATTACTGTTCTGGCTCCCACCACAGGTTGCATTGGCATCTTTGAATCTATGCAGAGCAGGTCGGGAAAAAGTGGAAGCCACAGCAAAAAATCCCTGTAGGCTTTTAGACGGTCCCTAAATGTGGTGTAGACGTTCCCTCATTCATTTTTAAACTACTGTCCATTTAAAGTTCAACAACATTGCTTTTTATAAGTGGCAAGCAGTTCACCGTCCGCTCCATCTTTGCTTTCATTCGTTTTTGCTTTTACTCTCAAATAAAATGCTCTTCTGAGCGTTTTGCATTGCATTTGGAATGTGGAGGAAACAGAGGAAACATTAGGCAGTTTTTATATTAGCATGGCAGCAAAACCAAAATGACAGAGAGAGAAAAATGGGATGAATGCATGAAAGGTGGCAGGAATTTTCCAGTTGGGTGACAGTGAAAAGAACACCTTGTAAAACCAAGCTGTGCCATAGATCACAGAATCAGGCAAGAGACTCCCACACCTGCCCCCTAAAAGCTTTCTGAAATAGATTTTCTTCCTCAAAGTGACACACTAACCTCATTTGGCTTGCTAGCAGACTGACGTGTGGGCAAGGTGATAGTGGTGAGTGCTTTGAGAAAGGGCTAATGTGTAATGCCTGTCATGAGCTGTATGAGAAACACAATGCATTTGATTGATCATCTTCTCAAAACCTTACCATTTGTTAAAGCGAGAAATAATTCACCAAGATATTATATTCAAAATGGTTTATTTACCTCTTGAGAGATTAAATGACTCCCACATGTCCACGTCCACTGTGTACTCATTACACATGAACAGCTGTTTGCGTCAGATATGTAATTGTCTACTTAAAGATTTTGCTGACTATATATATATACGCAATCAAGAAATTCAGCACTTTTCAATACTTCACAAGAACTTCACAAGCTCAGAAGCAAGTTGCCAAACCTTGCAACAGTTCCATTTAAGGACAGATATAAGAACATGTCCATGTTATGCTTAGACCAACAGCATAATTATGAGTGTGATACTGATGCATACATCAGTACCATAAACAAAAATTTTATATTGAGTAACTTACATTTTAGACAAAGTATTGTCTATTACTTTGGGCTCTTTTATACACCCGGCGCAATGCAGTGCCAGCCGCAACGCAAGTGTTTTTTGCTAGTTTCAGCCCGGCGCGTTATCATTTTTATATTCTGCACCACGTTGTTTAAATAGCAAATGCACTTGCGCCCATTTGTGCACCCATGGGTGTGCTGATCAGAAAATGAGGTGTGTTCAGGTACATTGTTGGCGCATTGCTTTTTTTGAGGCAACTGAAATAGACTGTGCCATTGGCAAACACAAACCTGGTCTAAAGTCAAGCGCAGTATTGTTTGTGTTATTTTAAGGGCATGCTAGTAATATGCGGGTGCACAATACGCATACACTCTGCTTATTACACACATAGGGACAGACATTTTTAACATTTAATCATTTAAATTAAAATAAAAGGATTACAATGTAAAAGATTAGTATTGTGTACATAAAGATAAAAATGCCTACATGTCATAATGGAAAGTCATTGCATGTATCAGAATTACCTATCTGCAGTAATGACGAATTAAATGATATACTTATTTAACCAATTTTGGCAATACACACATATTGACTTAATGACTCGTCAGTTGAGGGTTGAGGGTGTCTATATTCCTCCATGTAAATAGCGACGCTTGGCCATGGTACAAGTGCAACTGGCTTTTAAAAGGAATGGGAGATTAGACTCTGATTGGTTTATTGCACGTTATGCCCAAAACACACCCATTACTCGTTAGGAGACTAGGACAACCCTTTTAGACCATGCGCCAGGCATGCAGACCATTTTTCCCGTCGTTAAATTACCAAAAGTGGATTTAGACACACCCTAAGTGCACTTGTGCTGTGCGCTTTAGACAATTTGCTTAGATCATTAAAATAGGACCCTTTATTTTGCTCAGACAAAATATTTTTTTGATGAAAACACGCAGCAGATTGAAGTTTAACATCTCCAAGCAACATACAATAGTTGTGTTTTCAGTGATTTGAATAAATCTGTCTGATGAATGATTCAAGGAACAAATAAGTTGCTTGTTTAGTTCCTGAATGATTCAAATAGCTCACTTATAAAGACGCCACCTACTAGCGGAATAATATAACTTGCAGTTACATACAGTCTCTGTATGGAAAAAAATAACTGATTGGTTAACACAGTCAATGAGAATATAGACTAAAACATTACACTCGCACTTCCAATGCATTGAACCATTTTTTTTTCTTCACTGATCTTGACTGTTAATGGGTTACTTCAGCGATTTAGCATTAAGCTTTGTATCAGTAGAAATACCGGTAGCATATTCAAATTATGGTGTGTAGCAGTATTGGCATCTGGCAGGATGTCCAAATCTTGAACTCATCATCAATATCTCTGACTCTGCTAATCAGATCATACTAAACAAAGGTTCTTTATGTGACTGGCTATCTAGAGTTAATGAACAACGCAAGAGTTGAATAGTTTGACTTCACAGCCTCAAGACAGAGTCTGTGACTCTTTAAACACACACATACCCTGTGTGCAACAGGCAAACAATACAATAGACACAGGACTGTGTGCGTGACTCATCGCACACAGCTTCCTTATAGGAAACATATGGACCAAAAACAGCCTTCATAATGTTTAAATATATATATTGTGTTGATTTGATGTCCTTATACGATGTATTAAAATAGCTAGGATGTTTACTGTATGTAAAATTAATTTTGTATGTCAGTAACTGTAAGAATTCCTGTATCTCTGTATTCTCAAATCACAGAACGATAGTGTTTGGTATCTTCTCGATCGCAGAAACCCGACTGTACCGAATCTCGTTCACAAATTACCACAAGATGCTCTCTCGTGCGCGATTGGATCACTCCAGGATAAGGCGTTGGCCCTGACGTCCATAAGAACGGGACGGGGACTGACCGTTAACTCTTTGCATTCCTTGCCATTGAGAGGAGAGGCCCTGGGCATTCCGCCACCACGACCCTTTTCCCCCCGCCACGGAGAAAAGACCGGCAGCCTTCCAAAGCTTCAGAGAAATCCTCCTGGAAACCGAAGATCCATACCGAACTACCCTGACGACTCGAGCACAGACACTTACACACGAAAGGCCATATTAATGCAAGTATTTTTATTTCACAATCAAACTGCGTGTAAAGGTTGTCTGAATTATTCCTGGAGTGTTAATTTCTTGAGGTCTCTTGGGAAAGGACTGCGCTCTCTCTCTCTCTCTCTCTCTCTCTCTCTCTCTTCTCTCTCTCTCTCTCTCTCTCTCTCTCTCTCTCTCTCTCTCTCTCTCTCTCTCTCTCTCTCTCTCTCTCTCTCTCTCTCTCTCATTAAATCTATCTTTCCATCATTCTCTTCCCCTTTATATCATTTCGTTAAGATTGATTTTTCGTTGTTGGTACCCAGTGTTGGGAGTAACGGCGTTTAAGTATAACGGCGTTACTAATGGCGTTAATTTTTCAGTAACGGAGTAATCTAATTAATTACTTTTCCCAATGTTGCAACGCCGTTAGCGTTACTGAGAAAAAAAAATGCGGCGTTACTATAATTGAGCTCACTGAAGCGGTTTTCATCCGAACAGGCTCTCTGTCAGTCGGACCTGCAACGTGTGTGTGTGTGTGTGTGTGTGTGCGCGCGCGCGTGGTACACATAACTGATGATGATTGGTGGGTGGGAGACAAGGTTGAGGTTGATAGGTTGAGTCCACACACACACACACACACACACACACACACACACACACACACACACACACACACACACACACACACACACCTATGACGCACAGTCGCACACGCATATGCACAGTCAGCGATGGCAAGTCCGACTTCAAAGGTAGCTTTCGCAAACTGGAAGTATAAGCGCTACTCTTCCCTCGTTGAGGTGAAAGGTAAGAATGTTTATGTGACGTGCAACTTATGCCCAGGAAGAAAGAGTCTCTCCACATCTGTGGCAAGTTATTATAATCTAATGAAGCCTCACATCATCACAGCCACAAAATGAGCGGCTAAAAACCCAGGCGATAACGTGAGCTCCACTACCAGAGGAGTAGTAAAGTACTGATAATATTTACACTATAGTAGGTCTACTGATAATATTTACAATATATTGAATTTGATAGGTGTCTCTCACATTGTCCCACAGCAACATTACAATAGTGTACATTAATGTACAATGTTTAGTGTCTAATTCATTCATTTAACATATTTAAATTGGGGGCATCCAAGTTATTTGACATATTTGAACTTTTGACAAAAAAAAGTAACGCAGTAATTACTTTCCCTGGTAATTAGTTACTTTTATAATGATGTAACTCAGTTACTAACTCAGTTACTATTTGTAAGAAGTAACTAGTAACTATAACTAATTACTTTTTTAAAGTAACGTGCCCAACACTGTTGGTACCATATTGTTTTGTTTTCTCCTACATGTATATGCATATTTACCCTGTGTGAATCGTAGCTTTGTATACTTTAGTTGTTTTATTAAAACCCAATAATTTCATTTAAACTGAATCTGTATTGTTTTGCTCACAAGCTCGAAGTCAATGAGATGTAAGATCTTAGCTACCAACTAAGCTTGGTTTTCTTGTTACTATTTCAGTAATACAAATTGTGCAAACATAGGAAATATTATTTGTCCTGATCAAGCAGATTAATGTTTCTTAAAGTTTGCAAAATTGATAATTGATGAAGAAATCAATTTGGATAAGGGTTACTTTTACATGATTAAAGGTTCCGTTATAAATTAAAATTGACCTGTACAACAAGCAAATCATATTCATAGACTCATGCATATTTACACCATTTGAATTAATTTTTCCCCGAAACTCATTGTTGTTACAGGTGCTTTCCCCCCTCATATCCCCCTGAGACGAGAGAATTATGCATTTTATTTCTGGAAAAAATCCTTCGATGACGTAAATATCGTCTTTTATCGTTTTTTTTTTTTTGGCCAGAGACTATAGACTACAGCCAGTAGAAGGAGCTAGTTCCACATGTTTTCAACCCGCCCATAGGGGTGGGATCTCACTCACAGAATGTAAATGCGCATGGCCGCTGCTGCTCGGCTCGGGCATTAATAACGGAGCGGTACGGAGCAAGTGTTTCAACTTTTCAATGAATTCCTATGAAAGTTAAGCTTCCATAGGCATGATCTGATAACGCGCCATACTGGACATGCGTCATGAATGACTGCCGCGTTTACCTCAGCTCTGCTCAGCTCTTTGCTCTCTGATGAATGAAATCTGACTCCTGCTGCGTCTGTGCCTGACTTTCGTTTGGCTTACTCACACTTTATTGAAAAGACGCGTTCAGTTTTTAATTGTAGTGTCTGTTCTCTAACTGAACTAAATTACTTTATTACTATGAATATCAAAATACATAACTGCCGCGGTGGGCAAGAACTGTAACCGGTATGCGGCTTGGGAGTGGCCTTGTAGGGCAGCAAAACAAGTGCATTCTGGGAGTTGTTGTCTTTCATCCACATGAGACAAAAATGAATTTTCTCTGTCTAGAAGGCACCAAATTCAAAAATAATTTCACATTTCTACTACATAAATGACCATGTTTAAATACACATTCATCTTCCCAGCGCTGAAGTACCTCTTTAAGAGCAAACAGAGATTTTAACGAGGTGGCACAGCTCTGTTGAGCACATATAAGCATTAACGATGATTGTTCATTACCGCAAGGGGTTTGATGTTTCCTAAATAGTTTTGCTTAATCACAAGGAGGATTGTTTAAAAAAAAAAAAAGTATGGCATACAAATAATTATCAGCTGATGTCTTGGTTTCTTGCTACTCTATTAACAATTTAACAACAAATTAAAATCACATGGTGTTTAAGAGTCTATTTTAAACAACATGAAACTGATTCTTAACCTTTCCCCTTTATTCACACTCCAGTCATGTCTGTGATGCATGATGGCATTATCACAGCAAGGGGGCAATTATCACTTAAAAAAAAAAAAAAAAAGAGATAAAATGGCACGTTTTTATTGAATACAAGAACATTAATTCCATCATGAATGTTTATTTCTACTAATGTGTTAAGAGCAGAAATATAGCCCCTTGTGATAGATTTTTGCCAGCCACAATCAGTCATTGTCACAAGCTCTTGCATGTTACTCCTTCTTGATCTTTCTGGCTATTTTAAGAGCAAGATATTTTTTTTTTTCAAAAATCCTCAGATTTTACAATAACTTTACAATAACTTTCAGAAAGAATGAATGTCACCGCTGTGTTCCAGCTGTGTTATATTGCATGCGTTTGTGCTCTCTCTCTCTCTCTCTCTCTCTCTCTCTCTCTCTCTCTCTCTCTCTCTCTCTCTCTCTCTCTCCTCTCTCTCTCTCTCTCTCTAATTAAGGGGACCTTCAGGCAAGCTTTTTCTAATGCTATCTATTGGCAATGGGTTTGAAAGGGTGCAAGGTAGACAATGATAGTAATTCAGTCATTTCACTCATCACTCATTTGATAGCATGCAATAACAGAGTCACTTAAAAGTAAATTAGGCTGATTTGTTTTTAACAGACTCTGAGCTGCACAAAGGTAGTAAATAAGAAACGTCCACATGTAGGAGTATTACAAAAAGAATGTGATTCAAATTAGCTATATTGTTCCAGTTGATCTCCATATTCAAGACCTGGAACAAAAAAAAAAAGAAAACACAGCACATTTTGTATGGGTAACAACTTGTTAATCTTCACAATAACCTTTTATAATCCAAATATGAAGCTATTTATAGTCAACTTTAAATCACAATTTGATATTTTGGCCCCACTTTATACTACTTAACTTCTATGTACTTACATCAGAAAATAAGTGCAATGTACTTATTGTGTTCATATTGTATTGTAAAACACTGATATTTCTGATATTGAGGTGGGATACGGGGTAAAGTTAGGGACAGGTGTGGTGGTATGGGTAAGTTTAAGGGTAAGGAAAGTGTCAACAGTGTAGAGAATTAGCTCTGAGGGGAAATATTCATAATTATTCATAACTCATTATGATTATTCATTATGATTAATTATGAATGTTTTAATCAGTTAAATAGATTAACTTGATGTAGCTACATTTACATTACAATCATTCAATCAGTTCGTCCTAAGGACGTTCAGTATTGATTATTAATTTAATTCTTAGAAAAAGGATATTTTTCATGGCATTAGCAAGATTGATAATTTAAGGAACAATATGTTTGCAGGCACGGAGTCAGGACCAACGTATATTGTGCACAAACTTTAATAACTAAATCACGGAACAAGACTATAACTAACAGTAGACATACATGACATAACATATACATGACAAGAGGTAAGGTTAAAGTGGTTGGAGGGAAAGGGGTCAGAACAGACTGATGAAGTTATGCAGAAAGTCTAGAACCTTTGTGAAGAACCACCATTAATAAACTTTGTCAGAACAAAGATGTAACAAATGTTAGGTTCTGGATATGGAAGGAAGAAGACAGGGTCGGCTTACTGGGACTCGTGGTTTTATTTCTCACACTTAAACTTAAACAACATCGGCGCCCTTGGCGCTTCAAATCAGTCTCCGACACTTTCCCCCGTCACATCAGCGGATGCGCTCTCCAGAGCTCTCTCTTTTCATGAACACTCGTCCTTGCCCGGTCGTTCACCCACGAGTCCTCAGCCTCTCTCCTCTAAGCCTCCTCTCCGTCGGCTTATATCGGTCTCTCCCCGCCCATCACTGGAACAAGACACAGGTGTATGTGATTTGCACTTGACCCACTTACGGCGAACTTGTCTCCCGACTCTATCTCCCGTTACAGACCTCGCTAAACCACACCCTCCCTGCCACAAAAGAGTTTACAGTTTTACTAACTACACAGCGATTTCTGTTTCGTACTTTACTTGCATTTAGCCTGAGCTGTAGAAGACCGTCCGAGGTGAAATCGCAGGTGAAAGTTTGTTGGTTCTGTCCGATGGCATTGAAGTGGCAGTCAAGTTCTTCTGCATCGATTGAAGAAGAAATTATGAGCTTGCGTGGTTGCTTCGACTCCGTGGAGGACACGCATGGCATGCAGAGTTTGGGCCTTCTGGTCCATGACCTTGTGAGGCCTTTGGCTCGGTGTTTGTGGAGGCCTACCATGTGGACGGCCTGCTGGCGGGAGCCCACAGACACAGCGTGTTGTGTCCATGGAGCAGGAGAAGAGAGAGAAGAATTTTAGATCTCTCCTCTCTGAGTGGTTTTGCGAGGTCTGTAGCGGGAGAGTGAGAGAGCGGAGCCGAGCGGTGAGTAAGTAGATCAAGTGCAGATTATTAACACCTGTGTCTAATTGCAGTAATTGGCGTGGAGAGACTGCATTTAAGCCGCAGTGGGGAGAGAGTCGAAGTGTAAAAAGTACTCAAAAATGTTACTCAAGTGAAAGTACTGAATGAAATTTTTACTCAATTAAAAGTAAAAGTATCTGGCCAGAATCATACTTGAGTAAAAAATAAAAAGGTACCACATTAAAATTGTACTTGAGTATTAAAAAAGTAAAAGTAGCGTAAAAGTAGCAGCAAGAATGAAAACTAGAGATACTTCTTTACGTGTTTAATCTCTAAAAACATGAAGTGAATGAACCACATACAAGGTTTTATCCTGCTTTAGAACTGTTTGAATTTAATGGTATTTAATTATCAAACTATAAGACTACTACCTAATGCCAGTATGCAACATGCTACTCAAAGTTGTAAAACCCTGGATTTAACTTAAAGGGATAATTCACCCAAAAATGGAAATTTTATGTTTATCTGCTTATCTCCAGGTCATCCAAGATGTAGGTGTCTTTGTTTCTTCAATAGAACACAAATGAAGATTTTTTTTAACTCCAACAGTTGCAGTCTGTCAGTCGTATAATGCATGTGAATGGAAACAAAATCTATGAGAGTAAAAAAAAAACATGCACAGACAAATCCATATTAAACCCCGCAGCTCGTGATGACACATTGATGTCCTAAGACATGAAACGATCAGTTTGTGCGAGAAACCGAACAGTATTTGTAAAAATGTTTTACCTCGAATACGTTCTATGACCGACACCCGTTCAGCATGCCATCACTTCCGGAAAGTGAGGTCAATGTACACAATCTGGCGTAGAGATACGTGCCAGAGATCACTTCCGGCACTCTGTCTGATCATTTGCCAGCAGCCATATCACCCTTTTGCCCAAGACTTGTTTCCCACTGAAGCTAAGCAGGGCTGAGCATGGTCAGTACCCGGATGGGAGACCTCCTGGGAAAACCAGGTGTCTGCTGGTAGATGTGTTAGTGAGGCCAGCAGGGGGTGCTCACCCTGTGGTCTTTATGGGTCCTAACGCCCCAGTAGGGGACACTATACTGTCAAAGAACACCGTCCTTCAGATGAGACGTTAAACCGAGGTCCTGACTCTCTGTGGTCTTAAAAAAAAAAATACTAGGATGTCCTTCGGAAAAAGAGTATGGGTGTAACCCTGGTATCCTGGCCAAATTGGCCTCTGTCAATTATGGCCTCCTAATCATCCCCATATACCGATTGGCTTCATCACGCCGTCTCCTCTCCACCATAAGCTGGTGTGTGGTGGGCGTTCTGGCGCAATATGGCTGCTGTCGCATCATCCAGGTGGTGCTGCACATTGGTGTTGGTAGAGGAGATGTCTCTCTTCTACATGTAAAGTGATTTGAGTACCCAAAAAAGCGCTATATAAATGTAACAAATTATTATTATTATAATGTACATTGACCACACTTACCGGAAGTGATGGCACACTGAACGGGTGTCGGATATAGATAGTTTTTGAGGTAAAAATATCATATAAATACTGTTCGGTTTCTTGCACAAACCAATTGTTTCATATCCTAGAACATCAAAGCTGCAGAGTTTAATATGGATTTGTCTGTGCAGGTTTTTTTTTACTCTCATAGATGATGCTAGTAGTCATGAACCATTCACATGCATTATACGACTGATAGATTGCAACGGTTGGAGTTAAAAATCTTAATTTGTGTTCTACTGAAGAAACAAAGACACCTACATGTAAGCAGAAAAACATCACATTTTCATTTTTGGGTGAACTATCCCTTTAAGCAGAAGCTGATTTTCAAAATTGTGAGTGTCAAGCATCTTTTGGGGCTGAAAAGCTATCTTGCAGTGCTGAAAAGCCTCTCACTCTAATTTCCATGGCTGTGTTTCCCAAAACCATCGTAAGCTTAAGTTGATCGTAGAACAATTGCCACCAGAATGGTCGGCACTAAACATGTATACTGTTTAATGTATGTTTAGTGTATATTGTTTAAAGTATATGTATATTATAAGTATGGAATGTGAAAATGAACCTCATTGGCAGAATAAATACATTTAAATTTAACATTTAAATTAAACAGAATTTGGGCACCAGCGCAATTCAATTGGTTTGGTATTATTAAGCTCCGCGACTCCTGCCGCAAGTGGCTGATGGCCGACGGAAGCGACGTCGAGGGAATCATCGGCAGTGTGGTGCTGGAGCAATTTGTCGCGGGTGCCACCGCCCGACGTCGCTGAACCAGGCCATCCAGTTGGCGGAGAACCAGATGGTGGCGTGCCACTGGGTCGGCGAGCCCCTGCCATCGGCATCTCTCTCTCTCTTTTTTCCTTCCCCTTCCCCTCCTCTCTCTAAACCTGTCCCCCCTTCCCAGGTTTCGCGGTGGGATGCTGCCCAGACCAGTGCCAAGGTGGAGGACGGGTGCTCCGCCCGAGGCACCGGCAGCTCCCAGACCGGCGCCCAGGGGAGGGGGGAGTGATCACCAACCTGTTCCCCTCCTCATCCTCACCGGCACTCTCTCCACGCCAATTTTCTGACCTACTTCCAGCCACTAGAGTGGCGGGGAAGTCTGGGCCGTCTTGCTGGCGCTGTGGGGACCCGGGGCACTTTATTGATCGTGTCCAGTAACGGAGGTGGGGACACTGATCCGGGTCCCCGACGCGCCGCAAGCTGCCCCCAATCAAGCTGGCCTGTACCAGATACCTGTGAGTATCAAGGGGGGTACTTATCAAGCTTTGGTGGATTCAGGTTGTAACCAGACCTCCATCCATCAAAGCCTGATTCTGCCTAAGGCGTTGGGTAATAGCTGCATGGTTAAGGTGAGGTGTGTGCACGGGGAAGTGGTGAACTATACGTTGTTGCCCGTTGGTATTCAATTTAGGGGACAAATGCATAGTGTTGAGGTTTCCGTTAACCCGCACCTCCGGCATCCGCTAATTCTGGGAACCAATTGGCCAGCGTTCAATGAATTATTGGGGCACTTGTGTGCGGATGCCTCTTGGGAGAAACGACCGAAAGGGATGGTGACGATGGCTCAGTTGGGGGAGGTGGATTCGTGATCTCTGGGTGCTGTTTCGGGGGAAACGAGCGCTCTGGGGACTTTTGTTCTCACAGATCGCGATGACTTTCCCCTGGAACAGTCCCAGGATGAGACGCTCAAACATGCGTTTAGTCAGGTCCGTTCCATCGACGGCCACCTCCTCCACCCTGACCAGCCGCTCTCCTATCCCTATTTTTCAATTATAAAAGATAGGTTGTATCGGGTGACCCAAGACGCCCATTCAAAGCAAGATACAACACAGTTGTTGGTACCTAAAAGCCGCCGGGAAATGCTTTTCCAGACGGCTCATTCTAATCCAATGTCCGGCCATTTAGGACAAACAGCTTTTTCTGGCCGGGCATTCACGAGAAGTGAATGTGCGTCTTGTTGTGAATGTCAGTTGGTGAATCCACCGGCCACCCCAAAAGCACCATTGTGCCCCCTTCCGTTGGTGCAGGTTCCCTTCGAACGTATTGGCATGGACCTCATCGGGCCATTAGAACGGTCGGCGCGAAGGCATCGCTTTGCTTTAGTCCTCATGGACTACGCAACGCGATATCCAGAGGCAGTTCTGCTCCGCACTATTTCAGCGAAAAGTGTGGCGAGCGCGCTGTTTTCTTTAATCTCCCGGGTGGGAACCCCGAAAGAGATTCTCACCGATCAAGGCACAGCGTTTATGTCATGGACAATCCGCGAACTCTACGAATTATTGGGCATTAAATCGGGCGGTGTGGGGTGTGTGGCGGAGGGGGCGTGGTTTTGTGAGGTGTGTAGCGGGAGAGAGAGAGCGGAGCCGAGCGGTGAGTAAGTAGGTCAAGTGCAGATGATTAACACCTGTGTCTGATTGCAATAATTGGCATGGAGAGACTGCATTTAAGCCGCAGCGGGGAGAGAGTCGAGAGAGAGAGTTTGGACTGGGACTTCGCGTGTGCCTGCCTGCCTGAGAAACGTAGTGGAAACCGAGTGATTAACCTGAAGCATTTTTTAGTGTGTTGTTACATTAATGCGCCCATGAGCACCTGTTCAGTTTGTATATAAACTACTGAGTAATAAAATCACGAGTCCCAGTCATGCCGACCCTGCCTTCTTCCTTCCACACCCACACACAGACAACGAACCGAATTACAATGGACAATTCATTAAACGACAGGCAAGACAGAGGCCAAAAGCAGATGGTCTCAGTCTTAAAAGCCTCGAAAACCAACTGGAATCACATTTTGCACTTCATTCCCTTTGGACCTTCATGTTCGCAAAAATATATTACTGACAGATTTTCACACCTGCTGAAAGAACAAAACAGACATTTCTCTCTATGTCAACCCCTGTGGTTAGACAACACGTCCGTCATTTCAGTTTTATAAAAGTCTCTGCATCAGCGCCCTGCAGTCATTGAACAAGTGCACATATAGTTTCACAGTCACTGGCCACACAGCCAGCCCATGGTCAAAAGTCAAAAATAGTTCAGAAGAAGAAAGTCTGGGAAAACAATAGATTTTCATGTAAAACTCAGCTGAAGAACATGCATGAGAAATTACTTCATTTGTCCAGTGACTAAATCCCTGGAAACGATAGAGAGATGTTGCAGGAATGGCATTTCCTCCCGAGTAAAGTGGTCATAAAGAGCAGCCCATTTGGAAGAAAATCACATCTTCTACCGTAATGGGTCAAGGTGATTCAGGTGTAACTCAAATAGTGACAAACAACAATGAGACATTAATTCCAGCTGAGAATGACAGAAGTGAGAACATTATTCATAGCCTGAGCTTTACGTTTCTACATACACACAGATTCCTTATGATAAACTCAGCACCACAAGCCAAGATGCTCATAAATTCACAGATAATTTACCACAACAGGACGTCTCAGTATGTCCCTTTATGCAATTTGTATATGAGAGAAAAATCTAATTAGCACAATGTGAGATGAAACATGGGGAGCTCACTATAGCGTAAATCCACTTACTATTCGGCGAAAACCATTAATCTGCCCGTTATGATGGCAGTGATTATTGCCATGGTGCTTGCGGTGCATATACAACAATGCGTACGTGTTTGGAACTTAACATGTATAAATTCAATAACTCTTATTTGATTCAGTAGTCTGGTCATAAGATGTAAATAATTAATTTCGCCACAAAGAATGTAAGGGTTGTTAATGCAGGTGACATGTGGAGCTCACATGATTTATAATACCTTTGCCTAAATTGTTGATGATAAAAAAAATGTTCACGCTTACAGTACTTTTACCTTCAGACCCTGAAGACTTTCCACCTCTGGGTATTTTTTTTCCATCACCATCTTTTAGGGTGGAAATGTATAATAACTGCTGCCGTAGTGATGATTACATATTTTAACTTGGTACACAGCGACTGCATTCTGAGGGGAAATATGGCTAATCAAGTTGTTAGGACCTATGGGTCATGATTGAATGGAAATTCTTTCTGTCTCGGGTGAATTAAGGACAGCTCAAATAAGCTGCTTTAATCATTACAGCACATCTTACAATCAGTGAACGCACAATGGCCTAAAATACCCACACCCCACGAGTCCACCAGACGTGCCGCAGAGTGCTGAATGAGAGGCATAGCAGAGATATGCCTGCAGGATTACTTTAGCTCCTTTTGAAATTAAAACAGCAAATATAAGTCTTGACTCGTGCAATTGTCATCCTCTGCACTTTCTTTAAGTTCAAAAATCGCTCATTCAGAAAAACCTGCCAGCTAGGGTTGCCAACTTTCTGAAATGGAAATAAGGAAAGGGGGGGTTGACATATTTGATACAAACTTATTTTAAATAAAAACAAAAAACAGAGATGAGAACTAAACTTAAGTAAGAAATTTACTTTTGCTATTGTTAAATACATGTTCAGTGATATCTTACAGAGATCTTTTTAATTTTGGCAATATTTTTCTCTAAATAATGTTGATATGGCAACTAGTAAATACACTAAGTTTCGTCATTCTGGCATGTGTGGAAAGTTTTAAACCATGCGTAACCCCTATATAGAATGTTAGGCTAAACCTGTACTATCTCTTTTAATATAATCACTTTCTTATCAACTATATTTGAGTCTTTAAAATCCACATGATTACATAGCCTACCATATCAGCCTCTGGAATCGTCTGACGGACAAGGAAACTTGACATCGCTCCCTCCTGTGCCCGCAGCCTCTCGCTCCTCTTGTGATTATCGCCTGATGCGTGCTGCTTAATATCACACACTCCGCCGTGACAAACAGAAAAAACACGACGGCATATGGTACAATTGGCCTTGTATTCATTGTCCCTCACACATTCCAGCCACGGGTATTAATTTTCCCATGCATTTCTATATTTTTGTGCTCTTCTCTCTCATTTTTACATTTCCCGCTGTTGTCACTTGTCGTCATCGTTGATACGATACGTGACTCAAAATGACTGAAACGACCAATTAAAAGGGCATTCTCTCTAATGATGTTCCAAGATGTTAAAAACGCTTCGCTGATCATAGACAAACGGGGAGAAATTAGTAGGCCTATCTACCGAAAATGTGAAAATGTCTGTTATAGATTTGCACTGAATTGATTCTCAAAAATACTGAACAAAGTGCGTTCCGTATCAGTTCAATACGGAACAAGACTTTTATGTGTCAAATACGGGACGATTTCGTATTATACGGAACGGTTGGCAACCCTACTGCTAGCACATATTCCAAGACTATAACACAAATGACAACCTCCAAGCATGATTTACTCCAGCTCAGTGATTAAACCAGTTCAGAGATTATTCCACCAACTACTTGTTTTCACATGCGCAATGGCATTCACCTTATGTATAATGTATATTATGTATTATACACTAAAGTGTATGTTAATTCATGTTGAAGGGTGCGGATTCTGAAATCCACTGCCGCTTCAATATACCTATATATATATATATATATATATATATATATATATATATATATATATATATATATATATCCTAATTAAATTTATAATCAAAGCATTAATCCGTTTTATCCTCCTATATTATTATAATGATTTTTAATGATTCTTGTTTCTTCATATATGTTTTCTAGAGTTTGTATTTGGTCTCTGAGAGGTGACTGAGGGTCTGGCCTAGGGATGTGTGATGTGTCACTAAACCCTTGTTTGCAGAACATGTTGTCGTGTGTTTGGAAGTATCACACACGTGTGTTTTGGAAGTATCACACACCCCTAACATGCCAGGAGTGCAGTAACAGTGCTTACTCACTAAGCCCGGCTTCTAGAGATGAAATATGGATTTTGTCTTTCATTTTATATTATTTACTTTTACTGAAACCCTAAAGAATTATGGTGAATATTGTTTGTACCTCTTACTGAGAGAAAGCACATGTTATCAGTATGTATTGGGTAACTTTCTAGTCAGAACTGGAGCTCAACCAACTCCAACCTTGGAAAAACTGTGTATCTGTGTATGTGCATAGTATTCTGTGTTACAGTATTGAAGGTGTACAACGGGCATCCTAAGGAGAGTAACAGTATGTTGTTCTGGACGAGCTGGCGCCTGATCCAGGCCAGGAAGGTCACTATGTGCCTAATTCCGGGGTGAAAGCGTCAACAAGTGATCTATGGAGACGTGCATCTGATTAACTGACAATGTGTGGACATTTACTATGACTATCTATTTTCTCTTAGCCAATAAGAATCATTCAACCTGCAGTAATGACGTAGCTAGACCTTGAAAAGAGTATAACCTTTGAGAATTTGTATGTACAAAAAAGGTAGAGGGAGAGCGCGGCCTACAAACTCCTTGAGAGACCTGAAGCTGGCTTCAGCTGATGAAACAGCAAACTATTCTTCAGTAAATTTTTCTTGAATTAATTGCACTCCTGACTCTTGGGCTGAATCCGAATTTGTATTGGTTTCCAAAACCATAGTGGACGTTATTGAGTGCACTCATTCAATCCCACATTGCACCGCAATAACGAGTGTACAGCCAATGTACACACAGTGGCTGTCTGACTTCACGCACTTGTTTACATTCACTCCTTCAAGTGAACTATATTAGTTGACTAACGTAGGCAATAGTGAATGAGGGTTTAGAGGGTGATTTCGGATTCAGCCTTGGTCTTCATTCTTCACAACTGGTATTGGGTCATAAACCGTTATCCCCTAACAATGTTAATTAGCCATAGTCAGAAATATCCACTGAGCACATTTTACTAAATAGAACATATAATACTAGTACAACAATATGATAGTTAACATTTAATGAGATGGAAGAGAGTCACCATAACACTCTCAAATTTCTGGTTCTGCCATCTGTGAACAAAAATGTGTGGCACAGCCATAACTTTACAATGCAACAGTGACATGCTGGATCTGAGCTATCTAGATTTGATTAGAATGATGCACTTCTCATATGTTATAACAATCATGCATTATGAGTTTGCAATCCACCTTATTAACAGCAAGCTGCACCAATGATGTGCTCAGATAATGTTCTCTATACACCTGTGCAAACCCAAAGCCAAGGGTAGCCAACTTTATTGTGGCTCCCAGAAAAGAAAAAGCAGTGCTTGATGGCAAGAGTTGTGACATCCTTTATTATTAATTTCAAAATTAATCATGAATGTTGTGCTGAGTAGTGCTGGCCATTATATAAACATATTCCACACCAATAAACAGTTATGACGCTCTGTAGCAGCGATTCCTCAACTCCAAGTTACAGCAACAAACTGGTAGATTTCTCCTTGGAAATGGACTGTAACAATAGCGTTGAGGTTTAGAACCCAGCTGTGGTTAATGTGAGGATAGAAATAAATATTAATTTAAAAATAAGAAATGTCAGGTCTTTTAAACAAAACAAAAACAAACAGGCAAGGCAGTAAACATTCAGCATTTTGAACCAAGCACAAAAGACACACAGGTACAAGGAAAACATGTTTTTCACAAGAACTAATGATTGATCAAGCATAATTGGAAACAATAGACCTTTACAATATACATTGTCACATCCAGGGGCCAGTTGCATTAACATAGCCATTATGTTAAGACTGCATCTTAAGAACTAGTATGACCAACAGTTAATTTTGGGTAATCATTCTTACTTTTCGGTATCAAATTAGACAACCAGGTCTCATTGGAAACCTGTGGCAAGGTTTTTGCATACCCCAAAATTCATACCAATACGTACATATCACTGCAGTTTCCAACATAAATGAACACTAGAGGCAGTAAAACGATACTCGGTTACTTAACGTAACCTCGGTTCTCTCTAGAGAGGGAACGAGTATTGCGTAAGTTACTTACGCTTCGGGAAAGTATTCTTTCTTCGAGATTTCTGAAAAACCCAAAATTATCCTTGATTTTGTAATATTGTCAACGCAGTGCGGCAGCCTGGCAGACCATAGCAGGCTATTCAGCGTGCCTATTGGCTGCCCTGCTGGCATCTGCAACAGCCTATCGGTGAGCCCGCGTGACGTGGCAACCAATGAGGGCGCTTCGCGCCCTTCGCGCCTCATTTACCTACAGGTAGGGCGTGGCCACGTGTATAAAAGCAGGGCTCGCAGGCTGTATATTCGGTTTTCGTAGTCTGAAGCGTAAAAGCCCGTGCGGCGCACGGCAAGGAACGCAATACTCGTTCCCTCTCTAGAGAGAACCAAGGTTACGTTAAGTAACCGAGTATCGTTCTCTTACGAGAGGTTCTCTCGTATTGCGTAAGTTACTTACACTACGGGAACATATTGTCAACGCCGTGCGCGCCTCGCATACAGCATATGTATCCCGGGGAACCGGGGAAAACACAGCTAGGGCAGGTGGCCAGTAAGGAAATGGGCCAACACATATACAGACATTTCGTAGTACTGACGGGTGAAACAACACCCTATCTCATGAATGAGGGAGCGGCACCGCCGGTCTCCTACAAATTCACATAAGTACAACACCGAACTTACGACCAGTACGTGAGCGTTGTCTGCACAGAGTCACTGGGCAGAGCTAACAGCCCCCTTAAACTGATAACACTTTTGCCTGCAAGGCAGGAACTTCCAGATTGTAAAATCTCATGAATGTAGACGGAGAGGCCCAGCCTGCCGCCATACAGATATCGTGGATGGAAATCCCTCTGGCCCAGGCCCATGAAGAGGCCATGCCTCTAGTGGAGTGGGGTCTCACACCTAGCGGACACTGCAGGTGCTTGGAGGCGTGAGCTGCTGCAATCGCGTCCACTATCCACCTGGACAGGCTCTGTTTCGAGGTGGCGAGACCTTTAGTGCGCCGGCCAAACGAAACAAAGAGCTGCTCAGAACGCCTGAAGGCGGCGGAGCGTGTGACATAAACCTTCAATGCCCTGACAGGGCAGAGGACATTGCCACCATCCCCCTCGTCGGGTGCTGGCAGAGCCGAGAGGGAGATAATTTGCGCCCTGAAGGGAGTGCCGATCGCTTTGGGGACATAACCATGCCTCGGTCTGAGAATGACCTTGGAGTCATTCGGACCGAACTCCATACACGCCGGGCTCACTGAGAGCGCGTGTAGATTCCCCACGCGTTTCACTGAAGCCAGGGCTATCAGGAATGCGGTTTTGAGCGGTTCAAAGGGATGAGCCTTCAGGGCCTCCAGGGCCTCCAGGACCACGGACAAATCCCAAATAGGAACCGAGGGGGGTAGCGGGGGATTCATCCGTCTAGCTCCTCTGAGGAAACGGATAATGAGCTCGTTCCTTCCTAGTGTGCTGCCTAGCGTCGTCTGAGCGAACGCTGCTATAGCCGCCACATACACCTTGAGCATGGAAGGGGACCTGCCCAGTTCCAAAAGCTCCTGGAGGAAGGAGAGCACCCGCTGGACCCCACATTCTTGTGGATCCAACCCCTTGGTAAAACACCACTTAGTAAACACGGACCACTTGGAACTATATAGCCGCCTCGTCGAGGGGGCTCTAGAGTATGTGATCGTGTTCACAACCCCTTCGGGCAGGTCAACAGGTATCCGTTGGTCACCCATACATGCAGAGACCTTCGCTCTGGATGGGGATGCCAAACCGACCGGCTTGAGAGAGGAGGTCTGCTCTCAGCGGGACTGGCCAGGGGGGGTGAGGGCAACAGTTTCACCAGCTCTGGGTACCAAACCTGGTTCTCCCAGCGCGGCGCTATGAGGAGCACCGGGCGGCGCGTCTCCCTGATTTTCGCCATGACCTGAGGTAATAGGGAAACCGGCGGGAAAGCATATAGCGGGAGGCTGGGCCAAGGCTGGGACAGCGCATCCTCGCATTTGGACAGGAACATCGGGCAGCGGGTGTTCTCTTTCGTCGCAAAGAGGTCGAGCTCCGCTCTGCCGAATAGGCGCCATAACAGCTGGACTGTCTGGTGGTGCAGGGACCATTCCCCTGGAAGAATGAGGCCCCTGGACAGCTTGTCCGGGCCGACATTGAGGTGGCCCGGCACGTGCGCGGCCCTTAGCGAGCGCAACGAGCTGCATGCCCACACGAGCAGGCCAAATGCCGGTGTGCCCTCGAAAACAGCGCCCCAACCTGAGGTGGAAGCGTCCGTCGAGATAACCTTGCGGTGTGAGATGGCTCCCATCGTCACTCCCCGCTGGTACCAGTCGGCTACTAACCAGGGCTTGAGCGCTGACGCGCAGCTCTGAGTCACCCTGATCCGGAAGCCTCCGGACGCCCAGGCTCTGTGAGGCACTCGGGCATTTAACCAGCGTTGCAGCGGGCGCATACACAGTAGACCCAGCTGGAGCACTGCTGCAGCTGAGGCCATACATCCCAGCATCCTCTGAAAAGCATTGAGAGGTGCGGTGGCCGCTTTAAGTGAGTGAGAGACATGGGATTTACAGTGCTTAGGTGCAGGGGTGAACACAGAAAAGTGGGCACACTTACTGCATTTGAAACACATACGGCGTGAGCCGTGTAACCAGACATAATGCACTTTTAGTGATTTCTCTGGTTCGCCGTAAAGACGGCGGTTGAAGGCAGGCGAGAGGGCAAGTTTGCCAGCTCGTGGCTGCGAGGTAAACATCTGCAGTAGCCGTGGCAACGGGGACTGACAGAGCGTGAAGCTTTGACGGTGGTCCAGCCGCAGCGGGACTTAACCGTCTTTTCTTTCCTTGTGTATAGACGCCCATAATAATCGAGCACCACGTGGTGCGAGAGGCGAGTTCGCTTTCTGTATGTAAGAAAAGCTGGCCGCGAGCTCGGGGAAGCGAACAGTAAAAAAATTGGAGCTGGGCTCGAACTCGGGTCTCCAGCGTTACAGCCTCTGACTTTACCACTGTGCTACCAAGGGGAACACGTTAGCGTTTGGTTAGCGCGAGCACACAACAGTACATCCTCATGTTAGTTAGCAGTCGTGCGTGCATTCAAAGCAGGCTCGTTTACTGCTATAGTAATATTTTCAGCCGACTGAGAAATGTTTGAGAATTGCGGGTTTGTCCGGCCACAGCGGGACGAAAAACCCTCTCTCTGCTCTTTTCCCGGTGAGTGAGGCGCGCGCGCGCTGAACGTTGCTCGTGCCCGTGTGCTCTTTCATCCCTTGTGAACGGCGTAATCTGCATGGTCCAACAAGGGGAGAGCATATGTCAGCGTCCTGTCTCAGGACAGCGTCTGTTTGCTGGCGTGCGTGTATTAAACAGGCTCGTGTACAGCAATATTAACAATTCCAGTCGCCTGAACTTAAGAGGGGACTGAGAAATGTGCGCGAGGGTGGAGCAGCTTTCTTGTAACGTAAAGAGAGCTGCAGGACCGACTGTTTCTGCCATCCCTTGTGAGCGGCGCAGTAGCGCGGCTAGAACAGAGGGAGGGGGGCTGTGTGACAGCGCGTGTGGAGGTTAGGTGTGTGCGCAACGAGGCGGACACGTGACCTAACTCTAGCACTCGAGGGAGTCTGCGGTGGTCGCTGCGAGCGGCGCTTCTTTTTGCGCGGCCCGGCAGGGACGAGCGGAGTGATGACGTCATCGAACTGCTCAAGTCGAGCCCGCAGGGTCGACATTGAGAGTTCTTCACACTCGGGACATCCGCCGGCGAGGAGCAATCTGCACGGTCCGAACGAGGCATTTTTAGAAAAACGCTCGGCTCTTTTTTTTAATAGTGTGACGCAGCAGCGACAAACACTATAGCAGTAAAGGATATTGCTGCCGGATAGCAGAGCAGGCACGGAAGGCTGAAGGTGGCGAAATAGCCGGCTTCTCCAGACGCAGTCCTCTGCTTGCTGGTCTGCTTGGTTCGACGGCGGCGGGTTCCAGAGATCCAGCGATGCGCAGGGCTTCGCTGAAGAAAAGAAAATCGAATATACAGCCTGCGAGCCCTGCTTTTATACACGTGGCCACGCCCTACCTGTAGGTAAATGAGGCGCGAAGGGCGCGAAGGGCGCGAAGGGCGCGAAGGGCGCGAAGGGCGCGAAGCGCCCTCATTGGTTGCCACGTCATGCGGGCTCACCGATAGGCTGTTGCAGATGCCAGCAGGGCAGCCAATAGGCACGCTGAATAGCCTGCTATAGGCTGCCGCACTGCGTTGACAATATTACAAAATTAAGGATAATTTTGGGTTTTTCAGAAATCTCGAAGAAAGAATACTTTCCCGAAGCGTAAGTTACTTACGCAATACGAGAGAACCTCTCGTAAGAGAACAGCAAGCACTTTTTATCGTTTTTCAGCTCCATATGTTGGGCTTTTCTAACACACCAATTTTGCTTGGTAGCTCAGCTGGTATAGAATTGTACTTGCAATGCTGAAAGCTTGGGTTTGAATCCCGTGAAAGACGAGTCATGATAAAAGAGCTCAAAGACTAGAGTTAAAAACACAAGCTAAAATGACATGGATACAATTGTATTTTTGTCACATTTGCTTTTGTTAACACTATCGGGTAGGTTTAGGGTTTAGTGTAGATGTACGTTATTTAATGTGATGGATCATTAAGCTTTTAGCGCCACTCACTGGACATTTCAAACCAGAACTGCAGTGATACGTACAAAAACGTCTCGGTTACGTATGTAACCCTCGTTCCCTGAAGGAGGGAACGGAGACGTACGTCGGAACTGACCGACAAATTAGGATCTGTTTTCAGAGACCAATTTACTTTGAGTGTATAAAACGAGCCAATGAATATTGGCATGCGGTTCACGCATTCCACGCACCGCCCGCGTTGCGGGTATAAATACAGAAGTGGAAGTACCACATATCGTTTTCAACTGAGGAGCCGAGATAAGTGGCTCGGGCCTTCAGCTGAAGCACAGCACCTGGTGACCCATTCCCTCCTTCAGGGAATGAGGGTTACATACGTAACCGAGACGTTCCTTTTCAGTCGGTCACGTTTGACGTACGTCGGAACAGACCGACAAATTGGGATCCCTACCAACACGCCATGGATGCTGGCCCTTCCAGCGCCCTGCCTAAGCTCGCTGGACCACTCCTATGTTAGAGTGGGAGTCAGGGTTCCCAGCAGGGAAGGACAGTCACTGCTATTCCTGCAAGACCCACTCAGCGTGACTATTGGATAACGCTGGGAAAGCGGGCCCGTCTTGGGAGATGGAACGCTGCGGCACCACATCCTTCAATGGAAGGAGAGGTGGAAATACGCATAAGGACTAGCCTATCAGGGTAGTACAACATATGGAAGTCTCTGGGGTGGATCCAACCTGGTCCCAGGGGGGAAAGAACACAGCCAGAGATGACAGAGCGGGCTTTGTCAAGGGAAGACACGGGGCTAGCCGAGTAGGGTAGCTGGTACCGTGGAGAATACACATATGGGGTAGCCGTTAGGGGACCGCAACATATGGAACCCAGCCTACACACACGTTCCACAAGCATATGGGTGCAGGCCTAGCGTCAGACACCGAAGGGGTGACGGAGAAACTCACAGGGTTAGCCTTTTCTGGGAAACTCAACTGGAGCGAATAGACGCACGTATCTGGCCCAGAGGGCGGGAGTGGCGTTGCAAGCTGACACTAAAACGAGTACTTAGCTCTACTGGCCACTGGGGACGAGGATGCGGGAAGATACCCGCTCTACACGGAGGCTATAGAATCTAGCGAACGTGTTAGGTGTTGCCCAGCCCGCAGCTCTACATAGTCAGCGAGGCGCTTTGAGCCGGCACCCAGGAGGAAGCTATACTCCTTGTGGAGTGCGCTCGCACCCCGAACGGGCAAGGCACGTCTTGGGACTGGTAAGCCAAGACGATGGCATCCGCTATCCAGTGGGCCAACCTCTGCTTGGAGGCAGCCTTTCCCTTCTGCTGGCCTCCATAACAGACGAAGAGCTGCTGTGAGGATCTGAAGCTCTGAGTCCGGTCAACGTAAGCGTGAAGAGCGCGGACGGGACATAACACGGGTGGTTTCCTGTAGCTCAAACAGTAGAGCATGGCGCTAGTGACGCCAAGGTCATGGGTTCGATTCCCAGGGAAAGCAAGAATTGACAAAATGTAAAATGTGTACCTTGAATGCAATGTAAGTCGCTTTGGATTAAAGCGTCTGCCAAAAGCATAAATGTAAATGTAATAACAAAGCTAGGGCTGGGTCTGCCTCCTCCGAAGCCAGCACTGGCAGGTTCACCACCTGGTCCCGAAAGGGAGTGGTAAAAATCTTGGGCACGTATCCAGGCCGGGGTCTCAGGACAACGTGAGAGTTGGCCGGCACGATTTGTCGACCGAAAGTGCATGCAGGCCCCCTACCCTCTTGATTGAGGCCGGGGTCTCAGGACAACGTGAGAGTTGGCCAGCCTGAATTCTAGGCACGATTCGTTGACCGAAAGTGCATGCAGGCCCCCTACCCTCTTTATTGAGGCTATTGCCGCGACGTACACTTTGAGGGTGGAGGGAGACAGCCTTCGCTCCAACCCATCCTGCAGGAAGGAAAGCTCAACGTTAATCGAACACTTCCAGGGGACTTCCCGGCGGGAAGAACACCACTCAACGAACAGGTTCCACTTCAGAGAGTAGAGGCACCTCGTGGAGGGGGCTCTAGCTGAAGCGATGGTGTCTCCCACTGCTTGTGGCAGGCCACCTAGAACCTCCGCGTCCCGTCCAGGGACCAGACATGGAGATTCCAGAGGTCTGGACGCGGGTGCCATAGTGTGCCCCGTCCCTGAGAAAGCAGGTCCTTCCTCAGGGGGATTGGCCAGGGAGGGGCTGTCGCAAGGAGTGTGAGTTCGGGGAACCAGGTCTGGTTGGGCCAGTAGGACGCAACTAACAAGACCTGCTCCTCGTCCTCCCTGACCTTGCACAGAATCTGTGCGAGAAGGCTCACTGGGGGAAACACATATTTGTGTAGGTCCCGGGGCCAGCTGTGCGCCAGTGCATCTGTGCCTAAGGTACCCCCGGTCAGGGAATAGTACCACTGGCAATGGGTCGACTCCGGAGAAGCAAACAGGTCTACCTGTGCAACTCCGAAGTGGTCCCATATCAGCTGGACACTCCGGGGGTGGAGTCACCATTCGCCCGGAGGTGTCGACTGACGAGAGAGCTCGTCGGCTGTCTGGTTCAGTGCACCTGGGATGTGAATGGTACGAAGTGACCTCACAAACTTCTGACTCAACAGGAGGAGATGGCGGGCGAGCCGGAGCATGCAACGGGAGCGTAGACCACCCTGTCAGTTGATGTATGCAACGGCCGCAGTGCTGTCCGAACGGACCAGTACGTGCTTGTCCTGGAGCGATTTCTGAACCGGGCCAGGGCAAGACGTACCGCCAGTAACTCTACGCAATTGATATGCCAACGCAGTTGTGGCCCCGTCCACAGACCCAAAACTGCGTACCCATTGTACATGGCCCCCCAGCCCGTGGATGAGGCATCCGTGAAGACCACAGCATGCCTGGACACCTGTTCTAAGGATACTCCGGCCCGGAGAAACGAGGGGTCTAACCACGGGTTGAAGGTTTGGCAACATTAAGGAGTAACTGAGACCCGGTACTGACAACACTGCCACGCCCATCTCGGGACTCGGTCGTGCAACCAGCGTTGAAGCGGTCTCATATGAAGCAATCCGAGCGGCGTTACCGCGGCTTCAGATGCCATATGTCCCAGGAGCCTCTGAAAAAATTTCAGTGGGACCGCTGTCCTGCCTTTGAATGTATTCAAGCAGTTCAAAACTGAGCGGACGTGCTCTGGAGTGAGGCGCGCAGTCCGGCTGACCGAATCCAGCTGAACGAATCCAGCTCCATACCGAGATAAGAGATCCTCTGCGCAGGGCAGAGTTTGCTCTTCTCTCGGTTAACCCAAAGTCCCAACAGGCTGAGGTGACTGAGCACCATGTCCCTATGTTCGCACAACTGATCCCGAGACTGAGCCAGTATGAGCCAGTCGTCGAGATAGTTGAGTATTCGAACGGCGCGTTCTCTGAGCGGAACAATGGCTGCCTCGACGACTTTCGTGAAGACGCAAGGCAACAGGGACAGCCCGAAGGGCAAGACTTTGTACTGATATGCTCTTCCCTCGAACACAAAGTGTAGGAACGGTCTGTGTCAAGGAAGGATAGAGACATGAAAGTACGCATCCTTCAGGTCGATCGCTGCGAACCAATATCGGGGACGGATGCATTGGAAAATGTGTTTCTGCGTTAACATTTTGAACGGGAGCTTGTGCAGGGCCCGATTCAGAATGCACAGGTCCAAGTCAAAGTCATCTGAATTCCCCACATTAACTGCAGCAGTTAGTGCAGCTATGACCACTAACCACAACAGCCACATCTATGAGATCAATTAAATTTAAATTAATTTCATGTCAGATGGTGTCAAAGGTCAAATCGTAATGAGTTCAGAATACCATTCGAATGCTGATTTTGTATTATCCTAACACTTCTCTTCATGTGTTTTTTGAGCTACCTTAGCTACCGTTTGTGCACCAATCTTATGCACCATAAAGCATGCTTTCATTTCAATATGGGTGGTCCAATAAAAAAAATGTTAATAAAAAAAATAATAAATGGAGCCAAATCACAGAAACTGCAAAGATGATTTTAATATCATGTCAATGTCAGGTAAGAGTAAAATGCGTGTCTACATTTTATTGAAGTTTATTATAAACAGCCACTTTTAGAAAACCATGTGAAATTTACTTTTAAAACATTTAAATGATATCAGAAAATAATTAATTTAAAGACATGCATAATTCGTGATCTTGGCAAACACAGCACATGACGTTGTTTTTATTTCAAGTGATAGTTATTTGTGAAAGCCTGTATGAAAGGGTTAAATTATCATCATCAAGAGAGAAAGTCACACACACACACACACACACACACACACACACACACACACACACACACACACACACACAGTGAGAGTGAGGGGGAAGGGGAAGGGAAGGACAGACAGAGTGAGATTCTGATTGAACAAAACTTTGTTTTTGTTTTTTTATCTAAACGGTGGGAGAGAGTTGTTATTTCATTGTCTGAAACATTATTTTACTATATGAATAATAGTTGTATCTTCAAAATAGATTCTGCATTTACATTTTTAATAAAACATTGTTTAGTCTGTTTTTTTTTTTGGACACATGAAATGTCCTCATAAACCATTTAATACCAGTGTGGTACCCATGTCATTATACATATTTGTGTCCTCATAAATCATATAAGCACGCACACACACACACACACACACACACACACACACTCTTTATTGATTAAAGTAAACATTCAATTTAAACAAAACAAAATTCATTTTAAAGAAATGCTTTCTGCAAAACAATTCACTTTTTAACATAGATGAAAAAATAATAATAATAATAATAATAATAATAATAATAATAATAATAATAATAATATAGTAGAGCCCTGCACGGGCCTCAAAACTAGGCCCTGGCCCGAGACGCTGAGGCCCTAGCCTGGCCCGTGTCCGACAGCTCATCAAAATTATCAGCCCGAGTCCGACTGGAGCCTGTGTTTTTTTTTTTATCCTCCCTATTACACATTAGTTGCAGCCATTAAAATAGTTCAGTTTTGTTTTTAATGTCAAAGTAGTTATATTTCGTTTTGTTTCTTTATTAAGTTAATTTAGACAAATGTTTGAAGCATTTTGTTGCTTGTTAAATTAAAGTTTTTGTTCTTTAAAGTGATGACCAAACGGCCAGCGGCCGACAGTGAGTTAACCCAACGCTTTAGCCTCTCAAATCAACACTTGTCAAAGTAGTTAGGCTATATTTTGTTTCGTTTCTTTGTCAAGTTAATTTAGAAAAATGTTTGAAGCATTTTGTTGTTTGTTAAATTAAAGTTTTTGTTATTTAAAGTGATGACCAAGCGGCCAGCGGCCGACAGTGAGTTAACCCAACGCTTTAGCCTCTCAAATCAACACTTGTCAAAGTAGCTAGGCAATATTTCGTTTGTTTGTTTTTTAGTTAAGTTAATTTAGAAAAAAGTTTGAAGCATTTTGTTGTTTGTTAAATTAAAGATTTTGTTATTTAAAGTGATGACCAAACAGCCAGTGGCCAACAGTGAGTTAACCCAATGCTTTAGCCTCTGAAATCAACACTTGACTTGTCTTATAAAATCCATATAAAACACTTAAAGCATCGTTTAAACATTTAGCCTACTATCACCACCATCACAGTAAAAAGGCATTTTTGACAAGATGAGGCAGGCAGATCGCAACGGCGCGCTAACGAAACGGGCTATACACAATCTAAACAAATAATAATTTTAAAAAACATGCTGGTTGTCTTACCTACCTCTCCGTGAAATCATTATAAATCCGATCTTCCATTCCCGTGCTATATGTACATTTAACGGAGTTCATGTCAACGAAAGCAACCGTGATGAGCATTTCATTCATCAGCTCATTTCAACACCAAAGACCGCATTATGAGAACGAGCGACCTAAACACTGGTAAGAGCCTTTAGTCTCATTAGTTTTAATGAAGATTGTTGTGTTCTTGAGCATCTAAGACTTAGCTTATTTAAGAACAATAGGGCTCTGTGCACTTTCAGGGCTTGGGCCCTAATAAAAACAATATGAAAACTCAAAACAAAGGTCCATGTCCTAAGCGCCACCCAAATAAGAAACAAGACATTAGAAAGTTTCATACTTGAAGAAAGGTGAAGCATACATCTCTGGATTCAGTGGAGAATTGACTGCTGTGGGAAAATGGCCTCTAGTGCTGCCTCATAAAGTAAATCGGGTAAAAATAAGATGATGATTATAAAGCATTTTGAAAATGACACACTTCCTGCTGCCAGTTGGTGGCGCTATGACCACCATGTGAGATGGTGGTCCAGTGGGTTAAACCATGGAACTGATACACAGAAGGTTGCTGGTTCAATTCCAGCAGTCACCACCAGTGTGTCCTTGAGCAAGGCACTTTAATCCATGGTGCTCCAGGGGGATTGTTACAGGGAACTGTAAGTAGCTTTGGATAAAAGCATCTGCCAAATGCATAAATGTCATGTTCTAAGACTCCTGGGATGGTCATAGACTTGGATATGGTCATGACGATATGGACACATGGTCTGAGGACTGAGGATACAGGTACATAATGTACCTTTTATACTCTCTCTGAGATTTGGAGATGTGAGCTGCCAGGATCTCAGTGGCTGTCAGCTGTCACCCTGACTGTCATCGTAAAATCACACATTACTGCGCACATTTCTCACCAAGAGCCCAATAATTTTGCACTGCCTGAATTGAAGTCATCACCAATGGATTTATCAAACCTGCCTCGCAATCTTGTACATCACAGATTTTGTGCATATTGATGGTGAATGTACTTTCACTTGACGAATGTCAATTCACTCTCCACAGGCTACTGAATGCAGTCAATTGCACCGATTATACTTGTACTCCGCACACTCAACAGCTGCATCACAGTATGCTATGACAACTGCTAAGACACCCCAGGCCAGCAAACATCTTAAACCAGACGCTAACTGGTATATTGGATTGGTCATTATGGAAATGATCCGGCTGTGCCTGTGTTCTTTAATTTGCGCATCATCAGTAGATCACGCGCAGAACGTTCCACTCCCATCGCCGCATTTTTGGAACACTAATTTTCCCTGTTTAGCAAATCTGGCCCATTGTTGTCTGTACGAAACATTTTTCAGTTTTTTAAACACCCTTAATTTACAGCCTAAACATATTATACTATATATAACATATTACAATAGCTTCTTTTAATTTTGTGTGTAGAAATATCCTATGTTATTGTAAATGGTATTACAAGGATGCAGAAATACTTTTTTAAAGTTTTATTTTAATTATTCGATTGGTGATTAAGAACCTAAAAAAGGAAAATTAGAGAAAAATGTACAAAGGTATTCTCTGTGGTACACCATGGAAGCATCTGCTTATAGACCGGAAATAGTGTCCACATTAGTATTAATGAAAAGTACCCAATTACTAATTCTTATAATTAATTAGAGGTTTAGTGAAGATGCTGGCCCCACTTTATATTAGGTGGCCTTAACTACTATGTACTTACATAAAAAAATAAGTACAATGTACTTACTGTGCTCAAATTGTATTGCAAAACACCTTTGCTGATACTGAGGTGGGATACGGGTAGTGTTAGGGACAGGTGTGGTTGTATGGGTAAGTTTAAGGGTAGGGTTAGGTGTAAGGGAAGTGTCAACTGTGTAATTACAAATGTAACTACAGAAATTAATTACAGATGTAATTACATGCAGGTATTTTTTTTAAATGTAAGTACAATGTAAAAGCATGTATGTACACAATAAGTGCATTGTATCAAATTATTAATTAAAATGTTAGTACATAGTAGTTAAGGCCACCTAATATAAAGTGGGTCCAAGATGCTTGTTTTATGAACATCAAATGAGGATCCATAATGATCTATATAAACCGTGGCACATGAAACCACAGTCCTCTTGAGCTCTATTTTGTTTTCCAGTTTTTTTGGCCTTGACCTTCCACTGCTATTAATGGTAGTGCTACTACAACAACACCACTGACACACTTTACCACATTTTCATTGTTCAGAATATCTGGGAAGGACAGAATTTGATAGACCTTTCAGAGCCCTCTAGGGAACTCTGTTGAATGCTGAAGCCAAAAGTATACTTTGTTTTCTTTACACATACTCGCAGTCGAACACAGCCTTGCAAAGTATGGTTCTTTTGACTTGTACGTGTACACAGGCATTCGACGCATGCACAGTTTTGAGCAATCTCTCGCCACAAGTTACAATCCGTGAAAATACTGCATACAAAAATTAAATGCGCATGTGTGCACAAAACAATATTTGGCAGTGCACGTACAGTACACGCATAATCTTCTGATGACAATTTGCGTCACGCGCACTGTACACTGACCCTCGCATATGCATACAAAGTGAAGTTTGGCCTTAAGATTGCACTGTTTTTGCTGTGTATATTTAAAGGGAAGAAAATGCCAAGAAAAGGAGCTGGACGTTGTCTTGCTTAATAAATCCACATTTTAAAGAAGAAATGAATTAGTGACAAAATACTCAGTAATATTTGTTAAGTGCTGGCAATTCCAAATTGTGGTACACTTCAGATCAAAGAGGGTTTGAAATGTTCTGCTGCCACACCAACTGTGTAGCACTAAGTTGAGGATCAAAGCTATTTCAATAGAGCACTTAAAAGCAGAATAATGTTTACAAGACTCTAATGAACATTGCATCAGCATCTACATTTTAGCATCCACGTTCCCATCCTCTTGAATACAAGCCATGTTTATTCTTCCTAATTAGAATGTGTGGGGTCACTTTTTGATGAAGAAAGCCACGCATGTACCAGGTTCAAAGAAATTCAAATATTCTAGAGCATAGGAAAAGCTCAGTGCAGCTCTAAGTAGTTATGTCCTCGTCGTTTGAACATAATCCCTCTTTATGTGCGACACATCAAGAAGCGACAAGAGCAGATCTTTGCTATATGCAAACTTACCCCCATCACGTCTTTACACTAATGAACTCTGAAACTGTGACTTTGCTCTGATTATAGCAATCTTGAGGACAAAAATGGTATAGCTTTCTGAGTCCCATGACAGATCCACTTCAATGGAGAGAGAAGCCCATAATCTAGCAAATTAACCCCAGAATGGGGTGGGCGGAACTTGTGGCTATCAGCAGCTGTAGGCTGTTACTCCTCCAAACAACTTGAGGAGTAATCACAGGCATCAGATGCTCAGTCAGCATGCTCAAAGTCAGACCAAAATCAAATATCAGTCAAAGAGGCTTATAATGACAGTGGGCCTGTGAGAACGAGGCGGAGCACTTGAGAAAATGAGAGAAAGCGGAAAGGCAAAACATTTTAAAATGCAAATGGTCATAGAATGACCTAGGACAACAAATGCAATTTTAACAAATGCAAAAAAAAAATATCTTCACTTACAGCTAGTATTAATATCAATTTTGAATGATCAGATCACAAGTGGTCATTGCTCAATTCAGGGTCCAAAATAAATGGGGTACAAAACTGTGAGCTGTTTATGGCCTGTTCACAACTTGTCACAGACAAAACATGCGATTTGTCTTTTCAGACCAATACATACAAATTGAAAGATGGGCTAAATTAAATTGCAAATCCACACTGTGATAGTAGGTGGTGTTACTAGAGCAGAAATACCCAGATTATCCTGGTACACAAAGCACTGCACAACATTCAGTTTCTGAGATCAAAGAGTCAAAGCATATTTACACTGTAAAAAATTGCCAGGATTTCACAATATGTAACTGTAATATTTAACAGTAAATTACATTATTATCACTTCACAGGCTTTAACTGTGATATTCACAATATAATGCCGTAATCAGAATGTTACTGTGAAAATAATGCAGACGGGGCCATTACAGGAAACTACTGTGAATTTCAAATAGGCTTTTTTGCTCTGCGTCATCTGAGCTCTCTCGTCTCTCTGTGGTCTCATACGGATTCAGCAGCGGTAAGTGTTTAAATGTCAAACTTTGTCAATTTTTTTATATAATAGTGCATGTTGTTACGCCCGGATAGGGGTAACAATAAAAGAGCAGGGGGCGAGGGCGGCGTTTACAACAACAAATTTATTTTCAATCGGTCAGCCACAACAAATACGTCATCGAGCCTTTCTAAGCACTCGGCCACATCCGTCTCTGCCAGGGCCTCGGGTGAAGGGAGAAAAAACGCTCCCATGAAAGTGTATCCTGATTAATCCTCCGCTGCACTGCAACGCACCTATAGGGGGAGCACAACAACAACAGCGGCCGTGACACCCTTCCCATAAAAAACAGGGAACTAAAAGTTTCCGTTAACGGTACTCATATCAACCAAACCATAACAATAAATAAACTTAACATTTAAAGTAAACTTATATATATATATAACAAAACCCTTATTAACCTAGGTAAAATAAGAAATACAAACCTATGGGTTCACAGTCCTAAACCCAAAATATCATCCTATATTGGCGCATCAGACACTAAATTTTCAGAACCCTTCAGGTGCCGGAGGTCTAAATGATAAGGCTGCAGGAACAGGCACCAACGCATAAGACGTGGAGAGTGTAAGAACATGAGTGGGTTGTGGTCACTGTAAACTACAAATGGTGAACTATTTCCACCTACATACACCTCGAAGTGCTGTAGAGCCCATATTAAGGCGAGAGCCTCCTTCTCTATTGTGGAATAATCCCCCAGCTTACCAAATCAAATCAAATCAAATCACTTTATTGTCACTCAACCATATACACAAGTGCAACAGTTGGTGAAATTCTTAGGTGCAGTTCCGAGCAACATAGTAGTCATGACATGACATGTACAACATTTAAAGCAACATCAGATTACACATCTGATGCGCCCACAATTACTCACAGCACAGTAAACTCTACAATAAACAATAAATAATTTACACAATGTGAGTGTAGTTCTCACAGCTTTAAACAATATACACATACTTACAATATACATATACTTTAAACAATATACACTAAACATACACTAAACAATATACATTACGCTATAATAATAATAATAATATACAATGTACAGTATACAATATTATTCACAAATTGAAATCCAAAGTGCAATAGATGCTGTATGATAAATAAATGTGTATATAATGTGTGTGTATCTACAGTGGGTTGTGCTGAGTGATATTCTGTCCAGTGTGTGTTATGATCCTGATGGATCAGGAGTTAAGTAGTCTAATTGCTTGTGGGAAGAAGCTGTTCTGGAGTCGGCTGGTGCGTGTTCTGATGCTGCGGTACCGCCTGCCTGATGGCAGCAGTGAGAGCAGCCCATGGTTCGGGTGGCTAGAGTCTCTGATGATCCTCTGAGCTCTCTTCACACACCGCCTGGCATAAATGTCCTGGAGGGAGGGAAGCTCACCTCCGATGATGCAGCTGGTTGTGCGCACTACCCTTTGCAGGGCTTTGCGGCTGCGGGCGGTACTGTTGCCGTACCAGGTGGTGATGCAGCCAGTCAGCAGGCTCTCTATGGTGCCGCTGTAGAAGCGTGTGAGGATGTGGCGGTTCATTCCAAACCTCCTCAGCCGTCGCAGGAAGAAAAGGCGCTGATGAGCCTTCTTCACAACGGCCTCGGTGTGGACAGACCATGTGAGTTCCTCTGTGATGTGGACACCGAGGAACTTGAAGCTGCTGACTCTCTCCACCGGTGCTCCATCGATGGTGATGGGGCGGTGTTCTCTCTCATTCCTCCTGAAGTCGACCACCAGCTCCTTGGTCTTGATGACGTTGAGGGAGAGGTTGTGCTCCTGACACCACCATGTCAGAGTGTGCACCTCCTCTCTGTAGGCCGTTTCATCATTGTCAGTGATGAAACCTACCACCGTCGTATCGTCAGCAAACTTGATGATGGTATTGGAACTGTGGGTTGCCACACAGTCATGTGTGTACAAGGAGTACAGGAGTGGGCTGAGAACACAGCCCTGAGGGGCTCCAGTGTTGAGAGTCAGTGATGAGGAGATGTTACTGCCCATTCTGACCACCTGGCGTCTGTTTGACAGGAAGTCCAGGATCCAGCTGCATAACAAGCTGTTTAAGCCTAGAGCCCGGAGTTTCATGTCAAGTATGGAGGGCACAATGGTGTCTACTAGCGTCTACTGGCGTCTACTGGCTCAGGAGGAGGGCGTGGAGACAGACAGGCGAACACCAAACAAAGAAGTCCAAAACAAAGAAAAACAGTCCAACAGAAAGAACAAGTCCATGGGGGCGTGGAAGGACCTTCACTTTTAACTCCGGTAATGAGGAGGAGCATAAACAAGCAAGTTATACCCTAATGCCCTAGTTAATTGCAATAAATTGTTGTTAACCTAGGTTAGGTATCCCCCTTTTTGGGTGATTTTGGAGATTTATGATTCGATTATAACCTGTTGTGATTAATCATAAATCCCTAAATATTCATACCCATAATTCCCTATTGAGCTAAATTTAATTTAATAATATATGTAACCCTAAAATGCTACAGCACTAAATGGTTTAGCTCCCCAATACTTGAGCAAGCTCTTAACACATTATACTCCATCGCGTCTATTGCGGTCTCAAAATTCTGGCCAGTTGATAATACCTAGAATATCAAAATCATCTGCAGGTTGTCGATCCTATTCCTATTTAGCACCTAAACTCTGGAACAATCTTCCTAGCATTGTTCGGGAAGCAGACACACTCTAGAATCTAGACTAAAAACACATCTCTTTACTATGGCATACACATAAAACTTTTTATTTTTATTATTCAAATCAGTTAAATGATTGTTAGGCTGCATTAACTAGGTCAGTCGGAACCGGGAACACTTCCCATAACACCTGATGTACTCATTACATCATAAAAAGAATGGCATCTACGCTAATGTTAGTCTCTCTGTTTATCCCAAAGTTTACTGCAGTCAGCCGGATCCGGGCTGTATCCAGATCAGATGGTGAACCTGCGCCCAGACATTGTTACGGTTTACGTGCAGGTAATGAGCTCACAGAGACAAGGGTAGCCAGGAGAACAGGAAACAGGAACATTTAATGTAAAACTCAGAATCACGACAGACACGTACAACACAAACGAGAACCGACAAACACTGAGGGCAAACTGAGGGTTTAAATACACAGAGCAAATGAGGATAACGAGGTGCAGGTGGTGGACGAGACACAGGTGACTGACATGACTAATTACCTAAACTGGGGAGAAACAGAATCATACTCAAAACACACAAGACAGGGCATACATGTAACAGACATGACCAACCCAACGCATCCCTGAAATGTCTGTAGAGACTCACCCCTGAAATTGCCTCATCGACACGGCATCCTCAATAAACCCGTCCCTGGCGTGATGACTCCGATCATTTAGAATATTCCTATCTAATAATTGCCTTATCGACACGACATCCCAATACACTCACCTAAAGGGTTATTTGGAACACCATACTAATACTGTGTTTGACCCCCTTTCGCCTTCAGAACTGCCGTAATTCTACGTGGCATTGATTCAACAAGGTGCTGAAAGCATTCTTTAGAAATGTTGGCCCATATTGATAGGATAGCATCTTGCAGTTGATGGAGATTTGTGGGATGCACATCCAGGGCATGAAGCTCCCGTTCCACCACATCCCAAAGATGCTCTTTTGGGTTCAGATCTGGTGACTGTGGGGGCCATTTTAATACAGTGAACTCATTGTCATGTTCAAGAAACCAATTTGAAATGATTCGATCTTTGTGACGTGACATGGTGCATTATCCTGCTGGAAGTAGCCATCAGAGGATGGGTACATGGTGGTCATAAAGGGATGGACATGGTCAGAAACAATGCTCAGGTAGGCCGTGGCATTTAAACAATGCCCAATTGGCACTAAGGGGCCTAAAGTGTGCCAAGAAAACATCCCTCACAACATTACACCACCACCACCAGCCTGCCCAGTGGTAACAAGGCATGATGGATCCATGTTCTCATTCTGTTTACGCCAAATTCTGACAGAAATCGAGACTCATCAGTCCAGGCAACATTTTTCCAGTCTTCAACTATCCAATTTTGGTGAGTTTGTGCAAATTGTAGCCTCTTTTTCCTATTTGTAGTGGAGATGAGTGGTACCCGGTGGGGTCTTCTGCTGTTGTAGCCCATCCGCCTCAAGGTTGTGCATGTTGTGGCTTCACAAATGCTTTTCTTCATACCTCAGTTGTAATGAGTGGTTATTTCAGTCAAAGTTGCTCTTCTATCAGCTTGAATCAGTTGGCCCATTCTCCTCTGACCTTTAGCATCAACAAGGCATTTTCGCCCACAGGACTGCCGCATACTGGATGTTTTTCCCTTTTCACACCATTCTTTGTAAACCCTAGAAATGGTTGTGCGTGAAAATCCCAGTAACTGAGCAGATTGTGAAATACTCAGACCGGCCCGTCTGGCACCAAAAAACCATGCCACACTCAAAATTGCTTAAATCACCTTTCTTTCCCATTCTGACATTCAGTTTGGAGTTCAGGAGATTGTCTTGACCAGGACCACACCCCTAAATGCATTGAAGCAACTGCCATGTGATTGGTTGATTAGATAATTGCATTAATGAGAAATTGAACAGGTGTTCCTAATAATCCTTTAGGTGAGTGTGTATCGTCTCCGGCATGATGACTCCGATCTTTTAAATATTCCTATCTAATAATTGCCTCATCGACACAACATCCTCAATAAACCCGTCTCCAGCGTGATGACTCCGATCTTTCGAATCTCCCTATCTAATAATTGCCTCACCGACATGGCATGATGGCCAGAGGAGAACTGGCACCCTGACTGAGCCTGGTTTCTCCCATGGTTTATTTTTCTCCATTATGCCACCTGACAGAGTTTTGGTTCCTTGCCACTGTTGCCTTTGGCTTGGCTTGCTCAGTTGGGGACACTAAATTTTCAACTAAATAGTCAAAAAAATCTTCAACTAAATTACTGATCTGCCCACATTGTCACTATATGGTAATTGAAATGAGCTGGATAACATCACCGTTTTCTCCAGAGCAGCTGTACAGCCAAATCAAAGTCTGTTGCATTATTTTCTTGTCTAACACTGTGAAGCTGCTTTGAAACAATTGGCATCGTAAAAAGCGCTATATAAATAAAGGTGACTTGAGTTGACTTCAATGCCCAAGAGCTCACTCCACGAGAGGCATGGCCTCTTCATAGGCCTGGTCTCTTCATAGGCCTGGTCCAGTGGTGTACCAATTGATGACATTTGTGTGGCGGCCGGGTGGTCCTCGCCGTCCACATTTGTGAGATTTTACAACTTGGAAGTCCCTGCACTGCAGGCACGAGTCTTTTCTGTACAGTGAGGTTGGTCTCTAAGAGCCCAAACTACTAGATACTCCTTCCGTGGGCTCCGACCCTTATCTGGACCCCATTGGATATCTGGCTAAAGTTCTATTCTAAAGCTTTGTTCCTCAGGCTTTGTTCAGAGCTCGGTCATCAGCCTTAATAGCACGGCGTTCCCATAGTTCCCATAGGCGTCTAGTGACGCAATTCGAGGAACCGTTTTCGGAAGGAAACGTCTCTGTTCCCTGAGAATAACGGGAATGAGTATTGCGTAGATGGCCGTGCTATTAAGCGTCACGTCCAGGTCTTGTCGCTTCAGTTGAATTAACCTGGTTTCTATGGTGAAACAAGCTGTTTTTATAGCCAGTAGCTCCGCCCATTTTGGCGGTCTCAGCTCACGGGCGACGGGATGCTCCCCAATTGGTTTGCGCAGATATGCCAGCCTCGCCATAGGTTCGTGCAGTTCTCGCAGCCCAACCAATCAGCATGCTTATAACTCTGCATAATGTTGGCTGTGCAGCTGCACTGCGTTTTTAAATAAAGGCTTCAATATTTTGAGAAAAGGATATTTTTTCCCATAGGCGTCTAGATACACAATACTCATTCCCATTATTCTCAGGGAACCGAGGTTACATGAGTAACCAAGGTATATTTAAGGGTATGCCCGGGTATATTTAAGGGTAAGTAAGTGGATAAACTAAATTTTCGGTTCCAAAAATGATAGCTGACCAAATTTCATCACTTGAAATTGATTTTAATATCAGGTGTAAACAGGACTAAAAGGCTATTATAAAGATTTTATTTTACAAAGGAGATGATTTTGTGGAGGTTGACTGCTGAATTTCAGAACAAGCAATTAAGAGAAGATATTTTCAGCAAAAGGCACACACTCCAACATATCCGACATATCTTTCACTGAGCATTTTATCTCATACCAAGATCGATTTCGATAGGTAGGAGTTGTTTCAATCCCCTGGGGTGACACAGAGGAGATGGATTCAAAAGTGTACAAGCACACTAGTGCCATATCACTTTCTCAGAGTACATGTCAGAGATGCATTGCGTTTGTTGGTTTGGTAACTTCTGACCACGGGTGAGGTGAAAATTGAAAATATGGAAATATGAGAACAGCAACAGATACCTTTACAAAAGAAGTGCTGCTTCGATGTATCAATTTAAAAGATACAGAAACAAGTGTAGAGAGATTGCATTGAGGATTGATGCATGGTCAAGGGACTGAGGATATAAAAATAAATTGAACATGCATTATTTGATTAAATCTCTACATCTTCTGATTCCAGCACTGTTAAAGAGAGGAAATGACAAAGCACTTTTTATGTTATGACAAGTTATGATTATGTGACATTTCTGATAATTCAATGGCAGGTGAAGGAAGAATGCTAAGTACATTAAAGCTTTTAACTCATTGCTAATGACAATGATTTGCACTTCATCCAAAGACAAACTTGGAGGTGATAATTTTACTTGTATAAAGTGCATGATTAAAGGTAGTTTATTTAAGATGATTTACTTAATGACTCATGAGTGAGAAAATGAGTCTTCAGCAAATGGATGTCAGTTCTTCAAGGTATCAGTTAGTGAAATATGAAAGCTTTAAAATACATTTATTACGCATAAACTCATTTTTCATTCAGTTGTCAGTTGTTTCTGTTTATGTGTTTTATTTATTTGTGTGCATGTAAATCTGAGAGATAAGAGCAGTTTAATCAATCTAATTCATTAGTGATTCTAATTACAAATAATCCCCTGTTATCTTCAGATCAGTATGGGGGACTTTAAACAATCCTCTCTGCACAAACATGCATTTCATTGTACTTACAAAAGTAAAATATTAATTTAATATTTCATTCCATGACATCTATATGACAGTACAGCAGTCGATGGTAGTGATAACATTATTGAACGCTTTGTTTCTCTTTTGTCATATCCCATCATTCAGACCACATGGTGGCTCAGACACCTTATTCTGAACCATCTGCAAAAACACAAATGCCTTTGAGACCTTTGAGCTTGGGGCTTAAACATTAAATAACACAATGACCAAAGAATAAGCAAGAATAGCAGGTAAAGGTCTGGTTTCACAGACAGGGCTTAGTTAAACATATACATTAAATAATCAGTAACACTTTATTTTAAGGCTCCAAAATAATGCATTAGTTAAGCAATAATTAATGATTAACTTGTTCACAATTAAGCATTAGTTAAGCACAAATACAGTATTTAATGATAACCTTTACTTTTTAAGGGTCCGGAATTATGCATTAGTTAAGTTAAGTGTCATGGTATGTGTAGTATAAAACTCACGAAGACGAGGATGAACAGAAAACAGGATCTTTAATAATAGGACTCATGGAATCAACATCAAACGCGTAGAATCTAGACGAGAACCGGCAAACACTGATGGAGAACTGAGAACTTATAAGCAGGAACTAAACAAGGGAGCTAATGAGATAATTAAAAGAACACAGGCCGAACCAAATTAACTAATCAGAACATAGGAAAACAGGGTCACAGATAACACAAAAAGACATACATGTAACATTATGGATACAACAGTAATTAATGATTAACTTAACATATTGTAAGGGCAAATTAGCCATTATTTACAAACTATTAAACATTTGAAAGACACACATTTATGCTATAAATAAACCAAAATAACCAAGTAATTAATGATTAACTGAATGTACAGTAAATCAACCCATTCTCACTCCCAAGGCGTCAAAATCCGAACCATGGTCAAGTGCTTTCTGCGTCACAGCGAAGACACTAAAGTCACCCCTAGGCGTCACTATATCGACGTGCTGGGTGCTCCATTCATTTCAGTTGTTTACCCAATGCATCAGATCAAGACTTTATTCTTTGCATTTGTAAAAGCAGACATTATTTTATTAATATTTTATTACTTTTATATTTTGGAGCAGCTAACCCAACTCCTACCCTAAACCTACCCACTTCTAAACTATATAAAACATGTAACAGGCAAATACAAGTACAGTCACATGTATTTATTGCAAAAATTGACCAAAAATAGTATAAAAGTATTATCTCATGTTGCATTCCAAGGCTTCTGAAGTCACTCAATGTCTTCATGTAAAGAACAGAGTTGATCTTAATGTTTTAATCGTTGAAATGATGATCTGTGAACGCACTCATTCATATCTCATTCAAACAATACACACAACTCTTTAGCATGGACACAATGACAAATGCTCGTCAATGACATTTTACAATCAAAAGCTGTTGAATGACGCAATTGGTCACGAGACATACGAGAGCCAATGCAATTTCACTATGAAAATTGACGTAACGGTCGGCAATATTTGAAATTTAATGTGTTCATGATCAAAGTTTTGCATTCACAATTATGTCTCTGTTCGTACAAAATGCTGCACATTCATGTAATTCTGTATTTATCACACACAAGTTGAAAGGCATTTGTTTGTGGACAGTAAAAATATCTACAAAATGTAGATATTCATGGATAAGTTCATGGATAATTGTGTGTGCATTTATTAATCATTTTGATAGTAAAGTCATCCTATATTTGTCCAGTGTACAGGGAGAAACAAGAGGCGATCGGACGGTCAGATTAATTTCTGGCATGTCAGTTCTTCTGGTCGCCCCTCATGCGGGTATCGGACAGCTGAAGCAGAGCTACGAACTGATTGCCCTGTTGGCACGGTGAGGGGAAATAGGACAATCGGTTCGTAGCTCTGCTTCAGCTGTGCGATTAGCTCATGAGGGCGGACCAGAATTACAGAATTCCAATTTAATCTTTAATGCAGCAAGAAAGAAAACGAAAGAAGTCTGAGAGCTTTTAAAGCTACACTGTGTAACTTTTTTAGTTTATTCTTAGCTAAAAACACTTAGTTCTTTCAAAAATATATGTGCTCATTAATGTATATTTACCTCTTCGTAATAAAGTATTCTCATAAGTTTATAATATGCCATTAAAAATACATACGGGTAAGGGGCTCGAATGGGGGTCGCCATGTTGCCCCTCCATCTTGAAAGTACATTAGCCAAAGAGGGACATACCCGTAAATTCAAGCTTCGCCTTTCGCGTTTTAACACTCTGTAACGAGTAGGAAAATAGTGTGGCCCCTTTAAGAGCGTTCGCCCCGGTTGGAGCGCCTGCGTTCTGTGTGTGTGTGTGTGTGTGTGTGTGTGTGTGTGTGCACTGCGCCTCGAGCTCCCATGTGTGCGGATTATTTTCTGTCTTCTGTTGCTAACATTCATTCATTTTTGTTTTGTTGGGTAATGCTGTGGACGGAAGTGGAGTTTTTTGCCAGACTCTTGTGGGGGGTTCCGCGGGGAATAAAGTGTGGGCTGTTTGATGTCAATCGCCTCCGTGTTTGCATCGACTCCAGTTGCGTTGAGTGAGCTATCCGTATTTTTCACCCGAACACGCATTACAACTCGATGGCGAATGTGAAGAGGGGGATTGCTGGATCGAACTGGAAGCCATGTTAATCTTGGACTAAATCGACCACCGTAGGAGTTAAAACGAAATCGGAATTGGGAGGAAAATAAACTAATATTTACTGGATGGTCATATACCCTTTCACCGCTAGATGGGGGAAAATATCACACAGTGTAGCTTTAAGTTCTCTAGGCAGCTATATCAAACTGCAGAAATATAGAAAACTGCTGCTCCTCCAGTTTGTGTTGTAAAATGGATAATCTCTTCCAAACCAATGTGTAGCCTATCCAGCTCCTCTTTTATTAATTTAGCTACTTGATTATTGATTTACTTGTTCACTTCCACACTTTATTTGTTTATTTATTATTATGTATTATTAAATACAGTATTAATGTTAGATAAAACTAGATAGATATTTGAAAATATTTTCACCTTGCTTTTCCATTCATTCCTCCTGTGTGTCTGCAGGTGCTTTAAAGGGAAACTTCTATAATACAATTTATTAAAATTTAATTTAAATTCAGTGTGTTTTAACTGTGTAGTAATGTTTGTTCATACTGGAAGAAGGAGGCGGGAACCGGCGAACATTCAAACAACTTTTAATCAAAATAAAATGGCGGCGGCAGCCCCTCGCGGCCGACTGCCGCCTACATACAAACACAAATGAACATAAAATTAAAATAAAATCTGCAGCCCCTCACGGACGACTGCAGCATACACATAACATAACTAAAATAAAACAACACAAAATCCAGGCCTGGTCCTCTCTCGTCCCTCACTGTCGTCGCTCCTCCTTTATACTCCCTCACTCCTCCGCGAGAGCCGAGATCGCTGCGGCGCGCAGCTGGCGCTCATCCTCCCTGATGAGCACCGCCTCGTCCCACCCTCACGGTCCCTCGGCCTCGCTGCCCGCCACAAACTGGAATGTAAAAATGTTGATCACATTTCAAGTTTCACTTCATTTTGTAGTACATTTGTAATGTATAATTTGTCACATTTCCAAATATTTACTAACTTCTTGTTGTTTTAGGTGCATTACAAGTGAATGCTGATAAAAAGGAGTCATCAGAGTGTATCTTTGTTGGGATTTGTTGATATCTCGTGGTGGAAACCCCTGAGTTTAGAGTATTCAGAGTATTTCATTCTTTCTTCAACCTTTTTTCTTTCAGTAGTACTGTCCATTTCTGTCTTTATTGACAAGTTTCCATTTGTATTTACTTCCATTTTGCAGATGCAGGTTGTCATGTATTTCACTTGTGTTATAAATTCAGATGTAAAAGTCGATGTTAGATTTCCTGTTGAAACTGTGGGGGCATAAATAAATACATTTGCATGTAAAGTGAAGGATGTTGTTTCCTTTGAGTGACTTTTTGATACAAAATCATATCAATTGCAGCCATACATGAAAATTAACTGGCATAGAATCGTGCTGTACATAAAGAAAGATTGATTTTATAGTGTTTGTTGAAATAATATACTATATATAGTATAGTAAGTTGAAAAAATATCAGGCCATCTGTATCTATTTTTCATCGTTGAAATAACATTATTTCAAGGTGCAAACCTAATGAAAAATCAATGTTAAATATCAACATTGTTTTGATGATAATTTGATTAATGCATTAACATTGATTCAATGTTGATTCAGTGTTAAATAAGTTATTTAATTTTAGTTTAAAAAATATTGATTTTAAGCCCATCTTGATCTATTTTCCATCATTGAAATAACATTATTTCAGGGTGCAAACCTGATGAAAAATCAGTGTTAAATTTCAACATTGATTCAATGATATTTTAGTTGATGCATTAACATTGATTCAGCGATGATTCAGTGTTGGTCTGCTATCTGGGATGTCTAGATAGATTAAATCAAATTATGCTGGCTGATTAACTTGAGAATCACACTTCAACATGTCATAATAGCAAAATCATAACCCAATATGTGATCATCCTGACAATAACGTTCCCATGCCCAATGCGTCTGTGTCTGACGCCAAAGGTTTCTCATTGAAATGAATGGAGCACTCAGCACGTCGATATAAGCTTTGTCTCATTTCGGAAGGCTGCATCCTCCGGAGGTCGCAATTGAAGGCTGCATACGTCTGAAGGCTGTCTCATTTCAAAAAAGCAAGTGTGCATGATATGTATCCTTCGTTGCTGCAGATAACCCACAATTCTTTGCGTCGCCATTAAAAACCGTCATGTTTTTAAAATATTATTTGAAAAAATTGCGCCGCCGGCAGATATACATGCAAGCGAAATGTGGTGTTTAAACTTAAGTAGTTTCAAGCTTGTTTTTGTTTTTAAGCTGTAATATACCTCAAATAGATAGTTGTGGTAAACAGGATTACAAGTGTTTAGTGATTTTTTTTTATTTTTTATTTTAAACGTTTAGAACAGTGCTTTGCTGTCAAGGCAAATAGTCATTTTCAAGTTATAAATAATTTTCATTCATATAACTGGTGTGAGAGTGCAACTCCACTGTGAACGTGTTGGCATAGCAACGTGATACTTCCTGCCTGTGTGTCCTACAGAGGACGTCTCGTTTAATTCTGATTAAGGACACTCCGTATACCGCATCCTTCACAGGATGTGTCCTCCAGAGGATGCAGCCTTCAAAATTAAATTAAATGAGACACAGCTATAGTGACGCCTAGGGTACCTTTAGCGACGGAACTGACGCGGTTTGTTTATCCAGTACAGCGCGGTGCGGCTGTGTTGTTAATTTGAATAAAGGCGGAAAAAACTGTGAGGACTCAGAGTCAGAGAGAAAATGGGCAACCTGTTCGACAGCATATCAGACACAGAGCAGTGCAGAAGAAGGCAATCAGGGGTCCATTCTTCGTACCTCGCTAACTCAGTTTGGATTTGATTGTTGACGATTTGGCATGATCTTGGATTGTTTGGTTCTTCGACGTTCATCCTGGACTTGCTGTCATAGCAACATGTCCGTTAGCTTAAACCTGCTCGCGAGCAGGCTTATTTCATGTAAACAGGATTAGATTGGATCTTGAGGTGATACTTAAAATCTGTCCCAGTCACTGCTACTTTATTACAAGAGTTCATTACTGAACCAGGGGCAATAATAATTTAAAATAATAATAATAATAATAATAATAATAATAAATATACAAATTTTAAATTGCATATGTAAATGAAAATGTATATAATATTCTAAATGTCGTGTATAATACTATAGATAATACCACTTGATTGAGCGATTTATTTGTGATAGAATAATTACTTTACAATTTTATTGGAGGTTTACACACATGTTGTACAGTTAATCTGAGCCGTGCATTAATTTAAGTGATGACGGATATTATGGGATGGCTTGATGCAGCGCAGGAGATGCAGAGAATTTGATCTTGACCCTTAAGAAACTTTAATACTGTCACGTTACAAATATGCTTCAAATTTAAATAAAAATGTTATTACAACATTGAAATAAAAATGTAAAGGGTGTACAAATGCTGTATAAAATCGTGAATATAAATAATTGGTAATCATGTTTTAAAAAAAAAACATTTATCATTTATCTATTATAACTTTTATATTGGTTTGGTCGTTTAGCGGTTTCCTTATAAAGGTCCAGATATTCGTGGGGGGTTTTGTGTGTAATTTGCCTAGTTTTTTGCCAGGTGGCTTTTTTAATTATATGATGTCATTACGTTGCTGTCTTGACGCCAGCCAATTGCTGCATTGCTGATCATGGTTTCGAGTATCGATGCATCTGCCCTCTTCAGGGAAAACAAGAACGCGCAGTGATCTTAGATAATTTAATCCAGATATTTAAATCCAAATTGAAGAACCAAATTAGCCAGACAACAGTTATCACGATTAAAATATCTGGGATCTTTCAAATCATCTCAGATGTATTAAGCGAGGTACGAAGAATGGACCCCAGGGCTTTGGAGTATGAGATGGATATAAATGAAAGAAGATACGCTACCTGCTGACGAAAATCCTCTCAGTTGGTGCCAAAACCATGCGGTATAACGTTATAGGTATCCACAAATTGTGCAGCTGGCAAAGACATACTTGATCATACCTCACCAAAAAACGCTCAGCACTCGCTGCAGGTCAAGTTGACTGTTTGGTGTTTTTGATGAACAATATGTAGATGTTTAGTGAGTGGAAATGGATTATTTCTGAATGTCAGTTTGCTATTTTGTGTTCATATTACGTTGTCTGTTGAAGCGTGTTTTCTCAGGTTACTGATGCACTTGCAGTTTTATGTACTTTTGTTACCTAATTTTCCTTACATGCTCATTAATGAAATTATATTTTATTTAATAACAATTGTTTGAAAAGTTAATGCACTGTAAAAAGTTAATGTAATTTAATTTCAATAAAAGACGCGATGCTTGATTTGGTGTACATTTGCTTGTTGCGCTCTCTTGCACCCTCTTGTGGGCATAGGAGACAATACAGTACTTTTTCCCTCTAACATTAAGTATTGCCTTAAGAATTCGAATATAACTCGAATTTTGATAATATTTAAGAAAGAATTAAAAATTTAGCTTTTCAGCCATTTTGACAGCCCTAATGGTAGTTAAAAGTGGCTAATGTGCTACAACTCTGTATTCGTCAGTACACGTGTACCGAACCGAAAGACATGTACCAAAAATTCTCGGTATGAATACAGTGACGCAATTGCTAATGAGGGTCACCTTACACTACGTGGGCCTCGTGTCTCTCACAGGAGCTCCGGAAGGATAAAAGGAGGTGGGAGGACAGTAAAGGTCCATTTATGCTGTGTTTTTATTATAATTTATATATGATTATATGTATTTTGATTAACATTAAAATATGTCAGTGCCATTGTCTCAAAATGCACATCAGTAATGTTTTTTTTCTTTCTAAGGCACAATTATAAAATGTCCGGATTTAATGTATGTTTAAATAAATCTGACATGAAAACATGTTATGACGGCCACTGTGTAAAGGAATATCTTTTAACAACCAATTGGAGTAGAAACATAATTTTTTTTATTATATTTAGAAGTTAAAGGGTTAGTTCACCCAAAATTGAAAATTCTGTCAGTAATTACTCACCCTCATGTTGTTCCAACCATGTAAGACCTTCGTTCATCTTCGGAACATAATTTAGTATATTTTTGATGAAATCTGAGAGCTGTCTCACTCCTCCATAGGCTTTCAGAGGGACTGGAACTTGATGGCCCAGAATAGTAAGTAAAAACGTCATTTAAGGAGTCCAAATGACTACAGTGGCGCTGTATTAAGTCTATCATGCGACGAAAATACTTTTTGAGCGGAAAAACAACAAAAATAACGACTTTATCCCACTATTTATCCCACTATATACTCTCTGACGAGAGTTTGCGGGAGTGCCACGACGCATGCGCAAGTTCTCGCGCATGCGTCGTGGCACTCCCGCGAACTCTCGCCAGAGGCTCAAATTGAACAATAATAGTGGGATAAAGTCGTTATTTTTGTTGTTTTTCCGCTCAAAAAGTATTTTCGTCGCATGATAGACTTAATACAGAGCCACTGTAGTCATTTGGACTCCTTAAATGACGTTTTTACTTACTATTCTGGGCCATCAAGTTCCAGTCCCTCTGAAAGCCTATGGAGGAGTGAGACAGCTCTCAGATTTCATCAAAAATATACTAAATTATGTTCCGAAGATGAACGAAGGTCTTACATGGTTGGAACAACATGAGGGTGAGTAATTACTGACAGAATTTTCAATTTTGGGTGAACTAACCCTTTAATACAAAAATGTCCTTAAATGCAATTTATATATTTGCATATCATTTTTATGTGAGTGTTGATTATTATATCTAAAAAATAAATAGTCCCTGAATTTAATAATTTAGCCTCTTTTGTAAATTGTAACCTTCAATGTTATAGTAATGTGTAAGTAAGGGCTTCTAAATATAGTTTACAGCATTCGCAGAGATATATTTTCTTTAACCTTAAGATATATTTGAATTATTATTACATTTATTTAAAGACAGAGACATTTTTTTTAGTAAACCACTGTTTAATAAAAAAAGGAGAAAAAACTATTTGATGTTTGCTCCCTCCTGCTGTCCCGAACAGTGACTTCAAAACCGAGGTATGTATCAAACCTTTGTTTTTGTGTACCATTACACCCCTAGTTCCCACGGCTCTCCGCCCCGTCCCTCTTGCCACTCATAGATTTTATGTTTTATATGAAACACAGAAGAAAATATTCTGTTTTTCTGTATAAGGATATATAGGTTTGGAATGAGATGAGGCAGAATAAACAAAAAAAATATTTTAATTTTGGGGTGAACTATTAAAAACATAAACCATGACAAGGAATTTATTTTACTTTATACTGTCAAGAGTTTCACTGTTCCACTGTACTGCTCTGCGTCTGTTTGTCATCCTTCCAATTAGATTTTTGTCATTCTGCCTTAGTATTAGTGTATGAAATCCTCTGCTGGTTTTCATCAATGCCTGCAGTGTGTCTGGCACTCAAAGTTACTGTCAATTTCCACCACTGCCGATGCAATGATTACAGCTCCCTTCCATAAATAACTGACAATTCAAAGGGCCAAGAATGACTGAGTTCCTGTGTTCCATGAGAAGACGTGGCCATTGACAAGTCTATCAAGTCATTTGAGACATAACAAAGAATGTTTTTCTCTTTGTCAGTGAGTTGATATCATGGAATCCAGGGTATGAATAGCGCGTTATTGTATGTACAATGCAGGCCTATTTCTCTATATGCTAGCAGAAATAAGTTTTGCTTTGAGGCTCAAATCAACACATTCCTATAAGGCATACACATTTTAAGGCTATATGCAAATCACTTGAACAGCACTGGCAAAAATTCCTCTTTGTTTTTAATTGCTTAGTGCATTTTCTTCGCTCATATTTTCAAATAAGGAACAAAGACTGCAAGCAAATAGGTTACAACATTCAACAGCTCCCCCAGGCTTTACGAACAGTTATTCTGCGCACAACTCCCTTCAAGAGAGGGGGAACTTTGAGTCGCACCACACTCCTGAACAAACAAATCCTGCCCTAATGAGGAGCCAACTCAATTCACTCTAATTACTGTAAGCAATGCGGTATAAACAATTTAAATGGATGACCAGGGTTACTTAAGCTTGTCAAAGACATTGGCAGAGGGAGGGCCGCATGACCCAATGGCTCACACCCTGGATTTGCTGTTCATTTGGAGGTAGGGGAACATTTAACAACCAACTGTTTTACTCTTCAGACAGGTTTCTCTCTCTCTCTTAGCTTCAAACAAGCACCCATGCCATGGCTGGCTTTGAAATGATGCCCTAAAGGCCTCTCTCTGCGACTTCATCTGCTGTCAGGTTACAATGAGGGTGCAATGTGCCAGAACGTGTCCTTTCAATATGTTCACCTGCCGGAGATACATGCAAGGCATGAGGCTCACAAGTGACCCACACTGCAGGATGTTAGTGTGTGTAGATACATGTTTATGACCCATGAAATTATATTTCTAATGATCATTTACCATAGTTGGTTCGTTTTTAACACCAGAAAGATGCCAGAAGGTAATGAAAACAGGAAAAGGGGACGGCTTTTGCAGACGAAAAGTAGCTCAATCGAAATATTTAAGTGAAAATCTTTGATATAAATGTTATTTAAATAAAGAATTTCAGAATATCAAAATTTAAATCCTACACAAAAAAAATTATGAAATTGCTATATAGTAAATTTCACGAATAATAACAAAGAAATGACAAGTAACAAAGTAAATTACATGTAGAAAGACTGAAATGGTATTTTCTTGTTTCTTGTATGTACTGCAGTAAATTTAGTTTTATTTACAACTTAAACAAACACTTACAGTGCAGTGTTGATACATTTAAACATTGTTATACTGCAGCTGAATAAATGTAATTAACTTACTGTATTAAATGGATAGTTCACACAAAAATTTAAAATTCTGTCATCGTTTACTCACCCTCATGTTGTTCCAAACCTGTAAGACTTCAGAACACAAATTTAATTTTTTTTAATAAAATCTGAGCCAGTTTTGTACTCTCCATTGACAGATAGGTAACTACCCCTTTGATGCTTCAAAAAGTTTATAAAGAGATCATAAATCTAATCCATATGACACTTTTTAATTGTATCTAAGAATGCTTGAGCTTCCTTTGATCATAACTGATGTGTGCGTTGATGAATTTATATGTGGATAAAAGCATAAATTAAATCTGTTCAGCATAAAAAGAGATTGAATAAAAACTTGGACTAAACAGCTGGGTATATGGATTAGTTTTACAATCTCTTTAACTTTTTATGTGTCAAATGAAGTGCTAGTTACGTAGTTGTCAATTGAGGGAGAGAAATCACTCAGATTTAATAAAATGAAAATCATTATTTGTGTTCTGAAGATGAACGAAAGCTTTACAGATTTGAAAGTGCATGAGGGTAATTAATTAATGACAGAATTTTCATTTTTGGGTGAACTAACCATTCAATTACTTTGCAAAGATGATAAATGATGTATAAAACAATATAATCGAGATGACACTTGGGATGTAGCAGCCAACCTCTCTTTTCCTGCATTGTGATATTTGCAAGAGATCTTCATGAGACTGACCTTTAACTCACAGAAAATTGCCATTTCAAGCTCTCACAAAGCTTCATGACTTCGACTGCCCTTGGCATATACATCTCAACACTATGCAGCAAGCAGTGCAATCAAGAGAAATTGTGAGACATGATAACAGTGAGTGCTGGAGGCTGGACCGCGTGTCCCTGAGAGAACGCATGATTGTGTTCCATAATGTCCAACTGTAAAGAGGAGTAACCGTCTTCTTGGCATTACTGCAATCGCACTTAAGAATATAGAAATTATCTCTCAACACGTCCCCATCATGAGATGAGCTCCAATCTGTTATTAGCAATGATTTGTGTATTTTCAATTGTCATGTTTTTTTCTACTAGATTTTACTAAATATAGTGTGACTATATTAAAAGATAGATATTTAAAATTTGGAATGAGCATGATCAGTTACACATACACTGCATATAAAATATATGTAAATAAAGACAAACAAAGACAAGACATGCAAAAGCACAGCATATTGAAACAGTGGGATGTTGACCTGTGTGCAGTGACACAGTGTCATATTCAATAAAAGAAAAGACAAGTGGAAAGATATTTATTCTTAAGTCCTTTAAAGTGTAATTGGTTTTATAGTGCCTGCCTGTTAAGTGTCTGTACATTGAGCCACTGAGGCTGTGAACACTAACTTGGAGTCAGCTTTCTCAAGACCTAAAATCAGAGGTGGGTAGAGTAGGATCCACCCACAAACTGTACTCAAGTAAAAGTACTAATAGAAATATTTACTCAAAGTAAAAGTACTAATCAAATCTGAATAGTTACTTGAGTAAGAGTACAAAAAAAAACTATCCAAAAAAAAAAAAAACCTACTCAAGTAGCTAGTTACTGTTACTGGTTGGTGTACCAGAAACAGGCAGAGGACGCAGAAGATGCAGATTCAGATGTATTTTAATTCAAATTAAACTAAGGCCGGTAAAACACACAATTTAACATAATGGTTATCGCAGGTACTTAACATAACAGCATAACGGTGACCAGACCAGGAGTGAATGAACCGGGAGGAACTTAAATAGAGAACAGAAACGAGATAATGAACGAGACACAGCTGGGATGAATGAACTAATGAGGGTAATCAGGGAAACACAGAAATGGCGGGAAAGAGAACAAAGGAACAAGTGACAAATCAGAAACACACCCAAAACAGAACAGACATGTGGCAGTTACTAGTTACTTCGTATCATATATAGCATATATAACAACAATTCAATAACATGTTAATATTTAGATAGATTTAATTTAAATTGTTATTATTATCATCATAATTACATTTCTTTGCAACAAACACAGAAGAGACAAGCATTATTACTGGCATATGTTGCCCAAAAATCATTGCACATTCTTTGCTTTGTATAATATTAACATTTTGGATTATTAGACAATGTCAAAATAAAGTGAACCTGCAGAGTTTTGCGTTCAAAGGGAACTGTAGTGTTTGGATTGTGTGTAAATTTAGGAATAAGCACTGTTTGGCCACTCTAGAGATTAACTCTGGGTTAGTTTTTGGTTGGCCAGTTCATTGTCCAAAAGACCTGTGTTCATAGAGTTTGGTAATTCATATTGTGCAGTAAACCAAAAGAAGAACATTGTTGTCCCGACTCTTATTTGTGTTATTTGAACAGTATTAAAAGCTTTTTCTGTTAGTTGAATACAGAAGGCAGTCCACTGGAAGCTAGATAGACCTATTTTACTTTATAGTGCGTTAAATATGGTTATTTTTCTTACAAAAACCCATTGATTCACTTCAGAATACCTTTATTAACCCCCAGAGCCGTGTGGAGTACTTTTATAATGGAGAGATGCACTTTTTTTGGCTTAAAATTTTGGCTGTCATTTACTGCCATTAGAGCTTGGATTAACCAGGACATATTTTAATTTAACTCTGATCGCCTGAAAGAAGAATGTCATATACACCTAGGGTGGCTTGAGGGTGAGTAAATTAAGGGGTAATTTTAATTTTTGGGTGAACTATCCCTTTAACTGTGTCTATGCAAAGATCGTTCTCAAGACTAACATAGCTGCCACTGCACAATACTCACAAATTACCACAGGAAGGAGGGTGTTCATTGATTGATCTAATTCTAATGTATAAATTGTGGTATATGCCCAAATATTACTAGTAATTTCATACTTTGTTGTGTATCGTGGCATATATGTTGGTTGTAAAATGTATTAGCCTACCTGAATGAATTGAAATCGAAGGTAGCTTGTTCACAAACAGCATATAGATCAGATGTTCAATCAATAAAGATGTTCATCGCTGGCAAACAATAGGATGCTTTTGCATATTTGCTTTCAATTGACTGTAACGTTAGGTCTTGGCCAATTCATCCTCTTGATGATTTTAAATTACCAGAAGCCGTGGCTAAATGGGGATGTTCGCGCGGCACTCAATGCGCGGACCTTCACTTTTAACTCCGGTAACGCGGAGGAGCATAAACAAGCAAGTTATGCCCTCCGGAAAACCATCAGAGCAGCAAAACGGCAGTACAGGAACAAGATTGAAGGACAGTTCAACACCACCGACTCCAGAAGCATGTGGAGGGGAATTAACACCATCACGGACTATAAAGGGAACACAAACTCCACCGTGAACACCGCTGCCTCTCTCCCGGACGAGCTCAACACCTTCTATGTTCGCTTTGAGGGAACTAACACCGCCCTCGCGGAGAGAGAGCTCGCGGCTGAAGATACAGAGGTTAGTGCACTCTCCGTATCTGTCGCGGATGTAACCCGATCCTTCCAGCGGGTGAACGTCCGTAAAGCTGCGGGTCCAGACGGCATTCCCGGCCGCGTGATCAGAGCGTGCGCGCACCAACTGGCTGGAGTCTTCACGGACATTTTTAACCTGTCCCTCTCCCTGTCTGTGGTCCCCACATGCTTTAAAACGTCCACTATTGTTCCTGTACCTAAGCAGTCAAAAACCACCTGCTTAAACGACTGGCGTCCTGTTGCTCTGACCCCCATCATCAGTAAATGCTTTGAGAGACTAGTCAGAAACCACATATGCTCTGTTCTCCCCCCCTCACTGGACCCACTGCAGTTTGCATACCGCACAAACCGCTCCACTGATGATGCCATTTCATCTACAATTCACACTGCTCTCTCCCACCTGGAAAAGAGGAACACATATGTGAGAATGCTGTTTGTAGACTACAGCTCAGCATTCAACACCATTGTGCCCTCCATACTTGACATTAAACTCCGGGCTCTAGGCTTAAACAGCTTGTTATGCAGCTGGATCCTGGACTTCCTGTCAAACAGACGCCAGGTGGTCAGAATGGGCAGTAACATCTCCTCATCACTGACTCTCAACACTGGAGCCCCTCAGGGCTGCGTTCTCAGCCCACTCCTGTACTCCCTGTACACACATGACTGTGTGGCAATCCACAGCTCCAACACCATCATCAAGTTTGCTGACGATACGACGGTGGTAGGTCTTATCACCGACAATGATGAAACGGCCTACAGAGAGGAGGTGCACACTCTGACACGGTGGTGTCAGGAGCACAACCTCTCCCTCAACGTCAGCAAGACCAAGGAGCTGGTGGTCGACTTCAGGAGGAATGAGAGAGAACACCGCCCCATCACCATCGATGGAGCACCGGTGGAGAGAGTCAGCAGCTTCAAGTTCCTCGGTGTCCACATCACAGAGGAACTCTCATGGTCCGTCCACTCCGAGGCCGTTGTGAAGAAGGCTCATCAGCGCCTTTTCTTCCTGCGACGGCTGAGGAGGTTTGGAATGAACCGCCACATCCTCACACGTTTCTACACCTGCACCATCGAGAGCCTGCTGACTGGCTGCATCACCACCTGGTACGGCAACAGTACCGCCCGCAGCCGCAAGGCCCTGCAAAGGGTAGTGCGCACGGCCAGCTGCATCATCGGAGGTGAGCTTCCCTCCCTCCAGGACATTTACGCCAGGCGGTGTGTGAAGAGAGCTCAGAGGATCATCAGAGACTCTAGCCACCCGAACCATGGGCTGCTCTCACTGCTGCCATCAGGCAGACGGTACCGTAGCATCAGAACACGCACCAGCCAACTCCAGAACAGCTTCTTCCCACAAGCAATCAGACTCCTTAACTCTTGATCCATCAGGATCATAACACACTCTGGACAGAATATCACTCAGCACAACCCACTGTAGATACACACACATTATATACACATTTATTTATCATACAGCATCTATTGCACTTTGGATTTCAATTTTTCAATCTGTGAATAATATTTTATACTATACATTTTATATCATTATTATTATTATTATAGCGTAATGTATATTGATTAGTGTATGTTTAGTGTATATTGTTTAAAGTATATGTATATTGTAAGTATGTGTATATTGTTTAAAGCTGTGAGAACTACACTCACATTGTGTAAATTATTTATTGTTTATTGTAGAGTTTACTGTGCTGTGAGTAATTGTGTGCGCATCAGATGATGTAATCTGATGCTGCTTTAAATGTTGTACATGTCATGTCATGACTACTATGTTGCTCGGAACTGCACCCAAGAATTTCACCTACTGTTGCACTTGTGCATATGGTAGAGTGACAAATAAAGTGATTTGATTTGATTTGATTTGAAATTAGAATAACTAATTAAAGAATAACTTATTTAAAATTTCATTAAACTAAAGTAAGAGGAACGTCGCCCAGTGTAACAGGGGAAAAGTACAGTTTTTTCATTAGAAATGTACTCGAGTTAAAAGTAACCACATTTAAATCTACTCTTCAAAGTATTATTTTTTTCCAAAAAGATACTCAAGTAAATTTAACGAAGTAAATGCAATTCGTTACCAAATCCACCTCTGCCTAAAATCACTCTCCTTTCATCAATGGTCATCTGCACAAAATCAAAATATCTAAAACTGCACTTTTAGATTTACAATATTTGTAGAGAGCATTGTTTTTTCTTCTTCTCACTGAATGGAAGTTTAGAGAAAGATAAATAATTTACATGTTCTTTTCTTTTTTCCCTGTTACGTTTTTTTTCTAATGTAAAATATAGCCATGTCACTGTAAGGTTGGTCCGCCTACAATGGTTCAGGCTGCAGGGTTGCCGAATGACTAAATAAACGTTATCAGCAAGATGATAGAAAACTACATTTCTCGTCTTACCACCCACTGCAACTTATACCAATGACAGAAATAAGTACAGTTACATTCTTCAGTACATTTTTCTTTAATTACACTCCTGACTCTTAGCCTTCATTTTTCACTACTGGTCCTGGGTCCTAAATTGTTACCCCAACAATAGAAAGAGAGAGAGGGGAAATGTAGGGAGGAAGAGACAGAGAAAAGAAGAGAAGAGCCAGAGAGCAGGCCCCAAGAAGAGAGATAGCCAGAGCATAAATAGCCAGAACAACAGTTGCAATATCCTTTTATCTCTTCCTTGACCATGTGACTGGAACCCAAATGTGAGACATTCAAACTGACCAATCAGATAATTACAAAACTGTAAAGGAGTTACAGACATTTTGGCCTACAGGCCTTCAGGACTATCCACACCTCTGTTTTTAGGAATTCCAAATGGCCATTGTGGTAAAAAAAAATGTTTTGTTCATTTTCAAATACATTTTATTATTTTCAATCCTACATTACTTACAGTATGTGGTTTGATACTGGCCATAATATGAACTTTGAAATGTTCTGAAGGATCATGTGACATTGAAAACTTTATTAAGTAAACATGACTTTAAGTAATGGTTGCTAAAAATTCAGCTTTGCCATCACAGGAAAAAATAAATGTTTTAAATAATATTACTGTTTTTTTGTTTGTTTGTTTTTTGCTTTTTTACTGTATTTTGATTAAAAAAAAGAGAGATGTAATTCTTTCAAAAACTTTAAATCTTTGCAAATATTGCGCTATCAATATATGTGGGGTATTGAAATCACTTTTAAATGTGTGCTCGCTAGTTACTTTCAAATTGGAATTCACGATCATGTGTAAAGGGAGCGGTGGTACTGACCACACATTAAAGGGTACATATTATGCCCCTTTTTACAAGATGAAAAATAAGTCTCTGATGTCCTCATAGTGTGCATGTGAAGTTTTAGCTCAAAAATACAGCACAGATCATGTTTTATGGCCTGTTAAATTTGCCACATTTTGGGGTGCACAAAAACACATATGCAAATGAGCTGCTACTCCCAGAACAGAACCAGAGTCGAACAAATAATGCCTACAGAGCCAAAGAATATATGCTGCATGGAGAACGGGTATAGTTTAGTTTAATTTAATTAGTTTGAACCATCTTGCTTTTAGCCACTATTAGTACAAGCCTGTTGTAGCAGACCCTGTCCAAATGATGGCCTTTACATATTAGTTTTATCATGTTTATTGTTCATCACACAAAAGATGAAGCGTCTGTTTTCACTCCAGAAAATCAATGGGTTTTTTTTTTTGATTAAAGTCTTATCCATAAACTCTCTCTACCTTACATTATCATCAGCATACACAGCGAATTACACAATAACACTTACAACTAACAGTAAAAAAAATATATACAGACCCTATGCCTTTTCAGGGAGTGCTAATAAACTGGTAAACTTTATATCCGTAAAACAACTCTGATGAACTGTAATAAAGTGCGCGCTCTCCCTTTCATTACTGTCGTGGCCAGTGTCGCTCCGGAGACTATAAGCTGGATAAAGAACTGTTGGTACTGATCCATCCTTGAGCTTTAACTTTTAGCAAAACCTGCCTTAATTGTCCCTCGTTCAGTCAATGCACATTGACATTGTTGTTACAATAGCTGCTCGAGCGCGGAGAAAATGGCGGACAGTGTACAACTGACTGAATATGGAAACTACGCTAATACTGAACAGTCTGTCAGCACCGTGGGTGGAAACATGCAGATTAAGGGGCAGTAATATTATAATAGATCCCCTTCCTATGTCAGAAGGAGAGAGAAATCTGAGCAGCTCGTTTTTTCACATGCTTGCAGAAAAAGGGTTACCAAAACAAAGTTACTGGGTTGGTAGATGCACCAGGGACCTGATTGTAGCATTTAAACATGGGAAAAGTCAGGATCTATTGTGCACCGCACCAAATCCTCCGACATCATGCTGTCAGTCATATCTTTACTATTTTCATGTGATAAGTGAAACCTGATGTACTGTAATGTATCCGACTACCGCAGCAAGCCTAACCATGTCCCTTTAGGGGCATCGTATTTGCGTTTCTCATTTTCTGCATTCGGATTTAGGCTTCAGGCACATCCATAAACTATTGTATCCTTGACTCTCTGCATTCCACCAGCACAGTGAATTTACAACCTCAGCTTACCCTAATTAGATCCTGTGTCTGTTCAATAATCGTTAAACAAAATAATTATTACAGTAGGATGGAACATATATAAACAAGAGCACAATCTCCTCTTTAATTTCTGCCAAGCGTGATCCCTTTAATTCACAGCAGATAATTAATAAGCTTGTGATATACTGTGAGCTATGAAACATCTCAACAGTAAGTGCTTCTATTTCCTGTCTGAACTGCAGCAAGGCTGGGGATTGCTGCAGTGGCTTTAACTGCTAGGGCTGCAGTGTTGAATTGTCATCCTCCGCATTAAATATTTCATGGTCAATATGAAGCCTGCCCCAGCTCTCCCTGTGGAGTCTGCCTGTGCAATGTATTAGGTTGTATATAAAGTCATTTGACCAAAGTAATGAGTTCTATTGTCACTGCACATAGCCCATTATTAGGTTGGGAATGTTGCAGGCCAGGGGCTGAAGAAAGTACAGTGAATTAGTGTGCAAGGAAAGGCAATGGTTTGTGCATGTGTGTGCGCTCAGGTTTGGCATATTGTATTCTTTAAAGGCTTGATTTGTCCTTTTGTGGTGCACTATTTCAGGGAATTTACATGTTTGCAGCACATGAGATGAATGTGTTCTTGTATAATTGTGTTTTCTGGAAACTCTTAAATCATACATGATTTCTAATTGGATACAAACGGATCGTAATCAAATCCAGTTTCCACAAATTATACACAAATCTCAGGATCAATTTTTTAAACATCTTAATTTATCTAAAATCTTGCAAACTACTCAGACAATAAAAACACAAGACTTCACACACAGACATAAAACAAACTGTCCAACAAAAGTTTCTCAACAGCATTGAAAGTTTCTCAACAGAATTGATTTTTTTTTTCAAGGGAACTATAAAAACTGATACTCAATAGATTTTTTTTTTTTTAAAGAGAGTTGTGTAAAGTAAATGTATAGTACTATTATACAGTATGACTTCTGAAAATGTAACAACGCATTTACAGTACATGCACAGTTATAATCGAGCTACAACAGGTTTTTGCATAGTCAAGCTACATTCATCAACTGACTGTCAAAAAAAAAGTGCATGACTCATGAAATATTGAAATTTTAGATACAGGTAATATTAGATATCTTGACGTCAAGACGTCTTGTGTCTTTAGGGGCATGCACACAACATCAAGGCAAACTGTAGTCCAGTTAATATGTATGCATGGTCGACGAGCTGAATCACATTATATACACTACATATCAAAAGTTAAGGGTCAGTACTGATTTTTTAAAATAAATTAATACATTTATTCAGAAAGGATTTACCAAAATAACAGTAAAGACACTATTACAAAATATTTATATAAAGAAATTAATAAGTAAATCTAAGAATCCTGAAAGAAGTCATATCACTGTTTCCACAAACATATTAAGCAGCACAATTGGGTTTTTTGAACAGTTGTCATGGGTAGCGTGTGTAGTATAAATCCACAAGGCAAGATGCATGATGCAGAATGAACGATACAAAAACAACTTTAATAACCACTGAGAAGTTCTGCCCATAAGCTACACTGTAGCAGAAACATTAACAATACCGAATTAAAGAACAACAATAAATATGTACAACATACAATGTGATTTTCTGGATTTTTGTTTTAGACCCCCCAAAGTGCAATACTCTGACTGTTTAGTGCAATCTTTTAAACTCATGAGATTATTATGTTTATGTTTATATATTCATACTACTGTAGGTGTATAACTCAATTAGAATTGAGATACAAAAACTCAGGCAAACAGAAACAGGGAAAACCGTAAAAACAAAACTAAACAGATCATGACAAAGAAACTATTAAACAAAAAAAAAAAGATTGTGACACTTTTTATGAAGCCAGAATAGTGTTATCATTTCAGCTAGACTAAAGCATTTAAATACTTTTTTTTTTGTCAGACTGAAAATTAATCTACATTGTGTACTGTGGCCTAGAATGTGACATGACTGATTCTAGTTCTTTGGATAAAAAGCTAGTAGCACATAAAATGAAAGGCCTCTGGCGTGATGTCATTATAGTAAAACATAATTTCAATGTCTTCATCTCATCTACTTCTGCTTATTGTGAGAGCAATACTCTTTATATAATAGCATGTACAGAACATATGACCATATATCACACCTTAAGGCCAAATGACAGACGAAAATGAAGGAAACTAAGCTAAATGATCGTCAGTGGACATCCTCTTCCTTCTTTTATGAAAGAGGAAGAAAAATAACAGAGAAGTGGATATCTGAAACACAAAGAGAGAGTGCCCTTGTGGGAAAAAAAACAAAAGACTGTGTGTGTGTGTGTTCCAAAAGAGAGAGTGAAAGGGAACTCTTAATCCTCTTTCATGAAAGGAGGCGACACTAGGGACCCGAACGAGTGTAGCAGTGTCGCGCTGTAGCGCTGTACCTGAGAGAGGTGTTGCTGGAGGGACTCTAAGCTGGTAATATGGACACACGTGGTGGATTCTTTCTCCCAGCAGAATCGTGGTGCACTCTGAAAACCCAGACACTATTCTACTGAAGAAGATATTTTAAAGAGCGTTGGGTCCAAACATTAGACATTATAACATGTATGGGAAAAAATTAATAAAAAAAATGAATAAACATGACAACATTCTTCAATTCATTTGGGTGAACTGTGTTAGTGTCATTTTATATACCATGCCATTATTTATATACTATTAAGTTATTTATTCATATTTTGAATTAGCTTTGATTTATATATTTTTAGTTTTCATTTTATTTTAATTATTTTAGTAATTTTGTTATATGCTTTTTTTATTAGTATATTTTATTTCAATTTTACTTTTAGTACTTCAACTTATTTTATTTCAGTTAGGATATCTAATATTTTTATTTAATTTATTTAATCTTTATTTCAATTAATGAAAACTATATTTAATAGTTAACAATAACAACACTTTTCAAGATCAGTTTCATCAGTGTCAACGATGAGTGAATTACAAATATTGCTGTCAGAGCTGATGAAAGTGGTACAGGGAAAGGACTATGTGAGCTGAGAGCTTTGACAGCGCTTCTGGGAGTTAGTTTGAGGGCAATATGACATTGGGTCTCTCAGCAGGTGCAGTTGTCAGTTCTATGGCCAGGCAAATACGCCGCTGAGGCCTGGCCCCAGAACACAGTGTGACACCTTATTTCACCCGTCATGCCCACTGTGTCCAAAAACTTCATTTCTGCCTCTCTCTCCGTCTCCCTCTCCTTGTCTCTTTCTCACTTTTCATCATATCTCATGATGTGTTTTCATTAAAGTACATTGTGAGTTTCTAAAGCCATGCAGTCTGATGTGAACTTTGACACAACAGAACTGACACATGGATGTGTATAATCTTTGTGCATCAGGAAGGCGTTGTGACATCCATCAGAGAGTGAAAAGCGATGGGCACTGCAATGTTGACTGTCTCCATGGATGCACAAATCATTCTGATTGGCCTCAACATACACCCAGCTGTCACACATAACTAGCGGTGGCTGAAGGACACAACAAATAAATGCTCTTTAATACAAGACGAACAACATGAAATTAAGTATTAATGTGACAATGGCATGTTAAGCAAATGTATGCAGGAGTTTCCAAGGAGTTCTGTGCCTTTTAGTGTAGGGTAATTAGCATTACCAACGATTTGCCTCTCAAATGGCCTCATTAATACATGTCCGCTCACTCTCACACAGCCAATGCAAATTTGTTAGCCTGGTTTAATTCATTCTCAAATTTGAAATATTACGTATGAACCAGCACATGTACCAAATCGTGTGTCTTGTTTGTTTGATTTCATGTTTATTCACAGATTTTCTTTTAAAAGTAGGAGTTGTTTTGAAGGATGTCAGGGTCTAATGTGAATAGTAGAGACCCCTGTGGACAACCCCATTACACATCATCATTAAGATGAGAGCTGAGAGAAAAAAGAGAGGGAGGGAGGGAGGGAGGGAGAGAGAGGGAGGAAAGGAAGTAGGAGTGTAATAGAAAGGCTCCTTGTTGGCATGCACAGCGTGTGAGAGTCTACCACTCTGATTACCTCCCAAATGCCACTGAGGGTGTAAGAGGGAGGATGGAAGAAAAAAGAGGAGGAGAAACATCATGGCACACATTGATCCATAACTGGCTGGGTGGGCTTCATTTTTAATTGCTTCAGCACAAGAAAAATCCATAATCATTACGGTTTTCTACCTGCTACTAGTAATCAAAATGCTTATTGAAGCAATGCTGATAAGGTCACCTTTGACAAGCGTTCTTTTAAGAAGACGTTTTTTCCTTTCCTCTTGATTTTGGTCTCATGTTGATGTTATATTTCACATGGCTTTGTGCTTGGAAGAAATATGGCACAGGAAGTGAGCAGCAGTTCTAATGTTTACACATAAATTTATATTCACGTTACATCATGGATAGATTAAATCTGAGAGATAGACAGAAAATCAAAGTGCATACACAAACAGGTTTTTTTGTTTTGCTAATTGTTCCCATTTAGTTTGTTCTCTGGACGTTCAAAACATCCAGTTTATTTTTTATTTTATTTATTTTTTATCTTGATTATGCAAACAGTAGGAAACACTTTTTTTTTAATTCATCAAACATTATGGGAAAATTACTTTAGTATGTTCTCTGAAGTAGTAAAAAAAAAAATTTTATAGGAAAGATGTTACACTAAAATATTTCTGAAAAAAGGTTATTCTATGTGATAAATGTCACATTTTAATAGATGAAAGCCAAGTATATGTTTTATCTGTCAAATATAATATATAGGTTGGTTTCTCAGTGTGTGTTCCACTTGACCAGCGGTGTGATCAACAGTATTTTTTAATGCAAAACAATACATGTATAAGAAATGCACTTTTAGCTTGGAACATGTGCAATTTTTTTGTGTGCATATGGTTGTTTTAAAAAGTCCATGCCCAGCGTACAGGGAACATTCAAAGAACAGTTAATTTTATGAACAAAATTTTATTTCCAGAAAAAATATAAACTTTTGTGTGTGTGGGATCTTGGTAAACCCTACATCCAGTTATGGATCACACACACACACCCTTTGTGCAAATGGGCGCACAATACTTAGACACAGGACTGTTTTGCATGACTCATCTCACACATCTGCCTTATAGGAACCATGTGGACCAAAACAGCCTCCATAACATTTAAATATATATTTTGTGTTGATTTGATGTCTTTATACGATGTATTAAAATAGCTAGGATGTTTACTGTATGTAAATCAAACTTTGTACACCAGTAACTGTGGAAATCCTGTAACTCTGCACTCTCAAATCGCAGAATGATCGTGTGCGGTATCTTTCAAACCGCAGAAACCCGACTGTACCGGATCTCATTCACAAATTACCACAAGATGCATTATTACAAAAGTACCAGCTTTCTAAGAATAGAGGTTTAAAATTAATGCCCCTGTTGATTAGCCAAGAGGAGGGGGGTGTCCACAAACAAAGGAAAAATTTGCGCCTTCTGCCTCCCGGACGTGATTAGATCCCTCCAACTGTTTGGGTGTCAGTCATCTCATCTATAAGAATGAGAACTGACCATTAACTCTTTGCATTTCGCCATTGAGAGGAAGACCACCCTGGCATTGCCACAACGAGAGAGCCCCTTGGCATCCCTGCCACGGTGAGAAAGACCGGCAGCCTCCTCGAACGACCTCCCTAAGCTTCAGAGAAATTCTCCTGGGACCCGAAGATCCGTACCAAACTCCCCTGACGATTCGAACTCAGACACTTACACACGAGAAGCCATAGTAATGCAAGTATTTCATTTCACAATCAAACTGTGTGTAAAAGGTTGTCTGAATTATTCCTGTTCACGGGAGTGTTAATTTCTTGAGGTCTCTTGCGAAAGGGCTGCCTCTCTCTCTCTCTCTCTCTCTCTCTCTCTCTCTCTCTCTCTCTCTCTCTCTCTCTCTCTCTCTCTCCTCTCTCTCTCTCTCTCTCTCTCTCTCTCTCTCTCTCTCTCTCTCTCTCTCTCTCTCTCTCTCTCTCTCTCTCTCTCTCTCTCTCTCTCTCTCTCTCTCTCTCTCTCTCTCTCTCTCTCTCTCTCTCTCTCTCTCTCTCTCTCTCTCTCTCTCTCTCTCTCTCTCTCTCTCTCTCCTCTCTCTCTCTCTCTCTCTCTCTCTCTCTCTCTCTCGTTAAGTTTGATTTTTCCTTGTTGGTACCATATTGTTTGTTTTCTCCTACATGTATATGCATATTTACCCCGTGTGAATCGTAGCTTTGTATACTTTAGTTGTTTTATTAAAACCCAATAATTTCATTGAATTGAATCCGTATTGTTTTGCTCACAGAGATCGAAGTCAATGAGACGTAAGATCTTAGCTACCAATTACAGGGAGTGCAGAATTATTAGGCAAATGAGTATTTTGACCACATCATCCTCGTTATACATGTTGTCTTACTACAAGCTGTATAGGCTGGAAAGCCTACTACCAATTAAGCATATTAGGTGATGTGCATCTCTGTAATGAGAAGGGGTGTGGTCTAATGACATCAACACCCTATATCAGGTGTGCATAATTATTAGGCAACTTCCTTTCCTTGGCAAAATGGGTCAAAAGAAGGACTTGACAGGCTCAGAAAGTCAAAAATAGTGAGATATATTGCAGAGGATGCAGCAGTCTTAAAATAGCCAAGCTTCTGAAGCGTGATCATCGAACAATCAAGCGTTTCATTCAAAATAGTCAACAGGGTCGCAAGAAGCGTGTGGAAAAACCAAGGCGCAAATAACTGCCCGTGAACTGAGAAAAGTCAAGCGTGCAGCTGCCAAGATGCCACTTGCCACCAGTTTGGCCATATTTCAGAGCTGCAACATCACTGAGTGCCCAAAAGCACAAGGTGTGCAATACTCAGAGACATGGCCAAGGTAAGAAAGGCAGAAAGTCGACCACCACTGAACAAGACACACAAGCTGAAACGTCAAGACTGGGCCAAGAAATATCTCAAGACTGATTTTTCTAAGGTTTTATGGACTGATGAAATGAGAGTGAGTCTTGATGGCCAGATGGATGGGCCCGTGGCTGATTGGTAAAGGGCAGAGAGCTCCAGTCCGACTCAGACGCCAGCAAGGTGGGGTGGAGTACTGGTTGGGCTGGTATCATCAAAGATGAGCTTGTGGGGCCTTTTCGGGTTGAGGATGGAGTCAAGCTCAACTCCCAGTCCTACTGCCAGTTTCTGGAAGACACCTTCTTCAAGCAGTGGTACAGGAAGAAGTCTGCATCCTTCAAGAAAAACATGATTTTCATGCAGGACAATGCTCCATCACACGCGTCCAAGTACTCCACAGCGTGGCTGGCAAGAAAGGGTATAAAGAAGAAAATCTAATGATATGGCCTCCTTGTTCACCTGATCTGAACCCCATTGAGAACCTGTGGTCCATCATCAAATGTGCAATTTACAAGGAGGGGAAAACAGTACACCTCTCTGAACAGTGTCTGGGAGGCTGTGGTTGCTGCTGCACGCAATGTTGATGGTGAACAGATCAAAACACTGACAGAATCCATGGATGGCAGGCTTTGAGTGTCCTTGCAAAGAAAGGTGGCTATATTGGTCACTGATTTGTTTTTGTTTGGTTTTTGAATGTCAGAAATGTATATTTGTGAATGTTGAGATGTTATATTGGTTTCACTGGTAAAAATAAATAATTGAAATGGGTATAAATTTGTTTTTTGTTAAGTTGCCTAATAATTATGCACAGTAATAGTCACCTGCACACACAGATATCCCCCTAAAATAGCTAAAACTAAAAAACACTTCCAAAAATATTCAGCTTTGATATTAATGAGTTTTTTGTGTTCATTGACAACATGGTTGTTGTTTAATTATTAATGTTGTAAAATTAATCCTCAAAAATACAACTTGCCTAATAATTCTGCACTTCATGTAAGCTTGGTTTTCTTGTTACTATTTCAGTAATACAAATTGTGCAAACATAGGAAATATTATTTGTCCTGATCAAGCAGATTAATGTTTCTTAAAGTTTGTAAAATTGATCTGTACAACAAGCAAATCATATTCATAGACTCATGAATATTTACACCATTTGAATTAATTATTCCCTGAAACTCATTGTTGTTACAACGCATACAGCCGTCTCGTAGAGGGGGCTCTGGCAGAAGTGATGGTGTCAACTACCGCTTGTGGTAGGTCACCTAGAACCTCTGCGTCCTGTCCAGGGACCAGACATGGAGTTTCCAGAGGTCCAGACGCGGGTGCCACAGGGTGCCCCCTCTCTGAGTTAGGAGGTCCTTCCTCAGAGGAATGGGCCAGGGAGGTGCTGTCGCGAGGAGCACTAGTTCCGGGAACCAAGTCCTGTTGGGCCAATACGGAGCTACCAAGAGGAGCTGCTCCCCGTCCTCCCTGACCATGCACAGTGTCTGTGCAAGAAGGCTCACTGGGGGAAACACATATTTGCGTAGGCCCCGGGGCCAGCTGTGTGCCAGGGCATCCGTGCCGAGGGTTCCCTCGTCAGGGAATAAAACAACTGGCAGTGAATCGTGTCGGGGGCGGCAAACAGGTCGATCTGTGCGGCCCCAAAACGACTCCAGATCAGCTGGACCACCTGGGGATGAAGTCTCCACTCTCCGGGGAGCACCAGTAACCGTGACAGCTCTTCAGCCGCACGATTGAGCGGGCCCGGAATGTGAATGGCACGAAGGGACCTCAGATGCTTCTGACTCCACAGGAAGAGATGGCAGGCGAGTTGGGACATGCGGCGGGAGCATAGACCACCCTGTTTGTTGATGTACGCAACGGCCGCAGTACTGTCCGTCCAGACCAGAAAGTGCTTGTCTTTGAGCAGCGTTTTGAAGCGGCTGAGAGCAAGACGAACTGCCAGCAACTCCAGGCAATTCATATACCATTGCAGTTGGGGCCCCGTCCACAGATCCGGAACTGCAAGCCCGTTGTACATGGCACCCCAGCCAGTGGATGAGGCATCCGTGGAGACAACAGAATGCCTGGACACTTGTTCTAGAGGCACACCTGCCCGTAGAAATGAAGGGTCTGACCACGGGCTGAAGGTTTGGCAGCATCTCGGCGTCACTTGGACACGGAGGGACCCGCTGTGCCACGCCCATCTCGGGACTCTGTCGTGAAGCCAGCGTTGAAGCAGTGTAGCGATTATGGGCGCAGACCTTATAGATGAATGAATCTTCCAAATGATTCTATCAAATGAACATCCCTTCCACAAAGCTCCAATTCAGCTCCAGACCCCAGGAAATCGACCATCTATCACGAGGCTCCATTCTGCCCAAGGCTACTGCTTCTATATTATAATTACTTGATATCCTATGGACTTTTGACCAAAACTTAGACAAAGAGGACAAAAGACTTGTTGTGATCGCAAGACAAAGAAACAAACCAGATCTCTGTCTTTTCAATGACCGTTAAATGAACTCCATGTGACACAGCTAAAACTCCAAGCAAACTCCCAGAAAATGTTACAGATTGGAATGCATCAGATTACTGATTATTGGACTTTCATTCAAATAGCCTTCGACATAGCTTGTTAGTCTGTTTACAACTGATACACGTGACTATTATGCATGTATATCATTCCCAATTCCTGCAATTATGTAACTATTGAATGAGTGGATGAAAAGGCTTGATGTTTGATATTTTTTTGTTCGTATGGTTATAACCCAACAGATGAGCTGAATTAAATCTTTACAGAATTGCTCATGTCCTTATAGTAAGAAATTAGGTCTAAATGTACTCTCTGCTTAAGAGCAGGAAACTAAATATACTATAGATAACCCAATTTTATGGGAGGGGGGGAGACACAGTCACCCCTGAACCCTAATTGGCCAGAACCCATCCAGGGGATGGGCAAATATTTGAATTTAACCTCAGAACACAGACGAAGGTGTGTTCACTTTCTGTTCTTTGTTCAGTCAAGAGCTGTTCGCAGTGCGGTTCCAGAATCCGCCAAGGCGACGATCAGACGATCGTGGCAGACCATCAAAGAAAATGGGTTAACAGATTTCATTCAGGCCATCTGCTCTTCTCTCACTTTCCTTTCTTTTACTTAAAGTTTATTTTCTTTTCGTTAAGTCTCTGGTTCTGTTAAGTTTCGCCGCAAAGTTACTCAACGAGTCTCTAACAGCGCGCTTCAACTTCAAACAACGCCCACGAGACTTCCATCCAGCCGCCAACACACCACGTGATTGGCTTCCCAAGACGTCGATCAAAGACACGACCAGACCTTCAGCAAATCAAAGACCCGAGAGAACCCCTCTCCAGCCAGGAAAAGGGAACCCCCTTTGCCAGAGATGACACAAACGCAAGTAACATCTCTAGATTCCAAGCTGAACTGGTGCATTAGATCAAATTTAATAACCCGCCTAAGAAACGATAGGAGGATAAATTACTGATCAATGGTTTCTTCAGGTCATGTGTCATAAATGCATATTACTTGGGATTTCATAATTTCTCTCTCTTAAAACTTCTTCTTTCCTCACTTTCTTCCTTTCTGCAACGTGTGTGAATGTGCAAGTGCGTGTGTTTATGTTAGATATTAGTTTGATGTGTTAGAGTAATCAATAAAGTTTTGTTTGTATTCAAGGATAACTGTTCTTGTGTTATGTGCTTATGAATTTAATGTCTTGAACTGCCGATCTAAGTTACCTGGCTGTTAAATAGTGTTTCACTATTGTACGGATATTAATATCCGCTGCAGAGTTGATATTTACGGCCCGTTCAAATGAACGCTGGAAGAGTCATTTGCTTGGCTGTAAATTAGACTCTCAAAATTCCTTATGAATTAATTAATTCATTCATTTGAGCTACATAGACCTGTTTCCCTTTAACAGACTCCCCTTTAAGTTCTTACATATCGGTGGACGAATAAGTTAAGGTGTAAACATTAATTCTGAATTATTTATAAATTATAGTGTAAATCGAGTCTCTTTCATTTTAATTCAAATTCCCCGTTGAGTTATTATTTTATCTGACTCATTGTCGCTACAGCGGTCTCATATGGAGCAGCCCTAGCGGCGTTACTGTGGCTGCTGCTGCCATATGCCCCAGGAGCCTCTGAAATTGTTTCAGTGGTACCGCTGTGCTGCGTTTGAATGAATTCAAGCAGTTCAACACCGACTGAATGAGCTCCTCAGTGAGGCACGCTGTCATGGCGACCGAGTCGATCTCCATCCCGGGAAAAGAGATCCTCTGTACGGGACAGAGTTTGCTCTTCTCCCGGTTGACCCGAAGACCCAACTGGCTGAGGTGCCGAAGCACCATGTCCCTGTGTTCGCACAACTGACCCCGCGACTGAGCAAGGATCAGCCAGTCGTCGAGGTAGTTGAGAAGGCGAACACCACACTCTCTCGTGGGAGCAATGGCCACCTCCGCAAATTTCGTAAAGATACGGGGCGACAGGGACAGCCCGAAGGGCAGGACTTTGTACTGATATGCTCGTCCGTCAAATACAAAGTGTAGAAACGGTCTGTGTCGAGGGAGAATCGAGACATGAAAGTACGCGTCCTTCAGGTCGATCGCTGAAAACCAATCTTGGGGACGGACGCACCTGAAGATGCGTTTCTGCGTCAACATTCTGAATGGCATCCTGTGCAGGGAGCGGTTCAAGTATCGCAGATCCATCTTCCACTTCATATCGGCTGGAGGGACCGGCTCTATCTGTCCTATGGCCAGTAGGACAGCGATCTCCGCCTGAAGTACAGGGACATTCTCCCTCATCACAGACGTAAAGTGAACCCCCCTGAACTTGGGGGGACGCCGGGCGAACTGAATCGCATAGCCGAGTCTGATGGTATGGATTGGCCAGCGAGACGGGCTGTGGAGCGCTAGCCAGGCCCCCAGTGACCGTACAAGTGGGGTCATCGGCACCACAGATGTACCCACAGCGGGGCAGCATAGCGGAACGCAGGGACCCGTGGACGATATGGGAGTGGTCCGTGGAGGGGTCTGGGTGAGAGACACACAAACCTGCATCCGCTGGGGGGGCGGGCGAGTGTGAGGAGGCACATTGAGTACGTCCCAACAGCCAGCGCCCCCCACTGGAGAAGGGAGAGGCATCCGAGGGGAATGAGGCATGGCAGCGTCGCATACCGCCAGACGTGCTCTCTTGGCACCCAGAGATGTTGGAAACTGCTCTTTTATTGATAATTTGGGTACCACTGGCACTGGGGCCAGTGGCGGAACAGAAAAAAAACAGAACACAAAATTCTCCCCTGGCCCTCCTCCGGGGGAAGGAGTGGTGCTGTAGCCATCTCCTGAAGAGCAGTTTCCTCCATCTCTGGGTGGCCCGTCTCAGGGGCTCTTACGACGGAGCTTGCCACCTGGCTTGGCAGTGGCCTGAGCGGGCTGGACGTCCTTCCCGCGGCCAGCTCCACGCCTCTGCCTGGGTGGAGGCTGCTGCTGGGCTAAGTCGGGGGCGGGGGTGGCGGCAGGCGGACGTTCTCGGCGACGGGCAGACGGAGGTGCTGCGGACGGCGGCAGGGTAGAGGCAGCAGCGGACCGCCGAGGCAGGATGTGTTTGATAGCCTCCGTTTGCTTCTGCTGGCCGAAGTTCTCCACCGTGTCGCCGAACAACCCGGCCAATGAAACGGGGGAGTCCAGGAACCGGTTCTTGTCGGTCTCCCTCATGTCGGCCAGGTTGAGCCAGAGATGTCGTTCCTGGACCACTAAGGTGGACATCGCCTGACCAACGGAACGGGCAGTGACTTTCCGTCACCGTCCGGAGCTCCCGGAGGAGCTCTAGGTCAGGCCTACCCTCGTGCATGTCCATGAGTGCTTGGGCTTGGTGCACCTGAAGCAGAGCCATGGCATGCAAGGCGGACGCGGCCTGTCCGCAGGACCTGTAGGCCTTCTCAGTCAGACTGGACGAAAACCTACAGGCTTTGGACGGGAGACGAGGGTCACCGCGCCAGTTGGAGGCAGTCGCCGGACACAATTGCATCGCGACGGCCCGCTCAACTGGTGGGATCCTCTCGTACCCCTTGGCCCTGCCCGCCGTCAAGTGTAGTGAGGAGGGAGGAGCCACCAGGTCTGTTTCTGGCACTAAAGGGTGTCGTCCACGACCTGGTAAGCTCCTCATGCACTTCCGGGAAGAATGGCACTGGGGCGGGACGCTGAGAACCAGGGGCCTGCGGAGGTATGCTCGGCGGGTTTGCCCTGAACGTGATCCTCAGGTCACCCCGGCCATCCGTCGAAGTAGGTTTATCCTGGGGGATAGCTCTAGATCGAGGTATGGGGAGGGGGACTCCACCTTCCCGGAGGTAGGCGAGTCTCGACCTAAACACCGAGATAGTTATGTTCCCGCAGTGAGAACATGAACTATCCACAAACGCTGCCTCAGCGTGCTGTACGCCCAGGCACGTGAGACAGCGATTGTGACCGTCAGCGGGCGAGAGGGAACGACCGCATCCAGAAACGCACGGGTGGAATGACATCTTGAAAAAGACGCAGTGTCACACCCGTGTTGCTCTTTTTGTGAGGAAACGCTCTTTTCACCCAGGGAAGACCGCGGCAACACACAGGAGATAGTGCAGCCTGTGTTTGCACTAAATGGAAACGCCCACCGAACCAACAGGTTGCTGTGAGAACAGCAGTTGTTTCACCGGAAGCAGCTGAGTCTCGTGGATATCGCGCTGGATATCGCCGTCACAGCGACAGCGGAATCGATGCTGCGTTCCCGCCGTCCAAGACGCTTCGGGCCCCATCGATTCCCTGCGCCTCTAATAGGACCTGCGGCGGTCCAGCAATTGCGCGCGCCCGCCGGATCTCTTCCCCAACTTCGCCCTGCCGGTCAGCCGCTTCAGGGGGTCGGGGAGGAGGCGAAACTGGCCTTGAGAGGATAGTTCCCTTAGTAGATTATCTCGGCGCATGGTCATGCCTTCCGGGAATATCTGTATGGGCCCTGTGCCGGAAGACCGTTTCAACAGACGCCTCCCTCACTGGTTGGGGCGCAGTCATGGAAGGCCGCTTTTCCAGAGGTCTGTGGGTGACCCGGCATTCTTCCTGGCACATCAACTACCTGGAAATGCTGGTGGTCTACAAGGCTCTGAGGAGCTTTCTCGAGGACCTCCGCGGCCACCATGTCCTGATACGATCCGACAACATGTCGGCAGTATTGTATCTAGACCACCAGGGGGGCCTGAGGTCACGCCCTCTTTGCAGACTGGCACATCAGGTTCTCCTATGGTCCCAGGGGAGGTTGTCATCCCTCAGGGCGATGTACATCCCCGGGGACCAAAATCAGGGAGCAGACATCTTGTCGAGGCAGGGGCTGAGGCCCGGGGAATGGTGACTCCACCCCGAGGTGGTGGAGGCCATGTGCGAGAGGTTTGGCCCGGTGGAAGTGGATTTCTTCGCTTCTCGAGAGACGTCCCACTGTGGTTCTCCCTCACCCATACGGCCCGCTGAGGCTGAATGCCATGGCGCAGATGTGGCCGAGGCTGCGTCTGTACGCTTTTCCCCCGATCACTCTGCTCCCGGGAGTTCTGGAGTGTGTCCGCCGGGAGGGCGTCAGCCTTCTCTTAGTAGCACCCCGGTGGCCCACTCGAGTATGGTTCTCCGACATCATCTACCTGCTGGACGGTCCCCCCTGAGGAGGGACCTGCTATCTCAGGCCGGGGGCACGATATTCTACCCCCGGCCAGAGGTGTGGGATCTCTGGGTCTGGCCCCTGAGGGGGCCTAGTACCTAGGAGAGGGCCTGTCGGCGGGTGTCTTGGAGACCCTACTCAGTTCCAGAGCTCCTTCCACCAGGAGACTGTACAGCCTGAAGTGGAATGTATTTTCCACTTGGTGTAGAGAGCGGGAGGTGAACCCATTTAACTGCCCAGTGGCTTCAGTGCTGGAGTTCCTTGGAGTTCCTTCTCTGCCAGTCTTTCCCCATCCACATTTAACCCTCTACAGTTTACTCGACAAGATGCGGCACTGAATAAAACGGCCAATTTTGTCAAATAGGGTGTCAAATTTCGTTTGACCTCCCCTCCACTAGATGTCAGACATGTCATACTTCATCCCTGACTCAAAAAAACGTCATGCTTCTATACAAAATCTTCGAGCAAGAGCGCATTGAATCAGTGCGAACAAACGCAAACCTAGTGTGCGAGTGAGCCATTTTATCAGAGCAATATTGTCAATGTCAGCGAGTATTTGCATTAGATTATTATTTTCTAATGGCATCAATAAAGCTTACCCGCAATGAAGTGTTGGGTCTTCTATTCGCGGACCCTAATTCTGAAGGGGAAATCTGCCGTGATTCTGAAAGTGAAAGAATAGCCCTACACCAAGCACAAATGGTGAATCCTTTGCCCAATGTAGATGATCCTTTGCCCAATGTCAGTGGAGGGAACACAGAGGTGTTTGCGGGGTTGGAGTGTTCATTGTGAAGTTAGCAGGCGTGTTACGCCGGCTTCACACCGCACGCGCATGCAGTGCGTTGGCAGGGCAGGAGTGGTGCGTATGAAGAGCGGCAGCTGGGCGCGTCCGTTTTGCATTCACACTGGCAGCGTTTGTCTCACACAGCTGAACCGCGGCTCGTGTATTGCAAATACAGTTAGTGGGCAACGTGGAGGCAGGGTGTGGAGTCACAATGACAATGACAGTAGTCCGAACTGTGCACACTCGGTGGGTGCGCGCACGTGTGATTTACACAGTTTGTTTACTATTTACTATTTACCTGAGCATTCAGTATTGTGCAATATAGCATACAGAAGGTGAGGGACATTTTTGGGGGAAAAGAAGTGCTGCATTTATCATTTAAACGTGACTTTTCATGAAAATTCTATAATCCAAGGTGACCACCACCATATGACGTCATAATATGCAAATTAGATGGGAAAATGTAATCCCTACATAAACTTTGGGTCATCCTTAATATTTCTCTAATTTACAGAAAGTCTCTATATTTTATCACTTTTAAGATATAGCCTTTTCAAATTAAGATGTCAAAATCGAATGTTTTAGGAAAAAACCTCTGGCGCCTAAAGGGTTAAGGTGTATGTGGCTGCCATTGGGGCTTTCCACACACCTTTAGGTGATGGGCCATTGGGAAGGCACAATCTGGTTGTACGATTCCTCTGTGGAGCTCGGAGGATGAGGCCTGCGGCTCGTTCCAGAGTTCCAACCTGGGACCTGGCAGTGGTGCTCGAGGGGTTGGCTGAGGCCCCCTTTGAGCCGCTGGAGTACTGACCATCAAGGTGGCCTTTCTCCTTGCCATCACTTCACTGCGTTTCGTGACCTCCAGGCCTTGGCTATCACGCCAACCTGCCTGGAGTTTGCCCCTGGCGGAGTTAAGGCCATCTAGCATCCCAGTCCGGGCTATGTGCCCAAGGTGCCATCTAATATGGCACGGACAGTGGTTCTTCATGCCTTCCATCCTCCACCTCACGTGACGGCAGAAGAGAGCAGACTTCACCTCCTCTGTCCCGTGCGGGCATTGAGGATTTACCTGGAGAGGTCTGCTCAGTGGAGAAAGTCAGACCAGTTGTTGGTGTGTTTTGGTTCACCCAAGAAGGGGCTGCCTGCTTCAAAACAGATCAGTAACTGGATTGTCCAGGCTATAGCCACGGCTTATCAGGTGCGCAATCTGCCTTCATCGATATCCGTGAGGGCTCATTCCACCAGGAGCATGGCCTCCTGGTTGGCCCTCCTTTCTGGAGCCTCTATGCAAGAGTGTGGCCACTCCGCACACTGTAGTATTAGATACTACAGTCTGCATCTCAATTCAATCAATTCAATTCACTTTATTGTCACACAGCTATATACACAAGTGCAACAGCAGGTGAAATTCTTGGTGCAGTTCCGAGCAACATAGCAGTCAAGACATGACATGTACAACATTTAAGCAACAACAGATTACACATCTGATGCGCCCACAATTACTCACAGCACAGTATACACTACAATAAACAATAAATAATTTACACAATGTGAGTGTAGTTCTCACAGCTTTAGCCAATATACACATACTTACAATATACATATACTTTAAACAATATACACTAAAACATACATTAAACAGTATACATTAAGCTATAATAATAATAATAATATACAATGTACAGTATACATTATTATTCACAGTAGAGATCCAATTTGTACAATAGGTGCTATATGATAAATGATAAATAATAAATGATACATAAATGTGTATATAATGTGTGTGTATCTACAGTGGGTTGTGCGGAGTGATATTCTGTCCAGTGTGTGTTATGATCCTGATGGATCAGGAGTTAAGTAGTCTGATTGCTTGTGGGAAGAAGCTGTTCTGGAGTCGGCTGGTGCGTGTTCTAATGCTGCGGTACCGTCTGCCTGATGGCAGCAGTGAGAGCAGCCCATGGTTCGGGTGGCTAGAGTCTCTGATGATCCTCTGAGCTCTCTTCACACACCGCCTGGCGTAAATGTCCTGGAGGGAGGGAAGCTCACCTCCGATGATGCAGCTGGCCGTGCGCACTACCCTTTGCAGGGCTTTGCGGCTGCGGGCGGTACTGTTGCCGTACCAGGTGGTGATGCAGCCAGTCAGCAGGCTCTCGATGGTGCTGCTGTAGAAGCGTGTGAGGATGTGGCGGTTCATTCCAAACCTCCTCAGCCGTCGCAGGAAGAAAAGGCGCTGATGAGCCTTCTTCACAACGGCCTCGGAGTGGACGGACCATGAGAGTTCCTCTGTGATGTGGACACCGAGGAACTTGAAGCTGCTGACTCTCTCCACCGGTGCTCCATCGATGGTGATGGGGCGGTGTTCTCTCTCATTCCTCCTGAAGTCGACCACCAGCTCCTTGGTCTTGCTGACGTTGAGGGAGAGGTTGTGCTCCTGACACCACCGTGTCAGAGTGTGCACCTCCTCTCTGTAGGCCGTTTCATCATTGTCGGTGATAAGACCTACCACCGTCGTATCGTCAGCAAACTTGATGATGGTGTTGGAGCTGTGGGTAGCCACACAGTCATGTGTGTACAGGGAGTACAGGAGTGGGCTGAGAACACAACCCTGAGGGGCTCCAGTGTTGAGAGTCAGTGATGAGGAGATGTTACTGCCCATTCTGACCACCTGGCGTCTGTTTGACAGGAAGTCCAGGATCCAGCTGCATAACAGGCTGTTTAAGCCTAGAGCCCGGAGTTTAATGTCAAGTATGGAGGGCACAATGGTGTTGAATGCTGAGCTGTAGTCCACAAACAGCATTCTCACATACGTGTTCCTCTTTTCCAGGTGGGAGAGAGCAGTGTGTATTGTAGATGAAATGGCATCGTCAGTGGAGCGGTTTGTGCGGTATGCAAACTGCAGTGGGTCCAGTGAGGGGGGGAGAACAGAGCAGATGTGGTTTCTGACTATTCTTTCAAAGCATTTGCTGATGATGGGGGTCAGAGCAACAGGACGCCAGTCGTTTAAGCAGGTGGTTTTTGACTGCTTAGGTACAGGAACAATAGTGGACGTTTTAAAGCATGTGGGGACCACAGACAGGGAGAGGGACAGGTTAAAAATGTCCGTGAAAACTCCAGCCAGTTGGTGTGCGCACGCTCTGAGACGCCTGAGACGCTCCCTGAGACGCCTGGCGCTAGAGTGCTCGCCCCCTAGTTGTGCCTGGATCCAGCTTCACACTAGGTTGGGTATGATTGGTGCGGCATAGTGGGTACTCGTTCCCCAAAGTGTCATCACGATGATGCAGTTTGAGTTCCCTCGAAGGGGAACGTCTCGGGTTATGACTATAACCCTTGTCCCCCTCGAAGGGGAACGAGACACTGCGTTTCGTGTCCACCCAATCAGACAGCGTGCTCGCTTCATCACAGAACGCTATTTCTGTTGTGTTCAGACGTCTCTTTGTATCTTCCGGGTATGCCGTCACATACTACGTCATGACGCAACACCCATAAAGATTCTGCTGATTCCATTCATTCTTCAGACGCGTTACGCTAGGGGCGTTCCCCAAAGTGTTCTCATGATGACGCAGTGTCTCGTTCCCCTTCTTGGGGAACAAGGGTTATAGTCATAAGATTGTTAAGATTATAAGATTGTTGCCCACACAAAGCCTGTTCATATACCCTGCTTGGGAGCCGCTGTTATAGCGGAAATAAAAATCAAACATACTCAAAAAGAGAGCAAATGTCCTCTTCCACCACACACATGCACCCCAGTCCCTCACAGTGACTTAATTCAGACCCTCCCCACACGGGCAGAGGCCTGGCAGGCCATCCCCAGAGTGTCAGCCTGGGTTCTGAACATAATAAAACGAGTTCTGTCAGGATCACTATCGTCAAAGTGATAGACAATTAGCATAGTTTAGATTGGCGGTATGGTTCTGTTCTGGGCAAGAACTCCCTGCTCATCCATGCAGCCTAGCATGGATAAGAGCAGAGAGAGCAGTGATAACCCCCCTGAGGGTAAACAGAACTATCTGCAATGATGTATTGCAGATAGCATTAATGTCATATTAAAATGTACAACCCAATTCAGGAATGTAGTTTGATTCAGGGGGAATCAGAATGCCAAATCCTGAATGACAAGTTGAGGAGCTGGGGATGGAGAAGGGTAATTAGCTCCGGAGAACGCGATAGCAGCTGATGATACTGAAGGATCTTATATGCATGCTGTGATAGGCATTGTATCTCTATAGGTAGACGTGATCAGCTGACAGTCAGCTGATGCAAGCTTGACTAACGTGCCCTGCCAGAACTAACGCTATACACTGGATTTCTGTCAGGATCACTATCGTCAAAGTGATAGCCAATTAGCATAGTTTAGATTGGCGGTATGGTTCTGTTCCAGGCAAGAACTCCCTGCTCATCCATGCAGCCTAGCATGGATAAGAGCAGAGAGAGCAGTGATAAACCCCCAAAACAAAACCAATGATGATATCCCCCAATCACAACTAATGAAAAAGCCACAAGAATGCTGCCAATACTTGCATAAGCCATAGCAACAAGCATGATGCCAATACCCTCATAAGCCATGGCAACAAGCATGTTGCCATTACCCAGATGACCTAAACAAGTATATTGCCACTACCTACATAGGCCATAGCAACAAGCATGTTGCCTATATATCTACTGGGCGAAGCATACACCCCTAGCGGCAGCATTAAATTTGCAAAATGATGTTACTGTAACCAAATTGAACATCAGTGAATAATATCGATTGGGCGAAGCATACACCCCTAGCAGTAGCAAAATTGGCAAAAAACAAGTTATTGTAAACAAATTAAAAATCATTAAATAATATTTATTGGGCGAAGCATACACCCCTAGCGGCAGCTAAATTTACAAAAGTATATAACTGTAACCAAATTGAAAATCATTGGATAATATCTATTGGGCGAAGCATACACCCCTAGCGGCAGCAAAATTTGCAAAAGTATGTTACTGTAACCAAATTGAAAATCATTGAATAATATCTATTGGGCGAAGCATACACCCCTAGCGTCAGCAAGATTTGAAAAAGTATTTTACTGTAACCAAATTGAAAATCATTGAATAATATCAGGAATGTAGTTTGATTCAGGGGGAATCAGAATGCCGAATCCTGAATGACAAGTGGAGGAGCTGGGGATGGAGGAGGGTAATTAGCTCCGGAGAACACGATAGCAGCTGATGATACTGAAGGAGCTTATATGCATGCTGTGATAGGCATTGTATCTCTATAGGTAGACGTGATCAGCTGACAGTCAGCTGATGCAAGCTTGACTAACGTGCCCTGCCAGAACTAACGCTATACACTGGATTTCTGTCATGATCACTATCGTCAAAGTGATAGACAATTAGCATAGTTTAGATTGGCGGTATGGTTCTGTTCCGGGCAAAAACTCCCTGCTCATCCATGCAGCCTAGCATGGATAAGAGCAGAGAGAGCAGTGATAAACCCCCAAAACAAAACCAATGATGATATCCCCCAATCACAACTAATGAAAAAGCCACAAGAATGCTGCCAATACTTGCATAAGCCATAGCAAAAAGCATGATGCCAATACCCTCATAAGCCATGGCAACAAGCATGTTGCCGTTACGCAGATGACCTAAACAAGTATATTGCCACTACCTACATAGGCCATAGCAACAAGCATGTTCTCTATATATCTATTGGACGAAGCATACACCCCTAGCAGCAGCAAAATGTGCAAAATGATGTTACTGTAACCAAATTAAAAATCATTGAATAATATCTATTGGGCGAAGTATACACCCCTAGCGGCGGCAAAATTTGCAAAAGTATGTTACTGTAACCAAATTGAAAATCATTGAATAATATCTATTGGGCAAAGCATACACCCCTAGCGGCAGCAAAATTTGCAAAAGTATGTTACTGTAACCAAATTGAAAATCATTGAATAATATCTATTGGGCGAAGCATACACCCCTAGTGGCAGCAAAATTTGCAAAAGTATGTTACTGTAACCAGATTGAAAATCATTGAATAATATCTATTGGGCGAAGCATACACCCCTAGTGGCAGTAAGATTTGAAAAAGTATGTTACTGTAACCAAATTGAAAATCATTGAATAATATCTATTGGGCGAAGCATACACCCCTAGCAGCAGCAAAATTAGCAAAAAACAAGTTATTGTAAACAAATTAAAAATCATTAAATAATATTTATTGGGCGAAGCATACACCCCTAGCGGCAGCAAAATTTACAAAAGTATATAACTGTAACCAAATTGAAAATCATTGAATAAAATCTATTGGGCGAAGCATACACCCCTAGCAGCAGCAAAATTTGCACAAAACAAGTTATTGTAAACAAATTAAAAATCATTAAATAATATCTATTGGGCGAAGCATACACCCCTCTAGCGGCAGTAAGATTTGAAAAAGTATGTTACTGTAACCAAATTGAAAATCATTCAATAATATCTATTGGGCGAAGCATACACCCCTAGCGGCGGTAAGATTTGAAAAAGTATGTTACTGTAACCAAATTGAAAATCATTGAATAATATCTATTGGGGCGAAGCATACACCCCTAGTAGCAGCAAAATTTGCAAAAATATGTTACTGTAACCAAATTGAAAAGCATTGAATAATATCTATTGGGCGAAGCATACACCCCTACAAGTAGCAAAATTAGCACAAAACAAGTTATTGTAAACAAATTAAAAATCATTAAGTAATATCTATTGGCGAAGCATACACCCCTAGCGGCAGCAAAATTTGCAAAAGTATGTTACTGTAACCAGATTGAAAATCATTGAATAATATCTATTGGGTGAAGCATACACCCCTAGCGCAGTAAGATTTGAAAAAGTATGTTACTGTAACCAAATTGAAAATCATTGAATAATATCTATTGGGCGAAGCATACACCCCTAGCAGCAGCAAAATTTGCAAAAAACAAGTTATTGTAAACAAATTAAAAATCATTAAATAACACCTATTGGGCGAAGCATACACCGATAGCGGCAGAAAAATGTGCAAAAGTATATTACTGTAACCAAATTGAAAATCATTGAATAATATCTATTGGGCGAAGCATACACCCCTATCAGCAGCAACATTTGCAAAAAACAAGTTATTGTAAACAAATTAAAAATCATTAAATTGTATCTATTGGGCAAAGCTTACACCCCTAGCGTCAGCAAAATTTGCAAAAGTATGTTACTGTAACCAAATTGGAAATCACTGAATAAATTCTATTGGGTGAAGCATACACCCCTAGCAGCAGCAAGATTTGCAAAAGAATGTTACTGTAATCAAATTGAAAATCATTGAATAATATCTTTTGGGCGAAGCATACACCCCTAGCGGCAGTAAGATTTGAAAAATATGTTACTGTAACCAAATTGAAAATCATTCAATAATATCTATTGGGCGAAGCATGCATCCCTAGCCGCAGCAAAATTTGCAAAAGTATGTTACTGAAACCAAATTGAAAATCATTGTATAATATCTATTGGGCGAAGCATACACCCCTAGCGGCAGCAAGATTTGAAAAAGTATGTTACTGTAACCAAATTGAAAATCATTGAATAATATTTTTTTGCGCGAAGCATACACCCCTAGCAGCAGCAAAATTTGCAAAAGTATGTTACTGTAACCAGATTGAAAATCATTGAATAATATCTATTGGGTGAAGCATACACCTCTAGCGCAGTAAGATTTGAAAAAGTATGTTACTGTAACCAAATTGAAAATCATTGAATAATATCTATTGGGCGAAGCATACACCCCTAGCAGCAGCAAAATTAGCAAAAAACAAGTTATTGTAAACAAATTAAAAATCATTAAATAATATTTATTGGGCGAAGCATACACCCCTAGTGGCAGCAAAAATTACAAAAGTATATTACTGTAACCAAATTGAAAATCATTGAATAATATCTATTGGGCGAAGCATACACCCCCTAGCGGCAGCAAAATTTGCAAAAGTATGTTACTGTAACAAAATTGAAAATCATTGAATAATATCTATTGGGTGAAACATACACCCCTAGCAGCAGCAAAATTTGCAAAAAACAAGTTATTGTAAACAAATTAAAAATCATTAAATAACACCTATTGGGCGAAGCATACACCGATATCGGCAGAAAAATGTGCAAAAGTATATTATTGTAACCAAATTGAAAAGCATTGAATAATATCTTTTGGGCGACACATACACCCCTAGTGGCAGCAACATTTGCAAAAGTATGTTACTGTAACCAAATTGAAAATCATTGAATAATATCTATTGGGCGAAGCATACACCCCTAGCAGCAGCAAAATTTGCAAAAGTATGTTACTGTAACCAGATTGAAAATCATTGAATAATATCTATTGGGTGAAGCATACACCTCTAGCGCAGTAAGATTTGAAAAAGTATGTTACTGTAACCAAATTGAAAATCATTGAATAATATCTATTGGGCGAAGCATACACCCCTAGCAGCAGCAAAATTAGCAAAAAACAAGTTATTGTAAACAAATTAAAAATCATTAAATACTATTTATTGGGCGAAGCATACACCCCTAGCGGCAGCAAAAATTACAAAAGTATATTACTGTAACCAAATTGAAAATCATTGAATAATATCTATTGGGCGAAGCATACACCCCCTAGCGGCAGCAAAATTTGCAAAAGTATGTTACTGTAACAAAATTGAAAATCATTGAATAATATCTATTGGGTGAAACATACACCCCTAGCAGCAGCAAAATTTGCAAAAGTATGTTACTGTAACCAAATTGAAAATCATTGAATAATATCTATTGGGCGAAGCATACACCCCTATTAGCAGCAACATTTGCAAAAAACAAGTTATTGTAAACAAATTAAAAATCATTAAATAACACCTATTGGGCGAAGCATACACCGATATCGGCAGAAAAATGTGCAAAAGTATATTATTGTAACCAAATTGAAAAGCATTGAATAATATCTTTTGGGCGACACATACACCCCTAGTGGCAGCAACATTTGCAAAAGTATGTTACTGTAACCAAATTGAAAATCATTGAATAATATCTATTGGGCGAAGCATACACCCCTATTAGCAGCAACATTTGCAAAAAACAAGTTATTGTAAACAAATTAAAAATCATTAACTTGTATCTATTGGGCAAAGCTTACACCCCTAGCGTCAGCAAAATTTGCAAAAGTATGTTACTGTAACCAAATTGGAAATCACTGAATAAATTCTATTGGGTGAAGCATACACCCCTAGCAGCAGCAAGATTTGCAAAAGAATGTTACTGTAATCAAATTGAAAATCATTGAATAATATCTATTGGGCGAAGCATACACCCCTAGCGGCAGTAAGATTTGAAAAATATGTTACTGTAAACAAATTAAAAATCATTAAATAATATCTATTGGGCGAAGCATACAATCCTAAACGGCAGCAAAATTTGCAAAAGTATGTTACTGTAGCCAAATTGAAAATCATTGAATAATATCTTTTGGGCGACGCATACACCCCTAGCAGCAGCAAGATTTGCAAAAGAATATGTTACTGTAACTAAATTGAAAATCATTGAATAATATCTATTGGGCGAAGCATACATCCCTAGCCGCAGCAAAATTTGCAAAAGTATGTTACTGTAACCAGATTTGCAAAAGAATGTTACTGTAACCAGATTGAAAATCATTGAATAAAATTTATTGGGCAAATCATACACCCCTAGCGGCAGCAAAATTTGCAAAAGTATGTTACTGTAACCAAATTGAAAATCACTGAATAATATCTATTGGGCGAAACATACACCCCTAGCGGCAGCAAAATTTGCAAAAGTATGTTACTGTAACCAAATTGAAAATCATTGAATAATATCTATTGGGCAAAGCATACACCCCTAGCAGCAGCAAGATTTGCAAAAGTATGTTACTGTAACCAGATTGAAAATCACTGAATAATATCTATTGGGCGAAGCATACACCCCTAGCGGCAGCCAAATATGCAAAAGTATGTTACTGTAACCAAATTGAAAATCACTGAATAATATCTATTGGGCGAAGCATACACCCCTAGCAGTAGCAAAATTTGCAAAAAACAAGTAATTGTAAACAAATTAAAAATCATTAAATAATATTTATTGGGCGAAGCATACACCCCTAGCGGCAGCAAAATTTACAAAAGTATATTACTGTAACCAAATTGAAAATAATTGAATATTGGGCAAATCATACACCCCTAGCAGCAGCAAAATTAGCAAAAAACAAGTTATTGTAAACAAATTAAAAATCATTAAATAATATATATTGGGCAAAGCATACACCCCTAGCTGCAGCAAAATTTGCTAAATTATGTTACTGTAACCAAATAAAAAATCATTAAATAATATCCATTGGGCTAAGCATACACCCCTAGCGACAGCAAAATTTGCAAAATTATGTTACTGTAACCAAATTGAAAATCATTGCATAATATCTATTGGGTGAAGCATACACCCCTAGCAGTAGCAAAATTTGCAAAAAACAAGTTATTGTAAACAAATTAAAAATCATTAAATAATATTTATTGGGCGAAGCATACACCCCTAGCGGCAGCAAAATTTACAAAAGTATATTACTGCAACCAAATTGAAAATAATTGAATATTGGGCAAATCATACACCCCTAGCGGCAGCAAAATTTGCAAAATTATGTTACTGTAACCAAATTGAAAATCATTGAATAATATCTATTGGGCAAATCATACACCCCTAGCGGCAGCAAAATTTGCAAAAGTATGTTACTGTAACCAAATTGAAAATCACTGAATAATATCTATTGGGCGAAGCATACACCCCTAGCAGCATCAAGATTTGCAAAAGTATGTTACTGTAACCAAATTGAAAATCATTGAATAATATCTATTGGGCAAATCATACACCCCTAGCGGCAGCAAAATTTGCAAAAGTATGTTACTGTAACCAAATTGAAAATCACTGAATAATATCTATTGGGCGAAGCATACACCCCTAGCAGCATCAAGATTTGCAAAAGTATGTTACTGTAACCAGATTGAAAATCATTGAATAATATCTATTGGGCGAAGCATACACCCATAGCGGCAGAAAAATTTGCAAAAGTATATTACTGTAACCAGATTAAAAAAACATTGAATAATATCTATTGGGCAAATCATACACCCCTAGCGGCAGCAAAATTTGCAAAAGTATGTTTCTGTAACCAAATTGAAAATCATTGAATAATATCTATTGGGCGAAGCATACACCCCTAGCAGTAGCAAAATTTGCTAAAGTATGTTACTGTAACCAAATTGAAAATCATTGAATAATATCTATTGGGCGAAGCATACACCCCTAGCGGCAGTAAGATTTGAAAAAGTATGTTACTGTAACCAGATTGAAAATCATTGAATAATATCTATTGGGCAAAGCATACACCCCTAGCGGCAGCAAAATTTGCAAAAGTATGTTATTGTAACCAAATTGAAAATCATTGAATAATATCTATTGGGCGAAGCATACACCCCTAGCGGCAGTAAGATTTGAAAAAGTATGTTACTGTAACCAAATTGAAAATCATTGAATCATATCTATTGGGCGAAGCATACACCCCTAGCAGGAGCAAGATTTGCAAAAGTATGTTACTGTAACCAAATTGAAAATCACTGAATAATATCTATTGGGCGAAGCATAAACCCTTTTGCGGCAGCAAAATTTGCAAAAGTATGTTACTGTAACCAAATTGAACCAAAGCATACACCCAAAGCGTAACCAAAGCATACACCCCTAGCGGCAGTAAGATTTGAAAAAGTATGTTACTGTAACCAAATTGAAAATCACTGAATAATATATATTGGGCGAAGCATACACCCCTAGCAGCAGCAAGATTTGCAAAAGAATGTTACTGTAACCAAATTGAAAATCATTGAATAATATCTATTGGGCGAAGCATACACCCCTAGCGGCAGTAAGATTTGAAAAAGTATGTTACTGTAACCAGATTGAAAATCATTGAATAATATCTATTGGGCAAAGCATACACCCCTAGCGGCAGCAAAATTTGCAAAAGTATGTTATTGTAACCAAATTGAAAATCATTGAATAATATCTATTGGGCGAAGCATACACCCCTAGCGGCAGTAAGATTTGAAAAAGTATGTTACTGTAACCAAATTGAAAATCATTGAATCATATCTATTGGGCGAAGCATACACCCCTAGCAGGAGCAAGATTTGCAAAAGTATGTTACTGTAACCAAATTGAAAATCACTGAATAATATCTATTGGGCGAAGCATAAACCCTTTTGCGGCAGCAAAATTTGCAAAAGTATGTTACTGTAACCAAATTGAACCAAAGCATACACCCAAAGCGTAACCAAAGCATACACCCCTAGCGGCAGTAAGATTTGAAAAAGTATGTTACTGTAACCAAATTGAAAATTACTGAATAATATATATTGGGCGAAGCATACACCCCTAGCAGCAGCAAGATTTGCAAAAGAATGTTACTGTAACCAAATTGAAAATCATTGAATAATATCTATTGGGCGAAGCATACACCCCTAGCGGCAGTAAGATTTGAAAAAGTATGTTACTGTAACCAAATTGAAAATCATTAAATAATATCTATTGGGGCAAAGCATACACCCCTAGCGGCAGCAAAATTTGCAAAAGTATGTTACTGTAACCAGATTGAAAATCATTGAATATTATCTATTGGGCAAAGCATACACCCCTAGCAGCAGCAAGATTTGCAAAAGTATGTTACTGTAACCAAATTGAAAATCATTGAATATTATCTATTGGGCAAAGCATACACCCCTAGCAGCAGCAAAATTTGCAAAAGTATGTTACTGTAACCAGATTGAAAATCATTGAATATTATCTATTGGGCAAAGCATACACCCCTAGCAGCAGCAAGATTTGCAAAAGTATGTTACTGTAACCAAATTGAAAATCATTGAATAATATCTATTGGGCGATGCATACACCCCTAGCGGCAACAAGATTTGCAAAAGAATGTTACTGTAACCAAATTGAAAATCACTGAATAATATCTATTGGGCGAAGCGTACACCCCTAGCGTCAGCAAGATTTGCAAAAGTATGTTACTGTAAACAGATTGAAAATCATTGAATAATATCTATTGGGCGATGCATACACCCCTAGCGGCAACAAGATTTGCAAAAGTATGTTACTGTAACCAGATTGAAAATCATTGAATATTATCTATTGGGCGAAGCATACACCCCTATTAGCAGCAACATTTGCAAAAAACAAGTTATTGTAAACAAATTAAAAATCATTAACTTGTATCTATTGGGCAAAGCTTACACCCCTAGCGTCAGCAAAATTTGCAAAAGTATGTTACTGTAACCAAATTGGAAATCACTGAATAAATTCTATTGGGTGAAGCATACACCCCTAGCAGCAGCAAGATTTGCAAAAGAATGTTACTGTAATCAAATTGAAAATCATTGAATAATATCTATTGGGCGAAGCATACACCCCTAGCGGCAGTAAGATTTGAAAAATATGTTACTGTAAACAAATTAAAAATCATTAAATAATATCTATTGGGCGAAGCATACAATCCTAAACGGCAGCAAAATTTGCAAAAGTATGTTACTGTAGCCAAATTGAAAATCATTGAATAATATCTTTTGGGCGACGCATACACCCCTAGCAGCAGCAAGATTTGCAAAAGAATATGTTACTGTAACTAAATTGAAAATCATTGAATAATATCTATTGGGCGAAGCATACATCCCTAGCCGCAGCAAAATTTGCAAAAGTATGTTACTGTAACCAGATTTGCAAAAGAATGTTACTGTAACCAGATTGAAAATCATTGAATAAAATTTATTGGGCAAATCATACACCCCTAGCGGCAGCAAAATTTGCAAAAGTATGTTACTGTAACCAAATTGAAAATCACTGAATAATATCTATTGGGCGAAACATACACCCCTAGTGGCAGCAAAATTTGCAAAAGTATGTTACTGTAACCAAATTGAAAATCATTGAATAATATCTATTGGGCAAAGCATACACCCCTAGCAGCAGCAAGATTTGCAAAAGTATGTTACTGTAACCAGATTGAAAATCACTGAATAATATCTATTGGGCGAAGCATACACCCCTAGCGGCAGCCAAATATGCAAAAGTATGTTACTGTAACCAAATTGAAAATCACTGAATAATATCTATTGGGCGAAGCATACACCCCTAGCAGTAGCAAAATTTGCAAAAAACAAGTAATTGTAAACAAATTAAAAATCATTAAATAATATTTATTGGGCGAAGCATACACCCCTAGCGGCAGCAAAATTTACAAAAGTATATTACTGTAACCAAATTGAAAATAATTGAATATTGGGCAAATCATACACCCCTAGCAGCAGCAAAATTAGCAAAAAACAAGTTATTGTAAACAAATTAAAAATCATTAAATAATATATATTGGGCAAAGCATACACCCCTAGCTGCAGCAAAATTTGCTAAATTATGTTACTGTAACCAAATAAAAAATCATTAAATAATATCCATTGGGCTAAGCATACACCCCTAGCGACAGCAAAATTTGCAAAATTATGTTACTGTAACCAAATTGAAAATCATTGCATAATATCTATTGGGCGAAGCATACACCCCTAGCAGTAGCAAAATTTGCAAAAAACAAGTTATTGTAAACAAATTAAAAATCATTAAATAATATTTATTGGGCGAAGCATACACCCCTAGCGGCAGCAAAATTTACAAAAGTATATTACTGCAACCAAATTGAAAATAATTGAATATTGGGCAAATCATACACCCCTAGCGGCAGCAAAATTTGCAAAATTATGTTACTGTAACCAAATTGAAAATCATTGAATAATATCTATTGGGCAAATCATACACCCCTAGCGGCAGCAAAATTTGCAAAAGTATGTTACTGTAACCAAATTGAAAATCACTGAATAATATCTATTGGGCGAAGCATACACCCCTAGCAGCATCAAGATTTGCAAAAGTATGTTACTGTAACCAAATTGAAAATCATTGAATAATATCTATTGGGCAAATCATACACCCCTAGCGGCAGCAAAATTTGCAAAAGTATGTTACTGTAACCAAATTGAAAATCACTGAATAATATCTATTGGGCGAAGCATACACCCCTAGCAGCATCAAGATTTGCAAAAGTATGTTACTGTAACCAGATTGAAAATCATTGAATAATATCTATTGGGCGAAGCATACACCCATAGCGGCAGAAAAATTTGCAAAAGTATATTACTGTAACCAGATTAAAAAAACATTGAATAATATCTATTGGGCAAATCATACACCCCTAGCGGCAGCAAAATTTGCAAAAGTATGTTTCTGTAACCAAATTGAAAATCATTGAATAATATCTATTGGGCGAAGCATACACCCCTAGCAGTAGCAAAATTTGCTAAAGTATGTTACTGTAACCAAATTGAAAATCATTGAATAATATCTATTGGGCGAAGCATACACCCCTAGCGGCAGTAAGATTTGAAAAAGTATGTTACTGTAACCAGATTGAAAATCATTGAATAATATCTATTGGGCAAAGCATACACCCCTAGCGGCAGCAAAATTTGCAAAAGTATGTTATTGTAACCAAATTGAAAATCATTGAATAATATCTATTGGGCGAAGCATACACCCCTAGCGGCAGTAAGATTTGAAAAAGTATGTTACTGTAACCAAATTGAAAATCATTGAATCATATCTATTGGGCGAAGCATACACCCCTAGCAGGAGCAAGATTTGCAAAAGTATGTTACTGTAACCAAATTGAAAATCACTGAATAATATCTATTGGGCGAAGCATAAACCCTTTTGCGGCAGCAAAATTTGCAAAAGTATGTTACTGTAACCAAATTGAACCAAAGCATACACCCAAAGCGTAACCAAAGCATACACCCCTAGCGGCAGTAAGATTTGAAAAAGTATGTTACTGTAACCAAATTGAAAATCACTGAATAATATATATTGGGCGAAGCATACACCCCTAGCAGCAGCAAGATTTGCAAAAGAATGTTACTGTAACCAAATTGAAAATCATTGAATAATATCTATTGGGCGAAGCATACACCCCTAGCAGCAGCAAGATTTGAAAAAGTATGTTACTGTAACCAAATTGAAAATCATTCAATAATATCTATTGGGCGAAGCATACACCCCTAGCAGCAGCAAAATTAGCAAAAAACAAGTTATTGTAAACAAATTAAAAATCATTAAATAATATCTATTGGGCAAAGCATACACCCCTAGCTGCAGCAAAATTGGCTAAATTATGTTACTGTAACCAAATAAAAAATCATTAAATAACATCCATTGGGCGAAGCATACACCCCTAGCGGCAGCAAAATTTGCAAAATTATGTTACTGTAACCAAATTGAAAATCATTGCATAATATCTATTGGGCGAAGCATACACAACTAGCGGCAGCAACATTTGCAAAATTATGTTACTGTAACCAAATTGAAAATCATTGAATAATATCTATTAGGCGAAGCATGCACCCCTAGCAGTAGCAAAATGTGCAAAAAAACAAGTTATTGTAAACAAATTAATAATCATTAAATAATATTTATTGGGCGAAGCATACACCCCTAGTCGCAGCAAAATGTACAAAAGTATATTACTGTAACCAAATTGAAAATCATTGAATAATATCTATTGGGGAAATCATACACCCCTAGCGGCAGCAAAATTTGCAAAAGTATGTTACTGTAACCAGATTGAAAATCATTGAATAATATCTATTGGGCAAATCATAGACCCCTAGCGGCAGCAAAATTTGTAAAAGTATGTTTCTGTAACCAAATTGAAAATCATTGAATAATATCTATTGGGAAAATCATACACCCCTAGCAGCAGCAACATTTGCAAAAGTATGTTACTGTAACCAAATTGAAAATCATTGAATAATATCTATTGGGCGAAGCATACACCCCTAGCGGCAGTAAGATTTGAAAAAGTATGTTACTGTAACCAAATTGAAAATCATTCAATAATATCTATTGGGCAAAGCATACACACCTAGCGGCAACAACATTTGCAAAATTATGTTACTGTAACCAAATTGAAAATCATTGAATAATATCTATTAGGCGAAGCATACACCCCTAGCAGTAGCAAAATTTGCAAAAAACAAGTTATTGTAAACAAATTAAAAATTATTAAATAATATTTCTACCAGAAAGACTCAGAGATAGGATGATGAATGAAGCATACATTTATTAACAGCCCAGCAAGCATAATAAAGTTTTGGCATAGGCCCCGTCCATAGTTAGTAATCCGAGGGTAGCGGATCAGCATATCCCTGCCTGAAGATGAAGGCAGGGGCGCAGCTGATCCCCAAAAGTAGGTGGATTGTAGATCCACCGGACGGGGCCAGCCTTCCCCCAAAATGGTAGACGAAAAGAATGCGTGCCGGACGTGATCCTGAGGTTCCTGAAAGATAGGAAAAATAGGGGTTACCATGACTGTTTAATGAAATTGGTTTTATTTAATTATTTTTTTATTATAGCGCTACTGCTTTAGCCTTATATAGCCAGATATAGACTGATTCTTGATAGACTGAGCATATATAGCCACGTTAGGCCAGACATAGACAGACTTCGATAGGCCAACAGATATAGCCACATAAGGCCGACATAGACAAGCCTCGATAGGCTGACAGATAAGCCACGTTAGGCCAACATAGACCGGACAGATATAACCATGTTAGACCAGACATAGACAGGCCTCGATAGGCCGACAGATATAGCCGCGTTAGGCCAACATAGACGGCCTCGATAGACCGGACAGATATGGCCACGTTAGGCCAGACATAGACAGGCCTCGATAGACCGGATAGATATAGCCGCGTTAGGCCAGACATAGACAGGCCTCGATAGACCGGACAGATATGGCCACGTTAGGCCAGACATAGACAGGCCTCGATAGACCGGATAGATATAGCCACGTTAGGCCAGACATAGACAGGCCTCGATAGACCGGACAGATATAGCCGCGTTAGGCCAGACATAGACAGGCCTCGATAAACCGACAGATATAGCCACGTTAGGCCAGACATAGACAGGCCTCGATAGGCCGACAGATATAGCCACGTTAGGCCAGACATAGACAGGCCTCGATAGACCGGACAGATATAGCCACGTTAGGCCAGACATAGACAGGCCTCGATAGACCGGACAGATATAGCCACGTTAGGCCAGACATAGACAGGCCTCGACAGACCGGACAGATATAGTCCGGTGGTCACGCAAGGCCATTACCGCCGTAAAACCACCACCAGTAATTGCATGAATGTACCTGATTGTTATTGAAGAGCTTGCTGAGCTTCGAGAATGGTTTTTGAATCGGGTCTGATGTATGATTCAAATGCTGAGGAAGACCATCTGCTCATGATCTTAATTGCTGATGTAGAGATTCCTCGTTCAGCAGCTGTTGTAGCTGCCCCGATCCTGAATGAATGGCCGGTATAGTGAGAAGGGGATAGACTGCAGCTTTTGATAACAGTGGTTAAGTGAGTTCTGAAACAAGCCTTGGAAAGGGGTGCTCCGTTAGGTAATATAAATAGCGGTGCGTATTTGGAAGTTATAGGCCGGATTTTAAGAAATTTCACCATAGCTGTAAAGGGACAGAAGTTATTATTAATTTTTGAGAACGTTAGGGTAACGCCGGAACCTTGAACATCAGTTTTGGAGTTCTTAAGAAAGAGTGTGAAGAATTTGGGTCCAAAGCGTAGATCGGAAAAAGAAATGCCGCGGGCAGGATCGAATTTATTAGTTTCTGAAGTGAATTCCCCTGGACGCATAAACCCGTAGAAGGCAGATAAAAACACTGCCTCTAGAAGAATATTAAAGTAAGTGGAAAGAAGGCCATTGCGTACAGAATTAATTAATCTGTGCAGTAAAGGCAAGGTAATAGGCAGGCATTTGTCTGCTATTTTGCTGGAGGATTTAGCTAACCCCTTTAGTAATCGAACAGAAGAGTCTGAAAAAAGGCTTTGGAAATTAGGATTATAATATTTAGTGTAGAATTGGATGCCGGCAAGAAGTCTGCGAATAGAAGAGATTTTAAGATTGCGATTTTCGAAATTAAAGACGAGAAAGGAGCAAACGGTCGAAATAAGAATAGGAAAAACGGAAATTTGGAAGGAGAAGCAAAACATTAGAAAAGCAGACCATGCAGACGTATAGGCTTTAAATGTAGATGGAGCGACGCCTTTAGAAATGTAATGACTAACTGACGTGAGCAGTTCATTTAATTTAGTATTATGTCTCCTAAGGGAGGGCAGGTTAAAGGATTCTGGTTGGCTGAAGGGCACAGCTGCCTGAACGTCTGAAAACGAAACTGAGAGAGTGCGTCAGCAATAACATTGCAGTGGCCGGGTATGTGTTCAGCTTTAATGATGAAGTTAAAAATAACAGATTGCCAAATTAACCGTCTCAGAAATGGCATAATCGAATGACAAGATGATCTGCCTTTATTAATAATGGCGACTGTGGCTTCGTTATCGCAGAGCATCGTGATACGTTTACGTGACCACTCTGGGCCCCAGATGACGCTGGCTACGGCTATAGGATATATCTCGTAAAGCGCGGATGAAACGGAGTCTGATGCGGTTTTAGGAAAATCGTTAGGCCATTTTTCTGCGAACCACTGCCCTTGGAAGAATCCCCTGAACCCGATGGAAGGGGCCGCGTCGGTGAATAAATTAAGTTGGAGCGATGATTCAAAATAGTCTTCAAAGAAATGCCGTTCCAATCGTTAAGCAATCTTTTCCAGAATTGAATGTCGGACAAGCAGCCTTCATCTAGTTGGATCTGATCGCTTAGCTTTTCCACGGAATGGGCCAGAGTTAACAACCGTGAGATGAAAGCCCTGCCTTGAGGAATTATCCTCATGGCGAAATTTAAGTGCCCGAGTAGCGAGAGCAAAACGCGCTTTGATATAGAAAGGACAGAGGGAAAAGATTCCAAAAAAAACCTGATCCTTGCAAGCTTTTCGGGGGAAAGGGAAGCTTGCATTAGAACAGAATCAAGATGAATCCCGAGAAATTCTAAAGAAGTAGAGGGTCCCAAGGTTTTCTCGGCAGAGAGGGGAATGCCGACATCACTAAAGATATGTTTGAGTATGTCTAGAACAGAAGATTGGGGAGATGGAAAATCGATTAATAAAAAGTCGTCGAGCAAATGCAGAACGAAGGGAAGCTTGCTGACATTCAGCAAGATCCAGCACATCGCTTCAGAAAGGCTATTAAAAATATGCGGCTACTTCTACACCCGAATGTAAGCCTTACGGCAAAATAGAATTTGGAATCCCATTTCATCAAGGGATGCATTCGTTCACACTCGTTGTGTAGGCGGAATGAGGGGAAGACATATCGAAGAGTATTTCCGTGTTGCGATGCCAATAGAATTAATGCGGAAAGGCGAAATAGGAGGGGAAGCAAGAGGGCCAATGACATAACCTTTATTTACCTCTTTCTCTAATAATTCAGAAACCGCGTCTGGTTCAGTAATAGCTGATTGCAGATTTTTAGCTATGAAGGAGGTGGTGAGATTGGAAAGGATGCCCACCCGAAACCCTTGAGACAGACCGGTGATTAGATAGTCGACAAAAGTCGGATTGGGGTGAGATGAGAGGTAGCTAGAGAGATTAGGAACATTAATTGGAGTAGAAGGGTGGCTCTTCAGAATTTCCTCCGAATTGGGGCTTTTCCTTGAGTTTGAGGTTTGTACCGGCGTGGGCAGACCGATTTCGGGTGCGGATCCTTGCAGAAACTGCAAATGTGTTCATATTTACAATGAGGAAAAGAACAGACAGATTCATTAAAGTTATTACATATAATTGCGCCTCTGTTTTCTGAGATGTAGCGTTTCTTGTTATCTTGTGGGAGACTTACGTTATCAGCACCTTGGACAGCGTATGGCTCTTGTTTGTTGAATGCTTTGGGGCAGAAAGACGCTGTGTGTCCGTGAGCGCTACAAATGTTACAAGTCAGCGTTTTTGCACCGCCGAAATGACGAACGAGCAGTTCGGTGTCAGTCACAGACCAGTCTAGTCTGGAGTTGAAAAGCGAAATAAAGGAAGCTGATTTGGCGGAGAATGATTTATGATATTCGTAGAAGAGTGTGCCTCCGTATCGTTGATTAAAGTCCGCCATCATGGCTAGATACAAATCCAACTCTTCCCTTCGATCTGTGAAAGCCTGACACAGAATATCTCTGAATATGCTGAAAGCAATGACGAATTCTGCGAATGTGAGATTCCGTTGTAATCTAGGATCGGACGTTTTAAGCAAGACTGCCACGTCACCACAGTCAACCACCTTCCTGTCAGCAGCAGGCGAGGGGAGCAGAAGTGACGCAAGGTTTATGTCCTTACCTTGGATGATTTTTGTTCTGATGTAAGGAGATACCGTAGCAGCAGCTGGAGAGAAAACGCCTGCCGAATGTCTGGGCAGGAGTTGCTGTTGAAAGGTTAAAGGCTGGAGTTTCGGTTGGAGCAGGAACATCCTGAAATGGTGTCAGAGCTGGTTGTTGGAGAACTAGCGGGGCTGAGGAAGTAGAAGCGAAGCCCGGGGGATCACTTAATCCGCTGGCAGGAGGACAAAATTGAGGATTTACGGCAAAGTGATTGGCTTGATTCGGGCCATTGGAGGTCGCCGCAGAGAGTTCGAATTTTGACATCCTTGATTCCAGGCGTTTGACGGTTTGGGAGAGGCTTTGAACCGCTTGGAGGAGTTGAGTGTTAACTCCGTCGGGCTCGGTGATATCCGAATGAACTGGTGGCCGAGCTTGCAGTGTAGTTCTTTTACCGGGATGAGGTGACGATGACTTTGCTGTTCTCTTTCTACCGGCTTGTTTTGAGTGGCCTGACACTGAAGGAGTCGCAATATCAGAGACCGACTCGGGTGGATTACCCAGAGTATTTTGAGCGAGAAGAATAAGATCCTCTCTGGACAGACCTTGGCTGATAGGAATGCCGGCTGATTCCAGAGTACTGTGCATATCCTCCATAGACCACCTTACCCATGGCGAGTCGCGGCGTTGGAGGCGAGTGCTGCGCCGTGTTGGAAGAGGAGAGGGCGGCACTAACTCGTCATCAGAGTCTGAGTAATCGCATACGATTGGAGTATCGTTGGACATGGTTTAGCAGTGAATGCGAGCAATTGTTGTCGCATCGGCATCTGCGAACTCAAACATGTGTAAGTACGACCTTTATACAGAAAATATGAAGACGTGATTGGATAGAGATGAAATAAATAAGTGACGAAGTGATTAAGTCTTCCTGGCAGAACTTAAGCTGAAGCTTCCATTTATTGGGCGAAGCATACACCCCTAGCGGCAGCAAAATTTACAAAAGTATATTACTGTAACCAAATTGAAAATCATTGAATAATATCTATTGGGCAAATCATACACCCCTAGCGGCAGCAAAATTTGCAAAAGTATGTTACTGTAACCAGATTGAAAATCATTGAATAATATCTATTGGGCAAATCATACAGCCCTAGTGGCAGCAAAATTTGTAAAAGTATGTTTCTGTAACCAAATTGAAAATCATTGAATAATATCTATTGGGAAAATCATACACCCCTAGCGGCAGCAACATTTGCAAAAGTATGTTACTGTAACCAAATTGAAAATCATTGAATAATATCTATTGGGCGAAGCATACACCCCTAGCGGCAGTAGGATTTGAAAAAGTATGTTACTGTAACCAAATTGAAAAACATTCAATAATATCTATTGGGCGAAGCATACACCCCTAGCAGCAGCAAAATTAGCAAAATTATGTTACTGTAACCAAATTGAAAATCATTGAATAATATCTATTGGGCGAAGCATACACCCCTAGCGGCAGCAAAATTTGCAAAAGTATGTTACTGTAACCAAATTGAAAATCACTGAATAATATCTATTGGGCGAAGCGTACACCCCTAGCGGCAGCAAGATTTGCAAAAGTATGTTACTGCAACCAGATTGAAAATCATTTAATAATATCTATTGGGCGAAGCATACACCCCTAGCAGTGGCAAAATTTGCAAAAGTATGTTACTGTAACCAGATTGAAAATCATTAAATAATATCTTTTGGGAGACGCATACAACCCTAGCGGCAGCAAAATTTGCAAAAGTATGTTACTGTAACCAAATTGAAAATCATTGAATAATATCTATTGGGGCGAAGCATACACCCCTAGCGGCAGCAACATTTGCAAAAGTATGTTACTGTAACCAGATTGAAAATCATTGAATATTATCTATTGGGCAAAGCATACACCCCTAGCAGCAGCAAGATTTGCAAAAGTATGTTACTGTAACCAAATTGAAAATCATTGAATAATATCTATTGGGCGATGCATACACCCCTAGCGGCAACAAGATTTGCAAAAGTATGTTAGTGTAACCAAATTGAAAATAATTGAATAATATCTATTGGGCGAAGCATACATCCCTAGCGGCAGCAAAATTTGCAAAAGTATGTTGCTGTAAACAAATTGAAAATCATTGAATAATATCTATTGGGCGAAGCATACACCCCTAGCAGCAGCAAAATTTGCAAAAGTACGTCACTGTAATCAAATTGAAAATCATTGAATAATATCTGTTGGGCGAAGCATACACCCCTAGCAGCAGCAAAATTAGCAAAAAACAAGTTATTGTAAACAAATTAAAAATCATTAAATAATATCTATTGGGGCGAAGCATACACCCCTAGTGGCAGCAACATTTGCAAAAGTATGTTACTGTAACCAGATTGAAAATCATTGAATATTATCTATTGGGCAAAGCATACACCCCTAGCAGCAGCAAGATTTGCAAAAGTATGTTACTGTAACCAAATTGAAAATCATTGAATAACTAGCGGCAGCAAGATTTGCAAAAGTATGTTACTGTAACCAGATTGATAATCATTTAATAATATCTATTGGGCGAAGCATACACCCCTAGCAGTGGCAAAATTTGCAAAAGTATGTTACTGTAACCAGATTGAAAATCATTAAATAATATCTTTTGGGCGACGCATACAACCCTAGCAGCAGCAAAATTTGCAAAAGAATATTACTGTAACCAAATTGAAAATTATTGAATAATATCTATTGGGCGAAGAATACACCCCTAGCGGCAGCAAGATTTGCAAAAGTATGTTACTGTAACCAGATTGAAAATCATTTAATAATATCTATTGGGCGAAGCATACACCCCTAGCAGTGGCAAAATTTGCAAAAGTATGTTACTGTAACCAGATTGAAAATCATTAAATAATATCTTTTGGGCTATGCATACACCCCTAGCGGCAGCAACATTTGCAAAAGTATGTTACTGTAACCAGATTGAAAATCATTAAATAATATCTTTTGGGCGATGCATACAACCCTAGCGGCAGCAAAATTTGCAAAAGTATGTTACTGTAACCAGATTGAAAATCATTAAATAATATCTTTTGGGCGATGCATACACCCCTAGCGGCAGCAACATTTGCAAAAGTATGTTACTGTAACCAAATTGAAAATCACTGAATAATATCTATTGGGCAAAGCATACACCCCTAGCAGCAGTAAGATTTGAAAAAGTATGTTACTGTAAACAAATTAAAAATCATTAAATAATATCTATTGGGGCAAAGCATACACCCCTAGCGGCAGCAAAATTTGCAAAAGTATGTTACTGTAACCAGATTGAAAATCATTGAATATTATCTATTGGGCAAAGCATACACCCCTAGCAGCAGCAAGATTTGCAAAAGTATGTTACTGTAACCAAATTGAAAATCATTGAATATTATCTATTGGGCAAAGCATACACCCCTAGCAGCAGCAAAATTTGCAAAAGTATGTTACTGTAACCAGATTGAAAATCATTGAATATTATCTATTGGGCAAAGCATACACCCCTAGCAGCAGCAAGATTTGCAAAAGTATGTTACTGTAACCAAATTGAAAATCATTGAATAATATCTATTGGGCGATGCATACACCCCTAGCGGCAACAAGATTTGCAAAAGAATGTTACTGTAACCAAATTGAAAATCACTGAATAATATCTATTGGGCGAAGCGTACACCCCTAGCGTCAGCAAGATTTGCAAAAGTATGTTACTGTAAACAGATTGAAAATCATTGAATAATATCTATTGGGCGATGCATACACCCCTAGCGGCAACAAGATTTGCAAAAGAATGTTACTGTAACCAAATTGAAAATCACTGAATAATATCTATTGGGCGATGCATACACCCCTAGCAGTGGCAAAATTTGCAAAAGTATGTTACTGTAACCAGATTGAAAATCATTGAATAATATCTTTTTAACTTAATAGTAAAAATAGAGTCTTTGAATTTCTTTTTTTATTTTGTGTTTATGCATAACCCACTATATTTAGAATTATATCTTGTTACATACTATACCATAACACATTTGCAAATTATAGTACTCCTGCTAGCAGTTGTATGTTAACATACTACCACTACATGGCATCAGTGAGGTGGCAGCTTAAATTGGCAATATCCATTCCATCGAACAAACCTTTGGTTGTGAACACTCTTCCCAGATATAAAGCTGCTCTTTCCAGTGCCACGGACTGTAAACATGAAGCGTGCAACGTCGACATTTTCCACTCCCTGATCAGCACGAACCCTAAAGTAGACACACAACACTTTCAAAGATCACATACATGTAATTTTGGTAACGTTTATTGGTTGCAAATAACCTGTCTGAAGGTGATCTTTAAGTACATTACTATTCTAAGTTACTTTCCACCACTGTTTGTACTGTTGTAGTGTAAAAACTGCCAGTTTAAAATATGCATTTACCTGAGAGGAGAACCAAACTTCTCAACAGATTCTAGAAAGAAAGCCAGGGTGGTTGATGCAAGGTTGTTGCAGGCTGCACCAAGATACATTATCTGCAGCACAAATGCAATTACACGTCTATAAGACACTCAAGTATTTAATGATTACATAAATGTGTACTCTTAGTCCAAACAACTGTGCTTACCTTACGGGAAAAACCGTCAATACCACCAAAGACAACAATGTTGTAGCTGAAAGAGAAAAAAATAATTTGTCAGCTGTACATAACATACTGCAAGTAAGAAAAAAAGTGTTCTACACACAGTTGCTAAATGCAAGAGACTATGGTGTAATGGTGTATACCATGTTAAGAGGTTAGCTGTGATGGTGCATACAGTAACATGAAAGAAGCAGTATAAAAAATGCGTTATGCTGCATACTGATAACTACCACATACTTTAAAAACACACTTTGAATGTATGCATTTTGTCAAAAATATTGCTTAAGAATTTACCGAATCAATTTATGGTTTGTATCTATGTGCATCAAAGACTGGGGTCCTGGAACCGAGTAGGTCCGTCGAGCAATACATCCTACGTTGACCATACGGCTTATGACACCAGTGGTGTCAACACGGTGCATGGAGGCTCTGGCACGGTTATACTGCACTCTCAGTCCTCTGGCTTGCAGAAGGGCCTTCATCATTCGATATCCTGAGTGAGGCTGCCTTGACTTAATCTCTCTCACACACTGATCTAACTCTTGATCTGTCATAGTGCTGTATAATGCCTTAACTGACAGATCAGACTCAGCCATGCGTCGGTATACTGTGCGCCTGGACATCCCCAAAAGTTTAGCTATACATGGAACAGACAGATTAAGTTCCAGAAGTTTGCTAAGGTACTCTTGGGATATGACCATTCGTTGTCGCCCAGCTGGTCCTTGCTCAAACTGCACAACTGCAATATGTTGCTCCCTTTTCTCCATTTCCAAATTGATAAGACTGTGTAGCTGTCTCAGTGAATCTAAAATAGCTGGACAAACAGTTACTTGACTGGATACAGCATTTAAAAACACAAGTTCTTGTGTGCAAGTGAACTCTAAGAAGTCCAGATCCAGAGGCATGCGTCCCAGAATATGCTCCAATCGAGAGCGAAGTCTTTCTAAAAGATGATTAAGTAGGAGTTCCTAAAAGAGAAAAACAAAATCACTGTGTGAGCACATTTTATGGAAAAAATAAAGATAAACATGATAATTAAACTTTTAGTTAAAAGTAACTTATCTGATGGATATCTGAGATATTTTAGAGCTGTGATTTATTAGCATTTTTCATATGAAAATAAATAATGTCCTCTGTAGTGGAAGTCAGGACTTTGTACGGAAAACCGCCAGTGAGGTGAGGGAGTCAGGCAGCGTCCAGTTTACTGATGGCGATTATGTAATTAATGCTGCCTTCACGTGCTATCGGAAATTTCCTAATTCCCACTTTAGAAGTCGTGATTACGAGCTTGTTGCATTCAAGTGCTTTGTTGTCGGAGTGAACAGGAATCATGGTGGACACCAGGTTATTCTTGCCTATTTATTGGGAAAATCTTATTAAAACCATCATCATTTGTAGTCTCCCATGCACTGACAACCTAAACATTCCAGATAGTCCGCTTTCTGCTGATTCTGTAATTTCAGTCAAATGCAGGCTATTTTCGCTGTGTACCAAACATACAATACACTTCATATGATTACTCTTACATGTAAATATATACTACATTAATGTCAAGACAAGACAACCAAGCTGTTTTGGGGGAAAAAAACAATAAAACCACACCTGCCACACTAGTAGTTCTCTCCGCCACCATGTTTAAAGCTTATGACACGCCCATCTCGGGAATTGGGGTATCAAAATTATTTCCGAACTTCCCAGTGGTAAACACGACATCAGAGGGCGTTCATGTACAATTTTTACCTAGGAAACTCGTATTTACGATAATTCCGATAGCACGTGAAGGCAGCATTAGCGCGGAAAACTAACTTCGCGTGACTGGGGCTTCTAAATTATGAGCAACCACGACCACGGTTACCAGTTAACAATGTAATTTAGGGCTGGGTGATATATTGCATGCGATATTCATGCGTATCTCTTCATTAAAGCCGGTTCCGTTATTAGTAGTAAATCTGCATCACCTGTGGACGTATGGCCTGCGACAATGAATGCGACATGGCTCAGCTTGTTAGTGAACTATGGCTTTGTGTAGTAAATGCAGGTCCATCTGAAAGCATTTGATGGCGATTTACCTCTAATCAAGAAACCAGCTTTACTGATGAGATGCCTATGACTGTGGCATGCGATTTATCGCGCAGCCCTAAACGCCACCTCATTAAAAGTTCCCTGTAGACATTGTTCAACAATTATGTTAATGTGCAACGTGTCTGGTAACTATGTACCTTTTACGAACACAAAAGGTAAAGAAAGAGTAAACTCACCAAAGCGCCATCGTTTGTGTTCTGAGCCATGCTGCTGAGCTCTAACTGGAGCTCACCTGAACTTCCCCGCCTTCCCGTTTCAGCGTCACATGACCAATGGAGCGTAAATGATTGGCTGGATGTTGAATGATTTGATACAGGGGCCGTTTCTCAATATGCGTTCTTGTCTGTACTTGTGTTCTCGTGGACTTGTGAAACGTCATCAGTTGCTGCCCAAGTCCTGTTCCAATTCCAAGTTCACATCTAGCCATAGACAAGCACAGTTCAAATCCCCGGATGTGTCCTTGATCCGCCCCTTTTATCGAGGACGCATCGAGAGGAGACTTCAGACAGACCGGTATCCCAGAATGCATCTCAGACCAACGGACGCAACGATCAGTAATGCCCCCCAACACCCGCATGATAAACTGAACTTGGTTGTGCGCGAGCCTCTACTAACCTAACCGAGAGCCGAGCGGCATTATCATCACGGGGTGCGGCATTGTTTTGTCACTTGCAACACATCCAGAATACACATCATTTCTGCCTAAAATAAGCCTAAAATGCAAAACGAGACCAATTTAGGATAGTAAGATTTATTTTTAAGCACAAGCCTAATAAAACATTTGAAGTAAAAAAAATTTTTTTTTTATTTAAATGTATTACTTTTAGTATACACTTGTGAAAATTAAAATATTAAATACAATTATAAAATGTTAAAATATTTGTTAAATAGTTTTATTTATCATATTTATGTTTTATTTTTGTAATGTGTTTTTTTTTTAAGTCATGTATTAATATTGTTTTGAACTGCTTGTTATTTACAATGGCAACTATTAACTGTTTTAATTTTTGTTTTTTGCGGGTGCGTTGAATTGTATTAAAACCACATAAAAAATCCTAATAATCAAACTAAATCAGAATAATTATTAATGTTAATAATAATATAGAGAGCCCACAACAACAACAACAACAAATAAACAAAAACATAAAAAAAAATATTGTCCCGTTTTTTAATTAAAAGATAATAACAAATGAGATTTTAGTGATATTTTGACCACTCAAAGAGGAAATGTCCCCGGTTTCCATTTCAGAAATCTGCTCACCCTAAACCACATATTAGGCTAATGTTTAATATAGGCCTATTGTTTTTTTGTTTTGTTTTTTAATCTAAACGAAAAGAGGCAGGGTTGTGTTTTATACTTCGTTTTGTTATAAATATATAAGATAATCAATGTAGCTGCCTGAACGACATTTGTGTGGCTAATATGTTTAAGATTTTTTTTGTAAAAATAATGAAAAGAGGCAGTGGTGTTTTATGACATATTTCGTTTTATTGTAGCCTAAAATATAAGTTTCTCTATACCAAGTAGGCCTTCGCGAACTTCTGACTTGCGTCCGTGAAGTTAATTCAGGCTCGCCAAGTTCAACTCCGGAGAACGAACTCCCGAGGACGGGAGGACAATAGTCCGGTACTCTGCTAATGGAACAGCAGCGTTCTTGATAGTGTTATTCAGTGTATATATGTATATTTTAGGCTACAATAAAACGAAATATATGATAAAACACCACTCTGCCTCTTTTTTTTTTTTTTTTACAAAAAAATATGAAACATAGCCTATTATAGCCACACAAATGTAAAGCAGCCAATGTTATTGCATGTATATTTATAACAAAACGAAATATTAAAAACCCTGCCTCTTTTCGTTGAAAAAAAAAAAAAACATTAATATGTGGTTCAGACAAGTGTGATTATCACTGTAATAAAATTAATTATGACATAAAACACAACCCAGTCTATTTTTGTTAAATGTCCGTTTATGTGTTTAATAGCTAAAAATATAAAGTTATGAAACTTCACTTTGCCCTCAGTCAAAACGATTTACCAGGGAACAAATGATAGATTCATGAGACCAAAGATCGGCCGTTAGAAGACGAATTATATCTGAAGACATCAGAGCCAGCGGCAGGTGTCAGAAGGACTAGCCGTGTTAAGTCTGCTCTGGGCGGGGAGAGGTCCCGCTGAGCGCCGCTGATACAGTGGAGCTCACAACTCCGAAAACGCCAGATCAAATTTTCAAAAAGGCGCTCTCTTTATAAATAAACCACAGATTTGAGCTTTAAACAAGTACATTCTCGCCTGAAAAAGTCTTAAAACTACATTTTGTGAAACATTAACAGTATTTTTAAATTACGAGGGGTTTCTCATCCGCTATGGACGTTTGCTGGTTGGTGCGAGATGCATTCTGGGATACCAGTCTGTCTGAAGTCCACAAGTCTCGATGCATCCTCGATAAAAGGGGCGGATCAAGGACACATCCGGGGATTTGAACTGTACTTGTCTACTTGTGAACTTTGAATTGGAACAGGACTTGGCAGCAACTGATGACGCTTCACAATTGACGACTGATGGCGATTCCCCCCGTCCTCTGGAGTTCGTTCTCCCGAGTCGAACTTGCAAGTCTGAACTACCAAGGACGCAAGTCAGAAGTTCGCGTACTTGGTATTGAGAAACGGCCAGGGATCGATTGCTTCTCCTGGTTACCCGGATGTTGACTCTGAATATTTTTACACTGAATTTTTCGAGACGTTGAATTATTTTACACTGAATCTTTTGAGGCATTTAATTTTTTTACACTGAATCTTTTGAGACGTTGAATTTTTTTACACTGAATCTTTTGAGACGTTGAATTTTTTTACACTGAATTTTTTGAGACGTTGAATTATTTTACACTGAATCTTTTGAGGCATTTAATTTTTTTACACTGAATCTTTTGAGACGTTGAATTTTTTTACACTGAATCTTTTGAGACGTTGAATTTATTTACACTGAATTTTTTGAGACGTTGAATTTCTTTTTACACTGAATTTTTTTAAAACATTGAAAAAATGTCATAGGCAAAAAAAAAACAGTGCTAGAAATTCGATGGCTTTTAAAATTCAAAGTCTGATTTAGATGCAAAATAAAATTCAGTGTTAAAAATTCGATGTAAAAAAATTCAGTGCTAAAAATTAGAATTCAAAATCCAGTGGCACAGTTTTACTTCCATACTAGCGGCAGCAAGATTTGCAAAAGTATGTTACTGTAAACAAATTGAAAATTATTGAATAATATCTATTGGGCGAAGCATACACCCCTAGCGGCAGCAAAAGTATGTTACTGTAACCAAATTGAAAATCATTGAATAATATCTATTTGGGAAGTGTACACCCCTAGCAGCAGCAAAATTAGCAAAAACATGTTATTGTAACCAATTGTAATCATTGAATAGTATGTATTGGGGAAGCTTACACCCCTAGATGCAGCAAAAATAGCAAAAGCCTTTTATTGAACCCAAACTTAATTTCTTAAATTCTGTCGGGGTGATTCCAACGCTGGAGGAGAAGACGACGACTCCACACTGCGTCATGAGATCACCAAGCCACAATGTTGTTAGTGTTGAATAAGAGACCTTGCCATGAAACGTACCTGCTTTGTGTATTTAAGCACAGCATGTTATTGATACTCTGGATAAGTTAAAGCCACAAGCATGTTGCTAACATTACATAGCATGTGCAATATGATTGTGTTTCCAATTGCAACTATAGCTTAAGACCAGCATGTCTGATAGTACCCAGATAGCCTTTAGAATTAGCATGTTTTAAATGCAACTAACTTAAAGAACAGCGTGTTCAAATAGAACTAGGGTTAACACTCTGCTCCAATACAAACTATAAAACATTACAAACCTGCTTCAATGCAACTATGTAGCTTTAAGAACAAGCGTGTTTCTAATAACACTACATTTTAATAGTGGTGAGTGAGAGAATACATACGTATAAACTTGCAGGACTTATTATATTAACATCACAGTCTGTGAAAAAGTAGTACTGCAGCTTTAAGAACAGCGTGTTTCCAATAGCACTAGCTTTGAAGAACACGTTTCCAATCACCTATACTTTAGGAAGGAACATGCAGATAACATAATCAGAATAAATGCTGAGCTGACTCACTGACAATGACTGATTACTATTATCTTTTACATTTACATTTATGCATTTGGCAGACACTTTTATCCAAAGCAACTTACAGTGCCCTTATTACAGGGACAATCCCCCTGGAGCAACATGGAGTAAAGTGCCTTGCTCAAGGACACACTGGTGGTGACTACTGGGATCGAACCAGCAACCTTCTGCGTATCAGTTCCATGGTTTAACCCACTGGACCACCATCTCACATGAGCTGCACCACAGCAGTATGATTCAGTTTGCACCATGAACCATTTTCCTGTGTAGCACCGCAAGCTGCTTGGATATGTGCAGTAAAGCATCTATATTGTTTAGTGTATGTTTAGTGTATATTGTTTAAAGTATATGTATATTGTAAGTATGTGTATATTGTTTAAAGCTGTGAGAACTACACTCACATTGTGTAAATTATTTATTGTTTATTGTAGTGTATACTGTGCTGTGAGTAATTGTGTGCGCATCAGATGTGTAATCTGTTGTTGCTTAAATGTTGTACATGTCATGTCATGACTACTATGTTGCTCGGAACTGCACCTAAGAATTTCACCTACTGTTGCACTTGTGCATATGGTAGAGTGACAAATAAAGTGATTTGATTTGATTTGATAAAGCGAAGAAAACAAACCAAAGCACCTGACTTAGGTTTAATTAAGTCATAGCATGTTGCATAGACAAGCAAGTTGCCAGCATGGCAACAGATTGCGCACATATGATCACATAGCCTAGCTGCAAAAGCATTTACTGAAAATGACTAGAAACTTAAAAACAAAACAAAAACCTTTATATAAATTGATAGCTTTTAGCAAGCATTAAAAGGAACTTTGTGAAGACATGCAGAGATGATTACGTGGGTGTTTGATCTATCCTTCATACAGGTGAGTGCAGATCTCCTCAGAATTGTTCTTGGTCAGTTACATTAGTAAACTTCAGCAAGGCCATGTCAACAAAGCAGCAATGCCAACTCAGTCACTTCTAGATCAGCTGTTTACGTTACAATCGATGCAGCAAACTGCATTCAAGTTCGCAAACTTGAATGAAACTGAAATCAGGCCTCCAAATTCGGCATGATAATTAGCTCCCGCGATAGCAGCTGATGATACTGAAGGAGCTTATATGCATGCTGTGATAGGCATCGTATCCCTATAGGTAGACGTGATCAGCTGACAGTCAGCTGACGCAAGCTTGACTAACGTGCCCTGCCAGAACTAACGCTATACGCTGGATGTTATGTACTCCAATTCGCTCAAACCCCCCGTTAATCAACGGCGTGGTCGAAACCTCTGTGGAAAGCAAGGATGCACATGTCATGCGTTCTGAGGTGAACATCATGCTGGCAAAAGGAGCTATAGAAAAGAAACTTTCATATCCATATAGCCCCCCATCACAGGCAATTCTTGAGATTTGCCTTTGAGGGAGTGGCATATCAAAATACGGTACTGCCGTTCGGCCTGCCCCTGGCACCCCGCAATTTCATGGAGTGCATGGAGGTGAACATGGAGGTGAACATCATGCTGGCAAAAGGAGCTATAGAAAAGAAACTTTCATATCCATATAGCCCCCCATCACAGGCAATTCTTGAGATTTGCCTTTGAGGGAGTGGCATATCAAAATACGGTACTGCCGTTCGGCCTGCCCCTGGCACCCCGCAATTTCATGGAGTGCATGGACGCGGCTCTCTCCCTTATGAGACAGATGGGAGTTTGCATTCTAAACTACCTTGATGACTGGCTTGTTCTGGCCCAGTCGGAGGCGGAACTAATATTCCACAGATCCGTTATTCTCAACCACTTAGAGTGCTTGGGTCTCAAGGTCAATTTTGCAAAGAGCTCACTATCCCCCAGCCAACGTGTATCGTTCCTGTGGATAATTTTAGACTCAACCCTTTTGAGGGCCACAATCACTCCAGAGCATGCTCTGGCCATTCAGCAGCTCACGCAAACATTTACACCATGGGTTTTTCTACCGCTCAGAATGTTTCAGAAGATGCTTGGCCTTATGAGCTCAGCATTTCATATTTCTCAAAAGCCAGTAATGCGCTGGCCCAGCCTCCTCCTTTATGCTTTCCCCCCGATCGTTCTGATTCCCCAGGTGATCAGGCAAACCAGGGAAGACAAACACAAAGTTCTCCTGGGGGCTCCTCTTTGGAGGACCCAACCATGGTTCTCGGAGCTGTCTCGGTTATCGCTCCTGAAGTCATGGCCGATCACTCTGAGACAGGACCACCTCTCCCAAGCAAGAGGGACAATTTGGAACCCCAGCCCTGAGCTGTGGGACCTTAATGTGGGGTTTCTCAAGGGGAGATTCTAAGCCTCCCTGAGAACATTTTAAACACTATTTCTCAGGCCAGAGCTCCGTCTACGAGACGCTTTTATGCCTCAAAGTGGGCCGTCTTCACCTCCTGGTGCAAAACCCACGGCGGCGACCCTCTGGACTGTGACATATCTCAGATATTGTCATTTCTTCAAGACTTAATGGATAGAGTCCGTTCCCCCTCTACTCTTAAAATCTATGTTGCAGCTATAACAGCTTCACACGCTCCGATAGCAGGGAAGTCTATAGGAAGAAACGATCTTGTTGTTTGCTTCCTTAAGGACTCCAGGAGGCTAAACCTTCCTCGTCCCCTCACGGTCCCTACTTGGGACCTGTCTGTGGTTCTCAGGGGCCTTAAAAGTCCTCCATTTGAACCTATCCAGACTGCTGACCTTTGACCCTTGATGCTAAAAAACGCCTTGCTGCTAGCGTTGGCATCAGTTAAGCGTGTGGGAGACTTGCAGGCGCTCTCTGTGAGCCCCTTATGTTTTGCGTTTGGGCCTAACGACTCTAAGGTCGTCCTGAAACCTAGACATGAATACGTTCCAAAAATCCGATCTACCCCTTTTAGGGCCCAGATGGTAGTTCTCTCTGCCCTTCCTCCTTCTCAGGATAAACAGGAACTGAACCTTCTCTGTCCTGTCAGAGCCCTGAGGACATACATTGATCTCTCCACCTCTTTTCGACAGGCGGAGCAGCTCTTTGTTTGCTTTGGTGGCCGCACAAAAGGTCTTCTGGTCACAAAGCCTAGACTATCTAGATGGATAGTAGATGCCACAGCTCTTGCGTACTCCTCCTTGGGCCTTCAATGTCCCTTGGGAGTCAAAGCACACTCCACGAGAGGCATGGCCTCCTCATGGACGTGGTCATCTGGCGTTTCCATTGATGACATCTGTGCCGCGGCCAGCTGGGCCTCACCATCCACATTTGTTAGGCTTTATAATCTAGAGGTCCCTGCGCTTCAATCGCAGGTCCTTTCTGTTGCATTTACGTGTCTTTGTTATATCCCCGACTTAGTCTGGGAGTAAACTCTGTCTGCCTCATATATTCATAAACTAGGCCCCTAGAGGTCCTGGTAATGGGGTTCTGATGTATGACTATTACTTAGTGTCTTGGAGCCCTTGGTTAAGTGCTTCTCACTGTATTTAGTCGTCATCTTACATAGCACGGTGTGATTGTATTATCCCCGTAGCATCTTGTCTTATTTATATTAATATGACAAACGACGCAGTACTCGTGTAGTATCGCAAGGGTACGTACTTGGTTACTAACCTCGGTTCCCTTAGATACGGAACGAGTACTGTGTAATTTTGCCGTGCTACGCGCGAAGACGCCTGTTGGTTACGATAGTAACCGAGTATGTTTTTAGTATATCAGAGTCTGCTCTCAAGTCCGTTCCAGTAAATTAAATCCCCAAGTCCGTTCCAGTGAGAGAAATCACTGGATCCGTTCCAGTGATGGCTCCAGCCCCTAACCAGAGTACAGTGACGGCTCCAGCCCTTGAGTCCACTCCAGTGTCAGCTCCAGCCTCTGACTCCACTCCACTCCAGCCCAGCCCATAAGCCCGCTTCATAGTCTGCTCCAGTTCACAACCCCATAGCTCCTCCCAAGAATATTTTTAGGGGGTGCTATACATCTCCGGTCATAGTCTCACCTGGCTCTCTGAACTGCGGGGGGCTCCCTGAACTGCCGGCTTAATGAGAGGGGACATTTTTTGGTCCCCATGAGGAAAACAACTTATAAAACTTATTAAATTATGTTTTTTAAAAATGTAAAAAAACAGAATAAAATTGTGAGGGTTTTGTGGGTAGGGTTAGGGGATATAATTTGTACAGTATACAAATCAATATGTTTATGGAAAGTCCCCATAAAACATGAAAACCCATGAAAACATGAAAACCCATAAAACATGAAAACCCATGTGTGTGTGTGTGTGTGTGTGTGTGTGTGTGTGTGTGTGTGTGTGTGTGTGTGTGTGTGTGTGTGTGTGTGTGTGTGTGTGTGTGTGTGTGTGTGTGTGTGTGTGTACTAAACTGTTTTTGAGTTGTCAAAAAGAGCAATAATATTATCCACCAGTATAAAGTCGTTATAATATTCTTTGACCTTCCAAACTGTTTTGACACTTCTTTAACACTAACTACTGCATAAAATATTCAAGTGATCTACGTATCGCAAATGGGAAGAATTGCCACTTAAATGATAACACTTCATTTCATATCAGTATTAATGGACTCTTTGATACTATAGAGCTCTGAAAGGGCATGAAACACCTTGTATTATGATGGAAAAGGCTTGTTGGAGATAAAAGGTAATGCTCAGTATGGAGTGTAATTGCTTTTTTTGTGAAATCACTTGTTGAGTTACTGAGTGCAACCAAAAAGGCAAGTCTCTTTTACAAGCTTCTGGAAGAACCGTGAAAGTAATGAAACCGCTTAAGATCGCAATAAAAATCTCCAATTGGCCTAAACTTTTGCATCAGTTGTTAAGACTAAAAGAATTGTCTGAGTAGAGACATACTTCAATATGAATTTAATTTAGTAAAAAAAAAAATGGGGGGAAAAGGGTTTTTATATAAAAGAAAATAGAGAAAAGAGAAGCACTTGATCAGTATTCAAATGTGATTGTTATCTAAATGGACCGTAAATGGAGGGAGACATTTAGAGATCATAGCCTGAAGCAGAGCTAAAAGGTTAATCATCAGATTCCTTTCTGAGACTGACGTGAAACACGACGGTTTGTGCTGAAGGACACATCTACCAGAATGGCATCACAGACAGGGAATTGTTCAGATATGACAAATAATATGAGACAGGTAAATGGCCCACTGAAAAACCATCTATGTGGCTTTGTGTACTGCTGAACAGGGTCTGCGGACATCAGTCAGAGAAGAGAAATGGTTCATAGCAGTATCATCCACCAATAATTCAAATTGTGATGGCATCTGGAGCCAACCATGTCTGTGAGATGGACAGGATGCTTATGAATAAGAGCTCACAGCTATGCATGCATCTTTATTATTGCATGAAAAAATATAAGACGTTCCTCTTGTGATTGGAACTGGTTGGATGATCAATCACTTTTCAGACACATACATTTACAAACAGTTAAAAATAAATAAGTAAATAAATAAACATTATAGGGATTATTTGATGTACTTTGAAGGTGGAAAAATGGTCTACAGAGGGAAATTATGCATTCATGTCAGAGCTGTGATGCAGTGGACTGTACATCAGGTTATGTCCCAATCCCTCTTACTCCAACCAGTCGATAAAATAAAAAGTTAAGAACAAATTTGGGGGGAAAAGAGAGTGATTTTGTAATAAACTAACCCAAGGTCAAGGGATGATCAAATTATAGGAAACATTGACCTCCAACTCCATGACCTCAAAAAGCTTATGCACATGAATTAAAATAGCAGTAAAAAAAAAGAAAAAAAGAAATAGCCTGTTAGCAGTGTCTCTAAGCAAAGAAGAAACACAAAAGTACTGATAATAATAGCTAAAAGTCCAGTGAAACTGCTTGCACCTTGTGCAAATGAAAACCTACATTCAAGCTTCAAGCTGTACCGGCCACATTTTGCCTTTAGTAGCACTCATATGTGTTTACTGTATGAAAGTTCATGGTTCTTAAATCATTCTGGCTGAAGAACAATCTTGGAAGATGATGGGGTATATGGGCACATTTTCCATATATTGATTCACTTCAACTGCAAGTTACAGTAAAGATTGAACCTTTATTGAACCAAGTCATATGTGAATTGCATATGCATTGTTACATATTGCTGCACATTTTAAATCTAATTGGGGTTCCCATTTGAATAGGATCAATTCTAAGATATTTGTAATTCTCTTCTAAATCCTAATCAACATTATATGAATGTAATTGCATCATAATCCATTTACTGTAAGAATGGAAGAAACTGGTCTGTGTATAATCTAATGAAATACATTTCAGGTTATGGGCCTACAAATTGCCTCTAAATTAGCCAGTGATTGGACATGTTGCTATGGCAGCATGATGCCAGCATGCACACTAATGTTATCATTATATGCCTGACTCTTAGGGCTTATGTATCACTATGTTGTGGTATATCAGATCATTGTTGGGCCTGATCATTGGAGGGAGATATAATCCGTCAAATAATCCACAAAGATGTTTGGAGTAATCATGGACATTTAATGGTGCTGTGATTGTCTTATCATATGGAAGTTGAAAAAGAACTGAACTATTAGCCAGATTTACACTAGATTATGTAAATGCTTGCATTCACACACACAAGGTGACAAGTGTCAGGATTACAGTACTGTATATAGTTAAAAACAAATAAACTGAATCACAAAAGGGTCTGATTTTGCAGAGTGCTGTGAGAACTGTTAATAACAGAGTTCTGTATTTAAAAATATTCCTGCCATGCAGTACAATTTAATGTCCCTAATAATTAGTTAATATACTGGATGAAAAATTAAACTCAAATTATTAATGATGTAAATCATATTAGTTAGTTTTTTTCACAATATCACAATTAAGAGAACATGGGGTGAATGTTATTAATTTGTTTTGTAGTGGCTTATGGTCTTAAATATTGAATATTGAGTTTTGGGTCACACGTCACCTAAGGTGAGTGTGAGAGTGTCAGGAGATTCCTTCCTATATTACGGGGCACCAGCCAAGAAATTTCACCTTGACAATAAATAACAATCATGAAAGATCTGAAGGATTTGTGAGATATAATAAAAGGATTTTGTTAACAAAAGGATAGACAAGAGTAACTAACAACTACTGAATGGATAAAGTGCAAAAAGAATGATAAATACTGAGCTTATGGTTGTTGATCCTATTGTGAACTCCCCAAATTAATTTCTTGCAGAACTTCTTTGTTTCTCTCTTTCAAGTGCATCTGGTAACTGGAAACTCTTGTGACTGGAACCAGGAACTGGACCTGGAACTCAGAACTGGAACTCAAGAACAGGAATCCTGGGGTGCTTCGCAATATCCCTCCTCATTTGCACGCTCCTCCATCCTCCATCCTTCATCCTATGATCCAGAAACCGATCGAGCTCAGCCATCCTGTAAGACATCTCAACTCTCTAATTGCACCGTGAGGAAGTGAGGATCGAGGAGTGAGGAGGAGTCATGAGCAAGGATACGCAGGTGTATCCTTTGCGGAAGTGTTTTGTCGACTAAACGTGACACACGTATTAATTATCCTCCCTCTTCACATCTTGCCACAGTTTATTAATTATTATTATTATAATTATTGTTGACATATACAAGACACAAATACATGTCAAATTACAACAACTGTAGTAGGACAGTTGCAGAATTATATCAAAGCACAAGAAAATTAAAGAAAACTAAACAAACTAATACTATACAACAAATAAAAAGAAGTTAATAACAAATTAATTGTTAATAATAACTGGTAATATAAAAAATATGGACAAATGTGGTATTTTGTGGAGATTGAAACTTACAATATAAATAATTATCTCTAACGTTAAAGAATCCCGACATGCAATCTAAATCCAGCGGTGTAGTCATCATTAGTTGACAACATTTTGAAGTGACGATTAAGGGAGCGAGGATATATCATTTCACTTGATTCAATTCCTCCGTCCTTGCGTCTTTTCCTTGCATCCTTCCCACGCATCCTGAAGGGGTGGAGCTAAGATGCGAGGAAAATAAATGAGGAAAGGAAACGAGGATGCACAAAAAAGAATTGAGAAGCACCCCTGGAATCCAGAACTGGAACCGGAATTCAGAACTGTCTCAGAGGGAATCAATCCATAAGAAATCCATGTTTTGTGGCTTCAACAAACATGGTAAAACCAATTGGTTGAGTCTGAGTCAGTGGTCATTCACACTTTGTTTCTAATTTATTTTTTGTTGTTGTTGTTTTTGTTGGTGGTCAATTGGTTTCTTCTGTATCATCAATTTCACTTTTCTGTTCACCCTGTTTTGCAAAACACCTTTACTTAATAAAAACTCTATGATGTCTATAACAACATTTGAAAAGGTCAATTTGACAGTCTTTTATAATAACTCCTAGTCCAGAACTGAGCAGTAGCTCAATTACCCCTTTTCCACTGAGGCAGTAACCTGACAAGCCAGACCCACATCAAGATGTTGGGTCTGGAAACTCACCATTGACAGGGCTCAATCCGAGGGGCGGGATAAACGGTTGTCTTTCAAATTCCCTCTGCATGCAATTGGATAGCGCCATGGGTGCCAACCAACCAGAGCAAAGAAGAAGGTGACACGGAGCTAATGTTAGTTGATAGACTTTCGCCTTATCCGGTAGGCAAAACTTCGAACACATCTTCTTTTGTGAGAATTGATTAATTCTCTGACTGAAGAATGACTTCAGTGCCGTTCTTTGTTCTTTTCTCAAAGAAAAGCTTAACTCCAAGTCTTCCAGAGTCTTGGCCAAAGCCGATTCAAAAGACAGCTGTTCGTCAGCTTCTTTGTTTTGTTGTCTTCTTTGTTGAACCTCCGCAACTCTGCCGTGATGTCATTATGTTAAGCCCACCCACCGACTCTACACATGCTGTGATTGGCCTGACCAGAGTTTGGTTTTTCCAGCTCTCAGGTCTACCGAGAGTTGCTAGACTACACTCGCTGCAAAATAAATTTTCTGCCGCTAGGGTGCGTCTAGATTTCTAGGCTACCGAGGCAGTGCTGGTAGATTGCTTTGGATTCACTATGTTTTGATGCCGATGTAGGATCGCAAAGCCATGAGCATCAATAGTAACGCAACGTTCACCATTGTTGATGGAAGGCTTGTTCGAGATGCATCGGCGTTGTGCCGTATGACATCGCCGTATGACATCAATATGCTGATCGTACGCTGATCGGTCTGTGCAGTGCCGATGCATCTCGAACAAGCCTGGTGTGTTTGTGTTTCCCGCTGCCTCGCTAGCGTTGCTGAGAAAGATGAGACGTATACCGTGACGTAAGACCTGGCTCTGTGGTGGCTCTATAGCAAGTGTAAAGGCAAACCGGTTCTTAGAAGGCTCGTCAATTCGTTCCAATGACTGATTCAGCAAGTGCCTGTCATTTCCAAGTCAGGCTCACTGGAAATACGTGACTCTGTCTACATTTCTGAAAAAGCTGAAACATTGCTCTGGGTATATTTCACTGCTCTTTTCAGGTGACATGTCGTATCTGAACACTCCGCATCACACTGTACAAGGTAAGCTACAGAGCATTTGAGCTACCTTCAAGTCATGACATATGGTGTAAGGAACCATGTGAAATTAAATCTTTATTAACTAATAATTCACCCCTGTTAATGTAAAAACAAATACAAGTTTGTTGGTGTTTTACTGCCTCAAGTGTTTATTCCATCTGGAAACTGTTCACATAGGCATGTTTTTTTTAAGATTTGCAGAAATGTAGGCAAAGTTACATATTTCTAAAGGAGTTGGCCTTTATGAATGAGGTCAAGATTCACTGACTCATTCGGATTCATTCAGTAAAGAAACAAAGCTGTGTGTTGCTCGGTTCTGCTGTGGCTTCGTTTGGAACTTTTTTTTTCCTGAACTATCCATTCTTTTTTTATATATATTTAATGTTGTTAGATATTAAGGGTATGGACTGATATATGGTAGTTTACCATGTTAGTAAATATTTTTATTGGATATAATCATAATGCTACATATTCACATTAACACATTAACAATTGTTATTAAAGAGTTTCAAAGACCAATATTATTAGTACACTGTCATTGTTTTTTTTGTTTTTTTTTTCCCGAAGTTGTAAACTTTTGTGATGCAGCCTGAATCAAGAACTGAACTGAGCTTGGCGATGACACCATTTTTTGCAGAACTGCTTTATAGATTAAATTAAATAATTGAATTTATAATTTGATGATCTTTACAACAGAACTGAATCAACACTAAAGTGAACAACAGCCGAAATGCATATTTTTTTCCTGTTATCACTGTAAAGCTGCTTTGAAACAATATGTATTGTATAAAGCGCTATATAAATAAAGGTGATGACTTGACTTCAAGAAAATACTATTACAATCTTTTAACTAGACTTTAAATTAGTGTTACTTGCCAATACTTTGTAACTACTATTTCAATTTACTAGCTATTTTTCAGTGTATCATGGACTAATATAACCTCCCTTTTCCAATGCACAGATATTGTGGACCATATCGTTGCACATTTGGGATGAAATAACACACTGATTCAAATCATAAGCTATTTAGTAGAAGAAAGATAACAAAATACAGTGGACTGAAGTCAGTAATAACAGTTTCATTAGAAATTAATTCATTTTATTAACTGTTGACAATTAAATAAATATCATATAAAGCCATATAAAAGATACATCATGAATATTTTATTAACTGTTGAAAAATAAATAAAGAAACCAGCCAAATAAGTATATACATAATTAATATTTTGTCAATCAGATTGCATCAATTAATTCAAAATGTTTGATTAAACATATTTGTGAAGTAGTCTGACTCAGAAAACAACATTTGGATGTTTTAAAATTGATGGGTCAGGAACTATGGGCTTCCTAAAGCATTTTTGCCTGAGAGCTGAATAAATCTGTAAAATGGAAGCTCTAGCGTAAAGTTCTGCCAGGAAGATTCAATGTTATGTCACTTATTACATCCAGACCTAACCAATCATGTCCTAATCATCAGAGTATAAAAGATGGTCACTTACACACACATGTCTGAGTTCACAGATGCTGAAGCCAACATTTAACTCCAGAATGCATGTCACAACAATCATGGTGTCTTTGGTCTCAGGCATCAAGTTAATGTCTCTGTGAAAAATTTGCCAGTGGGCTAAATGTTTTTTTTTTTACTCTATCACTTGGGCTCTTCTGAGGTGGTACCTAAAATCTTCTTCTCTCTAGATTCCTCCCTTGATAGGATCTATATTCACATCGATTTGACCATTTAACATCGATGTTACCAGTCACATAAAGCACATTTAAGGTTACCTGAAAATTGTGTCAAAAGGTTGTGGCAAACACTTTAATAGCAAATCTCTAACAAAGCAGCAGTGTACTTTTTATTGGGTGGGCGATCCATCATATAAGGTAATGATTAGAACTGTAATTGTATAGTTTGCTATACTCCTGTAGAGCCCCTCATTTGTCATCCACAGGAAAACAGCGGGTCCTGGACCCTGAAAATGGCATCTGACTTTGTCTGGCTTTCTGACCTCTCAGCATTTAGAAGCATAAATCAAATATGAAAGCTCTTCTTTTCTACACGTTACACAGGCTATAGAACAACAGTTATCACACACACACATGCTAGAAGTAAAGAGTTACAAGTGTTACGGCCTGTGCCCTGTGTGCGTTGTCCTTGCTCATGACGTCCTGACTCTGCTATTATCTCTCTGTTTGAGTTTGATTTTCTAGGTCCGCCCTGTGCACCTGCGTGTCGTTGCTGATTAACTATATTAAGGACACTGAAATGGAGCATGGCAGGAGAGCGGAGATTCACAAGCAAACAAGCTTTGTTTTATTTCATATTATTCTATGTAGCAAATTAGCTCTGAGGGGAAATAATAAAAATTATTCATAACTCATTATGATTATTCATTATGATTAATTATGAATATTTGAATTAGTTAAATAGATTAACATGATGTAGCTACAATAACATTGCAATCATTCAATCAGTTCGTCCTAAGGACGTACATTATTGATTATTCATTTAATTCTTAGAAAAGTATATTTTTCATGGCCACAGAAAAACAATTATTTCTTTGAAATTACCTAAGCGCTTAGCAAGATCAATCATTTAAGCGACAATATGTTTGCAGGCACGGAGTTAGGACCAACATATATTGTGCACAAACTGTAATAACTAAATCACGGAACAAGACTAAAACTAACCGAAGACATACATACACGATACATATATGACAAGAGGTAAGGTTAAAGTGGTTGGAGGGAAAAGGGTCAGAACAGATTGATGAAGTTATGCAGAGAGGCTAGAACCTTAGGAAGAACCACCATTAATAAACTTCTATGTCTGAACAAAGAGTTTATAGTTTTACTAACTACACAGTGATTTCTGTTTCTGCTTTACTTGCATTTAAAGCAATGTCGTGGACACTACCTGCCATCGAGCACATCCAGAGGAAACGCTGTCTGCATCGAGCTCGCAGCATCCTCAAGGACTCCTCTCACCCAGCCCACAGACTGTTTTCTCTCCTGCCCTCCGGCAGGCGTTTCAGGATCCTCCGGACCAGAACCAGCAGACTAAAGAACAGTTTTTTCCCCAGAGCTGTCTCTTTACTGAACTCAAACCCCCGTTGATCCACTTCCCTCATAAACTGCTAACTCTCCTACCTCACATCTGCCTTCACTTTGTTATTTGCACTACCGACTGTTTATTACAGTAACAACTGTTTACTTATGCATCTTGCACTGCCATATCTTAACTGGATTATGCTCATTTGCACTGCCGACTGTATATTTATAGTACCAATGTTTACATTTGCATTTTGCACCGTACTTCTAACTGTAATATGCAACCACTTTCCACTGCACTTTTACACTTTCTTTTTTCGGATAGCTCTGTCCATAATTTATTGCACTAACTTAATCCACTGCTATATTCCTCATCTTGCCTAACATATTATTGTATACCTCTATCTGTAAAATTCTGTTTATAGTAATAGCCATCTGTATATTATATTCATAGTACATATTCACCTGTAAATGCTGTTTATAGTAATAGCCATCTGTATATTTATTCACTGTACATATTCACCTGTAAATTCAGTTCTGCTTATAGTAATAACCGTCTCTCTATTTATACATATTTATATATATTCAGTACATTTCCATGTCCTGCACTTATGCAACCGTTGTATATCCTGCACTTGCTGCTATTGCACTTCTGGTTAGACCTAAACTGCATTTCGTTGCCTTGTACTTGTACTTGTGTAATGACAATAAAGTTGAATCTAATCTAATCTTATTTAGCCTGAGCTGTAGATGACCGTCCGAGGTGAAATCGCAGGAGAAAGTTTGTTGGTTCCGTCTGATGGCATTGACGTTGCTATCATGTTCATCTGCATCTGCATTTCATTGAAGAAGAAATTATGAGCTTGCAAGGTTGCTTCGACTCCGTTGAGGTTGCACATGGCATGCGGAGTCTGGACCTTCTGCTCCATGGTCTTGTAAGGCCATCAGCCACCATGTTGGTGGCCTGCTAGGCAGAAGCACACAGGCCCAGCGTGCCGTGTCCACGAGGCAGAAGGAGGGAATAATAGATCTCTCTTTTTATAGTCTGAGGGTGGTCACACCATCCTGAGGTAGACTTGACCAATGCTATTGTTAGGATTTCAAAGCGGTAAGTTTCTCTGGAGATTTTATGGCTCTTTGTTTCAAACATGAAATCAAAGGGTCTGTGCCCATTTATTCTAATTAATGCAACAAAAACATCTTGCGTCTTATGTGGATGTGACATACATGAAAGTGTAAGTCGTGAAGAGAGCATTAATTTGGGACCCACTTTATATTAACTTAACTACTATGTACTAACATTTTAATTAATAATTTGATACAATGCACTTATTGTGTACATACATGTTTTTACATTGTACTTACATTTTAAAAAATACCTGCATGTAATTACATCTGTAATTAATTTCTGTAGTTACATTTGTAATTACACAGTTGACACTTCCCTTACACCTAACCCTACCCTTAAACTTACCCATACCACCACACCTGTCCCTAACCCTACCCGTATCCCACCTCAATATCAGCAAAGGTGTTTTGCAATACAATTTGAACACAGTAAGTACATTGTACTTATTTTTTGATGTAAGTACATAGTAGTTAAGGCCACCTAATATAAAGTGGGGCCTTAATTTGATATGAGACACGACATATATGAGGTTACATGGAATAGTAAGTCGTTCATAAGACATGCGTAAACGACATACAAGGAACACTTTACAAGACGGTTATATGTGTCTTGGGGTGCATGTTAATTTATAGACGGTTTGTCTATGTAAGGAGGTGCCGGACTCAGAGAGATCCATTTGCAGTTCTTTATTAGAGTAACAGACAGGCAGGGTCAATGACAGCAGACAGGGCAATGTAAATCAGGCAAAAACGTGGTCAGAGAACAGGCAAGGGTCGGGGCAGGCAGAGAGAATCAAAGTCCAATAAACAATCCGAGTGGTGGTAGGCAGCGAACAATCAGAAGTGAGGTACAGTCCAGGGTCAATAAACAGGGATCAATACAAGGGAAAAACGCTCAGAAATGACAGCCGAGGCAGAATCAAGACTTCGCAGTGAGTGTGTGTGTGACAGTGGCTTTTATGTGTGTGTAAATGAGGTGCAGGTGTGTGTGTAATCAGTGGTGTTGCGCAATCAGTCCCAGGTGTGAGGCATGATGGGAACTGGAGTTCGAAACCAGTTAGTACTCGGGAGAAGGGTCCCTCCGATGGCGAGAAGGAGGCGGTACGGGAGCCACCTTCGTAACAGTCTATAACTTGAAGCAAAAGCGTGTGTTTTACAGGCTTTGTGTCTTTCCCATGTGGACTTTTCCTGTGGCCACATTCTTTTGGGTCGTAAACCATCTTATCTGATTGTTTCCAGGGTAACCGAGGATCCTTCTCTGTTGTGTTGGGGAGAGAGTCTGTTACTAAGCATTTAAAACATATTAGTATATGTAACCGGCAATTATCTGATTTCGCCTCAGTTGCTTCATCTATTTTCCCTATTCTTTGGGTTCTTTCTTAAGTGGGTTTTTCTTCATATTTGTTGCCTCAGTACTTTAGAGTTGTTTGTGTTAATTATACTTTGTTACTTGTTCTGAAGAAAATTTGTTGGATTTCTTATGATATTCTTATGGTATTTATTCTTATGCGTTTCCTTCGTGTTATGCATAGTTTCGTGATTTAAATAAATGTTTATACTTCGTATTTTGGTTTGACGTGTCTTTCGTTATGTTGTGTTCCCCTTTCTGTTTAATTTAAAAGGGGGTTCGTAACACAAGCACTTCTTATCCACCCCATTCTACATACTGTAAGACCACCATGTGAATATCTATAGTTGTTGACTGCTGTAATTACTTCGCAGATAGAAAACAGATAGTAGAAAACACTAATTGCTAAGACAGTCACCTTAGTGCAACCTGGACTTAAGAGCCTTGCCAACTCTGTATTTTACCATCATCGTTTTTTTGCACTATTTGAGCGGGAGGGAGGTTGCCATTTATTTTTGTCTCAAGTGTCCAGTGTGCAGGTTAGCAGTGGAATCCAACCGTGCTTTGTAATTCACTGGAAATGGTCTGGATTTAAATTATTTAGGTGTTTACGAGAGAGGGATAGAGTGATGTCCGGCAAGGTCTATGTTATCAATAGAAGGGGATTGATGACTCTGTGCCCCTGCAAGTACATTCTGTTTGATACCTAAAGGTGGGTGGACAATTCTTATCACTCTTGAGTAAATGACTTGCCCTAAAGTAGTACCATAAATAACCTGGATAAGACAGACTGTCATTCTGCAGGTGGTCTGATGATTTTCCATTCAGGTTGAGACAAACAACTGTCTTTTCTTTGACAGTTTCACATAACACAGCTTATGAAGGGCAGTATTTCCTTTGTACACCATATCCCTTTTAATGTTCAATTATTAGCACACTGAGTTCAGTACCTGTGGTTTATGCTCGCTGCAAAGATAATCAAAAAATATGTGATTTTTTTCTGTAGCATTTCCATTCTCCGGTTCTGTTTAGATTTGAAAATCTTGCTTACTCTTCCAGTGTTTGGGATTGGTTTGTGTTCAGCCTTTAGGCAAATGAGATCCAAAACAGTGAAGGTGTTAGAGGTTTGCATCATATGCATTTCCACATATGCTACTACAATCTCTTCAGTTAAGATAAATATACTGGAACGCTCTGAACCTATACAAAATGGAGCTGCATACAGTATGAAGCACCCAGAAGGTTGATGAGAAACGTCCTTATATAAGCCATGGGTGGCTCTGAACTGCAAACAATGGGATCCCGGCATCTACATGCATATTTTAACATTTTGAGCAGAAATGAAATTCAAAAGAAAATGACTTTGAAATGGGGGAGGGGAATTAAAAAGAAGGAAAACAAACAAACAAGAGTAAAAAAAAAAAATCACCTCAGGCAACATCTGCTGGCTTGGTCAACAGAGGAAAACATGTCACACTGACAACATTAATAATGGGTATATATTGAAATGGAAATTGCCTCCAACTAATGAAAAAATGCTTTATAACTTCATGGGTGGGATAAGGGGAACAAATGAAGACACAAAGTAAGTGTGTGTGTGTGTGTGTGTGTGTGTGTGTGTGGGCATGTTTTTGTGAAATATCAGGACACAAATGTGTATAATGACATGGGTATGACATAGGTATTACAAAAAGAGGGTGAAATATGAGGACGTTCCCCATGTCCTCACTTTTCAAAATGCTTATAAATCACACAGAATGAGTTTTTTTTTTCACAGAAAGTAAACTGCACAGTCTCCTGTGAGGGTTAAGTTTAGGGGCAGGGGCAGTGTAGGGGGATAGAAAATACGGTTTGTACGGTATAAAAACCATTGGAATGTCCCCACATTTCACAAAAACACCCCTGTGTGTGTGTGTGTGTGTGTGTGTGTGTGTGTGTGTGTGTGTGTGTGTGTGTGTGTGTGTGTGTGTGTGTGTGTGTGTGTGTGTGTGTGTGTGTGTGTGTGTGTGTGTGCGTGCGCGTGCGTGCGTTTGTTTCAGGTATACCCTATATTATATTGTATGGTTACAAAATGTCCCCACAAAGATGACAATATCTGCAATTCTTGTTGGGACATTTTTTGTTCCCCATGAGGAAAACAGCTTATGAATGCTTGCACGCTCTCCTTTCAATCATGCAATGTTTCGGAATAACGTGTTTCTTTGTTTCATAATATAAGATTAATGTTGGGAAACTTAAACTTGTAGATAAAGTACTCTATTTGAGATTGTGATCGCGGTTATTGTAAATGAAATGGTCACAGATAATAGTTTTGATGTACTTTGCCTTACTGAAACCTGGCTTAAGCCAAATGATTATTTCGGTCTAAATGAGTCTACTCCGCCAGGATACTGTTATAAGCATGAGCCCCGTCTGATTGGTCGTGGCGGCGGTGTTGCAACAATCTATAGAGATATTCTTAATGTTACTCAGAAAACAGGTCACAGGTTTAATTCATTTGAAGTACTAGTGCTAAATGTTACGCTCTTAGATGCAAGAAAGAAATCCGTATTATCTATAGCCTTGGCTACTGTGTATAGACCTCCAGGGCCCTACGCTGATTTCTTAAAAGAGTTTGCAGACTTTCTCTCAGATCTGTTGGTCAACGTCGATAAAGCATTAATTGTTGGAGATTTTAACATACACGTAGATAACACAAATGATGCATTAGGGGCTGCGTTTACAGATCTATTAAACTCCTTTGGGATCAAGCAAAACGTCACTGGTCCCACTCATCGTCTTAATCACACACTAGATTTAATTATATCACATGGAACCAACCCAACCGATATAGATATTATACCGCAAAGTGATGATGTCACTGACCATTACATGGTAACTTGCATACTGCGTACTGCTGAAATCTGTCATGTTGCGCCACGTTATCGACCAGGCAGAACAATCATTCCAACCACTATAGATAGATTCTCAAATAGCTTACCTGATCTGTCTCAGCTGCTCAGTGAACCCAAACAAACAGATGAACTAGAGGAAATGACTAGCAGTATGAGCAACATTTTATCTAGCACATTAGAAATTGTTGCACCAATTAGATTAAAAAAGGTTAGAGAGAAAACTAAAGCACCATGGTACAACAGTGCTACACATGTTATCAAGAGAGAAACTCGTAACTTAGAACGTAAATGGAAACAAACTAATTTAGAGGTCTTTAGAATCGCGTGGAGAGATAGTATGTCACGTTATAAAAAGGCCCTAAAAGCAGCCAGGGCTGAGCATCTCCGCAAACTAATAGAAAATAATCAAAATAACCCAAGGTTTTTATTTAACACCGTGGCTAGACTAACAAATAAACAAGCATCGAGCAAAATATTCCGTTACAGTTTAGTAGTAATGATTTTATGAATTTCTTCACTGAGAAAATAGAAAACATCAGAAATAAAATTGTAAATGTACAATCTTTAATGATGTCTTATGATTCAACCGCTACTATCGCCCCTCAAGAACTACTACACCGCTTTACAATTATAGGACAGGAAGAGCTAAATAAACTTATCATTGCATCTAAACCAACAACATGTTTATTAGATCCAATACCCACTAAACTACTCAAAGAGTTGTTACCTGTATTGGAAGAGCCTCTTCTCAATATTATTAACTCGTCTTTATCTTTAGGTCATGTTCCAAGAATATTCAAGCTGGCAGTCATAAAACCTCTCATTAAGAAGCCACAATTAGATCATAATAACCTAGCAAATTACAGACCAATTTCAAATCTTCCATTTATGTCTAAAATACTAGAAAAAGTTGTGTCCGCTCAATTGTGCTCTTTCTTGCAAGAAAATGATATCTATGAAAAATTTCAATCAGGATTCAGGCCGCCTCATAGCACAGAAACTGCGCTCGTTAAAATCACAAATGATTTACTTCTAGCTTCTGACCAAGACTGTATCTCAATACTAGTTCTACTCGATCTTAGTGCTGCGTTCGATACTATAGATCATAAAATACTCATAGATCGACTTCAAAATTATACTGGTGTTCAGGAACAGGCATTAAACTGGTTTAGATCGTACTTATCAGACCGCTACCATTTTGTCTGTCTAAATGGGGAAAAATCCAGGATGATGTCAGTAGACTATGGGGTGCCGCAAGGATCCGTATTAGGCCCTCTGCTATTCTCAATATATATGCTACCGCTTGGTAATATTATAAGAAAACATGGAATTATGCTGATGACACTCAATTATATATTTCATCACGACCGGACGAAAACGCTAAATTATCTAAACTGACAGCGTGTGTTGAAGATATTAAATACTGGATGACGTGTAATTTTCTGCTATTAAATTCAGATAAAACTGAGGTATTACTTATTGGTCCAAAAATCTGCCCACAAAACCTCGCACAATACAACTTTACCTTGGAAGGATGTCCTGTCACTTTATCCACTACAGTAAAAGATCTAGGTGTTATACTAGACCGCAACCTGACATTCGAAAATCATATTTCATATGTTACAAGAACGGCATTTTTCCACCTTAGAAACATTGCTAAGCTACGTAACATGCTATCTATTCCTGATGCAGAAAAGTTAGTTCATGCATTCATGACCTCGAGATTAGATTACTGTAATGCTTTATTAGCTGGTTGTCCTGCATCCTCAATAAACAAACTACAGTTAGTCCAAAACGCAGCTGCTAGAGTTCTTACTAGGTCAAGAAAATATGATCATATAACACCAATTTTATCATCTCTACACTGGTTACCTATTAAGTTCCATATCAATTACAAAGTATTGCTACTGACCTATAAAGCCCTAAATGGTTTAGCTCCAGTGTATCTAACGGATCTTCTATCGCCCTACAACCCATCGCGCTCTTTAAGGTCACTAAACTCTAGGCTTCTGGTCATTCCTAGGATATCCAAGTACACTAAAGGAGGGAGGGCTTTTTCACATTTGGCTCCTAAACTCTGGAATAGTCTTCCTGATATTGTCCGAGGTTCAGACTCGCTGTCCCAGTTTAAAACTAGATTAAAGACACATCTCTTTAGCCAAGCATTCACATTATAATTACCTTTTATACTACAGTTAAATGGGAACAACAGCATTAATATAATATTCTGAACAGCAGCTACGCTAATTATTTCCCATCTGCTTTTCTGTTGTTATCTCAGCTCCAGTTTGTATCCAGCCTCTCATGGAGACTTCGGATGCCCCAACACCTGTGATGAGACGACTCCACGCCTGTGAAGAGACGACTCAACGCCAGCGTTGTTATAGCCTAAATTAATACACAATTGATTAACTTTTTCGAACATTATTCTTTAACATTGTCTTTCTAACATTTTTACTGTACACCTATGAAATGCACTTTCTGTAAAGCTGCTTTGAAACAATGTGTATTGTGAAAAGCGCTATACAAATACATTTAAATTGAATTGAATTGAATGTTAGTGTAAAGCAGCCAGAAAAAGTTACCTCTAGAGTAGATTATTTCTTATAACAAGCAAAATAAATAACAAGTAAATTACATTAGACATACAGTCTAAATTACATTAGACGCTGCTCTCGTATGCAGTCAGACTGAATATTTATGACACTTTCAAGGCTTTTTGGTAAGTCACACTGTTTTTGCGCTGGTGTCATGCTCTCCAATTGATCGTTAATATTTACATATATCATGTTATCCAAGAATAGTATGTCAAAAATGTGTTTCTACAGAGTAGTGAGCCATACTATCCACTAGCCAGACCAATAAACAAACACAGACCGGAAGTTAACTTCGGGCCAGGCGTGTAACAGCGGCAATGCACGTGCGTCCAATGAAACTATATTTTGGGGACAAGTGAGCTAAATCTTAAAACTAAAAATAGTTTTGGGTTGTATAATAATAAAAAAAATAATAATAATAAAATGATTTTATGTTCCACAGAAGAAAGTCATGCAGGTTTGGTGAAACATGAAGGTGAGTAAATTATGATGGTGAGTCTCCTTTAATTGTTTAAGTATCATTAATTGCAGTTTGTTATTCAGCTTTGAAATGCAAAGTCAAGACAACGTACAGCCCTTTCAGCACAGTCAAGCTTTACATCCTGGACTGAAACAAAGTTTTACTTTTCTCAGTGCAAGATACATTAACAATATATAATGATAGATGGTACTCTTAGTGTGTTGAAGCCTCTTTCAGCGCAACGATGAGAGGTCAACAGACGTTTAAAATGGCTTGAGTGTTACAGAGTGTTACTCTAAAAGTTACAAAAGTTACTATTTCACCCCACAACCATACCTTAACCAGTCGCAATGTTAAAGGCAAGCCATTAATAATGTAAAGACAAGACAGGAGAAAAACAGTACGGGTTATGAAAAAACTTTGTTTGAGAGTACTACAACATTAAATCTGTTGTACTCTTTTATTATCGATTATTACAAGATCCAATTAATTAATTTAATAATGTCATGATTGGGCTTTATTTATGATGAAAGAACATTCTGGACTATATATATATACTGACACCCTCAAGCAAGAGGGTAAGACACAGAAAGAAATTTCTGAACGAATAGGCTGTTCCCAGAGTGCTGTATCAAGGCACCTCAGTGGGAAGTCTGTGGGAAGGAAAAAGTGTGGCAAAAAACGCTGCACAACGAGAAGAGGTGACCGGACCCTGAGGAAGATTGTGGAGAAGGACCGATTCCAGACCTTGGGGGACCTGCGGAAGCAGCGGACTGAGTCTGGAGTAGAAACATCCAGAGCCACCGTGCACAGGCGTGTGAAGGAAATGGGCTACAGGTGCCGCATTCCCCAGGTCAAGCCACTTTTGACCCAGAAACAGCGGCAGAAGCGCCTGACCTGGGCTACAGAGAAGCAGCACTGGACTGTTGCTCAGTGGTCCAAAGTACTTTTTTCGGATGAAAGCAAATTTTGCATGTCATTCGGAAATCAAGGTGTCAGAGTCTGGAGGAAGACTGGGGAGAAGGAAATGCCAAAATGCCTGAAGTCCAGTGTCAAGTACCCACAGTCAGTGATGGTCTGGGGTGCCATGTCAGCTGCTGGTGTTGGTCCACTGTGTTTTATCAAGGGTAGGGTCAATGCAGCTAGCTATCAGGAGATTTTGGAGCACTTCATGCTTCCATCTGCTGAAAAGCTTTATGGAGATGATTTCATTGTTCAGCACGACCTGGCACCTGCTCACAGTGCCAAAACCACTGGTAAATGGTTTACTGACCATGGTATTACTGTGCTCAATTGGCCTGCCAACTCTCCTGACCTGAACCCCATAGAGAATCTGTGGTATATTGTGAAGAGAAAGTTGAGAGACGCAAGAGCCAACACTCTGGATGAGCTTAAGGCCGCTATTGAAGCATCCTGGGCCTCCATAACACCTCAGCAGTGCCACAGGCTGATTGCCTCCATGCCACGCCGCATTGAAGCAGTCATTTCTGCAAAAGGATTCCCGACCAAGTATTGAGTGCAAAACTGAACATAATTATTTGAAGGTTGACTTTTTTTGTATTAAAAACACTTTTCTTTTATTGGTCGGATAAAATATGCTAATTTATTGAGACAGGAATTTGGGGTTTTCATGAGCTGTATGCCAAAATCATCAGTATTAAAACAATAAAAGACCTGAAATATTTCAGTTGGTGTGCAATGAATCTAAAATATATGAAAGTTAAATTTTTATCATTACATTATGGAAAATAATGAACTTTATCACAATATGCTAATTTATTGAGAAGGACCTGTATATATATATATATATATATATATATATATATATATATATATATATATATATATATATATATATATATATATATATAGGTCATTTTTTCAATTTTGGAACCTGACTGTGGCAAGAGACCAGGCTGGTTACACACAGGTGAAAATAAAGCTTGGACTCTTTGAGCGTGTTAACCATTTAACATCTATCTTCTTCTCCTCTTGCCCCAATTCTGGGTCAGGTGCAGTGGGGAAAGGTGACTTTGTCAGAGTGATTCATCTTGCTGCAGGCTCCACCTGGATGGCAGACACCTGCTTGGATGAGCTTCATGACCCCTTTATTTATATATTTATCAGTATCATTTATTGCATGACCTGTTCCAATAAGAGGTCCTGAGGCTGCCCTTCTATGTTGCTCCTTTTACCTGATTTAGATGAATAACTAAGGACTGGAGAAAAATAAAGATACAATAAATCAATAAATAAAAATAATAATACTGATTGGCTGAATGTCAAAAATGAACATGACGAATTGTCCACTTAATATACTCTGTCTGATGTATTTATAATTGTTTACAATACTACAGCTCCTCTTTTAATAGCACTAATAGCAAGGGAAGAAAATTATAGTAAACAAACGTGCTTTTCAGAGCCACATATAAATATTACTTAATTTGCTGACTTTTGAGACTTTTAAAAACTCCCTGAATGCCACATGCAAACAAACACATTTTCAAATTCCAGTACTGCATATTGATAATTTATTATGTATATGAAAGGGTGCTAAAATAGTACATTCATCTAAGAGTATAGTGTTATGGTGTCTGTTGCGATTAAAAAAAGGAATAGTAATTACAAAAACCAAACACATGGTGAGGTTAATTTGTAATCTACTCAGTGGTTGGTTGACATGCTAAAACCACTATGACAAAACATTTCTGTGGACAAAACCTTAATGTAATCTACAATAACTGATGTGGTCAATTATTTGATGGTGTTGAAATCTGGTAATGGCAAGATTCAAAGAATCCATGTCTGCAGGGTCTTCTGAAACCTGGGACCTCATTTGTAACGGTTGCGTACGCACAAAACAGGCCCTGAAAGAGGCGTACGCTACTTCCGATGCATAAGTTGTGATTTATAAAAAAAAACTTGAACGTGCGCACCTGCACGCAAACTCTGACCCATGCGTACAAACTATTGAGAAAAGTAATGTAAGAAACATTTTTAACTCATTGTTTTCATTTTGATATTTACATTAATGTTTCAGTTTCATTAATGTCAATACATAAAGTCATTACTCCGAATTTAAACAAAAAGTGATATGAATTTAAATGTGGCTGTGCTACTTTTGATAATTTTTCCTGTGACATGCTGTTTTAAAGATAGCCAATTCCAATAAATCCTCTTTAAACTAAACTGCAGATGTCATGTTATGACAAAATATGTTTTAACAAGAACGATGATCAGTGATGCACACTTACTTCGATATTACAGACACTGCAGGATTCATCATAAAGACATCTTCACAAAAGGATGAAAAATACCACTGTATTTGAAGGATAAAACTTAAAGAAAAAGTTAAATTTTTTCTTTTTTAAAATACTTGTCAGTGACAATTGTATTTACGCGCAATAAATAAGTTTGTCTGTTTCCATTAAAAATAGCCTGCATACATCCTAAAAGTTATGTTCACATTATCAACAAAACTGCATGAATTTGATTTGATGTTAATTGTTTTTTTTAATTAACTAAATATTTTGAATTAAAATGCATTGGTATTTGGCCCTTGGAAAGGAATGAATTAACTTTATTCTAAAATAAATTATCTGAGAAGTATTTTATACAATTTTATTTTGATGGATATTTTTATATATTTATTCTAAAACATAAAAAGGATATTGGATAATTTTCCGCAATGCACTGTGTAGTGACTGAGGCAAATCAGACACATAACTGCCTGTTACATTTAACAGATATGTTTTAAATACTTTGTGTTTAGTAACAGACCTTCCCCCAACACAACAGAGAAAGGTCCCACAGATAAGACACATTTTACGACATGAAAGAATGTGCAGAGAGCTGAGACTCACAGTCTTTTTGAAAAGGACAAATAAACCATCTTAAACTCATATATACTATATATAACCACTTATAACCATATATAAACATATATCAATCATTAGTTAGTCATTAGGCATTAGTTGATTTATTATTGCCTCATTTGACTCCAGTCTTTATAGTTATTGATCAAGGTGAGAGAGAGGCCACAGTATTGATCAGATGTTGTTTAGAGACTGCTAGAAGAGCAAGGTCATCTGAACCCAAGAGTCACTGCAACTTTTGTGGTTACAGCCTGACAGTCTGACAAAGTAATGGAACTAACGTGGCAGTCTGGGATCTTTTCCACTCTCATGGCAGGATAGCTTAGACTCTTAAGCCTTAGAATGTTAGCAAAATGAGAAATAGCTGCTTTTAACGCCTTTAACCAGTATGTAATGGTGCTGTTCCCACCATCTGAATGTATTATGTGTGAATGAATAGTAAATTCACTGTATTCTGTATTCATATTTTTTTGTAAGCGCTTTACATGATCAGTATGTTCAGTGTGAACCATGAAGCTGTTGTCTGTTTTGTAAAAAATAAGTCAAGAAGATTTCAATGAGAAGAATGATGGATATGTGATGCAGATCTTATACATTTCCTATAATTTGTATCTGTCTACAGCTGAACTACATATTATTTTGGGTTCTTGAACAAATGTAAAGCACTAAGAAAAGCATTTTTAGAATGTTGTGTATACAGTAACATTAAAGATTATCTATTTTTTGTAACATAACAGTCATGAGTTCCTTTTTATTAATAATATTTAGATTTTAATAGAAAAATATTAATTTTAAAATAGAAAAATAACATTATATTAAACATTAGAATATAACACTTTTTTTAAAATAACCCGAACAAACACACTCTTCCACTTATGATGTGTTATATATGTATATTCATAACCTACAAAATCAGACTGAGAGCTGCTTAGGCTATATGAATACAAGGCTAGCATGAAAGTTTGAATGAAGCCATTTACACTGACATGGTCTCCAGTGTTGGGCACGTTACTTTAAAAAAGTAATTAGTTATAGTTACTTCTTACAAATAGTAACTGAGTTACATCATTATAAAAGTAACTCATTACCAGGGAAAGTAACTGAATACATTTTTTTTTATTCAATATTAAATATGTTAAATGAATTAATTGGACTAAATAGAATAAATTATTATTATAAAACATTGTACATTAAAGGTCCCGTTCTTCGTGATCCCATTGTTCAAACTTTAGTTAGTGTGTAATGTTGCTGTTAGAGCATAAATAATACCTGTAAAATTATAAAGCTCAAAGTTCAATGCCAAGCGAGATATTGTATTTAACAGAAGTTCCCTTTCAAAGCCTACAGCGAACGGCTGGCTTGGACTACATCCTGGTACTTCCTTCATATATGACGTCGATAGAACAGTAGAACAGACTAACCTCCGCCCACAAGACTACGCAAAAAAAGGGGGCGTGGTCTTGTTGCTGTCCCACGTGGAGAAGAGGACGTGTCGCATGGAGAAAAGGAAGTGCTGCGTTTGAGTGTGTTTGTCGCCATGTCGTCGAGACGCTGTTATTTTCATCCCGGAGTCAAATCACCTTTGTTTGGCTTTCCCAGGGACGCTGTAGAGATCATTAAGCGCATATATATCTCCCGTTAAGAGGCGTGACCTTTCCACGTGCGCTAAGCTGCTGTCGAATCACACCACAGGAACCGGGCTACGTTCGCTAAGCTGCTGTCAAATCACAACACGGGAAGCGCTGTCACAATCAGAACTCGTTACGTATTTCTGAAGGAGGGACTTCATAGAACACGGAACATCAGCCCGTTTTTAGGACAGTGAAAACAGCGGTATACAGATAAGTAAGTTGTGTTAAAAATACTGTGTTTTTTACAAGCGAAACATGAACACATGTTATATTGCACACTGTAAACACAATCAAAGCTTCAAAAAGACAAAGAACGGGACCTTTAATGTACACTATTGGAATGCTGCTGTGGGACAATGTGAGAGACACCTATCAAATTTAATACATTATTGTAAATATTATCAGTAGACCTACTATAGTGTAAATATTGTGTAAATGTTATCAGTAGACCTACTATAGTGTAAATATTGTGTAAATATTAACAGTACTATACTACTAAATTTGGTAGTGGAGCTCACATTATCACCTGGGTTTTTAGCCACTAATTTTGGTGGCATGTGATGATGTGAGGTGCTTCATTAGATTAGAATAACTTGCCACTGACGTGGAGAGACTCTTTCTTCCTGGGCATAAGATGCACGTTACATAAACATTCTTACCTTTCACCACAACAAGGGAAAAGTAGCGCTTATACTTCCAGTTTGCGAAAGCTACCTTTGAAGTCGTTGGCCATCGCTCTGACGCTCTTTGTGTGTGTGAATATGCGTGTGCGTGCGTGTCATAGGTGTGTGTGTGTGTGTGTGTGTGAACTCAACCTATCAACCTCAAGCTTGCCTCCCACCCACTAATCATCATCAGTTATGTGTACCACCCCACCCAACACGCATGGCATGTACGTCCACACACACACACACACACACACACACACACACACACACACACACACACACACACACACACACACACACACACACACACACACACACACACTCCAACCAGAAAAAACAAAAAACGTTGCAGGTCCGACTTACAGAGAGCCTGTTCGGATGAAAACCGCTTCAGTGGGCTCAATTATAGTAACGCCGCATTTTATTCTCAGTAACGCTAACGCCGTTGTAATGGGAGAAACAGTAATTTGTTTGATTACTCGTTACTGAAAAAAATAATTCCGTTAGTAACGCCGTTTATCTATAACGCCGTTAATCCCATCACTGATGGTCTCTAACCCATGGCTACCTCATGTTCTTTAGTCACTGCTCTTTTTCATTGAGCCAATCTTTCCACTGCCAAAGGTTTATCACAACAAGATCAACAGCACTTTAGACACTTGAAAACTGCTCAAGACATTCACCTCTCTCTTCTTCCACCTCCTCACAATGGCTTATGATTTTCACAGACAAGATAACAACCTCTAGGAGTCAGTTTTCACCACCAGATTCTCTCTAATACCCGCCACCTACATGCAACTCTCTGCTCTCCTTTTTTTCTCTCTCAGAGGCCCTCTAAACTTCTCCTCTCCAAACAGTCAACTGCTAGCCCCCTTGACCCTATTTTGTTCTATTTCCTTCAAGCTCATCCTCAATGGCACTTTCTCCAGTATATTCAAACAGGCTCTTCAAACTCAACTGCTTAAAAAAATTCTACACCCTTTACTAGTGGAAAATTGCAGACTGGTCTCTTTCAACATGTTCACAACAGACTTTCATGCAGGTCCCTTTTTTCCTCTCACAGAAAAGTCTGCTTGACCAAATCAATCAGGCTTCAAAAGCACAAATTCAATGTAGACCGTATTTCTGTCTGTGTCCGAAGCCTTGTGGCTGCTTCAAAATCATCTGTCCTCATTCTATTGCATCTGTCTATAGTAAATAATCAAATCCTCTTACCCATCTCTTGGCAATGGGGATCAGTCATTCAGAATACCAACATATGTTACTTTACCTATGTAGCATGTTTATCAGCTCATAACAAAAAAACGACAACCAATCCAGCTGCTGCACTATTATGAAATATGATATTGTATGATATTCAGATTGGCAAAACTCTGACAGGAGTGTTACCACAAGAGTAAAGGACAAAATACTGTTTCTTTGAATAAACACGTTAACTGTGGAAGGCAACCATAACACACGCCAGTTCTCCCAGCATTCAACTTCTAAAAGTGCCTTTGGAATCAGGTGGGGTTATAACAAGGTGAGGGAGCCCCTCTTACACAGCTTTGTGAGCAGATGGAAACAATGTTTTAACCCTTAGAGAGAAACTTTTAATAGGTGTAGAAAAGTAGTTACCAGATAGTCCTCTGAGCATAGCTGTCAGGGAGCTCTTCCCATCCAAGCTCAAGCCTCTGAGCTATAGCATCAATGTCATTGGAAATCTCTGCCTGACAAACTAACTGCAAAGCTGCTCATCAACCCCAGGCACATAGTTACAACCAATGCAGGCCAAGGTGAAAAATATGATAGAAAGACCTTGCAAGGATTGAAAGTTCATAAATGATTTGGGGTATTAATGCGAGGTTCAAGAATTAGTTCTGCCTAAATTAAAATGAGTTAACCAGTACACACTTCAAAATGTGTTTTACTTGCTCTTGAGATTTGAACGACTGCTAAGTAGGAGAAAACTTTATAATTAACTTAATTAGATTACCCAAGGTAATCAAATAATGTGGCACTTGTGACATTGTTTTACCATGCAGCTGTCAGTAAAGCCAAGTGGTTTAATTTAGTGGCAGATCTATCTGAAGAGAGTGTAGTTATAACATATTTAATAATTATACACATCAGTATATAAAGAGAAAGCAACCTTACTTAAAAAATAAAAAGTAAATAATTACATCACATTAAACGTAATTAGGAAGGAAGAATGTTGTTAATCTAAAGCTAAAAAAAATGTCAAGGATAAGCCCATAGCCCATAGCCCATACTACAATAAGTTAGGGAGATACCACACTGTAAAAAATAAAAACTGAAAATTTACTGGTAATTTTCTTCCAGGACATTGTCCAGTAATTTTACGGAAATTTATGTTCACCCTTAAAACACAAACTAATGCAATGTGTAAGTCAAAATACAGGTAAAACACCTGTAAAAAACCAATACGCAAAATTCTCGCAAAATTCATATTGTCACAGGGTGTTTTGGTTACGGTTCATTGTTCATGTTTGTAGTTTATCATGTTCACGGTTATGTTTGAGTGTGTCATGTTCACTGTCTTGCTTCCTGATTTTTGTCATGTGACTCCCATGCCCACATGTGATCTTGTGTCTTGTTCTGTCATTGGTTTATTGTTTGATCACTGTTCACAGGTGTCATTTGTCTCAGTGTATTTAGGTGTGTTCGACATCGGCTGCGGCCGGATTCAACTGATCGGAGAGAGTAGCCGCGTGCAGACGGGGAGGAGCTGCAAACGGAGACGTGAAGTCGGACACTTTCTGCTTCCCGTAGTGACGCTCGCACTGTGTTTGCATACTTTATCAGCTGAAGTGAAATAAATGCAATATTTGGCAATGCACAGATGTTTCAGAGACATTATTGTCATGTAATACTTTATGTACTGCTTAATAAACCGTGTGTTTGTACAAGAATAAAGTTCAACATATAAGTCTACACTATCAATGAAGTGGGGTCTACGTTTTTAATCAGTTTTATTTTGATAAGCATGACAATATAACATCGCGACTACATGAAAGGAGGTTTAACTGTTATAAAAAAAAAACGGATTTGTGAGCATTAGTGGAGCTGAAGGTTTTGGAATAAACACGAAACACACATGATCGCTGTCATGTGGTGAATCCAGCCAATCGAGGAACAGCTGTGTCGTCATCAGAGTCTGTGCAGCCTCTTACAGCTGCTCTGGAGAAACTGCACCAGCTGTGTTAGCCGACTGCTCTCGAATCGCTCTTGCGGCACTTTGTTGACATACAGTTTGACTTGTTTAGTCAAGTCTTTGTTTTGTTTTGTTTTGCTTTGCCAAGTCTTTATTTTGATTTATGTTAAGTTTTAAGTTAAAATAAAACTGCACTTGGGTTCAACAACTTGCCTCTCCAGTGGATAAACGTTACACATATGTATTATGCCCTATTTTTACTGACTTTTTTTTTTACAATGCAAGTTACAGTTATAATAAGAGTTTTGCATTTATATTAAGCACTCTTTACATTTATACAGTTATAATACCGTATTTCCTCAAATAAAAACCTGTAGTCAATTAAATGCCGGGTCTCTGATAGTGGCCGGGGGTGTGGCCAGCACGAACAAATAAAGGCCGGTCTCAAATTAAGGCCGGGAAAAATGATTTCCTTTCATGTGCATTCAAGTTCAGCATAATGTACAGTAGGGTTGTGTCGAAGGAGCGAAACCATCGTGACCATTGCGAGTGTGACGCACACTAACCTGTTGCCTCTGGCTTGGCGTGCTCAGTTGGGGACACTATATTTTTCAACTAAACATCGAAATAAATCTAATTAATAAACTAATTTAACCATGTAAACTAAATTACTGATCTAATTATTGATCTAAAGCCCACACTGTCACCGTATGGAAATTGAAATGAACTGATGACATTAAATGGCTATACAGCTGAATAAAATTAGGCTGCATTATTTTCCTGTTTAACACTGTAAACCTGCTTTGAAACAATCTACATTGTTAAAAGCGCTATATAAATAAAGTTGACTTGACTTGACTTGACTAATCCTGGTCTCTTCTATACTTAACCTAAACACTTTGCAGGGATTGCTCTGTAAATTAAATTGAGAATATAACTGATGCATATCTGCTATTTTAAATACTGTAGTCTATGAGAGATGTGACGTGTGTTAGTCTGTGAAAGCTACACAAATATTGATCTTGACAGTCTCTTAGCCTCTTGTCTTTTTTACACATCTTACTCTGCATTTAACTTAAAATATTTTATTTTGTACAAGAAAACAGCATAGGCTTCAAAATAAATTATGTTATTGAAATATTGTAAAGTGGTCATTTGAACAACACGAACGTTTAAAAAACAATATGCAAAATCAAAATTGAATAGCTCCATAACAGATTGAGAAAAGTGCGCGCATTAGTTGGGTTAGAAAAACAACAAAATTATAGGGATTTTTTTAAAGTAGAAAATAATATTTATGTAAAGAGATATATATATATATTAAAATAAAAAGTGCTTAAAGGAACAACTCTTCTTAAGTGGAAGGAAGCTTTTTTTCGCTCACGTGGAATATAGAAAGCACATTAGTTGGGTTAGTAAAATAACAAAATTATAGAGTTTATATTGAGTCTATAAAACACAAAAGATCAACAAATATATCAGAAAAGCCTTTCTTTAAAGTTAATTTCGTTTTGTATAAATTGTATCTTAATTTAAATCTATGTTTAATCAACCAAATTGCCCGGATTTAATAAATAACAAGCAAATAGCCTATAACAGACAATGGCATGGAGGCGGAGGCGGCAGCGCAGCGTGATCAACGGCTTAAATGAACAACTACTAGAAAAGAAAAAAATCTTTAGTCATGGGCAGCCCTTACTATTTATTTCAGATAGGCCTATATTTTGTCCAGCATGTCACAAAGGGGGTTCTGGGTTGAGCGGCGGTGCTGATCAGAATGAGCTTCAGAAATGAGCGGAATCTCCAGAAAGGCGCTTGATCTCCACTGGAGGAAACATTACCGCTCTATGTACACACCGCAACAGTCACAATATGACCTCATGTATGTTTTAAAAACACAATTCAACTTATAAATAATACTTTTTAATGGGCCACTTAAAATGTTTATTACAAATAAATTATTAAATTCTAAAAATGAATAAAATGAAAAAAAAAAATTGCATTGCATTTGCAATCCTTTGAAACCACCCCTTCCTGCGCCCCTGATGATATCTGTCCTCTGGAACGCTATCGCTCTTCATTTAAAACCGTTTATTTAAAAAAATTATTATTTCAAATAGATGGAATTCGAAATACAGGCCTGCCCCTAATAAAAGCCTGCTTCAAATAAATGCCGGTGACCGGCTTTTATTTGAGGAAATACGGTAAGCACTTTTACAGTTAGCATGATAACTAATGCAGTCTGTACCTTTGTCTCAATTATCTTTAATACAGTAAAATAAAAGTAAAGTACAGCATAACCCAATCTCATAGTCAGCCTTAGAAGGTAAATTCATGAGCTTCAGACAGCGTAAAAACTTAAATGATAAACCAGCTGACTTCTTTCTTAAATCCCAGAATTACAGGCTGTAACAGTGCAGTGAAAAAAAAAACGTATTAATTATTCCAGCATGTACACACTTTCATGTCAATGAATATAAATCAAATTGCATTTAAATGTACAATAGTGTCTTGCAGAAACAATGAACACATTTTCTGAGATGCATTAAAATTGAAGTCATATTGGTCTCAGAAACAATACACGGGGAGAAAGAGAGAGATGAGAGACAGAGAGCACGGAAGAGCTTAGTGAAGCCCTAGGGGCACCAGCAGTAAAAATAGCCCTGACAGGTTCCTGCTTCACTGGCTCAGGTTTGTCAGGGGCTCTGCAAGGCCCTCCATCCTCTGCATCCCCTCCAGATGCTGTACATGGATGGAGGAGGGAATAGAGGGAAAGAGCAGGAGGAGGATGGGGATTGGGTTTTGTGGTTGGAGTGAAGCTTATCCCCAGGGAACAAGTCTGGTGAGGTAAAGTGGTGAACTTCCTTCAAAACTTTTTAAATCTCTTTTCCAAAGGACGTGCCAATATAAATTAATTAAAAGGGTCATATATTTATTTTCTTTCCCCCTAAAGTCAATAAATGCTATTATGTTTTTTGAGACAAACTGATTTTGATATTTTTCATGAACATTTTCAATTATTTCAACCTAAATGTTTTTAATGACAATTTCGACCCTCTTTTTGTCTCTACATTTACATTTACATTTACATTTAGTCATTTAGAAGACGCTTTTATCCAAAGCGACTTACAAATGAGAGCAATAGAAGCAGCTAGAACAGTCAGGGGCAACAGTATGTAACAGTACGCAAGTGCTGTAACAAGTCTCAGTTAATCTAGCACAGAACACACAGGACAGAAGGTGTTTTTTTTTGACAGACAGACAGACAGACAGACAGACAGACAGAAAATGAATAGAATGTTAAGTGCTATTCTTGATTGATCAGGTGCTGCTGGAAGAGATGTGTCTTTAGCTGTTTTTTGAAAATGGCTACAGACTCGGCTGCTCGAATTGAGATAGGCAGGTCATTCCACAGGGTGGGTGTGGTCCAGGAAAAGGTCCGTGAGAGTGATTTCATGCCTCTATGGGATGGCACCACAAGGCGTCGTTCACTGGCAGAACGTAAGCTCCTGGAGGGTGTGTAAGTCTGCACAAGCGAGTTTATGTATCTTGGTGCAGAGCCAGTGGTTGCTTTGAAGGCGAGCACCAGTGTCTTGAATTTGATGCGAGCGGCTATTGGGAGCCAGTGGAGACTGATGAAGAGAGGCGTGATGTGTGCTCTCTTCAGCTCGTTAAAGACCACCCTTGCCTCTGCATTCTGGATAAGTTGCAAGGGTTTGATAGTACATGCCGGAAGGCCCGCTAGAAGAGCATTACAGTAGTCCAGTCTGGAGAGAACGAGAGCTTGGACCAGGAGTTGTGTGGCATGCTCTGATAGGAAGGGTCTAATCTTCCTAATGTTGTATAACGCAAATCTGCAGGACCGGGTTGTTGCAGTAATGTGGTCAGTGAATTTTAGCTGATCATCAATCACAACTCCAAGATTCCTGGCTGTCCTGGACGGAGTTATGGTTGATGATCCTAGCTGAATGGAGAGATTGTGATGAAGTGCTGGTTTGGCTGAGACCACAAGCAGTTCTGTCTTTGCAAGGTTGAGTTGCAGGTGATGTTCCTTCATCCAGGCAGAAATGTCTGTTAGGCAGGCGGCGATACGAACACCAACCGTGGGATCATCTGGTTGAAATGAGAAGTAGAGTTGAGTGTCATCGGCATAGCAGTGATAGGAAAAGCCATGTTTCTGAATGACAGATCCCAGTGATGACATGTAGATGGAGAAGAGAAGTGGTCCAAGCACTGAGCCCTGTGGAACTCCAGTGGCTAGATGATGTGACTTAGACACTTCACCTCTCCATGACACCTTGAAGGACCTACCTGATAGGTAAGACTTGAGCCACTGGAGAGCAGTTCCTGAGATGCCCTTCTTCATGAGAGTTCACAGGAGGATCTGGCGGTTAACTGTGTCAAAAGCAGCAGACAAATCTAGTAAGATAAGTACTGTGGATTTGGAAGCCGCTCTTGCCTGTCTTAGTGCCTCCGTAACCGAGAGCAGGGCAGTCTCAGTTGAGTGGCCGCTTTTGAAGCCGGATTGGTTGTTGTCCATGAGGTTGTTCTGTTCAAGAAACGTAGAGAGCTGGTTAAACACAACTCGCTCAAGTGTCTTTGCAATGAAAGGCAGAAGGGATGCCCGCAGAATCATCCCGCAGAAGGTAGTGGGATGATTGGAAAGGATGAGTTTGGAGACATCTGTTTCGGAGAGCAGAGAGAAGGAGGGAAGCGTATGTGTGATAGTTTTTGAGATGTGCGTGTCGGTTTGTGGTGTGGAGAATTGGCTGCTGATGGAGGATGTTTTGTTTGTGAAAAATGATGCAAAGTCATCAGCTGTAAGAGTTGATGAAGGAGGGGGGGAGGAGGACAAAGGAGCGAGAAGAATGTTCTGAAAAGTGCACGAGAGTCAGGGCAGTTGTTGATTCTGTTGTTGTAGTATGTCGTTTTAGCAGTGGAGACATTAGTAGAGAAAGAAGCGAGGAGAGACTGATACAGGGTCAGGTCAGTAGTGTTTTTAGTTTTGCGCCACTTCCTCTCTGCCGCCCTGAGCCCAGAGCGATGTTCGCGAAGAACATCAGACAGCCAGGGGGCAGAGGGGGTGGTGCGGGCTGGCCTGGATGAAACGGGACAGAAGTTGTCTAAGCAAGATGTTAGAGTGGAGCAAAGAGTGTCAGTAGCACTGTTAGTGTCCAGAGCTGAGAACTCAGAAGGTGGAGGGAGTGAGGATGAAACCATAGTGGATAGACGGGAGGGAGAGAGCGAGCGTAGATTACGGCGAAAGGTGATCTGAGGAGGAGTGTGTGTTGTGGCAGGAGTCAGTAGGAGGTTAAGAGTGATGAGAAAGTGATCTGAGGTGTGCAATGGAGTAACTAAAGTGACGTCTGTGGAGCAGTAGCGTGTGTAGATAAGGTCCAAATGGTTACCTGATTTGTGAGTAGCTGTAGTAGATACTTGCTTAAGGTCAAATGAGGCCAGAAGAGTGGTGAAGTCAGCAGCCTGGGACTTATCAAGGTGGATGTTGAAGTCACCGAGCAGTACCAGAGGAGTACCATCCTCGGGGAAGTGAGAGAGCAAAATATCCAATTCCTCCAAGAAGTTACCCAGTTGACCTGGAGGGCGGTAAATAACTACAACATGGATTTTAGCAGGGTGAGTGATAGTGATTGAGTGTGATTGAAATGAGCAGTTGCTAGGCTCAAATTTCCAATCCTTTGAGATGAGCAGACCAGTACCTCCGCCCCTCCCAATCGGGCGAGAGGTGTGTGAAAAAGTGTAATTATTTGAGAGAGCCGCAGGAGTGGCAGTGTCTTCCGGTTTGATCCAGGTTTCAGTTAGAGCCATGAGACTGAGATGTGAGTGAGTGGCCAGAGATGAAATAAAGTCTGCTTTGTTTACAGCAGACTGGCAATTCCAGAGACCAATTGGAATGGACATTAATGTAGCAGAGGAAATAGGTACACTACGCAGATTATTAGGATTACGGCATCTGTACTGAGCGTAATTTACGGTGTGTGTGGTAATAGTAGAGATTTGGAAGCACATAGTGAATACAGGTTAGAGAAATAAACAGATGAAAGCAAGCAAAACACAAAAGTGAACAAAGTAGAAGGAAAGCTATACTCAAGTGCCTTGTCGGTGTCCTTGCTCGAGTGGAGTCGCGCAGAGTAGAGTCTATGTCTTTACACTCTTCGGTCTTCACACGAGGAGGCTGAACGCTCCTGCTGACGCTTCCACGCCAGCGTCAACGAGCGTATTAAATAGATGCTAATTACTACAATCAGAACAGGTGAGGACGCTTTTGTAATTCGCCCAAACAATCAAGGGAACAGCCTGTCAATGGCTCAGCTCCAAAGCGAAACTATGACTCACGAGTAGTGCAAATATCCAGCAATAGCAATAACAATTGAGTGCGGACGGGCGGCAAAAACAGCCCGTGTTATAATTCAAATACAATTATCTTAACCAGTAAAATTATACATCGAAAAATAACTACAGAATCGAAATGTATCCACTTGTAAGCGTGTAATACGCTGAGCAAATACAGCAAACTGAGTAATTCGAAAAAACACTTACATACGGCTTCAATATGCGCTCCTTCACTGTCAGCACGCTTCTTCTCTAAGAATTAAACATTTCTGCTGCTGTGCCTTTAAAACTTCTAAATCCCCAATGGACACAGCCCTTGTCATTACTTACTCGTGCGCTGCGAGTTTGTCACATTTAATAGCTTTAACTGCCCCATCTTTTAGTGTCCTCCATGGCAGCAGCCACTCATTTCCATTTTTTTCCCTTCATGTTTTATTGTCATTACTTCTGGTGTTTTTGCTTTTTTTAACTGGTGTCCATATAAGTTCTGAAAGTTAAAGTCATTTTTCAGAGTGAATTCTTTTATCTCAAAACATCAAGGAAAATTCCTTTTGATATGAGTCCTTTAATTTTTCACAGTTCTCATTAAACAGTTATAGTAAACAGTACTTTAAATGTTTAGTCATATTCAATTCAAATTTCCTCATTGGAGTGCTTGTTTTATAATTGTAAAATAATTGTTTGGATTTGATTTATGTATGTATTTATTACTTTGTTCATTCTGCCATTGGAAATCTTCCAATTTATATAAGAAGAAGAATACTTGGGTAATTACAAATTTCCCACCTTATCATATACATTTAACATATATAACGCTATAACCCCTACTTTTATGCATGAAAATATAATTGGACATTTATTCTAATGCTCTGTACTGCTGCAGAAGTGCAATAGTTAGATTTTGTTTCTTCTCCCGTTGCCAAAATGTTATTTTTAGTTCCGTTTCTCCCTACAGTGGAACACAATGGGCCCTATTTTAACGATCTGAGCGCATAGTCTGAAGCGCATGGCTCAGATGCACTTAGGGCGTCCATATTCACTTTTGCTAGTTTAACAGCTGAAAAAATGGTCGGCGCTCAAGGCGTATGGTCCACAAAGGTTATACCTAGTCTCTTAATGAGCCATGGGTGTGTTTTGGGTGTAAAGTGCAATAAACCAATCGGAATCTCATCTCCCATTCTCTTTAAAGGGTAACTAAACCCCAGAGCTTAACTCCACCCACTGCCAATTTTTGAAAAATGCTGGAAAAGTGGGCAGAGCCCCACGGAGACAGAGGGGACGAACCGAGGGCGGAGCTGAGCGGAGGGCGTGCACCTGAGACCTGCAGTGACGGATTGATTGACAGCTGTCAGACTCGCGAGTCGCAAAGATGGAGAATGACTGGAGTGACGCCAGCTTTACATCAGAGCGGTCATTCTCCTACCTTCACCTGAAGTGGAGTAGGGTGAATTGTCTGTAGACACAGATCCAGAGCCTTATCAATGCGAGCCGCTGGCTCAAACTGCGTTAACTCCCGATGCCGACGATGCAAGCAGCAGCGCAAGAGAACTGACCGAATCTATGAACAGTCAAATCCTTATACTGAATACTACTAAAAATAGATCAGATATCTGATATACATACCATGTAAATTATTCTCCAAATTATTCTTCATTCAAATTAACTGAATCAATAAGCAGCGCAGGACCAATAAGTTCAGACCTAAAAGCCTATTATAAACGGATTTCCTCAAATAAGTTAGACTATATACGCCAGCACGTTATGGTATTGTTGTTCGTTACCGCGGCAACCACAAATTGCGTCTCATGTATGAAAATTATCTGTACACATGACGGGCGGCAATAATATCGCAAGAAAAGCCTGACGTGTACTGACAACTGCATTATTTAACCGTATTTTCTTCATTGCAATGTTAAAGCAAGTATCAAGTAAGTTTCATTCATAATGTTTCTACTTCATGTAACATGACAGTTCATACTGGAGTGAAGCCGTTCTCATCATGTGATTGGGGAAAACATTTCTGAGGGCGTGGTGAGCTTGTGCCAGGGGTGTGGGTAGTGAGCCGTTGGAAGTGCCATCCTACGTCACGATGTACCACAACGTCCAATAGGAAAATTCAACTGCAGTAGTCACCGTTCAACCTTAAGAGGGCAGCACTTTGGTGGTTTTACACCATATTTTATAGAATTAAAACACTTTATACTCAAATGGCAAAACATTTTCTCGAATCAATGAATAGCATTAATAAAGCCCCAGTATTACAGATCATTAACTAATAACAGTTGGTTTAGTGTTTAGTTAGCCTTTAAAAGCCAGTTGTGCTTGCACCATGGCGGAATATAGACACCCTCAACCTGACGAGTGAGTTTAAATACATGTGTGTATTGCCACGATTGGTTAAATAAGTAGCCAATTTTATTCATCATCACTGCAAATAGGCAATTCTGATACATGCAATGACTATCCATTATGACATGTAGGCATTTTTATCTTTATGTACACAATAATAATCTTTTACATTGTAACCCCTTTATTTTTAATATGTTGCATGTTTTTTGCTGCTGTGCGCCACTGTGTGTGTAATAAAGAATGTAAGCACGTTGTGCACCCGCCTATAGGCACATATTACTAACGCACCCTTTAAATAACAAAAAATGCTGCGCTATTGACTTTAGACCAGGTTTCAGTTGGTCAATGGTGCAGTCTATTCCAACAATGTGCCTGAACACACCTCGTTTTCAGACCAGCACACTCATGGGTGCATAAATGGGCGCAAATGCATTTGCTGTTTAAACAACGTGGCGCAGGACGTGAGAAATTATAATTGTATCGGGCTGAAACTAGCAAAAAACATTTGCGCCAGGTGTATAATAGGGCCCAATGTTTTACAAGTGCTTTTTCTGGGGATTTTTAAACCAAATTAACCATTTCTGGCAAGTGCCATGTGATCTGAAAAAGGCAAGTGTCTATTCTTTAATATACTTAAGGCTACACTATGTAACTTTTGTTCCATAAAAGTAGCCAGAGCTACTTCTCTCTATTTACAGAAATGACGTGACACGCACAGGCGAATGATGCATGAAAAAAATTTCCTGGAAAAAAATCTGTCCTGACTAATCTTAAACATAAATCATTATTATAAGTTTATCAAAGTGTATCTGTGAAAAGACACTGTTTGGAAGATTAATTCTTTTTGCACTTTTATTATTAACATTTTCAATCAAAATCAAATTTTACATAGTGTAGCTTTAATTTTCTCCTCAAATCACATTCTTCCTCACTCAGGAAATTCACCACTGGTTCCTAGCTGGCATCAAATATAATACAGTATTATCATTATGTGATTAAAAATACCTGTTTCAGTTGTACAAAGGGGTAAGAGAAATATCCAAACGTGTGCCTGAAAAGCTTAGATTAGAAACTACACATTGTTAACAGCATTTATAAACTTGTTTTCACCATTTAAATGTATACTGTACACACTGTATTGTGTTCATATTTTGTTAATGCTGTACTATGTTTTCCTAAAGTGCTTAAAATCAATAAAAAAATGCTTTCTCTCAATCTCAGAAAAATAATTTTGTAATTTTTGCTCTGCAAGAACAACCTAGGTAGGTATATTTATCACATGTTGTGCCAAATCCAAGCGGTAAAGGACACTGTGTTCCCGGTCCTTGTCAAATGAATCGAACTGCATTGGAGCATTTGCACAGCTGGTTCCACCCTCTGACTTTGACATAGTATTTTCCTGAAGAATGACTCTATAAAGTATTAATGAAGTGTGTCATGCAGGCTTGTGGAGGGAGGAGGGTCGGTGGCATTCATACGGTGCATGCAGTGAGAAAATACATCCAGGGCATTCAGCATTACACTCTTATCATTACCCTCTGTGCCTTCCCTTTACCTGGGTGGAACAAAACACTTGCAAATATGAGGCCCCATTCTTCCTCTTTCCTTTTTAAATCCATCAATCTGTTCTGTCCCCATACCTGCCCCCATGGTGTTGACTCTCCCTGATAAGTTGGCCTGGACCACGTGAGCTCTTTAAACAGTAATGAGCTAATAACAGCGGATGAATAGGATGACTGGAGGCAGAGAAAGCTCCACATGGCATGGAGAGACAAAAATGACAATGGTGCAAATAGCACAGGAAGAGGTCAAGAGACCAGGAGACTATTCCTTTCTCTCCACAGGGAAGCACAGTGGGTTGAGAAGATCTATTGTTGTGTGTGTTTTATGCTTGTTCCCACTGTCATTGCCACTTAGTTCATATGGAACTTGCAATTGGATAATTCACCCAAAAAAAGGAAACTCATGAGCCTCATGTTGTTCCAAATATGATTAACAATATTTTGAAAATATTTTGAAAAATGTTTAAAATGTTTTGTCCATTCAATTAAATTAAATGAGGCAGAATGATCCCAGTATAAAATATACAATTAGAGTACTACTTTCAGCAGCAGTGCTTCAATGTGATGACATAAAAAGACAGTGAATGCACAACATTGGCAAGAAAATAAGTTGCCATTGCATGTAGTCAGCTTCATTAACAAATTACTCTTATGAACCAGTTCTTGGGGAGTCAAAATACACAGAGCAACCAGTGTAGATCAATTCATGAACAAACAGGCTAACTTTAAACCTTGGGCTTAGTTTCCTGCTTGGTAGCTGCAATTTGAGGTCCCGTGTGGAGAGCCAGACCCTTTGTCAAGGTTGGTAGGGAGATGTTGACGACGTCACCTATTGGCCTGGATCTCCTGGTTCCTGACAGCCCTTTGCAGACGTACATGAGCAGTGTCCCACACCCTCTCACTGCGATGAATCCAGTCATTGACTGCAGGTACCATATATAGTTCTCCTGACCACGGGAACATAGGGGGTTGGTATCCAAGCACGTATTGAAATGGGGTGAGACCAGTTGATGAACGTCTTAAAAAGTAATTTTCGTGTACTCTGCCCATGGTAGAAACTCTGACCAGCGATGTTGTTCACGACCACAGTACGACAGTAGATACCTGCCAATCCCTTGATTCAACCATTGAATTGTGTTCCTCTATCTAAAACAATATCTTAGGGTATGCCATAAACACTGAAAACATGTTGGAACAGCACTTGAGCGGTTTCCTTTCATAGGTATAAGACAGCATGCTTTTGAAAAGCGGTCAATGATAACTAGGATTGTTGTGAATTAAGTTGAAGGAGTTAGATCAGTGACCAATTCAATTGAAAGGTGTGAACAAGGTTGTTGGGGAATGGGCAAAGGTTGTAACAAACTAGAGGGTAATCCTTTGGGTGTTTTGAAGTGGGCACAGACAGAGCAGGACTTGACATATTTAGCCAAATCTTTAATCATCGATGGCCACCAGAATTAATTTTGTGTGAGACGGAGTGTTCTTGAGAAACACAGATGGCCTGAGCAGAGTAATGTATGGACCCTTTGCATGACTCTTATACTAAGATTTACAGGAACATAGTGCTTGTTGGGGGGACAACCTAGTGGTGTTGGTTCATTCTGTTCTCTTTGAATTTCCTCCATCAAATCCCATGTAACGGGTGCAATGATAACTGATGGGGCAGGATAAAGTCGGGCATGGATTCTGTTTGGGGATGATCATGTCGCCTGGATAGGGTATAGGCCTTGCTGTTTTTACTGCCAGGTCGGTAAATTACAGTGAATTGGAATATTGTGAAGAAAAGTGACCAGCGTGCTTGACGAGGGTTTAGTCTCTTGGCACTCCTGACGTACTCAAGATTCTTATTGTCCCTGATTACCTGGAATTGCTGAGTGGAAGTTATTCTATTGCGACTTTCATAGATAGATGTTCTTTATTACCGACATCATATTTGCATTCTGCATCCGTGAGTTTTCTTGAAAAGTATGCACATGGATAGAGCTTGCCTGGCTGTCCATGGCATTGAAAGAGCACTGCACCAATTCCACTGTTTGAAGCATCGACCTCTAAGACAAGCGGCAGGTTGGGATCTGGATGTTTGATGATGGGTGCTGTTGTGAAACTGTTCTTGAGTTCAGTGAAGGCTTGGGTGGCATTTTCAGTCCATTCTAATTTTGAAGGTTTACCTTTCAGCAGGGACATCAGTGGGGCAGCTTTAATGCTATAATTACGGATAAAGCGTCAATAGAAGTTGGCAAATCCTAAGAAGCGCTGAAGTTCCTTGACTGTGGTTGGTTGGGGCCATTCAGTGACTGCTGTAATCTTGGAACTGTCCATTTCTACACCTTGATGGCTGATGTTATATCCCAGGAATGAGGTTCGTTTGACATGGAATGCACACTTCTTAGCTTTTACATAAAGTTAATTATCTAGTGTCTGAATAGCACAGTCTTGACATGATCCTTGTGTTCACTTTCAGACTTGGAGTAGATAAGGATATCATCAATGTATGCAATTACATACTTGTTCAGGATGTCTCTGAAGATCTCATTGATGAAAGACTGAAAGATTGCTGGTGCATTGGCTAGCCCATACAACGTGACCTGGTATCCATAGTGCCCCCTAGTGGTCAGAAATGCTGTTTTCCACTCATCCCCTTCTCTGATGATGTTGTAGGCACTCTTGAGATCTAACTTGGTTTAGATTGTTGCCTCCTGGAGTTTTTCTAGGGCAGCAGGTACTAATGGAAATGAATAACTTAATTTAACTGTGACAAACCTCTGTAGTCAAGGCAATGCTGAAGTCCTCCATCCTTCTCCACAAAGAAGAAGTTTGCAGCTGCTGGAGAAGTAAAGGGACGAATGAAACAAGAACTGAGAGCTTCTTTTATGTATTCCTCCATTGTCTGAGTTGCTGGGCATGATAGGGGATAGGTCTTACTTTTGGGAGGCATCGCATTGGGTATAAGGTTAATGGCACAAACCCAGTAACTTACCCAGTAACCCTGTAATTGGTAACTCCTAGTTGCATGGGCTCAGGGCTGGATTGAACAGTAGGCAGGGCTGGATTGGATATTTGAGAAATTTGGTTGGTTGAAATAATTCTCTGTGAAGGTAATTTGGTTTTAGCGGGGTTATTGTGCTTGAGGTTATCAATCTTGATAGCGAGTGTCACATACTCCAAGAATGATTGGTTTTCTCCTTTGCATGCAAGTTCTGCTTGTGTGGCAGGAGGAATCTGGACACAGTGGCACTAAGGGCCCAACTACTTCGATTGGAATTAATACAGCTTTAAGAGAACCGACTATGCCACTCTGACATCACACAGAGAACAATTAGTACACATTATATTAAGGCACGCAAGTTGGTTGCACTAGTAAGGAACAGAGGCATGAATATCATATAAAAAAATAGTTCTTTATTAATACAAAAATCTCATTAAAATAAGCTGAGGGTACCAGGCAAGACACGCCTGGTATTCATTGATGATTTCATCAATCGATCGCCTTACCAGTTAACAGAGACATGAGAAAAGCACATGTATTCTCATCAGACTCAAAATCATCCCCTTGTTGTTTGAAAAAGATTTTTCTTTTTCAGAAGAAATCCTTTGCATTGCTCTGCTGAACCATCAAATTTATCGGGTAAAGCAAAGCTTACCTTCTTGGGCATAGTTGGTGGTAGCAATCGGAGATACTCCATGAGGTATTCGTTAGCAGCTTGTAGTTTGCCCAGCTGTTCCTGGTATCCCTTGAGGAAGTCGCTTTGGTAAGCAAACACTGTCTGTAGATTAGAAACTTCTGCTGGATTCAATGGTGGCAAAGTATTATGTAACGCAGCGGAAGCCGAGTTAGAATCCATATGCAGTTGTTTATTAAAATCCACAGCAAACAAAATCCAAATCGGCAGGCAGAGGTAACACACAATAAGGCAGTCCAATCCAAACAACAGAGCAAAGGGATAATCCAAGAGGCAAAAACAGAACAAAGCAGGCAATGGTCATAGACAAGATAAACACGACAATGATAATAGAACGCTCAGTAAGGCAGGTAGACCAGCAATATTTTTCAATGGCCTGTTAGCTAGGTCATGCTTAATTGTCTCACAAACAGGAAGTAACCCGTGAAGTAAAGGGAGCGACACACAGTCAGTACTTGGGAGAGGGCTCCCTTTGCTGGCATGGCATTACAAATAATACTAGTTCACATATAGACATCCACGTGTTAATAAAAAAACTCAAACATTGTTTGCAAACTGATCCAGTCTCAGTGCTTTAATATTTTGGCATTTCTTTCTAATGTTAACATATACATTTTTTTTTTTTTTAAGTCTTAAACTTGATGCCCTGAATCTTGTGATATACATATCATCCAAGAAGCCTATGTAATGAAACGTAGTAATAATAGACCCACTCTTACAAGGTCACAGATATTTAGAATATGTTGATGTGTTTAATATAAATTTTGTTTAGTGGTGAGCCGTTATCGGCATTAACGTGCTGCATTAACGCGAGACTCTTATCGGGCGATAAAAAAAATATTGCCGTTAATCTATTCTCAAAGTTGGGTTGGGAGCTGGGTCTATACTACGCAGGCTGTGATGACTTTCACCTTGATATTTTAGCGCGGATGTACACCTAGCCGAATTGCACTGTAGGGGGCGAGAGAATGAGTCTTCGAACCTGGGTGTATGCCTACTAGTGTTGTCAAAAATATCCATATTTCGATATGTATGGATACTGAAATAACTGAAACGATACGATACTCATTTTCTACAGTATTGATATCAGCTGCGCTGTCCTCTCCGACCGACAGCGAGTTGACACGCACCTGCCTCCTTTCATTCAGTCCATTTAATCCTCTGAACATTGCGAACGGGTGTTCTGTTGGATTTTTCTTCATGACAGTTAGTATTGGTGTGACCAGTCTGAATTTCGTGCGGGGTTGCACATAACGTTAATTCTACTAATTCCCGCAGATTTCGCGCTCGCATCTGAAGCGCACGCACACACATACCTTAGTAAAGCCGCCTCTGACATTCAAGTGCAAAAATTGTCACAAGCACGCCAGGCTCCACCCTCTCCCAGACACTACGATCCACGTCATCATCACTGCAATCACCACCTGCACTTAAGCCCCACACACGCACTCAGTCACCGTCCGGTATCGTTTGCACATGCCCTACGCTAATGCTTGCTTCCACGGACTCACCTGAACTCCTTACCTGTGCTCCAACGTCTCCTGAGTGTCTCCTCGTCTCGTCTCCTGGTTCCTTGTCTCCTTCGCTCCATTTTCTCGCCAACCTGCAAACAAGAACATATTGTATCACCCTTTGTCATCACCATTCTCCTGGACTGCCACTTCTGTTACTTACCACATCTGCTCACTTCCTGGTTCTGTCAATAAACCCAGTTTACATCCGCATCTGTTATCCGTGTCACCTCTGTTTGTAACAAAAATTAGCTCCTTTTTCCATCTTATTAATGGTCAAATACACTCAAAAATGTTTTAACGTAAACACAGTCGTAACCAACTCACAGGAACAGTGTTTGGGATCCATGCATGCGTCAGGTCTTAAAGGGACAGAAGTTATTTATTATTCAAACTACAAAAAGTCACTTACGAGCACACATATTCTGAATACCTTTGGCAGAATTCAAATGAGCCATTTTAATCTAGATTAATCTAGATTAATTCCAAGATTACAGTGAGATTAATCTAGATTACAAAAAAATTATCTATGCCCACCACTAATTTTGTTATTTATTTTTTAATTATTTATTATTAAACAGTATAGGTAATTACTTTGTGGTAATGCAACCGTTTAGCATGGACATGAATGTGTATGCCAGGCTATAAATCCATAAGGACTATGCATGGGTGCTTGTTTTGGTGTTACCACCCCTAACTGTCCTCACCTTAAAGTGACAGGAGCACTGATGATGCCTGTCGTTAATGTTCATCAAAGAACAACGGGAACAGAGAAAATTGTAGCTTTAATAATGATTAATCTATTTTCATTTATTATTTATGCAGTTAAGAAAGGTGTTTGATAACTATTAGCCTACATTTCTGTATATGTCTAACAGGGAAGGCCATGGGTAAATATAACATTTATTATTTTTGGTTTATGTAAAGATTGTTTTATGTTCACTTTAATTAAAAGTTGTTTTTTAAAGCCTAATAAATGTTGAAATTCGTAGCTTTCAGTTATACTGTAATGTAACGCCATTAATGTTTCATGGAGACATTAGTATCAGTGATACTGGCCTTCATTCATAAAAAGATGCCATTACAACAAATATTTAAAATATGCTGTCTTTAAATTGTTTCTACATTCATTTGGAGAGTAACTGAAATTATTACAATATCAAAATATTAAAAACTTAAAATATTAAAAACTTTATTTACGTTTATAATTTTTATAAACGCGATTAATCACAGAAATTTTTTGATTAATTCGTTTTTTTTTAATCGATTCCCAGCACTAATATATATATATATATATATATATATATATATATACACAGTATATATATAATTTTATTTATTTTTTTATTTTTTGTAAAGTGCCATCTTTGTGTTCTATTGAAAATATATAATGTGACATACTTTATCTCACAATCTTGTAAATTGAGTAAATTTTCCTTTCAATGTTTCTTATCGCATGTGATTATACCATTATGCATTTTTTGTGCCTCAGTAAGAAAGGGGGATAGGACATTTTCAGGTTACCTTTCCTTTGAGTGTAAGGAATTCTTCTTGGAGTACACACATTGACATTGTCAAAAAATTATACACATACTTTTATGCCGCTGTAAGAACTTGACAGCCAACCACCCACAGCCTACTAATCCCACATTACACACAGACTCTTAGAACACAATCAGATTGCCAATGTCACCATCTCATATGAACTGCTGTCAAATTGAAAGGTAAAGTAAAAAAAGAAAAGGTGCCCACAGTTATTTGCCACGGTTCATGAAACGATGGCACTTTTGACAGCAGATATTTAAATGACCTCAGCCCCTTTATCTGGCTCGGATCCCATTTCTTTTTCCATTTATGAAACAGGTGGTGAATGCTAAATGGCATTAATCCCACATGATGTTTCATTCAGTGGGCCTCTTAACGTCTGGAGTCTGACACTAATGTTCTTTTTATGTTTGTAACACAAACCCCAGAGAACTGTCAGTGAGAAACAATGAAACACAAAGATGGAGATTGCGGGTCCATATAAGAAAATACAAAGACTTGAATCCAAATCTCAGATTGGTTCCAGTGGTATCATCCATGTCAGTGATGAATCCGATTACCTGAAACAGCAGTGCAGATTGGCCGATAATCATAGCTCCACACCTCACCTGATGGTGTCTAATAAAGAAATACTCGTTACACTCTTCAGGGCTTTCTAAAATATAAGACTAGCTGTTGACTTTGGTAAACACTCTAGCGCTGGCCTTTAACAGCTTAACTGTCACCGTCCCATTCCTGCCTGTGGCTCTTTTTTTGATCGCCGTATCATATATTTTAGTAATTATCATAAATTAGGTATCATTCGGAAGCTTACAAACTCAAAATTCCTCCTGTGAAAACCGTTAGGAAATCGGATGTTGCGCTACCATGGAAACGGTACTAATCATCATTCAAATCATCAGTTAGTGCCTGCCCAATATTTTGATAGGGGTTGCTCACGTCTCATTAATGTACCATTACTCTCTGTCTAGGGCTGTTTTTTTTTTTTTTCATGTGAACTTTGGATGTCAACCAATTAATATTTTAATTAAAATATCTGTCTGCTGACAGGAGTTACTTTTTTTCCCTTTGTGGCAATACATGTTTGTCAATATTGTCCACTTGTGGTTCTAAATTGCTCAGTAACCTCTAATTAATTGTACGCTATTGACAGAAGGTAATTAATTAAACTCTGATTAATTTGAGCTCAAAGACTTTCAAAACATCCTGCTAAATTATTAGAAGAGAGATACAGTTCTGAGCTGTGTCCCACATCTGAAAAGCATATACACCTTTTTTAATCACTAATGTGAGAAATACCATTTCCTTTTTACTTTTTAATTTCCTCTCTTTCTATGCTTGTTATGCATGCCGTGTACCAAAAGCCAATATACTCCAAAAGTGAGATCAGAATAGTATCTCAGAATCATATACATAGTAGGATATTTTAGCATCCAAATTTGTATACAGATTAATTTACCCCTATATAGACTCTTTTTGCCAGGTTAATGTATTAATCAAGACTTCAGAGGCTTTTAGTTTTGTGCTTTTCCACAAAATGATGCTTTTTTTTTTTTTAATGCTAACTGATCATTGGTCAAACATCAGATGGATTGATGGACATGGATTGATTGAGCGATTTTGTGTGCAAATTTAAAGGAATCCCCAGACATTTTATTTTTTGCAAATAAACTACAGTACAGAAAGTACAGAAACTATCTCTTTGTTTGTTTTGCTGTAGTATAATCTTGTTTATTAACTGTATGTACTACTTTGCCCTCAAACACTGCTGAGTGCACAGGCCTTGTGATGTTCTCCACCTGATATGATTTAGAGGTGGCCTGGTTTCACTGTGTTACATTACCAGCTCTCTTGAAATTTATATAACAACACAATGTGCATCTAAACCACTTCAGCGCAATGTGCATCTCAACCACTACAACAGAAAAATCAGCAAAGGAAATGAAGAACAAGATGGAAAAGACAAATAAGATGATATGGGTATGTGTGTGTGTGAGAGAGAGAGATGGCAGAGTCATCCTAAATGTGCTGTGTGTGTGTGTGTGTGTGTGTGTGTGTGTGTGTGAAGAACTCCTCTAGTAAATGTAAGTTTTTATTTCCTGATCACTCAGACAGCTGTTTATGCAACAAGCAACCATGGAAATGAGCTGCAGAGATCATGTGTCCATTTTTTTTTTTTAAAAGATAGAAAAACAGAGAAAACATGAAACGGGCAAGCAAGCTCACAGTTTGAAATACTATACTGAAAGCTACTCGTCTTGAAAAGGTAAATAAAATACAACAAAATATTTGGGCACACATGGATGAGTATGATGCAAATTAATGGCTTACAGAGGCCATTACAAATATGGCCCGCATACAGTTTTCCAATCTTGCCTGCCTAAGAAGCCCGACAACATGACTAGATCTGTTAGCAAAAGATCTGCTCTTGATAATGTATATATATATATATATATATATATATATATATATATATATATATATATATATATATATATATATATATATATATATATATATATATATATATATATATATATATATATATATATATATATATATATATATATATATATATATATGTCACGTTCGGCATGAGGAAAAGGGACGAGGACTCAAGTTCAGGAGAAAATGGGTGTTTAATAACTACAAAATAAAAATAAACACAAAACCAAGCCCACAATGGGGAAAACCAAACATAACAAAGACAGATTACCAGGGTCAGGAACAGGGAGCCAGAGAACAGGTAAACATACCAAACACTAAAGATGACGATCAAGCCCTAGACTGTGGAAACACCAAGAATATAAAGGGTGACAAATCAGGCAGGTAATGGGAAAACAGCAGGTGTGTCAAATTAACCAATAATCGGATAACAAGGGGTGGGGTCAAGACAGATGACAGGCGCACACAGGACACAGAAATAAACCAAAACACCATGTGCTACACAGGACAAGACAGACATGTGACACTACCCCCTCTCCAAGGAGCGGCTTCCAGACGCTCCATCAGAAACCAAAGAGGGACAGACCAGGGCGGGACGGGAGGGACAAACCAGGGCGGGACGGGAGGGACAGACCAGGGCGGGAGGGGAGGGACAAACCAAGGCGGGACTGGAGGGACAGACCAAGGCGGGACAGGAGAAACAGACCAGGAAGGGAAGGGGGCAACAAAAAGTTAATACGGCCAGGGCGGCCCACTGAGTTCAGGTGGCCAGGGCAGCCAGCAGGGTTCGGGAGGCCAGCGGAGTTCAGGCGGCCAGGGCGGCCCGCGGAGTTCAGGCGGCCAGGGCGGCCCGCGGAGTTCAGGCGGCCAGGGCACTGGAACAGACACCACCGGCTCAGGCACTGGAACAGACACCACCGGCTCAGGCTCAGGAACAGGCACCACCGGCTCAGGAACTGGCACCACCGGCTCAGGAACAGACACCACCGGCCCAGGAACAGACACCACCGGTCCAAGTGTGTGCGTAGCCCACACACACCACATGGCTGTGGCCATAATGGCCAGTGTCGCGGTCACTGAGGGCTCAGGAACAGACGCCTCCGGCTCCGGCTCAGGAACAGACACCACCGGCTCAGGCACTGGAACAGACACCACCGGCTCAGAAACAGACATCACCGGCTCAGAAACAGGCACCACCGGCTCAAGCACTGGAACCACCGGTTCAGGAACAGACACCACCGGCCCAGTAGCAGACACCACCGGTCCAAGTGTGTGCGTAGCCCACACACACCACATGGCTGTGGCCATAATGGCCAGTGTCGCGGTCACTGAGGGCTCAGGAACAGACGCCTCCGGCTCAGGAACAGACACCACCGGCTCAGAAACAGACACAGAAATAGACACAAGCATAGGCCCAGACTCAGGAACCGACACTGGCTCCGGCTCAGGAACAGGCACTGGCTCCGGCTCAGGAACAGACACTGGCTCCGGCTCTGGAACAGACGACACTGGCTCCGGCTCTGGAACAGACGACACTGGCTCCGGCTCTGGAACAGACGACACTGGCTCCGGCTCTGGAACAGACGACACTGGCTCCGGCTCTGGAACAGACGACACTGGCTCCGGCTCTGGAACAGACGACACTGGCTCCGGCTCTGGAACAGACGACACTGGCTCCGGCTCTGGAACAGACGACACTGGCTCCGGCTCTGGAACAGACGACACTGGCTCCGGCTCTGGAACAGACGACACTGGCTCCGGCTCTGGAACAGACGACACTGGCTCCGGCTCTGGAACAGACGACACTGGCTCCGGCTCTGGAACAGACGACACTGGCTCCGGCTCTGGAACAGACGACACTGGCTCCGGCTCTGGAACAGACGACACTGGCTCCGGCTCTGGAACAGACGACACTGGCTCCGGCTCTGGAACAGACGACACTGGCTCCGGCTCTGGAACAGACGACACTGGCTCCGGCTCTGGAACAGACGACACTGGCTCCGGCTCTGGAACAGACGACACTGGCTCCGGCTCTGGAACAGACGACACTGGCTCCGGCTCTGGAACAGACGACACTGGCTCCGGCTCTGGAACAGACGACACTGGCTCCGGCTCTGGAACAGACGACACTGGCTCCGGCTCTGGAACAGACGACACTGGCTCCGGCTCTGGAACAGACGACACTGGCTCCGGCTCTGGAACAGACGACACTGGCTCCGGCTCTGGAACAGACACTGCCGGCTCAGGAACAGGAACAGAGACCACCGGCTCAGGCTCTGGAACTGGCACCACCGGCTCAGGCACTGGAACTGGCACCACCGGCTCGGGAAATGGCACCACCGGTTCAGGGACCACCGGAACACGGACCACCGGAACAGGGATCACCGGAACCCGGTCCACCGGAACAGGGGCCACCCAACCTGGCATGGAGGGAACCTTTCTCCTCCTCCTCCGTTTACGTACCACCGGCCTCGGATCCACCGGAACTGGGGCTACCGGAGCACGATCCACCGGAACACGAACCATGGTCATTGGAGGGCTGGGGTCAAGATGGTCTATGAACTCCCAAAAGTCAAGAACCCCCATCCTCCCCATCTCCTCCGGATCAAGGGGCATGTCAAGACAAAGATTAAAAACTTCCTTGCTCTCTGCATCACTTAGGTCCAAATGATCCACCCTGATGAGGAAGGCCCGAGCAAACTCTCTCACGTTAACTCCCTGCTGGCGTATGTAATGGGAGTTAACATACCACATCACTTGCAGTCGGGTAAGAGGTTCCATGGGAGGAAACGGACAAAACAAAACCTTCTCCTGATGAGTCCTCTGTTGGCTTGATCGTTCTGTCACGTTCGGCATGAGGAAAAGGGACGAGGACTCAAGTTCAGGAGAAAATGGGTGTTTAATAACTACAAAATAAAAATAAACACAAAACCAAGCCCACAATGGGGAAAACCAAACATAACAAAGACAGATTACCAGGGTCAGGAACAGGGAGCCAGAGAACAGGTAAACATACCAAACACTAAAGATGACGATCAAGCCCTAGACTGTGGAAACACCAAGAATATAAAGGGTGACAAATCAGGCAGGTAATGGGAAAACAGCAGGTGTGTCAAATTAACCAATAATCGGATAACAAGGGGTGGGGTCAAGACAGATGACAGGCGCACACAGGACACAGAAATAAACCAAAACACCATGTGCTACACAGGACAAGACAGACATGTGACAATATATATATATATATATATATATACATATATATATATATATATATATATATATATATACATATATATATATATATATATATATATATATATATATATATATACATATAATTTTTTTTTTTTTTTTTTTTTTTTTTTTTTATCTACACATGTCTGATCATTGTATTCGGGTGGTTAACCCAAAATGAAAATTGGTCATCATTTACTCACCCTCCTGCTGTTCCAAAACTGTGTGATTTCCACAGATGAAAGTCAAGAGGTTTGGAACAACAAGTGAGTAAATTATCACAGAACGGCTGAAATATCCCTTTGATTTTGTGTTTTGAAAAAGTACAAATGTGTGTATATTTCTGAAATACACCTGTACTCAGGGTGAGACAGTAACAGATAGTTAGTGTTAATGATCCTTTGTCGGACCTGTGTACACCCAGTAGGTCAGCGATTATAGATGCTTAAAGCAGCACTAGGTAACTTCTCAACCTTCATAATATATTTTCAAGACTCTTGTGATGATACATCGACTTACAATAGGTTGAATGACACGTCTACCATAGCCTGACGGGGTCTGTATCATTTTTAATCGTACTGTTAAACTTCGGGTTTCGGGTAGTAACCCGAGAAAAAAAAGAACTACAAAATTCGACTGCTTTACGGCATATACGTCACTTCCTTTATTTGTCTTGCCTCAAGCTATAATGCAAATCGATTTTTCAAATTTGAAGATTCATCTATGGTAGCTTGATATTATATTGACAATATATGGTTATTACCTACCACTCAAACATTGAATTGAAGTATCATATAGATTCTGTAAAACGGTAACCAATAGACTAGACTAGTGACGCTGGCTTGTAAACGTGAGCGTCGCGATCATTTGGCGTTTGAAAAAAAAAATAAAACCCATGAAATTATATTCATATGACATGCTGAAACATATGCCACTGTACCTGGGATGAAGACATTTCACACGCGACGCAAGCAGAACACCTGCATGTGAACTCCTCCTGCAGTGTTCAGGGCTATCATAGTTGCATATCAAATGCACGTGCGATGTATCCCCTGATGTAGGATGACAGAGTTTACGACAGTATTAGAGGACAATACTGTTTCCCAACTGTAGGGGGACCACGAGAGCAAAACCTACCTAGTGCTGCTTTAAGACCTGGGCCCGTATTCATGAAAAATCTTAAATCTGGGTGTTTCCTTTTGAAATTAAAGAAAAAATCATAGTAAAGAAAAAAGCAATTCAGAAAGCATATTAACCTTTAAAAGTCCAAAATTTACCACTGGTGTTGTTTATTGTAAATGTTTGTTGCCTTTTTGGACTCATTTGTGGTGTTGGCTCCCATTTGAAAGTTCGGCTCAAGCCCAGCCATTTTCAGGGTCATGATTGAGGACAATGTCCCGTCCAGAGACAAGTTTGTTTTCCAGCTTGTCCCGTCCAGAGACAACAGAGGTTTTGTTCAAACCGACTATCGAAAATACCCTCTCGGCATCAGCATTAGAAGCACAAAAACCAAGGCTGCGATCTTTGATAGCCTCCCAAATTGGTTCAAGCCAGTCACCTTTGAAAAAAGGAACCAGGGGCCTCTATTACTCAAATGTTTTCCTTTCATCGTAATTAATAATAAACAAGTTCTTTGTTGAGGACATTCTTCCCCAAAACTCCTCAACATCAAAGACTGTTGGGTCCTGGGGCAAGGCAATGTCCATGAGTTGGTACTCCATAAACTCCTCACTTACTTGGTCATGTTCCTTTGGATCATGAAAAGGAAGGAGTTCCTGAAATCTTAAAAGAGCACATTTGTACAAGACTGATTAGAATACAGTGAGAGATTTTGTGATCATGACCATTAAACTTAAAAATATATAATCAGTGTGTGAAAACCCTTGCCTGTCTACAAAGTATAGGGCATCTTCAACCCCATACTCAGCTCTCAGCTGCACATCAATAAATATTGCATGCTTCAGGAGAGCATCTTTCAATGCCTGCTGGAATTGTTGAGCCTTCTGTGATGTGACCTCTCCAGCCTCAATGAGCCTGTTGAGCGTAGCTCTGGTGTAGAAACCCACATTGAGTTTTTCTCCTATCAGTGAGACAGAAGACAGAGAAAGCTAGTCAAATACAGGCATCTTATAGGATATCTCTGGGTTATACAAGTTTCAAATTTATTTGTCATATACACATAAATAACATTTATCAGTCATGAAATTTGTTGTGCTCAAAGAAATCTCAACTTTACAGAATACAATTTAAATAGAAAGTAGATAAATAGTAGAGGTAAAACAAAAAAAAAAGATTCATTTAAATTGAAGGATTAATTATAAAAAGTGTGCCATTTAGGAGAGTGAAGATGGTTGAGTAGAGTTCAGCATCCTGATGGTTTGAGGGTAGAAGCTGTCTCTGAATCTACTAGTGCTGTTTCTGATGGTCTTATATCTTCTACCAAATGGCAGAGATTAATATATTGTTACTGGGATACCATACTTTTTTTTTTTTTTTAAATGTATCCATTTTCCATCATCAGAAAGACCACTCAATCCATAGAAAATGTGTATTTGCTGTCAATAAGCATACAGGTTTATCTCCCTATGTGACTTCAAAGCATTACCTGGCAGTTGGTGTTGCAGTGGGTCCTTTAAGGTCCTCCTCATAGTGCTGCTGGTGTCATGAACCTCGAACAGGGTTTCTTGATGAATTTTGTCATCTGCAAAATGTAATTTAAAAAAAGATTCAAATGCATTATCAATACAATTGCTACTCAGTTCAATGACTATGAGTAGATTTAAGTTTAGATAATTCAGTTATTTTTTTACACTGTACAAGTCATTTATCAAGGGACACATGTAGTGCACAGAATCAAAAAATATGTCAGCTGTTTTGAAATTAGATAGCTTTAGATAGCTTAATTGTCTTTCTTGCCAAAGTAACACAACCTATTTTTCACAGGGGTGTTTCACTTAAGAAAGGAGACATCACAATAGCCAGAAATAGTCCAACCCTCCCATTTACCTCTTCATACAGCTGTAATATGGAGGCCTTTTCTTTCTGGAGAAGGAGGTTCAGTGTAGAGAACACTGGGAATTTGGCCTGAAGGAACAGGAGGTAGACTTCCGTCAGGTGATTGGAAAACGCCTCCACCAGCCTTCTGAACCTTGGTTGTTTCTCATCTGCAAATAGACAGGTTGTTAGTATTGAGTGCCTCACATAACTATCTTAAACTAGTGCCAGTATAATGTGTAACTTACTTAAAGATTTGAAGTAGCTGGTGAGTGGGCCATACCGCTGCAGAATGCGGGTGATGCACATCTCCAAACTCAGCCACCTCACAGAAATGTACAGCAGCATCTTTTTCAGGACATTGTTGATTTTTTTTTATATATGACAGCAGCTGTGCCACAGCTTCTTACACTTGTGGTGCACATGTTGAGAAATCTGTGCACAACTTTGGTGGTATCAAATACCCTTACAGTTAAGGGGTTCATCTTCTCTAGTCCTGTAACATTATGGAACATAACTAACTCTGCATACATGTATTTTTTCAGTGTGTGTGACATGAGCATGAGGAAATGGAAACAGACAATTTATTTGTCAATTTGAGCCATCCGTGACCAGTGTAAAGGGATTTTCCCTCATCTTCATCACCAGCTCATTTCTATAAAGCGGTGCAACTGCTTGATTAATGATGCACATAGATTTTGTGCTGGCAATCTTGAAATTTTGAGCTGTGAGAGAGTCTTTGTAGCATTCCCTGCACAAGGGGCTGAAATGGTCAGCCACAGCAAATTAAACATTGTTTTGAACCATTGCTACGACAACTTTCACCTCAGCTCTCCCAGAAACAAATGAAAAAAGATATAGCTATGCTGATTACAAATTTGAATGTTAACTCTGATGTAACCCATGTCTGCATGTCCATTAAGTTATGAATTTCAGTAACAATAACAATACATTACAGAGCAGTATTCTGTCCATGTCATGGATGGATGTCTCATATACGCCATAAACATAGAATTGGTTGTATTATTTAGGAAAAATATTAGTCATGAACAATATAATCAACCTTTTGGATTTAACATGCTATTTACCTTGACCTCTTGCACACTCATTTCTGCCGTCACTGGCAAGTAAACATTTTTGACTGATGGTGAATGTGTGGCAGGAGTGCGTGACAAAAGACTGAAATGAGTTACTGTCACGCTCAATGCGTGACACTTGAGAGCCCTGTGAGAGAGAAAGATACAGTAAATAAGGAAAATGACGAGTTGAAAATGACGAGAAAAATTTTCCTTGAGTTGCTCTCAAATAGGTCCTGAATCACTCTCAAGCTAAGACTCGGTAGAAAGTTTTTAAGGTAAATTGGGAGCTTTCTGAGAGGATTCTTAGAAGCTTTAAGAATACGGGCCCTGGGGCCGTATTGACAAAACATATTAAGGCTAAAAGAAGCTCCTAATTTGCCAATTTAGGAGAAACTCTAAAAAATAATGGGCATAATAATGTGTCAGTCCTTATTTTAGGACTCTTACATTTTTGCTTTCAGAGTTTTTCACAATGCATTTTAGTGCTAAAATCTGTAAAAAGTTAGGGGTAGTCAAGAGGACTCCTAAGTCACTAAGACCAAATCACAAACAATCCTAAAATGGCTTTTGCAGGCAATTTGCCTCAGAAATCTGCCCAAAGACACTGTACACATTGAGGCAAAAGGTGATAGAGCCTTGGGTGCTGATAATGTTCTTCATAAATGCAATAAATACTTAGATTTAATCTGTGAAATAATCTGTGATATAACATAAAGGTTCATTTATGTACATGCATTGAATGATGGAGAATAAAACATTGTGGTCAGGTTGAAAATAGTCTCCCATCATCTGCACTGATAGCCTTGTGGGAAACTTGGGTGAACCAAGTTCGAGGTCCCGATCCTGTCCCCCCTTTCTCTATTCCACTTCGCTTCATGTCTACTCAATGTTCTATCATAATAAAAAAAGGCAAAAACAGCAAAAATAAATCTTTAATACATAAATAAGAAAATAATGTCCTATTACCTGTGGCAGTTGTTTTCACGAGTTTACGCTCACAAAAGATCGGATCAAATAAACAAGTAAAATAAGCAGACATGCTCTCCAAGGGGAGGCTCCGAGCTTGGAATTTAGCCCAAACCCAGAGTACTCCCCTAGAAACTAGCCGAGAGTGAGGAGTTGGGGTGGTGGAGGGATATATATATATATATATATATATATATATATATATATATATATATATATATATATATATATAGACAATGAGGAAAATAAGTATTTGAACACCCTGCTATTTTGCAAGTTCTCCCACTTAGAAATCATGGAGGGGTCTGAAATTGTCATCGTAGGTGCATGTCCACTGTGAGAGACATAATCTAAAAAAAAAATCCAGAAATCACAATGTATGATTTTTTAACTATTTATTTGTATGATACAGCTGCAAATAAGTATTTGAACACCTGAGAAAATCAATGTTAATATTTGGTACAGTAGCCTTTGTTTGCAATTACAGAGGTCAAACGTTTCCTGTAGTTTTTCACCAGGTTTGCACACACTGCAGGATAAATTTTGGCCCACTCCTCCACACAGATATTCTCCAGATCAGTCAGGTTTCTGGCCTGTCGCTGAGAAACACAGAGTTCTACCAGAAATACTCGGGAAGCCAGATGAGTACAATGAAGTAACACATTTATTAACAGACCAGCAAGTATTATATTTAGAGTTTCTTTGGCGTAGGCCCCGTCCGTAGCTCCCATCTCAAGGGTAACGGACTCTGCATTTCCTGCCTGAAGATGAAGGCAGGGGTGCAGCCGACCCCCAAGAATTGGTGGAGGAAATTAGTTCCTCCAGGACGGGACCTACTCACCCCCCAAAATTGTGAAAGAATTGTATACTCGCCCGTCGTAAATGCGATTCCTGAAACATTGAAAGACAGACGTTATTTAGCCATAAATTGAGCATGATAAAATGAAACCGCGAAAGGAGTTTGATCGGCCACAGACTAGCCTTGAACGGCCGCAGACGGGCCTTGATCAGCCAGGTAGAGACAAACCTTGAACCGCCACAGAGACAGGGCCTTGATCGGCGCATAGACGAAGGCCTTGATCGGCGCATAGACGAAAGCCTTGAACGGCCGCAGACGGGCGTTGATCAGCCAGGTAGAGACAAAAGCCTTGAAAGGCCGCAGACGGGCCTTGATCAGCCAGGTAGAGACGAAAGCCTTGAACGGCCACAAGGCAGAGCCTTGATTGGCCGCATGGAAATGAAGGCCACGTTAGGCCGCATGGAGACAAAGGCCACGTTAGGCCACCTGGAGACGAAGGCCACCTGGAGATAAAGGCCACATTAGGCCACCGGGAGATGAAGGCCACGTTAGGCCATTGACGAAGAATAAGAGCTATAGAGACTGACGAGCGGGATGAGTAATAATCTGAGAACATGACGCTGTGACACCACCACCAGTATTTGCATGAGGATTACTTAGAATATGGAGATTGAACATGCAATAGCTATGGATATTGACATAGGTGTTAAACCAATAAACAGAAGAAATTGTTATGCTACTGCAAAAGCCGCGTGGGCTATATGGACTGCCACATTGGCCATATATTCACTGCCTCAATAGGCCATGGTACAGAGAGCTGCGTAGGCTGTATGAACTGCTACGTTAGGCCGTGTATACTGCCTCAATAGGCCGGGGTACGAAAAGCCGCGTAGGCTGTATGGACTGCCACGTTGGCCATATATTCACTGCCTCAATAGGCCAGGGTATGAAAAGCCGCGTAGGTTGTGTGGACTGCCACGTTAGGCCATGTATACTGCCACAATAGGCCGGGGTACGAAAAGCCACATAGGCTGTATGGATTGCCACGCTAGTCTGTGTATACTGCCTCAATAGGCTGGGATACGAAAAGCCACGTAGGCTGTGTTGACTGCCATGTTAGGCCGTGTATACTGCGTTGATAGGAGAGGGTACAAGAAAAACGCATTGACTGAGAATGATAAGCCAGTGTGCAGGGAAGGCCGCGATAGCCCATAGTGAAGAGAAGACAGCGTGGGTGCACGAGTTGGCCTCGATAGACCCCATGAAAAAGTATTAGGAGTTAAATGATAAACTGTAACTTACCTGATGCTTGTTAAGACACATAGGTAATCTTAGTGTTACCTGAAGGTTTGAGCATTCTATAATATTAGAATGCTGACGACCATCTTGACCATTATACAATCCTGCGTTCAGTTGCTGTTGTAGCAGCACATAACCCTCAATGAATGTCCGGTATACTGATGAGATGGTCTGCAGTTCTGTAGGTCTGTCTCTAGGTGAGTTTTAACAACCTTCTTGATATGGGAGACCCGTTGAGGAATATAAAAATTGCAGAATGATTAGGGGTGCAGGGATGTGCTTAGATATATCCTCTTTTACAGAGACGAAGGCCACGTTGACGAAGCCGCAGTAGGCCACATAGAGATGAAGGCTACAATAGGCCACCTGGACAGAGACCACGTTAGGCCACAGAGAAATTCATGAAAGGCTTATAGAGACTAACAACAACAGGATCGATGAGTAGTAATAAAGGAGAAAACATGCCACCGCCAGTATTTGCATGAAAATTATTACTTGAAGTTGCTGAGTGTTTGAGTCAGATCTTGCTTGTACTATAATGCTGAGGATGACCATGTACACAGCACCTTGATAGAGTATGCTGACTCCACATATTGAGCTGCGTTCGTAGCAGCCCCAATCCGAAGAATGACTTAGGCATAGATGAGTTTGGGAACCGCAGTTCTTAGCATCTGCAGTTGAAGGATTCGAAACCATTGGGCGTGACTCCAGCTCACAGCTAGATAGAATACAATCTAACTGTCAGAACCTGTTGAGAGAACCCCCAGAAGAAATTTAAACCAGAACAGCATGACAAATACATAACCGACAATTGAAAACCTCAGACAATGCGCTTGCGGAAGGATAAGAATGTTTTAGAAGATGCTTTACTAGCTAATAAACCATAGCTGGCTATAGAACCCTGCAAAGCAACCGAACCTATGAAAAACAATAATCAATGTGAGAGTCATCGTTTGATAACCTAAGCCAAGTTCATACTGTATGATTTTTGGCCATGTCTGGCAATCTGAGACAAATATTGCAATCCTAAATTTTTTTGGCCCTAGGCTAAAATCTTTTGTCTTTGATAGCATGTTTGACATACTCACCAACAGCCATGATAAAATTCTAACCTGAAGTAAATTAAACAAATGTGAGTGGGTTGATGTAACCTCCAGACAAATTCTTGTGCGTTTGATTATCATGCAGTCTGACATTAATACAGCGGAGTTCCCACAGTGTGACATGCAGCGGAGTTCCCACAGTGTGACATCAGATCACAGTCTGTAAAGCAACAAATCACAATGATTATAAGCCGCACCATGTGTGCCAGCTTTGGTGAAGAGTAAAAAGCTCACTGCGAGAGAGCTCGTCATTTGCAGGGAATCAGTACGCATGTGCAGACTTTGTCAAACAGTCACACTATATTTACTCCCCTGTATATTGTGTTAGTCTCGATAGACTGACAAATGTTGGTGTTTACAATGCGAGTGTAGCCAATCACAGACATGTGTCACGGTGTGACTTTTCCTGGGGCGGAACCATAGTGGCAGAGATTTGTTCCGCCCGGATCAAACACCACTACTTCCGGGTTCCCGTCCCCGCGCCAAAAATCATAGAGAATCGGCGGCAGGTGCTCCAATAAACAGCGCGATCTCCGGATTGGGTGAAGGGGAGGTAGGAGGAGTACAAAGAGGGCCTCCAGAAGTCAGTCGGGGTCAGTCGTTGCAGCGGTCACACACAGCCGCAGCCGTTAGTTCCGGGTCGGGCTCAAGCTGAGCGTGGTGGTAGCCGCTTCCAGCCGTTGCGGCGAGAGGATCTGGGCATCTGGGCAAACCAAGGATAACACGAGGTGGATATTGTGGACTGAGCGATCAAAGATCCGGAGAGCTATAAAGAGAAGAAAAGAGACGAGGCTGAGTATAATACAGACCGAGTTTTGCATTGTGATTCAAGTGTCAAGTGTGTGTCCGATTCTGAGAAGTTACATGCAGGACAGTTGCCGGAAGTGCTAATGAGCAAATCCCTTCGGGAGAGGGAGCACAGCGGTCAGGACGCGAGCCAGACACTGGAAGAGAGAACAAGACGAGCACACGGGTTGATCAATGTGTGAGTACCCTGAGAAACGTATACAGTAACAACTTCATCGGAAGTTTATCATCAGTGAGCCTTGTGACGTTGAAACTAGGAAAACGAGTGGCCCCACCGCGGAGAGTGAGCGTGGGAGAGCCAGAGCCGGCGGACAGTGAAAGCCGCCGGGGTGGTGTAGCAGCAACGTCCTTTTCGTTGGTTCTTCGCTATACCAACGCGTCAGCGATCTCACCTCCCCCCCCCCCCCCCCCCCCCGAGATAAACGACGGGGGAAAAGTGGTCTCTGGACCTTAAGTACACCTAGTTAGTGTGTAGAGTGCCGTGGGTGAGTCAGCATCTTGACTTTGAGAGTGTACACTTGGAATCTGCTGTGTTGTGCTGTGTGTGTGCGTGTCGTCCCCGAGACCATTATCCAGGCTGACCCACTCTCTGGGGAAGTTACGATCCCGAAGCTGGCGGAGTAACTAGCCCTAACCATTCACGTTGTGAACCTCACCCTACTCTCTGTCTCTACGGGGGTAGCACGACCGGAGCCAAGTAAGCACTCTCTTGAATAGCCATTGTTACGTGCTTGTGTCGGAGGAAATTGTGTGTGCGTGTGCAGGGCCCGAGGAGAGGAGAAGGGGGAACGCTACATACTCCCGGAGCAAAGTCATACTTACCTGCACTTACCTATGTGAAACCACCTGGAGAAGCGTCCGATCCAGCACCACCGCCGTGGTCAAGCCCCTTGAGCCACCGCTATCACGGAGCCTGGAGCAAGGAGAGAGAAACGGATGAACCGTGTCTACGGAGTCTGTGAGTGATATCCTTTGAGCGAAGTTATACTTACCTGTATGCCAAACAAAAGTCCCAGTATTGACCCAGATCCAGCGGATGCCCCGGAGGTACCGACTTCTATGACACCGGCCCCTTGATCCATTCTGAAAGGAAGCCGTCGGAGCACGCCCGAGAGAGAGAGGTACCCCTGTCGCCCCCGTTCCCCTGTACTTACCCGTTCTACCCCTGTGTTCAGGAGAAGGAGCAAGCCGTGGCGTAAATCCCCCGAAAGGTCCGCCCTGGGAAACAGAAAGAAAGAGACAAGTGAGCACATAGCAGGACATGGAAGCCAAACGTTGAGAAAAAGGACGAAACGACTTATCTGAGGTTCTCCTGCGGAAAGAGCCGGCGAGCTCTGAGGCGGTGTCCTCACTCTCCAGTCCTCTTGGATTTTAGCCCCCTCACTTCCCCTTCCCCCCCAATTTTAAGTAAATTAATAAAGACTTGTAATTTTAAACTTTACTCCAGTGTCCTCGTGTGTCTGGTCGTCTGGGGTATCACTGGGAACCTCCCCGAGGTGAAAAATAAGGGAGGAGCGGGACTCACGCGGTCCGCTCCGACCTGTGACACATGTCTTTCCTGTAGCTCAAACAGTAGAGCGTAGCATTAGCAACGCCAAGCCATGGGTTCAATTCCCAGGGAAAGCAAGATCTAGAGTCAAGATGGCGCTGAGGATGGCCGCTACGTCGCGAGCTCGGCTGAAACATTGTAGTTTTTTGTTTGTTCTGTTTATAGTTTTTGTGTTTTTTGTCTTGGATGTTGTCTGCCTTACTACGTACGACAGACAGACACTTTTGGACATTGGTTCGGCAATCGCACACCGAAAACCGGACTTTAAATTCTTCAGTGACGAACCGCCGTTTACAAACACAGCAGCGGATCCCTTTGTCTGGGCGGCCCGACCGCGCAAACGCGGCCGGAGAAGAGGGAAGAGAGCCGGCGTACTCATCAGAGTAAGACGCCGCGCAAACCGACCCCCGCTTCCCAGTATTTTACTGGCAAATGTTCAGTCTCTGGACAATAAACTCTGCGAGCTGAGAGCGCGGATCTCTTTCCAGCGAGACATGAGGGACTGCTGCATTATCTGCCTTACAGAAACTTGGATGTCCGCTGAGATTCCAGATTCGGCCATCGAAACCGCGGGGTTCTCCGTGCATCGGATGGACAGAGAAAAAGATCTCTCCGGGAAAAGCAAAGGCGGGGGTGTGTGTTTTATGATTAACCGATCCTGGTGTGATCAGAGGAACGTACATTCTATCAAGTCTTTCTGTTCTCCTGATCTGGAATTTCTCATGCTTCTGTGCCGACCATTCTGGCTACCGAGGGAATTCACAGCGGTCATCATCACAGCTGTGTATATTCCCCCACAAGCTGACACAGACCGGGCACTAAAGGAACTGTATAGGACAGTGAGTGAGCAGGAAACCGCGCATCCTGAGGCTGCGTTTATTGTGACCGGGGACTTTAACAAAGCCAACTTCAAGCGCATCGCACCTAAATACCACCAACATGTTAACTTCAACACGCGAGGGAACCGCGTCTTAGATCACTGTTACTCTCCCTTCAAGGATTGTTACAAGTCCCTCCCGCGCCCACCATTTGGCAAATCGGATCACGCTTCCATCCTACTTTTGCCCGCATATAGGCAAAGACTCAAACAGGAAGCACCCGCCCTCAGAACCATCCAGTGCTGGTTGGACCAATCAGACTCTATGCTCCAAGACTGTTTTGATCACGCGGACTGGGAGATGTTCCGGTCGGCCTCTGATGACGACATCGAGGTTTACGCTGATAGCGTAACGTGTTTCATCAGTAAGTGCGTAGAAGACGTTGTTCCGACCAAAACAATTTGGCTGTACCCTAACCAGAAGCCGTGGCTAAATGGGGATGTTCGCGCGGCACTCAATGCGCGGACCTTCACTTTTAACTCCGGTAATGCGGAGGAGCATAAACAAGCAAGTTATGCCCTCCGGAAAACCATCAGAGCAGCAAAACGGCAGTACAGGGACAAGATTGAAGGACAGTTCAACACCACCGACTCCAGAAGCATGTGGAGGGGAATTAACACCATCACGGACTATAAAGGGAACACAAACTCCACCGTGAAGCTAAACACCTTCTATGCTCGCTTTGAGGGAACTAACACCGCCCTCGCGGAGAGAGAGCTCGCGGCTGAAGATACAGTGGTTAGTGCACTCTCCGTATCTGTAGCGGATGTAACCCGATCCTTCCGGCGGGTGAACGTCCGTAAAGCCGCGGGTCCAGACGGCATTCCCGGCCGCGTGATCAGAGCGTGCGCGCACCAACTGGCTGGAGTTTTCACGGACATTTTTAACCTGTCCCTCTCCCTGTCTGTGGTCCCCACATGCTTTAAAACGTCCACTATTGTTCCTGTACCTAAGCAGTCAAAAACCACCTGCTTAAACGACTGGCGTCCTGTTGCTCTGACCCCCATCATCAGTAAATGCTTTGAGAGACTAGTCAGAAACCACATCTGCTCTGTTCTCCCCCCCTCACTGGACCCACTGCAGTTTGCATTCCGCACAAACCGCTCCACTGATGATGCCATTTCATCCACTATACACACTGCTCTCTCCCACCTGGAAAAGAGGAACACATATGTGAGAATGCTGTTTGTGGACTACAGCTCAGCATTCAACACCATTGTGCCCTCCATACTTGACATTAAACTCCGGGCTCTAGGCTTAAACAGCCTGTTATGCAGCTGGATCCTGGACTTCCTGTCAAACAGACGCCAGGTGGTCAGAATGGGCAGTAACATCTCCTCATCACTGACTCTCAACACTGGAGCCCCTCAGGGCTGCGTTCTCAGCCCACTCCTGTACTCCTTGTACACACATGACTGTGTGGCAACCCACAGCTCCAACACCATCATCAAGTTTGCTGACGATACGACGGTGGTAGGTCTTATCACCGACAATGATGAAACGGCCTACAGAGAGGAGGTGCACACTCTGACACGGTGGTGTCAGGAGCACAACCTCTCCCTCAACGTCAGCAAGACCAAGGAGCTGGTGGTCGACTTCAGGAGGAATGAGAGAGAACACCGCCCCATCACCATCGATGGAGCACCGGTGGAGAGAGTCAGCAGCTTCAAGTTCCTCGGTGTCCACATCACAGAGGAACTCTCATGGTCCGTCCACTCCGAGGCCGTTGTGAAGAAGGCTCATCAGCGCCTTTTCTTCCTGCGACGGCTGAGGAGGTTTGGAATGAACCGCCACATCCTCACACGCTTCTACACCTGCACCATAGAGAGCCTGCTGACTGGCTGCATCACCACCTGGTACGGCAACAGTACCGCCCGCAGCCGCAAGGCCCTGCAAAGGGTAGTGCGCACGGCCAGCTGCATCATCGGAGGTGAGCTTCCCTCCCTCCAGGACATTTACGCCAGGCGGTGTGTGAAGAGAGCTCAGAGGATCATCAGAGACTCTAGCCACCCGAACCATGGGCTGCTCTCACTGCTCCCATCAGGCAGGCGGTACCGTAGCATCAGAACACGCACCAGCCGACTTCAGAACAGCTTCTTCCCACAAGCAATTAGACTACTTAACTCCTGATCCCTCAGTATCATAACACACTCTAGACAGAATATCACTCAGCACAACCCACTGTAGATACACACACATTATATACACATTTATTTATCATACAGCATCTTTTGCACTTTGGATTTCAATTTTTCAATCTGTGAATAATATTTTATACTATACATTGTATATTATTATTATTATTATAGCGTAATGTATATTGTTTAGTGTATGTTTAGTGTATATTGTTTAAAGTATATGTATATTGTAAGTATGTGTATATTGTTTAAAGCTGTGAGAACTACACTCACATTGTGTAAATTATTTATTGTTTATTGTAGTGTATACTGTGCTGTGAGTAATTGTGTGCGCATCAGATGTGTAATCTGTTGTTGCTTAAATGTTGTACATGTCATGTCATGACTACTATGTTGCTCGGAACTGCACCTAAGAATTTCACCTACTGTTGCACTTGTGCATATGGTAGAGTGACAAATAAAGTGATTTGATTTGATTTGATTTGATCTGACAAAATGCAAAATGTGCACCTTGAATATGATGCAAGTCACCCTGGACAAAAGCGTCTGCCAAATGCATAAATGTAAATGTCTGTTGAGCGCTTGAATGCAGTGACTAATTGGAGGAGTTAACATAATATGGAATATACACAATCAGGATTGAATGGTTCAGCGCTTGTTCACTGACTAATTCTGCCTTCTAGTGCATACGTTTGACCAACGAAGAGTAGAACATGCTATAGATTCATGATTTGGTGTAGTCAGATTGACCAAAACAGTTTCCACTAGTGTAGGAGTTTAGTTGAACTGAAGCATTTGACGGTTTCATGCGTTTATAAAGGGAGCGCACTCTGCTCACTTACTATGTTCATAAAAGATTTGAATAATTGTATTCCCGTGCTGCGATTTAGTTGCTGTACAGGATGCAATCTTTATGTAAAATGGGTCAGATTGAGTACGGAATTAAATTATTGCTGCTATCGAATATCCAGTCAAACCTTGTTTTGTATGCAAACCTTACTCGACATATGGTGCTTTGAGTACTAGCGAGATACACGTTTGTTTAATTCATAATTGTAGCCATGGCGTCATAGTTGCCTACAGAAGGACCAAGTGAGACGTAACACTAAATTCTAAAGTTCCTAAAAATATAGGCAAGGCAAGGCAAGGCAAGTTTATTTGTATAGCACATTTCATACACAGGGGCAATTCAAAGTGCTTTACAGAAATGAAGTTAAAATATTCATAAGTGAATAAAATAAAATTAAAAATATACATAGTATAACAGTTATAATAGGAATTAAAATAAAATAAAAAATAAAGATGAAATCCCCTATCTGGGGTGGAAGAAAATGGAGAGTCAGGTTTACTTAAAAAATATTTGTCAGGTAACTGTGCGTTTAGACAGTACCCTTACAGACAAATCTTCTTGGCCTAACTTGATGGCGTTCACTAGATGTTTTACCCGTCAGAGCAGATCTAAACGGGTCTTCCTCGCACTATCTAAGCACTTCTTCTCAACTAAATTGAGGATAACTATGTGGACTCGAACCACAATAACTGTTTAAGCGCTTCTTTTCAACTTAATTGTTGAGGATAACTATGTGGACTCGAACCACAATAACTGTTTAAGCGCTTCTTCTCAACTTAATTGTTGAGGATAACTATGTGGACTCGAACCACAATAACTGTTTAAGCGCTTCTTCTCAACTTAATTGTTGAAGATAACTATGTGGACTCGAACCACAATAACGGAGGGATTTCGATTTATCGCTCCCCCGTCTCTCGACCTCTTCCACCCAGGCAGCCTTAACAAAATAAAAATAAAAAATAAAATAAAAAGTATAATTAAAACAGAAATAAAGTTAATACAATAAAAAGTAAAATTAACACAGTAAAAGCATAAGATACGGTGCAATCAGTCGGACGTACAGTAGCACAGCTCATTCAGTAAATGCACAGCTGAACAGATGTGTTTTGAGTCTGGATTTGAAAGTGGCTATTGTTGGAGCACATCTGATCTGTTCAGGAAGCTGGTTCCAGCTGCGGTTGGCATAATAGCTAAAAGCAGACTCTCCTTGCTTTGAGTGAACCCTTGGTGTTTCTAATTGACTTGATCCTGATGATCTGAGTGATCTGTTGGGTTTGTATTTAATCAGCATGTCTGCAATGTATTGAGGTCCTTGGTCATTGAGTGACTTATATACAAGTAATAGTACTTTAAAATCGATCCTAAATGTAACTGGAAGCCAGTGTAAAGACCTGAGGACTGGTGTGATATGGTCATATTTTCTGGTTCTGCTCAGGATCCTGGCAGCAGCGTTCTGTATGAGCTGCAGCTGTCTAATGGTCTTTTTGGGAAGGCCGGTGAGAAGACCATTACAATAGTCCACCCTGCTGGTGATAAAAGCATGAACGAGTTTCTCTAAGTCTTGCCTGGAAACAAGGCATCTAATTCTTGCAATATTTTTGAGATGATAGTAAGCTGATTTAGTTATTGCTTTGACATGACGACTGAAACTCAGGTCTGACTCAAAAATCACACCAAGATTCCTGACTTGATTTTTTGATTTTAGACCTTTAGCCTCAAGATATGCGTTCACCTTGAGAATTTCATCTTTGTTTCCAAATGTAGTGATTTCAGTTTTGTCTTTGTTTAACTGAAGAAAGTTTTGGCACATCCAACTGTTAACTTCTTCAATGCATTTGCACAGAGAGTCAATGGGGCTGTAGTCATTAGGTGAAAGGGCTAAGTAGATCTGGGTGTCGTCAGCATAGCTGTGGTAAGCAATTTTGTTATTTTTCATTATTTGGCTCAGTGGGAGCATGTACAGGTTGAATAGGAGTGGTGCAAGAATTGACCCTTGTGGAACTCTGCATGTCATGGATGTCCACTCAGACTTATGGTCACCTATACTCACATAATAACCTCTCCCTTCTAAGTATGACCTGAACCATTTGAGGACCATTCCGGAAAGCCCAACCCAATTTTCTAGCCTGTCAAGAAGTATGTTGTGGTCAACAGTGTCGAATGCAGCACTGAGGTCGAGTAGTACCAGAATTGATGTTTTGCCTGTATCTGTATTGAGGCGAATATCATTTATTATCTTTATGAGCGCTGTCTCTGTGCTGTGATGCGGTCGGAAACCAGATTGAAAATTGTCAAAGTATCCGTTTGAGTTCAAGAATTTGTTCAGCTGACTGAAAACAACTTTTTATATACAGAGGCATCCAGATATCGGTAGCGGAATAAAACACGAATAGAGTCAAATTAACTGGAGTAACGTGAAGACAAAAGCACAATTACCATACATGTTTGTTTTTATTAACTAATTTATTAATATGTAGTGCATATTTATAAAGCAATAAGCAACGGCACCTTTATATGAGCACAGGACGCGGTTCTTCCTCATAGTAAAGGAAGCCATGTCGAATCACACAAGGAAGCCATTTCAACACTGGGTGCCCCGTATGTTTGAGTAAAATATGTACTCTGCTAGATGACAGGCCCAAAACACCTTCTAAGCTTGAAACTATTGTGTCATTTTCAATTGCATGTTGTATGTGACAAACTCACGTGCTTGCAAGATGAATAGCACCATTGAATGAGAACGGATCAAGCACTGATGTCGGTGCTGTACTTTAAAAACTATGCTGAGCAAATTAGCATAGTTAATTCAACTTTAGCGATCTGACAACACTGAACCCATTCATAATTTCAGCTTAACTTCTGTTAATCATGAAGCCCCGATTAACTGTGTGCATATTGCTTTAAAACCCATGTTGGTTTCCTTGCATTCGTGGGTAGAATGATAGAGGCTAATATGCTGTGCCATCTGTTCTGTTTCAGCTTTTCTAAACAAAATACAATCATTAACGGTAACCGGTGTCATGCGAATCATTTACGAGGCACTATGGATAGTTTACGACACAAGCAAGCGATAACAAGCAATGTTGAACAAGCAGGTGCGCATCTCATACGATGCATGCATGCTTGTGACAAATTGAGAAAGAGTAAAAACACCCAATCAACATCAGAAATGCATAATCATATACATATCACTATGATGAATGCTGATGTAGTGATGACGCCAGAATGGTGATGAAGATCACAGCCGTGTCTTTGATAACATGCCCAGATAGTCCATTGAAAGTGATTGTTCTGGATCTAAACGCAAGTTTTTGCTCTCGTTAACTCGCGTCTGTTGCAGCGACAGCCCGATGAACAGAATGATAGGCTGACATGGACTTTGAATGCCACTGTATTGCACATTATTAATTTTATAATAGGACCAGCGATCGACCGCTACGGAACATCCGGATCATCAACTGAAATGTTGGCTTCAGCATCTGTGAACTCAGACATGTGTGTGTAAGTGACCATATTTTATAATCTGATGATTAGGACATGATTGGTTAGGTCTGGATGTGATAAGTGACGCAACATTGAATCTTTCTGGCAGAACTTTACGCTAGAGCTTTCATTTTGAGCTCCCTCCAAAGATTCTCTATTGGGTTTAGGTCTGGAGACTGGCTAGGCCACACCAGAATCTTGATATGCTTCTTACAGAGCCACTCCTTGGTTATCCTGGCTGTGTGCTTCGGGCCATTGTCATGTTGGAAGACCCAGCCTCGACCCATCTTCAATGCTCTAACTGAGGGAAGGAGGTTGTTCCCCAAAATCTCGCAATACATGGCCCGGTCATCCGCTCCTTAATACAGTGCAGTCGCCCTGTCCCATGTGCAGAAAAACACCCCAAAGCATGATGCTACCACCCCCATGCTTCACAGTAGGGATGGTGTTCTTTGGATGGTACTCATCATTCTTCTTCCTCCAAACACGTTTAGTGGAATTATGACCAAAAAGTTCTATTTTGGTCTCATCTGACCACATGACTTTCTCCCATGACTCCTCTGGATCATCCAAATGGTCATTGGCAAACTTAAGACGGGCCTTGACATGTGCTGGTTTAAGCAGGGGAACCTTCCGTGCCATGCATGATTTCAAACCATGACATCTTAGTGTATTACCAACAGTAACCTTGGAAACGGTGATCCCAGCTCTTTTCAGGTCATTGACCAGCTCCTCCCGTGTAGTTCTGGGCTGATTTCTCACCTTTCTTAGGATCATTGAGACCCCACGAGGTGAGATCTTGCATGGAGCCCCAGTCCGAGGGAGATTGACAGTCATGTTTAGCTTCTTCCATTTTCTAATGATTGCTCCAACAGTGGACCTTTTTTCACCAAGCTGCTTGGCAATTTCCCCGTAGCCCTTTCCAGCCTTTTGGAGGTGTACAATTTTGTCTCTAGTGTCTCTACCTTTGTTTATAAAACATAATTTGTCACTTGAATTCTGCAATCTCTTGAGATGCAGACATGTAAGTGACTGACAATTAGCCAAACATATACTTGTTTGATTAGTGAAACAGCCTACATTTTTAAAACTTTATTTGAATATGGCCACATTTTTATTTTTAAATAAATATTATCTTTATTTGAATATGCCAACACAATACCTTATTCTACAACTTTCCTATGATTAAATTACTGACAGACCCATCTCCTATCAGCCAATCACTGTGAGCATAGTTAGTAAGCGTATTGACATCATAGCCACGAGGTCAACCCCACCCTTACTCTTAGCTTAAGACTTCTCTCTATTACTTAAAAGTTGGTTTCAGCAGCTTTGTGAATTGTTTTTTAAAGGAAATCCTTAACTAAGAACTTTTACTGCTATTATTTAGGAGAACTCTTAGTGGTAAGATAAAATGTTTTGTGAATACGGTCCCTGGTGCTCACTTGTTAAATGGAGTAGTGAAAGTAGCTTCTAGATAGGATATCGTCACCGTATCATATGTATTAGAATACTTTACGCAACCTCTAGTTGCTATGTATCATACTAAATTCTGGAGATTGTCTGAATTATCACAAATGCAAAAGTCAGATTAGTTTTGTGATTTGTATTTAGAAAGTCCATGACAGAAATTAATATTTTTGTTCAACAATGATGCATTACATTTATCAACAATTAAACACTTAAAAATATAAGAATATATATTTCAAATAAATGCTGATCTGTCATGACAACTCTCTGAGAGATTACCACGGTAATGGACATGGCAATGTTAATGTATTTGGTCTTGGTGGACTAGATCTGCTACGCTGCTGCTGCTGCTGCTGCTGCTGCTGATGCCAATACATCTATAGACATGTTGCTGTGAGCATGTAAGACATGCTGCTGTACATATAGCATACATAAAATTACCCATGGCAGATCTATACAGCTGGGGAAGGTGGAGGGTTTCTGAAAGCTTGTTGCAGACTAATAAGAGCAAGCTCATTGGCTGCTGATGCAAAAGCATCCAATCAGCTGTGCTATGTAGACAACTATGTGATTGATAGCAGATTGAGTTAAGGAACTATCAGCCTGTGCAACGTAGGCCAGTAAGAGCTGTGCTTCTAAATATCACTCCCCTGGACTCAAGAGGCACACTAGCAACTGACGCTATAGAGACTACGGTCTTTAGCGTCCTTGTTAGTGTGCCCACCTCCCATCCCGGAGACGCCAGTTCGAATCCCACTCGGAGAGTGTAGAGTAGGACCGGTTACATTTAGTGCTGTGACCTGGATGGGAGTGAGGTTTAGGGGGGGTGAGTGTAACGTAGGTTAGTAAGAGCTGTGTGGGTAAACCCAGGGGTGCCGCTAGCAATTTTGGGCCCTATGAAAGAATATGAGGTTGGGCCCCCCCAACACACTCATTCTGCACCAAACATACAAGCCAAGCTAGCTATCCAAAATCTAATACTGACCTATTACTCGAGCTTCCTCATTCCACTCAACGCTGCTCGCTCATCCCAGAATGCACAGTGTGACATGTTGGTTCAAAAATATGTGAAATAAGTAGCCTAGGGCTGTCCCCGACTAAAGTTTTTTATATACCAGTAGTTGTTCATTTAAGTCATTTGTTGACTAAGCACTTTTATTAATTTAATTACATAAATATGAGAGAATTCTAAACCTGAGCGTTTACGTAATATATTAATATATTATCGTAATGAGTAGGCTACCGATATATTATTATCCCCACTCAAGTGGATGCATTAAGCTTGCCACAAAGAACCGGGAAAAGTATTGATTATGAATGTGTCAAAATTAGCAAGGAGACATTTTAATTGTTTATTAATAAACTCTAGAGTTTTCTGTGTCATGTTGGCTGACGGTGCTGACTCGACATCTCCGCAGTAGCGGACGCCAAGAGAGATATATGTCACAGGTCGGAGCGGACCGTGTGAGTCCCGCTCCTCCCTTATTTTTCACCTCGGGGAGGTTCCCAGTGATACCCCAGACGACCAGACACACGAGGACACTGGAGTAAAGTTTAAAATTACACTTCTTTATTAATTTACTTAAAATTTGGGGGGGGGAAGGGGGAAGTGAGGGGGCTAAAATCCAAAAGGACTGGAGAGTGAGGACGCCGCCTCAGAGCTCGCCGGTTCTTTCTGCAGGAGGACCTCAGATAAGTCGTTTCGTCCTGTTTCTCAATGTCTGGCTTCCATATCCTGCTACGTGCTCACTTGTCTCTGTCTTTCTGTTTCCCAGGGTGGACCTTTCGGGGGATTTATGCCACGGCTTGCTCCTTCTCAGACTCCGTAGACACGGTTCATCCGTTCTCTCTCCTTGTTCCAGGCTCTGTGATAGCGGTGGCTCAAAGGGCTTAACCGCGGCGATGGGGCTGGATCGGCCGCTTCTCTAGGTGGCTACACACAGGTAATGGCAGGTAAGTATGACTTCACTCAATGGATATCACTCACAGACTCCGTAGACACGGTTCATCCGTTCTCTCTCCTTGTTCCAGGCTCTGTGATAGCGGTGGCTCAAAGGGCTTAACCACGGCGGTGGGGCTGGATCGGGCGCTTCTCTAGGTGATTGGCTCCGGTCATGCTACCCCCGTAGAGACAGAGAATAGGGTGAGGTTCACAGCGGGAATGATTAGAGCTAGTTACTCCGCCAGCTTCGGGATCGTACCTTCCCAGAGATTGGGTCAGCCTGGATAATGGTCTCGGGGACGACACGCACACACACAGCACATTCCAAGTGTACACTCTCAAAGTCAAAATGCTGACTCACCCACGGCACTCTACACACCAACCAGGTGTACTTAAGGTCCAGAGACCACTTTTCCCGCGTCGTTTATCTCAGGGGGAAGGGAAGATCGCTGAAGCGCTGGTATAGCGAAGAACCAACGAAAAGGACGTTGCTGCTACACCACCCCGGCGGCTTTCACTGCCCGCCGGCTCTGGCTCTCCCACGCTCACTCTCCGCGGTGGGGCCACTCGTTTTCCTAGTTTCAACGTCACAAGGCTCACAGATGATAAACCTCCGATGAAGTTGTTACTGTATACGTTTCTCAGGGTACTCACACATTGATCAACCCGTGTGCTCGTCTTGTTCTCTCTTCCAGTGTCTGGCTTGCATCCTGGCCGCTGTGCTCTCTCTCCCGAAGGGAATTTGCTCACCAGCACTTCCGGCAACTGTCCTGCATGTAACTTCTCAGAATCGAACACACACTTGACACTTGAATCATAATGCAAAACTTGGTCTGTATTATACTCAGCCTCGTCTCTTTTCCTCTCTTTATAGCTCTCCGGATCTTTGATCGCTCAGTCCACAATATCCACCTCGTGTTATCCTTTGTTTGCCCAGATGCCCAGATCCTCTCGCCGCAACGGCTGGAAGCGGCTACCACCAGGCTCGGGCTGAGCCCGACCCGGAACTAACAGCTGCGGCTGTGTGTGACCGCTGCAAAGACTGACACAGACTGACTTCTGGAGGCCCTCTTTATACTCCTCCTACCTCCCCTTCACCCAATCCAGAGATCGCGCCGTTTATTGGAGCACCTGTCGCCGATTTCCTATGATTTTGGCGCGGGGACGGGAACCCAGAAGTAGTGGTGTTTGATCCGGGCGGAACAAATCTCCGCCACTATGGTTCCGCCCCAGGAAAAGTCACACCGTGACATCCTCCCCCGCCAAACCGTTCTAGTCCCTAGAACGTCTTTCGGCTGCCCATTCTCCATAGCGTGCTGGAGGCCGGCCACGGTTCTCCCGCTGGGACCGTCGTGGTGGCGAAACAGGGTCGATGCCAGCAGGCATATCCACTGGGTCTCTGGGGGCGGCTTGGACTTCCCGCCGTGCTTCTCCTTCAAGGGAATTGAGGGCAAACTGCAGCTGTTGGGTCGCGCTCAGTCCCTGTAGCCCGGCCAGATACTCGATCTGAGCCCGCCATTCGGAGAGGCGTATCTCTGACTCACTTCGTCCATATTTCTGGACCCAGGGGTTTCCCATGAATACTGGCATGACTCGGGGTGGGGCCTCCAGTGTCTCGTCGTCGGCCATCTGAGGATCCCTAGTCGCTCAACCCGAGGTGAAACCCTGCCGACTACGCCAAATCTGTCACAGGTCGGAGCGGACCGTGTGAGTCCCGCTCCTCCCTTATTTTTCACCTCGGGGAGGTTCCCAGTGATACCCCAGACGACCAGACACACGAGGACACTGGAGTAAAGTTTAAAATTACACTTCTTTATTAATTTACTTAAAATTTGGGGGGGGGGAGGGGGAAGTGAGGGGGCTAAAATCCAAAAGGACTGGAGAGTGAGGACGCCGCCTCAGAGCTCGCCGGTTCTTTCTGCAGGAGGACCTCAGATAAGTCGTTTCGTCCTGTTTCTCAATGTCTGGCTTCCATATCCTGCTACGTGCTCACTTGTCTCTGTCTTTCTGTTTCCCAGGGTGGACCTTTCGGGGGATTTATGCCACGGCTTGCTCCTTCTCAGACTCGGTAGACACGGTTCATCCGTTCTCTCTCCTTGTTCCAGGCTCTGTGATAGCGGTGGCTCAAAGGGCTTAACCGCGGCGATGGGGCTGGATCGGCCGCTTCTCTAGGTGGCTACACACAGGTAATGGCAGGTAAGTATGACTTCACTCAATGGATATCACTCACAGACTCCGTAGACACGGTTCATCCGTTCTCTCTCCTTGTTCCAGGCTCTGTGATAGCGGTGGCTCAAAGGGCTTAACCACGGCGGTGGGGCTGGATCGGGCGCTTCTCTAGGTGATTGGCTCCGGTCATGCTACCCCCGTAGAGACAGAGAATAGGGTGAGGTTCACAGCGGGAATGATTAGAGCTAGTTACTCCGCCAGCTTCGGGATCGTACCTTCCCAGAGATTGGGTCAGCCTGGATAATGGTCTCGGGGACGACACGCACACACACAGCACATTCCAAGTGTACACTCTCAAAGTCAAAATGCTGACTCACCCACGGCACTCTACACACCAACCAGGTGTACTTAAGGTCCAGAGACCACTTTTCCCGCGTCGTTTATCTCAGGGGGAAGGGAAGATCGCTGAAGCGCTGGTATAGCGAAGAACCAACGAAAAGGACGTTGCTGCTACACCACCCCGGCGGCTTTCACTGCCCGCCGGCTCTGGCTCTCCCACGCTCACTCTCCGCGGTGGGGCCACTCGTTTTCCTAGTTTCAACGTCACAAGGCTCACAGATGATAAACCTCCGATGAAGTTGTTACTGTATACGTTTCTCAGGGTACTCACACATTGATCAACCCGTGTGCTCGTCTTGTTCTCTCTTCCAGTGTCTGGCTTGCATCCTGGCCGCTGTGCTCTCTCTCCCGAAGGGAATTTGCTCACCAGCACTTCCGGCAACTGTCCTGCATGTAACTTCTCAGAATCGAACACACACTTGACACTTGAATCACAATGCAAAACTTGGTCTGTATTATACTCAGCCTCGTCTCTTTTCCTCTCTTTATAGCTCTCCGGATCTTTGATCGCTCAGTCCACAATATCCACCTCGTGTTATCCTTTGTTTGCCCAGATGCCCAGATCCTCTCGCCGCAACGGCTGGAAGCGGCTACCACCAGGCTCGGGCTGAGCCCGACCCGGAACTAACAGCTGCGGCTGTGTGTGACCGCTGCAAAGACTGACACAGACTGACTTCTGGAGGCCCTCTTTATACTCCTCCTACCTCCCCTTCACCCAATCCAGAGATCGCGCCGTTTATTGGAGCACCTGTCGCCGATTTCCTATGATTTTGGCGCGGGGACGGGAACCCGGAAGTAGTGGTGTTTGATCCGGGCGGAACAAATCTCCGCCACTATGGTTCCTCCCCAGGAAAAGTCACACCGTGACATATACACATTTTGTTACATAATCAGAGAGTAGCCTATTTCTTTTAATTTTGAATTGTTTCGTTTAAAAGTAGACATTTCAAGCGACATATTTCTCATGTCTGTGAGACGCACTCCAGTTCATTGCTATTAATGTCGCTGACGCCTCCATGTCACGATTTATATTGACTGCTATATTTCCTAATTGTTTATTAAATCCAGCCAATTGGTTTTATGAAACATTGATTAAAATTAAGATCAAATTAAACAAAATTAATTTTAAAGAAAGACTTTATAGGAAACAAAATTCAATGAAAATTCAAAATCCATGTCCCCAGACATACAGGGAGTGCAGAATTATTAGGCAAATGAGTATTTTGACCACATCATCCTCGTTATGCATGTTGTCTTACTCCAAGCTGTATAGGCTGGAAAGCCTACTACCAATTAAGCATATTAGGTGATGTGCATCTCTGTAATGAGAAGGGGTGTGGTCTAATGACATCAACACCCTATATCAGGTGTGCATAATTATTAGGCAACTTCCTTTCCTTTGGCAAAATGGGTCAAAAGAAGGAAGAAAAGTCAAAAATAGTGAGATATATTGCAGAGGGATGCAGCAGTCTTAAAATAGCCAAGCTTCTGAAGCGTGATCATCGAACAATCAAGCGTTTCATTCAAAATAGTCAACAGGGTCGCAAGAAGCGTGTGGAAAAACCAAGGCGCAAAATAACTGCCCGTGAACTGAGAAAAGTCAAGCGTGCAGCTGCCAAGATGCCACTTGCCACCAGTTTGGCCATATTTCAGAGCTGCAACATCACTGGAGTGCCCAAAAGCACAAGGTGTGCAATACTCAGAGACATGGCCAAGGTAAGAAAGGCAGAAAGTCGACCACCACTGAACAAGACACACAAGCTGAAACGTCAAGACTGGGCCAAGAAATATCTCAAGACTGATTTTTCTAAGGTTTTATGGACTGATGAAATGAGAGTGAGTCTTGATGGGCCAGATGGATGGGCCCGTGGCTGGATTGGTAAAGGGCAGAGAGCTCCAGTCCGACTCAGACGCCAGCAAGGTGGAGGTGGAGTACTGGTTTGGGCTGGTATCATCAAAGATGAGCTTGTGGGGCCTTTTCGGGTTGAGGATGGAGTCAAGCTCAACTCCCAGTCCTACTGCCAGTTTCTGGAAGACACCTTCTTCAAGCAGTGGTACAGGAAGTAGTCTGCATCCTTCAAGAAAAACATGATTTTCATGCAGGACAATGCTCCATCACACGCGTCCAAGTACTCCACAGCGTGGCTGGCAAGAAAGGGTATAAAAGAAGAAAATCTAATGATATGGCCTCCTTGTTCACCTGATCTGAACCCCATTGAGAACCTGTGGTCCATCATCAAATGTGCGATTTACAAGGAGGGAAAACAGTACACCTCTCTGAACAGTGTCTGGGAGGCTGTGGTTGCTGCTGCACGCAATGTTGATGGTGAACAGATCAAAACACTGACAGAATCCATGGATGGCAGGCTTTTGAGTGTCCTTGCAAAGAAAGGTGGCTATATTGGTCACTGATTTGTTTTTGTTTGGTTTTTGAATGTCAGAAATGTATATTTGTGAATGTTGAGATGTTATATTGGTTTCACTGGTAAAAATAAATAATTGAAATGGGTATAAATTAGTTTTTTGTTAAGTTGCCTAATAATTATGCACAGTAATAGTCACCTGCACACACAGATATCCCCCTAAAATAGCTAAAACTAAAAACTACTTCCAAAAATATTCAGCTTTGATATTAATGAGTTTTTTTGTGTTCATTGACAACATGGTTGTTGTTTAATTATTAATGTTGTAAAATTAATCCTCAAAAATACAACTTGCCTAATAATTCTGCACTCCCTGTATGCGCATCTGATTATGTGCCTTACTCATGCTGCTCAATTTTCATAATCAACATATGAAATAAAAATAATAATAATATTTAAACATAGCGTAATAATGAAACTAAATATGCTACGTTTTCTTTAACCCTCTGTCCGAAGAAGTCATCGGCGCCTTCTGATGGATTTTTTCCTTTATGACAGCGAAAACAATTCACAATACTCGGTCATTTTTAGCGATACAGATAAGTGCAAGACATAATTATAAACTATAAACTGTCTACTTTTATTTGTGTACACTCACAATATCAACATATAGGCCATGGAACAGATTATTTTGTACTCCACTCCAAACGCTTAATTTCACAAAGTCTTCATTTCACAAATGTATTTTGTTTATTAAATGCAAAGTTTTTCATTTCAAAAGCATTTCTAAATTCAGTTTATATTTACCACAAACAAAATTCCAAGCCAAAATAACGAAGTGGTAAAAAAAAAACTTTGAGTTACCACCATCAAATTCAAACATTTCACTCTTCTCTATATGTGGCAATGTGTCAAAATAACCTTATCTGGTGTACGTAAAAGTGGATCATTCTTTACAGATGATGGTATGTTTGGACAGAAGACGAGACAGAGTTCTTTATTAAACTCAAGACAATAGAATAGAAAATGCCACAATCGACTCTCCAGCTCCGCCTTGGTCAGTCGCCGACCTGCCTGTACCTTCGGCTTCGTCTGGCTCCGCCTTCCCCTCTGCTTCACCTTCGTCCTCTGTCCCACCAGCTCAGCCTCTGTCCTGTGGTCATCCGGTTCCACCTCGGACGCTCATCGCAATGGCTCCTCCTCAGTCTCCTGGGCCTCCGGTCTCCGTTCATCAACCCAGCAGCTCCTCCATTGGCTCCATCAGTGGCGGTATCTTCATCGGTCGTCCCCAGGGTGTGTTCCATCGAGTCAACACCATGGCGTGTCCCTCCTCAGACTCCACCCTGGGGCCTCGTCCTGGCTGGAATCTGTGCCATCAGGCTCCCCACTGGCTTCTTCCTCTTTCCACAACCCCATGGACTGTTGTTATTTCCTTTGTTTTCTGTTTGTTTCCACGCCCTCCTCCAGAGCCCCCTCCTCCCTCTTCTGTTGTTCCCTTTACGGCGCAAGGACGCACCTACTCGGAGGGGGCGTTATGTTACATGTTTGTGGTTTTCAGCTTTGTTCCTGTGACCTAGTTTTTCCAGAGTCTGTCTGATTAGTAATTTCCATGACCTGTGTCTTGTTAATTACCTTGTTTGCCTCTGTGTATTTAGTTCTCTGTGTTCCTTCAGTGTTTGTCCATCAACGTTCCTGTATACTGGTGTTTCTGAGTGTTCCCTCACTGAAAAAAACGATTCGTTGGCTGAACAACCATTACTTATAAAAGTAAATAGATTAAACACAAAAAATTAATTATTCATAACTTTTCAACCTTTACATAACATATATAGTCCGTGTAACACAAAAATATAAGTTACAAGGTGAACTTAAGTGTATGCATAAATAAAATGGAAAAACCTAATTCACATCAACTACTATTACAATTATGCCAAAATTAAGAAAATCTAGCAGAAAATTATAAGTATATGACTGTGAGCCACGTGATATGAAATTTCACGTGATGAAGCACATGTGAAGACGGTGAAAAAAAGGTAAGCATGACTTTCTATAAACTAAGTCAAATATTCAATTTTGATGTTTTAACATTAATAAACACATGTTTATTTTAGTGGATGAAGATTGCAATTCAGTGAAACGCACTTGATGAAGATGCTGAAAAGGGTGAGTAACTTTTTTTCTTTTTCTTTTTTTACATACACTCGTTAATTGCATTTATGGTCAAGAAATGCATTTTAAACTCACTTCTGAATTGCTACGAATTTGCTTCTACAATTAGAATTTGCTTCTTCCCACAAACAATTAGACTCCTTAACTCTTGATCCATCAGGATCATAACACACACTGGACAGAATATCACTCAGCACAACCCACTGTAGATACACACACATTATATACACATTATTTATCATATAGCACCTATTGTACATTGGATCTCTACTGTGAATAATAATGTATACTGTACATTGTATATTATTATTATTATTATTATTATAGCTTAATGTATACTGTTTAATGTATGTTTAGTGTATATTGTAAGTATGTGTATATTGTTTAAAGCTGTGAGAACTACACTCACATTGTGTAAATTATTTATTGTTTATTGTAGAGTTTACTGTGCTGTGAGTAATTGTGGGCGCATCAGATGATGTAATCTGATGCTGCTTTAAATGTTGTACATGTCATGTCATGACTGCTATGTTGCTCGGAAGTGCACCTAAGAATTTCACCTACTGTTGCACTTGTGTATATGGCTGTGTGACAAAGTGATTTGATTTGATTTGATTGATTGAAACGTGTTACTAACTAATACTTATGAAAACGTGTTACATTGTACATGGATGAACGAAAGGATTGCATGCACGAGAGCCACGAGTAAGTTATTTTTCTTAAACGAGTGTGCTTCCATCGAATGTATGGTTAAGTGTTTATAGTGGTCAGTATTTATTGTTTTTTTCCGTAGTATATGACCATGCATTGCGTTGGCACTTGGCACGTAGGCAATATATGCATTCAAATTGTATAAAGATCGATTCGGACGGAGGTATTGAGAGGCTCCCCCACGGAGAAATTTGTAGGCCTACTTTACGTTATTGTCACGTATTATTAAGTATATTATTATATATGCATATGAGTGTTCAAATGTGAAAATTGTATCTTGCACATTCACATATTGGTATGTTCTCTGTACATGGATCGCGGGAAAGGGGGTTGGCCTGGGTGCGGGTTACTTTTGAGATCTGGTACAAATATTATATTCAAAAATGCATCATGAACGATTAATAATTAAATAATTGCGATCTCGATTCAAAAACTCACGCAATATTATCCCTAAATGACAACGACGACTCTGTCTAAACCATCGAAATTGGTCACATTAGTATTATTTTTTGTAGATAGATTTTATTTTATTTGGCTGTTTAATGTTTTCAGGAACGTGATCTCTTAGCCTATCTGCATATGTCTTCAAAAAATACAGATTAAACAGTCATCAATAAAATAATATATTTGTAGCATCTAACTTTTACTATTGGCCCTTATATTACAATTTACAGTCTTACTAAACTGTAAAAAGTACAATCTTAAGTGAATATGTGGCCTACATTAACAAGGATTCGGGACAATTATAATGCATCATGCATTATAATTTATTCAGTAGCCTTTCCCTGCATTTTATTTTTATTTTTAATAAATAAATCAAAATAGTACAAAAATACATTTAAAAGAAAGTTTTCCTCAATCTTTTCCTCTGGTCAAATGGTATTTTTAATTGATTTACAATGTGTGCTGAATTATTAGGCACGTTGATTTTCTGATCATATTTTTTCCAGGCACATTTTACCAATTCCAAACCACATTAAACTTAATAACTACTATTCATTTAGTATTTAAAAGTATAAGTGACATATACTTGTTCATGAAGGCTGGAAATGAAAAACACCTTATATTCAGGTGTGCAGAATTATTAGGCATGTTTTCTTTTACAGATAAATTGAGCCAAAAAAGAGATTTAAAGGAATAGTTCACCCTAAAATGAAAATTGTGTAATCATTTACTTACCCTCAAGTTGTTCCAAACCTGTATGAGTTTCTTTGTTCTGCTGAACACAAAAGATGATATTTTGAAGAATGTTTGTAACCAAGCGGATAGAGCAACCATTGACTACCATAGTAGGAAAAAAAATACTATGGTAGTCAATGGTTGCTCTATCTGCTTTGTTACTCCATTAATGAGACATATTTAATTGTGCTGGGCGGTTTGACCAAAACTCTGTATCACGTTTTTTTGTAGACTTTGAAGGTTTCACGGTATGTCACAGTTTGCCCTCATGCACTGTGGGACTCAAGATGGCGCCGAGGATGGCTGCTGCGTTGCGAGCTCCATTACAACATTGTAGTTTTTTGTTTGTTCTGGTTATAGTTTTTGTGTTTTTTGTCTTGGATGTTGTCTGCCTTACTGCGTACGACAGACAGACACTTTTGGACATTGGTTCGGCAATCGCACACCGAAAACCAGACTTTAAATTCATCAGTGACGACCCGCTGTTTACAAACACAGCAGCGGAGCCCTTTGTCTGGGCGGTCCGACCGCGAAAACGCAGCCGGAGAAGGGGAAGCAGAGCCGGCTTGCTCATCAGAGTAAGACGCCGCGCAAACCGACTCCCGCTTCCCAGTATTTCACTGGCTAATGTTCAGTCTCTGGACAACAAACTCTGCGAGCTGAGAGCATGGATCTCTTTCCAACGAGAGACGAGGGACTGCTGCATTATCTGCCTTACAGAAACTTGGATGTCTGCTGAGATTCCAGATTGGGCCATCGAAACCACAGGGTTCTCCGTGCACCGAATGGACAGAGAAAAAGATCTCTCAGGGAAAAGCAAAGGCGGGGGTGTGTGTTTTATGATCAACAGATCCTGGTGTGATCAGAGGAACGTACATTCTATCAAGTCTTTCTGTTCTCCTGATCTGGAATTTCTCATGGTTCTGTGTCGACCATTCTGGCTACCGAGGGAATTCACAGCGGTCATCATCACAGCTGTGTATATTCCCCCACAAGCCAACACAGACCGGGCACTAAAGGAACTGTATAGGACAGTGAGTGAGCAGGAAACCGCGCATCCTGAGGCTAATCGGACCACTCTTCTGTTTTCCTTCTGCCCGCTTACAGGCAGAGACTGAAACAGGAAGCACCCGCCCTCAGAACCATCCAGTGCTGGTCGGACCAATCAGACTCTATGCTACAAGACTGTTTTGATCACGCGGACTGGGAGATGTTCTGGTCGGCCTCTGATGACGACATCGAGGTCTACGCTGATAGTGTAACGTGTTTCATCAGGAAGTGCGTAGAAGACGTTGTTCCGACCAAAACAATTCGGCTGTACCCAAACCAGAAGCCGTGGCTAAATGGGGATGTTCGCGCGGCACTCAATGCGCGGACCTTCACTTTTAACTCCGGTAATGTGGAGGAGCATAAACAAGCAAGTTATGCCCTCCGGAAAACCATCAGAGCATTTTGATTTGATTTTATATATATATATATATATATATATATATATATATATATATATATATATATATATATATATATATATATATATATATATATATATATATATATATATATATATATATATATATATTAATTTTTATAATTTGAGGCAATATTGAAAGTGGGAGAAGGTGCCAGATTTGACTTCCAAAAGTAATGTATAATAAAAACTAGATTAATCTAGATTAAAATGGCTCATTTGAATTCTGACGAAGGCATTCAGAATATGTGTGCTCTTAAGTGATCGTTTGTCTTTTTGGTAACACTTTACAATAAGGTTAATTAGTTAACTACATTAGTTGACATGAACTAATAATGAAATGCACTTATAATTCATTTATTTTTCTTTGTTAATGTTAATTTCAACATTTACTAATGCATTATTAAAATCTTGTTAACATTAGTAAATGCACTGTGAACTAACATGAACAAACAGTGAACAGCTGGATTTATGTGAACTAACATTAACAAAGATGAACTAATGCTGAACAGAGGTGTTGTTCATGGTTAGTTCATGTTAACTAATGCATTAACTACTGTTAACTGTGTGTGTGTGTGTGTGTGTGTGTGTGTGTGTGTGTGTGTGTGTGTGTGTGTGTGTGTGTGTGTGTGTGTGTGTGTGTGTGTGTGTGTGTGTGTGTGTGTGTGTGTGTGTGTGTGTGTGTGTGTGTGTGTGTGTGTGTGTGTGTGTGTGTGTGTGTGTGTGTGTGTGTGTGTACATTTTTTAAAACTTTGTCTCATTTTGTGTTATTTCAATGCAATGTATTTTTTGCAACAATCTGAACAATACCAAGTGGTTGCAAGAAAATTTACATTTGCTTTTTTATTTTTTATTAAGGATACTCATGGGAACGAGGAGGAACTGGGACAGCTCACATTGAGGATCATCACGAAAGGTGGCTTAACAGATGATCCTTTACAGACTGGGATAGTGCTGGCATAGAGGTGATGACAGGGTTGGCAGGTGTTGCGAAGGCTTGTGTTTTTCTACTTGGCCTAATTTACGCAATTAAAGGGTTAGTTCACCCAAAAATGAAAATTCTGTCATTAATTACTCACCCTCATGTCGTTCGACACCCGTAAGACATTCGTTCATCTTCGGAACACAAATGAAGATTTTTTTTGAAAGCTGATGGCTGAGAAAGGCCTCCATTGACATTCAGTACATTTACACTCACAAGACCCATAAAAGGCACTAAAAATGTCGTTACAAAGTCCATCTCACTACAGTGGCTCTACAATAATTTTACGAAGCGACGACAATAGTTTTTGTGCGAAAAAAAAAATCTAAATAACAACTTTATTCTACAAGTTCTTGTCTTCCTTGTTTGCCTCTGCCGTGTGCTCACGAAGCACCAAGACGTATGCGCGAGAATATGACGTAGCGCCAGCGTTCGGGAATCCATGAAATGCACACTTTATTCTCATTTTGAGCACTACGCCGAGACCTAAAGCACGAACAATGTAGAATTCAACAGCTTAGATACGGCGCGTCTTCCTCTGCTCGTTGTAAACACATCTCCTCGCTTCTGGGTCACGTGTCCGAACGCCGGATCTGCGTCATATTCTCGCGCATGCGTCGTGGTGCTTCGTGAGTTCACGGCTCAAATATTTATATGTACTTAAATATTTGAGTTCACTCAACATTCTTTACTTAAAAATATGTGTAACATGCAAGTATGTGCAAGTTATGTTTACTTAACATTACTTAGTAGATTCTATCATGTAACATATATTTTAAGTAAAGAATGTTGAGGGAACTCAAATATTTAAATACAAATAACAAATGTTTTCTTGTTAATTTTAAGTAAAATTCCAAGTTGGGTTTACTTAAAAAGTATGATGCAAAAATGGTGCATATATATTTTAAGTAAATCCAACACATAATTTTTACATGTGCTGTGAGTTCTGTCATTAAAGTTCCTGTTCCAAGTTCTCCTTCACCTTCGTGAGTTTTGATATACACCAAGTTTTTAACAATATGTGAGCACACAGACTACATTAAATAAAAGCCTTTGGAAACATTTTGAATGTTCCTTTAATTTAAGGTAATTTTTCATTTTAGAATATTCACTAAACTCTTCTATTGCAGATATGGCTATTTGGTTAATGCAGAGAGGGGATGAGAGATGGCACATGGTATGACTGAACTGCACCTTCACTCTGCTTGGAATGGAATTAAATTCTGTTGTCAGGGAAACAGCAATCAATTAAAGGCTCTGATTTCTCATGGAGCTCTGTGTCCTTGTTTTCCTTGTTAGATCTCAGTCCACACAATTCAGTTCGTTGAATTTTAGGGATACATATTTAAATATGTATATATCCCCAATATTTTCCCATATATATTATATATATTATAGCTTATACCTGGAAAATATTAGCCTTAATGAACAATTACATTATTTAAAACAATAAATATTTTTTTTAATTGAATGTTATCACTGTTTGTGGCAGCATGTTTACCCAATATTATCATCAACTTGTACATAAACTGTACATATATTGATGTCCAAACCTGAAAAGCATCTCTATTCATGTTTAGTAGTATTTGGAAGTTTATTTACAAATAATTTTTATATTGTTTTATTATTTATTTACAACACAGACATGACAAAAGAAAAGTCATACAGTTACATCAGTATTTATCTTTCAGGGAAACTCTCAATGTGTTAAATTGGAATCTCACAATGAAGAAAACATTAGAAATTATTGAATTTTCTTTCTTTTGTAGATTCACTCTAATTCATTATAACATTGGCACCCAGTCAACTACAGTACTAAATGGGTTTCCGTTGGAATGAGATACGAAGAGGATCAAACATTCCCCATTTGCTTTTTTTATAGTTTACATTGAAGCCAGGACTCAAAGAAATCAGAGCCATCACACCTCAGCCCGCCCAAACTTCTGCATTATAGGTACAAAGCAGTACATTCCGCTGCTCCCTTAAAACCTGTACAGGCATCATAGAAATTATGGAGAGAAAGTTGCATGAGTTTCAGGTGCAGTCAACAGAGGTGTGTGCATCGATCTTTCTCCACTCATATGTAATGAAATACTATAGATCTGAGATAACCCCAGAGGTGCCACTTTGTCCATTGCAGAACACATACCAAAGGTAGAGTCAATGCCTGGGTCCTGCTTTTGCATGGAAGAGACATCATCAGAGTGCACACAGTCACAACCAATCAATAGTCCTTACAAAGCCTCCTCTGCATATAAAAATATAATTTAGACTGGGTCCTAATAGTTAAGGTTTGCCTAGATAATGCATAAACAGCTTTAGAACAAATGTGTTTGAGAATGGTAGACCTTTACAGTGTGCCTGTCACATTAATCTCAGAGAGAAAGTGAATTACAGTATTGTGAATGAGGAGCCAACACAGTGCAAACTAAACAACACATTCAAAACAGCCTTTGCCAAAAAAAATGTGGTCATTCCTTCAAGCACAGTCTTTCTAGATCATTGAAGCACCCAGACCTCTCTCCACTCAGCAATGAAACAAATAATAATTGTACATGCTTAAAGGAGTCATCAAAATGTCCCTAATCTTTTGACATATAAGAGGTGTTGGCCCCACTTTATATTAGGTGTCCTTAAAGGGATAGTTCACCCAAAAATGAAAATTAGCCCATAATTTACTCACCCTCAAGTCATCCTTGGTGTATATGACATTTTTCTTTCAGACGAATAAAATCGGAGTTATATTACAAAAGTTGAGGCTAATCCAAGCAGGGATCTGTCCGTCAAATAACGTGCTCCAAGCGGCTCCGAGGTGTTAATAAAGGCCTTCTGAAGCGAATCGACACGTTTGTGTAAGAACAATATTCATATTTAAAACTTTATCAAGTAAACTTTCGGCCGACCGCCTTCCGTGGAAAAGTGTTGAATGTTGAAAGTGAAACTCGACGAGCGTACCTGGTCGCATTAGTCTTTCGATCGGCAGGGGAACTTTCAACAATTTTTCCATAAATTGAACAGGGAAGGCGGTCGGCCGAAAGTTTACTTAATAAAGTTTTAAATATGGATATTTTTCTTACACAAACGCATCAGTTCGCTTCAGAAGGCCTTTATTAACACCCCAGAGCCGTGTGGAGCATGTTATTTGATGGGCAGATGCACTTTTAATGGACTTCAAAAACAGAGCAACTATGAATCCAATTCTAATGCTTGGATTAGCCTGGACTTTTGTAATATAACTCAAAGAAGAATGTCATATACACCTAGGATGACTTGAGGGTGAGTAAATGATGGGATAATTTTCATTTTTGGGTGAACTATCCCTTTAACTACTATGTACTTGCATAAAAAATTAAGGACTGTACACAATAAGTGCATTGTATCAAATGAGTAATTAAAATGTTAGTACATAGTAGCTAAGGCCGCCTAATATAAAGTAGGTCCGTGGTGTTTGTACCATTAAAAAGATCCTGCGATTGTAATAGCTTAAAACTTCCTCCTCACTAGGCACAGTGTAATGGACAGTTCACAAAGAAACTTTTGTTGAAAGATGAAGCAGCTAACTATATTGGATCTGACAGCAGCTGTTGCAAAGTGTAAGTAATTTTATATTGTTTTCAAAATACTTACTCATGTGCAATAGCAGGGGGCCTTGATACTTTTTCCTATGCAATGACATTAGAAAAAAAAAAACTTTATTAACATTAGTGGTGAACAGGGCCATCCCTAGAAGGGAGAAAGGCAGTGAAGACTCTCAGGGCTACCGCAATATCAACCTAAGTTGACAGAGACTGGCGTCAATCCTTCAATTTATGGTTTTAAAAGCACTTCCCAAGTTGGTGGATACAAGTCAGATATGTCAATGTGTACAATACTTTTACAGCCTTTCCGACCCTCTAACACCACCAGTGGCTATATTGCAAGATCTCAACATCAAAAGGTGTGACAGCATTACAAATGTGTTTTTTTTCCCCCAAAGGGAATTTTTCAATTTAGTTTTTTAACAGATGTTCAGTTTGCACATTACTAATTATTTTCTTTCTCTCTTTTTTTCTGATTATTTTATCCCTCTGAGTAAAGTGGTATGTCCAGACCACAAACTAATGAAAAGTGAAGACCAGCCTCATGGGGAAAGATCTCATTTCAGTGATGAGTAGCTAATCTCCTGGTGAGGGGCACCAGCCTTTTCAATAAGGAGAGGACTGTTGGGCCACAGCTAATAATATGAATGTCAATACTGAACCTCTGGGGTGGCATGATTAAAAAAAAAAGAAATAAAGAACAATCAAGTTCACAAAATGTGCAACATCAAACTCAAGGACTTTTTCAGAGACTTAACAAAACCGTAAAAAAAATATTGAGGTCCCACTTTATATTAGGAGGCCTTAACTTTTTTTTTTTTTAAATGTACAAAATGTACAAGTACAATGTAAATGCATGTATGTACACAATAAGTGCATTGTATCAAATGATTAATTTAAATGTTAGTACATAGTAGACTAAGGCCACCTAATATAAAGTGGGTCCAATTTTGATTTTATATTTTCATAGCTATTTATTGATCCAAACCATAAGTTAGATTATGGATTTAATGTGCATAGTTAGTGTACAGTTACTGCATGCTCTATCAACATTGGTACAAAACAGTATGTCTGTTTCACAGATAGTTAACTTCAATTGTTTTTTTGTTTTTTTTGCACTCTTGCATGAGTCTTGAAAGATTGCCGAAGAGAAAGTAGATAGAAAACGATTCAGAAACTGACAGCAAACAGAAACTACACTTCAATGATTTATTTTTGTTTTGTTTTGTTTTTGTGCCAAGTACCAAAGTAAAGCAGCCATGAACAAGCAGCCAACAAGCAGAGTAGGCATACCTATGCCTTGTAGGCATATCTATGGTCTGCTGATTAACTGGAAGCAGCTGGTATTTGTAGTCATCTTTCACTCAAAAACAGAAATTTTGCCCTCAATGAGGAAAAAATAAAACAAATTCATATGTAGATAGCCATTCTGGACTGCTTATCTTTCAGCACTCTAAAAAAAAAAGGTTCTATATGGCACCAAAAATGGTTCTTCGTCGTAATCATAGAGGAACCACTTTTGGTGCTATATAGCAGCATATCTTAACATGTTCTGTATATGGTAGCGGTGCTATATAGCACCATAGTTAGTGGTGCTATATAGCACCTTAGTCAAAGAACCGGTGAAGAACTTCTGAAGAACCGCTGAAGAACCACTGAAGCACCAAAATTGGTGCTATATATAGCACTTAAAAAGGTTCCCCTATGATTACGAGCCAAGAACCATTTTTGGTGCCATATAGAACCGTTTTTTTTTTAGAGTGAGTTGCTTTCAAAATAGTGTAGTTTTTCCAATAACAAGCTTTTTCCTACAATTGTTGTTGCATGGAAAGCTCATATCTCTCATTTTAATGTCACTTTGTTGATGCACAAAGCTTCACTGCCCAGTGAGCTGTAAGGCAATATTCGAATGTGCTTGTTCAGTTCAGTTGAAGAGTTCTCTCTCTCATAAGTCTGAATCATTGTAGTGAATTGATTTCCTATGGTTCACTCTCCTGTAGTTCATTCATTTAATAAATCAGTTCATTTGGACAGTTCATGTAAGAACATTTTAAAAAAAAAATCCATTGATTTGTGTCACTGTACTTTAATTACAACACGTTCTCACACCCAACTCGTCACATATTGACGCTTGGTTGGTACCCATTTAGCGTCATTTTCTGATTTCAATGAGAAAACTTTGGCATCATAAACAGACGCTGGGCATTGGAATGTTATCATCATGATGAAATTATATGTTGGGTTATGATTTTGCCATTATGACATGTTGGAGTGTGATTCTCAATTTAATCAGTCAGCATCATTTTATTTACATTTATAAAAAAAAAATTATTTACACTATTTAGACACATTTGAACATGTAATCCAACGCCATCCCTAAACCTACCCATGTGTGTGTTATATGATATAAAACACAGGATATAACAGGCAGATACGACTACAGGCACAATTTATTCAAAAAGTACAAATAGTCCAAATGTTCCAAGGCCAAATGATTGATTTGTGTGAAGAAAATCCCCAAAAGTGATCAGCGTCTCAATCGTCGAAGATCATGAATCCGTTCAAAAATTGACGCCCAAAGAAACGTTACGTCAACTTTGTTATAGAAATTGCATTGGCTCTCGTATGTCTCATGGCCAGTTGTGTCATGCTAAAGAGTTGGTTGAATCTTTTTGAACACGATATTACATTTACATTTATTCATTTAGCAGACACTTTTATCCAAAGTGACTTACAACTGAGGAATACAGGAAGCGATCTGTCATTAAGAGGCGAAGAAATGCAAAAAGTGCTTGAAATACTAAGTTTAGGACATTATTCAGAGCATCATACGCCAGGGGAGGGAGGGAGTAGAGGAAAAAAGTACTTTTTTTTTTTTTTTTTTTTTTTCAGCTGTCTTTTGAATGTTGTCAGTGATTCTGCATTTTGGATGGAGATGGGAAGATTGTTCCACCAGCAGGGAACAGTGAATGAAAATGTTCTGGAGAGGGATTTCATGCCTCTCTGTGATAGTACCACAAGCCGTCACTCCTTAGCTGAGCGTTAAATGCACATATGACTGACTGGCTGACTGACTGAGTGCGTGCATGTGTTCATGGAGCGGCGGGATCATCATTTCAGCAATTAAAACATTAAGATCAACTCTGTTCTTTACATGAACATATCGCATGACTTCAGAAGACTTGGAATGCAACATGAGTTAATAGTTTTATACTTTTTTTGGTCAGTTTTTGCAATACATACCTGTGACTGTACTTTTATTTGCCTGTTACATGTTTTATATTGTTTAGAAGTGGGTAGGTTTAGGGTAGGAGTGGGGTTAGTTGCTCCAAAATATAAATAGCCTATAAATATACATAAAATCATGTCTACTTTTACAAATGCAAAGAATTAAATGCGTCTTGATCTGATGCATTGGGCAAACAACTGAAATCAATGGAGTACCCTGTGCGTTAAAAAGTGATGCTGCGGGGTCCTGACCAAGCGTCAATATGTGATGAGTTGGGTGTGAGAACGTGTTGGTAATTATAGTATGTTTCGATTAAAATTATTATTGTACAGCTGTCCGAATGTCCCCATAGCAAATAGCATGCAAGTAAATAGTGGGAGGGAGAATGCAGTGGGAAAAGGAAAGGTTCTTTAAAGTTCTACCAGAAAGACTCAGAGATAGGATGATGAATGAAGCATACATTTATTAACAGCCCAGCAAGCATAATAAAGTTTTGGCATAGGCCCCGTCCATAGTTAGTAATCCGAGGGTAGCGGATCAGCATATCCCTGCCTGAAGATGAAGGCAGGGGCGCAGCCGACCCCCCTTTAGAGGTATGGACGGAACCATCCTGGTGGTGGTGGGGAGGGTGGAGGTTGTTGTCGCATCGGCATCTGCGAACTCAAACATGTGTAAGTACGACCTTTATACAGAAAATATGAAGACGTGATTGGATAGAGATGAAATTAATAAGTGACGAAGTGATTAAGTCTTCCTGGCAGAACTTAAGCTGAAGCTTCCATTTCTGTGATGAGGTTGCAGGCAAGATTTTGTTCCTGATAATCCTTCTATGCAGTTCATGTGTGTGAAAGCAATGCTCTTCAGATATTGCCTTGGATTTGACAGTTCCTCTTAACTTCCATTTTGGATGGTGAAAACCGAAATGTGTTTCGATATTTTTTAGATCTTGCTTTGTAAGAGTCAAATCTGATAATTTTTTCTTAACAACTGCTTAGAAGAGCCTGTGATTGTTAAAGTGCCCATATTATGCTTTTTCGGATAGTTTCAAAGATCAAAGTGTACAACAAATAAAGTTGTCTGCAATTCCAGTCTCATTCATGATACAATCCTATGTTATGTAGGTTTGTAGCAAATGTGTATAATGCCAGCCCATGGTCTTCATTGGTTGCCCTCTACTTTGACTTGCCCTCAAACACTGTAGTTGTAGCTGAGGCCTGGAAGAGTTTGGTTTGTGTTGTCGACATGTTGAGAAGATGCTATTTTATGCGATGTGAACTGCACTTTGTATGTTCTTCAAAAAGATGAGAACTCAGGCTTTTCCCGCTTTAGTTGGGAAGAGCTGGCAGACCCCTGCAACCACTGTGCACCGATCATCACGAGTTCTCCTGTGCCACCGGATTAAAGTCATAGCGTGGGAATTTGCATTTCTACCATATCTTTCAGTCCTGTGGCGACGGAGCTCATGGGCAACAGACAGGCTCAGGATGGAGCTGGAAGTCTCCAGTCCGTGATCTGTACGCAGATGGCTCTGGTCAGATGGCCGCTGAAACCTGGGACAGGAACAGAAGGTCCTTCGGCAGCTTCCCAAGTGGCTGAGCAGCCCTATTCAGGATCCGCACAGCTCACCTAACATGAGGAGGGGCCTCAAAAAGGTAGTCAAGTCATTGTCTGTTCCACTACCCCGGGCGGGCATCCCCTTTTTGCGAACAAATAATTAATTCAAAGAAACTTTGCAGAGTGTGGTCAGGTGGTTCTTTGCCTCCACATCATGCATTAAAATTGTTTAATGCACAGCTAGCCATGGATTATCCCTTACTTATGTCACAGCAATTAATTTTTTTTTTCCTGTATTGCATGTTCAAACATTAATATCATTCATATTGACAGGTTAATAGATGTTTTCCCGAGGAGTATATAATGAGTTTGGACATTTTAGAGAAATGCTTAATTAATGCATTACAATTTAACTAAACCCATTAGATTTCAGTTGACCAAAACAAATCAGATGACTTAAATATGACTAAATCTAAAATGCATTTTAGTCAAACGACTATGGCTAAATCTAAATCAAAATTTGCTGTCAAAATTAACACTGGAAGCATTATGTACTTTTCTCACCGATTCTCTACTTTTAGCCTGATTCTGAGGCAAAGAAACTCTAGGCAAAATTAAACTGAGAAATACAGGAATATCAAAAGAGGCTGTTTTGAAAAGTGTAAAAAGGTAACCTTGGGGTACTGCAGAGTATGGAATATTAAGTTGGAATGTCCAGGTCTCTGTCCATCAGTTTCTCTAATCAGCACTCCAGATGGTGAAAGAAACACAAGTAATTGCCATAGGCTTTGTTTGTTTCATCGAATCAAAAGTATGGAGCAGCATTGCATATTAACTAGACTGACGGCAGAAGGTCTGGACTCCATAGCAGGACTCCATTCCTGAGAGCACCACATTGCTATTATTGTATTTTATTTTTGACCTTTTGACTCCGATTTTAAGTAATTTCTCACAGAGGGCAGACTACCCTGTGTTTACACTTGTTACTTTAGTTTAATTGGCTTTCTTCACACTTGAACAACCGCAAACATAGCAGACAAATAGAGATCCTAATAGAATTAATGTGATCAGAATAACTCATAAGAGTGTACTAGGAGAAATAATAATTTTCTTGATTTGTATTTGATTCATTACAGTACGGTGTGAAACAGTAAGTACACAACATGACAATTAAAGAACACTGCCAGCCACATTTCTGGGGAATTATGGAGGGTCTAACAACTTTGTAGAGTGACTGCACAAGTGATGATGAAGCAGTCGCCACTGATAAGAATGAGTTATCGGAACTTTAAATGGAGTCAGGAAAAAACTTGAAGCTTCTGTGAATCTGTAATTGAAATATCACTATTTCAAGAACTACAAATGATTTATAAGCAACAGCACAACTGCTACTGCAGTTGAAGTGTTTTCTTATTTGTATATCCTGTTGTATCCAAAAAAAGATGTGGTTGTTCATAGCAGAATGCAGTATTTATGTTTACTGTGTATTAGGGAGAACGTATCAGGTTACAAATGTTACCATTGTTCACTGAGAACAGGGACCCACGCCGCCATGCCAACAGGAGTGCATGCCCACTGGCAGTGACAACTGTCAGGACAAGCAAATTCTGCTGAAATGCCTGAACCACTCCCCTTCTGGTCACATTAGGCTGTCAGTGACAGCGCCCTACGGTCAAAGCCCAAGCTTATCGCTTGAGAAGGAAACCTTCACGCACATGAGGTCTGTAGTAAAGCTTGTTCATACGGGAAGAAGGAGGCGGGAACCGGCGAACGTTCAAAAACTTTTAATAAACAAATGAAAAATAAAATGGCGGCGGCAGCCCCTCGCGGTCGACTGCCGCCTACACACAAACACAAAATGAAAATAAAAAGCTGCAGCCCCTCACGGACGACTGCAGCAACACATAACAAAACGTAAATAAAACACAACACAAAATCCAGGCCTGGTCCTCTCTCGTCCCTCACTGTCGTCGCTCCTCCTTTATACTCCCTCACTCCTCCGCAAGGGCCGAGATCGCTGCGGCTCGCAGCTGGCGCTCATCCTCTCTGATGAGCGCCGCCTCGTCCCGCCCTCACGGTCCCTCGACCTCGCTGCTCGCCAAAAGGTCCTTCCCAGGCCTTGCTCGAAGGCCTGGAACCAACCCATTCGACTTAGAAGGGGTTCCTTTAAGGGAGCGTGGCAAGGGAACTACGAGGGAACCCGTGCCAGTCACTATTCGGGAGGTTCTCACCGAATGCCACCAGGGAGACCTGACCAGGTGACCCAGTCTGTTATGGGACACGTAATACGGTCAACCCTGTCTGTACAGTACAGAGCCTCTGGTACTCGCCTCCGAAGAGACATCCCGCTAGGGTGCTGCAAAAAAGGCAGTGTCATCCACTAGACGGACCTCAGAGACGGGTTATCCCGGAGAGCAGCACTCAGCGAAGTGCTTTCAAACCCTTCCTAGCGAGGGGAGTCTAGCCGCTCGATCCTCGGATCTACCAAGCACTTACTTTAAAACGTGCTTAGGAGGCCTAGAGGCCTTACAGGCTGATCGTACCAGGGAGGCCCCGAGGGCCTACAACCATAAATCAGCGCTAGGCAGCCGTAAGCTCATAGCAGACCCTCACTTGAGAGGAGCTCATAAGCGTGCCCGGTAGGAAACCATGCCGTAGGCAGACTATGAAGGTCCCGTCCTGCATGGACCGCATCGCCGCAGTGACGTCTCGTCATGCTAGGGTAAGAACATCGCCTTCAGGACTCGCGAACGGCCAGAGACCGGCGCCTGATAGCGGGTGACCACTAGCTGTCAGCGTAAAGCCAGTTATGAGTTCCCGCCTGGGGAACTCGTTCCCCAGGGAGGCCGAGAAGGGCCTCCACCTGGTAACATGTGTCGACTGCTCGCGCATCCAACAGGAGCCGGGGAGCCGGGGAGCCGGGGAGCCGGGGAGCCGGCCTCTGCTCAGTGACTGGACCTAACCAGGAACCACGAGCCAGAGCGTGCCCTCAGAGGAGGCCACGTGGGCCTACTACTCCAAAGCGAATCCCCTCAGGGAAGCCCGTGCAGCTTGCCTGATAGCAACCCATGCTACGAAACTGGGGACCGGGGAACGATTCCAGGGAGGCGCAATGCCTCCACCTGGTAGCAGAACATGCCGTCCGTAGCGCTTCGCTAACCATCTCACTTTCGTGCCTGAGAAACGGGGGCTCGTTTTCAGGGAGGCAACAGTGCCTACCATCTGATAGCAGAGCATGCCGCGCATAGCGCTTCATTCCGCTAGTCGTCTCAGCGCCTGAGAATCGGGAGCTCGCTTTCAGGGAGGCAACCGTGCCTACCAACTACCCCTCCGGGAGGCCTGGCAGGACCCTGCCACGACTTTGGCTGGCTGCTGCGCCTGGGCTGACGGCGGCTGTCTGCTGCTGACGAATGCCTGGAAAACCAGTTAGCGCCTGGGGACTCATCCCCAAGGCTAGTTGACGAGGTTACTGCTGACATCGACACCGGTGGAGGAGATCCTCCAAGGCCATCACTCGTAGGCCATGGCGTCGAGACTTCTTGTCCTGAAGTCCTGCTGCCCAGACCGCCCAAGCTGGCTACTAACAACCAGCTGGCTTTTACGCCAGCTGATGGCGGCCACCAAGCTCTGAAAGGCGGAACCAGCAGATAAAGTCTAATCGCAAATCGGCGAAAAGACGCTTAACTCCGCCCCACGACCACTGGCACAGTCGCCGTCTCCTGCAACACCTCAACTGCATTACTCGAAACCCCAGAACGCAGAGAAGGGGGCGGGCCTTGGCCGGACGACTCTGTAATAAGAGGAGGCAAAAACAAGGATGCACACACAAAGCCATGTTCTTATATCAAAAGACAGGCCAGGGGCGAACGACCTTCCTTAAAAGGGAACGCCCCCATCCTTGACGGAGCCTAGGCCAAGTGGTGCGATGTAAGTACGCACTAGATCCACTCAGGGCTCTGGAAATAAATATTATCACCTCTAATATTACACAATGAGGCCCCGAAAAACCCCTTCCCCAAAGCCCCGCAGAGCTGGGCGTGGATCTCACTACAGCTCATGCATGAACGCATACCCGGTCTTCAGCTACTTCACACTTTTACGCTAGGAAAAACACAGCTCGCCCCCGACACTACAAGCCCTTGGGCAAGAGCGCAATTCAGTTACCCATATTAGTGGGGAAACAATAACACGGAGAGGCAGCAACTCTACTAGCAAAAGTGAGGCATTCACACACAACCACATAATGTTGCAAAGAAGATCGTTCTTAGCTTACTCACGGGGAGCTGCAGGCCCTGCGAAATCCAGCGACGAATTCAGAACCTTACATTTCCTGATCATCATAGGCCCACCGGCCTGATGTGAAGTGCCCAGGGAGAACAAGAGGAAGGGAAAGGAAGCAGCGTTCATCTCCGTCCCCTCGGGGGCGGAGTCTGCCGCCTGCGCTGGTCCTGGTTGCCAGCTTCCTTCCTCTTCCTGGAGCGGGTGTCCCGCCTCTTCTGCGCCCCGGTCTCAGAGGTTCTGACGGCAGGGTGGGAGCCTTCAATGTCGATGGCCGCCCGGAAGTGAGATAGTTCGCAAACGTCTCGTCCACGGGCGGCACCGACATATCCCGCCTCCTGTAATCCCTCAACGTCAGCGAAATTAGCCCGCTGACGTCGATGGACACGGGCAGAATAAGGCTTCTTCCATCCCTTCGTGATCTCATAGTGGAGATCAGGAAAGAATGGAAGACTCCCCAGAGCTGGTCGGTCATGGACGGGGAGATAGCGGTCGTCCAACCTACTCGGGCGAACGTCATCTCCCCTAGCATGCCGCCAGGGCAGCTGCAGTCTACCTCCAGCGCGCTCCATGACTTCCACCAGCTCCCCATACATGGGACAGGGTGGTTGAGAAGCCTCAGCCTCAGGCGCTTCACTCGACTCCTCAACCATTCTTTGCTCAAACGGAAGAGCAGCAGACGAGGAGGAGGAGCCCAGATCCTGCTCCCCCTCCGAGGTCTGCCCCTCGCGATCTGGCTCGTTGTCCTGCTGGGAACCCCAGGAATGTAGACGCCGCTCAGCCTCAGCACGAGCGGGGCCGTTCCCAGCAGCCGAACTCTCTCCCCTCGAGAAGAGAGCCAGACGAGAGCGGAGCGTTTTCAAGGAAAAACGCTCGCAGTTCGCACAGGAGGCTCCCTCGAGAACCTCCCGTGTGTGCTCTTCCCCCAGACAGAACACGCAGAGTGTGTGTGTGTCATCAGGTCTAAGGTACCTGGTACACGGCTCCGCGCACCTGCGGAAGTGACGCACCTTCTTTGTGCACTTCATCTTCAGGTTTCTTTGTTGACACTTCAGTGATAACAGGCAAAACAGTCCCTGAAGACGAAAAGATACTGTCATATTGGCAAGGCGCCCTTATATAATTCCTGGTCGCACCTTGATGACATCCTAGGTTGTCGCCGGTCAATAGGATTGACGTTTTTTGATTGTGATTTCAGGCACCTGTCACGCTGGAGGCGTTCCCCATAGCGTCAAGCTGACGCAGCGCGAGTTCCCTTTCGAAAGGGAACTACAGTATATAATATGTAGTATATATGCATCAATATATTCATATATGCAGTAATATTTACTATACTGTATAACATTCAGTATACTGGACTTTTAGATTTAGTAGATTATATATATATATATATATATATATATATATATATATATATACACATACACACACACCGTATGTTGCAAAATACAAATATTCCCTACTGCATGTACATAAATGTACTAATAATTGCATGTTAAAAAATAATAAATAAATAAATAAATGTTTAAAACCCTAATTTTTGCATACGAGTGTTAGACCTGGCGTCGGACCACACACATCCGACTGCCGTGGGTTGCGGAGGACTCGACAGGGTTCGCCTATCTTTAAGGGAACTCGACTGGAGCAGAATAAGCGCACGTATCCGTTCCATGGGGAAGGGAATGGCGCAGCAAGCCGACACTAAAACGGGCACTTCGGTGTTACTGACTATGGGAAGCGAGCACACGGGAAGCTACCGGCTCTACACGTAGGCTATAGAATCTAGCGAACGTGTTAGGTGTCGCCCAGCCCGCAGCTCTACAAATATCTGTCAGCGAGGCGCAACGAGCCAACGCCCAGGAAGAAGCTACACCCCTAGTGGAGTGGACTCTTACCCCGAGCGGGCAGGGCACGTCTTGGGTTTCATACGCCAAGACGATGGCATCCACTATCCAGTGGTCCGTGTCTGCTTGGAGACAGCCTTTGCCTTCTGCTGTCCTCCGTAACAGATGAAGAGCTGCTCTGAGGTCCTGAAGCTTCGCGTTCTGTCTACATAGGTCCGCAGGGCGTGGACCGGACAAAGAAAAGCTAGGGCTGGGTCTGCCTCCTCTGAAGGCAGTGCCTGCAGGCTCACCACCTGGTCCCGGGAGGGAGTGGTGGGAACCATGGGCACATATCCAGGCCGGGGTCTCAGGATTACATGTGAGTTACCAGGCCCGAATTCCAGGCACGATTCGTCGACCGAAAATGCCTGCAGGTCCCCTACCCTCTTGATAGAGGTCAATGCAGTCAGGAGTACTGTCTTTAGTGACAGAACTTTTAACTCGGCAGCAAAGGCTCGAAGGGTGCCCTCTGCAGTGCGAGTTAAGTCCCAAGAGTTAAGCACCAGAGTTAAGTCCCAAGAGGGTATAGAGGGAGGGCAAGGCGGATTTAGTCTCCTCGACCCCTCAGGAACCTGACGATCAGGTCATGCTTACCTAAGGACTTTCCATCTACCAAGTCATGATTAGTGCCAATAACGGCAACATACACCTTGAAGGTGGAGGGAGACAGCCTTCGCTCCAACCCGCTCTGTAGAAAGGAAAGCACCGAGCCGATCGTACACCTTCGGGGGTCTTCTAGGCGAGAAGAGCACCAGTCAACAAACAGGTTCCACTTCAACACGTAGAGCCGTCTCGTAGAGGGAGCTCTAGCGGAAGAGATGGTGTCTACCATGTTTTGTGGTAGGCAACCTAGAATCTCTGCGTCCTGTCCAGGGACCAGACATGGAGGTCCTTCCTCAGAGGAATGGGCCAAGGAGGTACTGTCGCAAGGAGCATCAGTTCCGGAAACCAAGTCCGGTTGGGCCAATACGGAGCCACCACCAGGACCTGCTCCTCGTCCTCTCTGCCCACGGCGAGGTGTAGGCTGCTGCTGGGCTGGGGCGGGAGCAGGGGCAGCGGTGGGTGGCCGCCCTTGGCGACGGGCAGGAGGTGCTGCAGCCGGCGGCGGAGTGGGAGCAGCAGCTGGCCGCCGGGGCAGGATGTGCTTGATGGCCTCCGTCTGCTTCTGGGCGGCCGAAAACTGTTGGGCGAAGCTCTCAACCGCGTCGCTGAACAACCCGGCCGACGAGATGGGGGAGTCCAGGAACCGGTACTTGTTGGTCTCCCTCATGTCGGCCAGGTTGAGCCAGAGATGTCGCTCCTGGACCACTATGGTGGACATCGCCTGACCGAGGGAACGGGCGGTGACTTTCATCACCCGGAGGGCGAGGTCCATCGCCGTCCGGAGCTACCGGAGGAGCTCTGGGTCAGGCCTACCCTCATGCATGCCCAAGAGCACCTGGGCCTGGTGCACAGGAGCAAACTCATGGCATGCAAAGCGGACGCGGCCTGGCCGCAGGACCTGTAAGCCTTCGCAACTAGGTTGGAAGAGAACTTACAGGCCCGGGACGGGAGACGTTGGTCACCGCGCCAGTTGGAGGCGGTCGCCGGACACAGCTGCATCGCCCGCTCAACTGGTGGGATCCCCACGTAACCTTTGGCCTGAAACTACCCCTCCGATGCAGCGATCAACATCTGCTCATCTGCGGGTGCCCCGAAAGTCACAGCTGGACGCCCATGGGAGGGGCCAGCAGCTTCTTCCGGAAGCACCACCGGCTGAGGAGCTTGTGAGGGATCAGGGGCCCGCGGAGGCTCGCTCGGCGGGTTTGCCCTGAACGTAATCCTCAGATCACCCCGGGCATCTGTCGAAGTAGGTCTATCCTGCTGGGCAGGGATAGCACTAGATCGAGGAATGCGGAGGGGGACTCCACCGTCCCGAAGGTAGGCGAGTCTCGATCTAAGCTCCGAGATAGTCATGTTCCCACAGTGGGAACACAAACTATCCACAAACGCTGCCTCAGCGTGCTGAACGCCCAAACACGTGAGACAGCGATTGTGACCGTCAACGGGTGAGAGGGAACGACCGCATCCAGAAACGCACGGGTGGAATGACATGTGTTGCACTTTTTGTGAGGAAACGCTCTTTAGGAATGTGCTGAAGCACCCAGGGAAGACCGCGGCAACACACAAGGGATAGTGCAGCCTGTGTTTGCACTCAAAACAATGCCCTCACCGAACCAACAGGTTTGCTGTGAGAACAGCAGTTGTGTTTATAAAGAAGCAGCTGTGACCTCGCAGATTTGTGCCGTGATCGCCAACACGAGCATCCTCTTTGTTCTCCAGTCTGTGAATGACTCTCTCTCTTGCTGAAACAGCAGTCAACGTCTTCGTAGTAACGCCTGTTCGGCTCCGTAGTGAATGACAATAGTACGCTGCTCTCGCTTCCTGTTTATACCCGCGATGCGGGGCAGAGCGCGAGATGCAAATCTTGCACGCCAATGGCCATTGGCCCGTTCTCTATATCTCGAAGCTGATAGGGGCTCTCTGAAGTGATCCCAATTTGTCGGTATGTCTCACGACCGACTGAAAGGGAATGATCAATATACAAAAGATATTTCCAGTAAAATACAGAATCATTGAGGCCCGGTTTCACAGACGCCCTTAGATTAAGCCAGGACTAGACCTTAGTGCAATTAGGACATTTAAGTAGCTTTCATAAACGTGCCTTAGAAGAAAAAAAAAAAACATTACTGATGTGCATCTTGAGACAAAACAATGGCACTAACATATATTAAGATGTCAGTCAGTGCAAGTTGCTTTCAGTTAAAACAGCTCAAACATTTAGTCTGGGACTAGGCTTAATATTCACCTAAGTTTTATTGAAAGCCCATTTTGCCAGTGGTGAATTTTTCCTTTAACGCAGAATTATCAATCAATAAATAAATAAGCTTCACTCAGTGACTGAGGTGGTCCCCAGTCTCAAAATATCATTTTATTTCTAAACTTACCAAAAACATCTTCTCACAAATTACAACTCTATGAATGAGTGTAGAAAAACACAGAAATTGCCACAACATGACTGTTTCCACACAAAAACCTAAAATAGATTCACTGGACATTTGGAGTGAACACACTATAACAAACAATCTCATTTTAGATTTTTTGGTACATTGCCATTGTCTCCACTATTGCTTGTTAAATTAGGCAACTTAAATCCAACACCCAGATTGAGGAATTCGTCCATGGAATCAATTTACAACGCAGGACCCTGAAGTGTCTGCAGAGACCGTGTCAATTAGACTCCCCTGAAATTGCATCGTCGACATGGCATCCTCAATAAACTTGTCTCGAACGCGATGACTCCAATTGTTCGAATATTGCAATTTAATAAATTCTTAAATCGATATGTCATCCTCAATAAACCCATCTCCAGTGTGTTGCCTCCGATCCTTTGAATATTCCGATCTATTATGAGCTCTGACCTGTAAAGTTGCCAGAATAATAATCATAACCTGTTTGTTAATTGGCCAGAGGAGAACTGGCACCCTGACTGAGCCTGGTTTCTCCCAAGGTTTATTTTTATCCATTAGGTCATCTGATGGGGTTTTGGTTTCCTTGCCACTGTTGCCTCTGGCTTGGCGTGCTCAGTTGGGGACACTACATTTTTCAAGATTTTTCAACTAAATATCCAAATAAATCTAATTATTAAACTAAATTAACCATATAAACTAAATTACTGATCTAATTACTGATCTAAAGCCCACACTGTCACTGTATGATAATTGAAATGAACTGATGACATCACCGTTTTCTCCAGAATGGCTATACGGCTGAATAAAATTCTGTTGCATTATTTTCCTGTTTAACACTGTAAAGCTGCTTTGAAACAATCTGCATTGTTAAAAGCGCTATATAAATAAGGTTGACTTGACTTGACTTGACACAGTAAGTACTGTAGAATGGTTTGTGGGCAAGGACACAACTACTGGCTCTGATTATGTCTTTTTCTACCTCGAGACACAGATGTCACATTAAAAGTTCAAGTTCAAAGTTTATTTAGTCATTTCAACAATACAGTTGATAGGAATAGCACATTCCACACATATACCTCACATATACCACCCAATGACAACAATGCACAGACATGAACAACACATATTGACATTATGTGTGTCAACAGGTTATGGACCAGTCCATAAGGTACTTAGTGCAAGAGGCACAAGCCAGAAATCATAATGTAAATGGCAAATAAGAATGTCCCTAGTACAGTAAGGGGAGGGGGGAACTCTGTTAGTGCAGATTTTGTCCAACTGAAAACCAGCACTGTGAAATGAACACATGGAGGTAACCACAGCCAATGCAGAAGCCTCAGGTAACCAAAGAAAATTCCACTGTCAGGCTTTTATGGGCTGGAAGGCTGGCATTTCTCAATTTAGACATTCACAGCTCAGAAAGTCAGATGCCCTTAAGAAGAACCAACTAGATACAAAGGGATAGGGAGCAGAGGAGAGCTGTAAATGGGATTTCTATTTTTTCCATGTGGTTGAAACCCCCTCTATGCGCAACTCAAAGGCCAGGGAAGTAATTATAGAGATGAACAAATGTAGAATGTTATACACACTTTAAAAGTGTATAATTACTTTATAACCAGTTCATCTTGACTTGTCTTGACAATTCTTGTCTTCCATGAAGAAAAACTTTAATTTGCTCAAAAATGGCTAAATGTAGTTGTAATGAAAATTGAATACAAATTTAGGTCTGCTCTACTGGTAATTTAATTTATCTTCAAAGCATTGTGTATTGTATATCCTCTCTTTATTCTGTTTCTGTTCATGTCTCATTTTTTTTCTTTTTTCTTTTATGGTTTCAGAGCTCTTGTGACAGTCTGGCCATAACTCTATTATAATGTCTTAATCAATAATAATGATGAAATCGATGATCACTACATAGAAAGAAAATTATATAGCATTATATATTTTCTCATTCTGACCGAATGTCTTTGTGCTATAGCATTATGTTTATCTTATTATCTACCTATGAGACTACAGAAGATTATGACACAGCCTATAGCAAAAGAGGCTTCTGGCAATGGAGAAGATGGTACATTGATATTGGACAACAGCCAATAATCCTTCTTTTAGACTTCTCTGCACTCTCTGTGATTGAGGAAATAAATATTGACTGATCGCCTCAATGGTTTGAGAGACCACAGATGTTTCTTCTAAATACAGAAGAAACAAATCCACATGCTTACTCAGGTATTGCATGACCCTTTTTTCAGGCTTTACTGCAGCAAATAAGACAAAATCAAAATGTGGTGCAATGTATTTTTCTAAAATTGACTCAATTGACCAGCCTTAATTAGTTATACCTGTCAATTAAGTCTCATATGGCATCATTTGATTAGTTATGCGTGTCTATAGATCTAACCTTCAGAGATGCTCACAAGTCTCTGAGCTAGAGTCCAAGTCAAGTCTCAAGTCTCTGGGCTCGAGTCCAAGTCAAGTCTCAAGTCTCTTTATTATAATAAGTCTCTGGTTATAATAAGTGTTGCATCACATACGGCGACCCATCCAGGCTGTGTAGAACACTGCAAAGCTATATATAAGGAATTCAAAGCATGTAATAAGTTATTTTGACACCTTTCTCTATTAACATACCATATCAGCTCATTAAACCTGCAGATGTCGATCAATGAATATGAAAAGACAACAAGTAAGATGCTTATCTAATAGCTAACAATTTTATGTGCAACAAAGCACATCTGAAACCACAAAGTTCTGGTACTCAGGGTATCACAAAAACATTGCAAAATTTATAAGCAATAACACTTTTTTTCCACTTAAAGAGAGCACACACTCAAGCAAACACACAGAAACACTCTCTCACAGTCACACACACGCACTCAAGTGCACACACACTACCCACACGTGGTTTACGGGGACTCTCCATAGGTGTAATGGTTTTACTAACGTACAAATGGTATA